>OY660873.1:32167948-33612948 GCA_962446985.1 Xyrichtys novacula | reverse complement strand
GCGTGTGTGTAACATTATGTCATGACTGATCGTCACCAGTCAGTCGAAGCAGGACACTTGTCCTGCTTGCTTGGCCGGTTGAGTGGCTGGGGCAAAATAGTAGGCTACTTTTATTGATACTTGCTACGCTGCCAGCACAGCCTCTTGGTCTATAGTCCAATCACTTTGGACTCTGCTACATCTCTTTTGTAGTAATAGCCAATGAGTCTGTGCCCCCCAGGTCTCCCGTCCTGTGGTCATGATGGGAAAGGACAAAAACAAAGTTTAAGATAAGATAAAAATAATTTTATTAGTCCCCGAAGGGAAATTCAATTGTCTGTTGTCTCACATAATATGTCTCCAAAAGTTACTTATTATTTACACAAGAGTTAAAAAGCCTGATGGCTGTTGGTACAAAAGATCTTCTGAATCTTTCCGTCCTGCAACGAAGAGAGAGGAGCCGTCCACCACTATTGGCCCTTTGGTCCATCAGGGTGTTGTGAAGTGGGTGATCCATGTTCTTTAGAATAGTCTCCACTATCCTCAGTGTAGATCTCTCCACCACATCCTCCAATGAGTCCAGCTTGGGTCCTACCACAGAGCCAGCCCTTTTCATCAGTTGGTTAAAGGGGACCTGCCATCAAAATGTAATTTTGTGTGTTTTTTGTGTCAGATAAGGTCCATATTATGTTCGTCTTATGTTGTAAATGTGAAAACAAACCGTTATGTCGTTTGCATTCTGTAAAGGTTTAAAATAAAGGAACGGGTAAACCAGGCCAATTGAAAAAGCAGGTCCCTCTGACGTCGCGCTGACCTTGCTCATTATTATTCACGAGCGCGTCCTCGGTGAGCCGCGCCCACTCTCTCATTCTTGTAGTCATTCACAGTCAACATCACTCTCCAGCCAGAGCGAGACCCATCTACCACTGTATCCGCTATGAGTCTCTTCCAAACGACTGGTGTTTCCTTGGGTTCACTGCCGGGAAAATTAACTGAAAGCTGGACAGAATGAATGAGAAAACACTGCTGGAGATCTCTGGCTTCTTCTTCAACTTCCACCTCCTGTTCGGACTCGGGGTCTAAAATATATGGTTTAATACCTGACATTTTTAGCCTTTAGCATAAGGTGACCAGACGTCCCGGATTTCCGGGGACAGTCCCCGTATTGGATGACCTGTCCCCGGCAAAAGCTGTCCCTGAAAATGTCCCCGATTTAAGTTTTTCATGAATAAGAGCAAAAATGTTGCGTGTGGGCTCTAACAACGGTTATTACAGTAGCCGAATCGGTAGGAAGCACAAGTAAGCAGTCCTGAACAACAGTTTGGGGTTATTACAAGGGGTATGCGCTGCTACTAAATAGTACCAAGATGTTGTCTGTGATCACACAGCCCCTGCAGCCCATGCACCCTCCCCGCAGCCGCCGCACCGAATATCCCCGGATATCCTTACAGACATCTGGGCACCTTACTTTAGCACACATTAGCAAAATGGATAAACCGAAATCTGAGCCTCCACTGCTGAGCCAATCAGAGCACAGCAGGCTTCACAGCAGCGATCCAATCAGTGCAAAGCTCATTACCAGAAATGTTAATGAGCCAAAATCAGTTGGTTTTCCTGTAAGGTTTTTTAGGCATACTAAAACAAACCATCAAATAACTTTTCAGCTAAAATTATGTTGCAAACATGATCAGAGGACATCAAGGATTATGAAAAAATGATAAAAATGGGTATGAAATTTTGATGGCAGGTCCCATTTAAGATGTCTTGCATCTTTGTGTTTGATACTTCCTCCCCAGCAGACTGCAGTGTACAACAGAACACTTGCCACCAATGACTGATAAAACATCTGCAGCATGCTACTACAGATGTCCATTGATCGGAGTCTTCTCAGGCAAAAGAGACGGCTCTGCCCCTCTCTGTAGATGTAGTCTATATTCTTGGACCAGTCCAACTGATTATCCAGATGTACACCTAGGTATTTATATGATGTCACCACTTCGATGTCCACTCCACAGGTGTTCACTGGCTGAAGAGGGGGTTTGGATCTACGGAAGTCTATGACCATCTCCTTTGTCTTTGAGGTTTTGAAGAGGAGGCAGTTTTTTTGACTCCAGTCACTGAAGGCTCTTATTAGATCTCTGTATTCAGCTTCTTGTCCATTTCTGATACATGCCACAATAGCGGTGTCATCTGAGTATTTCTGGATGTGGCAGGACTCAGTGCTGTATTTGAAGTCTGACGTGTACAGTGTCAACAGGAAGGGCGCTGGAACTGTCCTTTGTGGAGCCCCTGTACTGTTCATTAATGTCCCAGAAACACAGTTTCCCAGCCTGGTGGCATGGTGAAGCATGTAGAGGACAGCATCATCCACTCCAATGTGCTCTTTGTATGCAAACTGCAGGGAGTCCAGTTTGTCTCTGACCTCAGACCTCAGAAGGCATAGAATCAGCCGCTCCAGGGTTTTCATGATTTGGGAAGTGAGGGCCACTGGTCTGTAGTCATTGAGTTCAGCAGGACATTTTGTTTTTGGTACTGGCACAATGCAGGATGTTTTCCACAGAGTAGGTACCCGCCCCAGCCGTAGACTCAGGTTGAGGATCCTGTAGAGAGGTTGACAAAGTTCTGCAGCACAGTCTCTAAGCAGCCTTGGACACACACCATCTGGACCAGCTGCCTTCCCAGGACAAAGTCTTCCAAGCTCCATCCTGACTCCTGTCTTGGTGACAGACAAGGACTGGTGTTCTAGGAGGGAGGCAGTTGAAGTGGTTGAGACATTTGAATAAGATGTAGGAGGAAGTGGAGAAGTTGTAGTGGAGATTTGTTGCGGAGAGGAAGGTGGAGTAGCAGTGGAAGTGGGTGTGACAGCAGTGTCAAATCTGTTGAAGAACAGGTTGAGTTCATCAGCTTTTTCCACATCACCCACCACTGGCTGTCTTTTCTTTTTTTGCTGTGTCCAGAGATGGTACTGATTCCTTTCCACACTTCATGGATGTTGCTGTGTTGTAGATTCTTCTCTATCTTCTTTTTGTACTCCAGCTTTGCCATCTTCAGTCTCTTCTTCAACTGTTGTTGCACTTGTTTGAGTTATTCTTTGTCACCATCTTTAAAAGCTTTCTTTTCCTGGTTAAGGATTGCTTTTAGGGCAGCACAGTGGTTTAGCGGTCAGCACCGTCGCCTCACAGCAAGAAGGTCCTGGGTTTGAATTCGAGTCAGGGTGTTTCTGTGTGGAGTTTGCATGTTCTCCCTGTGTCTGCGTGGGTTTACTCCGGTTTCCTCCCACATCCCAAAAACATGCAGAAGTGGGGTTAGGTTAATTGGCCACTTTTAAATTGCCTGTGGGTGTGAATGGTTGTTCATCTCTGTATGTCACCCCTGCAATGAACTGGTGACTTGTCCAGGGAGTCTCTTGCCTTTGCCCGAAGATGCTGGGATAGGCTCCGGCCCCCCGTGACCCTGGGAATGGGAATAAGCGGTAGAAAATGAATGGATGGATCTGTGAGTGGGGATGTTAAAATGAATATTATTTTCATGTAGACTACTTGAGATTAAGCAGTAGTCCATTTGTAAACTACTAGTTGGTAGTAGGTGCCAATTTTGTTCGCCCATGTATAGGAATTATTATTTGGATTCATTTTTCTCCAGATATCTACTACTTGGAATTTCTGCATAAATAACATGACATTGGAGAGAGAATATGTTCTGTTTTTTGGAGGCCATCTATCTACAGAGTCATCAACCGTATCACTAAAATCACCACCAACAATAAACGGCAGGTTTGGATATTTAGATAACCAAAATAGATCATGTGATTCCAGAGTGTCAAATAAGTAGTCATTATCAGTTTTGGTATTATAACCATATACATTGGCCAAAAGGATTATCAAACTTATTAATTAGTATATGAAATCTACCATTTGGATCACTCTCTGATTGTTATATATAGTTCCCTCAAGTTTGTTTTTCAGGGTGGTTACTCCTGCTGATCATTCTGAGCCATGCGAAAACCATATGCCATTTCTCCGCGTTTTTTTCCAGAATTTAATATCATCTACGACTGAATGTGAGTCTTGTAAGAAACAGAAATCAGACCTTTGTTGTTTGATAACTAGGGCCTTTATTTCTCAGTCTCCTGCAGTTACCAAATATCAAAAGCATAAATACATGGCAATAATTCATGAACCCCCTCATCTTGAAGTTAAAAACAAGGCATTTATACACCTCTCTTAGGATGAGTGCAAAACATAGACACCAGGCTTTTACAATTTTTGTTTCCATATATAAAGACAAATAATTCTTGCTTTGGAGGCCAAGCCACCTGAACTGTGAAAGTTTAATTGAGAAGCTTTAAAGGAGAAACTTTGTCAATTAATTGCCCAGGAAGGTGATAATTTACTTCAGATATTAAATAACATAAATTTATTTCAAATATTTCCTCAAATGGGAGAATATTGGTGCTGCAGCTCAATAAAATTAAGTAAATTAGAGGGTAATTAGGAAAGAACTGAAAGATGAAATTCTTGAATAACTAAAATAAATAATGATGAAAAGAAAATAAGAGTAATAAATAAATAGAAATAAACTACTGAAAAGTTCAGGGATAGAAAAAATTGCTAGAGTAAATTAGGTAGATTCTAGCTGTTCAAAAAACAAAGACAAAAAAAGCAAGAAAATATAGAAAAAAATATATATTTACGAGAAAAAAAAAGGATGGGGGAAAAAGAAAATATGGGGGAAGGGGCCTTCTTGTGGCAGTTGGCCAAGCTATGTCCAGTCTACGGACTAAGCAGCATTTTTCATATCATTCACAGTGATCCTTTTACCATCAATGAGGGCATGGGAGCCTCTGAATCCGGCTTTCCTGCCAGCTTTCCTCGCTTGCTCGACCAGCAGCTACAGCTTGTTCCTTGCATCTTACTTGTCTTGAGTGGTTACATGTCTTAAGCAGTTAGAAGTTCTCGCATCTCTTCAGATCTTGTCCTGGTGAGTATGAAAAAGGAACCGGACAATGATGCGGCGGCTGGAGTGGCTGTCTGCAGAGCAGGGTCCAAGCCTGTGAGTAATGTCCACAGAGAAGTGCAGCTCTTGAGCGATATCAGGAGAGACAAAGGAAAAAGTTTGGTCGAGTTTCAGAGGGCAAACCGGTTGCTCATCAGGGTCAGGAAACTCCATAAAAGAAACTTTAGTCTTCTTATCACTGTATATACTCACGGTTCAGGCAACTTTTCATCTGTAGGTAGTTACTGTTCAAAGCATGGTTTAGTTCTGGCACATGTCGTAGAGCTTATAGGTGTAGTCACCTCAGTGAGATGCCATCAGCCCTGTGACCAGAGAAACACACGTCAACACTTTGGGGGGGTCTGCACACTTGGGCCGTGGCTCAGTTTAGAGACCGAATCTCCATCTCTTCCCTAAACCCCGCGCCCTGAGCCCTCACTGATTTAACTGACTGCACCCCGAAAGTGATTGAGTGAAAGAGGCTTCAAGGGCATGAATTACTATAAAAAGGAATGGGACAGGCCTTTGTTGACAGCAGTGCATCATGCTACCCAAAACTGCAGCTTTTTATTTTATGTTTTTTTTGCTTTGCTCAAGGCCAAGGGGCCAGAGAGATCCCCTGCCTTATGTTGACATGACCCAGGCTCTTGCTGGAGGAGAGTGAAATGACAATTTATCAGTTTACTTGGTTTTCTGTTGTTTTTTTTTTTAATGAGAAAATGTATGAATTTGATGTAAAACATAGGCTACACTCACACGTGTTGACAGTGTGCGTCATTACATTGTGTGTATGTGGCCAAAACTTTTTTTTAAAATAGAATAGAATAGAATAGAATAGAATAGAATATTCCTTTATTGATCCCCCATGGGGGGAATTTTTTTGTCACAGCAGCATCACAGACAAAGAGTGCAAAAATGCAGTTATAAAAATAAAGATCCTAATATTAAGAACTTAAATAAATGTAATAATTAAGAAAAAATTTAGAAAAAGGAAAAAGGGAGAAGAAAAATAAAACTATCTACAATATACACAATTTAAATGCCAGAAAAAAGTGGTGGTGTAAATCCAGTTATTATTACAGTTCGTTGTGAAGTCTTATTGCAGAGGGGAGGAATGACCTGCGGTAGCGCTCCGTCCTGCAAGGTGGAAGTCTAAGTCTGCTGCTGAAGGAGCTGCTTAAAGCCCCCACAGTCTGATTCAGTGGGTGAGAGGGATTGTCCATGATGGATACAAGCTTTGTTAACATCCTCCTCTCACCCACCTCCTCCAGGGAGTCCAAAGAACAGTCCAGGACAGAGCTGGCCCTCCTGACCAGTTTGTTCAGTCTCTTCCTGTCCCTCTCGGTGCTCCCTGCCCCCCAGCAGACCACCACATAGAAAAGTGCAGATGCTTCCACAGAGTCATAGAAAGTCCTGAGCAGAGTCCTGCACACTCCAAAAGACCTCAGTCTCCTCAGCAGGTGGAGATGACTTTGGCCCTTCTTGTACAAAGCGTCTGTGTTTGTTGACCAGTCCAGTTTGTTGTTGAGGTGGAGACCCAGGAATCTGTTAGACTCCACCATCTCAATGTCCAGACCCTGGATGTTCACTGGAACAGTCTGAGGTGTCCCCCTCCTGCGGAAATCCACAACCATCTCCTTTGTCTTACTGGCGTTGAGCTGGAGGTGGTTTGTGCCACACCAGTTGACAAAGTCAGTGATGACAGTCCTGTATTCCCGCTCATCCCCTGACGATACACATCCGACGATGGCTGTGTCATCAGAGAACTTCTGGAGGTGACAGCTCCCAGAGTTGTAGCTGAAGTCTGAGTAGAGCACTGTCCCCTGTGGAGCCCCCGTGCTGCAGACCACCAAGTCCGATACACAGTTCTGAAGCCTCACAAACTGTGGTCTGTCGGTGAGGTAGTCCACGGTCCATGCGGCTAGGTGACAGTCCACTCCCGCCCGCTCGAGCTTCCCCCTGAGCATTGAAGGCTGGATGGTGTTGAAAGCACTGGAGAAGTCAAAAAACATGACCCTCACAGTGCTGCCGGTATTCTCCAAGTGGGCCATGGACCTCTGCAGCAGGTAGATGACTGCGTCGTCCACCCCAATGTTCGGCTGGTCTGCAAACTGCAGAGGATCCAGATGAGAGCTCACCAGGGGGCGGAGGTTCCTCAGCACGATCCTCTCCAGAGTCTTCATCAGGTGAGAAGTGAGGGCCACAGGTCTGAAGTGGTTGGGCTCCCTGGGGTGTGCTGTCTTGGGGACAGGAATCACGCAGGAAGTCTTCCACAGTGTTGGGACCCTCTCCAGACTCAGGCTCAAGCTGAAGATGCGCAGTAGCACCTCACAGAGCTGGTCTGCACAGTCCTTCAGGAGTCTGGAGCTGATGCCGTCAGGGCCCGTGGCTTTCCTTGGCTTCATCTTCCTCAGCTCACTTCTCACCTGGTCAGCTGTTATGGAGAGGCTGGGGGTGGTGCTGGAGGGGGTGGTGGTGGATGAGTGGAGGGGGGTTGATGATGCTGGTGCCATGGGACTGAGGTGGTGTGAAGAAGAAGCAGCAGACAGGTCGTTGGTTTGATGAGTCGGGGGAGGAGTGGGAGCAGAGTTAAATCTATTGAAGAACAGATTCAGCTCGTTGGCCCACTCCCTGTCTCCTGCTTCAGGTCCCCTCTCATAGCCCCTGCTATGACCTGAGATGGATTTCAGGCCTCTCCAGACCTCCCTTGCGTTGTTCTGTTGCAAAAAGTTTTCCATCTTGGTCTTGTAGCTGGCCTTTCCCTCTCTGATCTTCTTCTTCAGCTCCTTCTGCACCCTCCTCAGCTCCTCCTTGTCCCCAGATTTAAAGACCCTCCTCTTCTACTTCAGGAGGTTTATATAGTCTGTGATACAGTCTGTCATGGTGTCGATGTCATCACCATGTGGGCCGCACAGTACATCCCAGTCTGTGGTCTCAAAACAGTCCTGCAGCGCCTCAGTGGCCTCCTCAGACCACCTCTTAACATACCTGATGGTGGGGGGTTGTTTCTTCACCATAGGTATGTAAATGGGCTGCAGTCTCACCAGGTTGTGATCTGAGCGGCCCAGCGGGGGGAGGGGGGAGGAGGTGTATGCATCCTTGGTGTTTGCATACAGTAAGTCCAAAGTTTTATTGTCTCTTGTTGGGCAGTTTACATACTGGCTGAAGGTAGGGAGAGTGGAGGAGAGCGATGCATGATTAAAGTCTCCAGAGATGATGATCAGAGACTGAGGGTGTGATGTTTGTAGCTTGGACACTTCACTATGGAGGAGTTCACAGGCTGCAGCAGCATCAGCCGAGGGGGGGATGTAAACAGTTAACGCGATGACGTGCGAAAACTTCCTCGGCAGGTAATATGGCCGCAAACTCACAGCCAGCAGCTCAATGTCCTTAGAGCAGAGCTGCTCTTTAACACTGACGTGCCCAGAATTACACCATCTCTCATTCACATACACCGGTATCCCGACTCCTTTCTTCTTACCACTCTCCCTCACGCTCCGGTCCGCTCTGACGAGGTGAAATCTGTCCAAAGTTACGAGCGGGAGTGAGTTCGTTCAGCCATGACTCCGTGAACATCATGAGGCTGCACTCGCGATATTCTCACTGCAGCCTAGTCAGCGCTGTGAGCTCTTCCATCTTGTTGGGGAGAGACCTCATGTTTCCCATGATGATGGACGGGACAGTTGGTTTATAACGTCTCCGCTTTGCCCGATGCTGAACTCCAGCCCTGCATCCTCTTCTTCTCCTGCGGAGCTTCGCGGGGATGTCCGGTCTCTCCCACGAAGGTAGCCGGGCCTGGCGCAGCGCCAACAGCTGTTCACGGCTGTAAACAATGGGGCCGCTGAATGGGTCGCCGGTCGCGGACTTAAAAACTCTGAAAAGTAAAAGAAAACAAAGTGCAAGAGTCATGAAATGCACATCCATGGTTGGAATATGCAAGACACAACACTGCTGAAAAAAAGAAAGACAAATAAGGTGCCAAAAAACAGCAATAAGAAGGCAAAAACGTAAAGTCTGTGAGGAGCTGATGTGACTTGCTGCCACTCTCAGGGCGCTCGAGTCACAGTCCTTTTTTTAATGTTTTTTCTCTATATTTATAGTCTTACCTGCACACCCCATATTCAAGACTTAACATCCATTTGCTAGTTCTCCAAATATATATGGACGTTGAACGTGACATGAAAACGGACTTCAGAGTGTCAAAGCAGGCTTTCAACGGTCTTTTAAGCATTTTGGATGAAAGAAGGGATCATTGCTGGGGACATCATTTAGAAGTGCTGATTTTTGTTTACTGGCTGGCCTATGGGGTGTCTTATCATGTAACAACCCAGGCATTTGATGTTCTGAAGTCAACGGTGTTCACAGTTATCCACAGAATAGCAAAAGAAATCCAAAGATGCAAATCCAAGGTGATTTTTTTTCCCATTTCAAGGAGCATTGGAGGATATTGGTTGAGGATTTGGGGAGCTGGCACAGCACAGACCTTCAATAAGACTTTGGGGGCAATAGATGGATGCCACATTAGAATAAAACCACCCAAGCAATATCAACAGGATTCTTTTAATTTCAAACAGTTTCATTCAATCCAAATGCAAGCCATATGTGACTCCTTCGGGAGATTTGTGGGATATGGTGGCTCCGTGCATGATGCGTGTATTGAGAAACAGCCCTGTTGATGTTATTTCCCTGTATCCCCCCCACCTGTTTTTTTTTCTTTTGGGAGATGGAGGCTACCCTTGTCTTGAGCATCCTAATACCACTATAACACCTTTTTGACAACCACTGCAAGGAAGGATGCAGCAGCGATTCAACATCAAACATGCAAAGACCTGGGGCCTCATGTATCAACACTTGCGTGGGACTCATACCAGAAACGAGCGCACGCAAGGTCCGTCACGCTGAAAAAAATCTGTATGTATCAATGTGTGCGGGCGCCGAAATCCACGTGTGTTTCCTTGATAAATCCCAGTCAGCGTGGAATTGAGCGCAGATGTCGGAGTGAGCGGGCCAGCCCCCGTTATGCCCTCCTATAAATATGCAGATTTATTTAAATAGGGTCTCCCTGTCCTCGCACGCAGAGAAAATGACAAGAAAAACTAAATTTACGGCGTGCGAGGTGGAGGTGCTGGTGGCGGAGGTGGAGGAGCGACAGCGTGTTTTGTTTGGCAGCCTGTCCAGTGGCGTCAGTGCAAAACGAAAACGCTTGGAGTGGGAGAAAGTTTGTCAGAGGGTGAACGCGGTGGGTTCCGAGACACGCACCCCCGCGGAGATTAAAAAAAAAGTGGTCGGACCTCAAGGTGGAGGTCAAGCGGCGTACAGCTGCCCTCCGGAGGAGTACCGGCCAGACAGGAGGGGGTCCGGGGGAGGAGACCCTCACGCCGTTTGAGCAGCGGGTGGTGGCGATTATTATTATAGGGTAAGTGGCGTGTCACACAAATGTCCACATGCTTTGCCATCCCACTGAGCAAAAGACGTATATTAGACTTCTAGTCTAAGTTTATACTTCATTTCAACGTCGGGATTCAGTCTATTTTTAGACGTGATTTATACTTCGCCCTTAACTTCATTTTTGATAACTTTTTATGCAATAAACAACTGTAATGTGCATAACTGACCTCTAAATACTGGATTACATTACCTATGATACCGCGGAGAGAGATGTAAACGCAACAGATACACAGAAGCAGGAATTGAAATGAACCAATATTTTTATTGTGTCACAGAAATCAATGTGTCTGCCGTGTCGCCGGCTTGCAGAACCCCGGCCCGCGGCAGCCCGTCCGCCGGCTCAGAGTCGTCGGCCAGGACCAGCGGCATTCGGGCCACCCCGGCCCCAGCACCAGCACCAGCACCAGCATCAGCACCAGCGTGCCGACAAGCGGTGGAGCGTCCACCAGCCGCGGCGCTTCCGCTGGACCACCCGGACGCACACTGGAAGGGTCCTCACGGAGGCGGTCCTGCAATCGCAGGAAGAAATCATCAGGGGGATCGCGGGGATCAATGAGCGGCTGGACCGGCTTGTAAATGTCCTCGAGCGTCTGGTGGCGAAAATAAATTAATTTGGCTCATTGAACTGTGTATTCACTTCTTACCCATTCACACTGTGGCGATGAGATTCTCCCGCGCGAGGACGGCAGCCCGGCAGGGATCAGCTCGCATCCCTCCGTCTGCTGCTGGTTCGTCATGTGGGGCGACGTGCTGCTTGGCCACGGGGATGTGGTGCACGCTTGTCACATAGTGAGTCACCAAACACCGCCACACAGCGTCGCCAAAGTGCCGTCAACGCAAGTATCAGCTCAACGCCAACTTCTACACCACCTCCTTAGTTTGCGTTGATTAGCGCTGGAACCGACGCTCGTTTCGCGATGATAAATCTGGACGTGTGCGCCGATTTTGGCGTACACAAGGTTTTCTGGCGCCGCCAGCGTTGATACATAAGGCCCCTGGTCTGTTGCTGTCACTTCTCTTTCCTTCCTTAAGTTGATCTGAAGTTGTAAATAATGTTTTCAGTAGGTAAATAAACAGTATCAGGTTTAGCAGAAGATACTTAACTTCCCCATTTTCCTAAGCTCCTAAGGAATTCAAGACATTCTAATCTTCATTGACATTGAGACGAACGCCCACTATAAGGACGCCCCCCTTTGAAGTCAGACTTTCCTAACTAAAACCCATATAGGTTTTTTTGCAATGGGAAAGATGTATCCAACTACTTCTTTGTGCTATTTTTATTGCTGTGGGTGTCATTAGCAGTACCTTTTTTTTTTTTTTACTCCTTCCACTTACTTCAACGTATTCAAAAACCATTCAAACTTCAGGAGATTCCAGCTTATATTCAAAATTTTCCCAACATTCATATTTTCCGAGATATTCCAGGTTTTCCAACCATTTTTTTTTAATTAGAAATGCATTACGGAATTTTCAAATTGGCCCTTTTCTCACATTTTCTTTACACAACTTTAAAAGCCTTCAACTCCTCTATACTTCCAGATTATGATCATTTTAATTTTCCAGTTTTAAATCATTACATTCTTCACTCAGTATTCAATTTTTTCAAACTAATTCCAACTCATTTAAACCTTTCTGAATCTTCAAATCTCATATCTTTCACATAATTTTTTAACTTAAACCATTTACAATAGCAGCTTAGCGATAGCAATTTCAGCTGGAGCAATCCATCTCGCAGTTTCTTCAGGAATTGCATTTTCTAGTTATTATTATTTATTTATTTATTTATTTATTTATTTATTTCATTTACAAAATGAGTTCCATTGTCACTGTAGATTTGTTTTGGAATGCCAAATCAAGGAATTATTTCTCTACACAGGATTTTTGCTACTGTTAATGCATCTGGGTGGGTGACAGGAAATAATTCTATCCATTTAGTGAAAGGATCTATTCACACTGAACAGTATTTCTTTCTCTCACACTGATTTAATTCTATGGAGTCCATGTGTATGGCTTCAAATAATGCATTGGTTGGTGGACATTGGCCTCTTTTTGGTTTTCTACTGTCTTGAGCATTATGTCTAGCACAAACTAAACAAATCAAACAAAATTATTATTATTATTATTTTTTTTGAATAATTTACGAATCAATAGGGGGTCAAGTGTTGATTAACTACCACACTCATCCCTCCTGTCGAGACATGGCAAGGCCCATGACTCGCTATTACTACCTCTAAAGCTCTGTTTGCTGATCTGACAAAAATCTTTTGTTTGGAAAACCTAATCTGTGGTAGTTTATGTCTAAGAACTGTTTTTTGTTTGTTTTTTTGTTTTTTTTGCACTGGAGTCACACAAAAAGGTTACAGGTAAACCATGAATCATTAACTATATCTGTGGTTTTGTGTCTGCATAATGTATTCCTTCTCCAACAGACTGTTGCAGCTCCACTGTCAAAGGGACAGACACAGGAAAACTTTCCTGCCACAAGCTATTGCACTGTTCAATAACTCATATATGTCAGACAGGGACTCACACCTGTCTGCTTTATAGTACTTTTTTTTTTTTTTTTTTTTAACTCCTATCACATCATAATACCGAGCACCTTAAATTGTCTGTATATCTATCATCCCATCTGTAATATTACTCATTCCATATTTATTACTCATTTCATATTTATTACTCATTTCAATAGCCCACGTTCTTCATATCTCACTTTTATCCCTTAGGATGTTTAGTATATTTAGTCTGTATTTCTTGTATATACTTAGTATTTTTAGTATTTTTAGTCTGCATTGTACTTCTTCTTATATTTAATTTTATTTTGTATTTTCTTTTTGCTGCTGTACCAAGAGAATTTCCCAGTTTGGGATCAATAAAGTATATTTATCTATCGATGTATAAAATATATATTTATAATTATTTATCTCCTCCAAGTTTAGCACTTCTTCCTCCTCTGTTTCTTCTCTGTTCACACTTTCTCTTCATTTCTGTCGAATAACACTTGCTGTCTCTCCCTCTTCTAGTCATGCTTGATACTTTTTTCTACAGCTCTTCACCTAGTGACAAAAAGCTCTGCAATTCTCTGATGGTGTGGTTCATGACCTTGGTCAGGGTACTATTCTTCATCTCTTTGCTCTTGTGATTCATAACCTTTGTCAAAACTTCTACTTCCTCTATCGTTTTCTCTATTGAAATTCCTGCCTCTGAAACTGCTTCTTTCTTGTTCTCTCTGTCATAGTCATCAAATGGTTTATCATCTCGCCTATTATCCCATAGTCGTCCTATTTATCTCATGTAGTATGAAATTCATTGTCACATTTGGAGTTAATCTTACGTTAAATGGTATTATAGGGAGGGCTTTAATTCCAAGTTAGCTTTAGTGTTCTCTGCACTTTACTACGGTTACTTCTTTAAGTTCCAATAAGGTATAATATCAATCAGTTGGTTCAAATGTTTAACAGGGATGCCAGCTGAGGTCAGAAAACCTCTTCTTCTCCAACGACACTTGTCTACATGTACAACATACACTTCATAGACTGTAACAGTTTAGTCACAGTTTTGTCTTTTGACAGCTACATGCTTCTGCATAGGGAGGGATTCTTTGGCTGCTGTGTCTCTGGAGGAGTCAAGGTCGGAACTGGCATTTGATGTATCATTTTATCATTTGTGCAGAGAACATAGACTGTACAGAGAATTTAACTTGCTAAAAATTTGCAGTCTGCATTAAACCTTTCTGCCTTTTTAACTGCCTTTTCTACCTTTATTTTCTGCATTATTATCATTATTATTATTATAATTATTATTATTAAAGTTGTCTTTACTTATAGCTTTTTTGTTTATAGAGACATGCAGTTTATTTAATTGGCTTGTTCTTAGGCTGCCGTCAAACCCAAATTTGATTACTCATAATTCGAGAAATTGTAACTTTTCTGGCTTTTTCTCAAAGATTTTCCAATCTTGACATCTTAATTCTTCTAATTTAGCCTTACTGGCTTCCATCCCCTTTTTTTGTTGTTTTGGTCCAGCCTAGGTGACACCTAGGGTGTCCTATTAAGCTGGGTTCTTTCAATGGGGTAGTGATAAAAATTCCTTATGTGGTAATTCTCGCTTCTACTCTTGCGAGTGGAGAATTCTTGCCTTTGCTTCCACAATAAGGTCACTTCTTACAATCCCACTGTTTTGGTATGAATAGGATATATCTAGTGATATATCTCTATTCCAATCACTCTCACACTTTCACAATCACACTTTTAACACGTGTTTTGCTCTGCAGAATGTTCTCAATCAGGCCTTTGTCCACGGCACAACACCGGAACCGCGCGTCTTCCTCGGAATTTAAACTACATCTAAGATGTGTCCGAATTGGGCCAACGTGTTTAGTATGTAGGAGTAGGATCTAGCAGTAGCACGTAGCAGTAGCATGTAGTATGCGAGCGGGCAATTCGGACACAGCACTAGTAGTAGGACTCCGGCATCCTTCCACGGAATTTAAACTATTTCTAGTAGGACTCCGGCATCCTTTCTGGTCTTTTATAGATTCTCTACGCGAAGCGAATCTCAATCAGTCCACGTTTCTTTTTATAAAAGACCAACTCACCACTTGTCTTTCCCCTTGGCTTCGGATTTCCGTCAACCGTCGGATCCCAGCAGGCGGGTCGAGTCCAGTTCCTCAAAGAGGTCTTTAAGACTCATCCTAGAGAGTCTGCCGTGGCCACGGTCTTATCTGTCGTCCACCTCACCTGCTGGAATCGTCAGGTCTATTGGAATCCGGCTCGAAGGACCAAAGAAATGTTAGGTCTAAAACCTGCCCAAATACCTGAAAACATATAAAGAAGAGAAAGACAATGGTATATGCTCGAGGAGAATGGACAGAGATAGCATCAGGTAAAATCTCAATACCACTCTGAAGGTGGTTTTCTGTCTCCCCTCTTTTATTTAGGGTTGTCCCTGGTTACACAATGTTTCTAAAGGGTGGGGGGAAAATATGTGCAGCAACGTAAGCATTCTCATAAAACATAATAATGAACAACTGTGAATATGTGAAGGTCAAGGCGACATTGTTGCATCAAACGAGCTCCTTCTGATAAGAGCGGATCCTCCTCATTACTTCCCACGATTCACAGTGGAGGATACATCACACACACACACACCTGCTGATAGGAGAAACGAGTCACAGAGAAGTTAAGAAACATTCATGTGCTGTGTAATAAAGCTATTGGAGAGAGAAGTTAGAAAAAACTCTTATATGATGTGTAACAAGAGGTTAAAACAGTTCATACTTGTAGTAAACTCTTTCATAAGAATATGAGGAATAATGATAACTTCTATATACATTTATGCACATTATTCTAACACTAACATTGCGACTTTTTTCAACCCTGCGATATATATTGCGATATTAAAAATATAGGAATTTTCACCAGATGACCTGAATAGCATTTAATGTTATGCTGCACTGCTGAAATCTTGAGGACAGTTAACCTGCACTGATCTTACCTCTTTTTGTGAATGTTAGAAGAATGGCTTCTGTCTGTCTCAGAGATATTTTTAGCTTTTATTGTTCTGGGACGTCATTGTGGCGACAGATGAACACAGAACACGTGTTTTGGTCAACATCATCCTTCTTTTAACCGAAATAATTCCAGATAACTGACTTTCCTTTTCTTTTTGGCAACAAATCTTCATTTTCGGTGGTTTTCTCTTGTTCGTTGCTCATTTTGCAATCGTTGTTGTTGTTGTTGTTGTTAGCGGTGTTCTGCCGAGAAACGCATGTCCTCCAAGAATTGCATGCACCTCGCAAAACGCGCACCGCTTATAGTAGAGTGGTCCACGGAAATGTACCATTTAAAACCCATACAGTTCTTATTTGTTGGGCTTAACAGTCAGTAAAGTTCCGAAGGTAATTCTCAGTGGACACGCGTTTCTCGGCTCAACACCAGCAGCCAGCGAGTACCTCCATGTGCAGAACATGTGCTGGGGTGGGTTTCCTCCGCTCTGATTTTGATTGACAGCTGGCAGAGTAGTCTGATTGGCAACTGAGAACTGAGTCTGATTGGCAACTGAGTAAAGGACAAAGGTGATTGGTGGATGCAAAGCACATGCAGAGTCACATGCAGTGTATCTCAGTCAGTTACCCTTGAAATTAACTGAGTTCATTCACCTCCGACATCGCAGGCTCTGCGATGTGACTATCGCACACACATATATCGTGCAGGCCTACAAGAGAGAAAAAAAACATACATTTTTCGGCGGTAGGCTCGGGTCCGTATTGGACTCTTTCCTGGTCCGGAAGTGGACCGCGGTCCACCATATGGAGACCACTGCTTTAGAGGATATATTACTCAATATGACAGTCACACATCAGCCTCATGTTCAATTATACTGGACTCAAGGACACACCATAATGTTTTCATCCAACCTCTCCTCAGTACATCTTACTATATGATGGGTCAAAAACATCTTTCAATAACACCTGGACATTTGGGATTTAAACCTTAATATATATTTTATCATAGCAGTATGACCTAGCTAACATACCTTTGCATATTCGGTCAAGATATTTACTTAAAAACTATAAACCATAACTGTCTATGTACACACCTTGTGATGAGCACCAAATTTGGCTGTTACTTCTACATAGGGCTTTTTGGTCTATAAGGTCAACAGGGGTTAAAATTAAAACTAACAATTAACTCTTTCCATCATCCACAAAAATCACACTGTAGTAAGCCACCACTTTCACATTGTCTGGGCTGGGGCCCCCCACCACATCTCCAGCCAGAGGCATCCCTGGTCTGGGCAGTTGTCAAAAATGTCCAGTATGGTCACATCCCCAGCAGGCCTTTAGACGTCACACGTCCATCAGAATTCCACTCTCTCCCCCTGCCGGGTTATATCATCTCTATGGAGGAGGGTTCTGTCTGAGGATAAACATTCACAATACTTGTTTAAACAGGTTGCTGTAGCAGGTTTTACTGCAGTTAGCGTCTGCACGGTCTGCATCGCTGGGTCTCTTTTGCAGTGTCCCCCTTAGAGGTGGCCACCATTGCGGCCTGAGTCTGTACTTTGTTTCTGCTTCGCAGGTCTCCCAGCTGTAGCTGTATCAACTTCCGCTGAATGTTCTTTTCCTGTTCTTTCAGTCTCCACTCTTCATTTGGCAGCACCCTCCACCTCACATCACAATATGCATTGAACTCACTCCCATCTATCATGGGATTCGTCATCCAACCTTGTTTTGCCTTGTGCAGAAACTCCTCCATCGTCTTGGTTCCCAGCAGTTGAGCCAAGAGTGCTTTCAAGTCTGGTGTAGTCAACATTTTCCCTACAGTTCATCCTCAAAAACCGATATCCATCTCCCTGCCCCCTCTTCAGTTTGTGGTAGTCTGGCAATCAGCCCAACAAGGTGTGTGGTTTTCCACGGCACATAGCTAGCCTGTGTGCCCTTTATTAAGATTGAAAACATACTATCAGTGCATCTTCAGGTGAACATAATCTAGGCCAGGGGTGTCAAACTCAACCACAGCAAGGGCCATAATCTAGATTTAGGTCTAACCTCAGGGCCAAAGAGGGTCAACATTTCACCAAAACTGTCAATTTCCTTTTCAAAGCGTATGGGACAAAAATAGCAATGATTTTGAATCATTTGGAAATTCAAAAGAGATAAAAAAAAAAAAAAGTTTAAAGGCAACCTGAGATGGGAAAAATTGAGTTTTTTATTCTATTGAAATTGAACGTTTAAATCAGGTTTAAAAGGTCAAAATATGACTTAAATTTTAGAATTGGGATGTAAAGTATCAACATGACACAAGTCTAAATATTGAGTTGAGCAAAATCAAAGCACGAAATAAAAATCCAATCATGTTTGACTTGTAATCTTGAGATGCAAAATTGAAAACATGAAATATAACACCAAATATATATATATTTTTCCACATTCTTGACCACTTATCAAATCTTCTTAATCTTTAATTTCCCAGATGTTCCTGGCTTATTAAGGATATTTTACATAAAGGTGCTAAAGTTTACATTATTATACTGGAAGAAATCTGCAGACTTCATACTGGTGGGCCAATAATAATACAAATATGATATGCTCTTATGGGCCAGATATAATTGTTCCATGGGCCAGATTTGGCCCCCGGGCCTTGAGCCCGACACCTGTGATCAAGGCCTATATCTAAGGTCATATTTTGTGCAGGGTCACATGATATTTGCCGGCCCTGCATCTTACCTAAGCTGGGAAGTATTTGTGCTACTACTACTTGTACTATTGGGTGACAGATAGGCCTTGAGCTAGGACTCCAAATATGGGGTCATCGGTATCAACTGGGGGGAATAATTCTCATAGTGATTTTTGGGTAGGTATACACCTCTAGTACTAGAAAAAATGTGATAGCATTGCATCTGTGGTAGCTTTCTGTGTGTTATCACTCAATTTATGACCACATGCCAAAACAGTTTTCAAAATCCGAATTAACCATTCTACTTCAAACTGATGGTTCTCTCTTATTAATTGACCCTATCTCTGTGAAAAAAATGTCAGAATAAAGCCCAGGCTATATATTGTTCAGTAGAGTTGTTGGAATCAGCATCTCTAGATGTTTTTTTCTCTTATAAGCAGTGACAACATAGTGACGATATATGTCTTTCGTTTTCATGAAAGATGTAACACAAAGGTTTAATTTGTACACAACCTAAACATGTTAATACATAAAACATGGTAAGTAATGCATAGGCTAGATATTTCTACTTTATTCTTGCTGTGATTTAAGTTGTCACACTCACACCTGGCCTGAGTCAGTCTAAATGGATGGAGCTGGGTGTGCACAACACACACATGCTGTGCATTGAGTTAATTGAGGCACACAGTATAAATCGGCCAGTCAGTAGTGGTGGAGTAGTCCCGTACAACATAATTCAGGGAACAGCAGAGTGTTTTTATGTCAAGGAGCTGAATCACTTTCCTTTATGATGGAGGGTCCTAAGCAGACAGAATCGATTAAACAGTGCATTATACACAATAAAATGTCCAAGGATGATGATGAACATTTAGTTAGTCCCCAAGACAATAAATCCTGGGAAACATTACTTGAAGCAGCCAAAGTGAGAAACCATGCCCATATTTTAGACGTTGCTAAAAAACTTGGAGAAAAGGATGTGCCTACAATTTATTATCACAGAAAATGCCGAAGCCTCTTCACCATGAAGAGGGAATTGGAGTCATTGAAAAAGAAAGCCAAGGAAAGCATTACTGGTGATGAAGATGTTGAGTACGGCTGTGTATCAAAAAGGCCCAAAAGGAGATCTTCATCAGCATCAAGGGTGTATGATCATATCTGCATTTTTTGAAAGAAAGAGAAGTTTTTAAAGGGCTCCAAGTCGCGTGAAAAGCTTACACAAGCTGTACAACTCAGCGCTGACCAAACTTCAAGAGAGTGTGCAACTCAAAAAGGGGATGAAAATATTCTAGCAGTAACAAGCAGAGACATAGTTGCTGCAGAGGCCCACTATCATGTCATGCTATGAAGATTATACACAAATCAAGAAAAAGGAACCTGTGTGCAAAAAGAAAAATGAGGAAACAGATCGTGGTGAACTGTATAAAAACATCGAAAGGGAAGCCTATATTGATCTTTTCAAATATATCAGAGCTGATATCATACCCAATAAGACCATTGTACAAGCAATTTCTTTGGTCTCGAAACTTGAACAATTAATGCTGTCTAGAGGAATTACATGCTTGCGAGATTATACAAGGAAGAATATTCGCAGGAATCTTGAATCTGAGCTGGGCAATATAGTAAATATATTCCCAGTTGAGAAAGGAAAATTGCTGATGGTACCACAAAGTGTATCATAAAGGGATGTTGTCTTGAAAAATCAAACACTGCAGAGGGAACTCAAAGTTTGGAGGGCCAAGTCAACCAATTTGAACAAGATCATAGATCAGACTTCATCACATATTAGATCAGTCATAAAACAGGAGATGACTGAGAGTCCTTGGCCTTTCCATCCATCTGACGTGATAGATAGTGGTTATATATCCATACCAGATCAACTGAAGCGGCTACTTGTTGGACTGCTCACTGGAAATTCAGGTTAGAGGCCAGTCCAAAAGCAGCATTGCCATCACCCTCTTTCAATGTGCTTTCAATGTGCTTCCACTGTGATAGTAGTTTCACTGTGATAATAGTTCAGGGGAAAAGGAGTATTTTGGGCAAATTTTAATGAGTTTTGAGCTCATTTGCGTATTGTTGTCTGGCGAAATTAACATACTTTTCCAACGAGGATTTCATAGGACTTATATTATGTTAGTCTAGACACCTTATAGAAATGATGTATGGTGAAAAGAAACCCTTTCTATAGGTTTTTTGGGGGGTTAAGTTGTATGTTTTCATATATTGACCCATGTAATTTTCGCCTAGTGTTATAAAATAAAATGCATGATAGCACCCATTTAGCTACCACTGCTGCAATGCTATCACATATTTTCTATACATGTATACAATGTCAAAAATCACTATGAGCATTATTCCCCTCAGTTGATACTGACCAACCCCCCTGGCTCATGGCCTAAGAGTTCATGTGGCAAGTCTATGTTATTGTTACCCAGATTAAACCAATATGACTGTTCAGCATTATCATTCACATAACAATTACCTATGATCATTACTTCAGGGAATTGGGCAAAGGTTTGTTGTAGGCTTTGTCTCCCTCAGCAAACTCAAAATCACATATATTAACTTTCCCTAAAAGAGAAGGATAATTTCCTACATTTTCTGATACTAGATTTGGCTGCAGAATCTCTTTTCTGTTTTACCTATTTTCCATGTTTGTGACTTTCTTTTCTCCACCTTCTCCTTATTGCTTTCTAGCTCTGCAAACCCAATCTTTAATTTATTCATAAAATAGTGTTGGCCTTCACTTTTGAACATGTCCAGTACTTTTAGTTCCAAATCTCTTGTTTTTGCATTTTTCACTTTTATCTTTGTGTTAACGGTCTTTAATTTGCTGCTCCAAATCCTCACACACAGTCACATCAGATGTGCCTCCTCTAGGTCATAAAAATTCTAACCCCTTGACTCAATGTCCCCATTTCTTTGTAAGTTTTTGGATATCATTTAAGTGCTCAGGTGTCCTGGTTTTTCTGTCTTGTCATTTTCATGTTTTATTTTGAAAAATAACTCTCCTCTCGTTTCAGGTCACTTGCCCTTCCCCTTAGAATAGAATAGAATAGAATATTCCTTTATTGATTCCCCATGGGGGAAATTTTTTTGTCACAGCAGCAGCAGGACAAGACAGAAAGTGCAAAATGCAGTTATAACAATAAGGGTCCTAATATTAAGAACTTAATAAATGTAATAATTAAGAAAAAAAAAAATTGAAAAGAGAAAAGGGAGAAGAAAAAATAAACTTTCTGCAATATACACAATTTAAATGCCATAAAAAAAAGTGGTGGTGTAAATCCAGTTTTGTTACTGTTCATTGTAAAGTCTTATTGCAGAGGGGAGGAATGATCTGCGGTAGCGCTCCGTCCTGCAGGGTGGGAGTCTCAGTCTGCTGCTGAAGGAGCTGCCTAAAGCCCCCACAGTCTGGTGCAGTGGGTGAGAGGGATTGTCCATGATGGATATAAGCTTTGTTAACATCCTCCTCTCACCCACCTCCTCCAGGGAGTCCAAAGAGCAGTCCAGGACAGAGCCGGCCCTCCTGACCAATCTATTCAGTCTCTTCCTGTCCCTCTCGGTGCTCCCTGCCCCCCAGCAGACCACTGCATAGAAAAGTGCAGATGCTACCACAGAGTCATAGAATGTCCTGAGCAGAGTCCTGCACACTCCAAAGGACCTCAGTCTCCTCAGCAGGTGGAGACGACTTTGGCCCTTCTTGTACAGAACGTCTGTGTTTGTTGACCAGTCCAGTTTGTTGTTGAGGTGGACACCCAGGAATCTGTAGGACTCCACCATCTCGATGTCCAGACCCTGTATGTTCACTGGAACTGTTTGAGGTGTCCCCCTCCTGCGGAAATCCACAACCATCTCCTTTGTCTTACTGGCGTTGAGCTGGAGGTGGTTTGTGCCACACCAGTTGACAAAGTCAGTGATGACAGTCCTGTATTCCCGCTCGTCCCCTGACGATACACATCCGACGATGGCTGTGTCATCAGAGAACTTCTGGAGGTGACAGCTCCCAGAGTTGTAGCTGAAGTCTGAGGTGTACAGGGTGAAGAGGAAGGGGAGAGCACTGTCCCCTGTGGAGCCCCCGTGCTGCAGACCACCATGTCCGATACACAGTTCTGAAGCCTCACAAACTGTGGTCTGTCGGTGAGGTAGTCCACGGTCCATGCGGCTAGGTGACAGTCCACTCCCGCCCGCTCGAGCTTCCCCCTGAGCAGTGAAGGCTGGATGGTGTTGAACGCACTGGAGAAGTCAAAAAACATGACCCTCACAGTGCTGCCAGTGTTCTCCAGGTGAGCCATGGACCTCTGCAGCAGGTAGATGACTGCGTCATCCACCCCGATGTTCGGCTGGTACGCAAACTGCAGAGGATCCAGATGAGAGCTCACCAGGGGGCGGAGGTTCCTCAGCACGATCCTCTCCAGAGTCTTCATCAGGTGAGAAGTGAGGGCCACAGGTCTGAAGTGGTTGGGCTCCCTAGGGTGCGCTGTCTTGGGGACAGGAATCACGCAGGAAGTCTTCCACAGTGTTGGGACCCTCTCCAGACTCAGGCTCAAGCTGAAGATGTGCAGTAGCACCTCACAGAGCTGGTCTGCACAGTCTTTCAGGAGTCTGGGGCTGATGCCGTCAGGACCCGTGGCTTTCCTTGGCTTCATCTTCCTCAGCTCACTTCTCACCTGGTCAGCTGTTATGGAGAGGCTGGGGGTGGTGCTGGAGGGGGTGGTGGAGGATGAGTGGAGGGGGTTGATGGTGTCGGTGCCATGGGACTGAGGTGGTGTGAATAAGAATAAGAAGAAGGAGGAGCAGCAGACGGGTCGTTGGTTAGATGAGTCGGGGGAGGAGTGGGAGTAGAGTCAAATCTATTGAAGAACAGATTCAGCTCGTTGGCCCACTCCCTGTCTCCTGCTTCAGATCCCCTCTCATGGCCCCTGCTATGACCTGAGATGGATTTTAGGCCTCTCCAGACCTCCCTTGCGTTGTTCTGTTGCAAAAGGTTTTCCATCTTGGTCTTGTAGCTGGCCTTTCCCTCTCTGATCTTCTTCTTCAACTCCTTCTGCACCCTCCTCAGCTCCTCCTTGTCCCCAGATTTAAAGACCCTCCTCTTCTCCTTCAGGAGGACTTTCAGTTCCGGGGTCACCCAGGGTTTGCTGTTGGAGAAACACCGTACTTTCCTGGTGGGTACGGTGTTCTCAACACAGAAGTTAATATAGTCCGTGATGCAGTCAGTCATGGTGTCGATGTCATCACCATGTGGGCCGCACAGTACATCCCAGTCTGTGGTCTCAAAACAGTCCTGCAGCGCCTCAGTGGCCTCCTCAGACCACCTCTTAACATACCTGATGGTGGGGGGTTGTTTCTTCACCATAGGTATGTAAATGGGCTGCAGTCTCACCAGGTTGTGATCTGAGCGGCCCAGCGGGGGAAGGGGGGAGGAGGTGTATGCATCCTTGGTGTTTGCATACAGTAAGTCCAGAGTTTTATTGTCTCTTGTTGGGCAGTTTACATCCTGGCTGAAGGTAGGGAGAGTGGAGGACAGCGATGCATGATTAAAGTCTCCAGAGATGATGATCAGAGACTGAGGGTGTGATGTCTGTAGCTTGGACACTTCATTATGGAGGAGTTCACAGGCTGCAGCAGCCTCAGCCGAGGGGGGGATGTAAACAGTTAACGCGATGACGTGCGAAAATTCCCTCGGCAGGTAATAAGGCCGCAAACTCACAGCCAGCAGCTCAATGTCCTTAGAGCAGAGCTGCTCTTGTGTTTCCGGTCTGACGTCTCCCCTGATCCCTGATTGTTTCCACCTGTTCCCCATTAACCTCATGTGTCTTATAGTCGGCGTCTCCCTTTGTCCTGTGCCAGAGTGTCTCGTTTATTCGTGTTCCTCCAGTGATTTTCTGTTGTAGTTTTTTTCCCTGTTTAGTTTTTAGATCTAGCTTCTGTTTCATAGCCTTGTTGTTTTTTCCTCCCTTTTGGAGTGACTTTGTTTTCTTACAGTTTTTCCTAGCCTAGTAGTGCAGTGTAGTTAAGTTTGTAGCCCTTTTGTTTCCCTCCTTTTGGAGCGCCTTTTGTTTCTAAATTTTTCATAGTGATTCCTCTGAAGATTAGAGAAGATTAGCCTTTTAGTTTGTCCTCCCTTTTGGAGTGATTTTTTTGTTCTGTCTTGGTTTGATTTTGTTTCTGTGTTTGTCTGTCCATCCTTAGTAGATAGGTAGAAGGTTTTCATAGCCTGTTTATTTATCACTCCATCTACTGAGAAAGAAGACGATTTTCAAAATAAAGCATTTGTTGAACTTTGAACCTCTGCGTCTGAGTCCTCCCTCTAGTCCAGGCCTGACAATTTACACCCTACCAATGTAATTGGAGTTAAACTAATTTTCCCTTTCTGGTCATGGTTTTTGTAGAATTACTTTGTTCTAAAAACTTAGATCAACAGTGGTCCTGTAAACCTATTTGTTTTATTTCTTGCTATGCTTTTACCTTTGGAAAGAAAACAGTTGTTACTATTATTATTATTATTACTGATTTTAATTCTTAATTTCGTGTTAAAGTATTCACACTATGGAAAACATCACTTTACTTCTCTGTCCCTCTTCACAACTTTAACAACTTTCATTTACCCTTTGTCTGATCTCTAATCCAGAACACACAGTCACCCCTTGCCACAAATAAAGGAAAAAAAGAATAAAACAGACCCGACACAAAGTCAGGATCTTTCTCTATATGTCACACCATTTTTCCAAGCCTTGCCTTACTTCAAACTATGTCACAATCAAAGCCACAATACTCTCACTGTCAGTCTTTTACACATTCACTACTCAAACAGCACACTGCCACACCCTACTTCAATCTTAACTTGCGTCACCATTCAACACTTCAACACTTCTTCAAATTAACACACACACATTAAAACCTGATCCCCAGCAGTTTTGTAAAATTCTCAAAAAATACACAGTACAAAGCTTTTGCATTAACTGAAGTCCCACAGTAATAGTCAGTATTGGTATTGACAGCTTCAATAATATTTAAAAAAACACAGTATTTTGGCAGAAACAGCGGATGTATAGAAGCAACCCTTAGATTTGAAGTTTTAGAAGTTTTGCACTCGCGGTACCTCATTTCTTTTTCCCCTTTTTGTATCTTTTATACTTTCACAAACATTATTTCAGCAGCTTTAACACAGAAAATTTGTTAAGGAGCAGAAGACATGTGTTAACAACAAAAAAACATAATATTCAAGCATAAGCTAAAACCTTCATATCAGGAGTGTTCATCATGGTACTAGGAACAGAACCTCTTTCCCAGGAGTATTTAACCTTTGTAGCAATCAAGACAACCCTGGGTGTGAAACCCACACATTCCTCAGAGGAAAGTTTCCTTATCTGGTCCCAGGAAACAGGATATAAATCTTTCCAGACTCGTTTACACTTTCAGGTTAAATAAGTGACCCAAACGGAGGTTGACTAAACCTCCGACTCTTCACGATTGGTCAATTCGGAGAACAGAGACAGAGTTTTTATTACCTTTCAAACTGACTCCATTTGCTGACCATCTAAATAAACATTAACCTCAACCCAGATCTCCCATTTGAGATTTAGCGTCTTAAAGTGTGTGAACATACGGACCCCAGGATAAGGGGGGACACTGACCTCCAGACCTCGGTCGTAAAACCCTGCTCGACCATACACTGATAAAGACTGCATTCCTTTGGTGAAAGAATACAAATGACTGATCATGACATCTTATGCATTCAGCAATGTACTAATCTGTCTAATCATGAAATTTGTGTTGAAATGAGATGTTTCCCGTTTTTCTATGTGCTTCAGAAGCCAAGTTATCTTATCTGACAGAATAAATCCTTATTCTTTAGTTCTTTAGACCAACAGCTTTTCAGACTGTTTCATGAACTTTTAAGAGTTAAATTTATTGACTATGAATCCTAAGTTTACTCTAAGTAACAGAAATAGTTTAGAAATGTTTGGTTTATATTTTAGTTATTTATTTAGTATCTTAACCATTAGGTGGTTATAATGTCACTGAATAATCTGAATGTGAGTATTTAGAATCCATTATTAATCATGATGACGTTCGTTCACATGTGTTTACTCTTTTGTTGTTCACAGTTTCTATGTGTTACTATCTGTTTCATTTCAGAGTAATTTAGCATGTTCAATGTGATACTTAAACTAGTCAGCTGATACCTCAGTACATGACTAAGATTCAAAAGGCCAAACCCTCCAATCCGGAGGATGAAATGGCTGACCTACTGGAAACAGCCTTAACCATGACACTTCGTGACAAAGAGCTCACTAGACGCATGTCTGTCGTGATGTCTTCTCAGCTTGAGTATAAAGACTACTTGCTGGAATGCGCTTTAGCAAAGATAAAGACGCAAAAAGAAGAAAACAGCGCTCTGAAAAAGACGCTAGAAGAGACTAAGAAGTCTCTAAGTGTTTTAGGAAAACACAGTGCCAGATGTGAAGCGTCAAAGCTTCCCTCACTGATAAGTCATGAAGAAAATCTTGATCTTAAAGACAAGATTGAAAGACTTAATGAAACCCTTTACAAAAAGGAGAAAGAACTTGATGACACGAATAATCAGCTTGCTAAGACCACAGAGGATCTGATACAGTCAGAATCCCTGCTAGAGCAAGCAACAGAAGATGTAAAAGCTTTGAAAGCACTGGTCAAAGTGCGTGCTGAAGCTCTTGAAGTTAAGGAGAAGCAAACTTCTACCTTGCGGCACCAGCTCCAGATAGCTCAAAGACAGTTAATTCTTTGTCAAGAACGGCAAGAAAAGACAGACAAAGAACTTGAAGATGCCCAAAGAGAGTTACAATGCTCCCTCCAGTCAGGTCGAGCCCAAAGAGAACGCATGGAGCAAACGTTTCTTGAAGAAATGATAGGTGATCAGCCTCCTGAGAGAGCGCCATCACTTCCTTCCAAACCAACTCTTAAGTATCTCTCTCAGCATCATGACAGGACCCTGCTTGACCCTGAGAGGTCATCCTTAAACCAAGAGTCCTACTCTCCTCCTCATGATGGCTTCTTACCATCTCCCTCAGATAGGGATCTTGACAAAATTGCTCGCAACATAGCACGCTTTGAACCTGAGCACCAAGGTGCTACTGACACCTGCACCTACTTGAAAGACATTGACTTTTACCTGAGGAAATTTCCAGGTGCAACCATTGATGACAAGATCTACCTTATTAAGGCAACGTCAAGTCGAGAGGTTAGCAGTTTCCTTGAACGACAGCCTTATCATGTCAGAAATAATTATGACTTGCTCTGCCAAGCATTAATTGAAGAGTTTTCTGATCATTTGACCCAGACAGGCCTTTGTGCTGCTCTGTCTATTAAACAAGGGAGATCAGAACCTCCCCAACATTATTACAACCGCTTACGCGAAGCTTACTTTGGTTTCCGAAATGAACCAGAAATGGAGGAGGACTTGAACTTCAAAACGCTGTTCGTCCAGAACCTCCACCCTACCACCAGTCATCACCTTGGCGTCTTAGCTTGTCCAAACACTTTGACTAGCCGACAGCTTCGTGAACTTGCTGTAAAAGGTTTTGCCAAACAACGACAAACTTTGGCTAAGAAAGCAGAGCCCGTTACTCTCTTGGCTATGGGGACAAAATCACTGCCCATGGAGCTGAATGAAGCTTCAGACTGTGTATTTTCAGGCTCCGATAAGCCTCCAAATGAGTGGTTAACCTGGCCTCCAAAACCTTTTCGACCTCAACAAACTCACAAAGGTCAAAGTTACACACCAAGGCCCAGGTCTGACACAGACCAATGCCCGGTAAACTTTGAGACCAACTGTTGTTATTCAGACTCCCGTCACGGTGGGTTTTGTCCCAGACAAAGGAAAAACCATCGACACCGCCAAAGGGGGGTGAATGACTGGCAGAATCAGAGTAAATCACACTCTCAGAAACGACGATCTTATTATCCACCTCAATCGGTTTCATCCACTTTGAAGGTGAATAAACATGACTACTCAGCTAACCACTGAGATTAACACTGCGGAGTCATGAAGGTGTGAGTCCTGCGAAAGCAGAAGTCACCCAGCCAAAGCTAAATGACTCCAATAAGATATCCAAATGCTGTGGTGATACATTGATGACTGCAATCCCAGTTGCTGCTTTCTTTGTTAGCATTTGTCTCTCCTCTGTCAATATGGTCAGCTTGTCAGCTGTCAAATATCTCATCAATAGATTAAAAGCTGAAATTTCTGTCATTAAGACTCAGATTGACAAATTTCAGACTCAACAGCAGATAATTAGTCAAACCGGTAAGAGCATCATCCCCAAGTTTAACAGATAAAGTTTAAGAGAAACTCTGTGCAGTAAACTTTTGATGTTTGTGATTCAGGTTGACTATGCTCATACACAGATGATTAAACATGTCTATAGCAGACATTTCTTTTCCACCTAAGTCTTAACCATTTTTGAAACTGAAATTGAACTTTCAGACTTCTCCAGCAAGCATGGAAAACAGCTATATCTTTAGATCCAGTTAGCATTCAGACTAAATAGTGCTTTCCTAAATCTCATTAATACTGAAAATTAGGAGATTTTCTTTCACATTAGTCTACCAATAGTTAACTGAGGAAAGTCTAACAACAAGACTATTTTATTTGATAGCTTAATGCATGCTTAATTTTATCTCAAAGCAGTACTAGTGATTCACATAGTGATGACGAGACGCATCAGTCCTATTTGCATACACCTGCTGCTGCTTCATGGTTGTCTACTCGTCGTCCCGATGCTCCATGGACAGGACCACCGTGACGAAGGGGGGACTGTAGCAATCAAGACAACCCTGGGTGTGAAACCCACACATTCCTCAGAGGAAAGTTTCCTTATCTGGTCCCAGGAAACAGGATATAAATCTTTCCAGACTCGTTTACACTTTCAGGTTAAATAAGTGACCCAAACGGAGGTTGACTAAACCTCCGACTCTTCACGATTGGTCAATTCGGAGAACAGAGACAGAGTTTTTATTACCTTTCAAACTGACTCCATTTGCTGACCATCTAAATAAACATTAACCTCAACCCAGATCTCCCATTTGAGATTTAGCGTCTTAAAGTGTGTGAACATACGGACCCCAGGATAAGGGGGGACACTGACCTCCAGACCTCGGTCGTAAAACCCTGCTCGACCATACACTGATAAAGACTGCATTCCTTTGGTGAAAGAATACAAATGACTGATCATGACATCTTATGCATTCAGCAATGTACTAATCTGTCTAATCATGAAATTTGTGTTGAAATGAGATGTTTCCCGTTTTTCTATGTGCTTCAGAAGCCAAGTTATCTTATCTGACAGAATAAATCCTTATTCTTTAGTTCTTTAGACCAACAGCTTTTCAGACTGTTTCATGAACTTTTAAGAGTTAAATTTATTGACTATGAATCCTAAGTTTACTCTAAGTAACAGAAATAGTTTAGAAATGTTTGGTTTATATTTTAGTTATTTATTTAGTATCTTAACCATTAGGTGGTTATAATGTCACTGAATAATCTGAATGTGAGTATTTAGAATCCATTATTAATCATGATGACGTTCATTCACATGTGTTTACTCTTTTGTTGTTCACAGTTTCTATGTGTTACTATCTGTTTCATTTCAGAGTAATTTAGCATGTTCAATGTGATACTTAAAACATAATGAGAATGTTTGATGTGATCCTACACTTCATTCATATGTGTTTAGTGTCAAATTATTTATCATGAAACCTAGCATTCAATGATATTAATCATAGTGAGTGAGTATCAGATCTGACTCTTTTACCAGCCAAAAGAATAAGTTAGATCAAATAATCAGAGATCCGAGTTCATCTCTGCTTGGAGACCACACAACCCCTCCTCCTCTTTCTCCTCACACCCACACGCCGGAGACACACCCAGTGTGAGAAGATAAAACCAGTGAAGTGGGGTTGCTCGCTCTCTTATTCCTCTTACTCGCTCTTATCTCTCTTACGCTCCTCTTTTTTACTCTTATTCCTCTTATGCTTCTGCTCTTCTGCTGACTCTCTTGTCCCCGGCTCTTATGCCCCTTCTCTTCTGTCCACACCCTTCTGTGGTGCGTTTCTTTATTTTCTCTTAGAACTTTTTCTTAGTCTTCTAAGTTTTACGCCACGTGTTGATTCACGTTGATTTTTCTTTAACATCGTCTTAGTTCAAGTTTTGAAACTTCAACTTTTTGTGCGCATAGCAATTCAAGATTAAGCCTTTGATTGATTTTTCTTTAATTTTGCGAAGCCATTTTTGAAAGTTTTCTCTGCTCTTCGAGCCTCGTTTTTCTGAGTTTTCTGCGTGATTTCAAAGTCACCTCTGAACGCAACCCAGCAGGCCCAGGTCATCCTCTGTGCCAGAGTTTTTGAGTGAGACCAAAGAAGTACCCAAACGAGCATCCACAGGATCCACAGGCGCTGGCTTTGCTTCGGGCCCGAGTGCTGCAACTCCTGGCTCATCCTTCGGCTGACTTCAGTCGTCTTCTGAGCTGAACCGCTCGAACCGCCAGTAGCCCCGGACCTTCGGAACCTGCTCCATCTTCTCCAAGGACCAGTCTCACTTAAGTATGCAAAGCTCCAGAGCTCCAGACAGGGCTGATGCTGTCTCACGCGTTCATAACTCAGATATCCACCTATTTCTGGTGATCTTAGATTCCTCCAAATCCACATCCGAGTTTATCTCGACACCAAAGTTAGTGTAGGTTAATATGTTAGCGCATATTCACTCACTATCATTAACTTTAGTGCTCCTAGCCTGACTCAGAATCTTTATTTATTCACCTATTATTATTTTATCTTCATTATCTTATCATCATTTATTGCATGTGTGTTGTACCATCATTTATCCTGTAATAAACAGATCATTATTTTTCTAAGTTCTTGACTGTTAGTGTTCTTCCAGAAGTGGAGTCCCTGAAATTAGAATTTCGACTTAAGATATGAGACTGATTAATTAAGACTGATTAATTAAGACTGATTAATTAAAACTGACTTGATGTTTGATTTCTGAATTAAACTTTTGTTTTCTTTATTTTCCCACCATTAAGGGTGGGTGGTGCCCCTTTCAACGAGTGCATAAATGTCATAATTTGAGATTATTAATCTTCAGACATTTATTATAAATTCCAATCGCTACAGTACTATTTTGGTACGGCCTTGTGAGGCTCATTTCAAATCACTACACCTTCTATGTCTCAATTGATAGCATGTCTGCAGTGAGCACAGTATTCACATAAACAACTATGAAATAAACACAAGTGAGGAAAACACAGCAATCTTAGAATAACATAACACACACACAGATGCAGAGTCTGGCTGTGAACACTGCCAGAGAACTTGTTGACACAAAGCAAAGCAGACACACACAAACATCCAATCAACCCACACACTTCACTTTTTCATCACACAATGGTATAGCCTTACACACGTATTTAAAGTCAAAGTCAGTCACTGGGGTCAGTCAGCAGTCTTCACCTTCTTTACTCTTACTTTAAATTAATTTTAAGTGTTTTGTACTTTTTTAACATTCCTACAATTAATGTGTTGAGGGTCAGTCCTCAGTTTTTATTCCTGATTCTTGTTTTGATTTTTCCAATGTGTGTGATTTTTCTACAATTGGTCAGGAGATATGGGACGTGCTTGTTCAATTGGGATCCCTGAATAGGCTTTTCACCCTATCCTTATTGACCTCTTTTTCAATCTCCTGCTCATTAAGCCAATCTGTAATTTAAGTCCAATTATAACACTGATTTAGTAAGGTCTTTGATATATAAAAGATATATATATATATATATATATATATATATATATATCATTCTCCTTTTGGCTTTTTCTTAAGCCTCAGCGGAACTCCGCATGACAAATCCTCCTTTCTAGTGGAGTTTTACAGAAAGAAAATCCACGTATGTATTACTAGATGAATCTGCTCGTCCGTCGGCTACAACCTTTCAGAGCTCATAAAAGAATGACCTAAAACTCACAGTTCAACAATGGACAGACACACTCGTGCCTGCCGCTTCCCTTGTTATCTCAACAATTGTCCAGATCCTCTTTATCACCACGCATTCAACCTAAAAACACATCACAACCCGGGCCAGGCTGTCTGCAGACCGGTGTCCACCCAACTACTGGCCTATGCTCCTTCGCACCCAGTCTAGCTAGTTCCACAAACAACTGGCCTTGTGCTGCTCCGCACCCAGTCTAACTAGTTCCACACAACTACTGGCCTTGTGCTGCTCCGCATCCAGTCTAACTAGTTCCACTCAACTACTGGCCTTCTGCTTCTCTGCCAACCTAGATTATTTGTAGCTCCTTTCTAAAAGATAATTACTCTATATTTCTTAACCTAAATGTATGAAGAGATTCTCCTACACGACAAGCTCCACATCTCTAACACTGGCGGTAACCTACACCTGCAGAGACACCAAAGCCTTATTATGGCATACGGATTTATATCATAAACTAAAGCTCAATGCCATTCATGGCTATTTATGGCTGCAGTGATGGATTTATCCGCGGCATATCTATTTCTGCCTCCACAAAAGCAGCGATTTCCTCCAAGTCCACCTGTTTCTTTTCCGTGGAAAAGTCGCATTTCTCATATATTCTGTTTAAAGTCCAAAGGATGAAGTATCTCCTTGTTTGTGAAACTTATACTGAAGCACAGTTCCCTTCAAATGCTCAATGACCCTAATTTTAACAACTCTCCCCTGAAATAACAGGTAACCTTACGACTTTATTCTCGTCAATTCACAACTTTAATCTCGAAGTCTTTAAAAAAAATTCTCGTTATGACCCTCGTAGTCCTTCTTACAAAACATGCAATCATTGGATGAATTTTGTGGAAATTATCTGTGCTTGTCTGTATCAATTGTTTTGTGTCTTTTGTTTTGTGTATGTATTGTATGTATGCAAGGTCGCACAATTAAAAAACAACTGCTGCTTGTACTTGTACAATACAAGTTATTTTCACCCTGACATTTTAGAAATGTTTCTACCATTTGTTTACGTAATAATCATTGAATATTTCTTTTTCCCCTTTTTTTCTAACATGTTACTGTTATTGACTTGTTATTTAAGTTTACATAATGGCATTCAAGCATAGGCTATATGAATTACCCCAACAGTATCATAATTTAGCTCTAGTTGTGTGCCTGTTTTTCAAATTAAGGCTGCACCACATTGCTAAAATGACTACACTTAGCGTACAGAAAGACAATGTGAGACAGAAGCTCACCAAAACAGTCCTTTTCAAGGGGCAGTAGCTCAAACTGTCCGTGCACTTGTATATATGTTGGTTTTGTTGCGACCGTGTGAGTGACTGTTGATTTGGAGTGAATGTTGCATGGTTTAGTGTGACTGTTGGTTTGGAGTGAATGTTGAATTGTTTTGTAATTGTTCACATCTGTTTAATAAAAGAACCTTTATGTCATGTTACTGAATGTGTTTATTTTGATTTTTATATTAAAATATATGTAGCAGAACGGGTAAGATGAACGAACCATCCCCTTGATCTTTAAAACTATACACGAGTTGTTATATGACCCTAAAATAAGAACACAAATATTTCCAACAGGCCGTGGAATTTTTTACATTTGTGGTATAATTATTTTTATGTTAAAGCAAATGGACCCAGGTCTAAACTTATACATCATGCATGTTAGTGATATTCAATGTAAAGAACTATGTGAATCATTAAGCAAAATATCATTCTGAAGCATTATCAAAATGATGGCCATGGGGCTAGATAAACCAAAAGCCTTGGGGTAAATTGAAGCAATATGACTCACAATTTATCGAATTTTTATTAGGTCTTTGCTACTCAAATTAGCAGAATGATCTTTTATTTTTGATAAATACACTCATTCAAGAGAAGTTTTCAATATTAATAATGATAACAATAATAATTATTATAATAATATATTAATAATAATTAATAATGTTTAATAGCCCAAAGAAAATAATTAAGACTATTTGAAAAAGGGAAATGTCTTTATAAAATTATTTTTCATCAGTAAATACATTATTTGTTAAAGTTTTAAGTTTAAAATATCATGTAGGTCAACTTACCCCTTTTTGTTTAGTATATGTATTAAATAGAACTATAAAATATCTAACTATTAAATGTTTAATATAAAAAACACTGACAATTTAATTTCACTGTGTGTATGTGTGCAGCTATAGCAGGTATTGCTCCACTATCTCCTTTTTTAATTCAATATGAAAGTCCATGGTTATAATTATCCATAAATATGCAGAAACATAACTACATCTCTGGCGTTTATAACAAACCAATCCGTTTGAAAATCAGTTGAAATTTGAGCAGGATATGGTCATTGAAACAGTACATGCACCATAGACATTAACGTTATCAGTGGGCCAGCAGCCCCTAGGTAAGATGGCCGCCGTGTGACGACGTCAGTCCCCATTGGCTCACAGCGTAGGTAAGCTATCTAGTCTTTCTATATATCTATGGGAGACATATGCTGTGTCCGAATTGCCCGCTCGCATACTACATGCTACTGCTACGTACTACTGCTAGATCCTACTCCTACATACGAAACACGTTGGCCCAATTCGGACACACTCGACGAGCGGCGGGGAAAGACGACCCCCGCAGGCAGAGAGTAGGTACTGCGCCCGTTTTAGACTGAATGGTAATTGTGCAAGTGATGGATGCTGCTGTATTATATTCCTGCACTGCTTTAGAAAGTCACAAAGTAGCTTTTCCATTTCTTTTAGACTTCATTCACTCACGTGGTGATCGTTTGTTCAATGAGATCTGCCTGATTACTGCAGCTGTGCAGTTTAATGATGGAATAAGTGAGCTTTACCTCCATGATGTCGCCACATATTTGCTCATAAAATGATTACTTAGGCAAATATGACACCATGACATGACAAAGATACAACTGCACATTTTTTTAGGACAGTGTGTTAAGTTATATTAAAATTACATCTGTACTGCTGCGGTCCTGCCTCCTGCTGCTCCGCCATGGTGCGCGCTGCTGTGGCCGGCCGGCGTTCGCAACGCATTTAAAGAGGCAGAGCAGCTGGTGGCGCTAGCATCACATGCGCTTCTACAACTTTTAAGAGGACGAAGAAGAAGTCCGCGGTGCATTTTGGGTCAGTAGCATGCCCGTAGGATGCACCGCGACCATCCTACAATGTGGGCGTGTCTAGTATCTGAAGTAGCATACTCGCTCCGGTGGCCAATTCGGACATGCTACATACTACTTCGACTACTACTTGGCAATTTGGACGCAGCAACAACAGCCTGTATCGCTAGCTGGTGACCTTTAACCCGCCTCTGCTCTGTTTACCTCCACAGCGCCCCCTCCGGCGAGCTGAAACTTTCCCAGCTGCTGCTGCTGTTGTTCTTCCTGGTTTGTCCGAAGAAGTGCCCCCTAAGTGCTCCCTCTGCTCCCATCCTGCCTCCTCGTTCACCTCCTCCCCTCTCTTCCCCTCTGCTTCATCACACGGACTTATCGCTGAACCTCAACGGGACTCCCTGCTCTCAGTGTCCGGGAAACGGCGCAGGGAGCTGCGTAGAGTTCACACGGGAGTCGGTGTTGGTCTGGTTCTCCTGATGGATTTTACGTAGACTGTTTGTCCTCTCTGGTGCTAATGCTAATTAGCCGTCTTCGTTAACCAGGTTAGTGGAGCTGGAAGTTAAACCTTTATCTGTGCCTGTTTTTAAAGCCAGTTTGGTTAACTCGGTTACAACTAAAGGTGCTAATTAACAGAGTAGCTAGCTCCGGCTAACGCTGTGTTTAAATGTAGCTCGGGTTTGTTCTCCCTGTGTGTCATTTGGGATGAACCCAGCTGTAAATCACGAGTCTGGTGAGTTCAGCTTAGTTAAAGTGTCCCTTTAGTTTACTTCAGCTGGTTTTGTTTCAGTTTAGGCTTAAACCGGCCTATCTGCGGTCTTAAACCTAGTTTAAATAGCGACCGGTTTAAATAAGGAGTGGTTTATCGGATCTAGAGACAGGTGTTCACAGTTTACGCTCAGTTCTGGATCACAGGGGTGCTGAAAGGTGTTTATTGCCCTGTACTGAATGGGGTTCTGAATGTAGTCTGGTCCGAATGACGGAGACTTGAACCTGGAGCTGAGTGGTTCGGTTTAAATTAACTCCGTTTAAAATACACTGAAGTATACTTCACATCTTGATTTAACCGTAGTCGTTTCATACCGGATTTGAGTTAACTTTGACCTTAAATCAGTCAGGTCTGGGCTGTCATTCAGGGGGTCAAGCGAGATCCAAAGTGTCCCTATCAGTGTGTTTTTCTCATAGTTTAGCTTGTGACTCAATGTTTTGGACAAGTTGTTCAACGTAGCTGGGTCCTGCCTGGTTGATTTCATCCGCCCCTTCCACTAGTGTATTTCTCCTGTAGTGAACTGGTTCTGAGTGAAACCAGGTCACCAGAGTCTCTGGCTAAAGTGTCCTTCGTGTAGTTGAATCTTTTGATTAAGTTATGGTGGTTTGTACGTGGTCTGGTCTTTGATAGCTCTTGGTTTAAATACAGTCTGATAGACTGATCATGTGGTTCTGGGTCTGAGCCTGGTCCTCTGATGTTAGTGTGGGTCTAAGCAAGGTGTGGTCTCAGGTTAAACTCAGGATGGCAGAACTCCATCAGACTCCCACCTCGCTGTGCTGCTGTCGTAAATCCCTGCCAGTCTCAGGATGTGTCAGGGACGCCGGCCGGCCCTTGGTGGCTCCAGGTCCTGGCCCCTCACATGGCCCCCTGGTGGATGTGGCCTCAGCGTCTAACTTCCACTGCTACAAGCTGCGACACTTCCACCTAGACCTGCGGATCAACTTTGCTGTGAAGGAGATGACGGGCTGGCTGGTTCTGGACCTGATCCCGGTCCAGCCTGGAGTCCAAACACTGATCATGGACTCCCACCCATCCCTTCTCATCCAGTCCATTGACTGTAAGGTTCCTGGGGCTGCTCAGGAGGAGCCCGTCTCCCTGACATATAGGGTAGACCCATTCACAGACTACGGCTCGTCTCTAAACATCAGCCTGCCCTCAGCAGCCATCAAACCGGGTCAGCTGATCCAGATAACTGTCCACTACACCACCACAGATGGACCAGCAGTAAGGAAACCAGAACAACAGGATTGATTGATTGGTGTCTAAATCCTACTGATAATAATCTGTTCCTTCAAATGAACAGATTATTAATGGATTATAATATCAAGTGTAATAACAGATGATATTGTGATTAAAGAGTCAATGACGTATAAGGTTTTTCAACATGCCAGTTTTAAAATACCAAAAATAAGAATATCTTTTGCAACAGTTCAAACACTAAGGATGTTATGTATACAAAAATTAAAGTTTAATTTTTAAATTAGGCAATTTTAGTGTTTTTTCATATAGATGAATTGCCTGTGGCCTTAAAAAATGTCATGTGGTGCAACCATCATTTATCTCAAAATTATTACATTTTTTCAACATACTCCATAGTTTTTTACAAATTGTCAGTAATATCAAGCACATAGGAACAAAGCCTTTGCATTTTATTTGAGTTTTTGTGAATAATGATCTCATATATTAGCTCTATAATGTCACAGTCGCTATATCAAATGTAGTTAACTGACTACATTTTTCTTTAAATTGCATAATACTGATAAAAATGTTTTGAAACTACCTTTCATGTAAGCATATTGTATCAGGTATTAATGTCTCAGTTACAGAAATTAGATATTTTAGTTTGTATTTGATATAATTAATGTTATTATTGGTCGCACCACATGATTGGTGGTCGCGCCAAATGACCTGAAGACCTTGTATCATTAAAAATCAATTTAAAGAGACCTATGAACAATTAATTTCATGCAAATTTTATATTAAAACCAAATTTTATTAACATTTCAAACATGAACGCGAACATTTTATTTCCCTTTTTTACAAAAATTTAACTCTGTGTGTGTTTGTGTATGTGGTCCAGAGGCCTGCACTTTGAAGCTGGATTAACACACCCAGGATAACTCTGCCACAACTCTCTAAACTTCACCAGATCTCCGTAACCCCAATCAGCTGTACTACGAGGCAGGATATCAACTCGCTAACTAAATTCAGTTGTGGTCAGTCTAGATCTGTGCGCGCACACGTAAAGGGGGTGGGGTCAGTGCCACCGGACCAATCTCCACAATGAAGAAGGCTGCACGTCATATTTCACAGCCGAGGAACAGAGCATCGTTTTACGCTAATACGAGGAGTACCGCAACATTATATCAGTGAGGAGCAGGACAGCTGCAGCCGCTAAAAGCCGGAGGGACTGCTGGCAAAAAAAATCATCGATCGTGTAAATTACATTTGTGCGTTCATAAATTTATGGCCCCCTAATATGTTGTCATGCAGCGTGTGTGATTACCTCCATCATTGACCTCATTATTTCAGATACAACAGCAGTGGGGAAAAGAGTAAGTGGGAGCAAATAAAAATAAATCTAAAAATATCCGTCAAAGTGGTTAGCTGGTTTACTGGAGGATTTTATTTGTACATATTTCAACGCGTTAACAGTGATTTCCTCACACTGCCTATTTTTCTTTTTTCTCCATCATCTGATGGTCACATGTCATCTGCAGACACATTTGGGGTTAAGAGGAGTTTTCTAATCTGCTTCAATAAATTCTGAATGATGACTGATATGCCGCATGAAACTTGAACCTGGAGCTTGGCAAATATTAGTGTATTGCTTCCATTTCATGTTACCTGACTATTGAGGCCGTCTGAGGAAAACCTGTAACGTTCATAGAGAACGGCATCAGGTAAATCAAACGAATTTGAACGATCAAGAATATAACGCTCTCGGCGAAGCGCTCCTCTCACCATCCGCGCAGCGATGTCAACAATCTTGGCCCAATCTTTGACCAGCCCAGGCATGAACAACATGCTGCAGGGTCAGAGTTGACACGCTGCCTATAGCGAGGGCTTTTAACTTTGCTCGGCAGTGGCATCTGGTAAAATAAATTAAAATGACTTAAATTGATACATGAAAGTTAATAAATTGCTAACAACGGCATAAATACCTTAAGTGAAATGGCATGCTTTTAATATTTTTTTTCTTATTTTGTACAGAGATGACCTATTCATTATTTCAGAAATGTTAGCAAAATGACTCATCAAATAACAAAAAAAATTCAAAATAATACAAAAAATTAAGTACTTAGTGTTTATCAATCATCAATTGAATATAAAAAGCATAAATACTGCCAATCGAGGGCATATATTTATGATGGAAAACAATCTGCAGTGGTCGCACCACATGATAATTGGTCGCACCGCATGACATTTCAAATTCGGTCAAATCTTACTGATACAGGATTAGTCACATAAACAAAGCTCACTAGCTTCCCACAAAAGGTCACTATGAAATTTATAATCAAAATACTTATTTGTGGAAATAACTTAAATTAATTGTTTTTTTTAGGTCATACCACATGACATCGAAAAGTGGTAACACCATTACAGCAGTTGAAAAGGTCTTTTTTTTTTTTTTTTTAAGAAATGAGAGAACCACCAACCCGCTTTCTGCTTCCATAGCTCTACGACAAAATGGTGAATGATCCAACTTCCTGTCCTTGAGTAAATTTCAGCATAAAAGTGTCAAAAATTGTCATTTTTTGATGGTCGCACCACATGATATTTAATGAAATGGACACGATCGGACAAAATTCGTTTGTATATTATGAAAAAAAAATAAATGCAAAAGCTTTGCAATTTTGTACAGGAATAAAAAACACTTTCAAAATTATGCCGAATATTGCAGAAACTAAATTGTAATAGATTTAGAGTAATTTCAAAGAAGTTTTCAAAACATAAGTCATGGCCGGATGGTCGCACCACATGATATTTTGACCCTTTGAAGTTCAGAAAAATTACAAAAAACTCCTGATTTTTGAAAAGTTGAAGTGGCTCCATATATTAGAGAGATACATCAAATAGATAGTATATTTTTTTTTACATTTAAAACTCTTTGTAACATAAAGAAAATACAGCCGGACAGAATATTGAGGCGTCACGTCATTGACCCTAAAACTGATTAAAACTTTTCCTGTTTCCTCAGATTTATCAGGTTATAATCTGGTTACATTTTTTTTCATCAGATCATCAAATAATAGTTACTAATGGTCACTAATTATTAATGATATATTGATTATAACCTGAGGGTGGCCTGATGATAAACTCATTATGATCTCATAATTTCCTAGAAATGGCCTGATTATTGTTATTGATTTTAATTTGCTCATAGTCAGATTATCACCTTTTCTTGTCTTAATATTACAAAGTTATTACCCTTTGTCACTACATTATAATCTTATATAACTATTACTGGTTACTTTGTGATTTGTTTTTAAATGATTAAAATACCCGAGAATGACCTGAAATTATGTGGAAACTACCAGATTATAAAACACACAACACTTGGTTATTACCTGCTCATCATCTTGTTATTACTTAATTGTTAATCAGCTATTAACTAACTTGATTATCTTTTGATAGTTACCTGATTTTAGCCTGATTGTTGCCTCATCATGATCATTTCCTGGTTATCACCTGATTATTTCTTAATAGTCATTCAGTCCTCGGTCAGGAACTCACTTTGCTCTTCTGCTTCATTTGTGTGTGTGTGTGTGTGTGTGTGTGTGTGTGTGTGTGTGTGTGTAGATTTGGTGGCTGGATTCGGAGCTGACTTGTGGTCAGACTCGTCCTCTAGTCTTCACTCAGGGTCACTCGGTGTGTAACCGCTCGTTGTTCCCCTGCTTCGACACACCGGCTGTGAAGAGCACATACACAGCTACAGTCAGGGTGAGTGATGACCTCTGATTTCTGAACTCTGCTCTGGTCACTGAGGTCCATATATATATATATATATATTTATATATAAACACTAGCACACTGTTAACCAATGGAGACTGTCCTCGCATGGCGCCCATCTTACCACAGGCAGCTCGCCCACTCATAACATCAGAGTCTACAGTACATGTAGCATTTAAATAACCATAGATTGCTTAATTTTACATTTATTTTTAAACAGTTTGGTTTGTTTTAAACCTCAGAGTTCCTGCATTCTCAAGAATAATTTTTCCATGGACTTTCATAAATAAACATTAAGCAGATAGGTAGAGCAAAAGCTATAGGCCTACACAAACAAGGTAGTTTTATTAAATCATTTACATATAAAACATTTAATCATTCCATGTATGTTATACTAGTAATATTTCTATTATAATGATAACTGTAAAAACACACAACATTATGTATTTATTTTTAATATAAATATCTGTCTCATGATGCCTTTTTGTATATACATTCTGTGAGATATATATATGAAATTTCACCCTCACCCACCCTTGTGTCTCTTCAAGCTCGGGTCCTCTACCAGAGGCCTGGGTTTGAGGGTCCTGCCCAGTATCTTAGCTATTCTTAGGACTGCACTCTTCTGGAGTGAGATGTCTGATGTTTCCCCAGGGATCTGTTGGAGCCACTTCTCCAGTGTGGGGGTTACTGTCCTGAGTGCCCCGATGACCACAAGCACCAGCGTTGCCTTCTCCTTCCAGGCTTTCTCTAGCTCCTCTCGGTGCCCTTGATACTTCTCTAGTTTCCAGTGTTCATTCTTCCTGATGTTGGCATCAGTCCCACAGGATCTTGGCTCGGTCATTCTCCATTACCCTGGGAGGTGCTTCCCATTTTGACCTCGGGGTTTCCAGTCCCTATTCTGCACAGATGTTCCTGTACACTATACCGGCTACTTGGTTATGGCATTTCATGTATGCTTTTCCGCTGTTAGCGGTTGGACTGTTTCAGAGCCCTCTTTGCACAGCCTGCACCTGGGATCTTGCCTGGTATGGTAGATCTGGGCCGCTATTGCTCTGGTGCTCAAGGCCTGTTCTTGTGCTGCCATGATTAGTGCCTCTGTGCTATCCTTCAGTCCAGCCCTCTCCAGCCATTGGTAGGATTTGCTCTTATCAGCCACCTCAGCTATTTATCAGTGGTACATCCCTTGCAGGGGTTTTTCCTCCCATGATGGCTCCTCCAGTTCCTCCTTCCCTGTCAGTTTCCATTGTCTGACACACTCACTAAGCACTCCATGTCTTGGGGTCGTTCCCTCGGTACTCCTTTTATTTTCCATATTCACAAACAACTTAATCTCAAATAAATCTACTATGGTTGTGTATGCAGATGATGCCACTATGTACAGTGCTGCATCCAGTCTTAAGGAGTTAAACAATACATTAAATATTGAACTGAAAGCTGTAGCTGATTGGGTTGCTGAGAGCAAACTAGTGCTGAACATAGCCAAAACATAATGCATGGTTTTAGGATCCAGACATATGCTAGTCTGTGATCCTCAACTGAGCCTGTCACTTGCCGAAAAGCAAGTGGAACAGGTAAGAAAAGCTAAGCTGCCTGGCATCATATTAGACCCTAAACTAAATTGGACTAAACACATAGATACTATTGTGACAGAAATTGGAAGGAGCATTGCTAGAACTAGAAAATGTTCAAAGTACAAAAAGAGAAATACTCTGAAAGAAGTGACACAAGCTTTAGTCCTGTCACACCTTGAGTACTGCCCTGCCATTTGGTCATCTGCTCCCCATTTTTCTCCCATGACGTACTTCACCCAAACAAACTGGGCCATTACACACTTGCCACTAATATCCAACACTATGTGCACACCAACTGACTAGCATTGTTTACACCCTCCCTGCCATCTTCTTCCTCGCCTACCACTACCCCACCTGGAAACAGCGCCCCCCAGAGTCCCCCCTCTGGTACTGCACACCATTCCCATCGCCACCACTACAGCAAGCTCCCCCTCCCAGCCCAAACAGTTACTACACCCTCCAACTACAGAGTCTCTTTGCCATTCTGCCATCTCACCAGGATCCCGCCACAGGTTCTTCATTCAAACAATTACAACTACTGGATCGTCCCACTCAAATCCCATGCATACAAAACGAAGGACAAGGGCTGTGTCCCATTTCAGAGACCGCACCGTTGAACGGCACATAACGGCACATAACGGCGCATTTGAAGCGTGCATGATGTCATCACGCAGCGCGAATGGTGTCCCATTTGGCACGAAATGCTAAGCACGCTTAGCATTTTTCAAGACTTGTTAAAATTAGGGCCATGAAGCATTTGAAGGAACTGTGCTTCAGTATAGGTTTCACAAACAAGGAGATACTTCATCCTCTGGCACATCAGCATCACATTGTCATAAGTATAAAGACTTAAAAAAAGAATATACGAGAAATACGTCTTTTCCATGGGGAAAAAAACTGGTGTACTTGAAGGAAATCGCTGCTTTTGTGGAGGCAGAAATGAATATGCTGAGGATATATCCGTTTATGCAGCCGTAAATATCCGTGAATGACATTGAGCTTTAGTTTATGACATGAATCCATATGCCATAATAAGGTGTTGGTGTCTCTGCAGGTGTAGGCTACCGCCGGTGTCAAAGACGTGGTGCTCGTCGGAGCTCGACTCCCTCTGGATCACAAATGTTGATCATCATCAGTTTGATTGTTTCTTCAGAAACCACAAAATCTCTCTGAATGACCCGCTGATACATCCACAGATAACCCTGCAGATGACCAGCTTCAGTCATTTCCCCCTCCACAAAAGCAGCTTTATGACTTTATTTACTTTATGACTTTATTCTCTTAAATTTACAACTTAAATCTCTAAATCTTAAAAGAAAAAAAAACCTCAATGTTGTCCTGATCCTCTGCTGTAGTTTTGTCAGCTTTCTTATTTCTAATGTTTTTGATTGTTGTAGCAGAGCGGATCAGTTGTCTCTAAATCTAAAATGTTTGGTTTGCAGATTTTAGTGAGTTCAGAGATCATGCGCTCATACAGCCTGAGCTGACTGTCTACAGAACATGCAAGAAATCCAAAAACGGCAAAGACGCGCTGTGCCTCCAAGCGAGTCCAGCCTCTCACCTGAAATGCGCAGCTGTGCAGCGGCATGCAAAGAATTCTGGGATAACAACGGCACGAAAGCATGCATAAATGCACGCTTGAAAAAGGGGTGGGGGCAGTGTGGTTTTGAGACCGAATTTGAAGCACGCTTAGCATTTTGTGCCAAACGGGACACCGTTCGTGCCGCCTGATGACCTTCAAACGCACGCTTCAAATGCGCTGTTCGACGGTTGCGGTCTCTGAAATGGGACACAGGAAGGGTACATAACGGCACAAAACGGCAGTGTGCTCAGCTAAGCGCGCTTATCCCGATGCGGTCTCTGAAATGAGACACAGCCAAGAAATCAAACAAACCTCTGCTGCCTTCCTCTTGCCTCACTTCCCACCCCACAGCCCCCTCCCCGGAAGATGGCCCTTCAAAACACCCGCTCCCTCAACAACAAAGGACACATCCTGGCTGACTTCTTAACAGACAACAACCTGGACTTCCTCTGCCTCACTGAAACCTGGCACAACCATCTCGACCTCTTTCCACTCAACCAAGCCACGCCCCCCGGTTACTCCTACCTGCACCAACCCCGCCTCACTGGATGAGGCGATGGCGTAGCATTTATCCACAAACAGACCCTCAAGACCACCCCCATCCCCACCCCGTCTGTTCACTCATTTGAAAATATTTCCGTCAGACTCCCCGGCCCCACCCCTCTGGTCATTGTCACCATCTACCGCCCTCCAAAGCTCCACCCATCATTCCTCTCTGATTTCTCTGACTTTGTCACCCACCTAAGTACCATCTCATCCTCTGTCCTGCTGCTTGGAGACTTCAATTTTCACATCGACAACCCCACCTGCAAACAAGCCTCAGATTTCCTGGTTCTACTCAACCTCACCCAGCATGTACACTCCCCCACCCACTCCCACGGCCACACCCTCGACCTCGTCTGCTCCACCGGCATCTCCATCCACCATCAACCTCTACATATCTGACCACCTGGCTGTCACTTTCAGCGTTGAACCCCCCCCCCCCACAGCCTCAGGACCTCTCTGCTTCCCATATTTGCCACCCTCACTGCATCCCCTCCCCTCCAACTACTACAATAACACTATCCTCCCGCCTGGACCAGTTCGCACCCCTCAAAACAAGAACAGTTTCTACCACAAAACCGTCTCACCGTCCATCTCCAAGCCTACACCGACCATCTCCACCTGTACAGAACAGCCCTCAACTCCGCCCACTCTTCCTTTTACTCCAAACTCATCCACTCTGGCTCCAGTACCCAAAAGGCTCTTTTCTCCACAGTCAATATACTGCTCCACCCCATAGACAGCATCTCCGTCACCTTCACCCGGAAAAGTGCAACTCATTCCTCTCCTCTTTTCAATCCAAAATCAACACAATCTACAACTCCCTTCCCCCACCCTCCATTCCCTGCTCCTCCCCCGCTCCCCTCATCCCATCAGCACTCTCCCGCTTCTCACCTGTTTCACCGACGTGACCAACATCATCTGCTCCATGTCATCATCCACCTGCATCCTGGATCCCATCCCATCCTCCCTCATCAAGCACTGCCTCCCCGTCATCTCTCCCATCATCACACAGATCATCAACTCCTCCCGCTACTGTTCCCCCTTCACTCAAACTGGCCGCTGTCACCCCCATCCTCAAAAAACCTGGACTCAACCCTGACGACATCAGTAACTTCCGGCCCATCTCCAACCTCCCTTTCCTGTCAAAAATCCTTGAACGTGTCATTGCATCACAAATCAAAGCCCACCTCAACAATAACAATCTTTACGAACAGTTTCAATCAGGATTCCGCACCCACCACAGCACCAAAACTGCCCTCATTAAAGTCACAAACGACCTCCTCATTTCTGCTGACTCCGGCCAACTCTCCATCCTCATCCTCCTTGACCTCTCCGCCGCTTTTGACACCATCAACCACGCCATCCTCCTGTCCCGCCTACACTCCCTCCTCAATATCACAGACACCGCTCTCAAGTGGATCCACTCATATCTCACAGACCGGAATCACTTCATCCACATCAACAACTGCTCCTCCACAACTGCCCCAGTGCCCCAAGGTGTCCCCTAGGATTCGGTGCTTGGTCCCCTCCTCTTCATCATCTACCTCCTCCCTCTTGGCCACATCCTCCGTCAACACAATCTCCACTTCCACTGCTATGCTGATGACATTCAATTGTACATCTCTTCCACCTCCATCATCCCCCTAACCCAATGCTCCCTCTCAAACTGCCTCTCTGATATCAAACACTGGATGGACAGCAACCTTCTCAAGCTCAACTACGACAAAACAGATCTCCTCATCATCGGCCCAAAATCCCTCACCTCCACAATCACAGACTTTCATCTCTCCATTGACAACTCCATCCTCTCCCCCTCCCCCCACTGTCGCAACCTTGGTATTCTCTTTGACAGCAACCTCTCCTTCACCCACCACATCAAGCAAATCACCAAAACAGCCTACTACCACCTCAAAAACATTGCCCGCCTCCGCCCCTCCCTCTCCTACTCTGCAGCTGAAACCCTCATACATGCATTCATTTTATCCCATCCAGACTATTGTAACAGTCTCCTCCATGGCAATACCTCCACTCTCCTCAATAAACTTCAGCTCATCCAAAACTCTGCCGCCCGCCTCCTCACCCATACACGCTCCCACCAACACATCACCTCCGTCCTCCAGAACCTTTACTGGCTCCCTAATCCTCCTTCTCACCCACAAAGCACTCCACAACCAGGCCCCCCCCACCTGCAAGATCTTCTCCACCCCTACATCCTCCCCCACACCCTTCGCCCCGCCGACGCAACCTCCTCACAGTCCTCTGTCCCCCCCGAACCTGGGGAGACAGAGCCCTCTCAGTCGCCGCCCCCACCCTCTGGAACTCACTCCCACTTGACCTCACTTACCTGATTTTACTTGATTTTATTTGATATTGATGTATATTTTATTGTATATTGTTGTATGTTTTATTGCTCTTGCTTTTATTCATGTACAGCGTCTTTGAGTTCGTGAAAAGCGCTTTACAAATAAAATGTATTATTATTATTATTATTGTTAACACTTGACGAGATTAAGCCTGTAGTAATCCACAGAGGCACAAAACTCATGTATAGTACGTGATTCTGTCTTATTTCAAATGGATTCCTTCTGTTATTCACTTGTAACACCTTTTTTTCTTATTTTTATTTGATTATTTTGTAGATAAGTAATTGTAAAATCGTTAAACGAATGTTTATGTAATGTTTTTATTTTCTGTGTTGGACCCCAGGAAGAGTAGCTTTGTCCTGACAAAAGCTAATGAGGACCAATAACGATAAACAATAAACAATACCATTGAGCCAGAATGGTATACTTTGGAACATGGCCGTCATGTAGGGACACCAGTGACTCCGCCTTGAGCCATGTAGCCTTTCTTACAGATATTTATGACGGAGGTCACTGTCTCAGTCTGAACATGAATAACAACATGAATTAGAAAACAGGATCTTAACACATGAGACACACCCACATGCACACACTAATTGGAGCCCCCTCCCCTCCTCTTCTGCAGGTCCCAGACGGGGTGACTGTTCTGATGAGTGCGTCCCGGAGCTCATACTCCAAACAGGACCGGGTCTTCCAGTTCTCCATGGAGTTCCCGGTCCCATCCTACCTGGTGGCATTAGTGGCGGGGGAGCTGCAGCACGTGGACGTGGGGCCACGGTGTGTCCTGATTTTGTTACTGATCATTCTGACAGTAGAGGCAATTGTTCTGTATTTGATAATATTTACTTCAGTACCTGCAGAGTATTTTGAAATTCCTGTGTGTGCTTTAATTTCTTTTTGTTTTTTTGTACATGAGATTAAAAGTATTTTTTGTTTATTTTTAGAAGTATTTGTCGTATCATTTATCCTTTACTTGGAACCTCATTCACAGTTTATTTTTGTGTTTTTCTGTGTAATACTTCCATAATGGGAAGTATTTTTTAACCTCATATGCAGTACTTTTTCTACTTCATCAGTAGAATTATGTAACTTTATAAAAAGTTTATTTTTAATCTTTTGTGCAGTGTTTTAAAACTTAATTGTGGTATTTGTTTCACCGTATTTGTAGAATTTGTGAGCTAAATAGAAATGTTGCGTGAAGTATTTGAAGTTGTATGAATAGTGTTTGAAACCTTATTTGCTGTGTTGTTGCAAATTGTAGTATATTTAATTCTATTTGTAGTTTTTCATTCTTCTTTAGCAGTATTTTTTTAACCTTCTGGTTACCTTTGACCATTATTTGTAGTCCTTTTATGTGCAGTATTTCTGACCTGTTATGTCGTGTTTTTAACCCTACAGCTGTATTTTTACTTTAAAGTATTTTTATCCTTATATTTACTTAGTGTGTAATACTTCTTATCATTATGTATATTTTTTCCATTAATGTAGTATTCTAAACCCAATATTCAGTATTTTAAACCTTGTTTGTAGTTTTTTTTTACTTTATAAGTAGTATTTTTATACTTGTGTGTATTTTGCTACATGATGTCTTTTTGTCTGTGCCTTCAGGAGTCGTGTGTGGGCAGAGCCATGTCTGCTGTCCTGTGCAGTGAAGAAGCTAGGGGGCAGTGTGGAGCGCTGGCTGGGTGTAGCTGAAGGGCTGTTTGGACCATACCTGTGGGGCAGGTGAGCTCAGACCCAGCAGGTGTCTCTGTGATTTGATAACCAATAAAACTGAAGTACTGATCATAACTCCGCCCTCTCAGGTGTGACATTGTGTTCCTTCCCCCTTCCTTCCCCATCGTTGCCATGGAGAACCCCTGCCTCACCTTCATCATTGCCTCCATCTTGGAAAGCAGTGAGTTTCTGCTCATTGACGTCATCCATGAAATCGCCCACGGCTGGTTTGGCAACGCTGTCACCAATGCCACCTGGGAGGAGATGTGGCTGAGCGAAGGGCTTGCCACCTATGCCCAGCGCCGCATCACCACTGAGGCCTACGGTCAGAGTGCTACCAAATAAATACTACGACTAATACCCCAACCACTGTTACTTTGACTGCTGTGACCCAGGCCAGGGGCCAGTTTATACTGAGGCCTGTGGTCTGTTAGGTGAGTTATCAGACAGGTTTATCCCCCCCCCCTGCAGGTGAGGCGTTCACCTGTCTGGAAACTGCAGTGCGGTTGGACGCCCTGCACAGACAGCTGCGTCTCCTCGGGGACAACAACCCTGTGAGCAAACTGCAGGTCAAGTTTGAGCCAGGTAACAAGAGCACTTACACACTCTAGGTCTATGTACTATGAGACCACTCCTCCAGGTCAGTGACATCACTGTTCTCTGTCACCTGTCCAGGTGTGAACCCCAGCACCCTGATGAACCTGTTCACCTATGAGAAAGGTTTTTGCTTCGTCTCCTACCTGTCACAGCTCAGTGGGGACGTCAGACGCTTTGACTGTTTTCTCAGGGTCAGAACAAACAAACACACACACACACACACACACACACACACACTACTGCATCCAATTAAGCTGCAGGTGAAACACAACATACATGACACATATAAAGATCCACAAAGCTACAGTCCTCTACATCTCCAGACTATGGATCAAATGTCTGACAACCAAATTTAACATCCCCGGCTCCATCAGAGTATCGACACTACAGTAAGTGATGATAAAAACAGACTCTGATCATTTTGAATACATAAGGAATCTGATTATTTTAAATTAGATTTTTGTAAAAAGTTGTTACAGAGGGAAAATCAAACAAGTAAAAAGTAGTTGTAGGATAAAAGCATAAAAAGGGAGCTCCCTGACATTAAGATTAAAAAGGCCCTATAAACTTGTCAGTGTTAGAAAGTGAGGATAAATGAGAGAGTGTGGTAGTTATGGCGATGAGTAAGATTAGAGGAAATTATAGAAGGTTGAGTAAAAACGCAAATTTGAACCTCGAGCAAGATAACAAGCCAGTAAAGCTAACGTGCAGGACAGCCAAACTAGCAAGAGCCAACATAGCTACCTGAAGAGCTAGCGGAGTCAACAGGTGATACAGTGACAACCAAGCAAGTGAAGTGACCACTTCAAGAGGGGAAAGAAACACAACCATCTGCTAAAACTATGGCAGACCTGGATATAGTCTTGCAGGGGATAAGGGAGTTTGGTGGGGAAAACTTTCAAAACCTGGAAGAAATCAAAGATGACATTAAGAAGACAAACAGCAGAATAGATTATGCTAAAAAGTGAATCTTGAAAACAGAGGAGCGTACTCAGAACCTAGAGGAAGCTACGTTGGAGCTTATGAAGTTGCAGAAGCAGGTGGACACCAGAATGACAGACTTGGGATGTAGGAGGATGGAGAATGTCCAGATCCATGAGGTAAAGGAGGAAGCGGAAGGTGATTAGGAAAACTGAGGCGAAAAACATGACTTTTGTGTTGTTTTTGTTGAGACTGCAGAATTTATACGGGTTTTTAGTTAAAAGGTGCCTCACAAGGTAAATACGTCAGGGCAGCACTTAAAGCTGTTGTGGACTTATGAACTATGCTGAAACGGGCAGCCAGGGGCCCCTGCCCCTAGGGCGCATAGGTTATCCCTCAGAGCTAAATGAACATCAGAGTTCAGAAAAGGTCTATAAAAAGACCTCATGTAAGGAAGTTTGTTTAGTATCTTGTTTGAAGATATTTATGTTACACTTTTGTCACATGTTGTTCAGTGTTCATTATTGTTTTTTTGTAGCAAAAGGGGGAAATGTGAAGGAGAGGATAGGAGAGAGAAACAAGACAAGAGAATGCAGATCAACGACTACATCCAAAAACTGCATTAAAGTAGCCTCAATAATGTAAGTGGTGTACTCAACCCAACCAAAAGGAGTAAGATAGTGTCAGAGATGGAAAAAGACGGGGTTGGGTTGATATTTTTACAGGAGACCCACCTAACAGAGAGGGAACAGCCAAACCCTAAGAGAAATGGTTACAGCCAAATATTTTCTGCCTCCTACAAAACAGCACACTAGAGAAGGGTGGCTATTTTAATGTCAGGGAAGAACTCATTTAAAAAAATTGTTGGTGACAGGGGACAAATAGGGTAGGTATATCATGGTCAAGGGGAAACTAGAAGGTTAGGCAGTGACTTTACTCAACATCTATGCTCCCCCAGACTCAGATTGGAGGTTCTACAGACAGATGTTTGATTCGATAACATCAGAGGCAAAAGGTATTTTGATTGCTGGAGGTGATCTGAACCAAAGGCTTAACTCAGAGCTAGACTCCTCAGGAGGTGGAATACAAAACAGTGCTGTTAGTAAAAAAAAAATTGATTATTTCTTGATGTATGATTAAGATAGGTATAGGGTAAAAAGATGCGACATAGGAGTAATGGACCTATCAGATCCCAGCCCTCTTTATCTAACAGTACGTCTGGTGAGTGAGGAAAAAGCAACAATCTGGAGGTTGAACTCAAATATATTAAAAGGACACATGAAGGAGGAAATAGTGAAGGAACTCAAGACTTACATAGAGAATGATGATAGTATAAGGCCGTGATGAGAGGACAGATAATAGCCAAATCAGCGTATTCACGAAGATAAGACTGTTAAGACTTGACACAATAAAATCTGATCTGAAAAAGCTAGAAAGAACACACAAATAAGATAATATAAGAGCAACTTTATTTATTACCAAGGGGAAATTTAATAATTAAAATAAAATAAAATCAGGAAATAAAGACAAGAGCAGAGATAAATGTATATGCAGTAGATAAAAAAAAATACTGTTCACTAAATAAAGATATTATGTAGTGGGGGCAAATCAACAAAATTGCTGGCATATAAACTTAAAAAACAGCAGGCAAAAAACAATATTTTTGGGATAAGGGACTCACATACAAGATGACAGTGGACAATATAGGGGAAATTCAAAGTGCTTTTAAACTTATAAAAATCTATACACTCAAATGAAAGCTAGTAATAAAACCTGGATGGATCCATTTTTAGAGAACTTCAGTTTACTAAGATTAACAGAAGAACAGAGTCAGACTTTGTTTTTGCAGAAAACAGATGAGGAAATAAGTAAGGCAATCTCAAATCTTAAAGCTGGCAAGTCCCCAGGTGCAGATGTATACTCTGCAGAATGGTATTGATCACTTAAGGCAACATGAATCATTAAACTTGTGCCATCCTGAGGGCATTTTACAAAACTGGCCCATGACCGGTCCGGTTTTCTGGACTGCACATTTTGACAATGCTGTTAATACTATTCTTCTCCTTTACTGACAGTCCATAAAACCAGCAAATAAAAGTAAAAGTTAAAAGAGTTTCAATATATGAATGATAAAAAACTACACAAAATGTTCTTAGAAACATTAAAAGAACTCAGCTTACGTGACAGGTATATCCTTTGTTGACCCCTTTTCACAATTGACTCTGAATTCATGTTAAATTTAAGTTTGGAATCAAACATACAGTAACTCACAAAAGTGAGTACACCCCTGACATTTCTGCAAATATTTAATTATACCTTTTCATGGGACAACACTGGAGAGATGACACTTTGATACAATTTACAGTTGTCAGTGTACAGCTTGTGTAACCGTGTAAATTTATTGTTTCCTCAAAATAACTCAACACACAGCCGTTAATGTGTACACCCCTGGCAACAACAGTTAGTACACCACTTAGTGAAAATGTCCAAATAAGGCCCAAAGTGTCAATATTTTGTGTGGCCACCATTATTTTCCAGCACTCTCTTGGGCATGGAGTTCACCAGAGCTTCACAGGTTGCCACTGAAATCTTCTTTCACTCCTCCATGATGACATCACAGAGCTGAGTGGATTTTAGAGACCTTATGCTCCTTTACCTACCCTTTGAGAATGCCCCACAGATCCTTAATAGAGTTTCGGTCTGGAGACCTTGCTTGGCCAGTCCCTCACCTTTACCCTCAGCTTCTTTAGCTGAGGGTAAAGGCAGTGGTTGTCTTGGAGGTGTGTCTGGGGTTGTATCATGTTGGAGTACTGCCCTGAATACTGCCCTGCAGCCCAGTTTCTTAAGGGAGGGGACAATGTTCTGCTTCAGTTTGTCACAGTACATGGTGGCATTCATAATTCCCTCAATGAACTGCAGCCCCGTAGTGCCAGCAGCACTCATGCAGCCCCAGACCGTGACACTCCCACCACCATGCATGTAGGCAGGACACACTTATCTTAGTACTCCTCACCTGGTTACCGCCACACACTATGGACACCATCTGAACCAAACAAGGTTGGTTTTCTTGGTCTCATCAGACCACAGGACATGGTTTCAGTAATCCACGTCTTTAGTCTGTTCGTCTTTAGCAAACTGTTTGATGTTTGATGCAGTGTGTGCCGTATGGTCTGAGCATTGACAGGCTAAGCCCCCCACCCCTTCAACCTCTGCAGCAATGCTGGCAGCACTCAAACATCTATTTTCCAAAGACAACCACTGGATATGACACTAAGCACATGCACTCAACTTCTTAGGACCACCATGGACCTAAGAAGGATCCCACGAAAAGATATAATTAAATATTTGCAGAAATGTGAAGGGTGTAGTCACTTTTGTGAGATACTGTAGTTTCTAGGTTTCTAGGTATTTATATGTTTCCACAATCTCAACATCATCTCCATGGATGCTGCTGGCTTAGGGTGATTCTTCCTGAAATTAATCACTTACACCTTAGTTTTGGTTATACAGGCCCTTTATAATACACTGAGTCTTTCAAAATTTAAGAATAAGAACATGGCTGTTGTCAGGGTTGCTCAGAGAGTCCTCTTCTTTTTGCCATTTTTCTGGAACCCTCAAGCTATTGAATAAAACAGAATAAAAATATAACAGGCACCCATGATAACCTTTACAGATTATGGTCACCTTTCAGGCTATAGAAAATAGACAAAAAACTCAGGTTATCACTTTAAACTATCGACCACGGCAAGCGATTAGGGACAAGTACAAGTTTAACTAGGAATCAGAATCAATAGAATATTTGGGAGTTAATCTACCTCAGGATTTAAGGCAATTAAATTCCATCAACTATGATCCGTTGCTCAATAGAATTAATATAGAATAAAGAATAGAATTTGATATTAAGCAGAGGGAATCTGATACCTTATATGGGCATTATGCTAAGAATGAAGGTGATAAAAATGTGTTGCAAAGGCTTCTGTACTTGTTTCAGAGTCTACTGGTGGAGGTAACACATCATGAGTTCAGGGAATGGGATATAATGATCTCTAGATATATCTAGCAGGGGCGGAGACCTACCTAAAAACAAAAGAGGACTCTTCAGGCACACCCCTCCCCACATCCGGGGGGGGGGGGGGGGGCACTTTTTGAGCGGAGCGTCATCGCTCCGAGTCTCCCGCCCAGCCAAAAACGTCTGCGTACAACGCTACTGCGCAGCTCTGGTTTCAAGAAAGTGGAGAAAAACACGGAATTACCAAGAGCTTTTTGGCTTCAAATCCGTATACAGGCGGAAGGCGGAACCAGGCTGTCCATCTTATATACAGTCTATGGTTTAAAGGCTAGCTGTATGAAATTTTGGCACTATTTTTTTTTTCTTATTTCCTTAATTCCAAAAGCCTGTGTACTGGAAGTGTTTAGAATAGGAGATTTGCATCACACTGACACCTGTTACCCTTGTGGCCACATGTGGCCAATTGACTCCCATTATAACCACATATTTGTCATACGCTATAATCCTAACATATTTCAATGCTTTTTCTATTTATACCTAATAGATCTAAGCTTTTATCTTCAAAATTTAGGGAAAATATGTTTTACGTGTAATGACCCCCTTAACAACCAGAGGCCATTACATAAAGTTTTGGGGAAATTTCAGTGAAGGCCTGGGTTTCTTACCTCGCAAAATGCATAGAAATAACAAAGCTAAACACCATAAAATGGCCTTGGTATATTAGCAGTGATATAAAATAGTGGTTTGAATATGAATGAGGAAAAAAAAATATCAACAGAGCCCTTTTGACCTGGGATTTTTGATTTTCCTCTAAAGGGTCCATCTGTAAGGGAATAATCAGCCCTCCGGACTCTCAGATGAATCCTCTAAATTCACCTCAGAAACATGCTTCTCATTCTCCTCAGAGTACTGCAAGATACACACACACACACACACACACACACACACACACACACACACACACACACACACACACAGATTCAGTTTTTACGCACCTGCAAAAACATGCTATTTACATATTCGACAGGAATGCAGAGGCTTCCTTTTGCCCAAGAAAAAATTAAATTTCAAACATAACTTGGCTGGTCATTTCTCCAAAAGACGACCATGAAGCGCCATCTAAACCTGAAGCAGGCAGTTGCTGCATGTGTACAGTCCCCTGAGGGGAGTGAGGTGACTGCTTCTGAGGAGAACATGAGCAGTGAAGATTCACCTTGGAGCCAGGACAGGGACGTGCACATGATTATACAGGGGCAGGGGCTAAAATTTTTTTCCAGTCCGTTATACTATATGGAAATTAATGTAAAATTAAAAAACAAAGTACTAATAGAAAGCTAACGACTGTCCTGTGTAGGTGAAAGTGATATGCAATTGCCATTTCTTTTGTGTCAACAAACTATTGTCAACATGACATGATCAAGATAGTAACATTTCAAACACAGATTACCTACATGCTGAAATTACTATCTATCTATCTATCTATCTATCTATCTATCTATCTATCTATCTATCTATCTATCTATCTATCTATCTACTTTGTTTCCGACCCAATAAGTCCATGTCATACAAAAAGATTATCATTATTATTATTATTGTTCTTATTATAATTATTATAATTATAATTATTATTATTAATTTGTTAGCCCACACAACAGTAGCAAAGTCACAATAAACTTTGTATCTAAACCTGGAACCTGTACTTCAGACCTGTAGTGAGGAAAATGTGATCCTCCATAAACACGATGCATTCTGTTTTGACAATAAACCTAGTGTTTTATTTTCTATTTTGTACAGGATTTCCTGTCTGACATGATCTGCTCTGTGCTGACTTGATGCACCGTGCTCTCTCTCTGGTGGCTCTGTGACAGAGTGGAGCCACCAGAGACAGAGAAGTGGCAGGTTCATCTCACACAAAAACCTGTATTACAAGAAAATGGGTAAGGTAGAATACCGTGGAGTTTTTATACCACCGTTTTGTTTTGTTTTTACATCCCTAACAGGAATTAATTAATGTTATAAAAAAAAAAAAAAGAGGGCACCTTTTAATACAGGGCATAAAGGGCAGGGGCTCAAGCACCCCTAGGGCTCTATGTGTGTGCATGAGCCAGGAGGATTCAGGACAGGGATAATGCAATTTGAGAATGGGAAACAAAGAGGAGAAGGAGAAGTTTGAATCTCTCATGTGCCAAAAATTATTATGCATTAAAATCAATATCTTGATCAAAAATCTTTATCAAAAATATTTCACTTTGCATCTCATTTCTGGAAATATTACATATTTTGTGTTTTTCCCATAAAAAAAATCAGGGGTTCTCACGACAAAAGGCACTAAAAACCTAAAAAAATATAAAAACATTATAATAAACTTTATATCTATGGATAGGTCTGGAGTTGTTGACAAGATATAATGCTTTAAAGTAAAAAAAAAAATTATGAATGTATAATGTTTTTACTGCACTTTTATTAGACCGGCCACTTGTGGCCACAAGGTTAATAAGTGATAGTTTATACTGAAAACTGTCATCATGCAAAAAATAATTATGCATTAAAATCAATATTTTTATCAATTATTGACATGGTCAGGGCTGTTATGTCTTTATCAAAAATCTTTGCCCCTCATTTCTGGAAATATTGCATATTTTGTGTTTGTTCCATTAAAAAAATCAGGGGCTCTTAAGACAAAAGACACTAAAAACTAAGGCTGCACGATATTGGAAAAAACTAACATTGCGATTTTTTTCAACCCTGCGATATATACTGCGATATTAAAAAATACAGGAATTTTCACCAGATGACCTGAATAGCACTTTATGTTGTGCTGCACTGCTGAAATCTTGAGGACAGTTAACCTGCACTGATCTTACCTCTTTTTGTGAATGTTAGTAGAATGGCTTCTGTCTGTCTAAGAGATATTTTTAGCTTTTATTGTTCTGGGACGTTATTGTGGAAACAGATGAACACAGAAGACGTGTTTTGGTCGACATTATCCATCTTGTAACCGAAATAATTCCAGATAACTGACTTTCCTTTTCTTTTTGGCAACAAGTCATCTTCCTTGGTTTTCTCTGTGTGTTGCTCAGTTTGCGATCGTTGTTGTTGTTATTAACGGGGTTGTGCTGAGAAACGCATGTCCTCTGAGAATTGCATGCACCTCACAAAACGCGCACTGCTTATAGTAGAGTGGTCCACGGAAATGTACAATTTAAAACCCATACAGTTCTTATTTGTTGGGCTAAACAGTGATGAAGAATGTTCCGAAAGTAATTCTCAGCGGACAAGCGTTTCTCGGCTCAACTCCGGTAGCGCCAGCGACTCCCTCCATGTGCAGAGGTGGGTTTCCTCCTCTCTGATTTTGATTGACAGCTGGCAGGGTAGTCTGATTGGCAACTGAGAACTGAGTCTGATTGGCAACTGAGTAAAGAACGAAGGTGATTGGTGGATCGCTGCACAGCACATGCAGAGTCACATGCGGTGTATCTCAGTCATTTACCCTTGAAATTAACTGAGTTCATTCACCTCCGACATCGCAGGCTCTGCGATGTGACTAGACCGGCCACTTGTGGCCACAAGGGTAACGGGTGTCAGTAAATTGTAAGGGGTGCACAAGGGTTAAGGAAGATACTAACCCATGATTGGCTTTGTCATTCAAGCTTTGGTTTGCATTAATCACAAAAAATGATTTGAGAAGACAAAGTGGATTATTAAAATGTATTGGATATTCTGAATTCATTCCAACAGTTCAACAGAACAGATAAGGATTTTGGGAAACCCTGGGAAAAATTGGGGACCTTTGCTATTCTGGGAGCTTTTAGGAAAGAAGATGAAAAGTTTTAAAGAGATAAAAGACCAATTTAGTCTGACAAATCAGGATCAATACAGGTACTTGAAATTAATGTATTATTTAGCGCAAACACTAAAGGGAACAATAAGAGGGGAGGGTTAGCAGTTAGCAAAGCTCGGTAAAAAGCTCATTTTAAAACTATATAAGGGGGTGGAAGACTTACAGGGGATGACATGGTGTATATTAAAGGGAGATGGGAGAGGGAGGCAAATATTGTCATATCAGTGGATGAATGGAAAGAGATAAACGAATAGCAGTGGAGAACAACCTAGTCCCTAACACTGTAACACTGTATCACACACTATAATCCAGACTGTTTACTTGCTGAGACACACACAGAGACTGTTTTAGTAATTTAGATCCAAACTATGAACAAACACTGTCTAAACATGACCACTCCTCTGGCACACAAGGTGCTTCAGGTACTGTACCTGAGTCTGATCACCTGTGTGATTGTGTGTGTGTGTGTGTGTGTGTGTGTGTGTGTGTGTGTGTGTGTGTGTGTGTGTGTGTGTGTGTGTTTACAGGATTACATCTCAGAGTTTAAGTTTAAGAGCGTGCTGGCTCAGGACCTCATCAACTACTTCCTGTGTTATTTCCCTGAGCTGAAGGATGCTGCTGTCGCTAACAGAGAGGGTGAGAAGGGGAGGGAGGGGGTGATGGTGGGGGTTCAGTCTGGGGAATAATCCTTCAGAGATGTTTGACTTTAGCACTAATAACACTCGGATACTATGGGGTCAAAGATCACTCTTGCAGTATCTTTACTCAGGTGTGCTGCTGGTGTCAAAGGTAAACACACTGACAGTGAGTCTCTCAGACTGACACAAAAGCGTAACATCACTGTTATGTCATCAGAACAGAGTTAATCTAGAGCGAGGGTTCTCAACCTTTTGCGGGCTGGGCCCCCTCAAAGGTGGTTCAATGCAGTTGAGCCCCCATTTCCTGAATTGTGTCTGCTCGAGTACTCAGCACACCCCCTAACACACTCGCACGGCACATCATCCTCATGTACGCCAGAGCCCAGAGTGACAGAGAAACGAGCCAGGAGACAGAGTGAGAGTGAGTGGTACTAAGTGGAGAAAATATGAACTAAAAAAAAATGTTTCAACCCAAACCCTGTTCTTTTAATCATAGTTTAAAAATTTAAGTTATTCAAAGAATTTAAGTTATTCAAAATTTTTATGTGAACTGTGTTTATCAAAATTTTACTGTTGCTAATGCATAATGTTATAAGAAATGTACAGGGTTTCCCTTACATGTAATCGTGGCGCACAGCCACAACAAAATAAAAGTGGCCACACTTTCAAATTGATAGTTTTTTTAACCTGGCGCTACCTGGGACTCAGCCAACCAAAATTATTTGTAATCTTACTTTTGAAATGTAATCCTACATGATCTGGTTTAGGAGTTGAATTGTGCATGCAATGAAGTTATTTCCTTGCACTTACACTCTTAAATTGATTTCTAATTGATTTTTATATAACTGATTTTTTTTTTTTAACTGTATACCTGTTGTGAAGCACATTGAGTCTGCCTTGTGCATGAAATGCGCTTTATAAATAAAGTTGAATTAAAATTGAATTTAATCGGTTTCAATACTATGTCGGTTTTTCAACTGTACAGTCTATGAATAAGGTCATGTGCAAGCCTGAAGTGAAGAGACCCATCCAATGTGGCAGCAATGCTGGATTACGCTCCAACAAGTAATGAGGCGTTTTACGTATACCCCCTAACCCCTGAGTTTAAATTACTGCTTTTTACAACAGGAGATAATGAATATTGAGCAGAAAAAGGTTGAAGTTATTGTTGGTTCAACCCTTCAACACAGTTCAGGTTTCTCATGTGGCCCTGTGTAAAAATTAATTGCCCACCCCTGAGGTAGGCTGTAATTGGTTGATAGTCCAAACGCTTGGGACTCTGCTACATCTCCTTTGTACTAATAGCCAGTGAGTCTGCACCCTCCCATGCCTCCCGTCCTGTGTTCACGCCCCCCTGAAGGGTGTTCACGACCCCCCCCCCCCCCCCCCAGGTGTGTGCAAAAGTCACCTGTGACTTCCTGTGTGTGTGTGTGTGTGTCTGTGTGTCTGTGTGTGTGTGTGGGGCAGGTCTGGAGTTTGAGCGCTGGCTAAGCGGCTGTGGACCCCCTCTCTATGAGCCTAACCTGTCAGCAGGGGGCGCTCTGACCCAGCCTGTTCAGGACCTGTGTGAGCTGTGGAGGTGCAGTGACCCCCCTGACCTTGAAACCCTGAGCCCTTTTGACCTGTTGACCTGGAGTACCTTCCAGATTGTCCTGTTCCTGGACCGGATGTTAGACCACGCCCCTCTGCCCCATGGTACAAATACTACATCACAAACACAAATATTACTGTAAACAATTACTGACACACCCCCTGGCCTCATGTTGTTATCACAGTACTTAAACTACACCTGGCTCCTGCCCGGTGGTACACACATTACAAATAGCAATGCAGGTACTTCTTTAGAGGGACTTACACTAACACTTACATACCCCCAGTGTTTGAGTACTAGTGCCTGCCCCTATGCCCATCTTTACCAGTACTTTAGCTGTAACAGCCTCAGGGCCAAGGGTGCTCATGTCCCACAAGTGTAGCCAATACTTTTCTAATTCCTACAGCAGTTATACCAACACACCTGTACTGTGACTACAGCTGTTATACTTACACACCTGTACTGTTATTACAGTAGTTATACTTACAGACCTGTACTGTTATTACAGCAGTTATACTAACACACCTGTACTGCAACCACTGCCATTATACTGACACAACTGTATTGTTATTACAGCAGTTAAACCATCACACCTGTACTGTTATTACAACAGTGATACTAACACACCTGTACTACGACGACAGCCGTTATACTTACACACCTGTACTGTTATTACAGCAGTCATACCAACACACCTGTCGTAGTACTACAGCTGTTATACTAACACACCTGTACTGTTACAACTGCTGTTATACTGTGTGTTTCTCTCATACCTTTGTGTCCCCCTTCTTTACCTGTGTCTTCCCCTCTATCTTTTACTTGTGTCTCAGGTGTGATGGAGTGTCTATCCTCCTGTTACTCGTCCCTCTTTGACTCTATGAATGCTGAGGTACAGATTCGCTGGCTGCAGATGGTTGTGAGGAACAATTTTTACCCTGATCTTCCCCGAGTCCGAGCTTTCCTCTACAAACATGTAAGACCCTGAACGCACCACGCCTCTGTTGCCTCTGCTGCTGAGGGTGTTCATACAGAGCTGCACTGGCCAAGGTCAGGCACATGTGTCAGTACAGGGTTAGAGAAGGTTACTGTTGAGGGGGGCACAAGTGTGATTCAAAAGCTGTTCAGTCAGAAATGTAACAGTCCGAGATGGTATTGTTACAGGTGTGCCAGGTAAGGCAGATGTGCTGTTACAGGTATAGTATGACAGGTGTCATGCAGAAGGTTCATTTAAAGGATGAGAAGTGTGATGGGGACGCAGGTGAGGTAAAATTTGTTCTTATGTGACAGTGGCTTAAAGTGGGTCAGATGTGCTGTTACATGTAAGTCAGGTGTGCCGTTACAGGTGAGTCAGATGAGTTAGATGTGCTTTTACAGGTGAGTCAGGCTGTTAGAGGTAAGTTAGATGAGTTAGATGTGCTGTTACAGGTGAGTCAGGTTTGATGTCCTGAGCAGCTTTTTTCTGCAGTCCTGCAGTCTGATTAAATTGTTCGAACTTTTCTTACCTGTTCAATGTCATCACACCTGTGGTTCTGGTGTCACATTAATTCCTCCCTCTCTGCAGACATCCAGGATGTATACAGTACCACTGTATGATGACCTGATTGCCGGGGTGATGAGGTGTGTTGCTGTGGAGATTTTTAACCAGACTCAGCACCGCATGCACCCAAACCTCCGACGGACCCTGCAGCAGATTGTGTTTCAGAATGCCACCACCTCAACCAATCAGAACACTCCTGCCCTATCCATCACCCCCCCCTCCCCCTCTGTTTCCCCCCAACCCCAGCCTGCTGCTACTGCAACCACCTCCTCTGTTGCTGGGACAACCCCCACCATCGCTTTGCGGGACGTCAATGTCTCTGCCTGAAGTCCGTCTGACCTGTCAGCTGATGGGGCTGTGATGGGTTGATGGCTAAAGGTGAAGGAGCTGAAAATGACAGCAGGGGTCTTTGTTCCTGAAGGGGTAATAGGGTGAACTGTTGCTATGGCGACGCATTTAGCTTACTCAGCTAAAGATGTTAAAGTTTGAACACTGTGAAGAGGAGACAAAAGGAGGTTCACTCCAGAGATTTTCAAAATAAAGGTCGTGACTTGGGGCTGCTGAAAGATGACTCATCATGTGACTCATGATGTATTTCATCATGTGACTGTAACTGTTTTAAAGGGTGACTGCTGAAGCTATGGTCAGAGGCTAAAACTGTAGCTGCCGGCCCTGAATCAGTCTGTCTGACAGATCTTTTCTCCTCAGTGCAATTTAACCTGCTGAAGTGAAAACTGTTTCTTTACTGTTCGTGTTGGTTTGACCCTAAATGCGTCATCATATCACTGTATTCATCACTTCCTGTTTTAGTTTGACACTGTGACCTCCACAGATTCATTTCTGCCTGCAGAATCTGAGTATTAAGATCTGAAGTCTGTGTTTTGATGTTTATATTGTTTTTATTTTGATCGGACATCTGTGCACTGACTCACTGATGACTCTGCAGATTTTTGTTCTAAATCATTGAATACGATGTAAAGAGAGAAGAAACGGAAATAGACCGCTGACTCATTCTGACTCTTGTGGCAGAGATGATCCTGACCCTGATCCACCTGCAGCCTCTGTGACTCCTCTCACACCTGTGGCTTAGGTGTGAGCCTTGTTCTTGATGCGTTCACTGTCTCTGACAGTGTCCATGTGTTATTAAACAACAGTAACTCTGACATGTAGCGAAAGAACAAGCAGCGTTAACTCTACCTCCTGATCCTGACTGAGTCTGACTTGCCTGCAGACAGGACTCAGGGCTCAAACCCTCACCTGGCATTTTTAATGCTGACTCAGCGGGAAACCAGCAGACTTCACCTGAGTGGCCTTATTGCTGCCTTCACTGCAGCTGGGAACGAAAACATATTCTACAGATTGTGTTCATGTTTGTCCCTTTAACCTTAATTCAGATTGTTTATACCTGCGGCAAGAAAACAGAGTGTGTCTCCCAACTGTTTCACCTGACTGCTCACCTGAAGCTGAGAGCTTAAAAGGAAAAGACAAAGGGTTTCAAACCTGATGAGGCTGATAGTCAGAGTGTCTTTGTCCTCAGACACACTTGAAGACAAAAAACAAGGAAAGAATGATGTTAAGTCTTTATTTACCTACTCACCTCCACCCACTCACCTCCACCTATCTGACAGTGAAAATTATATAAAGCAATATTTCATTTAAATATTCAGGGCACAAAATAATAAATGCTGTTTAATGGGAAAATCAGATATGTCCTGTAGTTTCCAGCTGTCAGTTAATGCCTTGGAGTTTTAAATGAACATTTAACTTCAAAATAAAACTTGAAACTACAGTTGGAGTGTACTTATTCAACAATCCATCCATCCATTTATCCATACATACCTATTTAATGGTTTACATTTTAAACAAACCAAAACAAAGTTTCAAGCCCTTCATTTATTTTTAAATATCCCACTAATGACTGTAAATGTTAAATGTCAAACACCTATTTAAGTTTCTGAAATTTACCGGAAAAATGCGCTTGCAAAATAAGAGCAGTATTTATGATCAACAACAAAAAATTTAATTTGAAAACTGAAGTTGATACAACTAGAAAGTATCACAGTATTACTTGGATGCTGTTAAACTATCAGTTTTTGACAGCTCTGACCGTCTGATCACAGTGTCCTGCTTTCACTTTGGGTTTCAAATGATGATCAGTACGTGAATCCAGTGAAAATAAATAAATATTTCGAGAAGCCAGAGTAGTGGAGGTAGAAGTGAAGATACAAGTTGTAGTGGTAATAATAGTAATTGTAGCAGTAAATCTGGGATTTTGTTTGAAGAATTAAATAATGCATAAATAATAAGAATGATTTTAAAATGGAAAAAAAAAATGAATGAGGATTAAAAATCCTCAAGTATTAGACAAGGTTGAAGGATTAAAAAGTTTTGAATCAGTTTGAATGAGTTTAAATTTGTCTGAAGAATTGATAATGTATTAATAACGGGAAGTAAAAGTACGAGACGCAGTAAAAAAAAATATTTCGAGAAGCCAGAGTAGTGGAGGTAGAAGTGAAGATACAAGTTGTAGTGGTAATAATAGTAATTGTAGCAGTAAATGTGGGATTTTGTTTGAAGAATTAAATAATGCATAAATAATACGAATGATTTTCAAATGGAAAAAAAAAATGAATGAGGATTAACAATCCTCAAGTATTAGACAAGGTTGAAGGATTAAAAGGGTTTGAATCAGTTTGAATGAGTTTAAATTTGTCTGAAGAATTTGATAATGTATTAATAACGGGATTACATTCAAAGTGGGGAAAATTTAAATGAATAAAAATCCTGAATACATTTTTGGAGCCCTGAATGGTTTCTGTAGGTAAAAGTTTGTGGTAGGAGATATGGGCCAAAATTTGTAAAGTGCTCTGGTGAAGGGTTTTAAATGTAACCCCCAGTGCTCTGTGTACTGAGTCTGGCTTCATGTGTCTCATATGGCCGTCAGAAGCTAGCCTGGCTGGGCCATCCAGTTGCGTGAATCACTTGCCGTTCCTTCCTACAACAGTCTGGACTTCGGCCATTTGGGAGCCCTAAAAGTGGGCGGGAGTACTTTCCTTGACAGACAGACTACTGTAACCAATCACCGTAACCAAACATCTGACGTCATCATGGTATGCAACTGTGTTCCCTGCTGGGCTCTCAAGCGTCAAGTAAAGGTTTGGTAATATTTCAACGTGTACAAGCAAACAATGTCTTTTATGTCTTTTTCTGCGGATATAAATGATTTCTGCCGACTTTGCAAAGTCAACTGCAGAATTAAAGGTGTTCTGAATGAACAGCGCTTTGAAAAGTCCCGCAGCATGTGTTAGACGTCACCTTTTACACATGGAACAATCAGGGGCTGCCTTTCCCTGTTGTCCGGGGAACAGTGGAAACACAGTCACTGCTTGGCCTGTTTTTTTTTCTAATTTCTAATACACGCTCCCAATTGGCCGAAGTCCAGACTGTTGTGGGAAGGAATGGCAGGTAATTCATGCAACTGGATGGCCCAGCCAGGCTAGTTAGAAGCAGCTTTCCAGTCAGCTGTGTGTCTCCAGGTGAACTAATTGGTTGCCATGGGAACGGTAAATGCATAACTACAGCAGGAGAAAGAAGGCTTGAAGCTGAGAAAAAAAATCCACAACTATGCCCTAAAGCACATTCTCTGTAATGGCTACATTCATGATAGTTGGGGCCCTAAGACACATTTTACTTCAAGTCATGATACAAATGTCCCCTTTGGTATGGAAGTACCTTAGGGTCATAGAAAACATTTTATCCAAAGAGTCAAGTTAGATCACCCTTCAATTTTTTTTAATAGCCATTTTAAAAATGGCTGCCGACAATAAACCGCTAATACACCAGACCCCGTATCTTTGCTTCTGTTAGAGCTATAATCATAATATTGGTGTCAAAGTGCACATTTTTGGGGTCTAGGACTTCAATTATATAGGTTTCAATGTAAAAAACCCAATGGTTCATTAATTCTCATGACAGTGGGGGGTAAAATGTTTCCTATGGCCCTAAGGTACTTCCATGCCAAAGGAAAAGTAAATCTCAGTTTAGGAGGAGGGGTGGGGGGGTAAGTTACCCTGTCAAAACTTATATTTTTTCATGAAATTAGCATATTTTACCTCCCACTGTCATGATAATTAATGAAGCATTGGGTTTTTTACATTGAAACCTAATTAATTGAATTCCTAGACCCCAAAAATGTGCACTTTGACACCAATATTATTATTATAGCTCCAACAGAAGAAAAGATATGGGGTCTGGTGTATAAGCGGTTTATTGTCGGCGGCCATTTTTAAAATGGCTATTAAAAAAAATTGAAGGGGGATCTAACTTGTCTCTTTGGATAAAATGTTTCCTATGGCCCTAAGGTACATCCATGCCAAAGGAAAAGTAAATCTCACTTTAGGAGGAGGGGTGGGGGGGTAAGTTACCCTGTCAAAACTTATATTTTTTCACGAAATTAGCATATTTTACCTCCCACTGTCATGGTAATTAATGAAGCATTGGGTTTTTTTACATTGAAACCTATTTAATTGAATTCCTAGACCCCAAAAATGTGCACCTTGACACCAATATTATGATTATAGCTCCAACAGAAGAAAAGATATGGGGTCTGGTGTATTAGCGGTTTATTGTCGGCGGCCATTTTTAAAATGGCTATTAAAAAAAATTGAAGGGTGATCTAACTTGTCTCTTTGGATAAAATGTTTCCTATGACCCTAAGGTACTTCCATACCAAAGGGGATATTTGTATCATGACTTGAAGTTAACAGCTTATTTTTTGGGCTTAGGGACTCCACTATGATAAGAAACTTGTGAGAACCCCACGACTCTGCTGAACATATTGATACAATTAATTAACAAAATCCTAAATACACCCCATAATGTCCTCAATGAGCTGAATCTTTGAACCCCAGAATGGTTCCTGTAGCTCAAAGTTTGTGGGTGGAGATAGGTGGTGAAGCAGACACATACAGTATTAACTATGTGTACATACAGGTCCCCTGGACAGAGACACACACGCACACACATTGTCAGACTGTGTGTGTGTGTGTCTCGTTAATGATTGTGTCCTAAACAGCTGTGAGATCAAAGGCATTAACTGACAAATGATTAACTGAGAAACTTTCTCAACTCTACACAGTCCAGTTGCCTGTTTTTAAGTCTTCAAGATAACCATGACCTGGATGAATGAGACTCTACATGGACTTAACACACACACACACACACACACACACACACACACACACACACACACACACACACACACACACACACACACACACACACACACACACACACACATACGTGTACTTGCTGCTTTGTGAGGTCTATGAGAAAAGACCCACAAAGCGAGGACTACAAACTTTGACCTACAGAAACCATTCAGGGCTTCAAAAATTCAGCTCATTCAGGACATTATGGGGTGTACTCAGGATTTGTATTCATTTAACTTTTCCCCACTTTAAAATTATTTTCATTCAGACAAATCCAAACTGATTCAAACCTTTCTGATACTTCAGACCTGTTTAACACTTTAGGACTTCTAATTATTTTAAATTTTTCCCACTTCAAAATCATTCTCATTATTTATGTATGTTTTAATTTTCCAAACAAAATCCCAGTTCTACCACTACAATTACTACTTATATCACTTTAACTTGTATCTTCACTTCTACCTCCACTGCTCTTGCTTCTCTTAATATTTTTTTACTTCTACTCTTACTTCTACCACGAGCTGTTGAAGTTATTCCAAACTTCCCTGAGTCCGTTGATGGAGACTGGAACAGAGGATTCATGAGGCAAAAGGGTGTCTTCAACAAACCTTTTATTTCGGCACAGCAAATAACACCAGATATCTTGGAGAGCACAACATCAACCCAATGGTATCTCTGAAGTGTTCTGATTACTATTTTTCAGTAGTTAATCTTTATACACTTGAGGCGTCTCATCATCTTTATGGGCGGAGAGTTTACATAACCAGCAGTCCCAAGTGTTTCTCTAAGGACAAACAAGCACGTATTCTTGTGTTTTTTTTTACCTAACCAAGACTGTGGTTTGGGGGAAGTTGACCTTGGATGCACACAGTGCCTGTCTCCTTTTTATCTTATTTGCGTCATGTATTCCGGGCCTTCACTGAGTTCCCACTGGTCAGACTGCTGGGCATGCAAACCCTCCCTTTACATCTCCACATCTTCTCAGGACACAGTGATCTTCCTCTCTCACCCTGTTGTTCACATTTCTGAGCTACACCTGCACGTCTGTTTATCAAAGGCACATCATTATCTAGAGCATATGTCAGGGTCATAGAGCACTTTTATAAGGAACACTTTTAATGAATGACTGTGATGATTATAAAGCACACTTTTTAATAAATGACTGTTATGATTATAATACACACTTCAAATAATGACTGTTAAGGCAGAACAGTTTAAAACCATACTTACCAACCCTTCGCACTTCTAGGCATAAGCTAAAATATAAATGACTGTTAAGGCAGAATAGTTTAAAACCATACTTACCAACCCTTGGCACTTCTAGGCATAAGCTAAAATCTTTCTTTACTGAGAGTCTCTCTTCTATGCGTTGTGACACAGTGATCAATTGCCCCCGTGTTAGCTTTAAACTTTCTTATCTTACTCATCAGTACATGTCCGCAATGAGCACACAAAATAATGTAAACACAATAAGAAAACAGTTAGTTACCTGAAACAATGACTAAATGATAGGTATGATATATGAGTTCCCACAGAGCTCTACTGATTTGACTTCTACTTCTTCTATTCTAAAACTACTTCTACTGCTTACATGACTACTAATATCACTACTACAACTACCTATTATCATACTACTTCTAGTACTTCAACTTATGCCACTTCTCACTTTTCTGTGTTTTAAGGTTATTTTCTTCCTTATCCATTTTTTTTGCAATTTCAGACAGTTTTTCTAGCCTTATTCAGCATGAATGCAATTTTAATTTTTGAAGCACATTCGTACTCTTTGAACTTCAGCAATTTTCACTTTCATCCAACTTCTACTTCTCTTTCTCCAGCCCTTTAACTAATTTTACATTTAAACCTTCCTCCATTTTTTTTTTAGCAGTTTTGCATTGCTTTTTCAGATTTCAAGCACTCAGCATTTCCTGCAAGGAAATGCAATTTTTCTAGTTTTTATATATGGGGAAATCTTCCAATTCTTCCTTTTATTCTTCCACCTTCTAAGCGTTGTAACTTCAGCATACTTTCACATAGAGACCTAATTTTTGCTTTAAAATGTCCATTAACTTGTCGACTATTAATCTTGTATTCACTTTGTTGTGATATCTTTTACAGTTTTCCCACAATTTAGCTTTAAGCAACTCGTGGTTTTCAGCAAATTTCAGGCTTTATAATGGGTGTGTATTGGAGAGGCTAGAGTGTTTGATTACATCGCTAGAGTGCAGACCTACTCTTGGATCGACAGAACCCCGCTCGAATATATCGCTCCCACGCCCACAAATTTCACTCCACAGCCATAAAAAATACATCAAAATGGAGGTATATGTGTCCTGCTTCTCACAAAAGAGGTTTCAAATCATTAAATCCTACTCCTTGGCCAGCAGGTGACCAACTGTCCAAATAGGCGGAAGTCTCTCCCATTAACCCTAATGTAATTTTTCTCCAAGAAAATCCTTATCATCACTCAGGCTCAGACTTTTTTAACTCGCTGTTGTGGCCACATTTTTTAGAGTACAGACATGAAAAACACATCATTGTGTTCATGAAGGGTGGAGGATTCGTACGACGTTCTTATTTTCATTCTGGGATTTAAGGAAATCGTGCTATGTGACGAAGTTCAGAGGCCCTAAATTCACTGCAGTTAGGCAGCTTCTCATTCAAACAGTAGGTCAGTTAATGCCTTTGATGTCTGACACCTGTTAAGATGCATTAATTAGCACACACACACACACACACACACACACACACACACACACACACACACACACACACACACACACACACACACATTCTTGTACTTGCTGCTTTGTGAGGTCTATGAGAAAAGACCCACAAAGCGAGGACTACCAGTTCTGAAACATAAAAAATATCATTCAGGACACTGGGGGGCAACCTTGACCTGTACACTCACTGAGTTTACATATATAAGCAAGTTTCACAAAAAAGTTTTTAGCTGACAGAGCGAGGTGAAGAAGAGCTTCTCATTCAAACAGAAGTTAGTTAATGCCTTTGATCTCACAGCTGCTTAGGATAAAATCCTAAACGAGACACACACACAGTCTGACAATGTGTGTGTGTGGGTGTGTGTCTCACTGCCTATGGCAACCAATTAGCGCACCTGGAGACACACAGCTGACTGAAAAGCTGCTTCTAATGGCCATATGAGATACAGGAAGCCAGGCTCAGTACACAGAGCACTGAGGGTTACATTTAAAACCCTTCACCGGAGCACTTGACAAACTTAGGCCCCTATCTCCTACCACAAACTTTGACCTACAGAAACCATCAGGGCTCCAAAAATTCAGCTCATTGAAGACATTATGGGGTGTATTTAGGATTTTGTGAATTGATTGTATCAATATGTTCAGCAGAGTCGTGGGGTTCTCACAAGTTTCTTGTCATGAATGTAGCCATTACAGAGAATGAGCTTTAGGGCATAGTTTTGGATTTTTTTTCTCAGCTTCAAGCCTTCTTTCTCCTGCTGTAGTTATGCATCTACCATTCCCATGGCAACCAATTAGTGCACCTGGAGACACACAGCTGACTGGAAAGCTGCTTCTAACTAGCCTGGCTGGGCCATCCAGTTGCGTGAATCACTTGCTGTTCCTTCCCACAACAGTCTGGACTTCGGCCAATTGGGAGCGTGTATTACAAATCAGAAAAAAAAAATGGGCCAAGCAGTGACTGTGTTTCCACTGTTCCCTGGACAACAGGGAAAGGCAGCCCCTGATTGGTCCATGTGTAGATGGAGACGTCTAACACATGCTGCGGGACTTTTCAAAGCGCCGTTTATTCAGAACGCTGTTAATTCTGCACTTGACTTTGCAAAGTCGGCAGAAATCATTTATATCAGCAGAAAAAGACATAAAAGACATTGTTTGCTCGTACACGTTGAAATATTACCAAACCTTTACTTGATGCTTGAGAGCCCAGCAGGGAACACAGTTGCGCACTGTCATGATGTCAGATGTTTGGTTACAGTAGTCTGTCTGTCAAGGAAAGTACTCCCGCCCACTTTTAGGGCTCCCAATTGGCCGAAGTCCAGGGGCCTCATGTATCAACGCTTGCGGCGCAAGAAAACCTTGCGTACGCCAAAATCGGCGCACACGTCCAGATTTATCATCACGAAACGAGCGTCGGTTCCAGCGCTAATCAACGCAAAGTCAGGAGGTGGTGTAGAAATTGGCGTTGAGCTGATATTTGCGTTGACTGTGATTCGCACTTTGGCGACGCTGTGTGGCGGTGTTTGGTGACTCACTATGTGACAAGCGTGCACCACATCCCCGTGGCCGAGCAGCACGTCGCCCCACATGACTACCAGCAGCAGACGGAGGGATGCGAGCTGATCACCGCCGGCCGCCGTCCTCGCGCGGGAGAATCTCATCGCCACAGTGTGAATGGGTAAGAAGTGAATACACAGTTGTTCAATGAGCCAAATTAATTTATTTTCTCCACCAGACGCTCGAGGAAATTTACGAGCCGGTCCAGCCGCTCGTTGATATCCGCGATCCCCCTGATGATTTCTTCCTGCGAATGCAGGACCCCCTCCGCGAGGACCCTTCCACTGCGTCCAGCGGAAGCGCCGCGGCTGGTGGACGCTCCACCACTTGTCGGCGCGCTGGTGCTGATGCTGGTGCTGGGGCCGGGGTGGCCCGAATGCCGCTGGTCCTGGCCGACGACTCTGAGCCGGCGGACGGGCTGCCGCGGGCCGGGGTTCCGCAAGCCGGCGACACGGCCGACACGTTGATTTCTGTGTCACAATAAAAAATATTTGTTCATTTCAATTCCTGCTTCTGTGTATCTGTTACGTTTACATCTCTCTCCACGGTATCATAGGTAATGTAATCCAGTATTTAGAGGTCAGTTATGCACATTACAGTTGTTTATTGCATAAAAAGTTATCGAAAAGTGAAGTTAAGGGCGAAGTATAAATCACGTCTAAAAATAGACTGAATCCCGACGTTGAAATGAAGTATAAACTTAGACTAGACGTCTAATATACGTCTTTTGCTCAGTGGGATGACAAAGCATGTGGACATTTGTGTGACACGCCACTTACCCTATAATAATAATCGCCACCACTCGCTGCTCAAACGGTGTGAGGGTCTCCTCCCCCGGACCCCCACCTGTCTGGCCGGTACTCCTCCGGAGGGCAGCTGTACGCCGCTTGACCTCCACCTTGAGGTCCGACCACTTTTTTTAATCCCCGCGGAGGTGCGTGTCTCGGAACCCACCGCGTTCACCCTCTCGCAAACTTTCTCCCACTCCAAGCGTTTCCGTTTTGCACTGATGCCACTGGACAGGCTGCCAAACAAAACACGCTGTCGCTCCTCCACCTCCGCCACCAGCACCTCCACCTCGCACGCCGTAAATTTAGTTTTTCTTGTCATTTTGTCTGCGTGCGAGGACAGGGAGACCCGATTTAAATAAATCTGCATATTTATGTCAGGGCGTAACGGGGACGGGCCCAGTCACTCCGACATCTGCGCTCAATTCCACGCTGATTGGGATTTATCAAGGAAACACACGTGGATTTCGGCGCCCGCACACATTGATACATACGGATTTTTTTCAGCGTGACGGACCTTGCGTGCGCTCGTTTCTGGTATGAGTTCCACGCAAGTATTGATACATGAGGCCCCAGGATTTTGTGGGAAGGAACGGCAAGTGATTCACGCAACTGGATGGCCCAGCCAGGCTAGCTTCTGATGGCCATATGAGACACATGAAGCCAGGCTCAGTACACAGAGCACTGGGGGTTACATTTAAAACCCTTCACCAGAGCACTTTACAAATTTTGGCCCATATCTCCTACCACAAACTTTTACCTACAGAAACCATTAAGGGCTCCAAAAATTCAGCTCATTCAGGACATTATGGGGTGTACTCAAGATTTTTATCCATTTAACTTTTCCCCACTTTAAAATTATTTTCATTATTCATGCATTATTCAATTCTTCAGACAAATCGAAACTCATTCAAACTCATTCAAACCTTTCTGATACTTCAAACCTGTTTAACACTTTAGGACTTGTAATTATATAAAAAATTTTCCCATTTCAAAATCATTCTCATTATTTATACATAAATACATACAAGTATGTTTTAATTCTTCAAACAAAATCCCAGTTCTACCACTACAATTACTACTTATGTCACTTTAACTATCTTCACTTCTACCTCCACTACTCTTGCTTCTCTTAATATTTTTTTTACTTCTACTCTTACTTCTACCACAAGCTCTACTGCTTTGACTTCTACTTCTTATATTCTAAAACTACTTCTACTGCTTACATGACTACTAATATCACTACTACAACTACCTATTATCATACTACTTGTAGTACTTCAACTTCAACTTATGCCACTTATCACTTTTCTGAGTTTTAAGGTAATTTTCTTCCTTATCCATTTTTTTTGCAATTTCAGACAGTTTTTCTAGTCTTATTCAGCATGAATGCAATTTTAATTTATGAAGCACATTCATACTGTTTGTACTTCAGCAATTTTCACTTTCATCCAACTTCTACTTCTCTTTCTCCAGCCCTTTAACCAATTTTACATTTAAACCTTCCTCCATTTTTTTTTAGCAGTTTTGCATTGCTTTTTCAGATTTCAAGCACTCAGCATTTCCTGCAAGGAAATGCAATTTTTCTAGTTTTTATGTATGGCAACCATATGTTTTATATATGTTCTACATTTGTCTGCGTTTGTGTTTTAATCTTTATTTTCATATTTTGGAGGGATTGATAAATGTCAGATGTTTTGACACTGTGGTGCTTGAATAAATGTTTTATACCATATTTTGAATTAATTCAGACCTTTTGTGCATTCATTTTTGTCTTGTTACATTTTTTCCATTATTCCAATTTTGGGGGGTGTGGTAGCAATTTGATTGACTTTCAGCCATTTATGGCCATGATGTGCTGTTTTTATTTTATTGATTTTATTACATAGTTGGTTGTGTCATTTCTATGTATGAAACATAAGCTTTTAGCTAAATTTACTGTATATATTTCATTGTGCTGGGTGCAAATCACTTGAGTTGAGACATTTTCTTCAGGAAATTTGCTACATTTTATAATCTGAATTCACTTATGCATATACTAAGGCACCAATAACTGTTTCAGATGTTAGGTAGATGTATTTATGACATTTGAGAAAGATTTTTTCTTGCCAGAATCAACATAGCAGTTTCTACGAGCAAAAACAGCAGCACCACATAATTGTTTTTTGGGTTACTCACATATATATTTAGATAGATAGATAGATGTACTTTATTGATCCCAAACTGGGAAATTCTCTTGTTACAGCAGCAAAGGGAAAATACAAATAACATTAAATATAAGAAGAGGTAAGTACAATGCAGACTAAAATTACTAAAAGTACTAAGTATATGCAATAAATACAGACTAAATATACTAGACATCCTAAGAGGTAAAAGTGAGATATTAAGAACCTGGGCTATTGGATGGGTAATAAATAGGAAAGCGAAATATTACAGATGGGATAATAAATAAACAAACAGTCTAAGGTGCTCCGTAATGTGATGTGGTAGGAGTTTTTAAAATGGACTGTACAGCAGACAGATGTGAGTCCCTGTCTGACAGATGAGAGTTATTAAATAGTGCAATAGCTTGTGGCTGGAAAGATTTCCTGTATCTGTCCCTTCGACAGCGGAGCTGCAACAGTCTGTTGGAGAAGGAGCTCCGCTGTCTGTCCAGAGTGAGGTGGAGAGGGTGGTCAGGGTTGTCCATGATGGATAACAGTTTGTTCAGTGTCCTCCTCTCCACCACAGCCTCAACAGTGTCCTGTTTGCAGCCAATCACAGAGCCAGCCTTCCTGATCAGTTTGTTGAGTCTGTTGGTGTCACTGGCTCCGATGCTGCTCCCCCAACAAACCACGGCAAAGAAAAGTACGCTGGCCACCGCAGACTGGTAGAACATCTCCAACATCTTGCTGCACACGTTGAAGGATCTCAGCTTCCTCAGAAAGTAGAGTCTGCTCATCCCCTTCTTGTAGACAGCGTCGGTGTTGGATTTCCAGTCCAGTCTGTTGTTTATATGGACGCCCAGGTACTTGTAGACCTCCACCTCCTCCACATCTTCTCCCAGGATGCACAGCGGCTGTGGAGCCGTCCTCTTCTTCCTGAAGTCGATGACCATCTCTCTGGTCTTGGTGACATTCAGCCTCAGGTGATTGCGCCCAGCCCACTCCACAAAGTTATCTACCACTGCTCTGTACTCCCCATCCCTTCCTCCGCTTATACACCCAACAACAGCCGAGTCATCAGAAAATTTCTGCAGGTGGCATGACTCGGAGTTGTACTGAAAGTCAGTGGTGTACAAGGTGAAAAGGAAAGGGGACAGCACAGTCCCCTGTGGAGCTCCTGCATCACTGACCACCACGTCAGACAGAACACTGCCGAGACGGACAAACTGTGGCCTGTCCGTCAGGTAGTCAGTGATCCAGGAGACCATGGAGGTGTCCACACCCATCACCCGCAGCTTCTCACCCAGCAGCAGTGGCTGGATGGTGTTGAAAGCACTAGAGAAATCAAAGAAGGTGATTCTCACAGTGCTGCCACCACCATCCAGATGCAAATGAGCTCGTTGCAGCAGGGAGATGACAGCATCGTCAACTCTCAAATGGGGCCGGTAGGCAAACTGTAGAGGGTCTAAGAGCTCCTTCACCTGCGGCCTCAGGTGGGCCAAGACCAACCTCTCCAGCACCTTCATCAGATGGGACGTGAGGGCAACTGGTCGGTAGTCATTGAGGTCAGATGGAGTCGACTTCTTTGGGACAGGAACGAGACAGGACGTCTTCCACAGCACTGGGACTCTCTCTTGACTCAGGCTCAGGTTGTAGAGGTGTTGGATGACAGAAGACAGCTGGCTGGCGCAGGTCCTCAGGATCCTGGGGCTGATGCCATCAGGTCCTGCTGCCTTCCTCTGGTGGAGCCTCTCCAGCTGTCTCCTAACCTGGCTCGTAGTCACGGTCGTGTGTGGGGGGGTGCTGATGTCTCCAGGGGAGAGGGAGAAGAGGTGCTGCACAGGAATGTTCACCACAGGGGGGAGAGGGGGGAGGGGTTGATGTGGTGAGGGAGTGTGGGGGGCTGGATGTATGAGGGAGGCAGAGAGCTGTGAGCTGAACCTATTAAAGAAAGTGTTCAGCTCGTTGGCTCTCTCCAGGCTGCCTGATGGTTGCCTTTGTCTCCCTTTACATCCTGTGATGTGCTTCATCCCAATCCACACATCCCTCACATTGTTTTGCTGGAGTTTGGCCTCCAGCTTCCTCCTGTAGGCGTCTTTACCCCCTTTCAGTTTCTCCCTGAGTTCATGCTGCACTCTCCTCAGCTCCTCTCTGTCACCAGACTTGAAAGCCCTCTTCTTCTTATTAAGGAGGGCTTTCAAGTCACTGGTGATCCATGGCTTGTTGTTGGGGAAGCAGCGTACAGTCCGGTTTGGGATGGTGGAGTTTTCACAGAACCTGATATATTCTGTGATGCAGTCTGTCATGCTGTTGATGTCCTCCCCGTGTGGCTCACAGAGTACATCCCAGTCCATTGACTCAAAGCAGTCCTGCAGTGCCTCAGCAGTCTCCTCAGTCCACCTCCTCACCGTCATGGTGTGAACAGGCTGCCTCTTAACAATGGGGACATACTTAGGTGTTAACAGGACCAGGTTGTGATCTGATCTGCCAAGGGGGGAAGGGCTGTGGTGCTGTATGCATCACTGGTGTTTGCATGCAGCAGATCCAGGGTTCTATTTTCTCTGGTGTGGCAGTCAACATACTGGTGAAATGTTGGTAAAACTTTGTCCAGTGAGACATGATTAAAGTCTCCAGTAATAACAGTGAAAGCATTGGGCTGTTGAGTCTGTACCCTGGCAACGGTGTTGGTGATGACGTCACAGGCCATCGGTGCATCAGCTGATGGGGGGATGTAAACAGCGATCACAATAGCGGACGTGAATTCCCGGGCAGGTAATACGGACGCATTCCAACAGCAAACAGTTCAATGTCCGATTCACAGAGACGTTCCTTCACATGCACATGTCCGGGATTACACCACCTCTCACTCACATACAGTGCAATCCCTCCTCCCTTCTTCTTACTGCTGCTAATAACGTCTCTGTCCGCCCGAACAACGCTGAAGCCGGGTGCCGCCACGCTATGGTCCGGGATATGCGAGTGCAGCCAAGTCTCAGTGAAACAAAAAACGCTACACTCACGGTATTCCCTCTGAGTCTAAATCAGCGCGGCAAGCTCGTCCGTTTTATTCCCCAAAGACCTCACATTCCCCGTGATAATCGCTGGTACATTCCTGGCTGGTGACAAAAGTCGGACAGATAGTCTGAGTAGATATTTTAACCCAAAGTCCCGAATGGTATTGTCTACGCAAAAATGCATTAAACAAGTAGCACCAGCGTAGTTGAACGAAATTCACTTTCAAGGCACTTTTTCCTTTGTCCCAATACAGCCTATGACCTCAGGCGAAGTTTCTTTCGCGGAGTTTCAGATGCCGTGGACGTGGATGCATCGGCGATGCTGGCTGAAGGGTTTGACTGACCTGCGGCTGCATCATGTTCTTGTTTCTCAAACGCCTTTTGCAAATAAATCGCTGGTAGCATGTCATGTGAAACCCAGCGTCATCAGGAACTTTGTCAAAGTCGATATCAACGCAATGTTTATAAGTTTCTGTAAGGTCCTTTTTCTCACCCTGTAGAGAGAGCCACTTTCTAATACTAGTTCTGTAAGTTTCCCAACGTGTCCTTGTAAAGTCGAGAACATCTTCACTCTGGACAGATGATAGATGCATATAGCATCATTTTGTTCCATTTTTATACACTTTTGAAGGCTGTTTTCTTTTATTCCTTTTCTTGTCTTCCTCTTCGCTTGTCTCGCTGCTACATGCACTCGTCGCCATGTTTGTGTATTTCTGATACTATGGCAACGAAACTCGCCTCCTATTGGTCCACATGACAAAAATCGCTTCACCCCTTTGCATATTTGATTGCGCATGTGCAAGTATCACTACGCCGCAGAAAGGAAATAGTTCGACACCGAAACACTGTTTACTAAAAATCAACAGGACGGCATGTGTAGATATTTTTTTTTAGTACTCACTATCAATAAAGCTATTTTATGAATCACAGTTTATGTTGCCCCACTAAAGCGGAAAGAACCAACACGATCTCACTCAGCCAATATAGCCTAATTTTAAGACAACTTTCTTCATCCAGTGGTCTGACTGGAGGTATCTGCAGGGAGTGTTTAACAAAGTTGATGAACTGCTGATCCAGACACCCCCTCCATCACTGAACCCGGCATCGAATTCAAAATCCTCCTTCACACCCATCACTGTCTGCACGGTGCAGCCCCCACCTACCTCACGAACTCCTCACCCCCCATACCTCAGCCAGAACCCGGTCAGGCCAACTGCACCGTCTGCGCCCGCCCAGGACTCGGCTCAAGACCATGGGCGACAAGGCCTTCGAGGCTGCTGCTCCCCGTCTGTGGAACGCCCTCCCCGACCACCTAAGGGCTCCACAGTCAGTGGATGCTTTTAAAAAAGGACTCAAAACCCTCCTTTTTCTGAAAGCTTATCCGGTCTGATTTTATCTGATTTTATCTGCTGACTGTTTTTATTATTTTGTTCTGTTGCTTGATTGTACTGTTATTGTTGCTTTTTTGTACTGTTATTGTTGCTTTTTTTGTTATTGTTGCCTGTACCGTGCACCTTGAGATTTGTTTTCAAATGTAAAGTGCGTTACAAATAAACTCTATTACTATTATTATTATTATCACCCTGGTCACCACCACCTTCTCAGAGACCAGAATCACCCTGGTCACCAGAGGATCACGAGGCATGCGGTTGGGCACCTTCCTTCATTAAGGAAGTTGTTGCCATCTGGTCAACACCGTATTGTATCAATACTAGCAAGAGATCTGCTATGGATGTCAGATTAACCACCCCAGTCAAAAACATCACAAGTGTCTGACAGCAATTCCAGAATCATTCAGTGAGATTCACTTTGATGTATTGATGAAAAAAATATGGAACAACCATATTATTGAGGCCATACAGCATCATCTGACCACGTTTTGCATGCAGATTGATGACGGCATTGACCATGATGTGGCAGAGGCTTTTCTCAATGAACTAAAAACAGTTGATAATGTTGTAGATAAGATAAAAAAGATGTATGATGCCGCAGCAGCCAATAATTTCTTACAATTAGTCATCCTCCGAGAGGCTGGCGAATTTTGGAAAGGAAAATTAAATTATTGACGTTGTCACTATGTGCCAATGTACCCCTTTTTCCTTTAATTTTGTTAGTGCTTTGTTTGTCATGATCTGCTATCTGGAGTTAAATAAATAAACAACATTGTAATCTATCCCGTCTACTCATTTATGTCTCAACCAGACCATGAAAAACACCTTGCATAAAATTTATTATGATCCTGCCCACCCTGCAGGTCTATCAAGCATGTGTAAACTGCGCAAAGCAGTCGGGGAACAAGCAGGCGTTACACGGCCATTTTCAACCGTCAGGAGATTTTTTTTCTAGGCCAGGATGTTTACACTCTTCATGCACACGCTGCAAGAAATTTCCCAAGAAACAGGATTCTTGTCAGCGGAATTGACAAACAGTTCCAGCTTGATTTAACTGATATGGGCGAATTCTCATCAGAAAACATTGAAAACACATTAGCATGTACCAAACGAACATTTGGTACATGCTAATGTGCATTGATGTATTCTCTAAATATGCATGGGTGGGGCTTCTAAGAAACAAATTAGGACCCGCTGTCACAAGTGTGTTTAAAGATATTCTAAGAGATGCACGCATTCAAACAAAAGTCCAAACAGATGCCAGTACCAAATTTTATCATAAGCATTTTAAAACTCTACTGCACCAGTATGACATCACCCATCCACATCAAACGAGACCAAGGCCAGTGTAGTTGAGCGTTTTAATAGTACTTTCAAGATGTGTATGTGGCGATACCTGACATCCATCAACTTACGACAATATATCGACATAGTCCAGGACCTTGTTGAAGCGCACAACAAGACTTATCACCGATCGATAAAAATGGAACCTGCCAGCATTAATAAAGGCAACGAGAGAACAGTCTTCAACAACCTCTACAAAGGGAAACCGCAAAAAATGGTAGACTTTAAATATAATATAGGGGACAATATGAGAATATCAAAACTCTGCGGCAAGTTTAGAAAAGGCTATGAGCAGACTTTTACGGATGAATTTTTTACAATAACTACGAGCATAGCCAGGGACCCTCCCGTATACAGACTAGCGGATTGTGGAGGCGAAGCTGTAAAAGGTAGTTTTTATGAACCAGAGTTACAGATGGTCATTATTGATGACAAAAAAGTATTTAAGATAGAAAAAATACTTACTAGAAAAACAGCAGGCCGAAAAAAACTAGTGTTAGTGAAATGGGTGGGGTGGCCAGATAAATTCAACTCATGGCTCGATGGAAAAGACATAGTGGACGTGCAATAAATGAGCGAGCCATCTCTGTTTACCATCATATTAGACGCGGGCACTGCTTAGTGATGGACCAAATGGACAAGAAGAATATGGGATTCTTTGTGTCGCTACCTAGTAATGCCTCAACACACGTATATCCCAATAACAAGATATGGAACGACAGAACGAAGCTCGCTAGACCCATCATCTTGACTGAGCCTTACGAAGTGGGATTGATCCAATACCCCAGAGTCTGGAACAGTTTCCAAGTCGAAGATGCAGATGTGGTTGTCCAAAATTCTAAAACAAAACAAAACAACTATTGACAATCTCCATGTCACCCGGTTTTTATGACTTGATACGAAGATGAGTAAATGAATTCAATTCACGCAGAAAACATGTGCCCACATAAGCATGCATTACGGCAATGTTACAAATTTCGTTTATTTTACGGTTGCTGCTGAAGAAACTACTTTTAAATTTAAAGGCAGACTAGCCGAAACTAGGCTTTAACCCTGGACAGCCATTTGCAATGCCTGAAACCCCCGTCCTGCAAAAACAAATGCATGCACCACACCCTGCAGACATTCACGGTGGAAGCTACAATATATTTGTGTGCGGCGAAATTCTGGATTACCAGCTAGTGGTTGACAGCCATATACCGCTTTTAAGGTATATAAATGTGTCCTACGATAGTTACATACCCACTCTGACTTATGATAAGCCTCACTACACATCTCTCTCCAGGCTGACTAATGATGATATAGAGATTTTGTTAAAAAATGACCAGAATAGATATATACCATTTTCTTACGGAAAAGTAGAACAGTAGACCGCAGCGGGAGAAAATTTAACAGAAAATGTTGCACACTCCATACAGGAGCAACGATGCAAGATATGTGAAATATTACTGTTTCATAGGATCAAGTATACAATATGGTCAAGGGCTCGGTGGCATATTTCGTACTCTATTTAGAACAGTGGTACCAGTGTTTAAAAAAGGATTCCACATGGCTATGCCCCATTTAAAAAATGCCGCCACAAACATTATGGGGGATGTTATGTCCAACATAGCAAGAAACACAGGCTGTGTCTCATTTCAGAGACCGCATCGACCTAAGTGCCCTTCTGCACCGTCGAACGGTGCATTTGAAGCGTGCATGACGTCACGACGGTGCGAACGGTGTCCCATTTGGCACGAGATGCTAAAAAATGCTAAGCGCGCTTAGCATGTTTTCAAGCGTGGATTTATGCGCGCTTTCGTGCCGTCGGTATCCCAGAATGCTTTGCGTGCCGCTGCACAGCTGCGCATTTCAGGTGAGAGGCTGGACTCGCTTGGAGACACAGCGCGTCTTCGAAGAAATTACAAGAAATCCAAAAACAGCAGACAGTCAGCTCAGGCTGTATGAGAGCATGATCTCTGAACTCACTAAAATCTGTAAACCAAACATTAAAGATTTAGAGACGAACTGATCCGCTCTGCTTCAACAATCAAAAACATTAGAAATAAGAAAGCTGACAAAACTACAGCAGAGGATCAGGACAACATTGAGGTTTTTTTCTTTTAAGATTTAGAGATTAAAGTTGTAAATTTAGGAGAATAAAGTCATAAAGTAAATAAAGTCATAAAGCTGCTTTTGTGGAGGGGGAAATGACTGAAGCTGGTCATCTGCAGGGTTATCTGTGGATGTATCAGCGGGTCATTCAGAGAGATTTTGTGGTTTCTGAAGAAACAATCAAACTGATGATGATCAACATTTGAGATCCAGAGGGAGTCGAGCTCCGACGAGCACCACGTCTCTGACACCGGCGGTAGCCTACACCTGCAGAGACACCAACACCTTATTACTGCATATGGATTCATATCATAAACTAAAGCTCAATGTCATTCACGGATATTTACGGCTGCATTGACAGGTATATCCTCAGCATATTCATTTCTGCCTCCACAAAAGCAGCGATTTCCTTCAAGTACACCAGTTTTTTTCCCGTGGAAAAGACGTATTTCTCATATATATTCTTTTTTTAAAGTCTTTATATTTATGACAATGTTATGCTGATGTGCCAGAGGATGAAGTATCCCCTATCCTCCTTCTCAATATGGCCCTCATACTCCTTCATACAAAACAATCATTGGATGAATTTTGTGGGAATGATCTGTGCTTGTATGTATCTACTATTTTGTGTCTGTGCAAGGTCGCACAATTAAAACAATACATGCTGCGCTCCGCAGCTTGTTTTCTAATCAGTCGTGACGTAAGCCTGAGGGCGGGGACATTTGGAGACCTTCGGAGGACTTCCTGGTGGAGTTGCCAAATGTCCCCGCCCTCAGGCTCGCGTCACGACTGACTTAAAGGAAACCCGCGGAGCGCAGCATTTAATGTTTTAATTGTGCGACCATGCACAGACACAAAATAGTAGATACATACAAGCACAATTCATCCAATGATTGTTTTGTATGAAGGAGTATGAGGGCCATATTGAGATTTAAGACTTTAAGGACTTCGAGATTTAAGTCGTGAATTTACGAGAATAAAGTCATTAATTTATGAGAATAAAGTTTTAAAGTTTCCTGTTATTTCAGAGGAGACTTATTAAAATTAGGACCATGAAGCATTTGAAGGAACTGTGCTTCAGTATAGGTTTCACAAACAAGGAGATTCTTCATCCTCTGGCACATCAGCATAACATTGTCATAAGTATAAAGACTTTAAAAAGAATATATGAGAAATACGTCTTTTCCACGGGGAAAAAAATTGGTGTACTTGAAGGAAATCGCTGCTTTTGTGGAGGCAGAAATGAATATGCTGAGGATATACCTGTCAATGCAGCCGTAAATATCCGTGAATGACATTGAGCTTTAGTTTATGATATGAATCCATATGCAGTAATAAGGTGTTGGTGTCTCTGCAGGTGTAGGCTACCGCCGGTGTCAGAGACGTGGTGCTCGTCGGAGCTCGACTCCCTCTGGATCTCAAATGTTGATCATCATCAGTTTGATTGTTTCTTCAGAAACCACAAAATCTCTCTGAATGACCCGCTGATACATCCACCGATAACCCTGCAGATGACCAGCTTCAGTCATTTCCCCCTCCACAAAAGCAGCTTTATGACTTTATTTACTTTATGACTTTATTCTCCTAAATTTACAACTTTAATCTCTAAATCTTAAAAGAAAAAAAAACTCAATGTTGTCCTGATACTCTGCTGTAGTTTTGTCAGCTTTATTATTTCTAATGTTTTTGATAGTTGAAGCAGAGCGGATCAGTTCGTCTCTAAATCTATAATGTTTGGTTAACAGATTTTAGTGAGTTCAGAGATCATGCTCTCATACAGCCTGAGCTGACTGTCTGCTGTTTTTGGATTGCTTGTATTTTCTTCGAAGACACGCTGTGTCTCCAAGCGAGTCCAGCCTCTCACCTGAAATGCACAGCTGTGCAGCGGCACGCAAAGCATTCTGGGATACCGACGGCACGAAAGCGTGCATAAATGCACGCTTGAAAAAGAGGCGGGGGTAGTGTGGTTTTGAGACCGAATTTGAAGCGCGCTTAGTATTTTGTGCCAAACGGGACACTGTTCGTGCCGCGTGGTGACCTCACGTACGCGTCAGATGCGCCGTTCGATGGCTGCTGTATCTGAAATGGGACACAGGAAGGGCACAGAACGGCGCAAAACGGCTCAAAACGGCTCAAAACGGCAGTGCACTCAGCTAAGCGCCGTTAAGTGCGCTTATCACGATGCGGTCTCTGAAATGAGACACAGCCACAGTGTCCAAAAAACAGGATGGAAACGGGTTGGTAGTGTACATCCAGAGGAGTGCAAAAAGGCCTCCTTCTGGAAGTGGGTGTTCCATGGACAACGTTAAAAGACAGAAAACAAAGGGAAAAATGGTCAAAAAGAAAGCAACCAGCAAAGCCTGCGGAGCACAGCATGTAGGCAAGAGGATTGGACAGAGAGACATATTCTAAGCCAAGAAAAAATCTACAACCATGTCGCTGATACACGACCAGTCGGAGGAATGTGTGAAAACAGAGCTGGATCTGTTCACCGTGCCGTACACCCAGAACTCTATTGAAATATCAACTTTTGTGGAAATTCCACCAGTTTCTACATGCCGACTTGTTTTTTCAAGAGAAGCTGATGCTCAACGGTGTTGAAATTTCTTTAAAATTCATCTGTGCAGAGGATGAATTTACCCTCATGACGCCCGAAGCTGTACAATACAATGTCAAGATAGTTACAGCCACTCTCTTTGTAAAGAAGGTAGTTGTCGCACCTTCAGTTAGGCTGGCGCACAGTAGGGCGCTACAACATGCAAATGCTAAATACACCATTGACAGTGTCTCCCAAGACACGATTTCCGAAATTTGTCATCATCGGTTTTGTTGATAACAAAGCATATACAGGAAGCTATGTAAGGAATCCATTTAATTTCGAACGCTACAACACAGAATACATGTGTCTACATGCGGAGGGGCAGTCTTTTCCAGCAAAGCCGTTTCAACCCATGTTTAATAGGGAACAATACGCAAGAAAGTATTACCAACTGTTCATGACATGGTCATCCCCGCTGCTTTTAAGAGAGGTATACAACCTGTTGGTCGGAGAGTCGCAAGCGGTCTGGCATCTTTGCTTTATGATCAATGAGGAGGTAGCTGAATGGGGAGCCAGGAAACATCTGCCTCCCCGATAGCATAATTAGATTTTTTGCCTAGGGATTTTTTAACAAAACTACATAATTTTTATTTAAACTAATTGTAAGACTGTCTTTCCTCTGGATAAATAAATTTTGAACCAGATATATTCAACTCAGATTCCTGTGGTGAATGTATTTGGTTAACACATTTTGCACCTCAATATTGTTGCTGGTGTCATTCATTAAATCATCAATAATCAGCATTTTTTTTCTTGTCTGGCAGCAAAAATGCATCATCGCACAGACACTCAGGTAAGCCATTCACAAATTTGATATCACGCACCTTAAGAAGTTGATCATACGAAGGCTGCCAACACGAGTAAATGTAAACAACATTATCTATTTTGGGGGATATAATCTTTGGTGCATTCTGAATTATATTTTTAACAAAAAATGTCTTGCCGCAATTCGAGGAACCGCTTACCACCAGACTATGTTGCAGACGGCCGTCAAAATCAGTTTCGGTTTAATAGCCATAAGTAAGTGTGGTGCAATCAGGAAGTACCCTGTGCTTATCATAAACCACCCTAACTTTTTTCCAAACTGTTTCATTTTTCAGGTGGAACCTCTTTTTATCTTGTGTAATGGTGTCAGACATGGTGGTTATTTGTGTGTCCGACGAACGATCGGACACAGGATTTAATGAGCCCCAATAATGACTCGTGTGTGACAACACCTCTGTTTTGTGCATTCAGTGTTTCTTCCTTACACTTGACATGCATTTTGCTGTGTTTCGTCCAATAAGCATAACATTTTGAACCCCCTGAAACAAACTCGGTGATGAAATCCTCACCCTCAGGACCACACACCTCCTCATTAATCTCATCAGTTAAATCACCCAGGTATGGCCCTAAAGACTATCATTTGGTGAAAGACTATCATTTTTACATCCAATTGTTTTTTCAAATTTTGTGATGTCTGAAAATGACACCTTGTTCATGGGGTCAAACCTGACGGCTCAACAGAGCTGCTTTGCAAATTGATCTTTTTTGCACTCTGACATATCAGGGTGGACAGCATGGGCTAGACATATAGAGAAACAAAGATCTTTTTTTATGTGTTCACCAGGTTGTACAGATGCTTGCCCTTTTTAAGTAGGATTTCATCATATGAAACACAACCCAATTTCAGGCGCACACCACCACTTCTGCCTCTCGCAACTGTGATTATAAACTCATCATCAGTCATGGAGGTGTCATTACTCTGCATGGCCTGAGCAATTTCTTCTAAAAACAAATCAGAGCTGTATTCATCATTTGCACGTAAAACTGCCTGTACGGCGCCGGCAAGGGAGGGACCTCTTAACACCACGTTTAAAACACTCCCTCGAGGTGAATCCGACAAAGCATGATCAATCACGCTGCACAGACTATTCCTGACCCGTACAGGTACTTGATCCAGATTATCAGGATTGATGTCTCTCAAATCATGCGTTGTCTTAATTCAAAGGTATTGAATGCGTGCCTCAGGGGAGCTGCCTTGGTCCTCTGCTGTACACTATATTTACAAATGACATGCCTTTAGTTTTAGAGAAGAGTGGTTGCACTTTATTTGCAGATGATTCGACTGTCTATTTTGCATCAAACAGTTTATCCGAGTTGAGAAATACACTTCAATCTGAACTGCAACTATTATCGGACTGGACATGTGAAAATAGACTTATTTTGAATGTAGCAAAAACTAAAAGCTTAGTGCTTACTGCAAGACATGCCACTCGAGAGGATTATCACCTTAGGTTATCACTCAAAGATTCAAACATTGCGCAGGTTCAAGAGGCACTTTTGCTTGGTGTCACACTCATTGCACATTTAACATGGGAAAAACACATTGAAAACATTGTAAAAAAAATGGGTAGGGGTATTGGATGCATTAAAAGATGTTCCTCATTTCTTACTCCAGCTTCTAGAGTGCTGGTGACACAGGCACTGGTGCTATCTCACCTTGATTACTGCTCTGCATTATGGTCAGGTGCCGACAAGAAACATTTGTCCAAACTTCAAATAGTTCAGAATAGAGCTGCAAGGCTGGCATTGCACAGTCCATTGGGTGTAAGGCAGAGCACTGAAAGACTGCATGCTAGTCTCTCATGGCTCAGAGTTGAGGAGAGGTTGGCTTGTAATTTAATGAGTTTCTTTAGGAATATTTGTTTTAACAAAGAATCTGTTTGTTTGAACTCGCAAATACAGTATGTGAGAGATCGTCATAATTATAATACCAGGCAGGCTACTAGGGGTGACATGGTTAAAGAAAAACCCAGAACAAATGCAGTCTGCAGATCTGTAATGTATCGAGCAATTACCATTTGGAACACTTTACCGACAATGATCACGGAAGCACCTAGTAAGGCTAGTTTTAAGAGACTCCTTAAAAGACACCTGACAAATTACACTAATCTTAATTGTAATCTTAACTGACTTTTAAATTTTAGTTTAATTTGTTTGCTGCTTGTTTTTTTTTCTTGTTGTTTTGTTTTTGTTTTTGTTTTTTTTGTTTGTGGTTTGCTTTTACTGGACTTTTATTGTCTTGAATGACCTTTGCAAGACTGTACATGTTTTATTGAATTATGTATTGTATTGTCTTGTATTGTATTGTTTGTTTTATTTGTGGACCCCAGGAAGAGTAGCTGCTACCTTGGTGGCAGCTAATGGGGATCCGTATGAATAAAGAATAAAGAATAAAGAATTGCTTTTCGGTACAGACCTCTGGCGCAGGGGGAAGGCTGTTGGTGTCTGGCTGCTGCGCCAATGTTGTCAATCAAAGGATGCCTTCGGATAAGGATATGCAATATTTCTTGTTTTTTTTACTCGAACACAGTATGTACATATTATGCATACCTTTTACACGGCTGCGGTGTCTTTCATTTTGATTTGCGCTTTCGCTGCTGCTTGCTCACCTGTGCCACTTGAGATTAAAAAAATAGAAAACACAGAAATGGTATAAAACAATTTTGCACATTCCGCACACGTAGAATTGTACATGAATATCTTGAGACGAACCTTGAAAATCATCATTCTCATCTTCTATGGTGATCAGGTATGCCCATGCCTGGAAGTTGGCACCCGTGAGCTACCTACAATAAGTAGGTGGTTAATTAGGTGTTTACTAAATAACAACACAAATACTATTGTAGCTAGACAGTAACAGACAGACCCGCATACCTTTTAATAGACGGTTTGCCTTTTGATTTGTACTTTCTACTCAGCTTATTCACCGATAGTCTGTCACCTCCAGCTTTAAAAACAGCTAAAGACATGATAAAATAAGGTGACGTTTTACTAAGATATGATTGAAAAAATGTTGTATGATAAAGCTGCTGTAGATACTTACGTACTCATTGCAAGATTCATGGCAAAACAGGAACTGTTGGTTTTGTGGGATGAGAAAAAAAAAAAAACTCGACCAAATGAATCAGAGGTTGATGCCGATTTATACACACATACCCAGGTTTGACACGCCCCCATAGGCGGTACCATGCACACCCATTTTTAGCACATTCATAGATTTATAAACCTGATCAAACGAACACATAAAAAGAAAAAAAAACACGTATTTCTCATACGTATCTACAAATGTTGCTCAAAACACCAAATCTGATCAGCATACGCAAAGACCATTTGTTGGACACCAAACACTTACTGAGAAAATAACTTCTATTTTGACTTTTTCCAACATTTGCTATGCATTTTGCCTTTTCCAGTGAAGTGCATTGATTTTCACAAAGGTTTTAAACGGAAAATAATTCCTGCCTTCGCCTTACACTGGCAAACTAGATTCATATCATAACCAGCGATTATGCCACATGTACGCTCAGTGCAGGCAACCAGTCTGTGGAAGGAGCTGCGCCATTAACATTATGACGACTTGCATGTTAGATCAAATGTTTGAGAGTGAATTGTTGTCAGCCTCACTGAAGCCCTAACAGCAGGAGGTCGTGTGTAACTTGTTGGAGTTGAGACTACAGCATTTAGACTTAAATGAGCTTTAATTAAAGGATTTCACAAGAAACCTAATATTTCCTAAACAATGCTGTGTGTGTGTAGAAGTCATGTGACACTACAAGTGTGTATGTGTGTGTGCATGCGTGTGTGTGTGTGTGCGTGCGTGTGTGTGTGTGAGGGGTGATGATGCAGCAGGTGAAAAACAGAGTCGCTGTGCCCAGTGAATTGTTGTCACCCTCACTGAAGCCGTAACAGCAGGAGGTCTTGTGTAACTTGTTGGAATTTGGGCAGCAGCATGGATGCCCAACTTCAACTAATAAAACCACTATATATTATATCAAGATATAATGCATATAATGAAACAGTCTGCTCTGCCCCTCTCCTGCTCTGCTGCTCAGCCACACCCCTCATCAGCTAACTGCTTCCACCTGCTGCTCTCACCTGCTCATCATCTCCAAGCATGCCAGTATATATGCAGCTTCTTTCCCCTCACTCTTTGCCAGATTGTCTTCGCTCTCATGCCTGACTCTCCAGCGTTCATCCCCGGACTGCTTACCTGGTATCGACCTGATCTGCCCCTGACCTTTGCTTCACGCCTCAGCCCCAGTAAACCTACCTGCCTTCTGTCCCTGCCTATGAGCTCTGCCTGCCTGTTTCCTGCTATTCGTCTGCCTGCGGCTGGGTGGCACTCAGCCTGTTCCTGCTCTGTTAAGATCCCCCTTCTCGACAGCTTCACCTCGCCAACTCACCTCCTCTGCCAACGTTGGTTCTGCCAGCTCCACTGCAAGCTCTGGATCCTCACCCAGTCCTCACCTGAACCACTCTCCAAGAAATCTTCCTCCAGCTGTGAGTTTGAGCGTTTCCCCTTCACTACACTCGTAGAGCAAATTAAGACTGTGGACAATTCCCTGCTCACGAGTCCAAAATTCTGCCTGCCCTGTGGTCCTCCGTTAATCTGCTCGCCTAACACCCGGCAGACCCAAGTTCGAATCCTGCCATACCCTCCTGCTATACTCTGCTGCTTCATTTGATCTGGTGTTAAATCAAGACTGTTGTTAAAGTGAACCTGCTTGTTTGTGCTGCAATTGGGTCCAGTCAATACCCGGTACAGTACAATCTGGCAAAACTATGGACCCAGCACACAATCCCTCACCACTGAATCGCCTTGAAAGAATTGAGGGCGTTCTGCAGCAACATGAGGCCATGATGACTGCGGCTGCCGCTGAAGCCAGACAAGCTGCTGAGACTCAGGGACAATCACTAGCAGCTTTAGCCGCACAGATGCAACAGCTAGCAGCTCAACTGATTTGCCTCTTCTTCGGAAGCTTCACCTTCTGCTCCTGCACCTGTACCCGCCTCTTCTCTACCCAGCGATGCTCCTGAGCCACGGGTGGGAACCCCAGAGCGTTATGACGGAGATCAAGAGACTTGTGGCCCCTTCCTCACCAACTGTTCTCTCCTGTTTGCCCTACAGCCCTGCACCTTCGCCACAGAACCGGCGAAGGTAGCGTTTGTCATTAACCACCTGACAGGCAGAGCTAGACTATGGGGAACAGCTGAGTGGGAGAGGCGGTCTCCAGCCTGTGCTTCCTTTGAACTGTTTGCTGCTGAGCTTCGGAAGGTTTTTGGGTTTGAGAATTCTGGTTCTGATTCGGCAGGGGGACTGATGGGACTGAAGCAAGGTGAATGAACAGTGGCTGACTATTCCATTGATTTCCGCACCAGAGCCAGCCAAAGTGGTTGGAACAGTGCAGCTCTCCGTGATGCCTTTTTCCATGGGTTGGCTGATTACATTAAAGATGAACTGGTTTCACATGACACCTCCCTCACCTTGGACGGGGTGATTGACTTGGCCTTCCACATCGATCTTCGTGTTCAGACTCGTCAACGAGAGAAGCATCAAGGGGGGACCCAACATTCTCGTCCACATCGCTCCCATGGGGGTGCTGCTGCAGCCAACTCCACCCCATTGGGTCAGCAGTTTGAGGATCCAGAGCCCATGCAGTTGGGCCGCACCTCTCTCTCCCTGGAAGAGAGAGAGCATTGACGCAAGTCCAATCTCTGCCTCTATTGTGGGGCAGCAGGACACTACATCTCCGGCTGTCCAGCAAAAGCCAGAGCTCATCAGTACTTGGGGAGACCCTGGTGAGCTCAACTACCCTGTCACCTCCCCAAAGCCAGCGACCTCTGCTCCAAGGCCGCCTCCTCCTTCCAGATGGCCCCCACTTCGGATGGCTATCTTCATTGACTCCGGGGCTGATGCCAGCGTCATTGACGAGGAGGTGGTCCTTCAGCTGGGGCTTGAGCGGGTTCCTTTGCCTCACCCAGTTCCTGCTCGAGCCTTAGATGGACATGTCCTGGGCTCCGTCACGCATCAGACCTCTCCTGTTCACCTGCTACTGTCTGGTAATCATCATGAAACCGTTCAGTTTCACATCCTGAGCTCTTCCTGCCTGCCACTTATCCTAGGATATCCATGGCTCCGTCTTCACAATCCTCACATCGACTGGGCAACTGGGACCATCCGGGAGTGGAGTTCCTCCTGTCATCAGAGGTGCCTGCAGCAAGCCTCAGTTCCGCTTCATCCCTCCGGGTGTAGCTTCAGTTCGTCACCTGACCTCAGTGGGGTGCCACCCGAGTACCATGACTTCCGCCAGGTCTTCAGTAAAGCCAGAGCCACCTCTCTGCCTCCACACCGACCCTATGACTGCGCCATTGATCTCTTGCCTGGTTCATCACCTCCCAAGCGTCGCCTGTACTCCCTGTCTGAACCCGAAAGAAGGGACCTGGAGACATACATAAATGACTCCTTGGCCGCAGGCATCATTCGTCCCTCTTCATCCCCTGCTGGAGCAGGGTTTTTCTTTGTTGAGAAGAAGGACAAGACATTGAGACCTTGCATAGATTATAGAGGACTGAATGAGATCACGGTAAAGAACCGTTACCCACTGCCACTCATCTCCACTGCCGTTGAACTGCTCCAGGGGGCCACCGTTTTCTTTAAACTCGACCTACGCAACGCCTACCACCTCGTCCGCATCAGAGAAGGAGATGAATGGAAGACGGCATTCAACACCCCTAACGGACACTACGAGTACGTCGTAATGCCGTTTGGCCTCACCAATGCCCTTGCCGTCTTCCAGGCTCTGATTAATGATGTTCTCCAAGACATGATCAACCAGTATGTCTTTGTTTACCTCGATGATATACTCATCTTCTCCCGGTCCAAAGAGCAACACATTCATCATGTCCAGTCCGTCCTTCAGCGCCTCTTGGAGAACTCTCTGTATGTTAAAGCAGAAAAGTGCGAGTTCCATGTTCCTTCAGCATCTTTTCTGGGGTACATTGTGGCACAAGGCAGCATCCAGATGGACCCAGCCAAGGTCTCAGCTGTTACCTCCTGACCTGTTCCGGAGAACCGCAAGCAGCTTCAGCGCTTCCTTGGGTTCGCCAACTTCTACCGTCGCTTCATCCGCAACTACAGCTCAGTAGCAGCCCCTCTTACCATTCTGACCTCCCCCAAAGTGCCCTTCCAGTGGTCTTCTGCAGCTGCAGCGGCCTTCCAGTTCCTCAAGGATCGGTTCACCTCATCGCCCATCCTCCTGACGCCTGACTCTGAATGCCAGTTTGTGGTTGAGGTAGATGCCTCTGATGTTGGGTTGGGGGCCGTCTTGTCTCAACGCTCATGCACTGACCAGAAGCTCCATCCCTGTGCCTTCTTCTCCCAACGTCTATCCTCTGCAGAAAGAACTACGACATTGGTAACAGGGAACTCTTGGCAGTAAAGATGGCCTTAGAAGAGTGGCGCCATTGGTTGGAGGGCACAAAGGAACCTTTTCTTGTATGGACTGACCACAAGAATCTGGAGTACATACGCTCTGCAAAGAGACTGAACTCTCGCCAGGCCCGCTGGTCCCTGTTCTTCGCCCGTTTTAACTTCACCCTCTCTTACTGTCCTGGTTCCCGCAATGTCAAGCCTGACGCCCTGTCCCGACAGTTCCAGAGGACAGAGGATTCTGTTGTTGGAGCTGGGACCATCCTACCTACTTCCTGCCTTGTAGCCATGTTGACCTGGGATATTGAGGAGAAGGTGAGGGCAGCCACAGAAGGACAGCCGGGCCCCAGCTCCTGCCCGTCTATCTGCCTCTTTGTTCCACCAGCCTTGAGGTCAGAGGTGTTACAATGGGCCCACTCCTCCAAGCTCTCCTGCCACCCTAGGATTCAACGGACACAGCATGCCCTCCCCCAACGTTTCTGGTGGCCCACTTTGCAAGAGGACGTCCGGGAATTCGTCAAGGCCTGTCCAACCTGCAGCCAACATAAGACCTCCCGTTGGCCTCCTGCTGGGCTACTACAACCTCTTCCTGTTCCTCACCGCCCATGGTCTCACATATCTTTGGACTTTGTAACCGGTCTTCCCACCTCTGATGGTCACACTGTCATCCTGACCATCGTGGACCGCTTCAGCAAGATGGTCCACTTCGTGCCTCTGCCCAAGCTTCCCACTGCTAAAGAGACTGCCCAGTTGGTTCTGCTCCATGTTTTCCATCTTCATGGTCTCCCTGTTGATGTGGTGTCGGACCGTGGTCCCCAGTTTTCTTCCGTGTTTTGGAGGGAGTTCTGCAGTCTACTGGGTGCTACCGCCAGTCTGTCCTCTGGATTCCATCCTCAGACCAATGGACGGACTGAGCGCATGAATCAAGAACTGGAAACAGCCCTGCGGTGCGTGGCCTCCCAGAACCCCTCTTCTTGGGCGTCACAACTTTTGTGGGTGGAATATGCCCACAACTCCCCCGTCTGCTCTGCTATTGGCCTCTTTCCATTCCAGTGTGCTTACGGCTATCAACCACCACTTTTTCCAGCCCAGGAGAAGGAGCTCTCCTGTCCGTCAGTCCAAGCCTTCATCCGTCGCTGCCGCAGAACATGGCTCCAGGCTCGCTCCACCCTCCTCCGTTCTGTGGGTCGTTATGCTGCCAATGCCAACCGCCGCTGTACTGCTGCACCTACCTACCAAGCGGGTCAGCAGGTGTGGCTCTCCACCCAAGACTTACCTCTCCGGGTGGAATCCAAAAAGATGGCTCCAAGGTTCAGTGGGCCTTTTACCATTCAGAGGGTATCAACCCAGTGACAGTCCGCTTGAAACTCCCACGGTCCATGAGAGTACACCCTACCTTCCATGTCTCCAAGGTTAAGCCAGTCCACAACAGCCCCTTGGTCCCTGCGGCACCACTACCTCCCCCTCCACGAATGGTCGACGGCGGTCCGGTGTATGTAGCGCGCCACCTAATTCGGTCTCGGCGGCGGAGTAGAGGTCTCCAGCACCTTGTGGACTGGGAGGGTTACGGTCCTGAGGAGAGATCTTGGGTTCCTGCTCGCCACATTTTGGACCCCAACCTCGTGGCCAACTTTCATTGGCAACATCCCGACCAGCCAGCCAATGAGTCAGCTCTTCGAGGAACCCGCACCTTGCCCCCACCTGTCCAGGATGTGGAGGACCGTTCTGCGGGGGAGATGTCAGGTGTCAGATACCACAGGATGTGACGTTAGTTCCCCCAATCCCACATGATCTGTTGCCAGTTTTCCTGTCCCACCAGGATGTGACATCAGCCCCCCCACCCCAAAAAGTGGGGGGTATATACTACTGAAAGACAAAAGTCTCAGGTATATATTTCTTATTTTCTTTTGTAAAACCTGACCATGTCTTCTCGCTCTCTTCTCTCCTTTAAACCACTCTTCTCTGTAAAAATAAAGTCAAAATTTAAAGTTATCCTAAAACAGAACAATGACTGAGGTATGACAGGATGCCTTAATCTCTCCTCTAACAAGTCCACATGTATGACTGCTGGGATCTGGAAGAAGCTTATTTTAAAATATATAGCTACATTTCTTTACTTTGGTTTGTGCAAAATGGTTACAGCTCACAATGTGCTTTTCTCTTCTCTTCTCAGACAGGACATGACCCCTGATCATGTAAAGGAAGAAAACTAGTATTCCACTTTTTAGTTGCGCCCTCTGGTGACAAAGACAATTGCAATGTGGCAACTTACCCATGTGACAACAAGCCCTGGTCTCCCCTAAATATCTAGATGTACATCTGGATAATAAGTTTGACTGGTCTAAGAATATAGACTTCAGCTGAGCCGCCTCTTTTGGCTGAGAAGACCCCGATCAATAGACATCTGTAGTAAGATGCTGCAGATGTTTTATCAGTCTGTGGTGGCAAGTGTTCTGTTCTACGCTACAGTCTGCTGGGGAGGTAGTATCAAACACAAAGATGCCAGACGTCTGAACAAACTGGCGAAAAAAGCTGGCTCTGTGGTTGGATTCAAGCTGGACTCAGTGGAGGATATGGTGAAGAGATCTACACTGAGGAGGGTGGAGACTACTCTAAAGCATATGAATCACCCACTTTATAAAACCTTAATGGACCAAAGGGCCAATGGTGGTGGAAGGCTCCTCTCCCTTTGCTGCAGGACAGAAAGATTCAGAAGATCTTTTGTACCAACAGCCATCAGACTTTACAACTCTTCTGTAAATAGTAGATGACTTTTTGACACATCACAACTGAGACTACAAACAATTTCCCTTCAGAGATAACTAAAGTTTTTCTTCTTCTTCTTCTTCTTCTTCTTCTTCTTCTTCTTCTTCTTCTTCTTCTTCTTCTCTTACCATCAGTTTGAGCTCCTCCCAGCAGGTTCCCTTTTCAGACTTCCACAGATCACAACCAACAGATACTAACACTCCTTTATTCCTCTTACCATCTCTCTTCTTAACTCCAGGAGAAGGAGATAGTCCTTGCACTTTTGCATTTTGTGACAGACAATGTGATCAATTACATGGATAAGTTTCCTTTTTGGATTTATATCTGTCTCTTGTTTCACCTTACTTTGTGTTTTTTATCGTTTAAATTGTGTTGTTACATGTTTTAAGTATTCTTGCGTGTAGGGGGCCCCCCAAGAGCAATAATATTTCTATATATATATATATATATATATATATAACATTTTATTTTATTTTATTTTATTTTGTATGTATGAATCATTGGCCTGCTAATGTAGGCCAATAATTCTTACTGCGGATAGATATGTCAAAGCTCAGCTATGTTATGTGCCTCCTGCTGTGCAATGTGCCCTGAGCATCTAAAGTGGGGCAAAACAGTGTCGCAAAAAAGGACGTATCCTTCAGGAGCAGAGAAAAGACAGACGAAGAAGAGAAAAAACGCCAAGATAAAGCTATGTTTGCATGTCATGGAATGTTAATCAAAGAGATTTGTGAAGGTGTGTGAATGATCAACAATCAATATTATTGGTGGAAATATAGGGCCCCAAAATCAAATCTTGCTTAAGGCCCCATTGAGGCTTGGGCTCCCATATTTTTGTGTTCTGAATTGGAACAAATACGTTTTTTGAATCTTTTATTTTGAAGAGCTCAAACGGAAGTAATTCACGCGGTGATCTCCAATGGCTTCCGGAAGAGACTGGGAGCATCAGAGTCCTGCTGCATCTGGACCGACACTTCTGGACCGACACAGACCGGAACAGGCCAGGATCCTGCAGGAGGTCTAGACAGACGTTCAGAGAGACGAACAGGTGGACGGAGAGACATGTAAGAGGACACGTAGACGGACAGGTGTCTCACCCCTGCTCCCATCAGCATCCTCCTGTGTCTGCGTCTCCAGGTCGGTGCGGTGCGGTGCTCCGGGTCGTACCGGAGACCATGGGGGACAGCATGGCTGAAGAGACTCGGGTCATCTACCATCTGGAGGACCAGGATACTCCGTATTTAATCCGGATCAACGTGCCGGCGCAGCGCGTAACATTGGCGGACTTTAAACAGGTGCTGAATAAACCCCACGTTAAATTCTTCTTCAAGTCCGTGGACGACGACTTTGGGTGAGTCACATGATGATGATGATGCATTATGACTATTTTTATTGTCCCTCGCTCCTCCATGTCTTACAACAACAAAAACTACAACAACAGCAATATTATTATTATTATTATTATTATTATTATTATTATTATTATTATTATTGAATTCTATTGACCATGATAAAGATGATTGTTGATCAGACTGTGTGAAATAGCCAGTCAAAGCTGATGTGGGATAGTTCAGGGTCTCCTTTGTCCTGTTTTTTAAGTCCTAATGCTCCAAATGTTTTCAGTGGGGGACAAGTCAGGACAGCAGGCAGACTGGTTTCTCAGCAGGGCTCTTCTCCTACAGAGCCATGCTGTTGTAATCCCGGTAGTCAGAATATGGTTTGTCATTGTCTTGCTGAAAAATGGTCTCCACTAAAACAGTCTTTGTCCAGATGGCAGCAGATGTTGCTCCTAAACCTGTAGATATTGTTCAGCATTAATGGAGCCTTCATAGATGTGGAAGATACTAATGATATAGACTCTGATGATCCCCATACCATCAGGGATGCTGGATTCATTAGACCACAGGACAGTTTCCCTCTTACCCTCAGTTCACCTCAAATGGACTCACGTCCAGATAAGTCTCTTGTGTTTCTGGATCTTGTTTAGGGTTGGGTATTGAGAATCGAGTATCGATGGGGACCGGGACTAACATTTCGATTCTTCCGGTATCGTTCAAATATTAAAATTTCGATTCCAAGTTTCGATGCCGGAGTCCGCCGACCAGAAGAAATAGCCGCCGAAAATCAATGAAGAAGCTGCCGAACACCAACGAGGAGCGTATGAGACGAAGCCACACAGAAAGTGAAGAGAGACAGAGAGAGAAAGTACATTGCAACCCACAGCAATGCAGCCGCTGTGGGTTACAATGCACTCTCTCTCTCTCTCTGTCTCTCTCCTCTCTCTGTGTGTGGCTTCGTCTCATATGCTCTGTCCTCGTTGGTGTTCGGCAGCTTCTTCTTCGTTGGTCAAAAGTTTGGCTAACTTTAGCAGGAAGAATGAACTCTTATCTCAATGCAACATTAGCAATACAGTTATATCATGCAAAGGAGGGTAAACGACCAACATGATTAAACACCTCAGGATTCATAGAGGAGAAATACCAGAGTGCCTGTCTTTGACGCGCTTCACCGGTGTTGTTTCATAGAATGCATCCCTGCTGTAGAATGCACCCCTGACGGGAGCGCGGTTGAAAGTACACAACAAGGCGAAACAATCCAAGTTTTCCTTACCGTTGAACGGAATCTAAAGCGTGTGCCTTTGATGATTTCATTCAGGCTATTCAGATATGCCGAAAACAATAGCCCTCTGATTCGGAATATTTACTGTCCCGAAAATATAATGTCCTCTACCTTAACAGCTTACTGTACAGTTTATATACCCAAGTACACCTCTATGTGTGCATTTTTGAGACACATAAAAACAAAACGAAAGTTTACTGCTCCATTTGACATGTTTTCATGATCTAATACTCGTGTTTGTTTTAAATATGAGATCATTGTCTTCCACTTTAAGAAGCTAATGAGTGGAGGGGAGGCATTCTACGGCAGGGGTGCATTCTACAGCACAACACCTGTCTTCCGCTAACCAGTCAGGATCAGATAAGTGAAACAATAAATTACTTCTGTCCTCTGCAAACTTTGAAGCGGTAAACAAATATCCAACTAACGTTAGCCCTTGTACTTTTTCATAGACAAAGACCTGACAACAAAAATTGATACTGGTTGAAAATAGCCCTGTGAGAAATTCATAGTAAAGTTCTTAAAAAGTTAATATGATTTAAAAATTCATGGAGAAGTTCAGAAATTTCATCCAAAAAGAAGAGCTCCGGTTCAAACCATGCTTTTTTTTTTTTTGATATCCTGCCTTTTAAAAGAATCGAAATAGAGAATCGATAGGAATCGGAATCGAAATGACAAATCGGAATCGGAATCGTTCAAAATCAAACAATACCCAATCCTAATCTTGTTTCTATCCAGTATCCTCTTTCATAGTTCAGTTTGAACCTCACTTTTAGATGCAGTGAGGAACTGTTCAGACACACACACTCAGCTGTGGGTCACTGTCACGTTAAACTACAAATACAAATAACTGAACAGAGAAATACATGTACATCTACACACATAAGCACAGCAGGCAGTGCTCATGATAGTGAGTACAAAAAAGGTTATAGTTTTTGTGTGTGTGTGTGTGTGTGTGTGTGTGTGTGTGTAAGCGTGGGATAATCTGGATCATCTCAGATTTAAATATTTCAAGAGTAAAAATATCCTGAAAACGTTTTTAATAAATCAAAAATAGAAAATAGAAAACCAAAGAGTGGCTGCAGCTGTGTGTGTTTTCCTTGTCTCTTTCTGTTGTAGTAAACAGCAGAGTGAAGTTAATATCTTATATCTCATATTAAAATCAGCTAATTAATTGAGCTCAGATGGAGCAGTAACTGGTTCTGCTCCCTCTCCTCTATGTTGAATCTCCTCTCTGTCCTGGACCTGATCAAAGCTCAGGTACGTCTTACCTGGGGAAGTTTGGAACTTTATCAGATATGTGAGCTTCATGAAGAAGCAGGAAGTCATCTTCTCATACCAGGAGCCTGTTGCACAAGGCTAGGATAAAGGATAAGCCAGGATATCTTGGTTATCCTGGCTCAACTTATCTGTGATTCGGTGGCACTAAAAGCAGGATAGTGTAGAGCAGGATATGTTATGACATAAGTTACCATGGAGATTGATCCTGTGGAGCTAGCCTGCTCCAGATCAGCCTAAGTTCCAGGATCTCTTTATTCTCATTAATCACATTGTGAAGGACAGCACAGGCCATAGTGATGCCACAAGCCCTAAAAGGGCTGACCCTGAAGTCTTGAAGACAGTGAATGCATGCCTTCAGGAGGTCAAAGGTCATTTCAGTCCTATCCCTTGTCCTGTAATGGGCATGATTGTAGGCCTGCTGTTCTTCCTGGGTGTGTGTGATAGGTGTCTGGAGAAATTACTGGCATGCATACCCCCTGACCCCCAGCAACACAGCAGAGAATTCGCCTGTCAGTATAAACTCTCATCATCACAGCCTTGTAAAAGAGTGATATTCTTGACCCAGCTATGATGTAAACACTTGTCATAGAGGTTGTGTAGCTCACCTTGTGATAGACTGAGCTGGGGCCACTTTGCCACAACATTATTGATGACATAGTCAGCATTATAGACTATCTGAAATCATATGATGAAGACTATTTAAACCAATAAATGCACCTCTCAATTTATAACAGTGTTCATTAACTGACCATTTGAAAAAGTCATGTTCACCTGAACATTAATGCTGTGAAAGGGTTTCAGCCTCATGGGTCCCTGAGGAGGATTTGATCTTGACGTGTGGGCAGTCCAATGTACCAATGACATTGTATTTGTGCACTACTCGTGCATTCAGACGGCCTGCAAAACTTTGCCACCCTTTCTCTTGTTGTTTTGTAGCGGTGTTGTCTTTCTTCTTTATTTGGTCCTTTATTTCCTCATGAGCCTCCATGAGGATTTCAGCCTCTGACAGGGAAAAGTATGCCGCTTTCATTGTCATGGTGAATCGGTGATCAATGGTGGGGTCTATTTGAGGGAGCCACAAGGCTAGGATTAGTTGGCTGGATAAATGAGTTTCTGCTCATCCTGGCTTGGTCATTGTGCAACCAATTAAGCATGGGAGCTCTTTGTTGAACCTGGCTGTGGATGTCAGAAACCTACTTTCAGGCAACGGGCCCAAGGTCAGTCATTAAAACAGTTTGCAGCTGATCTGTCTCAGCTGTGGGCAAAATTCCAACAGCTGACAGAACTTACTTCCTCCTGACACTATAATAATAGTAATGCATCCGATTTTAAAGAGCTTTTTATCAGTGACCTCAAAGTGCTTTACATTGGATACATCATTTATTCGCTCACACAGTCACACTCTGGTGGTGGTAAACTACCTTAGTAGTCACAGCTGCCCTGGGGCAGACTGACAGGAACATGGCTGCTAATTTGCTCCAACTAAGCAGAGACCAAAACAGTGAAACTGAGACTCAGCAGAGACAGAGATGGTAAAGCAGAGATTTAGCAGAGAAAGAGACAATCAAGCGCTGACACAGCAGAGACAGACTCGGTAAAGCTCAAAGCTTAAGGCTAAAACATACAGGATGCGTATTTGGAGCGTGGCAGTAGTGTCAGGTATCACGCAGCAAATAGGTTGCCATTCTAATCAATGGAGCAAAGCATACAGGACATGCATTAGCTCCGCCACAGCATCATATCGAGGGCAGCAATGCTAAAGATACGCAGTGAGTCTATTATTGCTACACGCTTCCAATGCGCGTCAATCTACACAGAGAAGATCATTCTAGATTGGAACTCAAGCACGAAAACCATGCATTTCATCTGGTATTTCATCTAACCATATGTGAACTCCTGACTGTGTATCAGTTCGTGTAGATGAGAAATACTTCTGGTTATGGATTTATCAGTAACACAGAACAATCCGATAGTCAATCCCTGATCCATGTGGACTCCAACAGGACTTTGAACTGCTAACTCTGTCTGAAGGTAACAGCACAGCATAAAGGAACATAGTTTACTTTATTAAACACATGTAATCCTGCAAAAACCAAAACTGTAAAATCACGTTGCTTTTTCACATATAGTAGAGGCTCAACGGTCACTGAATTATATTCAAATTAGCAGGAAATAGACCACTGAAAGGCAAAACAAACCGTTGTAAGCATGTTGTTTCCTTTATACTGAGCCCAGCTGACTGGGACTGCACTATGCTGCTGCTACGCTCCAAATACACATCCTGTATGTGATACCCAATGCTGCTCTACGGAGCAAATACGGAACGAGTTCAGTACGGATCCTGTATGTTTTCGGCTTCAGACTGCAGAGACAGAGACGGTGAACCTGAGACTCTGCAGAGACAGAGACGGTAATGCTTTTAATTCGGATCCAAAAAAGGGTAATCAAATTCTACCAACACCTCAAAGCCAGCCACCCCAGCTCCTACCACTACAAAGCCCCGCCAAGAGGAAAGCAGAGACAGGGGTCCCCTCAGCCAGCTGGTCCACAAGCTTAGCTCCACTAGCACAGAGCACCAAGACCGCCCTCACACAATCTGGCCCTCCAACCAAGTTGTACAAAAACAAAAACAAGAAGACAACTACAAAACCCAATTTCATTGAAGTTGGGAAATTGTGATAAACATAAATGAAAACAGAATACAATGATTTGCAAATCCTTTTCAACCTATATTCAATTGAATACACAACAAAGACAAGATATTTAATGTTCAAACTCATAATTTTTTTTTTTTTTTTTTTTTGCAAATAATTAACTCAATATTTCATGGCTGTTACACGTGCCAAAGTAGTTGGGAGAGGGGCATGTTTACCACAGTGTTACATCACCTTTACTTTAAACAACACTCAATAAACGTTTGGGAACTGAGGAGACTAATTGTTGAAGCTTTGAAGGTGGAATTCTTTCCCATTCTTGCTTGATGTACAGCTTCAGTTGTTCAACAGTCCGGGGTCTCCGTTGTCGTATTTTACGCTTCATAATGCACACATTTTCAATGGGAGACAGGTCTGGACTGCAGGCAGGCTAGTCAAGTACCCACACTCTTTTACTACGAAGCCACACGGTTGTAACACGTGCAGAATGTGGCTATGCATTGTCTTGCTGAAATAAGCAGGGCCGTCCATGAAAAAGACGGTGCTTGGATGTTGTTGATAAATGGCTTTTGCTTTGCATAGTAGAGTTTTAACTTTCACTTACAGATGTAGCGACGAACTGTATTTACTGACAGTGGTTTTCTGAAGTGTTCCTGAGCTCATGTGGTGATATCCTTTACACATTGATGTCCGTTTTTGATACAGTGCCACCTGAGGGATCAAAGGTCACGGGCATTCAGTGTTGGTTTCCAGCCATGCCGCTTACGTGCAGTGATTTCTCCAGATTTTCTGAACCTTTTGATGATATTATGGACCGTAGATGTTGAAATCCCGAAATTCCTTGCAATTGTACTTTGAGAAATGTTGTTCTTAAACTGTTCGACTATTTGCTCATGCAGTTGTTCACAAAGTGGTGAATTCACCTCATCCTTGCTTGTGAATGACAGAGAATTTTTGGAGAGGCTGCTTTTATACCCAATCATGGCACCTACCTGTTCCCAGTTAGCCTGCTCACCTGTGGGATGTTCCAAATAGGTGTGTGATGAGCATTCCTCAAATTTCCTCAGTATTTTTTTGACACATTTCCCAACTTCTTTGGCACGTGTTGCAGCCATTAAATTCTGAGTTAATTATTATTTGCAAAAAAAAAAAAGTTTCTGAGTTTGAACATTAAATATCTTGTCTTTGTAGTGTATTCAGTTGAATAAAGGTTGAAAAGGATTTGCAAACCATTGTATTCTGTTTTTATTTACGTTTATCACAATTTCCCAACTTCAATGGAATTGGGTTTTGTACATCAACTATTGGACATCTACAACCCAAACCTAAAGCAAACTTCAATGCTATCTGGCCCTAAACAGACAGTTCGGTGACTGACCTCAGACTGAGGAGAACCTTGACTGTGTACAGACTCAGCAACCACAGCCTGGCCATGGAGAGCTGCCGCCACAGGCAGACCTAGCTGCCCAGAGAGTAGCAGCTGTGTTATTATTATTATCATTGTTGTATTCTTCTGCTTATTATTTTTATTACTATTATTATTATTGTTATTATTTATGTGTTAAAACGCTTCAGCAATATTGTAGTAGCAGTCATGCCAATAAAGCTCATTGCAATTAAAATTGAAATTGAATTTGAATTGCTGAGACTTAGCAGAGACAAAGACAGCAAGCTGACACTCTGAGAAGCCAAAGATGGTGATGCTGAGACTTAGCAGTGACAGAGATGGTTAAGCTGAGATTTAGCCGAGAAAGAGACAGTCAAGCTCAGACACAGCAGAGACAGACTCAGTGAAGCTTAGACTGCAGAGACAAAGACTGGGAAGTTGAGAGTCAGCAGAGACAGAGACAGTTAGGTAACATAGACGCTTGAGCTGAAACTTAACAGTGACAGAGACAGAGAAGCTGAGACTTGGCAGAGACAGAGCTGGTAAAGCTTGGATTAAGCAGAGACAGAGTCAGTAAAGCTGAGACCCAGCAGAGACAGAGTTGATGAAGCTGAGTCTTAGCAGAGACAGAGACAGCAAAACTGAGATTGAGCAGTGACAGAGGCAGAGATGGTAAAGCTGAGATTTAGCAGAGAAAGAGACAGTCAAGCTAAGACAGAAACAATGAAGCTGGGGCTCAGCAAAGGCAGAGATGATGAAGCAGAGACTGCAGGATCGAAGACAGTGAAGCTTGGACTTAAGAGAGACAAAGAATATGAAGCTGAGACTCAGCAAAAACAGAAATGGTTATGCTTAGACTCAGCAAAGAGAGACAGTGAAGCTGAGAATTGTCAGAGACAAAGATCGTTAGGCTGAGACTAGGCAGAGACAAAAAGAGTGAAGCTGAGGCTTGGCAGAGACAGACGGTGAAGCAGAGACTAGGCAGAGACAGAAACATTGAAGAAGCTGAGACTCTGCAGAGTCAGAGACAGTGAAGCTGAGACTCTGCAGAGTCAGAGACAGTAAAATTGAGACTCAGCCTAAACAGAGATGGTGATGCTGAGACTTAGCAGAGAAAGAGACAGTTAAGCTCAGACACAGCAGAGACAGACTCAGTGAAGCTTAGACTGCAGAGACAAAGACTATGATGTTGAGAGTCAGCAGAGACAGAGACAGTGATGATCAGTCTCAGCAAAAACAGGATGGTAAACCTGGGACTTAAATGTAACATGATGACTAGAGCTGAGACTCGGCAGAGACAGAGACAGTTAGGCTGAGACTCATCAGACAGAGACAGTTAGGCTGAGACTTGGGAGAGACAGATGGTCAAAATGAGACTTAGCACAGAGACGGTGATGAAGAGACTTTGCAGAGACAGAGACAGCAGAGTTGACAATCGGCAGAGACAGAGCTCGGACCTAGCAGTGACAGAGATGGTAAAGCTGAGATTTAGCAAAGAGAAAGAGACAGTCAAGCTCAGACACAGCAGAGACAGACTCAGTGAAGCTCAGACTGCAGAGACGAAGACTGTGGAGTTGAGAGTCAGCAGAGACAGAGACAATGATGCTGAGGCTCAGCAAAGGAGGAGATGGTATTGCTGGTACTCAAAGGTGAAATAGACACTGGAGCTGAGGCTTAGCAGTGACAAAGACGGTGAGGCTGTGACTTGGCAAAGACAGACACTGAAGCTTGGACTTAGCAGAGCCATAGAAAGTAATAGTAAGACTCAGCAAAGACAAAGACAGTGAAGCTGTGACCCAGCAGAGACAGAGCTGGTAAAGCTGAGACTCAGTGAAGACAGAAACAGTGAAGCTGAGACTAAGCAAAGACAGAGATGGTGAAGCTGAGATTTAGCAGAGAAAGATACAGTCAAGCTCAGACACAGCAGCAACAGAGACAGTCAAGCTGAGACTCTGCAAAGACAGAAACAATGAAGCTGGGATTCAGCAGAGACAGAGACAGTGAAGCTGAGACCTGTCAGGGACAAAGATGGTAAAGCTAGGACTCGGCAGAGACAGAGAATATGAAGCTGAGACTCAGCAAAGACAAAGACCTTGAAGCTGTGACCCAGCAGAGACAAAGAGGGCAAAGCTGAGACTCAGCGAAGACAGAGACGGTGAAGCTGAGACTAAGCAAAGACAGAGATGGTGAAGCTGAGATTTAGCAGAGAAAGATACAGTTAAGCTCAGACACAGCAGCGACAGAGACAGTCAAGCTGAGACTCTGCAAAGACAGAAACAATGAAGCTGGGATTCAGCAGAGACAGAGACAGTGAAGCTGAGACCCGTCAGGGACAAAGACGGTTAAGCTTGGACTCGGCAGAGACAGAGAATATGAAGCTGAGACTCAGCAAAGACAGAGACAGTGAAGCTGAGACTAAGCAAGAGACAAAGAGGGTGAAGCTGAGGCTTGGCAGAGACAGAAACAGAGATACTGAGACTTGGCGGAGACAGAGACGGTGATGCAGAGACTCAGCAAAGACAGAGGCAGTGAGATTGAGACTAAGCGGAGACAGAGACTGTAAAGTTGAGACTTAGCAGTGACAAAGATGGTGAAGCTGAGTCCCTTTGTTTGTTTTCAGGGTGGTCAAAGAGGAGATCAGCGATGAAGATGCCAGGCTGCCATTTGTGAATGGAAGAGTTGTCTGCTGGGTCAGTCTCACACACACACATACACACACACACATATATATATATATATATATATATACACACACACACACATACACACCCATAAAGTCACCCGTTTATCCAGGTGTGTATCTGACCCTCTCTTTCCAGCTGGTGTCTTCAGACTCCTATCAGCAAGATTTCAGAGGGTCTGACCTTCAGTCAATAGCCACCCCTACCAGTCTAGCCCCGCCCCCCATAGAGCGGACAGGTGGGATCGGGGACTCCAGACCTCCATCATTTCAGTGAGTACCCATATGACCTGCTGACTTTTTTACTTGTGTAGCAGAGGTGACCACTTTTGTATCCCAACCCTCAAAAGAATGTAAGGCTTACATCTGGTCACCGGAGATAAGATGGTGTAGACCTTTAACACCAAATCACTTCTCCAAATCCTTCTACAACCTCCTGTCTCTACACAAGATAACCAATAAGCCTTCTCAAAGCATAATGAGAATGCTCATTAATGTGATTCTACAATTCTTTATATGTGTTTAGTATCAAATCATTTATTATGAACCAAACGTTCAATCACATTAATCATAGTGAGTTAGTATCAGATCTGACTCTAGCCAAAGTATAAGCTTGATTAAAAAATCAGGGGTACTGAAGGTCTCCTCTAAAGAAGCTGCACCAGGGGACCAGCTACCCCTCCTTTCTCTCCTCACACCTTAGAGACACTCCCAGTTTGAAGAGCATAAAACAAGTTGGGGTGCTCACTCTCTTGCTTTTTCCTCTTGCTTTTTAGTTCCTTCTTTGTTTCTTTTTGTTCCCTCTTGTTCTCTTAGTCTTTTTGTCTTACTTTTACACTAAGTCTTACTTTTTCCTCTTAGTCTTCTAAGTTGTATGTGTAGGAATGACCCTGAGAGCGGCCGTGACCATATAAGGAGGCAGAGGCAGGAGATGAGTTAAACCCACACAGTGGGCATTTATTTGCAGTGTATAGACCAAAAACCAATACAACACACCATGCTCAGTCCATTGTGCACGCGAGAGACTCCCAGCTCAGAGGAAAACGCTCCCCTATATACCCTCCCCGATTGGGTGCTACCACGTGTAGGGGTGTGGAAAAACTGTAACAAGTTTAATATAACTATTTAAAATGACCTACTTAAAATATACAAACCTATGATCCAGACTAAATCATAGAACCTACCTACGAGTGTACATTAATCACATACTGTGATCATTCTCCCAATTGAATGTTACACGTGGCACTGTTCACCCCCCATACCCATCTGCCAGTTGGAACCCTCCCAGAACGCTAAAAGGCCGTTTGTTTCCCCGGGGACTCTTTTACATGCGCACCCTGGGAGTGGAGACAGAAAGGCACAGGTAAGTGTTCACAATATTCATGTCAAACTGATTTTAAACTGTACTAATTCCACCTTTTACTCAAGCACCCAAATATGCTAAAACACTCATCCACATCGTATGCACTGTGTTACAGGTGGTGCGGCTAAATTAACCCCCGGCTACCGGACGAGCTACTGGACGTCCCCGGAAAACACCTATACAGATACACACATACACACACCATTAACCAAATCAGAATAAAAGTATTTTGACTGAAATACCTCTGTGGCTCATCATTTGCTAATCATGTGTAGCTTTTAATTTAACAACCCTAAATGTTGTGTCTACCTGCAATATATATATATCAACACTGCTTAGCTGCCCCAATCCTCAGCTACTCGCTGCAGTAGTAATGGAGACAACAGAGGCCTCCGTTACAGTATGCCACGTGTTCATTCACGTTGTTTGATTTTTCCTTGTCGTCTTAGTTCAAGTTTTGAAACTTCAACTATTTTTGTGCATATAGCGATCAAAGATTATGTCTTTACCTTTTTTTTCCTTAATTATGGTCATTTTTGAAATAGTTTCAAATGGCCATTGAGCCTCTTTTCTTAGTTATATGCGTTACTTCAAAGTAGCCTCTGATCGCCACACAGCAGGCCCAAAGTCATCCTCTGAGCTAGAGTGTTTGGTGAGACCAAAGGAGCATCCAAAGGCGCTGGTTTTTACACCTAGGCCTGTGTGCTGTGACTCCTGGCCCACCTTTTGACTGACTTCTGTCCTCTTTTGGGCTGAACCTCTCAAACCGCCAGCAGCCCAGACCTTTGGTGAACCTGCTCCATCTTCTCCAAGGACCAGTCTCACCTAAGTGTGCAAACCTCCAGAGCTCCAAACAGGGCTGAGGCTGTCTCATGCGTTCATGATTCAAATTATCACTAATTCGGGTAATCCTAAATTCATCCAAATCCACATCCAAATTTATCTTTACACCAAAGTTAATGTATGTTAATATGTTCTCAACCTTTTGCTGACATCGATCTGACATAAAATAACGGAGGGAAAAATTTCTTACCTTCACTCTGGTGTCTAAAACAGTCAGCATTATCAGTCATCCAGCTAGAACAGGTTAATAATCCACCGATTTTATTCCCATTTATATCCTGTTTGAATCCCATTTACAACCTCGCGGTGAGCGTCTCATCCATTCGCGTGAAAAATTCAAGTTTTTAGTGCTGTTTCTAGTCCGCCGGCTCAGTCGTTCTACTCCTGGTCCTCTTCCACCAAGAGACGGACTGCGTCTCGGTTCCGACGCGGTAAGTCAGTCACGGCCTGTCTGGACCTGTGGTCTGGACTCGGTACCAAGTCCAGAGATGCTCCTGCTGTCGGCCTCTATCAGGACACCTGAAACAGCATGCTAAAACTTTTTCACACGATGCAAATAGATGAAACGCGCTGACCGTGGATGTAATAATATCGATGGATTATTATGCTGACTAGTTTAGACTCCAGAATGAAGGTAAGAAATTTTTCGTGGAGGCTTGATCAGTTATTTCTCTGCTCGGATGTGTGGTGGACAAAGATCAGGGCATTTAATATTTTTTTAGGTCACATTTCCTCCTGTATTTGATATCAGAGCTCCGTTAAACAGTGGTGTGGTGTGATGAGCTCCAGTGTAAGCTGTAGCTTTGTGAACACAGGAGGGTCTGTGTGGATGAGAGGGGACAAGTGTGTAGATGAGGGAAATAAAGTTTATACAGTCAATACCAGTCTTTACTTCGGATCACTGCTCTTTGTGTGTGTGTGTATGTGTGTGTGTGTGTGTGTGTGTGCACGTGCGTGTAACGTTGTGAAGGGTCCTTGTTGTGTGAGCCTCTCTCCCTGTAGAGACTGATGGTCACCGGTCGGTCGTTTGAGTGGCTGGGGCAGAATAGTAGGAAACTTTTATTGACGTTTGCCATGCTGTGCTGCAGCTTCTGGATGAGGTCGGCTGTAAATTGGTCTATTTATAACTGCATGGGACTCTGTTACATCTCCTTTATACTAAAAGCCGGTCCACGCCCCCTGCCTCCCGTCCTGTGCTTGCGCCCCCCTGGGAGGGTGTCCCCCGGTTGAGAACTACTGTGTTAGAGCATATTCACTCACTATCATTAACTTTAGTTATCCTTGCCTAACTCAGAATCTTATCTACCCTGTGATAAACAGATCATTATTTAAGTTCTTGTCTGTTAGTGTTCTTCCAGAAGTAGAGTCCCTGAAATGAGAATTTAAATATTAGATTGATTAATTTAGTTTGACTTAATGTTTGATTTCTGAATTAAACTTTAGTTTTTCTTTATTTTCCTGCCATTAAGGGTGGGTGGTGCCTGTTTCAACGAGTGCATAAATGTCATAAAAAAAGATTATTATCAATTATTAATTTGAGGACATTTATTATGAATTCAAATTGCTACACCTGAGAGTGACATAATCGGCTGAGTGCCATCAGGCTTGCACATGCCTACACCTGTTAACCTGTGTGTTGGCTCAAAAGCAACCTAGCTTAGCATTTCCATGAAATAACGTGATGATTTTTAATTCCTTTTAAAACATCAACCCACCGACCCCAGCTTTTATTCAGTTAAAATTTAAAACACATCGACAAGTTTTCAACCATCGAGTTTGTGGATCACCACAATATCAAGTGGGAAAGCCCGGAAGCCTCGTGGCGAATCACATCAGTGAGCCGCCAAATTTTAAAACTCTGGTTTCAAGGATGCTAGCAGCATGTGAGTCCTGCCTCCCCACTGTCTCTAAACTAAGGGAGAGCATCTCAGGACTGTGAAAAGATCTCAGGGAAAAGGACAAGACCCTAATGGAATTTTCAAGTGTTGCCCCAACGCAGTCAAAAGTCATCGCTTACCTCAGAGCATACGGCGCAGGAGATCTGAGCTTGGTGTGCACCACCAACACCACCCTTCAATGGACCAGCTCCATCAACACTGGGACTCCGGCAGCTGCACGAGCAGACTCCCACTGGCACCTCCCACTGTCACTGGGGAGCCAGGCCTAAATCATCGGCACCCTCCACCTCCTGCCGCTGCTTTAGAGAGCCACAGCGCTCCATCGGGTAGGATACAACGGATACTCCGGTGACGTCAACGCTCATCAGGCTGAGGGAGCCCTGGTCATTGGTGACCAAGGGCGCCGCGGCTCGCTCACCTCCTGCTCCTCCACCTCAGGATCTGCCACTGGAGAACAGGTTTGACATCCTGAACCTGCAGAATTTTCCTGCCATGGGTGCCCGGTCCCCTTTCATCCATCCATCTGGACATGGCTCTAACCGGCCTAAGAGCTGGGTCCCAACCCAGCCAGACCAGCCTGACCCCTCTCCCATGTCCCGGTCTGATACGGCTGCAGCACTGGAGTGACCCCGGCCATGGTCGTCGTGAAAGTCGAGTGTGATGGGCAACCCGTGGCACCACACCAACCGCAGGCCTTGTCCTGCCTCCGCCCTGGAAGAGCAGCTCCCTGCCACCACAGCACCTCCAAGCAACCAGTGTCGGGCCCCCTCTGTGCTGGCACAGCGGCCAGATCCTCTGCCACCCGGGTGCGGCATCAAGGAGGTTGAACCCTCTACCCTGCAGCTAAGCCCGGAGCATAGATCGGCCACTGTTGCTGCAGGCTGGCCCAAACGACCTCAAAAAACAACAGTCTGAGTTTCTTGAACAGGATTTCACTTTGCTTGTGTACCACCTGCTGCACATCGAGAACCGTGTGGTAATCTCCGGTCTGCTCTCGTCACCTCGTCATGGTGATGTCATTAGTAGCGGCATTTGCCACCTGTGGCTGAAGGACTAATGCCCCGGGAGGGGCATCACATTTGACAATTGTACAGTGTTTCTAAACAGGCTGTACCTCTTTAAGAGAGAGGACCTGCACCCGAACCAGGAGGGATCATGGCTTTGATCAGTCAACATGGACCTGACCCTCTGTTCTTGTACTGCAACCACACTCTCAAAACGAGTGTGTCAAAAGTAACTCATCATGTGTTATTTCTTAACACATCCGTGTGTCTGGGTAAGGACAACACACAGTGTGTTGTTTTGACACATGACTCTGTGTTGACAGATTTTACACATGTTGTGTGTTAAATGTGTCAACACATCAACTGTGTTGGGTTTACACAAAGATAACACAGCTGTGTCATATTTTCATGCAATTTACACATAGCTGCGTTATGTATTCTTCACACAAAGTGTTTTATTTTCATACAATTTACACACAACTGTTACATTGGATACATCATTCATTCGCTCACACAGTCACACTTTGGTGGTGGTAAACTACCTTAGTAGTCACAGCTGCCCTGGGGCAGACTGACGGAAACGTGGCTGCCATTTTGCACCTCTCCGACCACCACCACACAATACTCACAATCATACACCAGTGGAGGACACACACTGGGAGCAAGGTGGGTTAAGTGTCTTGCCCAAGGTCACAACAGACAGACTTGGGATAGGGGGGAATCGAACCGCCAACCTTCCGGTTATTGGACGAGCGCTCTACCTCCTGAGCTACTGCGATCATCTACTAAAATACCAAACCTGGTCACTAAAAAGAATAAACAATTGCTTGAATCTCAAGTCACTTTTATAAAATTTATTTGGTTCAGACAGCAGTGCAAAATCTTGGACTTTGTAAGACTTTAGTGCAAACTTGAGAGCAAAACATAGTGCAAACACAGAGTATAAGCATTAAACATTTTGTAAACATTTCATTCTTAAACCATCAGTGCAACAATGGAACACCTAAAATACAGACATGGCATGTCAAACAACCGTCCCCTGTGGCTCGAGGCTGGGCCGGGTTACAACGGCGTTACTCCCGTGGCGTGTAGTTTGTGTTGCAAATGTAAATGTGCCTCATCGATCTCATGGTAAATGTGTGCCTGAGTGCAGACCAACTCCTCAGCGAGCTTGATTATTAGCCTGTAGCTGTTAGCACAGCTGCCATTGTTGCATTTCAAAGCCGTCAAAGGCAGTGGCGAGTGCTGCCCCCAGGAGGATCAAAGAAGGGATTACAAAACATGATTTTTTTCCAGAGCTGGTTCATGTGGCAACTTTCTCAGTGCACTGCTCCAATCCACACCCCTAAGTTAGAGCTACAAGCTTACATGACCCAGGGTCACCCAGCCAGGGACCATCCAGGTGTCTGAGTAAAGTGGACAGATCAGCTGGGGGTCCTACAGAAATGGGACTTATATATTTGGATTTATTTCCCCCCGAAATGGAACTTAATATTTTATTTTTGTTGAGTTAAAATACAACCCAAAGTACAACCCAAACCATAGTCAATTAAGAGAACCATACGTCTGTGTGTGAGGAAAGGTATACTCCTGTCTTCAGGGCACAGTGCTACTCAAGAATCTGGTCTCAGATACCAGTTCAGTGGCCTTGTGGTCCACCCTGAGACTGGGTGTTTGGAGGTTTGATTCCCCTGCTGAAGGGCTTCCTCTCTCTCAAAAAATTAAAAATAAATAAAAAAAAAAGTTACAGAATTTATAAAAAAAGATGATTCCGGAATTAATCAAAAGTAGGACAATTAATAAAGCCACTGCTTGGTTAAAAATAACCCTGGCAGGTGTTTTCATTAATAACCTCTTTGACCTAGCAGTGGCTAACACATGTTGTGTTTAATTCACATGATAACTATTTTATGTGTTAAAATAGCATTAACTCAAAAGTGTGTCTAGGATAATAACACAGGATGTGTAAATATAACATAACAAATGTTCAGATATAATAACACAAAAAATGTGTATGATTTTAACACATTCATTTTGAGAGTGCACCTCCTGACAAACTGTGAACACACGCACACACACACAAACCCTCTACCCCTCCCCCCCCTGTGCTCTCTTACACCTCACACACCTCAACACCAACACCCCTACCACTCTCAGCAGAACAACAGGACACTCACCCCATCAAAACCATTATTTTACACAGACAACTGAAACCATGGACTATTTTTAGACCCCTCGGTGTCCTTAACATCCCCCTTATATCGAATGATGAGCACACGTTGGACACTGACATTAAAATAACTACCAAATGTGCGCTGTCTTCTAAACAAATCTTTTATCATAAATGATTTAATTTTAGAAAAACAGCTTGACTGTATTCTTCTTACTGAGACATGGCTTGGCACCAATGCACCTATCGTTCTCACTGAGGCTTCCCCCACAAATTTTAACTTTTTAATTTTTTACACTGGGGTGGGGTGGGGGTTAGGGGGGGACTGCATCAATAACATGATTCACAATGTCCCCTTCCTTTTAAAAGCTACTTATCATTTCAGTATTCCTGAGATACTCAGCAGCCCCTCTATCCTCTGTATCACTGTCTACAGACCCCCTGCTACTCATCCTCTTTTATCAGTGAATTTTCTGAACTTTAATCAATTATCCACACCACCTACAACAGGAGTTTAATGAGTGGTAATTTTAAATTTACACATTGACAACACTTAAGATGCAGTGTCCAGAGAATTTTTAAACCTTTTAAACTGCTTTGATTTCCGGCAGCATGTGACGCAGCCGACCCACAGCAGAGGGTGTACACTGGACCTGGTCATAAGCTATGGCCTGTGGATCTAGCTGTGTCTGACCATTTCTGTGTGTTTTTTAAAATCAGCAGCTTTAACCAGCGGGGGAGCCCAGTCACAATAGCAAGGAAACACTACTTACCTTCTGAAGTGGCTGCAAATTTGATTCACATCATACAGAACACTTCTCCACAGATTTTACTAGCACCAAGCCTGGATCCCCATGGCCCAGGGCCCTCTGTCTTTTTTTTGTGAGTAATTCATCAGTATGTTATGAATTAAAAAGTTATAGTCTTCTTGATTTACTTGCAAATGAAAATGTGACATTTTACTGTCTGTGTCCGGGCAATGATGACGGGCATGTACTTACGTAAACGTTCACACGTAGGTGACAGATGACCGCAAAATTTGAATCTAAACACTTATTGCAGTTGAGCTCATTGGTCAGTCTGCAAGGAAAACATGGAAAGAAGGTTAAAGCGGTGGGAGAGTGGAGCCTCCAAATTAAAAGTAAAACAGGAGAGGGACAAAAGACATCTGCAACTTCAGCAGAAAATCCCGATTATCTTAAGCTTTTTCATGGCCCCTAACAGTAAGTCTTGTGGGAGCTTTAACATTAGTGGAGAGCCAACACTAACTCACCCACAGCGGGGTGCCTTTCCCTTAACTGAGACAGTCACCTGCAGGCCATCAGCAGCCCCACCCGCATCCTCAACCAGCCTGGAGAGCCCGCCTGACGGCCGTGATGAAGCTAATAATCCCACCAACAATGCTGCAGAAGATTCCACAAATGAAAGCAATGACCTGCCACTGAGAACGCTGCTTGGACCGGCGGCACCAAAAGCTAAACTAGAAATGCAGGAGTGGTCAAAGAGGACCACGGATATGGCAATGTGGAAAGACATGAGCAGCGACGTGGTAAAGACTATTCAGACTTATTCAGAGAGGTGCCTAGGACTGGGCGTGATTGATGATCGCGATAAATTTCAGTTCGATCATGGTGATCAGCTGTGAGCATATTTACGTGATCAAACATGGCAGAAATGTGTGTCACAACTAGGCTTTCCGCGGTATACCGTATACAAGTCATCGCGGTGAAATAAAGTCACGGTGGCGACACTGTTAGATTGCTCACGGTGTTGTAATTCCAATATTATGTAGCGCCGCCGGCGCGTAAAGCGGACGTTATGCCTCAACACAAGCGCGACTTGCCATAATGAAGATATCACTTCACGTTCACATTAACATTAGTGGTCAGTCTGGGCTACAGTAAGACAGCAGCACCAAAATATTGAACCATTTCCTACCTGTGTGATGCTGCGGAGTGCTGGTAAAAACACGATCGTATATTCCATTAGTTCTGGGCAGGCTGCCATGCCCATGATGATGATGCGCTGCCCCCCGTAAATGGTTCAGTCCAACAATCAAGCACCCCCCAGGAAAGGTAGTTTTGGTATCAAACACACCTAAGGCGACGCCCCGCCATATCCACATGATCCATTCCAGGAAGCGTGCACAAAGCATGGCATGATGATGGCAGACTCCTCTGAACCAGAGGCAGAGATAATATGCTCGAGCCCGGGCCCAGTTGGCCCGCAGCCCCCTCCTTCAGCGGGTAGACAAGACACACCACACAGACAGACACACATTTTGCTTAAATAAAGCAATGTTTTCTTTTGAGGATGATCCTTGTGTGTTTTGGTTGTCATTTCATAGCCCCTAGTAAAGTTTTTTTTTTATATATATATCGTCACCGTGAAATACCGCGTTGTATGGTACTGTCACCGTCACCGTACCGTACTGCAAAATCTCAAACGGTGGAAAGCCTAGTCACAACAGCCAATCAGAGTCGAGCTTTTCCTGCTCACTTCTGTAAGTTACCAGAGAAGTAAGGAGAAATAAACAGAATGACCGAACATGGAGCTAAACGTGGAGCTGAGGGCAGCAAAATAGATGTGAGCCGTGACTTTGAGTCATCTTCAGATGTTATAGTTGAGAAGTTATTCAACGTCTCTCCAAAGTGACGTCCAGCAATTAACCCGATAAACCGGCAACATAACAAATCTGTTTGAAGAAGTTCTTCCCGAGTGATTATGCGGGAAGCATGAAAATGCGAGCGGAGTCTGTACAGCCTGTCACTGCTGACTGCACAAGCAGCATTAACAGTTTAGCCACAACTAGCAGTGCAGCCACCAGACCACAGCAGCAATTAATCATATCCATACCTGCCAACACTCCTATCTCCCACCCACCCCCCGTATTGTCATTTCTCGCGGGAATTTCTCGTAGCATGGTCAGCATTCATTCATGAATCAGATCACTGTATTTGTCTAAAGTTTCCAGATAACCGGAGATAGTCCTTTGTTTCTGCTGAGCCTTACAGACAGTGGATTGATACTTTTACTTTACAGTTTGGGATGATTCAGGTCGGTTTAAGCTGTAAACTATATTTGAGCAGTGTTTGTTGCAAAATGAACACTTCAGCGAAAGGAAAACAAACGCGAGATATGCGAGAGTGATGCGTTCAGGGCAGCCCCGGATAAAAGAGAGCTGTATTTCATGCACAGATGTTCAGAGAGCCTCATACGGGAGAGCATGTAGAACATGTAGTACTGTTGAGTTAAAATGTTTTTGTAGTGTATCTTATTCAATTTGCTTTGTTATTTACTTTGGATGTTAATAAAATGTTGAACTAATCTCTAGTTTTTTTAGTTTTTAGTTCAGTTACTCTAAAACTGGCAGTTTAAAAAAAAATCCTGATAATAATCGAGATCGGACGATGTGACAAAATATATCATGATCATTTTTTTTGCCAAATCGCCCAGGCCTAGAGGTGCCACAGAATTTCATAACTGCAGGTTGACCTACCCAGCTTCTGCCAGGGATAGAACTATTGGAGGAAAAAATCCCCACTTTATCAATAATTTACGCTATTGTTATTTGCCAAACTGACAAAAAGTAATGAGATTGGATTATGTACTCCCCTCAAATGGAAATATTTACTGTTTTGCTTGCAAACTTTTCTCTAAACGTCATCATCAGTTTGTTGAGGGATTTACTGACTGGAAACATTCAGAACGCATCGCGGACCATGAGAGGAGTGAAGAGCATAAGGCTTCCATGTTATCCTTACTCCACAGAGGCAAGGGCATCGCCACTGTTGATGTTTCTATGGCAACAGAAATTGAAGCAGCAAGGCAATACTGGAGAGAAGTCCTTAAAAGAGTTGTTGCTGTCATAAAGTTTCTGGGGGAGAGGGGGCTTCAATTTGGAGGAGACAATGAATTGCTGGGGTCATCTCATAATGGAAATTTCCTTGGTATATTGGAACTGATTGCTCAGTTTGATCGATTTTGGCTGGACATATAGAGAAGTATGGGCAGAAAGGCCAGGGAAGTGTGTCATACCTGTCATCAACAATGGAATTTATTGATGTCATGTAGGCCTTGAGCTAAGACTCCAAATATGGGGTCATCGGTATCAACTGGGGGGAATAATTCTCTTTGTGATTTTTGGGTAGGTATACACCTCTGGTACTAGAAAACAATTGATAGCATTGCATGTGTGGTAGCTTTCTGTGTGTTATCACTCAATTTATGACCACATGCCAAAACAGAGTTTTCAAAATCCGAATTAATCATTCTACTTCAAACTGATGATTCTCTCTTATTAATTGACCCTATCTCTGTGAAAAAATGTCAGAATAAAGCCCAGGCTATATATTGTTCAGTAGAGTTGTTGGAATCAACATCTCTAGATGTTTTTTTCTCTTATAAGCAGTGACAACATAATGACAATATATGTCTTCCGTTTTCTTGAAAGATTTCATGAAGTTTTAATACATAAAACATGGTAAGTAATGCATAGGCTAGATATTTCTACTTTATTCTTGCTGTGATTTAAGTTGTCACACTCACACCTGGCCTGAGGCATTCTAAATGGATTTACATGCATGCATTTACATGTCTCATGTATGCCCCAAAAGCACCAACCATCAAGATCAATGAGCTCAGGTATCACCTTTTCTGTGCCAAAAAAGGTGAAATTGAAAGTCATCAACTCCCACCTTGCAAGGACTGTTTAACAAAACATGCACAGCAAGCAAATTACCAGGCTGGTATATGGAGAAGATGCCTGGAGCAATACCCACATGAGCCAAGCCCTGTTGGCAGAGGGTGGAAAATGGAGACAGAAGGTGAATCTGAACAGTTAGTGGTACACTGGATGGATGGCCAGCCAGCACCTGATGCGGTCCTGGATCTACTGGCCTGTAACTGTCCAAAGAAATGTTCACTCCCAAAATATGTCTGTATTGCAAATGGCCTCAAGTGTACTGACATGTGTAGACTGGCAGACTGTGAGAACAAAGCATCCACCTCAGACAGTGTGGAAAGTTCAGATGAAGAAGACATGGAAGAAGTTGATGAAAATGATTTTGATTATTAGGTTGTGAACTTATAGAAGTCAAAAGTATGATCTGTATAATTGAGAATTGGAGAGATTCAGGCCTACACTATTCCTGAACGGCAAACGTAGGGATATACACCAAAACCACCTTTCTTGGTTTAACTCTGTCCCAGAACAAAGCAAAGAACAAGCCAGGAACTGACATGTAGAGAATGTGGCGAGGATCCAGGCAAAAATAAACATCCCAAAAAAAAGTAAAAAACCAAACAAAAAAACACCCTCCCCTATTGCTGCTACCTTGTCGTGGTGGGGAGGCTTGTGTGCCTCAGTGACCCTGAAGACTACACCGGCTGGGGTTATACCCCTGGTAGGTACAACCAAGCCGGGCAGTTTTCAGGTTAGAGGCCAGTCCAAAAGCAGCATTGCCATCACCCTCTTTCAATGTGCTTTCACTGTGATAATAGTTTCACTGTGATAATAGTTCAGGGGAAAAGGAGTATTTTGGGCAAATTTTAATGAGTTTTGAGCTCGTTTGCGTTTTGTTGTCTGGCGAAATTAACATACTTTTCCAACTAGGATTTCACAGGACTTATATTATGTTAGTCTAGACACCTTATAGAAATGATGTATGGTGAAAAGAAACCCTTTCTATAGGGGGGGTTTGGGGGGTTAAGTTGTATGTTTTCATATATTGACCCATGTAATTTTCTAGTGTTATAAAATAAAATGCATGATAGCACCCATTTAGCTACCACTGCTGCAATGCTATCACATATTTTCTAACTCTATACATGTATACAATGTCAAAAATCACTATGAACATTATTCCCCTCAGTTTGATACCGACTCCCCTGGCTCATGGCCTAATGGGAGATAAAACTAGATACATTATTGCAGAGGAAATTCAGGAGGCAAAATACTTTTCTGTTGTTGTTGACTCCACCCCAGACCTTTCTCATGTTGACCAACTTACTTTTATTTTCAGGTTCATAAATAAAACAGGCAAAATTGTTGAACGACTTTTGAACTAATTGAAAGCCATACTGGTGAAGGTTTGGCTGAATGTGTTGTTGCTATGGTTGCCAGTTTAGGTTTGGAACTGTCAAATTGCAAGGGACAGTCATATGACAATGTAAGTAACATATTTAAGTACAATAGACCACAAACACATCTGAAGAAGAGAAATTGTTTAATCCATTATGTTCTGTGTGCTGCACACTCCCTAAATGTAGTTGGAGTCAATACCATTGAGGCCAGCAGCCTTGAGGCTGGACACTACTTTGACACTATACAGTCATTGTATAACTTTTGTTCTTTCTCTACAAGCATATGGGGGAAAGTTTCTCGCAAAACAGGAATAAGTTTGACGTTAAAATCTCTCTCAACCACCAGATTGAGCAGTCAAGCAGAATCCAGCAAAGCTCTGTGGAAAAACTATGCACACATAAAAGATGAACTTGAGAAAATAGCAGGCTCAGATAATAAAAAAAGGGATACTAGAATTGAAGCAGGGGCTCTCTGTGGTAAACTGCAGCAGTTAGAAACAGCATTTATGGCTCATTTCTGGGATAAAAACCTTGCAGATGATGTAAGTAACCTACAGGATGGAAGAAATACATTCAAAATTGAAACTTTTTATGTCATCATAGACAAACTGGTGAGCTGCCTTGATCATCGCCTTTCTGCCTACAAGCACTTAAAGGGGACCTGCCATCAAAAATGTAATTTTGTGTTCTTTGTGTCAGATAAGGTCCATATTATGTTCGTCTTATGTTGTAAATGTGAAAACAAACCGTTATGTCGTTTGCATTCTGTAAAGGTTTAAAATAAAGAAACAGGTAAACCAGGCCAATTGAAAAAGCAGGTCCTTCTGACGTCAAGCTGACCTTGCTCATTATTATTCACGAGCGCGTCCTCGGTGAGCCGCGCCCACTCTCTCGTTCTCGTACCCAGTCATCATCACTCTCCAGCCAGAGCGAGACTCAGCTACCACTGTATCCACTATGGGTCTCTTCCAAACGACCGGTGTTTCCTTGGGTTCACTGCTGGGAAAATGAACTTAAAGCTGGGCAGAATGAATGAAAACACCGCTGGAGACCCCGGCTTCTTCTTCAACTTCCACCTCCTCTTCGGACTTGGGGTCTAAAATATATGGTTTAATACCTGCCATTTTTAGCCTTTAGCATAAGGTGACCAGACGTCCCCAATTTCCGGGGACAGTCCCCGAATTGGATGACCTGTCTCCGGCAAAAGCTGCCCCGTAAATGTCCCAGATTTAAGCGTTTCATGAATGAGAGCAAAAATGTTGCATGTGGGCTCGAACAACGGTTATTACAGTAGGTAGGAAGCACAAGTAAGCAGTCCTGAACAACAGTTCTTACGGGGGCATGCGCTGCTACTAAATAGTACCGAGATTTTGTCTGTGATCACACAGCCCCCGCACCCTCCCCCCCGCCGCTGCACCGAATGTCCCTGGATTTCATTACAGACATATGGGCACCTTACTTTAGCACACATAAGCAAAATGGATAAACCGAAATCTGAACCTCCACTGCTGAGCCAATCAGAGCACAGCAGGCTTCACAGCAGCGATCCAATCAGAGCAAAGCTCATTACCATAAATGTTAAGAAGCCAAAATCAGTTAGTTTTCCTGTAAGGTTTGTTAGGCATACTAAAATGGTTTGAAACAAACCATTAAATAACTTTTCAGCTAAAATTATGTTGCAAACATGATCAGAGGACATGGGTATGAAATTTTGATGGCAGGTCCCCTTTAACAGAAATATTTGGGGTGTTTTTTCTAGTTGAAACAGCAAGCAGCGGTGAGATCACAGAGCATGCTAAGATACTTGTCAGTGCTTATCCATCAGACTTAGACAGTGGCTGAGCCAATAAGCTCCTGCAGTTCAGATCATTCATGTTGGGTGAGACAGACAAGTCACCCTCAAACATGCTTCAGACCATATTGAAGTTTGGCCTGCAGTAAGTCTTCCCTAATGTGTATGTAACATTGAGGATGTTCCTCACATTGCCAGTGACACACTGTGAAGGAGAGCGCTCATTTTCTCATTTGGGCCGAGTGGAGATTTCGTGTATTTAAATTTTTTTCTGAGCAGCATCTACATATTTCAACGAAAGAAATAAAATTTGTTGCTACCCTGGTATTTTGCACATTTTCTATTAATCAACAACTTTGTCCGAGTTACCCATTCCGGCAAACCGACTGGGCAGCTGTGTTTGGGGTCCAACAAGGATGACGTAGTAGAGGTCATCATCCAATGAAAGACCTGGAAATACTCCCCTGCAACTGCTGTAAACTAGCGTTACGCATAACTATTCAGTACATCAAGCATTTGAAGATTGCCCTGAATGCTGACACGTAGCAAAATAATGATAGATTACCATCGCAATCACTATTAAAGACAGTCAAAATTAAACAAAAGGGAAAGATCTCCAAATTTGTTAATCCTGCATTTTTATGGAGAGGTGTTGGTACACCTGAAAGTCAAGTGGCAGAAGAGGTAATATGAAGATTTAATCTGGAAAACCAGGTTATCATGCTAATCTTGATTAGAATTGTGTTAAATCACTCAATTTAGACAGCCAAGGGGTTTAAGGCGGAGATGATCTCTGGTTGTATATGTTAATTCATAATATGTTAATATAACAAGAGTAAAATGAGCCCAGAGAAGAAGTGAAAAGGCATCTTTATTGGAAAACAAGGGTAGGTTCAGATTCATGTCAGTGTACCCTAGAAAGATCAGCTGGTTGTCTAACAATTCGGGATCATTTAATAACAAAAAGTAGTATATAATAGTGTGGACCATGTAAGCCCTAAAGATCTTTTATAAATGTGGTAACACTCACCTCACATTCTGATCTTTGGTGAAGTAAATAAAATAAAAGGAGGGTACTCTCCCTAGGGTTGGCCGTCCTGTAAATATGACTACAAGAATACAGTGCAGAATACTCAATGAGGTGAAAAAAAATCCGAGAGTGTCAGCTAAAGACTTGCAAAAATCTCTGGCACATGCTAACATTTTTGTTGACAAATCTACAATAAGTGGAACATTAAGCAAGAATGGAGTTTGTGGGAGGACATCACAGAGGAAGCCACTGCTGTCAAAGAAAAATATTGCTGCACATTTGAAGTTTGCAAAAGAGCACCTGGATGTTCCACAGCACTACTGCGGACAGATGAAACCAAGATTGAGTTGTTTGGAAGGAACACACAACGCTATGTGTGGAGAAAAAGGGCAAAGCACACTAACATCAAATCCTCATCCTAACTGTTAAACATGGTGGAGGAGGCATCATGGTTTGGGGCTGCATTGCTGCCTCAGGGTTTGGACAGATTGCTGTCATCAACGAAAAAAACGAATTCCCAATTGTATCAAGACATTTTGCAGGAAAACTTAAGACCATCTGTCCGCCAACTGAGGCTCAAGAGAGGATGGGTGATGCGACAGGACAACAACCCAAAGCCTAAAAGTAAATCAACAACAGCATTGCTTAAACAGAAGAAAATATGTCTTCTGGAGTGGCCCAGTCAGAGTCCTGACTTCAACCCGATTGAGATGCTGTGGCATGACCTCAAGAAAGCAATACTAGACATCCCAAGAATATTGCTGAACTGAAACAGTTATGTGAAGAGGAATGTACCAAAAATTTCTCCTGAACATTGTGCAGGTCTGATCTGCAACTACAGAGAACGTTTGGTTGAGGTTATTGTGGCCAGATGAGGATCAACCAGTTAATAAATCCAAAGGTTCACATACGTTTTCCAGGCTGCACTGTGAATGTTTAAATATTGTGTTCAATAAAAAAATGAAAAAATATCATTTTTGTGCAGTATTAGTTTAAGCAGAATGTGTTTGTCTATTGTTGTGACTTAGATGAATATCAGAACACATTTTATGCCCAATTTATGCAGAAAGTCAAGTATCCCAAATCCCAAAGGGTTCACATACTTTTTCTTGCAACTGTACATATAGTCATGCACTTGAAAAAGAGTCCAAGCCAAACTGACTCAATGTGAAACGCTTACTGCAGGAAGGTTGCTTTGTGCAGCAACTGAAAAAAAGGTGAGAGGCTGTATATGCACATTCTGGACAGGAACTTGGTGGCCAGTGAGGCACGGTATAAACTTAACATCCTTATTCAAAACATCATAAAAGAAAGAGAGGGAATTGATATTTCTACCTCCAGAGGACTTATCCTTTTTTACATTTCCAGAAGGCATCAACAACCTATCTCGTATATGTTGATGATCTTACAGCTGAGGAGGTTATTCATGATGTTGCCGCCACCTCCTCTTCCTCCTCATCCTTCTCCTCATCTGAAGAGAGTGAAGAAAAAGGCAGTGAAGAAAATGCAGCAGTGCTAAGTCACAGGGACCTGGATAACCCAGTCTTCACCATTGATAGTTCTCGGCTCCTGTGCCATGCAGCTCTCACACTTAAGGACATAATTAAAAACGCTGCAAAGACCTCCCCAGAGTGCCCTACATTTGGTGCCAAACCAACTTTTTAACTTTGTGGCTTGGACCTCTGGGATTTCACTCCCAACCATCACAGACTGAGCGTGCAAAGGTCACTTCAGAGGACAGCAGGAAAATAGTTTCTACCTGTCAGGACATCATTACCCTTTCCACCAAAGGACGGTGGCTGATGCCTAAACAGTGTTCCCTGGCAATGGCAGTTCGGCACATGACAGGCTCAGCTCAGGTCATCGGGCTGCTGAATAATCTTGGCCACTGCACATCAAATTCTCAAGCTCTTGAGCATGATACAGCCCTTGCTCACCTGCAAATTGAGAGAGGAGAAATCTACATCCCAGAAAACATCAGATCTGGAGTACAAACCTCGCTTGTCTGGGATAATTATAATTTTTGAGAGGAGACACTTTCAGGTAAAGGAACAACATACAACACCAATGGAATAACTAGGGCCCCGTTGGGGCACTGGCGGGCCCGAGCCGGCTCGCGCCGCCCCCAGCGCGACCGCCTCCCCCTCCCGATCGCATCACACTCAAGGTCCAAAGATGGTGTGCGCACTTGTCTGTGGTCATTTACCATTATAATGAATGGGAGGCGCAGTTTCTACCGAAACGCTCGCTGCAGACAAACTCCATGTCTCTGGACCATGAGTGAGGGCACAAACACAGCTAGGATATATCCAAATGAAAACTTGCTCCTCCTTTCGGTTTTGCCGAGAGAGCGATGCGTTTGAGCCATTGAGCGATGGGCAGGAAAAACTTGACTTTTTCTCCTGCCGGGTGGGGGGGGTGGGGGAGGAAAATGACCAATTTTTTTTTATCAAACATTATAAAAACTGGATATCTCTTGCAGGGCATCAAAGTCTTGAATATGTGAGAGAATAGTAATATGATTGACTTTGATGCCTTTTAACTTTTTCTGTAGCATTACATTTAATAGACAAGTCCCTTTGGCGCCCCTCAGTGGCCAAAACTACTATGTCTGCTGTAATATCAAATTTTATTAATGTTTTTTCTAGATTTTTTTTTGTACATCTCTTATTTTACTTCTGCCCTGTTCAAAACTAGCACGTGTTCATTGAAAATAATTTTTTGTAACCCTTTAAGAGCCCATTTAAGACATAAAGTCACTAATATAGCAAAAATTTGAGCCTTTTAACTTTTTCTGTAGCATCAGATTTAATAGACAACCCCCTTTGGCGCCCCTCAGTGGCCATAACTACTTTGTCTGCTGTTAATAGACAACTCCCTTTGGCGCCACTCAGTGGCCAAAACTACTTTGTCTGCTGTAAAATCAAATTGGATTCATATTTTTTCCAGATTTTTCTTTTGTACATCTCTTATTTTACTTCTGCTCTGTTCAAAACTAACCAATGTTTCATTGAAAATAATTTTTTTAACCCTTTAAGAGCCCATTTAAGACAAAATCACTAATATAGCAAAAATTTGAGCCTTTTAACTTTTTCTGTAGAATAAGATTTAATAGACAACTCCCTTTGGCGCCCCTCAGTGGCCATAACTACTTTGTCTGCTGTTAATAGACAACTCCCTTTGGCGCCACTCAGTGGCCAAAACGACTTTTAAGAATGTGGATTTTTGGGTTATCTTTGGCGCCCCCTAGAACGTAAAACCGTGGGATGCAGCGTCATGATTTTTACAACTTTGAATGGGCATGGGGTGTAGATTGGCCTGAGCAAATTTGGCGTCAGTGAGATGAAAGCCTTAGGAGGAGTCAGCCACATTCCAATGTGTGCGAATGGCAAAAAAAGCGAAATAGTCCTTTAACCGTACATTTGACAGATACGTGCCCATTGACTTTTTCGTAGATCTTATTGAGATACACGTGATTGTCAAATTTTGTGTCAATATGACAAAGCGTATAGGCGTGACACTCAACAATGTGTATTTTCACCTTAGGGGACAAGAAAAAATTGACTTTTTTCTCCTGCCATGGGGGGGCGCTCTTTTGGGGAGTAAAACTTCCTTCACAAATGTGTTGATGGCTGGACATTGCATCATCCTAGAAAACTAGGAGGCCAGTAAGGACAAAAATAAAAGGTTATAAGACTTTTAAGAATGTGGATTTTTGGGTTATCTTTGGCGCCCCCTAGAACCTAAACCGTGGGGTGCAGCATCATGATTTGTACAACTTTTAATGGCCATGGGGTGTAGATGGGCCTGAGCAAATTTGGTGCCGGTAGAACGAAAGCCTTCGGAGAAGTTAGCGAAATTCCAATGTGTGCGGATCGGCAAAAAATGCGAAATAGCCCTTTAACCGTACATTTGACAGATACGCCCGCACTGTTTTTTTTGTAGACCTTATTGAGATACACGTGTGTGTCAATTTTTGTGTCAATATGACAAAGCGTACAGGCGTAAGGTGAATTTTCACCTTAGGGGGCGCTATGGAGCCATTTTGCATTTTATTGTTTGGGCGACTTCAGAATATTGAATTTTTCACCAGGCCCAGTCTTCCTGCCAAATTTCATGAGTTTTCGCCAGTGGGAAGTGGGCCATTTTCCCATTTAAAACGGAGGAAAAATAATGGAAGAACTAGGGCCCCGTTGGGGCACTGGCGGGCCCGAGCTGTGTCGCGCCGCCCCCAGCACGACCGCCTCTCCCTCCCGATCGCGTCACACTCAAGGTCCAAAGATGGTGTGCGCACTTGTCTGTGGTCATTTACCATTATAATGAATGGGAGGCGCAGTTTCTACCAAAACGCTTGCTGCAGACAAACTACATGTCCTATTTGAAAAAAGTCTGGACCATGAGTGAGGGCACAAACACAGCTAGGATATATCCAAATGGCAAGTTGCTCCTCCTTTCGGTTTTGCCGAGAGAGCGATGTGTTTGAGCCATTGAGCGATGGGCAGGAAAAACTTGACTTTTTCTCCTGCCATGGGGGGGAGCTCTTTTAGGGAGTAAAAATTCCTTCACAAATGTGTTTATGGCTAGACATTGCATCATCCTAGAAAACTTAGAGGCCAGTGGGGACAAAAATAAAAAGTTAGACTTTTAAGAATGTGGATTTTTGGGTTATCTTTGGCGCCCCCTAGAACGTAAACCGTGGGGTGCAGCGTCATGATTTGTACAATTTTAAATGGCCATGGGGTGTAGATTGGCCTGAGCAAATTTGGTGCCGGTGGAACGAAAGCCTTCGGAGGAGTTAGCGAAATTCCAATGTGTGCGGATCGGCAAATAATGCGAAATAGCCCTTTAACTGTACATTTGACAGATATGCCTGCACTGACTTTTTTGTAGATCTTATTGAGATACACGTGTGTGTCAAATTTTGTGTCAATATGACAAAGCGTATAGTCGTGACACTCAACAATATGTATTTTCACCTTAGGGGACAAGAAAAAATGGACTTTTTTTCTCCTGCCATGGGGGGGAGCTCTTTTGGGGAGTAAAAATTCCTTCACAATTGTGTTGATGGCTGGACATTGCATCATCCTAGAAAACTTGGAGGCCAGTGAGGACAAAAATAAAAAGTTCAAAACTAGCACGTGTTCATTGAAAATAATTTTTTGTAACCCTTTAAGAGCCCATTTAAGACATAAAGTCACTAATATAGCAAAAATTTGAGCCTTTTAACTTTTTCTGTAGAATAAGATTTAATAGACAACTCCCTTTGGCGCCCCTCAGTGGCCATATCTACTTTGTCTGCTGTTAATAGACAACTCCCTTTGGCGCCACTCAGTGGCCAAAACTACTTTGTCTGCTGTAAAATCAAATTGGATTCATATTTTTTCCAGATTTTTCTTTTGTACATCTCTTATTTTACTTCTGCTCTGTTCAAAACTAACCAATGTTTCATTGAAAATAATTTTTTTAACCCTTTAAGAGCCCATTTAAGACAAAATCACTAATATAGCAAAAATTTGAGCCTTTTAACTTTTTCTGTAGAATAAGATTTAATAGACAACTCCCTTTGGCGCCCCTCAGTGGCCATAACTACTTTGTCTGCTTTTAATAGACAACTCCCTTTGGCGCCACTCAGTGGCCAAAACGACTTTTAAGAATGTGGATTTTTGGGTTATCTTTGGCGCCCCCTAGAACGTAAATCGTGGCGTGTAGCACCATGATTTGTACAATTTTTAATGGCCATGGGGTGTAGATTGGCCTGAGCAAATGTGGTGCCGGTGGAACAAAAGCCTTCGGAGGAGTTAGCGAAATTCCAATGTGTGCGGATCGGCAAAAAATGTGAAATAGCCCTTTAACCGTACATTTGACAGATACGCCCACGCTGACTTTTTTGTAGATCTTATTGAGATACACGTGTGTGTCAAATTTTGTGTCATTTTGACAAAGCGTACAGGCGTGACACTCAATCATGTGAATTTTTCACATTAGGGGGCGCTATGGAGCCATTTTGCATTTCATTGTTTGGGCGACTTCAGAATATTGAATTTTTAACCAGGCCCGGTCGTCCTGCCAAATTTCATGAGTTTTCACCTGTGGGAAGTGGGCCATTTTCCAGTTCAAAGTGGCAGAAAAATAAGAAGAAGAAGAAGAAAGAAGAATCTATCAGGAACAATAGGGCTCTCGCAGCTGCTTAGCAGCTACGCTCGGGCCCTAAAGAAGAACCCATCAGGAACAAGAGGGCTCTCGCAGCTGCTTAGCAGCTACGCTCGGGCCCTAATTATTCAGCGGGCCATGGCTGTTGACTTAAAATCATTACCTGAGAGATCAAGAACAAGAGCGTGATCTGTTCATACTCTTCCACCAAATCTACTATTATACACACAGGCAAAGAGGTCTGGTCCACAGGATCCTATGTTGAAAGTCGATCTTCAGCAGATCAAATACACACATGCCCTGACAACAGCAAAAAGAGAAGATGCTGCAATTTCCTCATGAAAGTACCTGAGTCCCAAGAGAAAATCTCACCTGGATGGATACTCACCTGCCATTGATGCCAACCCAACTGATCTCAGCACTGTCAACACCATCCTGATTCACTCCACTGCAGTTGCTGATGAGCTGAATAAAAAAAAGAAATGCTGATAGTCATGGATCAAGCCATATACGCAAAGTTTTTTGCATGTGGCAGGGTCAATTATGCAAGGTAACATCAGCAGCTTCTTTCAGGTGACTTTGTGGCACAAAGACATCAACAGCTAGGTTTTGCTGGCACTGCATGTGATTAGATTATTGAACAAACAGCTAACTTCGAAAACAAAAGGCCAAGCAAAATCGTCGCTCTTAAATTGAATTAAAGCAAAGTTGTAGGAGTGCTAAAAGGAGATGGAAGAAATCCAGATTATCGGTCCATCTAGAATTTTTTAACACCTCAAAACTTACGATAACACAGTCAAACAGGGAAGAACTTCCCACTACAAAAAACTAATTGCTGATAATAAACATAACCCCAGATTTCTTTTCTCAACAATCGATCTTATAACAAACGATGATTTTAACAGAACCCCTGAGTCATCCTCTGATACCCTCTGTGATTTTGCAGCCCACTTCAGAAGTAAAATCGACAACATCAGATCCAGTCTTTTATCCCAACAGATTTTAACTGCCAGCATACCTGGATCATGGTATGATCCAGTGTTTCACCCGAGGAAACACTGGAGAGTTTTGCACTGGTTGATTCACAGACACGTGATCAATTTTTTTCCCAGAGTAAACCCCACAACCTGCCTTTAAGATCCTATTCCCACAACTTTTTTGAAACAGTTTTTTAGTGTCTTTTTGACGAACAGCTTTTAAACATTGTGAATTGCCCACTTCAGACGGGGCTCTTCCCCACCTCCATCAAAACGGCGCTTAGAAGATCCATATTTAATTAAATAAAATCTTGGGCATAATAACTTTGTTAGAATTGATTTGCTATATATCATTAACCAGTTGTTACAGTTTTCTTACTCCTTATTTTAATGCACATAATTGTTTTCTATCTTCTCTGTATTTTGACCTCTTTTCGAACTCTGTCTGACCTCTCTGCTTGTCTGACATCTCTATTTGACCTCTGTCTGACATCTCCGTTCATCTGACATCTCTGTTTGTCATCTGTCTGAAATCTCTAGTAGACATCTGTCTGACATTTCTGTTTGTCTGGCATCTCTGTTTGTCAGACATCGCTGTTTGTTCTCTTTCTGACAACTCTGTAAGTCTGACATCTCAGTTTGTCCTCTGTCTGGAATCTTTATTTGTCTGACATCTTTGTTGGTCCTCTGTCTGATAACTCTATTTGACTTGTCTGATGTCTTTATTTGTCTGACATCTCAGTTTGCCCTCTGTCTGACATCTTAGTTTTTTCTTCTGTCTGACATCTCTATTTCTCTGACATCTCAGTTTTACCTCTGACTGACATCTCTTTTTTCTGGCTTCTTTGTTTTTCCTCTGTCTGGCATCTCTGTGTGTCTGACATCTCGTTTTTTTCTCTCTCTCTGGCACATCTGTTTGTCTGACGTCTCATATTGTCCTCTGTCTGACATCTTTGTTTGTCCTCTTTTTGATATCTCTATTTGACTTGTCTGATGTCTTTGTTTGTCTGACATCTCTGTGTGTCCTAGGCCTGGACGATATAAAAAAAAAAAGCATATTGATAAAAAATAAATCATATTGATCGATATCGATAATTATCGATATAATAATTATAATTACAGTGAGTCCAAGAAGTATTTGATCCCTTGCTGATTTTCTTCGTTTGCCCACTAATAAAGATGTGATCATTCTGCACGTTTAATGGTAGATGTATTCTAACATGGAGAGACAGAATATCAAGACAAAAATCCAGAATATAACTTTAAAGAATATATTTTAATTAATTTGTATTTCATTGAGGGAAATAAGTATTTGATCCCTCTAGCCAAACACACTCAATACTTAGTGGCAAAGCCTTTGTTAGCAAGCACAGCAGTGAAACGTTTGTTGTAGTTAACCACAAGTTTAGCACACACACCAGGGGGAATTTTGGCCCACTCTTCTTTGGAGATCCTCTCTAAATCAGGAAGGTTGGTGGGCTGTCGCTTGGCAACTCTGACCTTCAGCTCCCTCCATAGATTCTCAATCGGATTGAGGTCCGGAGACTGGCTGGGCCACTCCATGACCTTCATGTGATTTTTCTTGAGCCAATCCTTTGTTGCCTTTGCTGTGTGTTTCGGGTCGTTATCATGTTGGAAGACCCAACCACGGCCCATTTTCAGCTTCCTGGCAGAGGGGAGGAGGTTGTCCCTCAGGATTGTACGGTACATGGCTCCATCCATCTTCCCAGTGATGCGGTGAAGTAGCCCTGTACCCTTGGCAGAGAAACACCCCCAAAACATTATGCTTCCACCTCCATGCTTGACGGTGGGCACAGTGTTCTTGGGGTCATAGGCAGCATTTTTCTTCCTCCACACATGGCGGGTAGAGTTGAGGCCAAAAAGTTCAATTTTGGTCTCGTCTGACCACAGAACCTTCTCCCAATAACTTGGTTCATCTTTCAGTCGATCATTGGCATACTTAAGGCGCGCCTCCACATGTGCCTTTTTGAGCAGGGGTACCTTTCGGGCACTGCAGGATGTTAATCCATTGTTGCGCAAAGTGTTGCCAATTGTTTCCTTGCAAACTGTGGTCCCAGCTGCCTTCAGGTCATTTACCAACTCCTTACGAGTGGTTGCAGGATGATTTCTGACCGTTCTCAGGAGCATTGTCACCCCACGAGGTGAAATCTTCTTTGGAGCACCGGGCCGAGGTCTGTTGATGGTCATGTTATACTCTTTAAATTTTCTAACAATTGCACCAATAGTTGTTACTTTCACATCCAACACCTTGCTAATCTTTTTGTAGCCCATTCCAGCTTTGTGGAGGTCAACAATCCTGACTCTGAGGTCCTGAGACAGCTCTTTGGTCTTACCCATGTTGGAGACTTGAAATCTGTCAGATTGTCTGATTCTGTGAACAGGTGTTTTTCACACAAGTGATTAGTGAGAACAGGTGGCTTCAGTTCAGGTAACAAGCTGATTGGGAGTGTCTAACTGGTCTGTGAAAGGCAGAACTCCTAATGCATACTGAGGGATCAAATACTTATTTCCCTCAATGAAATACAAATCAATTAATATATATTCCTTAGATTTTTTTCAGGATTTTCTTTTTGATATTCTGTCTCTCCATGTTAGAATGCATCTACCATTAAATGTGCAGAATGATCACATCTTTATTAGTGGGCAAACGAAGAAAATCAGCAAGGGATCAAATACTTCTTGGACTCACTGTATTTAACATATATTTTAATTGCAGCCCTGGATGTTTTATGCTATTGCTTAATGACCTACTTTTAATAAAGAACACACAAGCACTGAAATCAAATTCAAACCTTTATTCAACCACCTTTTTATTTTTTTTTTACCACAACTGAAAGTTTTTTAAAAAAGAACTTAAAAAAAAAAAAAAAGAAATCAACTTAAGTGGCCTGAGTGACGTCAGTAAATACTGACAAACATAAAGACTAAAGTGACCAGAAAATCTGATAAATAAATATTTAAATAGTCTTTTGATGAAAATAAACAAAACAAACAAATATATAAATAAACAGAATAGCTTTAGGTGGGAATAGCATACTACCAGTTTTAACTGTGTGAGAAACTGCCCACAGCCTGGTGTCTGAACACTGAAATATTTCTCCCGGGGTTTTTTTAATTATCATGTGATTGACTTAATACGCAAACTGAGCACGAGAAGCAGGACTTATCCACGCCGGTGTTGTGTCGTAGAATGCACCCCTGCCGAACGCACCCCCTGCTAGTAGCCATGATCCAAATACTCGCGTCTTTATAAAATATGAGCTCATTTTCTTCCACTTTAAGAAGCTAATGAGTGGACGGGATGCAGGGGTGCATTCTACAGCACAACACTGGAACGTATTTCCTCCGCACCCTTCTCAGCTTTTCAACCCCTGACCCGTTTTCATGCCTGAAGCGCTGTGTTTGAGAAATACCTGCTGCCGGACACTTCATATCGCGGGTCAAGAGTGGCTAGAAGCTTGTCGAAGCCAGGCTTTTCAAAGGTAGTTATTGGCAGTATGTCCCTCGCTATGGAGCATGTCACTGCATGGGTGATGTCCTTATGCCGCTTGGACGCTTTGTCGTATTTTGGCAAGCAACGAAGTCCAGTTTGGTCTGCTTCACATGCTTTGTGCTGGTGCTGGCAGCGGTTCCAGAGGATTCCGACGACGACGACGTGGAGCCGCGGCGCGGCCGACACAGCTCGTACTCCTGCGGGTGCGATCGGTTTAGATGGTAGAACAAGTTGGTTGTGTTACCAGACTTGGTTTTTACTAATTCTCTGCTAATTTTGCAAACGACCGCTGTTCGCTTTTTGTCAGACTTGTAAAAACCAAAACATTGCCATGCTGGTGAACTACTGAAACCTTTTTTCGGGACAATGTCCTCCGCTTCTCCTTGCTGTAACATTATTTCTAATACACGTGCTGTCTGTTGTGGTTTGAGAGGGGCTGGGCTTGGTGCCGTAGCGTACCTGGGTCTGCGTTTGTGATTGGTTGGGAGGAAGAAATGACTGTAGTAAAAGCTACATGATAGGCTATGATGAAAAAGAAAGGGAAACTGTGTTTTTCTATCGAACTTTTTATCGACCCGTTTTTTTTTCTATCGCACCACACGTCTATCGATCGATATATATTGTTATCGAATTATCGTCCAGCACTAGTGTGTCCTCTGTGTGACATCTCAGTTTGTCTTCTTTCTGACATCTCTGTTTGTCTGACATCCTGATTTTTCTTCTGACATCTCAGTTTGCCCTCTGTCTGGAATCTTTATTTGTCTGACATCTCTGTTGGTCCTCTGTCTGACATCGCATTTCGACTTCTGTCTGACATCTCAGTTCGTCCTCTGTCTGACATCTCAGTTTGTCCTCTGTCTGGAATCTTTATTTGTCTAACATCTTTGTATACCTTTGTCTGATAACTCTATTTGACTTGTCTGATGTCTTTTTTGTCTGACATCTTAGTTTTTTCTTCTGTCTGACATCTCTGTTTCTCTGACATTTCAGTTTTTCCTCTGTCTGACATCTCTTTTTTCTGGCTTCTTTGTTTGTCTACTGTCTGGCATCTCTGTATGTCTGACATCTCATTTCTCTCTCTCTCTCTCTCTCTCTCTCTGACACATCTTTTTGTCTGACGTCACTATTGTCCTCTGTCTGACATCTCTGTTTGTTTGAGATCTCTGTTTGTCCCTTTTTTTTTATATCTCTATTTGACTTGTCTAATGTCTTTGTTTGTCTTACATCTATGTTAGTCCCCTGTCATATGTCTCAGTTTGTCCTCTGTCTGAAATCACTGTTTGTCCTCCATCTGACATCTCTTTTTTTCTGGATTCTTTTTTTTTAATTTTTTTCATTTTAACAAAAATAACATAACATGACATAAACCACCAATAGACAGAACAGTGATAATCACAAAAACAAACAAACAAACAAAGCTAATTAAAAACAATTAACACAAGCACACACCAAAAACATCATTACAACATAAAACATACAGTGCATCAGCAAATTAAATAAATAATAATATAATAAAGGGTAGAAGGAAATAAAATTTAAAAAAAACATCAAACAGTACACCAAGTTTTGCTTTCCTTTTTTTTTAAAGTTAAATGCCAGCCTTCCACTTCAATAAATGCTTCCCACCTTTCCAAATACTGTCCAACATCCCCTTTCATATAAGCAGTATACCCCTCCAAAATAAAGTGACGTTTAATAAACATCTTAAATTGCTTGATATTCAAAGAATTTGCACTGTCAGCTTCAAAAATAAATCTCTTTTCCAACAAAATAATTAAATTAATAATATAACTGCTTGTTTCTGTAACATCTCCAAGCATAACAGAAAAGAAGTCACATGTAAAACACATCTTCATAGCAATACACATTCTTTGAACCTCCCTCCAAAAAGTAGAGACAACATGACAATACCAAAACAGATGTACTGTTGATTCAGATTCCACTGAACAGAAACAACACTCATCTGTCTCAATAATACCCCAAATTTTAAGCATTTTTCTAGTAGACAAAAAATTATAAATGATTTTTAACTGAAAGGATCTTAAAAATGTGTCTACAGTTGTTTTGAACAATAGCTTGAATACATGTTGCCATGGGATAGGAAAATCAAAAATATCCTCCCGTTTTTTATAGGTATTATAAGGTGTAATCATTAGTGATCTAGAGGTTAAGTGGAATTTATACATATTTCCATTTATTTTATTTCCTTTTAACCTTCTTACATTTCTTATAGAAGGCTGACAAACAAATAACTTTGACGTCCCACTATCAATTATTTGTTTCCAATCTCTTTCTATGGCGGAAATCAACTGATTATACACACGTGGACAAAATTGTTGGTACCCCTCAGTTAAAGAAGGAAAAACCCACAATTCTCACTGAAATCACTTGAAACCTACAAAAGTAACAATAAATAAAAATTTATTGAAAATTAAATAATCAAAATCAGCCATTACTTTTGAATTGTTGATTAACATAATTATTTTAAAAAAAAACAACTAATGAAATAGGGCTGGACAAAAATGATTGTACCCATAACTTAATATTTTGTTGCACAACCTTTTGAGGCAATCACTGCAATTAAACGATTTCTGTATTTGTCAATGAGCATTCTGCAGCTGTCAACAGGTATTTTGGCCCACTCCTCATGAGCAAACTGCTTCAGTTGTCTCAGGTTTAATGGGTGTCTTCTCCAAATGGCATGTTTCAGCTCCTTCCACAGATGTTCAATGGGATTCAGATCTGGGCTCATGGAAGGCCACTTTAGAATAGTCCAACGCTTCTCTCTCAGCCATTCTTGGGTGTTTTTGGCTGTGTGTTTTGGATCGTTGTCCTGTTGGAAGACCCATGACCTGCGACTGAGACCAAGCTTTCTGACACTAGGCAGCACATTTCTCTCCAGAATGCCTTGATAGTCGTCAGATTTCATTTTACCTTGCACACATTCAAGACACCCTGTGCCAGATGCAGCAAAGCAGCCCCAAAACATTGCTGAGCCTCCTCCATGTTTCACCGTAGGGACAGTGTTCTTTTCTTCGTATGCTTGGTTTTTGAGTCTATGAACATAGAGTTGATGTGCCTTACCAAAAAGCTCCAGTTTGGTCTCATCTGTCCAAAGGACATTCTCCCAGAAGCTTTGTGGCTTGTCAACATGCATTTTTGCAAATTCCAGTCTCGCTTTTTTATGATTTTTTTCAGCAGTGGTGTCCTCCTTGGTCGTCTCCCATGAAGTCCACTTTGGCTCAAACAACGACGAATGGTGCGATCTGACACTGATGTACCTTGGCCTTGGAGTTCACCTTTAATTTCTTTGGAGGTTGTCCTGGGCTCTTTGGATACAATTCGAACGATCTGTCTCTTCAATCTGTCATCAATTTTCCTCTTGCGGCCACGTCCAGGGAGGTTGGCTACTGTCCCGTGGGTCTTGAACTTCTGAATAATATGAGCCACTGTTGTCACAGGAACTTCAAGCTGTTTAGAGATGGTCTTATAGCCTGCACCTTTAAGATGTTTGTCTATAATTTTTTTTTGAATGTCCTGGGACAATTCTCTCCTTCGCTTTCTGTTGTCCATGTTCAGTGTGGTACACACCTTTTCACCAAACAGCAGAGTGACTACTTGTCTCCCTTGAAATAGGCAGACTGACTGATTATGAGTTTGGAAACACCTGTGATGTCAATTAAAGGACACACCTGAGTTAATCATGTCACTCTGGTCAAATAGTTTTCAATCTTTTATAGAGGTACCATCATTTTTGTCCAGCCCTATTTCATTAGTTTGTTTTTTTAAAATAATTATGTTAATCAACATTTCAAACGTAATGGCTGATTTTGATTATTTAATTTTCAATAAATTTTTATTTATTGTTACTTTTGTAGGTTTCAAGTGATTTCAGTGAGAATTGTGGGTTTTTCCTTCTTTAACTGAGGGGTACCAACAATTTTGTCCACGTGTGTATGAATGATGGGAACAAATCATATCATACATTTCAATAAATTGGTTATACTTCATCAGTTTCCCATCTTCATCAACAATATCATTTATAAACAATACACCATGATCAAAGACATTTTTCCAGAAAATTGGTTTCCCCTCAATTAAGATATTTGAATTAAACCATATTATTTGCTGTAAAATTTCATCACGGTTTTCTGGAGGATGAAACTGAAAACTCAGTCAGCATTGAATTGCTTCCTTTAAAAAGGTGGAAACATTTCCAATCGTCTTATTCACACAATCTAAATGATTTGGCTGAATCTGTAGGAAAGGATATAATCTTTTTTGGAACAGTAAACGGGTGTTCTCCAGTATCTTACATGAAAACCAGTCTTCATTCAAGTATAATTTCTGAACTAAGGAGGATTTAAGGGAAAAACAGAGAGACTCTAAATTCAGTAATTTTAACCCACCCTGTTCATAATTGTTGTAGAGGACTCCTCTTTTGATCTTCTCTGGTTTATTATTCCAGAGGAACTTAAAGATCTTTTGCTCATAACCCTTGAAGAAGGATTGTGATGGGATTGGGAGGGACATAAATAGATAAAAAAAGTGTTAATGTTTTCCCCCTCCATGGTTGTAAAATCTTATCTATCTTTGTCAGCCTATTATTATAGTTCATCATACTCAGGTCTTCTAAATTTTCTGGAATCACAATACCCAAAACATTAACCGGTCCATCCGTCCAGATAATGGGCAATTTACTCGTTATTTTGTAATTTGTACCCTTCAGTGCTCCTATCCTGAGAATTTTGCATTTTTCATAGTTTGGCTTTAGACCAGAGTACTGTGAAAAAAGCTCTAAAAGTTCCAAAAGAGTTTGCAAACAAGAAGGTTTGGGGTTCAGTAGGAAACTAGTATCATCTGCGTACATTGAAATTTTTGTTTGTGTATTCCCAATATCAAGCCCCTCTATATCCACATTAGATCTCACTTTAATGGCTAGTATTTCCATAGCAATTATAAATAAATATGGTGATAATGGGCATCCTTGTTTTACTCCCCTTGTTAGAGGCACAGACTTTGAAATATAACCGTTATTACTAATCTTACAATTAGTGTCATTATGTAATACTCTAACCCAGTTTATTAAGGAGTTTCCAAATTTAAAAAAATCTAAGCTTTTAAAAATAAAAATTCTAGACTGACCTTATCAAAGGCTTTTTCCAAGTCAGCAATAAAAATTAACCCAGCTTTGTTATTCAGCTCATAATTTTCAATAATCTCCAGCAGCTGTCTGATATTATTACTAATATTACGACCCTGTAAAAATCCTGATTGGTCTTGATGAATAATACTTGTTAACACTTTTTCAATCTCTGAGCTATACATTTTGCAAGTATCTTAGCATCATAACCTTGGAGAGTTATTGGTCTCCAATTCTTGGGATTCACAGGGTCCTTATATTGGCCACTTGGTTCTTGCTTGAGTAACAAAGAAATAAACCCTTCTTTCTGAGAATCAGGTAAATATCCATCGCCATAAGAAAAATTAAAACAGGAGAGCAGTGGTCCTTTAACCAAGTCAAAAAATTTCTGATAAACCTCAATTGGTATTCCATCCATACCAGGTGTTTTCCCTGGTGTAAATGACATTACTGCCAAAAGAAGTTCCTCCTCAGTAATCAGACCCTCACATGATTGTTTCTGCATATTGCTTAATTTCCTTTCATAGATTTGTGGGAAAAAGTTTGGGGAGCTAAGTGAAGGTGAGGACTGGAATGAAAATATCTTAGTAAAGTAATTTTCTAATTCATTTAATATCTCTGTCTGTGTACATACTTCATCCCCATTGTTCATAATTAATTTGGAAATATTTTTTTTTTTAATAATTCCTATGCTGAAGGCTCAAAAAGAGTTTTGAACATTTTTCCCCTTTCTCCATCCATTCTGCTCTTTTATAATAGTAGCTTCTTGACAGGCGATTTTCTATTAAATCATATAATTCATCTTGTTTATTTTTCAAGTCATTTAACTGATCTCTAGGTGCATCAGCCACATTATCAATACTTTGAGTCAACTGCTCTACCTCTGTTTTTAAAGTTTCTTTCATTTTAATTAGATTTTTTTTCCAAGAAGAATAAGCAATTGCATGTCCTCTAAAACTACATTTGAATGCTTCCCAAACTGATGTAGGTTTTGCTGTACCAATGTTATGTGCAAAAAAGTCATTTATGAATATCTTAGTTTTACAGACAAAATCCTCATCCTCGAGAAGACTTTGATTAAATTTCCAATATCCTGGTCCACGTATGTTTCCCAGTATTGAAAAATTTAATCCAATAGAATTATGGTCAGATCGTAGTTTATCCTCTATTGACACACTAGTTACTTTTGATACAAGAGAAAAGGATATTAAAAAGAAATCAATTCTACTCGCCTGATTTTGCCTTCTCCAAGTATATCTAATCGAATTTGGATTTTTAAATCTCCAAATATCAACTAGATCTAAAGCATCCATGATATTATAAATCTTCTTTTGGGCATGTGGATGCGAGTTAATTGCAGGGCTTCCTTTTCGATCTACCACACTATCTAAGGCAATATTATAATCGCCCATCATAATGATTTCTCCCTCAATATCCTGCAACTTATCCGATATCTCGTCAAAAAATGAAGGATCATCTGTATTAGGCCCATACAAGTTCAGGATGCACAGCTGTTTCCCTTGAATTATTACATTTAAAATAAGCCATCTTCCGACTGAATCTGTGCACATTGAACTTAACTGAAAATTAAGTTGTTTCTTAAAAAGAATCATAACACCTTTTGAATTTCTCTGGCCGTGTGAAAAATAAATTGGGCCATCCCATTCCTTTTCCCAGCTTATTTCATCTTTCTCAGTAGAATGGGTTTCCTGAAGACAAAAAATAGATTGTCTTTTTTCTTTGAGCCATGAAAAAATATTTTTTCGTTTTTTACGATCTGCAAGACCGTTACAGTTGTAACTAACAATTCCTATTTCTTCATTAATCATTCCAATTCATTGGAGGGAAAAAAAGCTCTAATCTATCTTTATTGATCCAAAATAACAAATATAGGCAAAACAAGTCAAAAAAATTCATATTGTTCCCTCGACTGATCATGATACACCAGACACAGAACATAAATGACAAAAACATAAACAATGACACACATAAACACAAAACACATAGTAAAAACCTATGCAGTCCACTTTTCATGGATCGATTATCTTTTTTTTTTTTTTTTTTTTTTTTTTCATCCCAATTTAAACTAAAGCTCCAAAATTGACAAAAAACTTCGAAGGTGAGGCATTCAGTTCAAATGTTTTTATCTAGAGTCTTGAACGGTCCTTGGTTGCATTACTATGGAGATGGAGTATAAACAGCTTTTATAGACAAACATAACCCACGAGGGTCATGACGTCATCTTCTCTCAGCTCCTGACGTGCTGTTTACATCGGCTCTCTCTCCTCTCTATAGAGTTCACCGTATGTTCACCACATAGAGTTTATCAACAACAAGGCGAACTTTTTGTCCCTTCTGTCTGAAGGAGTTCATAACTGGAATGAGCTTGCGCCGCTTCTCAACCACTTCCACTGGATATTAATTACTCATGTAGAAGCGTGTGCCCTTCAGCTTTATGCTGAGAGACAGGATCTGATCCTTATGCTTGGAGCTAGTAAATTTTACAACAAGAGGCCGTGGTTTACCTTGTTCTTTACGTTGTACAAGCCTATGCACTCGTTCCATTTGGATCTTACCAACTTCTTCCTCCGGGACCCCCAGCTGCTCCCGTATGAAGGCTCTCACGACGATCTCCGACGTTTCATAAGTTTCTTTCTCTTTTTCTTCCACTCCCATGATGAGGAGATTGTCTCTCATGCTCCTACACTGGAGATCCAGCACTGTCTGTTTAAGTTTAGCATTCTCACTCGTCAGAGCTGTTGTCACATCTTCAAGTTTAACAACATCTTCCTTCAGCGTTTTTTGTTCTTTCTTCAGTTCTTCCATGAGCGCGTTGGTATACTCCACAGATCGTTGTAGCTTAGAAACGTCTGTTTTTAGCTCTTTTAAGAGATCCAGTTTTTTTTCAGTTGGCTGGAGATAGCATGTAGCATCTGACGGTCTTCAACAGTGAACGTAATATTATCATGATCCGAGTCACTTGAGGCCAGCTGGCCTCGGTCTTGCTTTTTACTTCTACCAGGCATTGTTTCAGCTGTCGGTGACTTAAAATAAGTGCAAGTCTTTTACCTCTTGGGTTGAAGCGTGCGCAGCGTTTGTAGGCCACACGGCAGGGCTCGCCAGTGGAAGCTCTGTCTTTGTTTTTAAAAGTTCAGTTAAGTTATCTTCTCCATGTTGCCACAAATTATGAACTTGTTAGATGACACAGCGTATCAACTGAAAGGAGCGTCATTTTCCTACCAGTATGTTAAGTTTGGGACAAATTGTTTGGAGCTGCCTTAGCCACACTCACACACGGTAGCCATGCCCCCCTCAGCCTCAGTCTCTCTCTCTCTTTTTCTGGATTCTTTGTTCGTCCTCTGTCTGGAGTCATTGTGCATCTGACATCTCATTTTGTACTTTGTCTGATAACTCTGTTTGTCTGACATGTCTGACATCTCTGTTTGTCGGACATCACTGTTCGTCCTCGTTCTGACATCTCTGTTTGTCTGACATCTCAGTTTGTCCTCTGTCTGACATCTCAGTTTGCCTTCAGTCTGGAATCTCTATTTGAATTCTGTCTGACATCTCAGTTTTTCTGACATCTCAGTTTGTTCTCTGTGTAACGTCTTTGTTGGTCCTCTGACATCGCATCACCCGTTGAAGCCCATGTTATTTAGGGCTATTTCAGAAGTTGATTATCAATATAATATAAAGAAGATTCGTACTATATTACCGCCATGGTGAAACGTTGCTGCTGGGGGATCTGCAACAGCGACACTAGGTACCCAGATCGTTTGGATGGGGCATTTTTTATTCCTTTTCCAAAGCGGAAGCATGCCTTGGAAAAGTGCATGCTATGGATTAAGTTATGTGGCAGGTGTTGTGCCGTAGAATGCACCCCCTGCATTCCATCCACTTATTAGCCTCTTAAAGTGGAAGAAAATTATCTCATATTTTAAAAACTACGAGTATTTGATCGTGACAACTTTTGTTCTGTTTTTATGTGTCTCAAAAATGCACATACGGAAGTGTGATTGGGTATATAAATTGTACAGTAAGCTGTCAAGCTAGCGAACATTATATGTTCGGGACAGCAAATATTCCAAATCAGATGGCTATTTTTCTGACTTATCTGAATAGTCTGAATGAAATTTTTAAAGGCACAGGCTTATGAATTCATCCAATAGTAAGGAAAACTTGGGTTATTTTCGCCTTGTTAAGTACTTTCAACCGCGCTCCCGTCGGGGGTGCATTCTACGGCAGGGATGCATTCTACGGCACAACACCTGCCACATAACCAGCTTAACCTGAGGAACGTTACGAAGAATACTTTTATCTGCACCAAGGTAAGTTGTTTGTTGTTTATTAGACTATTGATCGAACTATTTTTTTTTATAACGTGGCGTCAATTTTATGCTTTAGGTGAGCGAGTGAAGGAGTCTGGCTTAGTTCATATATTAGCCGTAGCCTGGTCAGTGTAGTAGCAGTCCAAGGCTGGCTAACCATTAACATCACTAGCCTTATCCATATGAATAACAAAATAAAAAATCCCGGGCTACATTATATTGTCAGACGAGGCTGTGTCCGTCCTGTCCGATAGATGCCTGGTAAAACGGTAGCCCTAACACGACGGTCTGTGGTGATCTCTGACGGTCAGATCACCACAGACAGCACCACGGATTGTTTCAGGGCTAGTTATAAAGCGTTTATTTTTGATAGACTGCTATGACATGACTTACAAACGGAGTCATGTTAGCAAGCATGCTTTGCAGAAAGTATGGGTCACTCGGTAAAGTTCAACACATCACCACGTAATCACAGAGCAGTAAACCACTAGTAAAATCATTTCCTCATTTTATGTTTATCAAGTAACTAGGTACTTCATAGTTGTGTAGAACTTACCCTGCGATAAACGAACACTCCTGTCCGGTGATACTGTCCCGACATAGGAAATAACCAGGGGCCTCATGTATCAACGCTTGCGGCGCAAGAAAACCTTGCGTCCGCCAAAATCGGCGCACACGTCCAGATTTATCATCGCGAAACGAGCATCGGTTCCAGCGCTAATCAACGCAAAGTCAGGAGGTGGTGTAGAAATTGGCGTTGAGCCGATACTTGCGTTGACTGTGATTCGCACTTTGGCGACGCTGTGTGGCGGTGTTTGGTGACTCACTATGTGACAAGCGTGCACCACATCCCCGTGGCCGAGCAGCACGTCGCCCCACATGACGAACCAGCAGCAGACGGAGGGATGCGAGCTGATCCCTGCCGGGCCGCCGTCCTCGCGCGGGAGAATCTCATCGCCACAGTGTGAATGGGTAAGAAGTGAATACACAGTTCAATGAGCCAAATTAATTTATTTTCGCCACCAGACGCTCGAGGACATTTACGAGCCAGTCCAGCCGCTCGTTGATCCCCGCGATCCCCCTGATGATTTCTTCCTGCGATTGCAGGACCCCCTCCGCGAGGACCCTTCCACTGCGTCCGGGTGCTCCAGCGGAAGCGCCGCGGCTGGTGGACGCTCCACCGCTTGTCGGCGCGCTGGTGCTGATGCTGGTGCTGGTGCTGGGGCCGGGGGCCGGGGTGGCCCGAATGCCGCTGGTCCTGGCCGACGACTCCGAGCCGGCGGACGGGCTGCCGCGGGCCGGGGTTCCGCAAGCCGGCGACACGGCCGACACATTGATTTCTGTGACACAATAAAAATATTGGTTCATTTCAATTCCTGCTTCTGTGTATCTGTTGCGTTTACATCTCTCTCCACGGTATCATAGGTAATGTAATCTAGTATTTAGAGGTCAGTTATGCACATTACAGTTGTTTATTGCATAAAAAGTTATCGAAAAATGAAGTTAAGGGCGAAGTATAAATCACGTCTAAAAATAGACTGAATCCCGACGTTGAAATGAAGTATAAACTTAGACTAGACGTCTAATATATGTCTTTTGCTCAGTGGGATGACAAAGCATGTGGACATTTGTGTGACACGCCACTTACCCTATAATAATAATAATCGCCACCACCCGCTGCTCAAACGATGTGAGGGTCTCCTCCCCCGGACCCCACCTGTCTGGCCGATACTCCTCCGGAGGGCAGCTGTACGCCGCTTGACCTCCACCTTGAGGTCCGACCACTTTTTTTTTAAATCTCCGCGGGGGTGCTTGTCTCGGAACCCACCGCATTCACCCTCTCGCAAACTTTCTCCCACTCCAAGCGTTTTTGTTTTGCACTGACGCCACTGGACAGGCTGCCAAACAAAACACGCTGTCGCTCCTCCACCTCCGCCACCAGCACCTCCACCTCGCACGCCGTAAATTTAGTTTTTCTTGTCATTTTGTCTGCGTACGAGGACAGGGAGACCCTATTTAAATAAATCTGCATATTTATAGGAGGGCGTAACGGGGACGGGCCCAGTCACTCCGACATCTGCGCTCAATTCCACGCTGATTGGGATTTATCAAGGAAACACATGTGGATTTCGGCGCCCGCACACATTGATACATACAGATTTTTTTCAGCGTGACGGACCTTGCGTGCGCTCGTTTCTGGTATGAGTTCCACGCAAGTGTTGATACATGAGGCCCCAGGAGATGTGGTTTCTCATTCTTTCTTTGAGAGCTAGACACTTTGGCTTCTATTTTGTTCGTAGAAACCTGAATATTGTGCACATATTCTTCCACTGCATATTGCAGTCCTTGTTGGTATGATTTCTGTGAGGTATTTAAGCTTTTTCTCAAAAATTCATCAATTAAAACATCAGGTACAGCCTTCATTTTCATGTGCAAAGTAGGGGCGCCGCCATCGTTTTAAACGCCGGATGTGCAAAGCTTGTCCCTGCATAGCAACTGTAACGATGGGCGAGAGGGGGGTGGGCGGACTTCTGTCTGACATCTAAGTTTGTCCTCTGTGTGACATCTCAGTTTTTCCTCTGTCTGACATCTCTGTTGGTCCTCTGTCTGACATTGCAATTTGACTTCTGTCTGACATCTCAGTTTGTCCTTCTGTCTGAAATCTCTATTTGACTTCTGTCTGACATCTCTGTTTGTCTGACATCTCAGTTTGTCCCCTGTCTGACATCTCTGTTTTTCTGGCTTCTTTGTTTCCCCTCTTTCTGGCATTTCTGTTTGTCAGACATAACTGTTTGTGCTTTTTTATGACATCTCTGTTGGACTTGTCTGATGTCTTTCTTTTTCTGACATCTTAGTTTGTCCTCAGTGTGACATCTCAGTTTGTCCTCTGTCTTAAATCTTTATTTGACTTCTTATTGACATCTCATTTTGTCTGATATCTCTGTTTGTCCTCTGTCTGATATTTCCTTTTTTCTGGCTTTTTTGTTTGTCCTCTCTCTGAGATCTCTGTTTTCTGACATGTCAGTTTGTCCTCTGTCTGATATCTCTGTTCGATTGACATTTCAGTTTGTTCTCTTTCTGATATTTCTATTTGACTTGTCTAATGTTTTAGTTTGTCTGACATCTCTGTGTGTCCTCTGTCTGACATTTCAGTTTGTCCTCTGTCTGACATCTCTTTTTGACTTCTGTCTGGCATCCCTAATTGTCAGACATTTAAGTTTCTCCTCTCTCTGACACCTCTGTTTGTCTGCATGCCAGTTTGTCTTCTGTCTGACATCTCAGTTTGTCCTCTGTCGGACATCTCTTTTTGACTTCTGTCTGGCGTCTCTGTTGGTCAGACATTTCAGTTTGTCCTCTCTCAGACACCTCTGTTTGTCTGACATCCCAGTTTGTTCTCTGTCTGACATCTCAGTTTGGAGATGGATTTCCGGCCTCTCCAGACCTCCCTTGCGTTGTTCTGTTGCAAAAGGTTTTCCATCTTGGTCTTGTAGATGGCCTTTCCCTCTCTGATCTTCTTCTTCAGCTCCTTCTGCACCCTCCTCAGCTCCTCCTTGTCCCCAGATTTAAAGACCCTCTTCTTCTCCTTCAGGAGAACTTTGAGTTCCGGGGTCACTCAGGGTTTGCTGTTGGAGAAACACTGTATTTTCCTGGTGGGTACGGTGTTCTCAACACAGAAGTTTATATAGTCCGTGATACAGTCTGTCATGGTGTCGATGTCATCACCATGTGGGCCACACAGTACATCCCAGTCTGTGGTCTCAAAACAGTCCTGCAATGCCTTAGTGGCCTCCTCAGACCACCTCTTAACATAACTGATGGTGGGGGGTTGTTTCTTCACCATAGGTATGTAAATGGACTGCAGTCTCACCAGGTTGTGATCTGAGCGGCCCAGCGGGGGGAGGGGGGAGGAGGTGTATGCATCCTTGGTGTTTGCATACAGTAAGTCCAAGGTTTTATTGTCTCTTGTTGGGCAGTTTACATACTGGCTGAAGGTAGGGAGAGTGGAGGAGAGCAATGCATGATTAAAGTCTCCAGAGATGATGATCAGAGACTGAGGGTGTGATGTTTGGACACTTCACTATGGAGGAGTTCACAGGCTGCAGCAGCATCAGCCGAGGGGGGGATGTAAACAGTTAATGCGATGACGTGCGAAAACTCCCTCGGCAGGTAATATGGCCGCAAACTCACAGCCAGCAGCTCAATGTCCTTAGAGCAGAGCTACTCTTTAACACTGACGTGCCCAGCATTACACCATCTCTCATTCACATACACCGCTATCCCGCCTCCTTTCTTCTTACCACTCTCCCTCATGCTCCGGTCCGCTGTGACGAGGTGAAATCCGTCCAAAGTTACGAGTGGGTCCGGAGTCAGTTCGTTCAGCCATGACTCCGTGAACATCATGAGGCTGCACTCCCGATACTCCCACTGCAGCCGAGTCAGCGCTGTGAGCTCTTCCATTTTGTTGGGGAGAGACCTCACGTTTCCCATGATGATGGACGGGACAGTTGGTTTATAACGTCTCCGCTTTGCCTGATGCTGAACTCCAGCCCTGCATCCTCTTCTTCCCCTGCGGAGCTTAGCGGGGATGTCCGGTCTCTCCCACGAGGGTGGATGGGCTTGGCGCAGCGCCAACAGCTGTTCACGGCTGTAAACAATGGGGCAGCTGAACGGGTCGCCGGACGCGGACTTGAAAACTCTGGAAAGTAAAAGAAAACAAAGTGCAAGAGTCATGAAATGCACATCCATGGTTGCAATATGCAAGACACAACACTTCTAAAAAAAGAAAGACAAATACGGTGCCAAAAAACAACAATAAGAAGGCAAAAACGTAAAGTCTGTGAGGAGCTGCTGTGACTTGCTGCCACTCTCAGGCCACTCAGCGAGACAAGCAGGAAAAAAAAACAAACTTAAAACAAACCATAAAACACTAAAACAGGAGCCGAGTCATATGCAGGGTTAAAAGCCAATGAATAAAAATGGGTTTTAAGATGAGTTTTAAAAATGGACAGTGTGGGGGCTTGTCTGATTTGAAGGGGTAGCTCATTCCATAATTTTGGGGCCGCAATAGAAAAAGATCTATCCCCTCTGAGCTTCAGTTTGGACCTCGGTACCTCCAGGAGCAGCTGACCTGAGGCACCGAGCAGGGGTGTAGGGGTGGAGAAGCTCAGAGAGGTAAGATGGAGCCTCCAAAGTAAAGTGCGTTACAGAAATCCAGCCGAGATGTAACAAAGGCATGGATTACTGTTTCAAAGTGCTTACGTGCAAGAAATGGTTTTGCCTTAGCCAGCTGCCTAATATGATAACAGCTGGATTTCACAACTGAGCTAATTTGCCGGTCAAATTTAAAATCACTGTCCATCTTAAAACCCAAATTTGAGACGGTTGGCTTTAAATAGTCTGCTAAAATACCCAAGTCTACAGGAGGGGATTCACAAGGGCCACTTGAACCAAAGACCGTCACTTCTGTTTTTCTCTCATTGAAATTTTAAAAATTCAAAATCCCCAAGAAGAAAGACGCGGTCATAGTTCAGCATAATTTCATCCAGTAAACCAGAGAAGTCATTCACAAACTCCTTATTGTATTGGGGGGGGGGGTAAATGACAGCGCAAAGCACCATATCAGACCGACCCACCTCAAATAAACCTCAACGCTGGAAAAAGAGGATGAAACAGTGCGTTGCTTGCATTTAAAGCCATTCTTATAAACCGTTGCTTTCCCTCCACCACGACCCGACGTCCGCAGGGAGTTAAATTATAAGCAGTCGGGAGGTAAAGGTTCGGCCAGGGTGCTAGACTCACCCACTGATCCAAGTCTCTGTCATACAGAGGAAATCCAGGGCACGGGAGCTGAAGAAATACCTCAGGATAAAGGTTTTATTCACCAGGGATCTGGCGTTTACCAAGCAGATCCTGGCAGGGGCTGGGGCTGGGGCCTGTGGTCCGGTGGATTGGGGAGCCAGGTGCAGCGACCTGAGAAGCCGGTGGTCCACCCCGCGCTGTGACAGCCAAAGAGGGCAGAGGCGGCGGGATTCGGGTCCCTCCACTGAGCCAGTGACAGGTACCAGACAGACGCAGATCGGGTCCAGAGAACGACGAGGCACAAAGAAATAAGGGAATAATCCATGTCCTGTCCGGAAAATGGATGAAGATCGTGACAGCCACAGCTTTAGCTTCACCAGCCGACCGCCGTGTCAGTTGCGGCAATGAGGACACCGGCGAGAAGGCAGGGCTGGCACCCGGCACAGGTTGGCACCTGCCAACAGCGGGGGCAAACTGTCTTTGCCACCCCGATCAAAAGCATCCAAATCTCTGACTTTTTGTCGGAGGGATAAAAGAGACTGGCAATCATACACCAACAGAGACTCGATTGGTTTAGTGCCAATGGTTAAAAACAACAGAAAAACAAACATTGCAGGAGTAGCAGACAACCAGCCACACACACCGGCGCCATCTTGCTAATGTCTTAGAGTCTGACATCTCTGTGTGTCCTCTGTGTGACATCTCAGTTTGTCCTCTGTCTGAAATCTCTATTTGACTTCTGTCTGGCATCTCTGTCAGACATAACAGTTTGTCCTCTGTCTGAAATCTCAATTTGACTTCTGTCTGATATCTGTTTGTCTGACATCTCAGTTTGTCCTCTGTCCAGTGTTGTTTTCGTCAGGCAGGACGAAAACTTAAATGACGACGTCAGACCCCTTTTTTCCTTGACGAAAATGAGACTAAGACGAACGTCATCAAAGCTCTGTAAAGACTAAAATGTGACGAAAATTGTATTCATTTTCGTCAGACGAGAGCGAGACGAGACTAAATTGTTATTAGGTGGACGAACAAAGTTTCAAAACATGCTTTTTTTTGTCCTAACAGTCACGCCCCCATCACACACGCACCAAAAGCCTCACTCGCGCACAGCTGCGCGCACACACTTATACACATACACAGAGCGGCAGGTGGACGAGGCGCGAACACTCACACACCGTGGCGGCAGGCACAGCAGCAGTACTCGGTGGCCGAAAAAAGAGGGATGGTTTATGGTCCTACTTCAGATACAGTCAGATACAGTGACAATAAAACACAATGTCTTGTACGGGGACGGGGAGACGAGACAGACGACAGTTGTGGAGCCACAGCTTCCTCATGCTGCGGCTTCAAACTGTCAGGAAAGAACACCACGAACCTCAAAAGGCACCTTTTCGTCGACTAAAACCTTTTGAGTTTTCGTCTGACTAAAAGTAGACGAAAACTATCAAGGATAGAAATGACTAAAATGGGACTAAAAGGAAGAAGCATTTCGTCAAAATGACTAAGACTAAAACTAAATCTAAAATGCCTGCCAAAAACAACACTGCCTCTGTCAAAAATCTCTATTTTCTTTCTTATTGACACCTTATTTTGTCTGATAACTCTGTTTGTCCTCTGTGTGAGATCTCTATTTGTCTGACATCTCAGTTTGTCCTCTGTCTGGCATCTCTGTACGTCTGACATCTCATTTTGTCCTTTGTCTGACACCTTCTCTAAGGATGCCTAGCCCATGTTCACCCATTAAAAAATGGAAGGTCCACACGAATGATCATTTTGACAAGCTTTACTGGTAACAGATCTGGGTTACAGCTTCATAATGCCACAAGTGTACCACGAGTGTCACCTAAGTGTAACACAAGCGTAAGAAAGTGTAACAAAGATTGATCTGAGACTGCTCAAGTATATATAGTCATCCACGTTTCCAAACATTCTGCTTGCATCTTGTTGACCTTAAGGAGAGTCCATGTAAGGTAATGACAAAGCAACATATTTTGCCTGTGTGATGTTAAACATGGGTACAAGGTAGATGTTGAGGATGGTTGTCGGAGGCCCATGGCTCCAGAAAACTAGCACCAAAGTATCTGAGGTGTTTGAGTGACACAGCTCTACCACTCTAAAGGCTGACATGACAAAATCACCCTAACAGTCCTCACTTTTTTTTTCTTTTCTTTTTTTTTTTCAAACATGCCAATTGTTCATAAGTGATTGCTGCTGGAACAGATGATAAATAAGACTGGTAACCAGGGTCACCTAAAACAAAGGGGTGGATTGATTAAACAAACATAAGAAGGGTCAGCCACCCAAACCAGCCCACAAAGGGCCGTAGGATTTGAGGCTACCCTCTACCCTAGACCAACAATTGAACCAGCTCAACCCTACAAAACCATGAACAAAAGCAGCGAAAACAGAACTTTCCAATCCACCTTAAAGTTAATCGAGGTGAAAAGTTAATATTGCAACTAAAGTAAAGCATGGTCTTTAAACTCAGTGGAGTTGCCAGTTTTCACCAGGTGGTGAGTGAAGAGGGAGAACAGGAGCTATAATGTATCTTATGTCAACAACTACATGGTGGAGGATGATACGTTTACACTAGAATCCCTGAAGTCGTGGCCGACACTGTGATCACACCATATATTGTCAGGATATATGCCATCTCATCGTCGGAATCTCCTGATGACTCAGATGACTCAGAATTGAAGACACATGGTTTCCATTTGAATGGGGAAGGGGATACACTACAAAGAAAGACAGGACATTGAAAACTATTTCATGTCTTCCGCTGAAACTGTATTTGTTGAAACTGAACAGTCCATTATTGCATGTATTTATAGACCACCTAGCTCTAGTCTGCCAGATTTCAATAGAGATTTAGCAAAGGTTCTTAACATTATTTCTAAAGAAGGGAAATCATGTCATTTAATGGGTGATTTCAATATTAACATTACAAACTACATGAATAATAATCAAACTAAGGAATTTATCGACACAATGTACTCATATTATTTCCAGCCTATGATTTCAGTCCCAACCAGAGTGACAGAGACTTCTGCCACACTGATAGATAATGTTGTCTTGAATGTGTTGGGTGTGAACAGTAAGTCAGGGGTCCTGTGCATGGAGGTTGCTGATCATTGTCCAATCTTTCTAATAATATTCAAGGAACATACTGAGTCTACTTCGACTCTACATCCCAAATACAAGAGAACATTCAATGTAACAAACACAGCCAAATTTAAATCAGTGATCAGCAATTACCCATGGACTGATATCCTGTATTCTGTAGACCCTCAAGAATCTTATACTTTGTTTTTAAAATGTATTTCTCAAGCTTGTGACCTATGTTTTCCCCTTAGATTGGTGTCTTCCAAACCTTGTCACAAGTCAACCAAACCATGGATAACATCAGCTATCGTGAAATCTGTAAACACGAAACATAGACTTTACAAAAAATATCTTCTCCGTCCAACACCTTTTAATCATGCTCAATTAAGAAAATATAGAAATAAATTAAACCACATTATTAGAGGAGCTAAAAAACATTATTATAATGAAGAGCTTTCTAAACATAAAAAAATATGACTCTCCTTTGGAGAACAATTAATTTACTCAATAAAAATAACAAAAGCAAGAAATTACCTGATGTATTCAAGGATGATGGGGGGGTTATTTCTGACTCACAAGAAGTTGCCAATAAGTTTAATTCGTTTTTTTCAGAGGTTGGTCCCAATCTGGCTTCCAAGATTCCACCTACCAACCACAACCCCCTTCAATTTATGAATTCTCCTATCCCTGATTACATTAACTTTTCAGTTGTGTCAGAGGATGAGGTTCGGAAGACATTATTGGGTCTGAAAGATTCCCCTCCAGGTTCTGACAATATTGACTATAAAGTACTGAAAACCATCTGCAAGTATATTGTACAACCTCTAACTCACACTTTCAATCTTTCATTGGAGCAGGGATTAGTTCCTTCTGAACTAAAAATAGCCAAGATTATCCCTATCCACAAAGATGACGACCCAGCCATTTTCAATCATTATAGACCTATCTCCATTTTGCCTGCTATATCAAAAATACTTGAAAAACTTGTTTATGATAGACTAATTGAACATCTTAATAAATACAATATCATATATACACATCAGTATGGGTTCAGAAAAACCTACGTATATGGCACTTATATACTTAGTTAATAAAATATATAACGCCAGAAATAGAAAGGAAAATACTATAGGTATTTTTTTGGATTTGTCCAAGGCATTTGACACAGTCAGTCATCATATTTTGCGACAGAAACTGTCTCATATTGGAGTAAAAAATAATGCACTTCTCTGGTTCAAGAATTATCTTAAAGATAGACTGCAGTTTGTATCCTACAATGGAACCAATTCTCCTCTTCTTTATATGCAATCCGGAGTCCCTCAAGGATCAACTCTTGGGCCTTTGTTATTCTTGATATATATTAATGACCTTTCAAATGTCTCTGATAAACTGTCAAAAATCCTATTTGGTCATAGCTCTTTTGACATGGGTCATTAAAATTCTGCTTGTTTGACCACTCTACCCACCTTTCTTCACATATCTTCCAAACGTTGAGCTGTCCTTCCAGTCCTAGAGAGAAAAACAACTCACAGGTAGAGATGTCGTTAGTCACAACTATACAAATTGCATCTATGACACTGTGGATGTAAGCTAGGAGTAAATCGTATGCTAGTTAAGGGAGCGTAATTTGTTGCCCATTATATTTTCATAATTTATCAGCAACCCTGTTACAGCTCTTTTTCTACTATATGCTTTCTTTAGACTCAGGGCCCCGGCTTTGAAGCAAAATTAAGTCATTAACAGAAAACAGAGGAAAAGAAGGTTGTGTGGATGGGAATTAGGAACCAATCAAGGAGGATATGATGCATCAAGCACCGCTTTTTTTGGCATATTGTCTGCTAATTTTCGTTGCCTCTGGTCACTTCTTTGTCAGATGGTAAATATTTTGTCACATTTTACGATGGCGTGTAGGATACAACATCTTGATTTTGATAATCAACAAGTGCATAACGTGCCTTTGTAGTGCCATCATCAGGTCTAATTGCAGAACCATCACAGTAGAGGACAAATCATTGTTCTCCAGTGGAGTCTGTTGCATCTTTACTCTTAAGGTCCTTACACACCAGGCACGAATTTTTCCTTTTTTTAAAACAGCATAAAGTCAATGTAAGCTTCCACACCGGCGGCGATTTTTCAGCGGGGCTAAAAGCGACTTTTATTTTTTCGCTCTTGTGTCGAATTTTTCAGAGATTCGCAGGCGAATATCTGGACCTGCTAGACCTCTGGCCAATCAAAAGTCATGTTGTTGATGACGTCACAGACCCATGCGACTGCAGTTCACACGACACACACCACCACTGGCACCAAAGAGCAACGATGGGAGAGAGGCTGGTAATTGTGGTACAGGACCACTGGATGGTGGTGTGGAACTAGCCCATCTCCTTCCTCAAAGTCAATATGGGATGTACCCAAACACTCCTTTGTTTATTCTTCTGTCTTCTTTTTTTTTGCCAAAAGCATCACAACGAGCTCATCATCGCTTGAGGATGTTGTTGACTCAATTTCTGTGTTCTCCTCTCCTCCGTGGCGTGAAAGAACTCGTGCCAAAGACAATATATATTTATTAATTCACTTTGCAAAATTTATACGCATAATTTATAATATACGCATAATATATACGTGTGCATAGGCGAAAGCGATTTTTCGGACCGGTGAATATTCGCATTTTCGTCTCACTTTTTCGCTTCACTCCGCAAATTCGCTGGTGTGTAAGGACCTTTACTCTGAATGTTGAATTGATTAAGTTCAAGCAATCAAGAGCTGGAACTTCAGCTATCTCTTTATTACCATGCATTAATGACTTCAAGTGTATCACTAGATAAATATGAGTGGCTGTTGAAATGGGAAGTTTGGTGTTTCATTTAACATGCGTTTGTAGGTTCATCACCTCAGACTGATATGTGCTGTGTGATTATGTTGAGGTGACCAACATTCATTGTGTGTGTAGCGTGCTGTATTAGTGGATATCTTAACACTATAGTCCGTGTCTATTTAAATGTAATCACCACAACTATCATTGCTCGCAAGCATGAGACTATCACTTGAACAAGTATCATTGGGGATTTGTAATAATATGCAACAGGTCTCAATCCTTAATCAAGCACCCTCGTCAGGGGACTGTGTTCCGGAACCCTTGATGTTGGAGCAGTGCAGAAAAGATACTCGAGACGAAGAAAGACGTGTTTCATGCCATCAGTCCAGTTCATAGCGTCCAGTGTGTCCTGGTGTGTTGACCCTTGGAACACAGGATCATGGACGGCATAATCGCCAGCCATGCATAACTATAGTCTACCAGATTCAAAAGGGGTACCAGTGCAGGTTTGTTTGTTTTTTTTGTTGTTTTTTCTTTTTTACGCGGTCCTTCAATGTCCTTGATGGCTGTCACACAATCACGAGATAGATATCTGCACCCAGCTCTCAAGATGTATCCAAGGTAGTTAACAGATTCTCGACAGAATTGAAGCTTGGCAAGGAATGTCCTGTGACCTGCCTCAGCTAAATGTATCCATAAGGCCAAGGAATCCTTTATGCAGTCTTTTTCAGTCTTAGGTAAAGAGGCAGGTCATCCGAGTACTGGAGGATACAGGACTGACATGGTAAAGTTGAATAGATAAGAATGGAATAGAATATTCATTTATTGATCCCCCATAGGGGAAATTTTTTTGCCACAGCAGCAACACAAACAAAGTGCAAAAATGCAGTTATAAAAATAAAGATGGTAATATTAAGAACTTAAATGTTACAATTAAGAAAAAATTTAGAAAAGGAAAAAGGGAGAAGAAAAATAAAACTATATACAATATACACAATTTAAGTACTGGATGAATGAATGAATAAGGAGATGAACAACAGATGATGAGGTATCAGGATGGTCATGGTTAAATAACTGTACATGAATGATGAAATGTTAAATAGATTAAGGTGTGAGTCCAGCTTTATTACAGTTTGTTGTAAAGTCTTATTGCAGAAGGGAGGAATGACCTGCGGTAGCGCTCCGTCTTGCAAGGTGGGAGCCTCAGTCTGCTGCTGAAGGAGCTGCTTAAAGCCCCTACAGTCTGGTGCAGTGGGTGAGAGGGATTGTCCATGATGGATATAAGCTTTGCTAACATCCTCCCCTCACCCACCTCCTCCAGTCCAAAGAGCAGTCCAGGACAGAACTGGTCCTCCCGACCAGTGTATTCAGTCTCTTCCTGTCTCTCTCGGTGCTCCCTGCCCCCCAGCAGACCACTGCATAAAAAAGTGCAGATGCTACCACAGAGTCATAGAAAGTCCTGAGCAGAGTCCTGCACACTCCAAAGGACCTCAGTCTCCTCAGCAGGTGGAGACGACTTTGGCCCTTCTTGTACAGGACGTCTGTGTTGGTTGACCAGTCCAGTTTGTTGTTGAGGTGGACACCCAGGAATCTGTAGGACTCCACCATCTCGATGTCCAGACCCTGGATGTTCACTGGACCAGTCTGAGGTGTCCTCATCCTGCGGAAATCCACAGCCATCTCCTTTGTCTTGCTGGCGTTTAGCTAGAGGTGATTTGTGCCACACCAGTTGACAAAGTCTGACAAAGAGTTGTAGCTGAAAGTTGTAGCTTGTAGCTTGGTTGAGACAAGTGCAAATTGACAGCTAAATAACCTGTGGTGGAATCAACAAATCCTATAGGTAGTTCTTTCCAGACATATTGTTAATTTAACATAGAGAAATTTTGCATCTCTTCATGTACAGTGATAGAGAAATATGCAGAGCATAAATTGATTTGGTATAGATGCTAGAATTAGAGGGCTGTGCGGTTAAAACTGAGTCAATATCAGACACTATTGGAGCAATGGATTTCACCGCTTTATTGATTGAATATTTTCCTCTGTAGAAATTTGATGTTTGTCCTCACTCTTCAAAATCTCATTGGTGTTGGTTCAGATCCATTAGACTTAGCACTGATTACCAGTAACTTTCCTATGATAGAGATGTTATCCCGATCAAGGGCTTGTGGGAGTGACCAGAGATACTAATAGATTAAACACAAAAACTACTCAAATGGACAATTCAACTTTTCAGGATCTTGTTCCTCCTCCTGAATACCCTGGGTTGTTTGATTGGCACCATACCCCATCCTCTAAGAGTCATTCTGCAAAAAGAGATCAGAGGTTATTTGAGGCATAAAGTGAAGTTGTACTGGGTCACATTACTTTATGAGGACTCCTGCTCCTTCCTACAGGAGGCTGTCCTACTAAGGGTCCAATTACATGATAGTGAAGGCACCTGTCAGTCATGACCTACTCTGAGTATGGGAAATATGCTCTTGAATGTGCATGCCAGGTAACCTTTTATAGTCTCAACTCCGTCACTAGGGTTTGATCTGTGTCAGACATACACTCTCTGTTAAGTCAAAAGTAATATTACAATTCTGGATACATTGATGAATACATTTATCTTAAAAGATGTTTATTGAAAGATTTGGCACCCCCAACATCTATGAGTATAACAAGGGGACTACTTTTGTTGGCATTGGGCAGGGCTGTACATCATAATTTAACGTGTAAAAATAGTTAACTGTTATCATGATTACTTACATACTTCACAGAAGCACTAGGTAGGTTTACATGTGGAGACAACGAGCCTGGGAGCAGCAAGAGGGTGTAGCAATAAGCTTGCTTCTTCATATTTTACTTGAACAGTTTCTTGAGTCATAGAGAAAACATTTCTTTTTTTCCCTTTTTAAGCTTACTAAGATTCCCAGGAAACTGATAAGCCATCTAAATCTAAACCTTTGTTATGTAGTCTCGATTCCATAGAAAACTCTCAATGGCTGTGTTATTCATTAGATACTCTCGTACAATATTTAATTTCCTTCTGTTTTTTTTCTTCATACTTTCTTATCATTCTGTTTCTTATTAATTGTATTTTTTTCTATCAAAACTGTTGTCCATAGGAAGTCTATCGTGAGAGGACTCAGCCAAATTTATTAAAAGGTTCATTGTCATTTAAACTACAGGCATGGTTGGAACAGTGTTTATCTGTGAAACAGTTTCAAGCATTTCTTTTATCACTTTTCATTCTTTCCTTGGTAGATCTAGCTGATTTAGTTTTTTTTTTTTTATTAATCCATTTATTTTTATTTTTTAATTCAAGTTTTTTGTACCACGTGGTTTTCTGAATTTACTGCTTTGTGACCTCAGTGTGAGGATTATTACTTGCGATTATTAAATCTATGGCTATTTGTGAGTATGCAAAGCATCAAAAAGTTCGGGGACTGAATCGGGGCTGTCGAGCGGTCAGTCCGTCAGACTATTAAACAGTAACAGCAATAACACAACCGCGTCATCCAATGACGTCTTTAAACAAAAAAATCAGAAGTACCACTCTGCTATTGACTGAATCGGGGCCGTCAAGTGGGCCGTTCAGACTATCAAAAGTTTAGGAGCCAATTGTACAAGGGCTACTAGGCATCCCATAGCAGAGGTATCTTTTTAATGCTCAAATCAGGTACGCAATACAATCACAAGTGGATTGAATAGTTAAAAATGCTTACCTTTTTTTGGTGATTCCTCCTGTTCGTGACTACAAATTGTAAGGATGCCTAGTCGATGTTCACACATTAAAACATGGAAGGTCCACAGGAATGATCATTTTGACAAGCTTTACTGGTTACAGATCTGGGTTACAGCTTCATCATGCCACAAGTGTACCATGAGTGTCACCTAAGTGTAACACAAGCATAACAAAGTGTAACAAAGATTGGTCTGAGATTGCTCAAGTATATATAGTCGTACCAGAGTATCTGAGGTATTTGAGTGACACAGCTCCACCACATGTACTGGCTAAAGAAAATCACCCTAACACCTCTGTTTCTCTGACATCTCATTTTGTCCTTTGTCTGACATCTTTCTTTGGAGGCATTTCATTTTGTCTACTGTCTGAAATCTTATTTTGTCTGACATCTCATTTTCTCCTCGGTCTGACAACTCTGTATGTTGGACATCTCTGTTTGTCCCCTGTCTGAAACCTCTCTTTGTCTGACATCTTAGTTTTTTCTCTGTCTGACATCTCTGTTTTTCTGGCTTCTTTGTTTGTCCCTTGTCTGGCATCTCTGTTTGTCGGACAACTCAATTTGCCCTCTGTCTGACATCTCAGTTTGTGTTACATCTCATTTGTCCTCTGTCCGAAATCATTCTTTGCCTGACATCTCATTTTCTCCTCTGTCTGACATCTCATTTTTTCCTCTGTCTGAATAATCTCTTCGTCTGACATCTCATTTTTTCCTCTGTCTGTAATCTGTGTTTGTTGGACGTCTCTGTTTGTCCTCTGTCTGACATCCCTGTTTTTTCTGACATCTTAGTTTGTCCTCTGTCTGATATCTCTATTTGACTTGTCAAAATCTTTGTTTGCCTGACATCTCTGTGTGTCCTTTGTGTAGCATCACAGTTTGTCCTCTGTCTGATATCTCTGTTTGTCTGACATTTCTGTTTGTCTGAAAATCTGTGTTTGTCTGACATCTCTGTTTGTCCTCTGTCTGAAATCTTATTTTGTCTGACATCTTATTTTCTCCTTTGCTGACATCTCTGTCTGACATCTCAGTTTGTCCCTGTCTTATATCTCTATTTGATTTGTCTAATGTCTTTGTGTAGTCGCCCAGTGCCTTAAAAAAGGTTTCTCCTTTTTTCCTTCCTTTGTGTCTGTTTGTTGGAACGGCTTCGTGTTCACAGTCATCACATGCACAAGCTTTCAAAAAACAAAATCTTGGAAAGTTTGATGAAGTTGCCTTATTTTTTATTGCAAAGGTAAATATGTTAATGAATGAATAACATAGATTATTTAAACAATAAATCACAGCTTAAAAGCCTGCGGTCGATGACAATTGGAGCCATGAGCCATCATCTGGCCTTGTGTCAGCTGCTCCTACTTATAGGTGAGTGCGCCCTCACCACTTGCCGAGGGCGCAGACAAAATTAAAGGTCAACAAAAGCAAAATTCAACTATGTAAATAAAAACTCCAATGTGGCTCCTACACACCGGCCCCCAATTTTTCTCTATAGAATCAATTACAAACTAATCAAATTAAATAGTAAAGGAGCCAAAAATTAACATTATCATTAATATTAATATTAGCAAGAAAAAATAGAAAGTATATACTTTACATTTCTTTAGGGTTTCTCCTTTTCATAGGAAGAAGTCACTCAGTCTCTAGAATGCAGCACAGCTTTGTGATTGGTCTTTCAAGGATTGAGGACTTTGTCCTGATCTTTGCTGAGCAGACCAGACCCCTCTGGTCAGACTGGGTCTCCAGCACTCTTTCCAGAGGCCGTGATCCTCGAGGAGCTGTAGGGTCCACCACCAAAACGATGTCTCCAACATTAAAGTTCATTTTTGGTCCACCTCTGTCTCTCTTGAAGCAGGAGGAGATATTCCTTGGTCCATCTGTCGGACATATACTGGACCTGTTTCCAGCGCCATCTGACATAGAGGTCGGATTTTAGAAAGGTTCCAGGGGGGAGGACAGGTTGGGTTTTTAACAGAAGGATGTGATTTGGAGTCAATGGTTCCAGGTCCTGTGGATCAGAGGACAAGGTGCAGAGGGAGGGATTGTTAAGGGTGGGCTCTACCTCACAGAAGAGGGTTTGAAGGCCTTCATCATCCAGAGTTTGCTGCTGGAGAGTGGAGTTCAGCACCTGGCAGATCTTATGAGTCTTTCCCAGACTCCACCTTAGTGTGAAGCTGTTGGTGGATGAAAGTTCCACTGGATTCCATCAGGAAGAAGGGCATCTTGGATCTTACTATGCTTGAAAGAGTCTTTTTGAGCTCTGCCTGAGCACCAACCAGGTTTGTGCCTCTGCCCCGCCTCACTTCAAACGAGCCAAAATAGTCTACTCTTGGTAAATGGAGGGAGGTCAGGGAGGATTCTTTGCTGTGGTAAGTTCTGAGGCGTCGACACACAACACATTTTGAGATCACATTTCTTGCAACTGAGTTAGCCTTTACAATCCAATATTTCTTACATAGCTGGAAGAGCATGTGATTCCTTCCACTATGTCCTGAGAGTTCATGGATGTGTCTTAATAAAAGGATGGAGATGTGAGCATCTTTGGGTAAGATACAGGGATGTTTGGTTTCTTTGGGCATTGCAGCCCTATGCAGCCTGCCACCTATTCTAATGATGCCATCCTCTAATAAAGGTTCAAGATTATAGATTTTACTGCTCTTTTTTATTTTGACAGGATTCTTCTGAAACATTTCCAGTTCCTGTGGGAATGATTGCTGCTGCACATCGGAGATGACTGACCTTTCTGCCTGTGAGAGATCTCCCTCTGAGAGGAGCTGTCCACCTACTGTGGTCCTGAAAGTGCCAAGCTTGGAGCTCATCTTTTGGCTGGATGAGCGGGTAGTCATGTGACCTGATGGAAGTTATTTTTGTCATTGGACAGTTAACATCAAAAGTTTCTTTAGTTTCAGATACGAAGCTACTGCTTTGAGCAATCTCATCCAATCAGAGAAAAAAGACAGAAGCTGATCTGAAGGGGATGCAGTGTTTTTTATGACTGTAGTGAACACAGACAGGATTTTCCTGACCTCTGGATCATCCTGAGGCCCTGTGTTGGAGCCTAGTGCTGCTCCTATGGGCCAACTTTCCTCCGGCCCCATAGGAACTCAGGCCCATGAATCCACCTGCTTTGATGCATGAACCTCACTGCACTCAGCCCTCTTGAGGCATCATCAGCAGTGTTTTCTTTGCTGCTGACATACTTCCACTGACAGGGTTCTGAATGTTCACGGATCAAGGAAACTCTGTTTCCCACGTAGGTTTTGAATCTAACCTTTTCATTGGATATGTACTTTAGTACAGTTTGGCTGTCTGTCCAGAAGACTGAGCGTGTGAGTTCAATGTCTAATTCTTTCCTCAGCATTTTGTCTACCTTTACTGAAAGGGCTGCTGCAGCTAACTCTAGCCGAGGAACAGTTATTTGTCCAGGGGGAGAACTCTGGATTTTCCTTGAATGAATGTTACATGAATGTTATCCTGCTCATTCACCTGTCTGATGTAACTGACTGAGCCACAGCCAAGCTTGCTTGCATCTGCAAAGTGATGAAGTTGCACATGTTTTGGTGCTCCATAGATTTTATGTTTTACACAGCGAGCAACCTCAAAGTTCTTCATTTTGTCCAGACTGTTCATCCACTCAATCCACTTGTCTGATATGACTTGGGGCAAAGGCGCATCCCATCCAAAGCCTCTCTGGCAGAGCTCCTGTAGCAACCGCTTCGCAGGTAGAATGAGGGGGCCAAGAAATCCTAGAGGGTCAAAGATTGAGCTTACAACCGACAGTATTCCTCACTGGGTGTGTGGCTTTTGGCCTAGGTTGATGTTAAACCTGAAATGGTCAGAGTCTACACACCAGTGCAGACCCAGTGCTCTTTCTATGGGCAGACTGTCTTTGTCCAGGTCCAGTGTCCTTACTTCCTTTGCCCTTTGTTCCTGAGGGATGGTGGCTAGGACCGCTCGGCTGTTGCTGACCCACTGAGTGAGCTGAAACCCTCCTTTGCTGCACAGTGCTGTGAGGTCTTTAATTAGCTGAATGGCTTCAGATGCTGTTGGCAATGACTTTAAACAATTATCTACATAAAAGTTTGTTTTGACTGTTTCAGTTACCTGAGGCGGATAGTCATTTCTATTGTCGTCAGCAGTTTTTTGCAGGGCAAAGCTTGCAAAGCTTGGGGAGGACACAGCACCAAAAATATGAACAAGCATGCAGTATTCTCTGGGGTTTTGGTCACGGTCCCCCTGTGGCCACCACAGGAAGCACAGGAAGTTAACTTAGGACTTCTGGAACATGACTTGGTGTAACATTGATTTAATGTCAGCCATGACTCCAACGGGCTCTTTCCTAAATCTCAGGATGATTCATATGAGAGAGTTTGCCAAGTCAGGACCTTGCAGTAGCTCTGTGTTGAGAGATACTCCTTGATAAGATGCTGAACAGTCAAAAACTACACTGAGCCTTTTCTTTTTGGAGTGGTACACTCCATGATGTGGGATGTACCAAGTCTTTCCAGGTGGTTGTTTCAGCTCTGCCTGTGGGATTTCTTCTGCATAGTTACTTTCAAAGATATTGTTCAGGAATGCCACATAGTCCTGTTTATACTGCAGGTCCTTTTTCATTTTACTTCTGAGGCTCTGGAGGCGTTGTTTTGCTACCTGGCTATTGTTGGGCATGCCAGAGTTTCCTCTCCTGATATGTAACTTTAGGTGGTAATGTCCATCTTGTAAAAAACGCCTCATCAGCTATCTTTAAGAATCTTTAATCCTCAACTGACATCTCAGCTTTCTCCTCAGATGCTACCTCACTAAAGTCCTGGTTATACTGGCAAACTAAAAGCTCTTCTAAACTTGTGGCTGACAACCTATTGACAGTAACACTTGCTACTTTGCCCTCGCTAGAACTTCTCAGTGGCCCATTTACTACACACCCCAATAGGGTTCTGACTGTGTAGGGCCCCTCCCCTTGGCAATTGATAACTTCCCAGGGCTCTAACAGTTTTGGAGCATTAGTACCTATTAATAACTCCACCTCTGCACTGATATTGGGAAGTTGGACCTTGCTTAGATACTCCCACTGAGCTAAGCTTCCTTGCTGTTTGTGGTGACGAGCATTTCTTTCTGAGTGAAGGCTTCAGGAAGAGGTAAGAAGTTGTCGCTAAAACAGTGCTGAAACTTCAATCCCTGGTACAACATAGGCTCGAACAAACTGGGTTTGGTTCATTGTGCTAAGGAGAATCTGAGTCTGCCTTCCTTTCAGGTTGAGCTTTGACTTTAACTTCTCAACGCAGAAGGTGGCTGGAGATCCAGGATCCAGGAGGGCATAGACCTGCAAAACCTGACTGCCTTTTTGCTGCCTTAACCTGAACTGGGACAATAGAAAGTACACTTTCTTGGCACCCTGTTTCTATATGGCCACATAACTCTACAAACGAGCTGCCCATGTCATCAGGGTACCTCTCTACCTCTCTATTGTCTTTGCTGTCTATGTGCAGGGAATTTGGGTGAGTTTGTTTGCAGGTTCTACAGGTGTGACCCTAATGTGACCCGTGGAGAGACAGCCAAAGCAAATACCTTTAGTTTTTAAAAAGCTAAATTTACTTCTATGGGTGTTTTTTAGGAATTGTTTGCACATGTCCAATCTATGTTCTGAATGACAGAAGGGGCATGTGGGCTCAGGCGGCTTTACCTTAGGGGCAAAAGAGATGCTAGTGGCAAAACTGCTTCCTGCTGGTTTGGATATCTGTGGTTTAACAGGGGGTCTAGCTTTACCTCTGGTACTTGACTGGTCATGAAGGTCACCAAAGAGTAGATCTGCTGTTATACGGGCCTGTTTTTCAATAAAGCAGATGAGGTCCTGAATTCTGACCCTGCTATGGCGCTCCTCTTGCAGCTCATAAGCTTTGTTGTGCCATCTTTCTTTGAGCTTAAAAGGCAGTTTGAGAACAATACTTCTCATGTTGGAAACTGTGTCAAGCTCCTCCATGTACTCCATTTCCTCCATGGCATTACAGCAGCTCCTCAAAAACATGGCATTGTCCTGCAGGGATCTTGGATCCTCAGATTTTATTTGGGGCCAAGCGAGAGCCTTTTCCAGGTAAGCACAAGTTATTTTGTATTCATTTCCAAAGTTCTCCTTTAATAAAGCCTTTGCCTTTGAGTAGCCACTGTTTAGTGACATGTATTCACAGCTTATAACCAGTTTTTGTGCTTGGCCTTTGGTAAACTCGTCTCTGTTATTGTCAGTTTTGTTGTCAGAGTTTATGAATGACTTGTACTCAAGGATTTGTCCATCAAACAGTGGGAGGCTTCCTTTGGCAAGACAAGATGTGATCTGCTGTTTTACCAGAATCCTGGTCAGTTAATTTTGGTTCTCCAGGATTTTGATGATGCTGTTCTCCTTTGCTGTGCCGGACGTGGAAAAGGGTGCTGGCTCTGTATCCTGAGCTTGTCTTTGGGGATTCAGAGGAGGTGTGATAGGGGAGACTCTCTGAGAAGAGGTCTGCAGTGGTTGTGGTTGATGGCCATTACTACTAGCCCTGTGCTGGACATCAGACTGATCACTAAAGCTATCTGCTTCTAAATCGGTCAGGGGAAACTGGACCTGAACATCTGCCTTTGCTCTAACAGCTGGGAGTGTTCTACCTGCGAGAGAAATCAAACTCTCATGTTTAACATTTAAATGCTCCTCTAAACCTGCTGATGAAGGGCCTATGGCTGCCTCGGGCTGGAGGGGACCACTTTCTAAACTTTCAGCTTCTCTGAGGTAGTTAATTTTAGCTGTAGTAGCTGCTATCTCTGTCTGCAGTTCTAATGTTTCTCTTTCCTTTTTTAACATTTGTTCCCTTTTCTCAAAAGCATGTTTTTCTTGAAGCTTTGAAACTTTAGTCATAAAAGCTACCCTCTCTGCTTCTGTACTGATGCGTAATGAGGAGGTTGTGGAGACAGACCTGACTGACTGCCTATCAGTCTCAATCAGACCTGCACCCTCACATTCCTCCTCTGGGTTAGAATAATCTGCATCAGGGGGACTAAAGTTAATCTATTGGGGTTGGAGTTCTCTGCATTAATGATCCATTTTGTCACCTCAGCTAGGAATTATATCACCTGTGCACATTTGGTCTGGTACCATTTTGCATCGTCTTCTTTTTTTTGTCTTCATCCAACATGGCAGAGTAAGAGGCATTCAAGTCTGAAAATCATCCAGATATTCATTAAACTTCATTATGTTTCCTTTAACTTCATCAAGAAACTCATTATCAGTCATTAAACTTTTTACAATGTTCATCCTCCACGTAAGGTGAGACATTTTTCCTGATCTGGCTGAGCGCAGACGCACAGCTGCTCAATTCATGTCTCCCATAGCTGACGTTTCTTCTTCATCAGGATTGGCCATTTTTAATCAAAAGATAACAACAAAAAGCGTTCAGAAAAATTCCTCTTCTCCTCAAAAATCTAAAAATATCCAAAAACTTATCCGCTGGGGAATATGTAGATGTAGAAATTAATACATATTTATTCTTTCATCTCTTCTTTTATTGCTTTGGGTGGGAATTGACTAATTTAGCCTGAATTAATGGTATTTTTATTATGCTGTTTTATTTATACATTATCAATTGATAACTGTGTACAAGAAAAACACAATTCCTGCATGTGTAACTTGTTCCTGCTTTTTCAACTGATAAGCTAGCAGGGAATCAGCTATTTCTCCTCATCATGAGCTAAGACTGTTTGTGTGTGGATGCACAAGTTATTTTCTAGGATGACAGTGATTTCGTAAGTGTTTTCACTCTTTCTGACCTTACACATTTTGTAACTATTTCATTTAATGTATTGATTCCTTGACACAATCATTGCCCAACAAGTCCTTGTGTGTGCTGGAGAAGCCCATAAAATCTCTGTGGTTTCGGATGACACAGATGTGTTCGTCCTCCTCCTTCACCACTATCAACAGTCAGGACTGGATGTATCTCTCACTATGGAATCCCCGAGCCAGGAAAGGGCAATAGTTGACATAAAGTCAACACTGGCAAAGGATCCACTAATTGCCAAGAACATTTTACCAGCCCATGCCATTTCAGGATGTGACACTGTAACATCCTTCTATGGGTTGGGAAAAGGCTCAGCCATTCAAGTCCTGAAAGCTGGCTACGATCTATCGGCTATGGGAGACATAGATGCACCATTCCAGAAAGTAATTGACCAAGCCACTGTATTCATATCAGCCTGTTATTGCATACAGAAAAGCCAAGACATGTCACGCACTAGACTTCTAGTTTGGGGGGAAAAAAATGGGAAAGGACATACGTCTGCTCCAAACCTACCTGCACTACCACCTACCAGGGAATCGTTTATTGAGAATGTCAAGAGGGCCCATTTTCAAGCTGCTTTGTGGCGAAATGTTGACGGGCATCTTCCACCAACATTCGACCCAGTGAAATTTGGATAGAAAAAAGACATGGCTAACAGGTCACTGAGCCCAACCACTCTACCTGAATGTTGCAAACCTGCCCAAGACTACATTCTGCAAATGATTAAATGTGGCTGCAAAACTGAAAATCCATGTAATTCCAAAAAATGCAGTTGCAGAGTACATGGTTTGCCATGCACAATGTCCTGTCACTGTTATGTTGTAGGATGCTCAAGATAGGCCTGAAACAGTTAGTGGAAACCTCCATGCCAACCATAAATTCCTTTAAATGTGGTTCTTGTCTCCGTCTCTGATTCTTGGGTCTAACGAAAGTGTGGATCTTTGGTATCATTGGACCTTAACATGGGATATGCTGTATTATTTGAATTGATTTACTGTGCATAAAATGTCATAAATTAACTTTTTAATGGATTTTGGTGCTTCGGGTGTGAAGGAGTTAATATCTATAAAATGTTTTAATGTGAGATCAGAAAACTAAATTTTACACATCCATTTTAATTGATAAACACTAGAAGTCAAATTTGATGCGCTAAATCAATATTTTTGCATAAAATGCCATAAAACCCTATTTTGTGTATTTTTTTTGTTTTTGTTTTGGGAGTTTAAGGGTTAATGACTAAAAGATGGTTGGCCTCAAAGGGTTGATATGCATTCATCCAAAAGGAAACATGACCAGTTCCACTATTAGACTTTGTAGAAAGCAGATCTAATGCATTTAATTTGATTTCTGTGCATGTACAATATCGCAGTTTATAGATTATGTTGTTCTGGACAGGAAGGGGTTAATATTTAAAAAATGCATACATATTAAATCTAATGCACTGTACACATCCATTTACATGGATACAAACTGTAGAAAGCAAATTTTATGCATTTAGATCAGGTATTTTGCATGAAATACCATAGAAGTCTATTTTGGGTGAATTTTTAGTGTTTTGGGCATTAAGGGGTTAATAACAAAAAATGCTCCAGGGATTTCACTGGGCACCCTCTTGAATCCTTAAGAGGGGACCCCCAGCAGCAAGAATCAGTTGAGAAAAAAACTTTAACAGACAAAACCACGTTCACCCCCATGGCTCCCGGACTATGTGTGACATCTCAGTTTGTCCTCTGTCTGACACCTCTGTTTGTCTGACATCTCAGATTATCCTCTTTCTGACATCTCAGTTCATACTCCTTATGAAAATCCTTGTTTGTCTGACATCTCTGTTTGTCCTCTGTCAGATATCTCTATTTGACAGGTCAAATGTCTTTGTTTGTCTGACATCTCTTTTTGACTTCTGTCTGACACCTCTGTTTGTCTGACATCTCAATTTATCCTTTTTCTGACATCTCAGTTCGTACTCCTTCTGAAAATCCTTGTTTGTCTGACATCTCTGTTTGTCCTCTGATATCTCTATTTGACAGGTCAAATTACTTTGTTTGTCTGACATCTCTGTGTGTCCTCTTTGTGACATCTAAGTTTGTCCTCTGTCTGAACTCTCAATTTGACTTCTGTCTGACATCTCTGTTTGTCTGACATCTCTGTTTGTCTGACATCTCTTTTTTTTCTTGTCTGAAATATTATTTTGTGTAACATCTCATTTTTTCCTCCTTCTAAAATCTTTGTTTGTTGGACATCTCTGTTTGTCCTCTGTCTGATAACTTTATTTGACAGGTCTAATATCTTTGTTCGTCTGATATCTCTGTGTGTCCTCTGTGTGACATCTCAGTTTGTCCTCTGCCTGAAATCTTTATTCGTCTGAAATCTTTGTTGGTCCTCTGTTTGATATCTCAGTTTGTCTGACATCTGTTGTCCTCTGTCTAAAACCTCTATTTGCTGTCCTATTGAAATGTCTGTTGGTCTGATATCTCTGTTTGTACTTTTTTTGACATCTTAGTTCTTCCTCTGTTTGAACTTGCTTTGTGTGACATCTCTTTTTCTCCTCTGTCTGACAACTTTGTTTGTCTGAGATCTCAGTTTGTCCTCTGTCTTATATCTCTATTTGACCTGTCTAATGTCTTTGTTTGTCTGACATCTCTGTGTGTCCTCTGTGTGACGTCTCTGTGTGTCCTCTGTGTGATATCTCTGTTTGTCCTCTGTGTGACATCTCTGGGTGTCTTGTGTGACATCTTAGCATATTGTGTGTCTAAAACCTCTCTTTGTCTGACATCTCTGTCTTTCCTCGGTCTGAAATCTTATTTTGTCTCACATCTCATTATTCCTTTGCTGACATCTCTGTTTGTTTGAGATCTCAGTTTGTCCTCTGTCTTGTGTCTCTATTTGACAGTCCTAGTGTCTTTGTTTGTCTGACATCTCTGTGTGCGCTCTGTGTGACATCTCACATTATCTTCTGTCTTAAATGTCCATTTGACTTCTGTCTGGCATTTCAGTTTGTCTGACATCTCAGTTTGTCCTCTTCCTGACATGGCTGTATATCAGGCATCTCTGCTTATCATTTGTTAGACATTGGTTTATCATCTCTCTGACATCTCTGTTTGTTGGACATCTCTGTTTGTCCTCTGTCTGAAAACCCTTTTTTGATTGATTGATTGATTGATTGATTGATTATTTCGTATGAATGACAAAACATATACATACGAAAAGGATAGGTAAGAAGCCAAGGCTTATAAGGAACCTACCCCCTTGCCACTGTGACACTTACAATCAATCAAGGTGAAGAGACAACCTCAAAAACAATACCAGAAGATAATACAGAGACAATTTGAGACATGATTAGATAGATATAGGTGAGCAAACATGATTAAGTGGAGCAGATCACACAGCATAAATGGGTTGCTGTACATCATTTGTACCTGATAACATAAAAGAAAAAGAAAACAAAACAAAAACAATACAAAAACATTACAAATAAATGTAAAATAAATATTGAGAAAAATATCACCAATGTTTATATTGATTTGGAATACACAACATTTACTTGCAAATATTCGCGCAATCATTTTTCAAATCAAGAACACATGAAGCCTTAAGACTACATGACTGAATCAGAACTGTCATACTCAGAAATACAAAACCTTCAAAGACCCTTAACCTGCCCTTATGCATCCAAGGTTTGTCCATATCCTTCAAGTTTAAATTTTATAAACGCTTTTTTGAAATGATAAATGTTTTTGCTTGTTTTAATCTCTTCTGGTAACCCAGTCCATAGTTTTACTCCCTGAACTGATGTACACATACTTTTTAGAGTTGTCCGCGCCTTAGGTTGCTGGGAGTTTAATGCATTTCTATATTCATATCTCCCTTCTCTTTCTTTAAACAATTTCTGTAGGTTACCAGGGAGCATATTACTTCTTTCTTTATAAGCTATCTGAGTCGTTTTCAGTTCAACTATGTCCAATAATTTTAGTGTATTCGATTTGAAAAACAGTTTGTTGGTGTGATGAGTATTTCCCACATTATGTACGATTCTCATAGCCTTTTTTTGCATAATGCTTAGGGGATTCAGATTAGTTTTATAAGTGTTTCCCCAGTTTTCGACACAATATGTTAGATAAAGTAATAATAGAGTATAATAAATCAAATACAGAGATCTCATATTTAACATGTATCTTGTTTTACTTAGGATACCTAAGCTCCTTGCCATTTTTGATCTGACATGGTTAATGTGGGGCTTCCAACTCAGGTTTTGGTCATTCATGACACCCAAAAAAGTATACTGTTGTACTCTTTCAAGTTTTACATTTTCAATGCTCAACTCTACTTGAGTGCTTGGATTTACCCTCTTTTTTCCAAATAAAATAAATGTAGATTTACTTATGTTTAATGACAGCTTATTACTATCAAACCACCACTTTAACTTCTCTAGTTCAGTTGTAATAACCTGCAACAACTGTTGGATGTCCTTACCTGAGCAAAAAATATTAGTATCATCCGCAAATATTACATATTTGAAGATGTCAGATACCATAATTATATCATTAATGTATAAAATAAATAGTTTTGGTCCTAATACGGACCCTTGTGGTAATTCGCAGGAAATATTTAAACATGATGACCTATAGTCTCCTATTTGAACAAATGGTTTTCTGTTTTCTATGTAGCTCCTTATCCAACTGAGTCCTATCCCTCTGATTCCATATCTCTCTAGTTTGTGTAATAATATGTTGTGATTTATAGTGTCGAAGGCTTTTTTAGGTCGATAAAGACTCCAATAGCATACTCGTTATCTAGTGCGGTTGTTAATTCCTCTATTACTTCTGTGAGAGCCATAGAGGTGGATCTATTGGCTCTGAAGCCATACTGGCCTTTAATCAATATATATTGTGTTTTTTAATAAAACTGTCCAGTCTTGCAACAAAGAGTTTTTCAAGGATCTTGGAGAATTGGGGTAGTAGTGAGATTGGCCTATAATTTGTATATAAATGTTTATCACCTGTTTTATAAGTCGGTATTATTTTAGCTGTTTTCATTTCTGTGGGAAAGGTACCTTGTTTGAATGATAAATTACATATATGAGTAATGGGATCGACTATTTCTTCAATAACTTTTTTAATTAAGGTCATATCTATGCCATTCTCATCAGTAAATGTTTTGTTTTTTAACTTCTTGACTATATCTATTGTTTCTTTTCTTGTTACATCATGTAAAAAAATGTGGATGAGTTCCTGTCAATTATGTGTTTTGCGTTAACTCCCCCCGGTGGAGGTTTTATTTTTTTCGCCAAATCCGACCCCACACTAACAAAAAAATTATTGAAGCCCTCCACTATATCCTCCATGTTGGTTATGTCCTTTTTATTTTCAGTAAAATGATTTGGATAACTAGGCTTATTAGTAGACTTTGTAGTAATTTTATGAATTATATTCCATGTGGTTTTGCTATCGTTCTTATTGTTTTCCAATAGATTGTTATAATATTCTTTCTTACATTTTCTAATAATACCATTTAATTTATTCTTATATCTTTTATATTGAATTTCTTTCTCATTTGTTCTGTTCTTTATAAAGTCTCTATATAGATTGTTCTTTTTTTTGCAAGCATTCAAAATACCCTTTGTGATCCAAGGTTGGTGTGGAATCTTTGATTTTTTTCCCCCACTACGTTGTTGCAGGGCCGGACAGCTCCTGTCGAATAATTCCAGGAATTTATTTAAAAAACCACCATAGGCTTCATCCACGTTAGCAGCTTCATACACATCTCTCCATTTTTCTATTGCCAGTTCATGTTTTAGTACGTCTATTGTGTCATCTGTGCGTAGTCGCCTGCTGCTTATAGGTGTAGTCATTGTGTCTCTCTTCTTCTGACCCTCACAATCAAACATTACAAACACTGGTAGATGATCAGTTATATCATTCATTAATAAACCACTGAAAATATTTTTATTATATATATAATTGGTAAAAATATTATCAATTAAAGTAGCAGAGTGGGAGGTGATTCTGCTTGGCTTGTTAATGACAGGATATAGGCCCATGCTGTACATTGCTTCCGTAAATTCTTCTGTCATGAGTTGCTTATCAGATTTTAATAAGTTGATATTAAAATCGCCACAAATGAAAGCTACTTTCTGTTCGTTTTTTGTCAATAATTTCTCCATTGTATCTCTGAAAGTAACAATATTTGAGCTGGGCGCCCTATAAATGCAGCTAACCAAAATATTCTTCTGTCTTTCCATAAATATCTCTATCGTAATGCATTCACATAAGCCCTCAATGGCAGTTGTCATTTCTTCCACCACCTTAAATTTTAAATGATTCTGAATATATAAAGCTGTCCCACCCCCACCTCTATTCACTCTGTTCATATATTTAAGGTCATATCCATCTAACTGAATGTCCGCCACTCCTTTTGCTTCCTTAATCCAAGATTCTGAAATGGCCATAACAGAAAAGGGTGTGTTGAATTGGCTTAGATAGTCTTTGATATATTCAAAGTTTGCATATAAACTTCTACCATTTAAGTGTATAATTGAAAATCTATTGGTCCCATCTTGAAGTAATTCATCATTGACTTGTTCTTCCGTATAATATTCACAATTGATTTTAATATTATTAAAAAAATTACTTTCAGGGTCTATGTCTTGTTCATAATCATGCATATTTAACTGAAATAAGTGACCCAACATATAGCATCAGAATACTGAAGGATAAAAATTAAATAAATAAATAATAATCCAGCACACACCATCAAGATGAGCACAAAGCACACAAACATCAGAGTAACAATGAGATATAATAATCCAGCACACACCATCGGGATAGCATCGGAGTCATAAATCATTTTTCTTATTGGCCCATAGTTCAAAGAGCTATGCGAGGAGGTACAAGTGTCTATTGGTTGTTCAATCAATAGCCACACCCATTGTGGGCACACAATTTGCACATCCCCGGCGAGATGTTTGTGCACCCTCGGTCTTTCCGACGTCCACACACTCACATCTACCCAAGCGCAATTACGCAATAGCTCCCATACGCACCACCACGACATCCACACACTCACATATACCCAAGCACAATGTCGCAGTAGCTCCCAAACGCACCACAACACTCCACACGCAGTCTCCAGCATCCATACATACGTAGTTGATCATCCACTTACACGTCCACACGTTCATACGCATCCATACACAATTTCGCAGTCGCACCCACACACACATTTCCACACCACCATTCACACAAAAGTCAAAGGCTACTGTCAAGGAGAAAAAAATATTTAGTCCTAAAGAAAATGCAGAGATCTGTAAAAAATGTATTACCAAAAGAGAAGGATATTTAGTCCCAGAAAAAAAACGGCGATCTGTAGAAAAATATAATACCAAAAGAAAAAAGTATTTAGTCTCAGAAAAAAAGCAGAGATCTGTAAAAATTATAGCAAAAGGGAAAAAAAATGAAAAAGGTACTCTTCATCTGTATGGTTCAAGCTGCTCAAGCTCCTTTATCATCATCACCTTCTCAGCTTCAGGCGAGGGACCATTCAACCGAATAAGGACTTTGCAGTCTCTGGTCCATGTTGCTTTGATTTTGCCTTCTTTCCGAAGCAGACGCGCTTCTTTAGCTATCTCAGCGTTTTTTGCTATGAGATGTTCGTTCATGTAGACAGATGTTCCCTTGAGCTTTCTCCCTTGCATCAGTAAATCAGTTTTGTGCTTGCGGTTTACAAACCGAATGATGATCTTGGGTTTAGCTTTACGATAATTTCGTGGGAGAGAGTGACAAGCCGCAATGTTGTTTTTATCTAGGAAGATGTCCTTAGTTTTCATGAATTTAATTACTTGCGTCTCCAGCGAATCTTGGTCTTCCACACACAGTCCCTCTTCACCTCTTGCCCCAGAGCGTGCAGCTGCCGCATACGTTCTCGGTTTAACATCTCTGTTTGTCTGACATCTATGTTTGTCCTATGTCTGAAATCTTGCTTTGTCTGACATATCTTTTTTTCTTCTGTCTGAAATCTTATTTCGTGTGACATCTCATGTTTTCCTCTGTCTAAGATCTCTGTTTGTTGGACTTTTCAGTTTGTCCTCTGTCTGATAACTTTATATGACAGATCTAATGTCTTTGTTTATCTGATATCTCTGTGTGACATCTTAGTTTATCGTGTGTCTAAAACCTCTCTTTGTCTGACATCTCTGTTTGTCCTCTGTCAGAAAATCCTATTTTGTCTGACATCTCATTATTCCTTTGCTGACATCTCTTATTGTCTGAGATTTCAGATTCTTATATCTTAGTTCTTATATCTCTATTTGACTGGCCTAGTGTCTTTGTTTGTCTGACATCTCTGTGTGTGCTCTGTGTGACATCTCACATTATCTTGTCTGAAATCTCTTTTTGACTTCTGTCTGGCATTTCTGTTTGTCTGACATCTCAGTATGTCCTCTTTCTGACATCTCTTTATCTCTGAGATCTTAGTCTGTCCTTTCTCTGACACCTCTGTTTGTCTGACATCTCATTTTTTTCTCTTTTTGACATCTCTGTTTAATTCTGTCTGACATCTCTGTTTGTCTGATATCTCAGTTTTTCTTCTGTCTGACATCTCAGTTTGTCCTCTGCCTGACATGTCTGTATATCAGGCATCTCTGTTTATCATTTGTGTGACATTGGTTTGTCATCTCTCTGACATCTCTGTTTGTCGGACATCTGAGTTGTCCTCAGTCGTCCTCAGTTGTCCTCTGTCTGATATCTCTATTTGCTTTCTTTTTGACCTCACTGTTTGTCTGACATCTCTGTTTGTCCAATATCTCAGTTTGTCCTCTGTCTGACATCTTAGTTTTTTTCTTCTGTCTTATATCTCTTATCTGTCTGACATCTCATTTTTTCTGTCTGAGAACTCTTTTTCTTCACTGTCTGACATCTTAGATTGTTCTCTGTCCGAAAAATCCTTAGTCCTCTGTCTAAAATCTCAGTTTGTCCATCATCTCTGTTTGGTCCCTGTCTGAAATCTTTATGGCTGTGTTCACACTGCAGGTCAATTCCGATTAATAAACCATATTTGACACATATCTGATTTTTTCATGTAAGGGTGAACAGTGCACTTTTGATTTTTTTAAATCCGACTTAGGCCTCTTTTGTATGTGGATTTAAATCAGATATGTATCTGATGTGACTGCAGTGTGGACGCTCAGGTCGCGTTTATCCGACCTATACGTCATCAATATGCGACAAACGTCACCATTGTTTGACAACACAAACAGGCGCGGAAAGCAATTTGTGCTTTGTGCGCATGAGGGTCACTTCATGGACACATTTCGTTCACATTAGATGCCGCATTTGTTGTTGTTATGTGAACAACCGGACAAAAAAACAAAAAAATCTGAATTATGCATCATAACCTGCAGTATGAACGTAGCATATTTGTCTGAGAACTATGTTTTTGCTCTGTTTGACATCTTAGTTTGTCCTTTGTCTGAAATCTTGCTTTGTCTGAGAACTCTGTTTCTCCTTTTGTTTGACATCTTGTCCTCTGTCTAAAACTGATTTTTGTTTGATATCTCAGTTTGTCCTCTGTCTCACACCTCTGTTTGTCTGACATCTCAGTATTTCCTCTGTCGGATGTCTTTGTTTTACCTACAGCTTAAACCAGAAGTTTACATACACTATATAAAAAGGCGCATAAGCTTTATTTCTCACCGTCTAACATTAAATCAGATTAAACTTTTCCTGTTTTTGGTCAATTGCTAAACGCCAGAATAATGAGAGAGATAATTTTTTAGGCAATTTTTTATTACTTTCTCTGATTCAAAAGTTTACATACACTAAGATGACAATCCCTTTAAACAATTTGGGAAAGTCCAGATGATAATATCATGTCTTTGGAAGCCTCTAATAGGTTTATTGACAACATTTGAGTTAATTAGAGGCACACCTATGGATGTATTTTAGGGCACACCTAAAACACACTGCTTCTTTGTGTAACATCATGGAAAAAATCAAAAGAAATCAGCCAAGATATCAGGAAGAGAATTGTGGACCTACACAAGTCTGGTTCATCCTTGGTTGCAATTTCCAGATGCCTGAAGATGCCACTTTTCATCCGTTCAAACAATTGTACGCAAGTATGAACACCATGGGAATGTCCAGATATCATACCAGTTAGGGAGGAGACAGGTTCTGTGTCCCAGAGATGAACGTTCTTTGGTCCGAAATGTGAATATCAATCCAAAAACAACAGCAAAAGACCTTGTGAAGATGCTAACTGAAGCTGGTAAGAGTGTGTCATTATCAACAGTTAAACAAGTTGTGAACTGACATGGGCTGACAGGCCACTCCTCCAGGGAGAAGCCATGACTCCAAAAGAAACATAAAAAGCCAGATTACAGTTTGCAAATGCACACAGAGACCTGCGGCTGATGAAGCTTGCAAGCCTGAAAATACCATTCCAACTGTGAAATATGGGGGTGGCAGCACCATGTTGTGGGGTTGTTTTGCAGCAGGAGAGACTAGTATACACTCACCGGCCACTTTATTAGGTACACCTGTCCAACTGCTCGTTAACACTTAATTTCTAATCAGCCAATCACATGGCGGCAACTTAGTGCATTTAGGCATGTTGACATGGTCAAGACAATCTCCTGCAGTTCAAACCGAGCATCAGTATGGGGAAGAAAGGTGATTTGAGTGACTTTGAACGTGGCATGGTTGTTGGTGCCAGAAGGGCTGGTCTGAGTATTTCAGAAACTGCTGATCTACTGGGATTTTCACGCACAACCATCTCTAGGGTTTACAGAGAATGGTCCGAAAAAGAAAAAATATCCAGTGAGCGGCAGTTCTGTGGGCGGAAATGCCTTGTTGATGCCAGAGGTCAGAGGAGAATGGCCAGACTGGTTCGAGCTGATAGAAAGGCAACAGTGACTCAAATAACCACCCGTTACAACCAAGGTAGGCAGAAGAGCATCTCTGAACCCACAGTACGTTGAACTTTGAGGCAGATGGGCTACAGCAGCAGAAGACCACGCCGGGTGCCACTCCTTTCAGCTAAGAACAGGAAACTGAGGCTACAAATTTCACAAGCTCATCGAAATTGGACAATAGAAGATTGGAAAAACGTTGCCTGGTCTGATGAGTCTCGATTTCTGCTGCGACATTCGGATGGTAGGGTCAGAATTTGGCGTCAACAACATGAAAGCATGGATCCATCCTGCCTTGTATCAACGGTTCAGGCTGGTGGTGGTGGTGTCATGGTGTGGGGAATATTTTCTTGGCACTCTTTGGGCCCCTTGGTACCAATTGAGCATCGTTGCAACGCCACAGCCTACCTGAGTATTGTTGCTGACCATGTCCATCCCTTTATGACCACAATGTACCCAACTTCTGATGGCTACTTTCAGCAGGATAATGCGCCATGTCATAAAGCTGGAATCATCTCAGACTGGTTTCTTGAACATGACAATGAGTTCACTGTACTCAAATGGCCTCCACAGTCACCAGATCTCAATCCAATAGAGCATCTTTGGGATGTGGTGGAACGGGAGATTCGCATCATGGATGTGCAGCCGACAAATCTGCGGCAACTGTGTGATGCCATCATGTCAATATGGACCAAGCTCTCTGAGGAATGCTTCCAGCACCTTGTTGAATCTATGCCACGAAGAATTGAGGCAGTTCTGAAGGCAAAAGGGGGTCCAACCCGTTACTAGCATGGTGTACCTAATAAAGTGGCCGGTGAGTGTATATCTCAAGACATCAGCCAGGAAGTTAAAGCTTGGGCGAAAATGGGTTTTCCAAATGGATAGTGATCCTAAGCATTCTGCCAAACTAGTTACAAAGTGGCATGAAGATAACAAAGTCAATGTTTTGAAGTTGCCATCACAAAGCCTTGATCTCAATCTTTTTGCAAATTTATGAACAGAACTGGAAAGGAATGTGCAAGCAAGGCGGCCTACAACCTTGGCTCAGTTACACCAGTTCTGTCAAGAGAAATGTTTGCAGAGAAATTCCTGCAATTCCTACAAATTCCTGCAGAGAAATTCCTGCAAACTATTGTGAGAAGCTTTTGGAAGCAAATCCAAATCATTTGACCCAAGTCATACAATTAAAAGGCAGATACCAAATACTAATGGAATGTATGTAAACTTTTGACTCTTGAGAAAGCAATAAAAAAATGTCTAAAAAATTCTCTCTCTCATTATTCTGGCATTTAGCATATAAAAATAATTTTGGTAATCCTAATTGACCAAAAACAGGAAAAGTTTAATCTGATTTAATGTTAGACCGTGAAGAAAAAAACGGTTATGTGCTTTTTTATATAGTGTATGTAAACTTTTGGTTCTCTTTTATAACATTTCGCTCTATGTCTCACTATGGGATGCACGCCTCACCTGCAGCCCACAGAAGCATTTATCTCATTATGCCAATCTTAATTGGCTGGTGAAACGTGTCCGTCCGCCTTAGGTAGTCCCACCTACCTTAAATGGCACAGGTGGACAGCACCACCTTATGTGTCCAGGGCTAGCTAGCTAAACTGTCCACAGATGGATCTTATTTAGCTTCTGTCGCCGGGCGCTACTAGCCTTGGATACTTGTGCTTCATCGGTCACACGCCCAGCTAGCTATTGACGTCCCCAGCTTGTGCCAGCACTGCGCAGTTTTCACCATTAAGCGTCTCTGGAACTGGACTATGGGAAAGATGATGATGGCGCCTCAGAACTCCTCATATCAGAGGATGAAGAAAAGGACGACGTCTTCATCACTCTGGCCCGGGCTGCACAGCCCACGGCCTTCGCCGCCTCTCGGGATGAAGATGAGAGAAGCATACCAGCTTCTCCTCTTCCTAGCTTGGATATGCTCAATGTGTGCAAATGTGCTGCTGCCCTGCTAGCCATACCCTGGCCCGCTGTCATAGCTGAGACCACCAGATCCCGCTACGAAGGGAAGAAATTGCCCTTTGCCAAGAGCTCCACGAAACAACTTCTCCCTGTCTTCCCAGAGCTGCTGGAGGAGGTGGCGTGCTCAAGGAGAGACCGCCCTTTCAGCAGCAGGAGCCTGGTTCCCGGTGCCTCATCCCTTGACTGCGAGGCGATGGAGAGCCTGGGCCTGCTCCGCATGCCTCCGATGGAGCCACTCGTTGCAGCACACCTTCACAAGCGGCTGTCAGCAGTGTCCTCCCGGAGCCCTAGCCTGCCATCCAAGTCCGACCATTTTCAGTCAGCGCTGACTGAAAAGGCGTACAAGGCTGTAGCGCTCTCAGCCAGAGCACTCAATGTCCTCTCCCTGCTCACCGCATACCAAGCTAAGTTATGTGAGGATTTTTTTGCAATCTCAGGACCCAGCTACATGGGAGGAGATACCGGTCATCACCGACCTGTGTCTCTGTGTCCAATGCTGCGTGGTCCAGGCCACAGGGAGAGCGCTAGGGACTATGGTTCTGCAGGAATGAGCGTGGTGGCTAAACCTTGCACACCTGTCAGACCGAGAGAAGGATGAAATCCTGGACATGCCTATTGTCCCGGAGAGGATTTTTGGTTCCGCTTTAGCCTCTATGTAGCGGCGATGTGAAGCCAAAAAGAAGGAGGATGAAGCTCTCCAGCTCTGTCTCCCTTGAAGACCCTCAACTCCTTCTCCACCTGCACAGCGTAAAACCTTTGTGCAGGCGGTTCCCAAAACCTCACAGTTTAAAATTCCTAAACTGTCAAAACTTCAGCCCGCCCCACCTCCCCTGCCAGGTCGGCCTGGCTGGTCCACAAATCCTCCTGCCTCGGCCGCAGCTCCGCCAGCACTCCGCCGGAGGCCTCCCATGCCCCCGTCTCCCAGCTGCCACAGACCATGCCAGCACAGGCCGGAAGACGGACATCTGATTGCAGAGGATTCAATAGCTGCTGAGGATTCAATGGCTGCTGCTCTCTCATGTCCACAAGCACGCACATACACACCTTTTCATAAAGAAAATAAAATGTGTTCGGCTGCCGGAGCCAGGCCGAGTGCCAAGGGCGCTAATAAAAGCCAAAACTATAAACAGCGCGGTGGCGACACCCACTGTCCCCCCTCGGCAGCAAGCTGCGGCTTTCCTCGAGGCGAGGGCTATGGGCTTCCCTGCCACTGCACTGACCTCCCGGGCAGAAATGCACAGTGTTTTCCTGGAAACATATCACTGTTTTACCAAGAGAGGGCACCAACGCACCGCGGCTGGGTCCTCTCATGGTAAAGGGGCTGCAATGTGTGCCTCATTTCTCCCTCAGATGGGACAGGTGGGCGCAAAATGTGGGGACGCGGGCCGCGTCCCCCGCCCCTTTTTGGCCCCACTCTGCCCCAGTTTCTTTTTTACCCCGGGCCAGTTCCATGTCACATGCCTCTCCGACTTTTAATGCATCACACACCAACCCTTCACACCCCACTTTTTAATGCATACATCACAGTGAAGTTTTTAATGCACCACATGAACATAACACAAGAGGAGAGTCATGTGCGGCCCGGGGTATTTAGAGGTGGAGTGGGTGGTCAGTTTGGTTGGCGGGTGGCCGCGGGGCGGGGCCCTGTGGGGTGCCCCGCGGGCGTCCCACCACGGTGGACGTGGGTGCCGGTCGGCCTGCTTTTTTGTTGTTCCGTATCTTCATTGCTATGACTGTCGTTATTGTTAGCGTCGTTGCTGTCATTTGTTTGCTGTCATTGCTGTCGCCGGTATTTCTGGTGTTGTTATTGCTGATGCTATTGTGGTTGTTGTATTGTCGCTGTTGTGTCGGTGATTCGGGGGGATTGTGGGTGTGTGTGTATATATGTGTATATATATGTATATGTGTGTATGTATGTGTGCATGTATGTTTGTATGTGTATGTGTATGTATATGTATACATATAGTTATTATTATATAGATATTCCAATGTAATCCAATTAAGATTTTTTTTCTTTTCTTTTCAAATTCTCTATTACACATTATATAAATTCTTTCCCCCTCCCCTCCCTCACAAAAGTATTTTTGTAAATTTTTTATTTTTTATCTTTTTGTTGTTGTTGTTGTTTCTGTTGTTGTTGTCACTCTGTTTTGTTGTCAAATAAAAAAAAAAAAAAAAGATGGGACAGGTGGGCTGCACTTTCAGCTCCATCCTGGGTGGCGAGGACGTTTTCGAGGGGTTACAGGCTGCAGTTTGCCACTGTTTCCCCACGATTTGCCGGTATAACACACACCCAGGCTCAGGGAAAGGCAGCTCGCATGTCAGAGGAGGAAATATCCTCACTGTTAAACAAAACAGTGTATGTCGTGAGTGAAAGCTTTCAGGACATGTCTTGCGCTTTTTCATCCAGGCAAATCTGTTCAATTCAGATTATGTCCTTGATTACTAGGACTGATGGCATCTGACTTTCTTGTAGTCCGACTGGGTCGCTTTCACATGAGGAAACTCCAACTTTGGGTGGCCTCATACAGGCTGGATCTGGTGCGTCATGGCGCACAGAGTGTCCTGTCTGAGAGCGCGCCTATATACAGGGAGTGGACTCCACACCCGGAGATTGTGGACCAGGTGTGGGCCCATCACGTTCAGGCCACAGTGGACCTTTTTGCGTAAAGGGAATACGCACAGTACGCGCTGTTTTACCCCCTCCGCAGCATATATGCTCTCCTCAGCCTAGACATGCTAGCGCTCGCCTGGCCACGCGAGCTTCTTTACGTGTGCCCTTCCCTGGCTTGAATACCTCCCACTCTGTACAGAATGAGAGAAAAAGGCCATGCACTGATTCTGTTAGCTCCGCTTTGGCTGACGGAGATATATTGGTTGCTGTTCGCTCAGCTGTGACAGCCTCCGCTGTGCAGAGACCTGCTGTCACAGGAGGAATGGACGATCTTCCACCCGCACCCAGCACACATTGCGCTGTGGGTTTGGAACCAGAGTGGCTCAATCTGTCAGCTGCGGGACTCCTGCAGCGTGTGATTTACACCATTCAGTGCACTCGAGCCTCCTCCACTAGGTCCCTGTATGACTGTAAGTGGAGAGTACTTGATGAGTGGTGTCACTGAAACGATCACATTCCCTTTCAGTGTCCAGTAGGAGTGATTTTGTCATTCTTGCAGGACCTGATTGACAAACATAAAGCCTTCTCCACGGTTAAAGTGTACTTGGCGGTCATCGCCACTTGTCACGTGGGGTTTGGGAAGCAGACAGCAAGTCAGCATCCGCTGGTTTGCGGTTTTATGAAGGAAGCACGCAGACTTCTCCCCGTATCCAGACCTCTGGTACCACCATGGGATCTGGCTGTGGTTCTGGAGGGACTTAAGGGCCCTCCTTTTGAGCCACTGGAGGGAGCAGACTTAAAGCACGTGTCTCTCAAGACAGTGTTGTTACTAGCTTTGGCTTTGGCTAAACGAGTTAGCGGCATCCATGCGCTTTCGGTGCATCCGTCATGCGCTCAGCTCTTTCCGGGGGATGTGAGGATGATTTTAAAGCCCAACCCAGCCTTTGTGCCAAAAGTGGTGGGCTTATGTTCCCCTATTAACCTGGTGGCCTTTGCTGCCTCACCGGGAGAGCAACAGTCGCATGCATTATGTCCGGTGCTTATCTTGAATGAGGTGGTGCCATCTGCCTGAGCCATTTAAGGTAGGTGGGACTACCGAAGGCGAACAGACGTGTTTCACCAGCCAATCAGGATTGGCGCAATGAGATAAATGTTTCTGAGGGCTGCAGGTGAGGCGTACATCCCATCGTGAGACATCTCACTTATATTACTCAGAGAACCGGGGTTATGCAAATAACCTTAAGTTTCAACTGTATGTCAGACCTTTGTCTGATATTTTTGTTTGACTTTTGTTTTACTTGTGTCTGACATCTTTGTTTGACCTCTTTCTGACTTTCCTTTTTGCCAGTGCTGCTGCTGCTGTGAGCGGGCAGGATGACCTACAGAGGTCAGAGGACAGACCTGTCAATTCACCCCTGCACAGGAAAGAGAGAGAGGGAGGCAGCGTCAGAGGTGAGTGAGGTTTTATTAGGTGGTGTGACCTGAAATAAACTCTCTACAGGGATCTGACACAGCTCCAGAGTCTGAAGTTTCTACTCATACCTGCAGAAACAGGTGTGCTGCCCTCCATTTTGAGCTGTTTTGACCTCTGATCAAACCGTGTGTGTGTGCGTTTGTGTGTGTGTGTCTCCTACAAACACACACACACAAAAACAAGAGAGAATTTATACTTAAAGCCCACCTGCCCACTGACAAATTTACATGTCTGCCCTCTCTATAGGCGGGCGCCTCAATTGCCACACCCACTCGCCAGCTAACCAGAATGGGGCAGAGCCAGTTGGAGGAGGTGACAGCTCGTCAACCCAGCAGAGCAGCCAATTAGAGACAACCAGTTTCTGCTCATCTGAAGAAAGCTCAGGCGGAAGGTCAGCAACACACGCGCACACACACACGCACGCATGCACACACACCTCTGTCCATGGTTCTGAAACAGTGAAGGAGTATTTTTGCTGTTTTTTATCCACCGCCTTTTCAATGAGAAAATTCAGAGAACCTGCATACTGGCTAGGCAACGGTTCTCTGCAGACGGGGCAACTCTGACATGTCATTGAGCTAATTTAGCGGCTCTGACCCGAACACTCACCTCAGTTTATGCTCTGCAGAAACACTTGTCAGAACTTTGACAACTTGAACTATTCACTGATGAGACATGCATGGTGTAGTATCAAGACAACCCTGAGTGTGAAACTCACACATTCCTTACAGGAAAGGTCCTTTATCCGGTCCCAGGACACAGGATCATATAACTCTTTCCAGACTTGTTTGCACTTTCAGGCTACCCAACTGACCCAACTGGGGGTTGACTCAATCCTCTAGTTCTTCTCAATTCTCTTCCAAACTGACTCCATCACTGACCATCAAAATAATCATTAACACCTCAATCCAGGTCTCCCATTTGAGATTTACTGTCGTACAGTGTGTGAACACACGGAATCCAAGGAAAGGTTTGAAGAGCAGGACGCTGACCTCCAGATCTCCATCATAAAACCTGTTTAGAAATGTTTGGTTTATATTGCAATTATCATTGTATATAGTATTTTTAATCATTTGGTGGTTATAATGTCATTGAATAATCTGAATGTGAGCATATGGAATCTATTATTTATCATGATGAAGTTCATTTACATGTATTTACTTTACAGTTTCTGTGTGTTACTGTCTTTTTCATTTCAGAGTATTTTAGCATGGCCATGCGAGCTTCTTTACATGTGCCCTCCCCTGGCTTGAATACCTCCCACTCTGTACATAATAAGAATGTTTGATGTGATTCTACATTTCTTTATATGTGTTTAGTTTAAAATCATTTATTATGAACCATGCATTCAATAACATTAATAAAAGTGAGTGAGTATCAGCTCTGACTCCTTTACCAGCCAAAAGCATAAGCTGGATCAAATAATCAGGGATCCTGAAGGTCTTCGCTAAAGAAGCTGCAGCAGGAGACCAGCGACCCCGCCTCTCTCTCCTTACACACACACACACACACACACATACACCGTAGAGACACTCCCAGTTTGAAGAAGATAAAACCAGTAAAGTTAGGGTGCTCACACTTTCTCTCTCTTTTGGGGCAGTCTCTTACTGTCTTGTTTAGTCCAACTCTTTCCTCATCTTCCCCTCCTCTTCTAATTTCTCTTGCCTAGTTTCTCAAGTTTTACGCCATTGGTTCATTCACGTTGTTTTGATACTTCTTTAACATCGTCTTAGTTCAAGTTTTGAAACTTCAACTATTTTTGTATGCATAGTGGTCCAAGATTAAAGACTTTTACTTATTTTTCTTTAATTTTGGTCATTTTTGAAATCGTTTCGACTAGCCATCAAGCCTCTTATTCTTAGTTATCTGTGTGATTTCCAAGTCACCTCTGAATGCCACACAGGGGGCACAAAGTCATCCTCTGTGCCAGAGTTTTGCAGTGAGACCAAAGGAGCATCCAAAGGAAGCATAAAGCACTGGTTTTTGCATTCGGGCTGTGTGCTGTGACTCCTGGCCCATCTTTCAGCTGACTTTGGTCTTCCTCTGAGCTGAACCTCTCAAACCCCAGGTAGCCTGGACCTTCGGTGAACCTGCTCCATCCTCTCCAAGGAACAGCTTCACTTAAGTGTGTAAACCTCCAGAGCTCCAAAAAGGGCTGATGCTGTCTCATGCGTCCATGATTTAAACAATCATTAACTTGGGTAATTCATCCAAATCCACATCCAAATTTATCTCTACACCAAAGTTAATGTGGGTTAATATGTTAGAGCATATTCACTCACTATCGTTAACTTTAGTAATTGTAGGCTGACTTAGAATCTTTTATTCACCTATTATTATTTGTCCTCATTATCTTATCATCATTTATTGCATAAATGTAGTAACATCATTTATCCTGTAATAAACAGATCATTATTTTTCTAAGTTCTTGTCTGTAAGTGTTCTTCCAGAAGTGGAGTCGCTAAAATAAGAATTTCGGCCTGAGATATGAGATTGATTCATTTAAGATTGACTTAATGTTTGATTTCTGGATTAAAGTTTTGTTTTCTGTATTTTCCCACCATCAAAGGAGGGTGGTGACGAGTGAATAAATGTCGTAATTTAGGATTATTATCAAGTATTAATCTCAGGACATTTATCATAAATTCAAACGACCAGAATGGGCATTCCTCTGCTTTTGAAGGTGCACAGTTTTCTTAAGAACAGGATCTTAAGCTAAGCCATTTATGCTGGACATCTGCGCTGAATCTGAAGCATTAAAACACTGACCTGCTCCTTTAAACATCTTTAGCAGACCCTCTCAGTCATGTGACTCTGATTTCACCGGCTGATTGGTCAGGGTGATGATGACAGAAATTCACCTGGCCTCGGGTCCTCTTCTTCTGCTCTAGTAAACCTCTTCATGCTCCAACCTCCTCCTTCCACTCTGATTGGCTGATGAGAGATATGTGACCAGCAGTGCAGGGTGTATTGTCCAGCAGATAAAGATGTCCCAGCTGATGTGGAAGCAGAAATAATATGTGCCTGGTAGCACAACTGAATGATCTCTGCCTCTGATTCAGATTTACAACCATCTCTGCAGACGCTGCTGGATTAAGACATTTGATCATAATTTTTACTAATTCCACCAGATTTTATTATTTAAACTCATTTTAGTAGATTTTTTTTTAATTTCTTCAGATTTATTATTTTTAAGTAATCAGCAAAATTTCTTATTTTTTAAAAGTTGATTTTATCAGGCATTTGGAGTCCTGTGGATTTTACACTTTTTCCCTCCTTATCAATTTTATCCAAATATAGATATTCTTTATTTTTAAGTTTATGGTTTCCTTTTTGTAGGCTGGTACATATTGATATTTTGCTGGTACGTATTTCTATTGCAGATTTCATTTTCCTTTGGATTGCACAGAGACGATGTTTGAGTTTGATCATTTTATCTGTACCTTAATAATATTCAGTATTTTAATCAACACACTCAGTTACAGATTAATAGTAACATTTTTAATGACATGAATTAGTTTAAAGAAATTAAAGAATATTTTTTATCACTTTTGTTTTGACTGAGTAATACTGTTTGTATATATTAAGGTGTATTTATATATTAACAGATTTGTGTCAGATAATGGCCCTTTATTTCACTAATAGGAGAACTTTTTAGTTTAAACATTAAAAACCACTGCAAATATTATTTTTGATTTTTAAACAAATTTTTGATTTGACTCTTTTTTTAAATGTTGATATTTGTTCCCAGGTTCATGTTTAATCAGGCTCATTCACAACTATCACACCTGTCCGTCACCTTTCAGTCACCCATCAGTCATCTGTCAGTCACCTGTTGGACACCTATCAGTCACCTGTCAGGCATCTGTCAGTCTACTATCAGTCACCTATAAGACACCTGTCAGTCACCTATCAGTCAACTTTCAGTCACCTGTCAATCACCTAACAGTCAACTGTCAGTCAAATGTAATGCCTCCCCTTTTTTGATGTCATTTTAGATTTAGCCCAGCAACAGAACTTAGCAGCTCTTCGCCACGACTGGTCAGGCGGCAACGCCGCCGCCATCGAAAACCCCAAACACAGCGGATGGAGAGGGTACAAAAAAACACACACATACATACACACAGACAAACACACAAACTAATTTTTCTGTCTCCTGCTTTTTGTCTGACTATCTGTCCCTGATCTGTCCTTACTCTCTTCTGTCTGTCTTGCTGTGCTGCTGTCCTGTATTTTGTCTCTTTCTCTCTTTGTGCCTCTCTATCTTTCTCTCTCCATCCTTGTCTCTCTGTCTCTCTATCTCTCTGTCCATCAGTCTGTGTCTTTCAGCAGTGTCACTGACTCCACCATGTCCTTAAATGTCATCACCGTCACTCTGAACATGGGTGAGTATCCAGGGAGAAGGACTGTCTCTGGACTTTGTATTAAATTATTGGTTTGAATTGATTTCAAAATTTATATCACCAGGAAAGCATCATCGAGATGTAGACTCTCCTTTACAGAGTGTCCTGGCAAAGATAGGACAATCATTTTAGTCTGGCAAGTTACAAAGATACAAACACACAGTAATTACAAACAGAGGTCAACATCTCCTGGGTCATATAATGGAAACCACTAGTCAGAGCATCTTCAGGCTGATCTTTATCAAACACCTTGTGTTAGTTTGAAACCTTCTCCAGCTCTGAAACTGTGTCAGAGAATAAATAACAGTATCTTCTGCAAACAGATGTCAGTTTGAAACAAAAACCAGAAACATTTTGAATGATTCTGCTCTCATGAATTTTCAAACTAAAGTGGCCCCAAAGCAGAGTCCTGAGTTCTGCCTTTTATCGTTCCAGGAGGTCTAGAGGTGATGTCCTAGCCTGTACCCACAGTCCACTACTGAGAAGTTCTGTCTCTCCCTTATCTATTTCTATGTCACCTGTCTCTCCCTTACTTGTATCCCTCACCCATCTCTCTCTTACCTGTCTCCCTCACCTCGCCCTCACTTGTCTCTCTCTCACCTGTTTCCCTCGACCCTCTCTCTCTCTCACCTGTCTCCTTCACCTGTGTCTCTCTCAGAGAGGTATAACTTCCTGGGTATCAGTATCGTGGGTCAGAGTAATGACAGAGGAGATGGAGGGATTTATATCGGCTCCATCATGAAGGGCGGAGCCGTTGCTGGAGATGGACGTATTGAGCCCGGAGACATGTTACTTCAGGTAATACAGTAGTAATACTACCTTGACTACAGATACTTCAGTCGTACAACTACCTAACTACAGATACTGTAGTAGTAATACCACCTTAACTACAGGCACTGCAGTATTATTACTACCTTAACTACAGATACCACAGTTGTAATACTACCTTAATGTCAGGTACAACAGTAGTCTTACTACCTTAACTACAGATAGTGGGGTAGTAATACTACCTTGACTACAAATACCCCAGTAGTAATACTACCTTGACTACAGGTAGTGGTACTGAGCTGACTCTTTTGTCTTTAGGTGAACGATGTGAACTTTGAGAACATGAATAATGATGACGCCGTCAGAGTGCTGAGAGAGATTGTCCACAAACCGGGGTGAGCTTACTGATTCTATTATAACTGTAATACTGTGATTGCTACTGTATCTGAACGAACACCGTTATTGCTGACCTCTGCTTCAGACAGTCATGTTTTGATGGGGCAGCATGTTAGCATGTGTCTCCACATGTCAGATTTAAGACTGACTGTTAACCCATTTAAACTGGGACAGCATGTACATATTTCAACCTTCCAAGCAGGGAGCGCGGATACATCATTTTGTAACATTCTGTAGTTTTTCAATCATTTCTGGAGTCGTGGTGAATCAAATCATCATTCTCGTCTGCCTCTGATAGGTTAATAAATCATAATAAAGCTATAGGATTCATGCTCGAATCTTGCTACGTGCTTTGTGAGGAAAATAAACAATGACGGAGGCAGAGAGCAGCTTTGGAGGAGAAGCATCCAGCCTTAGCAACGATGGTGATATTGTCCCTCTCCTTCTGCTTCAGTGGCCAGTGGAGCCACAATTCCAAAGCATGACTTCAGCAAGATTTTTCAGAAGAGAAAGGCCTGCAGGGAGTGTCAACTTCTCCCTGAAAATGAGAGAGCTGATGGACCTAAAGTCTATGGCTGTAAGCAGTGTGAACAACCTCTATGGCTCGCACTATCGGCGTTTTCTGTGAGTGCTGCATGACTTTGAGTGAGCACAGAGATGAACACACTGTCAGCCACTTATTAAGGGCAGCTGTATACCCTTTCAACACTTTATTTCTTATATTTACATTTGTATTGATGGACACTTTATCGTGACTGCCACTTGTTTTACAGAAGGCAAATAGTTTATTATTCTCCAGTGCAGAGCCTTTACTTTAATTTATATGGCCGCTTTAGGTAACCCTTTCTTTTACGGAACACTTATTACCAGATAATTAACAGTTAATTACCTAGTAACAACATGAAATTATCTGGTAATTAAATGATAACTACTAAGTCAATACTGTCTAGCTACCAGGTAGGTAACCTTCCATCGTCATACAAATTTGAAGCCGAATTGCTCTGGTATTTCCAGGATTTTCTCTGCTTCCTGGAACCACCACTTGCGCAGTAGCATTGTACGCATTCGGCGGGTGAGTCGCTGTGATAATGCTCGGCTCAGACAGTGTATCGCTACGCAATCTTCGCACGCCCATAGGCTGTATCAAGTTTCAATCATAGAAAATAAGAACCCCAAATAGCTTTTGAAAATGGAGCTGCACAGAAAAAAAGATTAAAAACTAGACATTATTGACTAAGTAGTTATCATGTAATTACCAGATAATTTCATGTTGTCACTAGGTAATTACCTGTTAATTACCTGGTAATAAGTGTACCGTAAAAGAAAGGGTTACCCCGCTTTATTTCATTTGAGTTTGTTTGTTTAAGGTTTTTTAATAATCTGATGAAGGTTCGGAAAATAAGAGGTAGTTATCTAGAAAGCCACATGTGCAAGCTCTAAAATACTTTTAAATTTTATTTCTATCTGCTACAGAGGCTGAGCTATCAGCTTTTTTTTGTAAACCTCCACACTTTAGAAAACCTCAGGATCTGAGGGTTCAGGTCTTAATGGGCTGAAACCATAAACTGTATATACTATGGACAACTTGGTTCCGCCTCCCACCTATATATGGATTTGAAGCCAAAAAGCTCTCGGTATTTCCGCTATTTTATTTCCTGAAACCAGTAGTGTTGTGCACATTCGGGGGGGGGGGGGAGTCGCCGAGTGTCACTGTGATGACACTCAGCCCAAACAGCGTATCCCCTGGGTGAGCTACACAATCCTTGAATGCCCATAGGCTGTATCAGGTGTCAATCAAAGAAAACATGAACCCCCTAATAACTTTTAAAAATGGAACTTCACAGAAAAAAGAGGACTTGAGCACAAACCAGTCTTACTGTAACTACGTCAACATCGCAAGCAGGGGGGAGAAAAATGTATGTTTTGTGTAATAAATTTCTAAAGTTTGTCCACAGTCCCATAAGCTTTGCTGGCGGAGGCGGGATTTATGACCTATACTACATCCCATCAATAGAGGGTGCTATTTTCGGAGTGGCTTCACCCAGCAAGGAGGCAGACGCTGTCCATTCTATATACAGTCTATGGTTGAAACAGTGTCCTGAAACCTTCATTCTCTCTGATGTCCGGCAGGGGGTGTCTGATTATAGCAATCTATGATCTAATGGTTCTCCTCAGCTGCGTCATCCTCTCACTAACATTCCCCTGATGAGTTTACGGTCTCAGTCTGTGGGTTACAGTCATCGTAAGTACAGCATGATGACCATTCAGGGATTTTGGTCTTTTTTGAGTCAGAGGCTGTGTCTCAATTCAGAGCGCACTCAGCCATATGCAGTCTGTGAGCGCACTGCCGTTATGTGGACTTGAGTACCCTGGGTGAGAAGGTCCGGCTTTTGTTACTTGGGATGGTCTACCCTTCAGAGGACTTCCTGGTTGAGTCACCAAATGTCCCCGCCCTCAGGTTCGCCTCACCACTGACTTGAAGAAAAGCCGTGGAGCGCAGCAGTTGTTTTTTAATGGTGCGACCTTGCATACATACAATACATACACAAACCAAAAGACACAGACACAAAACAATACATGCCTACAAGCACAGATCATTTCCACAAAATTCATCCAATGATTGCATATTTTGTATGAAGGAGTATGAGGGCAGTATTGAGAATTTTTCTTTGAGATTTCGAGCTTGAAGTTGTGAAATTATGAGAATGAAGTCATTAATTTATGAGAATAAAGTTGTAAGGTAACCTGTTATTTCAGAGGAGAGTTGTTAAAATTAGGGCCATGAAGCATTTGAAGGAACTGCGCTTCAGTGTAGGTTTCACAAACAAGGAGATACTTCATCCTTTGGCACATCAGCATTACATTGTCATAAGTATGAGGACTTTAAAAAGAATATATGAGAAATACGTCTTTTCCACAGAAAAAAAAAACAAAAAAAAACAGGTTGATTTGGAGGAAATTGCTGCTTTTGTGGAGGCAGAAATGGATATGCTGCGGATAAATCCGTCAATGCAGCCGTAAATATCCATGAATGACATTGAGCTTTAGTTTATGATATGAATCCATATGCCATAATAAGGCATTGGTGTCTCTGCAGGTGTAGGTTACTGCCGATGTCAGAGACGTGGAGCTCGTCGGAGCTCGACTCCGTCTGGATCACGAATGTTGATTATCAGTTGGATTGTTTTTTGAGAAACCACAAAAACTCTCTGAATGACCCGCTGATGAATCCACCGATAACCCTGCAGATGACCAGCTTCAGCCGTTCCCCACTCTACCAAAGCAGCTTTATGACTTTATTTACTTTATGACTATATTCTCCTAAGTTTACAACTTAAATCTTTAAGTCCTTAAAAAAACTTGATGTGACCCTGATACTCTGATGTAGCTTATGTTTTTTATTGTGGTAGCAGAGAAGATCAGTTCTTTTCTAAAGAGTATAATGTTTGGTTTGCAGCTGCAGATTTTAGTGAGTTAAGAGAGCATGTGCTCATGAAGCCTGAGCTGACTGTCTTGTGTTTTTGGATTTCCTTTATTTTCTTTAAAGAGGCGCTGCGTCTTCAGGCGAGTCCAGCCTCTTCACCCGAAATGCGCAGCTGTGCAGCGGCACGCAAGGAATTCTGGGGATCCAAGGCCATGAAAGCATAAGTGCACGCTTAAAAAAGGAGTGGGGGCAGGGTGGTTTTGGGACCGCATTTTAAGGGCGCTCAGAGCCAAATGGGCCACTGTTAGCGCCGCATGATGACGTCACGCACACTTGAAATCCACCATTCCATGGTGCAGACCCTGAATTGAGACACAGCGAGAGAGACCAGAAAGAAGGATTTAGACAGGAGAGGCCTGACAGCTTCATATCAGAGTGACCAGAAAGTCAGGACAGATCCATGGATCCTCCTCACGTCCATATATGGTCACTTCCAGTTCTAATAAAAACAAGATTGTGTCTTTTCTAAAACTCGATGATCTGAACGAGACTGGTCTCTCTGTATGTCTGCAGTCCAGTGATGCTGACTGTTGCTAAATGTTGGGATCCAAGCCCTCGAGGGTGCTTCACGTTACCAAAGAGTGAGTAAACACCACACCTCTACGAAGATTATCGATGAAAGGCGTGAATGATAATAATTCATCTCTGTAAATCAGAGGCCCTAAAATCAGATCAGAGTTTGACTTATGCACTGATTGTTTTTACTGGGCACCTGTCCCACACTGGTCTTACATCACCCCCCAACCTACCAGGTGAGCCAGTCCGTCCCATTGACCCCGCCGCCTGGGTGTCACACACAGCTGCCATGACAGGGAGGCTCCTCCCACACTACAGTAAGACTCCCATCAATTACTGCAGATTTCCTCCAGCACCTGCAAATCACCTGTCTGACTCCGCCCACATCTGCGACTCTGTCTCAGGTGTCCACGAGGAAAACCCGCTCACCATCCACACTGACATGACCACCGTCATCAGAGCCATGGCCAATAGGGAGTCCGGCCTGGAGGTCAGAGACCGGATGTGGCTAAAGATCACCATCCCTAACGCCTTTATTGGTGAGAAGCCCACACAGGAAGCTGATGGGACCGAAGATCTTAACTAACACTACAACCAAACACCACTCAAACCAGAACCAACCCCATGCCTCTCTGTCTCTCTCCCTTGTACAGGCTCAGATGTGGTTGACTGGCTCCATCACAATGTTGAAGGTTTCACTGACCGTCGCGAAGCGCGGAAGTATGCCGGGAATCTGCTGAAAGCTGGATACATCCGCCACACGGTCAACAAGGTGACCTTCTCTGAGCAGTGCTACTACGAGTTCACAGACCTGTGTACAGGTGAGTCACATGACCACAGTTATCTTAAAGAGACACTCACACCTGAGAGTTCAAAAAGTTTAATTTGTCAGGACTATGAAGAGGATTACAATATTTTTGCATGTTATTACATCCGGTGATGTGACTTTGTTCTAAAGGCCCTTTGGGGATTCTGAAGCAGGAAGAACACACCTCTCCTCTGTTGCATGGACAAATTTGTTGGTTGCTCCAAATGAAGTAGTAAAATAATTTTCATCAATGAAACCAGGAAAAGCCAAAATTTGTTTAATGTTTCAGACATGATAGCTATTTGGTAAGGCAGGAAAAGCAGCAAAGACCCGGAGAGTACAGAACAGCATCACCCATTGAGGCTGTGAAACCAGACTTAACTTAAAAAGGAGGAGGTGAAGAGGAGGAGAGAGCAGCACAGACGCTAGTAAAATCTGTGTCTCAATTCAGGGTCTGCAGACTAGGTAGTGCACATTTGCAGTGTGCATGACATCCTCACATGGTGCCAAGGGTGTCCCATTTTACTGAGGGCTCTCTGAGGGCTCTAAAAATGAGGCCACAAACCATCCTGCCTCTGCCTCTTTTACAAGTGACCATTCCTGCACACTGCAGGGCCTTGGAATTCCCAGAATTCTCTGTGTGCTGTTGCACAGCTGCACATTGCAGGTGAGATGTCAGACTGCTTGGAGGCGCAGCGCCTCTTCAAGGAAAATCCAAAAACACAAGACAGTCAGCTCAGGCTCCATGAGCGCATGCTCCCTTAACTCACTCAAAGCTGCAGCTACAAACCAAACATTATACTCTTTAGAAAAGAACTGATCCGCTCTGCTACCACAATCAAAAACATTAGAAATAAGAAAGCTGTCAGAACATATGCCATCATGGAGAAATGTTGTGGAAATAGCGTTTTTTTCTTCAAGTCAGCCATGATAAGGACCTGAGGGCAGGGACATTTGGTGATGCAACCAGGAAGTCCTTCAGAGGGTAGACCGTCCCAATTCACAAAAGTCAATCCACCTTACATAGGGTGTGCAGGGCATATATGCAGGGTGCATACTAGGCAGTATACTGGGCAGTATGCAGACCCTGAATTGAGACACAGCCTCAGCTTAAAAGGAGGAGCTGAGGAGGAGATGGAGGGAGCAGCAGCACAAACACCGGCACCAAAATCCCCTCAGCTTGACAGAACCCAAACCCTTACCCTGAAAGCTGCCTGATATTAGACTCTCTTTTTATTTTTTTACTTTTTTATTCTATTTTAAATTTTTGAAAATGGAAAAAAACAATGCAGAACATTCCTCAAAAACATAGAATTTTTTGAAAGTGTGAGGGGAAAAAAAAAGAACAAATAGACAGTACAAAAAACAGAATGGGGCCTAAAAAGCTGAACAAAATTTATAAGTGAAAAATAATGCAGTAGTTGGATAGTTAACTCATTCAGTACCACGTTCATTTATACAATTTTAACCCAGTGCCACCATTGACCGCAATATAGCTGGGCAGATAACTGTAATAATCGTTCACTTGCGGATAAAAGCACCAAAATTGGCACACATACTCCTTAGAAGTTGCTCTTTTGATATTTCCATCTGGCCAAATGAAAATTCAAGATGGTGGCCATTTTTCAAGATGGCCACCATTGAAAATACAGTAATATTGCAATTTGCAATAAAATCCCATAGACTTGTCCTATTTGGATGAACTTTGTGTCAAATCATACATTTTCCACTATGCAGAATCCAAGTTTGGACCCAATTAGAATTTTACCTAAAATGCATGGTAGCACCATGGGATCACTCTTTGTCTGGTCTCTATCCTTCAAGCTGTTTGGCGTGGGTGACCCTGCCAGGAGTACAATACTCCAGCCGGCATAGCTCTAGGGGTCATGGAGACACACAAAGTGCCCCACCACGATAAGGTGGTGATCCCACCGAGGCAGGTTGTTTTTTTTTTTTTTTTTACAAGTAGGCTGTTTGGATGAGTAGGGTTTTACTACAGTGTTTCTAAACCTCACACCTGCAGCTGCACAGTGCTGTGCAGGTCAGACCAAAGCAGTAGCATTTGCATCGACCGCAGCATTCCAACTTGCATCCACACTTGGCCAGCTGCTGGCAACTCTCTGCAATGGGTGGGAGCTCTGTCCAAACAATCTGCCACAGATCTCCTTTCTTGGTCCAGCCCCAGTTGGCAGGACTATGTGTTTCTGGTTGACATACTATTGACTGACTCCAGATGCAGCCTGCTTGGTAGGATGCACGCATGACATATTGCTTAACTGCTGATTGAGTTGGAGGAGTGGCTTCGTACGGCCTCTGCTTCCGAGCAAACATGTCCAACCTTGCATCGTCGACACCTTCAGCTGTGCTGGATCTGTCGTACAACATGACCACAAACTTCTCTAGGGTTTTCAGGTCTTCATCATCCAATACAGGTGGGTAATGGCTGAGTTTGCTGAAGACACTGGAAGCCTCATCACAAACATTCCAGGTTTGCCAAGCAGACTTCTTCCCTTTGCCACGGAATGCTGAAACAACATCGCAACCAGTGAATGCATGGAAGAAGAGCATCCCTTTGCTCTTTTCTGCAAGAGTGCCACACAGGTCATGAACAGGAATCCACTTCAGGTTCTGTCTTTGGCCAAAGGCAACGCACAACTGCTGCAGACCGAGGTTCTGAAGTGCCTGCAGAACACTCACTGTGATGACAACAACATCTGTGTCGTTGGCTTTGACCATGATGACCTTGCTGCCTGCTTCTGTGGCATGCCTGGCATGCACAAAGATCTGGGTGTCAGCTTCTTCATGACTGCATGGTGCCACCCCAGCCAGATTAATAGTAATGTTGTAAGAAAGTGAATGTGCAAGTGAGAAGTGTTGCCTAATAATTAAGTGAGATGTAATGCAGGCAGGTCAAGCATTTTTCTTTTTTGGATTTTTTTTACACTCAGACACATTTTTTTCAGTCTCTCTCTCTCTCTCTCTCTCTCTCACACACACACACACACACACACACACACACACACACACACACACACACACACACACACACACACACACACACACACACACACTAACACACACACACACACACTAAACCTCTAACAACACTGAGATATATGTTACCAACCATTTTACCCAAGTCGGACATAATGTAAACCTCATAAATACCAGAATATTAGGATTATGGGACTGAAATATGGTTCAAGGAAGCCAGTAAGTAAGTCCATGGGTCCAAATTTGGATTCTGCATAGTGGAAAATGTATGATTTGACACCAAGATCATCCAAATAGGACAAGTCTATGGGATTTTAATGCAAATTGCAATATTACTGTATTTTCAACGGTGGCCATCTTGAAAAATGGCCGCTATCTTGAATTTTCATTTGGCCAGACAGAAATATCAAAAGAGCAACTCCTAAGGAGTATGTGTGCCAATTTTGGTGCTTTTATCCGCAAGTGAACGATTCTCCTGTAATATGCTATTATCCGCCCCGCTAATAGAAATTTCTGTATCTTTCAGGATCCACCGAATATCTTGTGATTGGACTAGAATGAAGTGCAATATCTCAAAAGATAGGAGTCATTCTCTTCTTCCATCAGAAAAAAAGTTAGTCTCTAACCCACTCCTGCATTTAGTTATTGCCTGCTCAATGCAGCATGGTCATATCATCTTTGCCGATCTGGAAAAAGAAACCTGGGAAAAACACATTTTTACGAAGGAAAGATTTTCAAGCAGAACTCTGATGATCTTTTTTATTTTACTTCAAACTACTTTACCAGTAGCATCAAGGTCCTCCCTCCTCAGACACTACTCCTCATCTGATTGTGATAGGTCATTTTGTGACAGCTGGGAGCCATATCGGCCCTGACGCCGTGACGTAAACCACACGGACTGCGAGTACTTGTTTTTGTTATTGTAACATGGTTATTACATATTTGTCGGCTTTTCTGTGTTTAGAACAACGCCAAACTTAGTCACAAGTTGGGGAGGAGCGCCCTCTGGTGGATAACAAAAAAACTGAAAAATCTGTCCAAATCTGTCATTGGCACTGAATGAGTTAACACATTATATATAGCACAGTGTGGGATATGGTTAAAGTGATGTGTTGCTATGGTTAGCCATCTCTTCCCAAAGATAGTAGTAGATAGTAGATAGCAGTTAAAGCCTCCATTCATAGACCTCCCTCAGCTTCTGTTTCCACTGTGCCACTGTCAGTGGCTCTGAATTCCTCCATTTTATTGTCACCATTTTCTTAGCAGTCATCAAGAGTATATGTGACAGGTACTTTTGCTCTCTGATGTATGTGTTTCCAGGGGTTTGATCGAAAAGAAACTGACATGGGGTGAATAGTAAATCAATTTCCAGAACTTTGTCTGTCTTGCTTTTAATCCCTTTTCCAGAAAGGAAGCAACACTGGGCAATCCAAAAATATGTGTGAGTGGTCACCAACCATTTTACATTCTCTCCAACAGTATATCATAGCAGGGTTATCCACAAATTTGGAAACCACAAAAGGCGTCTTAAAGAACCTTGTCTTCATCTTCCATTCAAACTACTTCCACATGTTACTATTAATACCCTTATGACCAGTGCATTTTGTTTCCCACTCTTCATCCTCAATTATAACATTTCATTTAAGTTCTTCCTCTTCTTCTTTTTCTTCTTCTTCTTCTTCCTTTTTCTTCCTTTTCTTCTTCTTCTTTATAACACATTTCTGTACATATGGAAAACATGCTTTTTGTTGGGCTAATGTTAAGTTATATTGATAAAATAAGTTTCTATGTTTGAAGGAGCACCTTTTATAGTATTCCAATATCTATGGTTTGTGATATAATGCCTGATCTTAAAAAACAACAACAAAAAAAATGAAACAAATCACTTCAGGGTAGTAAGAATTTTTTTGGGAGATATGAGAATGGCTGTAAAACATTGTCACAAAATAACTGGTCAATAACCTTCAGTTCTCTCAATTCTTAAAGGTTACATCCATTGTCCAGATTTCCAGCAATCTGCATAGCCTGTGAAAGGGCAGCTGTCCCTCTAATTCTCTTTTGGACTGTAGACCATACTTTTAACGTGTATTTCATCCATACATTTTGATTTCCAGTTTCTTCTGAGACTGCTTTCTCAAAAACACAAGAGCAGATAGAGGTAAAGCTGGTAATGAATTCTGCTCTATGTTTACCCATCCCGACTCCATGTCATCATTAATCCAGGCTACCACTGCTGTTAGATGCAACGCCCAAAAATATTTTTTACTGGGGAGGCTGAGTCCAACCTTGTTCGTCTCAAGAGTGAGTGGTTTAAGTCTCACCCATAAAGATCTAGATATAAGCTTGTCCAGCATATTGAAGGCTGATATCAGGATCCCGATTTGGAGAGATTGAAACAGAAACTAGAGTCTGGGAAGTAGATTCATTTTAACAGCCTCTACCCTACCAAAAAGAGACATCCCATCTTGCCAAGTCATTTCTAAATGTCTCAAATATTTTTGTGTAATTGGCCTTGTATAATTGTGTTACCTTGGTAGTGAGTGTGATCCCTAAATATCAGAACCCTGTTTAGATCTGCAAAGGACACTTTATCATCAAGCTGGCTGGGCCAAGCCCTAGACACCATCATTGCCTCTGATTTACTTGGTTTAAAGGTAGGGTAGGCAGTGATACACTTTTTGTTATAGTAGATGAAATGGTCCTTCCACCCTGAGAGTACTCAATTCATCATGTATTCAGAAAGAGAAACAAAAAGAATCTGAGATCTGTGGCAGCCGCAATACTGTAAAAACTTCGACCCATCGTTTTGTTTGGTCCGAATGTAAAGAACCAATAAGATGCCTTCAAGATGCTGCCCTGCTCCCTTCTGCCCCCATCCCACCCCTCCCACTAGCGGGCACACGTATGCCGCGGATAGCAAGCATGCTCCTCTGCCTGAATTCCTTGTTAGCTGGAGAATGTGTGACCATTTTACAATGGCAGAGAAAAAGCAGCCTAAAATACAAGTTCCAGTGGTACCTGTGACAGCTGGGCTGGCTACATAGCCAAAGAAGAGAAAGACGGCGGCAGAAAGGGCTGCAACAAAGAAGGCTCTGGATAAAGCAAGAGGACAAACCAAAGTTAACATCAGGGCAGCTGGACTGTGTAGAGACGTTTCGCCTCTTATCCAAGAAGTTTCTCTAGTTCTAAAATTGCTAGTGAGGGGAGCAGATATTTATCTTACTGGGGAAGGGGGAAACAATGACTAGGAAGGGTTGGAATGAATGGGTCGTAGAAACCCATTTCCCGGGTGTTTATCCCGAGAGTAGTTAACCTGTACAGGAAACCCACACACACGGATCAATATTTACTTTTTGATTCTGTTGGGTCTAAAACCTGCAACAAGTAATTAAATCAAACACAAAGAAGAGAAAGACAATGGTATTAGATTTCTTACTCGCGAGGAGAACGGTTCAATCTCCAACAATCTCCAAACGCTCTGCCCGTATCTTGCCGTTTCCTCTCTTTTTATTGTGCTTAGGGCGGTCCCTGGTTACATAGCGCTGCATGCTTCTAAAGGAAATGGGGAAACTACTTACTTCTGCAGCGTCAACATACATTTCCATAAATGGTATTAAACAAACATCTTATTGTTCACAACGGAAACAGCGACTATGCTGTAAGCACTCGTCTGCAATTCGTTTACCACGCAGACGGCCTTTCACAGCCCAGACGACCTTTCACAACCCAGTGTTCCGTTTCTCCTCTGCCTTTTGGTAGTTTTACACCTCTTAAACGAAAACAGGATGTCTCCACAACATGATCAGCACATGCAGTCCTGGGTGTTCTCTTGTGCAAGCAAGCAAGGTTATGAAGCATGAATTTGAGCAATAAGTAAACTGATAAAGTTATTTACAAATGTTATTACTTATAACATTATTCTAACAGATTCCCACCATCCTCTGCAGCACAAACTGGGTGTTATCAGAACACTCAACCACTGGGCTGAAAACATTCCCACAAAGACAGAAGGTAAGGAAAAGGACCAGAAACACACTAAAAATGCCCTGACAACCTGTGGATATCCTATGTGGGCTTTTGTAAAGAACAGGAAGAGAAAGAACATGGAACAATAAAGGGAGAAGAGACGCAAGAACATTGTAATCCCATACGTTGCAGGCTTGTCCGAAAAACTCAAGATGATCTTTGGCGAACACTATATTCTGTTTACTTCAAGCTTGAAAACACACCAAGGCAGAAGCTAGTCCATCCAAAGGACAAAACTCGCAGACATAAACAGAGTAATGTGGTGTATGCTGTCCAGTGCAGCGAGGAATGCTTGGATCTGTACATTGGGGAAAATAAACAACCACTTCACAAGCGCATGGCTCAACACAGGAGAGCCACTTCCTCAGGTCAGGACTCAGCTGTCCACCTTCACTTAAAGGACACAGGTCACTCTTTCGCGGGCAGCAATGTTCAGGTGTTGGCTACAGAGTACAGATGGTTTGAAAGAGGAGTTAAAGAAGCCATCTTCACCAGGCTGGAGAAACCTTCTCTGAACAGAGGAGATGGACTCAGGCATAATCTCTCTGGCACTTACAATGCAGTTCTTAGCTCTCTCCCCAGGAAGCTCCACATACATTCACACCTGGGACCACATGACCACAACACCTCACATTAATGGGGTTGTTAACGACCCATTCAGGTTCACGACTCTTGGGATAAACACCCGGAGATGGGTTTCTAAGACCCATTCATTCCAACTCCTCCCAGTCATTGTTTTCCCCTTCCCCAGTAAGATAAATACCTGCCCTCCTCGCTAGCTATTTTGGAATGGAAGAAGCTTCTTAGATAAGAGGTGAACCATCTTCTCAACTCCACACAGTCCAATTGCCTGATTCTGGAGTCTTGACGACCATGACCTGGATGAATGAGAATCTACATGGACATCAGGGCAGCCTTTAAGAGGTGGAGACAACAGAGCCGTTGCTTGTTTCTGTTGGAAAGGTAATAATTTGTTTTGCTTTGGTGGATTTTTTTATTTTCCAAAAAAATGTAATGTTCGCCAGCTTAGCTACTTTTGTAGCTTGTATTAACCTAATGCTAATGTTAGTTGTTACCTGCTTGTAGTGGCCGCCGTGCGGGTGCCGCTGTATTGAAGACATTCTGGTCATGTTGCACACCTACAGTCGGCAGTGTCTCCATAGTAACTATACTAATAATACTAATAATAACTTTATTTTTATAGCCTTAAAAAGCAGAAGTTTACAAAGTACTTTGACTAACAGTCGTAAAGCATCAGCACATGGAAATAAAAACAAATAAAAAACAAAAGTTCGTTAAAAACAAGGCCTCTAAATTGAAGAACAATTTCATTCTAGTCTGTTGTTAAGTAGTCTGTTGGCATCTACAGTAGCACCAATGCTATTTACTTCTATGTCGACTGGGCCCCATCTCTAATTCTAATTTCCTAATAACATATTTATCTTTATTATGTCTGAATTTAATTGGAAGCACCATTGTTGTTTAAAAAAAGCATGCATAGTGGTGTTGTTGTCTGATGAAGCAGCTTGGAAAGTTTACAGATAAAATAAATAAATACGACAGATATTTTAGCCAGAATAATATCTTCATACCACACTCTCCTCCTCATTTCAGGTACCGCAAGCTGTAAAACAGAAAGTCCAGAGCAAGGAGTTTGTATACCATGAAGGCCCCACAAGATGTACAGTCGACCAAGAGACCTTATTGTTTGGATATTATTTTGTCCAATAAATGTATGTTATATTTTATCTCATGTGTCATCTTCTATGCACCATTACTACTGCAGATTCTGTTGTGATAAAAGTTGTTCCAAGTCTTTGCTGATGCGATTGGTGATGATAATTATAATTTACTAGTCTGGTAGTAAATTGCTGGGGAGTAAGAAGGAGCACGGGCATATGTTTGTGGGCGGGGCTTGCTGGAGCAGCAAGTGAGTGGAGAGGAGGATCTGAGGGGAAAAACTGGTGGGAAGGGGTTGTGTTTACATTCAAAACTTCCCCCAAAAATGGGCACTTCTGAGATCTTTCCTACCCCAGCTTCAACTTTATAACCAGACACTGGACCATAGTGGTTGAGATTTTGTAGGACAGCTGGGATTGAGTGGACGGAGTTTCAATAAATAACAATATATTGTCCATATAAAGAGCTATTTTATGTTGGAGTCCACCCTCATCTCTGGTTCCTTGTATATGGGGATTCCTTCTTATCAGTTCTGCTTGGGGTTCAATGTTAAGAGCAAACAAAACCAGTGAAAGTGCATCCCCCTACCTATCCTCCCTGTCCCATATTGAAGAAATCAGAGCATTGACCATTAACTCTCATTCTTGACTGTGGGTTTAGATAAAACACCCAAATAGTTTCTTTTTTATATAACATTTATAATATTTATATATCTACATATATCAATATATTTGTGACGTCAGGAAGATCAAGAACATTGAAACAGCCGCAACGGTATGTAGTGGTGGAGGGGAGTGATTTAGAGGATGTCTTTTGAACTGCGGTATGTGACCAACAAATGTTGTTTTTAGCATACATTGTTTGCATCATTTGCAACAAGTTTCCTGTGTTTAGCTCAACTTTATTATTATATTTATTTGTCAGAGAGTGTTCCATAACATCAATTACACATTATTTGTACAAAGTACGATGGTGAAAATCATTGTTTGCAGCTGTAATAAACCAGAGCATTTTTCATTTGTTAGGCACCTGAATGTGTTTTTTGATTAGGTGTGTTTGAGTGTGGGACTATTTTTTCCCATCACTATCATCATTCCCCCTCTGATGATGATTATGAGCAGTCACCCTGTCCCAGCCATGGTGACTACATCCCAACATGAATCAGAGGCAGAGGCCCCCAAGGCTCTGCTTACCTTTCATTATTATGTTATTATGTTGTTACAATTTTTCTGTTTGACTCGATTGTTGCGAATGCACTATTTCTGAGCATGTATATAGTTACCTTTTGCATTGTTTTTTTGCACACACGTTCAGTTCAGATTCAAATTTCAAATAAAAAATTCATGTGCAATAATAGTATGTTACTTGAGAATGTTGAGAAAGCATTCATCTTTGCACAGTTGTTTGCACTAATTTTCGCCTATAGTTGTCTTAATTTATTTTTTTTGCACACCAGGAATCCAAGACTCAAAAAAAATGTTTCTGGGTCTAAACATGTAAAGGTTGACTTTTCAAATGTGAAATAAAAACTTAATGAGCAATAACAAGCCATGAAAAAGAAAATTCTTTTTTGTTGTTGTATTTTCTTCTTTTAAAGAGCTGAAAATTCCATGTAATGTGCTATAATCATTAACCAGATGTTAAAAAGTCAAGTACTCCTAGAAAAAGGGACCAAAGCTCTCAGACTTAGAGCATTTTCTGACTATATTACAGCCATAATAACAAAATATCTCCAATTGCTTTTGTAGCCTAAAGGTCCTTACACACCAGGAACGACATAAATATACGTCACAAAATTAAGAAATATTCGGAGGCGAATTTTGATGCGCCTGACTATATATATCAAGCACAATGCGATTTTGCGACTTCCAGGGGGAAAAAGACGCGTCCCAACTGGAAGCGAGAAGACTGACACAACACCAGACTGACTGTTTTCACTAGTGTTGAGATGGCTGTCTATCATGATAGCAGTCAGGGCCAGTACAAGATAAGCACATTAAACTATAATCCATAAACGTAAGGTAACAACCGAGACGTAATGGTGCTGTTGAGTTTGAGACATATGGTATGTTGTATCTGAACAGGTTAGCTTACAAGTTCAAGTTACCTAGCACTGATGAAAGTTAAAACAAAGGCTTTTTGCAAAATGTTAAACTATATCATTAAGCAGCGAAAAGAGGGATGCACTTTCCACAACACTGCCGGTTGTGTCTGCCAGTACAAGATTCAAAAGATGTGCATAACACAGTGTATGAATCTGATTGGGGGACTGCTCAGAGAGGAGTGTAGAAAACTGCTGATACTGTCCCTGCATATTGGCTGCACCATCTGTGGAGTTGCCCACACATGTGCCAATATCAATATCAAGCTCCAGTAGAACCTTTTCCAGGAGCTCTGCAAAATGCTTCCCCTAATGATTTACAGTCCACCATAGCAATCAATCTTTCATGAATGACATCAGATACATATCTTAGGATGATGGAGCACTGGTGCTGATATCTTGTGTGGTGTCAATTTGGACTGAGAACATTCCAGCTTGTCTTACTTCTTCGGCTATAATCGCCTTTATCAGTTGACTGATGACATCCACAACTTTATTAAATGTGTCTTTTGACAGCAGATGTTGCCATGATTAACAGCAATGTTTTCTAGGCTGTAACCTGCCTCCTCTTTATAATAATAATAATAATAATAACTTAGTTTTATATAGCGCCTTTCAAGTAACCCAAGGTCGCTGTACAAAAAGAGATGGGGTTAGGGGATAGAGGAGAGAGGAGCGGAGAGGGTAGAAGTGGGGGTGGGGGGTGGTGTGGTTAAGGACCATAGGCTTCAGTGAATAGATGCGATTTCAGATGCTTTTTGAACGTAGCCAGTGTGGGGGCCTGGCGGAGATGGAGGGGCAAACTGTTCCAAAGGGTGGGGGCAGCAACACAGAAGGCTCTGTCACCAAAGGTCCGTAGCCTGGTGCGGGGAATGACAAGCTGGTCCTTGCCAGAGGACCTCAGGGACCTTGATTGGGAGTAATGCTGGATGAGATCGGAGAGGTACTGGGGAGCAAGAGCGTGGAGGGATTTGTATGCTAAGGCCACATTTGCCGATAACTTTAATAACATCCACTATGCGCTCCATCACCTGCCGTTTTTGTTTCACTTGCGCAGCACACAATGACATTTGGTTGCCAGTCAACATGCTTGTCACGTCTGCCTTTTGTTCACAAGAAAGTAAGCATCTGCACTATCTTTGTGTGTCTTACTTTTTTTGTGTTCCACTATCCTTTGGTGAATGTGTTTCCAGTCTTTCATGCCTCCCTTTATAAAAGGGCCATCACCCAACCACAGGTGCAAATGCCAGACAAACAGGACAGTACACAGACTGATTTTTTTTCACAGTAAGTCAGCCACTTGCAGTTGGTTCCATCTTTGCTATTGAAAACTTTTGGTATAGCAATATTAGGGGGTGGATGAGGATGATAAGAAAAAAATGTATGAATATCCTGTGACTGAGGGCGAGCAAAGTAATCAAAACTATCAACAGACTCATCTTCATCTGTCTCATTCCTAACTTGTGGCTCAGGGTTCTGTTGCTGAGCTGCTGTCTCTGTAATCAGTCCCTGAGTAGACTCTGTTCTCCCTTTCACATTTCTTCCAGTTTCCCTAGACTCTTCTGCACCTGTATCATAATTAAAAAATATATCAATAAGCTTTTAGCACTTTTGATACGGAAAACACATTTTGACTTCACCAATTACAATATTTTCAGTGGCAAAATATGCAGGCTTATTTCATAATACTTTCATCCTAGCCCTTTCCCTTTCAGCTGTGGGCTTTGTGTATTTACTATCTTACTTTTAATGATAACGATTGTTTGGGCATAGAAAGTGGTTAAATCGGAACTAATGCTTGCCTGTTCATACACTCCGTTACAACGGCTCACCTGTTCCTTCCATACTGACAGGAGCATTCCCCTCACCACTACTGGCACCTGGCTCTGCTTCTGACACTAAATCACATTTAAAAAAGGTCAACTCTCAGCACAAATCTCCCCTTTTTTACAAAGCCTTCTGATCAATTCAGGTCAGTTTCATTAATGTAGTGCTGAATCATCTAGCATCTCAGGGCACTTTTCATATAGAGCAGGTCTACACCATACTATTCATTATATTTATTCTAATAATACTCACTCAATGAGCAATCCAACCTGCCCACTCTGGACTTGTGGGATCATGGCTGGTGCTTGGTGCTGGATCTTGCATCTGACTCTGAGGGGCTACAAGACAAATTTTCCCAGTTTTGTGGCGTCGCATCATTGTATTATTGAAATTATATAACATTATTTTATATGCCACAACACTACACAATTCATTGACTTGATAATTAATTAACTTGAATGGTGGTTTGCAGGCAAAGTTCAACATCTTGCCTTACCCGTTTCATCATCCTCATTTGTCATTTCAAACCGCATGCTTGTTTAAGTGAAAAAGTCGCCAATTTAAGCACATTTGGCTGCGTCTGTTTCCAGAGCTTTCCTCTTTTTCATTCTTGCCTTCTCCGCGCCACCCTTGCTTTTTCTGTTTTCCATCTTTCAAACACTACTGACAGTATGTGATGAACTCAAAAAAAAAAAAGTGAACACCGGCCCTCACGATACAAACATCAGACCAGCCCACCGGGAATTGCCCTGATCCTCCCGATTAGCCACTCTGGGCCTGTCTGCATGTTTGTTGTTGTTGTTGTATTGTGTTTGTTGCCACTTTATTGGTGGGTTATTGGGCCGCCTGCCATAAGCTTGAAATAGCTTCCTTAGGGTCACCCTTTCCAGTCCAGTCACTGATAGATCTACAATGTATATAAGTATATTTGTGATATATATATTGTGATGATGTGTGTGAATAAACTAAACTAAACTAAACTAAACTAAACTAAATCTTTTTCCACACATCAAAAATAAAGCACAGGTAGGTTCTACCACCTATAGAACATAGCCAGAGTCCACCTGTTTCCAAGCAAGCACGGAGGTTCCGATGCATGCTTTTATCTCCTGTCCTTTAGATTATTGTAATGCCCTGCTCTCTAGCCTCCCCAAGAAGAACTTACATACCCCTCAGCTATTACAAAATGCAGCTGCAAGAGTGGTGACAAGGGCCAGAGGGTGAGCGCATATAACCCCAGCTTTAGCATCGCTGCATTGGCTCCCCGTCCTTTTCAGGATTGGTTTTAAAGTTCTTTTATCAGTTTTTAGATGTATTCATGGTCTTGGCCCCTCCTATTTATCTGACTTACTTTTATCATATCAAACCTCGCAGACCCTGAGGTCCTCTGGCACAGGCCTTTTAACCTTACCCAAAGTTAAAACACAATTTGCAACACAATAAACATGACTATTGTGTAAATAGTAACTTATCAGAAGACATTTTGACTATAATTATTAGGTATTTGAGTTATTGTTGCTTAGACTTTGCTTTCTTTAAAGTAACCTCCTCTGGCTTTAACAACAGCTTGGCATATACCAGGCATTCAAGTTTTTTAAGATATGTTCCAGGGATTGCATTCCAAGTTTTCTTAAAGGGGCCATGGCATGAAAAACTGACTTTGTTAACAGGAGGGGGGTGTATATCAGGGATAGAAAACCGCTACAATCCCCCCAAGTTCGAAAAAATTCCATCCATTCGTTTTTTAGTTATCTCTGTATTTAGGAACTGTGTGCTCAGAGCCGGCCGTTCTGAAAACTCCACTGACATGACGTCATGTCAGTGCCGGTGGGTTGATGGTACTGCCCATGGAGCCGCCCACAACACCTTCCTCTTCTTTTTTGTCTAGGTAACCCCGACAGAGCTTGGCAGAGTGCTTAGGGTCATTGTCTTGCCGCAAAACAAACTTATGAGCCACAAGTCTGAGTCTAGATGGAACAGCATGGTGCTGGAGGATGGAGTGGTACAGTTCCTTCTTCATGGTACCCTTTACTTCAAACAAATCTCCTACTCCATCACCTGCAAAACATCCCCATACCATGGAACTACCACCTCCATGCTGAATTGTGGGCGTAACACGTGGTGCTTTCAGACCTTCACCAGTTTGTCAGAGGACACAGGCTCTGCGTTTTGAACCAAACTCATAACTCAGCCCACTCATATCTCTTTTTCTTGTTCTGTGGACGAAGTAGTGTTTTTTGCAGATACACAACCCTTCAGACCAGCCTTTCTCAAACATCATTTCATGGTTGTCAGAGATATGAGTTTTGACCTTGTCATGTTGATTTCCTCCCTTATTCATGGTGCTGTCTTTTGCCGATCTCTCTTACTGATGACAATGCTATGTTTATCCTCTGCTTTTGTAGTAACTCTCTTTCATCTAGGCCTTTTTCTATCATCAAACCTTCCAGGTTCCTCTAGTCTCTTCAGAGTGTAGTGGACTCCTTTGTTAAACACCTTTATAGTACTTAAGCCAAGAACCAAAATTTCACATATCGGTACCACCTGGGTGGGCAAATTCTAGTTGTGATTTTTTTGTTGCTATACATCCCTACAATAAGTTTTTATATGATAGACCTTGGTAACTGGTAGCTTTATTGTAGTTATCACTCAAAGTAATAGAGTGCAGCTGTTCAAAAACGAAAAATCGCCTTCCTTCAAAATTAGCTTTCTTTCATTTTAACCTCTCATTTAGGTGTGTTTGAACTATTGGCTAGCCATAGAGACTTGTAATAACCCCCTAAGTAGTATTTAAAGTAATTTATCTAATACAGGTGTGTATATATAAGCTTCAATTAGCCAATTGTCAGGTCTAAATCAAGGTCTAAATTAAGGATATTTTTTGACATAGAAGTAGAAGTAAAATAAATGCAGACTAATGGCATTATAATAACACAACTTTAATATGACACTGACATATTTTAAATGCAGGCACTCAATATACAATCATCCTGGCTGGTGCAGGGCAAGAAGACATTAGCAACAAAATAAGATCTACTGATGTATACACTCTATACAATCATCTGAGAAAAACTCAAATTCCTATTCAAAGTCCTATTCTTTCCATAAGGAACAGTGACAGCAAATATGACTGTCAAGTTTTGGCTTAGTAGATAATACTGTCACTGAGTCACAGTGGGTCTGTTAACATAGCTCCTTTTGGTCATCATTTACTAATGAACATCAGTAATCGACATCAGTATCTGTATCTTCTTCTACATCTGAGTCTGCCGGTGTGCAAGGGGCTCTTCCTCACTGTACTGGTTGGCACAAGTTTGTAATTTGCACAGGTTTGTACACTTCAGCCCATTGCTGAGACAGGTGCAGTCTGGTGGTTTGCATGTCCTCACACACTTGCAGGATAGCAACTGCAAGACCGCATCTGGTGCTGGGGAACCATGCATCCACTGTATTTCCAGCTGCCCTTCATCATTTATGGTCCACCCATGGTCCTTGGGGCTTGGTACAGATGGCTTGGTATGAAGAGACCGTCTCCAGATAGCAGCCTGGTAGTTGGCACGAATCAAATGCATTAATAGGCAATCCTGACATGGTGTAAGCTGGCTGGACTCAACTTTAGCCAAGGTCCTGCATGAAGGTGGTGATAGTGAAAGGATTAATAATAATAATAATAATAATACATTTTATTTGAAGCGCCTTTCACGTCACTCAAGGACACTTTACAGAACATATAAAACAATAATAAAACACTATTAACAATTAAAATCATCAATCATCAAAACAGTTAAAATCAACAAAGTAACATTAAGACATGAACAACAGCAAAGGAATAAATAAAGAAATGAATAATAGCAATTGAAATTTAATTTAAAAAAGTGAGTTAGGGGTGGTGGGAGGGATAGGCCAGTTTAAACAGGTGTGTCTTGAGTTTGGACTTGAAGAGGGGGAGGGAGTCTATGTTGCGGATGTGTGATGGTAAAGAGTTCCAGAGTCGGGGGGCAGAGCGACTGAAAGCTCAGCCCCCCCCCCCCCCCCCCCAGGAAGAGGATCGGAGGCGGCGTGATGGAGTGGCGATGTGGAGGAGGTCAGACGGGTAAGGAGGGGCGAGGTTGTGAATGGCTTTAAAGGTATACAGTAGGATTTTGAACTGGATTCTAAGTGGGACCGGGAGCCAGTGGAGTTGCTGTAGGATGGGGGTGATGTGGCGGGACGAAGGGGTTTTGGTGATGATCCGGGCAGCGGAGTTGTGGACCAGTTGAAGTTTATGGAGAGACGTGTGAGGGAGACCGAAGAGGAGGGAGTTACAGTAGTCCAGACGGGAGGTGACGAGACTGTGGACGAGGATGGAGGTGGAGTTGGGGGAGAGGGAGGGACGGAGCCGATTGATGTGGCGGAGGTGGAAGTAGGCAGTCCGAGTGGTATGGCTGATGTGTGATTTGAAAGAAAGAGTACTGTCAAGGACGACACCCAGACTCTTGACCTGAGGTGAGGGGGAAACTGAGGAACTGTCGATGGGAAGGGAGAGACTGTCAACTTTGGATAGGGGGAATTTTGGGCCTACTAGAAGAATTTCGGATTTCGGATTTCGGATTGATGTTGTCTTTGGCGTTTACAAGGACATGTCAATCAAAAACTCAGAAAGACTAAACAGAGGTGCAGACATGGGGATCCAGTTCAGAAACACTGTTTCTGGCCACAATATTCAGCAGTGGAGGAAACTTCTCTGCAGCCCTGCCAACAAAGCCAGTCTCATCAAGTTCTTGGTGGAGGAATGGAGTTTTTCTCAGATGATTGTATAGAGTGTATACATCAGTAGATCTTATTTTGTTGCTAGTGTCTTCTTGCCCTGCACCAGCCAGGATGATTGTATATTGAGTGCCTGCATTTAAAATATGTCAGTGTCATATTAAGGTTGTGTTATTATAATGCCATTAGTCTGCATTTACTTTACTTCTACTCCTATGTCAAAAAATATCCTTAATTTAGACCTTGATTTAGACCTAACAATTGGCTAATTGAAGCTTATATATACACACCTGTATTAGATAAATTACTTGAAATACTACTTAGGGGGTTATTACGAGTCTCTATGGCTAGCCAATAGTTCAAACACACCTAAATGAGAGGTTAAAATGAAAGAAAGCTAATTTTGAAGTGCAGTGCAGTGCAGGTGGCCCCCACTGAGGAAACACTGGAGAAAGGCAATAAAAACATTAACTAAATCAGCTAAAACATCAAACTAGATAAAATTATAAAATACTGATTAAAAACTAAAATACCATTTAAAAATAAGTGAACACATAGAATAAACATAACATGTAAAATGAGGACTTAAAATATATAAATGAAATAAAATAAGATAGAAATAGGATAAAAATATAGATTAAAAAATAAGACATTAGTTAAAAGCCAAATTAAATAGGTGGGTCTTGAGCCTGCTTTTAAACTATGATACCTGAAAGAACTGCTCCACCATCAAATTGGGCCACACCCACTTCATCAACTCATTTAATTAGACACAGGTTTGATTCATTTATAGAAAAGAGCAGTGTGACCCAAAAAGAGTATGACTTTTAATGTGCTTTTGACTTTCTGTGTTGCTTTTGGAGTTAACAAAAAATTGCCTATTGAGGAAAATAACAAAATGAGAAAAAATATAAAAAGCTACCCCTATGAAAAGTCTATCATATTTTAATTTACTTATATTGACCCTAAAAACAATTTAGTATATGTAAGGTTTTGCCCACCCAAGTGGTACCGACATCTCGTCCGGCTCAAGGACTATTAGGTGTTTTGCAATTTCTCTTTCTGTGTAACCTTCATTCCTCAATGTACAAATCTGTACTTTTGTATCTTTACTCAGTTGTTTCTTTCTAGCCATTTTTGTGGTAGTTGAACGCAGTTGAGATTTATTAGGATTTTTGTATGCAGACTCTCAAAAGCCAAAAAGTCGAAGTGAATAATCCAACTGTGATTTGTTTTTTTGCATTTGCGCTGAAGTTGTGACTCTTGCAAATGTTTTCAACCCTAAAACTAAGCACTTATCTTTTGCTGACATATATTTAGCAATGCCTGTTAACATCAATATATATCAAAAGGTAAATGGAGTAAAATGGTGCATTTCCATGAAAGCAACATCTGATCATGGAGTAAATACATCCCAAAATACATAAAACTCGTGCTGGATTTTTTTTAAAAAGCATTGTGAACAAAAACTGGTGGCAGGTGTTGCCAAGTACTTGCGCGCAAGGCTGGCCATCATGCTGTGTGCTTCTTTATGGTCAGCCCACCACTGCTGCGGACAGTCCTCCATGTCAATGGTGGGCTCTGCCCTGTAGCGCTCCAGACATCAATCAAGGCAGTCCTCCTCCTCGTCAGATGAAGACTCAAACATGAGAGCTAATCTTTTCTTTGGTGGCACATGCGCCGCTGGTTGTTCTGGTTGTGCAGGCCTCTCCCTGAGCAAGTCAGTGATGGAACGCCACACCTCAGCCCTCTCAGGTTTGCTCAGACACTTGAGGTCCTTAAACCTAGGGTCTAGGGCCGTCGCAACCTTCAGCCATGGCAAGCTTGTTTTTTCCTTGCGTTGCTCCAGGTCTGCTGTGAAGGTCTCTTTGAACTTAGCCATGTATGCTGGGTCATCCTCAGAGACCTCCTTGACTCGTGACAGATGGCTCAAGGCTGGCAGCACAGCACTGCACCCATACAAGGGCTGAGGACCCCCCCCCCCCCCCCCACACACACACACACACACACACACACACCCTACCTCTCTCTCTCTCTCAAACACACACACACACACACACACACACACACCCAGAGTCAGAAACAAACATAATGTCAATTAGAGTATCAATAATTCACTTGCAGGGTTCCAGGACTGTCTCCAACTTCTGCAGTTTATCCAGCTCAGCTGCTGTTGGCATTGTCACCTTGGTTGGATGGAGGGCAAGGGCATCTCTCAGTGGTTCTTGATTTCTCAGAATAGACCTGATCATCTCCAAGGTACTGTTCCACCTAGTTGAAATGTCCTGTGTGAGAGCCTCTTCAGGTTTCTTCCTTGCAACTTGCATTTTCTCAAGCTCTGCTGCATTTGGTGCACTGTGCTTGAAATGGCCCACCACCTTCCTGCATTTCGCCAGTGCACTAACAAATGGCTGTGCTGCAGGGACACAGTGATGGCCCATTGGAGGAGATGTGCTGCACAAGGCATGTGGTCAAACGGGAGTTGCTTGGACGCTGCGATCATGTTGCGTGCACTGTCGGTGGTCAGTGTGCTGACTTTATCTTCAATGTCCCATTCTCCAGCTACATGCATGAAGTGCTCCGTGCACGTGTCGGCGAAGTGCCTCTCCTCTGTCTTTATAACAGTCAACGCGTGTGACTGAAGTTCCCACTGCTGGTCAAAATAATGAGCTGTAACCCTGAGGTAACTATGATTACTGAGTGAAGTCCAATAGTCTCCAGTGAGCGCAACTGTGCTCTTCTTCCCCAAAGCCTCCGACACTTTAGCCTTCTTGTTGTCAAACAGATCGTGGATTTTCGTGGTAATGGTGGTCCTACAAGGTAATTCATATGTCCAGTTATTGGATGCAATCTGTATGATTTCACGCAGACCAACGTCCTGCACAATGCAAATCGGCCAACAAGCGGTAGCCACCCATTTAGCGATTGCTGTTTCAAGTTTGCGTTTAGTAGAGCTCTCCATCTGTTTACCTTGCACATTCAGCGTTGTTTGCTTGAGGTGGGGGGGGCGCAGGGCTCTCTGCATCAGCTGTGTGCTTGGCCGACAAGTGATATTTGAGACTAGACGTACTCCGGTACTAAATTCAGCTCAGCAGGAAACACAAATGACTTTTGTCCTGTCAAGAGAGCCATCTGGCAAGGCTTTGTAGCTGAACTTTCCGTTCAAAATCGTGTTCTTATCCATTATATCCTAGTTACTGCTCACGGAGATTTGTTTATATCTGCTGCGGTATCAGTCAGTGCACTACTCTCTGATTCGAAACTACGGAGTGCCCCAAGGCTCCAATAGCCTGGACACCTCACCAACTGTTCCTCTACCCTTTTACAACGGCAAGAATATCCACGCAGTGTGTGTATAGTTTGGTCAAGCCAGGCTAAGGCTTGCGTTAATCGTGCGTCAAAAAAATTAGTGGCAATAAAAGTCACTCGAGTTAACGCAACAATAACGCGTTAACTTTGACAGCCTTAATATATTATTATTTTTTTATTATTATTTTGTTTTATTTTTTTCTCTGTTCTTGGTCTTTTTCCAAATTTCCTCCAGTGTTACTTCTTTTACCCCTTCTACATGCTATAGAGCTCTTACTTATTTGTACATCTCATTCTCAGTCCATCAGGTCCTATTCTTTTATCATTTTTATCTCCAGTGTTTCCCAAAGGTCGCTCTTTCCTCATGCAATGTCTCAGTGCCATGTCTCTTTGGCAATATATCTTAAATGCTTGTTTTGTGTGTGTGTGTGTGTGTGTGTGTGTGTGTGTGTGTGTGTGTGTGTGTGTGTGTGTGTGTGTGTGTGTGTGTGTGTTTTTAGCCTCTGTGAGGCAATTTGAATTGCAAGCATGTACAAAAAGTGCCACATAAATAAAGTTGAAATTGAATCTGAATTATTCATTCATTTAGCTCTTTATTTATTTCTAGTTATATCATTTTTTGTCCCCCATATTAAATGTCTTTTCTTTGCTGTCTGTCAGGTGTGGCGGTGCTGTCTCTGCTGGATGATGAAGAGGGAGTAGGAAGAGGGGAATCAGATTGTGACTTACTGGCTCCACCCTCAGGCTCCCAGCGATCCCCAGCCTTCCCCTACCAGTACCCTGTCCCTCACCCTTACACCTTGCCTCTCCCTCTCCATCAGCTGCCAGCCTGGAGAGAAGGAGGAGGAGGAGAGGAAAGGAGGAGTCAGCACAGCGAAGGAAAACAAGGTGCTGATAGTGATCAGGTTTTATTAAAATACACAGAAAATGTCCCGTCATGGTCAGAGAGAATTTACTGATATCAGATGACTCAGGTTGTGGTTAAAGTAAACAGAGTAGAGGTCCCTCAAGGTCATTTGAGGTGGTTTTACTTTGCCGATTTTATGTTTCATGTCAAGTTTTAACTTTTTAATTCTCAAAAACAAAATCATCGGTCAGCTGCGGGACAGGTCGTGGTTTTCACAGAGCAGCCAAACTTCATGCTAATTTAAAAACCTTTCCAATCAAACACAGTCAGTCTAACAGCCTGTTTTCACTTTTTCAGTGCTTATGTCTTGGTTAGAAATGGTAATGATAGAGCACCAATGGCCAAACAGTCTTAGCACTTCATGTATGGAGGCTGTATGTTCTCTCTCTCTCTCCCCCTGGCCTCTCCCCTCTTCACTCTACATTCCTCCCCAACCCAGCAGCGGCATGGTGGCTGTCTAACATGAGGCTGGTCCTGCCTAGGTTTCTGCCTGTTAAAAGGAAGTTTTTCCTTGCCACTGTTACTCATGTTAGTTGAGATGGGCCAAAACCCATCTTAGGTTGGTTCTTTATCATCAAACAATGAGCGTGGTCTAGACCTGCTCTTGTTCCTTGAAAAGCGTCTTGAGATGACGACTGTTGTGAGTTGGCGCTATATAAATAAAATTTGATTGATTTGATTGATTGATTGATTGTAATGTAATAGACTTGTGAGCCTTAGAGGTACCCGTAGGTACGTGCTACGTGATACAGAAGTAGAACATGAAGCGTGTTCTTTGCTACTCTGTGTTATGGCTTGGAGTTTTACAGATGTACAGTAAAGTCATGTTTAAACAAAGTTGGTTGTCAAGCCCTCTAAATATAACAGAGGCCATCGTCCCTGTTACGGCAGTCGCTGGTTCAATTCCTGGACATAACCCTTCATTTCTGATCTAAAAAGGCAGAAAAAGCCCAAAGACAAAACTTTAAAAGAAAGAAACAGTAAAAGGATATTTAATTGCTTTTAGAAGTGAGGAAATTTTTGTAAAAAGAATCCAGACAAATGCACAACCATTTTTACAGTGAACTCTGTCTGAGGAATCTGAAATATCAGTCTGCTGAAATTACTGAAGCTCTGTGTGTCTCTAAAAACAAAGTTCAGGAATAACCTAAAAATAAAACTCTAAAAACTGCAGTTCCCCGATCATTCACTAGAGGTTGGCCGCAAGTGCCCGGGAGACTCCATTACAGTGATGAGCTCATGTCTGGGATCATCATATCTGTACCTGGGTAATTTTGTATAATCAAGAGCATACTCACCTGACTGACAGGTGTGCACACCGTAGTTGTAAGTGAGTACGATAAATGCTTGCCCACACGACACCCCTTTACTCCTTCAGGATATTTGAAAGTTAGACTGAGTCAGCATTTCCAATATGGTGACAACCGTCTTTGTTGTGAGTCTCAGGAACAGGTGAGAATGCAGACTAGTGTGTCCAGGCCGGGGAGCAGAATCACACTCTGCTGTTTATACTCTGAATTAAACCCCAATCAGTTCATGTCTGATTTTCTGATTTCATTGACAGAAAGTCGAAGTATCGACTCAGACCGTAGCGACGGTCAGAAGAAACCAGGAGGCGGAGGCAGCCAATTAGAGCTAACTGAACAGGAAGTTGGTGCTTCATCTGACAAACAGCTGACCACAGAGTCTCCCAGCAACAGCGACAACCACCAACCTCCAACTTCCTTCTCCAAAGACCTCCCTCTGACCCTGTCTTCCAGAGGCCGGCATCTTGATCTCGCCACAACCCGCCAGTCCTTCTGTCTAGCCATGGCAAACCCCAGTGATTTCTTTGTGGATGTCATGTGACTTGTCTGATCCTGTCAGGTGACACACCTTTGATTGAAATAGTAGTAGTAGTAGTAATAATAATAATTATAATAAAGTTTATTTATACAGCACTTATCAAAACCAAGTTACAATGTGCTTGACAAAAACATTGTATTTCAACAGTGAAAAACAAAAAGAAAAGAAAAATAATCATTGGTTAAAAATAAAAGTACAAAGTAGAGGCAACAAGTTTGACAGACTAGATTGAAGAATAAAAGAAGTGAAAAATTTTATGTAATATTAAAAACAGTGACCAGTGGAAAAACATTCAAATAGACAGGGGATCATGAATAAAACACAGCTCCCAAGAAGGCTCTCCAATAAAGAGGTGGTTTTAAAAGGGATTTAAAAGAAGACACTGATGTAGCTAGTCTGAGATCCTCAAGCAGGTAGGTAAAAAAACTGACACATTCTTACTTTGTCTAAAATAATTTGTTCACAGTCTGCTGCTTGAGTCACAGAGTAAAGTTAAATCCAGAGTGACCGACCAAGAAATCATAGTTTGATTTTAGTGTCTGAACTTATTCAGGTATGCTTAGCTTCACGCCACTTTGTCCGCATCATCCAGGTCACAGTAACCCCGAGTTTGATCCCAATCACACCCGGACTGGGCTGAGGATCTAGTCCATGTGTGTTCAGGATTAAACTCGGAGATTAACTGAACTGACTTGTGTAAATTTACTGTGCGCCTGATCCTGGAACAATGACCAGTGAAGTCATTGCTCTGCCAGTAACGTACACCATTGAGTCCCTGCCTGTTGGTGATTTGAGACACTCAAAGCAGATAGAGTTTACTATCATATAGATGACATATAGAGTCCTTGAGCCGGACGAGATGTCGGTACCACTTGGGTGGGCAAAACCTTACATATACTAAATTGTTTTTAGGGTCAATATAAGTAAATTAAAATATGATAGACTTTTCATAGGGGTAGCTTTTTATATTTTTTCTCATTTTGTTATTTTCCTCAATAGGCAAATTTTTGTTAACTCCAAAAGCAACACAGAAAGTCAAAAGCACATTAAAAGTCGAACTCTTTTTGGGTCACACTGCTCTTTTCTATAAATGAATCAAACCTGTGTCTAATCAAATGAGTTGATGAAGTGGGAGTGGCCCAATTTGATGGTGGAGCAGTTCTTTCAGGTATCGTAGTTCTTGAGCCAAGAACCAAAATTTCACATATTGGTACCACCTGGGTGGGCAAATTCTAGTTGGGATTTTTTTATTGCTATACATCCCTACAATAAGTTTTTAAATGATAGACCTTGGTAACTGGTAGCTTTATTGTAGTTATCACTCATTGAAGTAATAGAGTGCAGCTGTTCAAAAACGAAAAATCGCCTTCCTTCAAAATTAGCTTTCTTTCATTTTAACCTCTCATTTAGGTGTGTTTGAACTATTGGCTAGCCATAGAGACTTGTAATAACCCCCTAAGTAGTATTTCAAGCAATTTTTTTAATACAGGTGTGTATATATAAGCTTCAATTAGCCAATTGTCAGGTCTAAATCAAGGTCTAAATTAAGGATATTTTTTGACTTAGAAGTAGAAGTAAAGTAAATGCAGACTAATAGCATTATAATAAAACAACCTTAATATGACACTGACATATTTTAAATGCAGGCACTCATTATACAATCATTCTGGCTGGTGCAGGGCAAGAAGACATTAGCAACAAAATAAGATCTACTGATGTATACACTCTATACAATCATCTGAGAAAAACTCAAATTCCTCCACCAAGAACTTGATGAGACCGGCTTTGTCGGCAGGGCTGCAGAGAAGTTTCCTCCACTGCTGAATATTGTGGCCAGAAACAATGTTTCTGAACTGGATCCCCATGTCTGCACCTCTGTTTAGTCTTTCTGAGTTTTTGATTGACATGTCCTTGTAAACGCCAAAGACAACATCAATCCTTTCACTATCACCACCTTCATGCAGGACCTTGGCTAAAGTTGAGTCCAGCCAGCTTACACCATGTCAGGATTGCCTATTAATGCATGCGATTCGTGCCAACTACCAGGCTGCTATCTGGAGACGGTCTCTTCATACCAAGCCATCTGTACCAAGCCCCAAGGACCATGGGTGGACCGTAAATGATGAAGGGCAGCTGGAAATACAGTGGATGCGTGGTTCCCCAGCACCAGATGCAGTCTTGCAGTTGCTATCCTGCAAGTGTGTGAGGACATGCAAACCACCAGACTGCACCTGTCTCAGCCATGGGCTGAAGTGCACAAACCTGTGCAAATTACAAACTTGTGCCAACCAATACAGTGAGGAAGAGCCCCTTGCACACCCGGCAGACTCAGATGTAGAAGAAGATACAGATACTGATGTCGATTACTGATGTTGATTAATAAATGATGACCAAAAGGAGCTATGTTAACAGACCCACTGTGACTCAGTGACAGTATTATGTACTAAGCCAAAACTTGACAGTCATATTTGCTGTCACTGTTCCTTATGGAAAGAATAGGACTTTAAATAGGAATTTGAGTTTTTCTCAGATGATTGTATAGAGTGTATACATCAGTAGATAATAATAATAATGCATCAGTTTTCATATAGCGCTATATCAGAGACCCTCAAAGCGCTTTACATTGGATACATCATTCATTCGCTCACACAATCACACTTTGGTGGTGGTGGAAACGTGGCTGCCATTCTGCGCCTACGGCCTCTCCGACCACCACCACACAACACTCGCAATCATACACCAGTGGAGGACACACACTGGGAGCAAGGTGGGTTAAGTGTCTTGCCCAAGGACACAACGGACAGACTTGGATTAGGGGGGAATCGAACCGCCAACCTTCCGGTTATTGGACGACCGCTCTACCTCCTGAGCTACTGCCGCCCTTATTTTGTTGCTAATGTCTTCTTGCCCTGCACCAGCCAGGATGATTGTATATTGAGTTCCTGCATTTAAAATATGTCAGTGTCATATTAAGGTTGTTTTATTATAATGCTATTAGTCTGCATTTACTTTACTTCTACTTCTAAGTCAAAAAATATCCTTAATTTAGACCTTGATTTAGACCTGACAATTGGCTAATTGAAGCTTATATATACACACCTGTATTATGATTATAATGAGTGATAACTACAATAAAGCTACCAGTTACTTAGGTCTATCATATAAAAACTTATTGTAGGGATGTATAGCAATAAAAAAATCACAACTAGAATTTGCCCACCCAGGTGGTACCGATATGTGAAATTTTGGTTCTTGGCTCAAGTGCTATATGTAAATGTGGTCTCTCTTTACATTCCCTCCAGTCATCGCTCCTGTGTGGAAATGGTTGAAGAATGTGTGACTCATGGTGTGGTTCAGTAGTGGCTGGACTGAGCAGGCCTATGGTGGCAGTGGAGCCTGCAGTGCATTTGCTGTTTCCTTCATTACCTTAGCCTGTCATTTTTATTGTATTGGTGTTTTTCTCCGCCTAGTGCTTGTATTAAGTTGGTTGTTTAACCTCAAAGAATGAACTTTTCCGTTTGATTAATTACCCTGGATGTCGTTACTTAACCCTGGTTCTTTTTTTAACCATTGTCACTACCTTCATCCGCCTTTACATCTTTTGGTAAATTAACAGCTTTCAGTGAAATAAAGTTTAAATTTAAAGATATGTCAATCAAAAATTCAGAAAGACTAAACAGAGGTGCAGACATGGGGATCCAGTTCAGAAACATTGTTTCTGGCCACTATATTCAGCAGTGGAGGAAACTTCTCTGCAGCCCTGCCGACAAAGCCAGTCTCATCAAGTTCTTGGTGGAGGAATGGAGTTTTTCTCAGATGATTGTATAGAGTGTATACATCAGTAGATCTTATTTTGTTGCTAATGTCTTCTTGCCCTGCACCAGCCAGGATAATTGTATATTGAGTTCCTGCATTTAAAATATGTCAGTGTCATATTAAAGTTGTGTTATTATAATGCCATTAGTCTGCATTTACTTTACTTCTACTTCTAAGTCAAAAAATATCCTTAATTTAGACCTTGATTTAGACCTGACAATTGGCTAATTGAAGCTTATATATACACACCTGTATTAGATAAATTGCTTGAAATACTACTTAGGGGGTTATTACAAGTCTCTATGGCTAGCCAATAGTTCAAACACACCTAAATGAGAGGTTAAAATGAAAGAAAGCTAATTTTGAAGGAAGGCGATTTTTCGTTTTTGAACAGCTGCACTCTATTACTTTAATGAGTGATAACTACAATAAAGCTACCAGTTACCAAGGTCTTTCATATAAAAACTTATTGTAGGGATGTATAGCAATAAAAAAATCACAACTAGAATTTGCCCACCCAGGTGGTACCGATATGTGAAATTTTGGTTCTTGGCTCAAGTACTAATAGCAGTATAGAGAAGACAGGAGTGGACCCTCCCCGACCCAGAAGGGAGGAGCCTTCACACCTGGTACCAGAGCACTGCAAGCAGAAAAAAACAAATATATTTAAAGATGGATGACACATCTCCACCTCCACTCTGTGATCAAAGGCCAAAACATGGCAGACTTCTGCTTGTAACAATTGCCCCACCCCCTCCTCTTTTCCTTGCTGTTGAGCTTCCTCAGGTGGGTCCAGTTCAGGTCGGAGCGCCCACAGACGGGACCAGTCCAGGTCAAAGGAACCTTGAAATGGGTCCAGTCAAGGTCAAACCTCCCTCAAATGAGTCTGGTCTAGTGGTGGACAAAGTGTTTAACCTCATTGCTTGGGTCAAAGTGTAAGTCGTTATTTTTTTAGCAATCAATAAAGTGTAATTGAATTGGAAAAACAAAGCACTTGTCACCCTCTAGTGTCACACATGTAATCAAAGATGTGCCATGAGGAGGACTGGACAGGTCAGGGCGCCACATGATGGCGAGCAAGAGGGGGAAGATAAGTTTCTCCTCATGGACGTACTCACATTATTTTCAACTCGAGAGCAAAGGGAAAAACAATATTTCGGTAACATGTAAATTGTGTCCCGGGTAAAAAAATCCTTTCTATGGCGAACAAAACAACAGCAATCTACTGAAGCACCTAGAGAAGTAAGTAAGTCAGTATATTTCATCTATATGGCACTTTTCATAGATAAAGTCATAAAGTGCTTTACAATAAGGATAAACTGCAATAGAATACAGAGAAACACAATACATATAATGGCACAGATACAAGTACTTCACAGAGGCCCCACAATGTCAACATCAGTCAAAAGCCTGTCTAAAAAGGTTTTAAGTTCTTTCAGAAGACTCTATGCTGTGTAAGGTCCATGGCAGTGCATTCCAGAAGCAAGCGGCACTGGCCCGGAAAGAGCAGTCACCTTGTGTTTTAAAACAGGTGCAAGGGACCATCAAGAGTTTGTGGTCTAAAGACTCTAATGAACGTGAGGGGAAATAGGGTCTCAGTAGCTCAGTGATGTACGAGGGAGCTTGATCACGGAGGGCTCTAAAAGCAAGAACTAAAATCTTAAAATGAATCCTAAAATTAACTGATAACCAGTGTAGGGAATATAAAATTGGGGTGATATGGTCCATTTTCTTCGATCCGGTTACAAGCCTTGCAGCTGCATTTTAAACAGTTTGAAGGTGATTTACAGCCTTTTTGTTAAAACACAAAAAGAGCAAAGCAGTAGTCAATGCGAGATGAAACAAAGGAATGAATTATCACCTCCATTTCAGGTCTAGAAATCATGGACCTCAGTTCAGCAATATTCCGCAGATGATAAAAGCAATTCTTCACCAACTGTTTGCAGTGGTGGTCCAAGGACATGTCCTTGTCAAACACAACACCCAGGTTTCATACGCTAGGTTAGGCAGAAAGACCTAACTGACCTAAATGCTGCTTTATGAGGGGAATGGTGCTATCTGGGGCAATGATCACAGTTTCAGTTTTGGCAGAGTTCAGTTGGAGGAGGTTGTCATTTAGCCATTGTTTGATGGCAGTCAAACAGGCAGTAAAGTTGTTTAACTTACAGTTGAGGCCAAAATTATCAGCCCCCCTATGAAATTTAAAGTTTTTTTCCAAAATTTCTTAAGTGCTGTTCAACAGTTTAATGATTTTTTTAACACAGCTTTTCCAAATATCCTAGTTTTATTTTGGATCCTTACATCATTTTACTGTGCACACAGAAACAAAATTATTTCACAAAAACCCAAAACGACCAGGGTCAAAATTCTTAGCCCCCTTAGTAATTGATGTTTTTATTGAGCCAAAACAAAAACAACTGTTGTGCAATCATATACTTTCACTTTTGAATGCTCACAGCTTGTAATCAATCAGTCAATTAAGTTAAAACAAAGGGTTGTCCTACACTTTACACACAGTATAAAAACCTTGTTATGTGTTTGAGCTGTCACTTGAGAAGGCATCATGGCAAATACATAAGAATTTAGTTTAGACTTAAGAAAAAGAATTGTCGATGCTCACAAACCAGGAGAAGGATATAAAAATGTATCACGGCGCTTCCAAGTGTTAAGAAGTGGAGCAAGAATTATCATCAAAAAATTAAAGGAGAGCCACAGTACAGAACAAGTCTGGGAGAGGTAGGAAGCAAAAAAATCAAAGAAACTGGAAAAAAACTGGTGAGAGATGTGTCTAAACAACCTAGAACAACCACCAAAACAGTAGTTACTGACTAAGCCAAGTCAGGAATTGTGGTGTCAAACAAGACAGTCTCTAGAGCCCTGAACAGAAGTGGACTGTGAGGATGCAGGCCAAGAAAAACCTCACTTCTACAAGAGAGACACCTTTAAGCCAGACTGAGGTATGCTAAGGACAATCTGGAGAAAGATTGTTCATACTGGAGACGTGTTCTTTGGTCAGATAAGACCAAACTAGAGCTCTTTTGCCATAGAGACATTGCTTATGCTTGGAAAAAGAAGGGAGAGGTGTGTAACCCCAAGAACACTGTCCTCACAGTTAAACACAGTGGTCGGAGTGTCATGCTGTGGGGATGTTTCAGTGTATCTGGAACTGGGAATCTTGTCAAGGTTGAAAGAATAATTAAGAAAGAAGGATATGTGAAGATTTTGAAAGAAAACCTCAAGCAGTCAGCAGCAAAACTGGGTCTGGGTCGTCGCTTTGTCTTCCAACATGACAACGACCCAAAACATACAGCGCTCCTGGTGAGGAGCTGCCTCCAGGAAACCAAAGTGAACATTATTGACTGGCCTGCACAAAGCCCTGACTTAAATCCTATTGAAAATGTGTGGGCTGCACTGAAGACCAGGGTCCATGCTAGAAGACCATCAAATCTGGAGGAGCTTGAAAGATTTGCCAAAGAGGAATAGGCTGGGATTCCTCAGGAGATATGCCAGAGCCTTGTTACAAACTACAGCAAACGACTGCATGTTATTATCCAGCAAAAAGGACACACAATTGACAATTAGCCTCAGGGGGGCTAATATTTTTGACCCTAGTAGTTTTTGTTTTTTGTGAAATAATTTTGTATCTGTGTGAAAAGTATAATAATGTAAGGATCCAAAATAAAACTAGAATGTTTGGAAAAGCTGTGTCAAAAAAATCATTCATCTGTTGAACAGCACTTAGGAAATTTTGGAAAAAAAAATTAAATTTCATAGGGGGGCTAATAATTCTGGCCACAACTGTATGTAGCTCGGTCTGCTTGAAGGAGCTGTAGAGCTGAACATCATCAGCATATAGATGATAGGAGACATCACTGAACTCACTGATAATCTGTCCAAGAGGGGTTGTGTAAAGCAAAAAGAAACAAGGGCCAAGGACTGACCCCTGTGGGACCCCACAGCCTAGCCCTGTCGAGTCAGATAATAACTGATTGACATGGACCACAAAACTCCTGTCGGTCAGATAAGGGCTAAACCAATTCAAAACAGTACTTGTAATCCCAAAATTGTCTCTGAGTCTATTTAGTAAGACTTTATGACCCACCGTGTCAAATGCTGCAGTAAGATCTAACATTACCAGGACTGTTTATTAACCAGTCTGCTGCCATTAGGACATCACTTGAAACTCTAATTAAGGCAGTCTCAGTAGAGTGTTTTTTCCTGAAACCTGATTGGAAGATGTCAAAGATGAAGTTTGCATCAATGAAGGCAGTTAATTGTTCGGCTACTACCTTTTCCATAATTTTGGCCAGAAAAGGGAGCTTTGAAATGGGCCTATAATTTTTCAGATCAGCAGGATCCAAGTTTGGTTTCTTTAATTAAGGCTTCACTGCTGCTTGTTTAAAAAAAATCTGTGTGGAGAGATTGATTTATGATCTCTACAATGCAGGGGCCAGTGGAGCCAAAAGTTTTAAGGAACAGTGATGTCGGGAGTATATCCAGAGGGCTAGAGGACGGAGTCATGGGGCTCTATTTTGGTGCTTCGCCGGAGATCTGCCGCAAGCGCAGCGTCAATCAGATCCGCCGCGCTGACAAGGCGTTCCCAAGCACATTTTGGTATTTTGGTGGGCCGCGCAGCCCGGCGTAAGTATCCCCCCTCCCTAACTCAGCTCCTCCCAGCAGCATACGTCGTGGGGGGAAGGAGAGTGGGTGTGAAGTGGGTTTAACACAGCCGAGTCCAATTTGCGCCAATCAAATAACCGCCTCTCCTCGCCTTTAAATCCGCCGTCGGCGAGGCGCATTGGCATTTTCGTGCAGCAGACTCACAGATGGCCGAGATGGAAACGAGTGCGAGACAGCCGAACTTCTCTCAGGAGGAAACTGATGCTCTGGTCCGGGAGGTCCAGTCTCGCAGTGGCCGGATATACGGTCACGCGAACAGACCTCCACGGGTCGATGATGCAAAAGCAGCCTGGGAAGAGGTAAGTGCTGCTGTCAATCAAGTTTGCCCGGACGTGCTGAGAACCGCTGCGCAATGCAAAAAGCGGTTCAATGATGTTAGACGACGGGCTAAACTTAAATTATCCCAACACCGTCGCCAGACTGCAACGACCGGAGGCGGCCCCTCAACGAGTGTGGTGCTGAGCCCTGCGGAGGACGTGGCGTCCTCCACACTCCCCAAAATTAGTATCGAGGGGTTTGGTGTCTCTGAGGTTGGACTCACGGGTAAGACAAACATTCTTTTCCACAAATAAAGACACTAACATGTATATTTAACCACGTGTTACTAAGGTGTGTTGTGTGCACAGGTGATCTGAAAAAATGCCATGCGTAATGGGATTGAAATCGGAACCACCTGTGCGTAAAGACTGATCAAACAAAGCCTGATTGTATTTCCTTCCCCTTTCCGCTAATGTTTGCATCTGAAATGAACTTCTTTATTCTAAATGAAAGTATTAACATTTTTAAAAAAAGAATTTCTGTGATTTACTAAAATAAAATTTCTGGTCAGCCTCGGCAGAATTGCCGCCGTCGCGGCAGCAGCACACCACAAGGGAGGAGGAGGAGGAGGAGGAGGAAGAACAGCAGCAGCAGGTGGTCGGGGGGGAGGAGAAGGAGGGAGAGGACGAAGACGACCGCGAGGAGGAGGACCAGGGGGAGCCGGAGCCGGTGCCGGAGACGCGGGAGGGGGCAGGACGTGGAGACGAGCCGGCAACACGGGGTCGGAGACGAAACCGCGTTCAGCGGGAGGACCAGCCCTTCCTGGACACCCAGCGGGCTGGTTTTCTGATGTTGGAGAGGGAGCTGGGGTCGATGGGGACGCGGCTTGGGTCGCTGGAGGCCCAGGTGAAGGCTCTCCAGGAGGTCCTCCAGGCCAGCCTGCTCCCCTTAGCCGCTGGCGTTGCGACACTGCAGCGGCTGGTCCAGGTAGCCGAAAGGCTGCTGCCACCAGCAGAATCATCCGCCCCCGCCTGTCCCAGGTGGCCGCTGAGGCCGCGCACAAGAGGGGGCGGCCCCCTGGGTTGACTGACCGACTGCAGCGTCCAGACCCAAGAGGAGGAGGAGGAGGAGGAGGAAGAAGAAGAAGGGGGTTGGGAGGGGAGAAACACAATAAAAACACTTGTTAATGCAATCATGTTTGACTATTTATTGGATGTTTTAATGTGGATAATTACAAAAAGTGTATAAATGAATGAAAGCAAATACTCACACTTAAGGGCAGAGCTGTGCTGCGAGGCGGTCCCTCCTCACCTGCGCGCTCTGCTGCTCTCCCTGCTGACATGGCACATGCAATTCGGCCTCTCTCTGTCTAATGTCCAGTAATGTGTCCTCGGCGAGGTCGTAGTGGCATCCATGGCGTATAGCTATGTTGTGTAAAACACAACATGCCACAAAGAATGCACCGACACTCTGCGGGCTGTATGTTAATGAACCACCTGACCGGTCCAGACATCTGAAACGCATTTTGAGGATTCCAAAAGTACGTTCAATGACTGACCTAGCACTGCTGAAGACACTGTTAAAAACACGTTGCTGTCTTGTTGAAGGTGTAATGTATGGCGTCATCAACCACGTTTTCAGTGGATAGCCGTTATCACCTAGCAGCCACCCATCCAGAGGGGTGTCCCCCTGAAAGACTGTAGGGATGATAGAATTCGCCAGGATGAATGAATCATGTGCAGACCCGGGGTAATTAGCGTACACGTTTGTCACCAGGCAATTTGAGTCACAAATCACCTGGATATTAATGGAGTGGACTCCCTTACGATTCACATAAATGAGGGCTTGGGTCTCTGGTGCGCGCAACTGCACATGTGTGCAGTCAATTGCTCCAAGGACCCCAGGGAATCCATATTTCAACAAGAACCCTCGCTTCGTTTCCAGCTGGCTTGCAGGTGATGATGGGAAAATGATGTGCTCATTTGCGTGTCGGACTAGACTGGTGGACACTGCATGTATGGCCAAACTGACAGCGGCCTGACTTATCCCTACCACCGAAGCCACGGTATGCTGGAAAGACCCGGTGGCGAAGAAAGTCCGAGCCGCTGTCACCCTCACAGCAACTGGGAGAGCGCATGGGCCACCGGGGTCCGCATCTGAGGCCACAATCCGTGTGATCGCGTGGACCACCTCACGAGGCAGGTGTAATTTGGTCCTGTGTCAAGGAAAATAGTAGATTGTTAAAAGGCAGTTGTATTGAACACGGTGTTGGAGGCGTTATCCATGTGGCCCACCTGCATTCCTGCTCTGTTAAGGTTAAATATGATGCCCTGTGATGAATCACCCTCTCTCTGTAATTTCTCCTCCTCCTCCTCCACCTCCTTGCAATTATGTACTCCATCTTTGTAGATAATGTTAAGCACGGAAATTATTAAATTTGTAGCTGTGAGATCACATGCTGCATGTAAATCTTGAGAACAACGGTCATAACTTACTTTGCTTCAGTGTGCGTTGATTCTTTTCTCAGTGTTCTGAGATGACATGCCAAATATATACTCTCTCTGTGATGACGAAGCTGTTTGTGGTTGGTAGAGAGACGTGAAGTAGTTAGTTTGCATCAGAGTTTCAGCTGTGTTAGTCGGTCAGGTGGAGTGGCAATTAGGCGTGCCAAACGCGCTCCTATAGATATACATCAAAATGTACTGTAGATCTAAATGTATGTGCTGCATATATTTAAATCCCATATGACAAAGATGAGTTGTGCGCACAGATCACACCATAAATTCCAAAAATGGCATTAAAATTGGAACCATCTGTGCGTAAATGACGCATCGTGCTCCGTGGCCTGGCTCTTTCTTTCATAGATGTTGGCATATAAAATAAATTTGGCTCACAAAACTGAATATTATAATATCCGTATGTCGGCTTAAAGTAGATCACGCATCTGAGCACTGAAACAAATCATCTGTTCAGTCGCAGCAGCAGCAAGACGGACAGAGGACACAGAGACGTGTCCAGGTCGAGCTGCGCGAGAAATAAGAGGAAGAGGAAGAAAGAAAAGGAGGGAGACGAATTACATATCTTGTTAACTTCATCATGTGTGTTTATTTACTAGATATTTAATTTAATTTGATGCGGTTTCCGCTGTGTTGATTCGGTCAGGTTGTGTGTCCAAACGCGTGCCAAACGCGCTCATCAGATCAGATATAGATCAGAATATATCTATATAGATCTAAATATATGTGCTGACTCAGATTAATAGTTGATGATGATTATTTATTGCACTGAAATGTGCCTGACACTGTGGAAACCTGCCGGTGAGGCATCAGTGACGTATGTCGATACGCCGCCGGTCTACCAAAATACTACAAGACCAGCTGCGTTCCGCCTTGCGCTGAAAGCTGACCAGGTTTGAATCGGCGAGCTTTCAGCGCACTTTACACGCCGTTGGCGAGCACGAAAATGTCACTGCGCCAGCTGATTCTGTCAACACCTCCCCCTGCCACACCACCACGCCCAGCTTGGCGGATCTCGGCTCGCCTCCGTGCGGCTCATGCCACGAAAATACCAAATTGGCCTTACGCTGGGCTCCGCCAGACGAAAATACAACTGCGCGGGGCTCACCGCCCTCCGCCGCCTCACCGGCGCGAACGAAAATAGAGCCCATGGTGGCCAGGATCGCACTGATGTCTGACAGTGTAACCAAAGAAAACAAGGACCAGTTCCACCAAAGAGGCTAAATAGTGCAAGGGTTTCGAACAGTTAGAGAAAAATTGGCCCTAATGTCATTAATCTTGTTTATCATAAATCTGGCAAAAGCATTACAATCAGTTGTAGAGGAGACCGGGCAGTGGGGACAGTAGGGGCTGTAATGGAGCTAATAGTGTCAAACAGAAACTTGGGATTTCTCTTTTTAGAAAGAGATTTGGGCAAAATAGGCAGTTCTTGCTGCCTTTAGCGTACTGTTTAATGCTGATCTCAGATCCTTTAGGTCAGGGGTGTCCAAACTTTTTGCAAAGAGGGCCAGATTTGATTAAGTGAAGATGCCCGGGGGCCAATAGTTTGCTCGGACATTTTTTAACTACAAAAGTTTCATGCAAATACACACTGTTATAAAACAATTTTCATTGTCACAATTATCTTTATTTTTCAAATCACAAGATAACCAAATTTAAGCCACTTAGGCAGATGTGAACAACTATAAAAACACAAATTCTGCCTTTTATTCATATCTGGAGAGTCAGATAACATTGAACAAACTGTATGAAATACCTTAAATTTACATGAGTTTAAAAATATCTTTGCCTCATGAACATTTTAAACAGGAGTTATAAGTAATGCAAAGTTGTCTGTTATTTTAAAATCTTAAAACAAGTGAATTTTGCTCTTGTCATTTACAATAAATTTCAGAAAGTAATAGTTTGTGTCACATCTACAGGTTCATAACATCAACAGTAATAACCAAATCTTACTCAAGAGTTTAATAAAAATAAGTGCCATAAATCCAAGTGCATAAATGTTCTTTTGGATTTTCACTGTTGATAGTGACAGATGTTACCGTTCAAAATACTGAATTTCAGATTGATCAAGAAACAGATAACTTGTTGACACTAATGAGAAGGGTGATACTGAGATCTGGATTTCAGTAAAGAGGCCAGGTCTGGTTTGAGGGCAGTGGTTGAAATGCGTAAAATGTCACGCAAGTGGGAGTCACTCAGTCTTGACCTCAATCGGTTCTTGTTTAAGTTCATGACAGAGAATGTCTGCTCATACAAATATGTGGAGCCGAATAAGCTCAGCATTTTCTTAGCAAATGTTCGCATTTCTGGAAACCTGTCTTTATCCAGCTTGCAGTAAAAGTCAACAAGAGAAAGCTGCCGGTGTTTGCCGCGCCATTCATCGTCACACTGCAGCTCAATGAGCTCCAGCTGCAGCTGTGGAGGAGCATCATCAGGGTCCACGGAGAAGGGAGAAGAGAAAAGCAGCATGTCCTTTTCAATAACTGCAAAATCCCGAAAGCGTTTGGTAAATTCCACAGAAAGAGATGCGATAGCTGTTGCATAACTCTTCATTTGCGCACCGATGTTGTCCTGTGGGAAACTGTCAATGACCTCTTTCAAAGCCGGGAAGTGCGCGGTGCAGGGCTCTGTTTGGGACAAGTGTCTTTGGAAAAAATGCAGCTTGGTTCCAAAGGCTTTGATGTGAGCGTATAGCTGGCTCACCACTGTATCGCGTCCTTGAAGATTAACATTCAGCGCATTCAGATGCTTCGTTATGTCAACCAAAAAAGCCAAATCTGCCAGCCATACAGGATCGGACAGTTCTTCCCCTTTTCACTCAAAAACTGTCCAATTTCCTCTCTGAGAGCGAAAAATCGCTGCAGTGCAGACCCCCGACTTAGCCACCTCACATCGTTGTGATATATTACATCTCCGTATTCAGCCTGGATGTCAAGCAAGAACTGCTGAAACTGTCGGTGGTATAGTGCTTTAGAGTGAATAGAATTTATTGCCTTTACCACTGGTTTCATAACATGTTTGAATTTGAGATTTTTGGCGCAGAGAGCCTGCTGGTGAATTATACAGTGAAGTTTAATGGCGTTACCTCCTTCTTCGCGGACTTTATTGCAGATCAGTGTGGACAATCCACTTCGCTTACCAGCCATGGCAGGCGCACCATCGGTAATGATCCCAGAAACTTTACTCCACAATAGTTTCATATCATCAACAGCTTCACAAACAGAAACGAATACATCCGATCCTCTGGTTTGGCCTTTCATGCTTTGGAGGTCCAGCAGCTCCTCTGTTATGTTCATGTTGTTGTCAACTCCTCTTAAAAAAATCAGAAGCTGTGCAGTGTCAGATGCATCTGTGCTTTCATCGCAGACTAATGAGAAATAATCGAAAGCCTTTCCCCTGTCCCCCAGTTGTCTCTGAATATCCGACGATGTGTCCTCAACTCTCCGTCCTACAGTGTTACGTGCCAGGCAAACATTCGCAAATTCTTGCTTCTTCTCAGGGCAAATGTTCTCCACCATTTTCATAACACAGTCTTTGATAAATGTACCTTCAGTAAGGGGTTTGCCATGTTTAGCTATTAACAAGGCCACTTCGTAGCTTGCTTTGGTGATATTTTCTTTTGACTCACAGGCCCGCGTGAAGAATCGCTGTTGTGATGCCAGTGCAGCTTGGAGCTGCTTCACTTTTTCAGCACGGTCACTCCCGGTTAGCTTGTCGTATCTGTTAGCATGTTTAGTCTGGTAGTGTCTCTTTACGTTGAAATCCTTAAATAAGGCAACCGTCTCTTTACAAATTAGACAAACACAATTGCCTTGATTTTCAGTGAAGAAAAATTGTAATTCCCATCTCTCTTGAAAGCGGCGGCCCTCACTGTCAACTTTTCTCGTTTTCTTCGCAGTGGTCATGGCAGAAATGAGCGGAGAGGGGTTCGCGGCACGGATGCAGAGACAGATTGTATTAAAGTGGTGCTGCCACCATTTGGTTAAAGGAGGAATTACAGTTTCAAGTTTTATGATTTAGTTATTCTGTTTGACAGTGCAGGCGGGCCATAAATAATACATTATAAGACCGAAGCTGCGGGCCGTATGAAATCTGACCGCGGGCCGTGATTGGCCCCCGGGCCGGACTTTGGACATGCCTGCTTTAGGTACAGCCAGTGGAACTCAAGCTTCAATGCTTTCCCCAGCTGCTCTGCCTTGCGGCAGCTTCTCCTATGGTTTTTAATCTCTTCATTTATCCAAGGGCAGGGCTTCCTTAGAATGGTAGATCTTGATTTGATTGAAGCTATTTTATCAATAATTTATCCAAGGGCAGGGCTTCCTTAGAATGGTAGATCTTGATTTGATTGAAGCTATTTTATCAATAATAGACTTGCATCGAAGATTAAAACACTGTACAAGTGAATTCACATCCTCATCATCATAATAATCATCATCGTTTGAAGCAGGCTCAGCATCAAACAAGGACATAAAACTCTTAACAATAGGCTGATGTAGCGATTTGATTTCAAAATAAATGTCCTAAAATAATAGAACTAAATTATGACATTCATGCACTCGTTGAAAGGGCACCACCCACCTTTCTGTTGGGAAAAAGACAAAACAAAGTTCAATCGAGTAATCAAACGTTGAATCAGTCTTAAACAGATTTAAATCAATCTCACATCTGTTGCCGGAATTCTCATTTCAGGGACTTCACTTCTGGAAGGACCACCAAGAGACAACGACTTAAAATTAAATGGACAATTTATTGACAAATGCTGTATGATAACATAACTTCAATAAATGATGATCAAGTAATGAGAAAATAAAAGAACATCTAATGAATAAATGAAGGAATTGTTTGAACTGAACCTAAGACTGGAGGTTAATGATAGTGAGTGAATAAGGAAAATTTTAACCTACGTTAACAGAGTTACGAGGATAAATTTTGAAGAGGAATTTGGATAAACTAAACTATAATAAGAAAAATAAGCTACTGAATACTTGACAACATCACCCAGTTGATACAGCAGTTTCAAGGAGTTTGCCTACTTATTTTGATGTCGGTTCTCAGCGGCACTCTTGGAATGGATGGGCTGAAGTTCTGTGGCTACCGGATCGGATGCTGAAGGTTCGGAATTCAATAACTTAAGAAAATAATTTTGCTGGCCAGCCGATATCTTCAGGAGTCACTTTAGCGAACTAAACAAAATAAAAGACTTAGACTTAGGTACTCTATGCAGGCAGCTAGTTACTGATGCTTTAAAGAAACTTGGGCATGGCTTCATCCAAGTTTCTGGAAAAGTTGGAAAAATTACAAGATGATGGACGGAGACAAAAACGCTAAGACGTTAAAACAAGAAGAGGGTCAAAAACACAAGCGAAAAACAAGGGAAAACAAGAAAGAGGGCGGCAAAAGCTCAGCTCTTTAAGCCGTTCACGTGGGGCGTGAACCAAAAGAGGCGGGTACTTATGCATTGTTTCTTCCCCATGCAGGCCCGTGGACTGGCAGCGAATTAAACTTAACTAGCGATATTAAAAGCGAGCTAGATCTAATTTACTCACTCACTATGATTAAACCGTTTATAAAATCACATACGATCATGTTTTACTTCATTGTTTCTTATGAGCAGATGCATCAAACCATAATATTTAGCGTAAAGTGAACTTTGATCAGTCGTTTTCTTGATAACCTGTAACCAGAGGATTAACGACTCTTTTAAAGTAAGAGAGGGATAGAAAACCAAATTATATTTCTGTACAGAAACACCATCAAGCATAAGAAACACATACGTGATAATACTTTGTCAATCGATACTTCGTAAATTATTTACATACACTACAGGCCAAAAGCTTGGAGGCAAGATCAGATTTGTACAAAAAAAGATCATAGTTTCATTAATATACTTTGCAACACAATAAACATGTCTATTGTGTAAACGGTAACTTATCAGAAGACATTTTGACTATAATTATTAGGTATTTGAGTTATTGTTGCTTAGACTTTGCCTTCTTTAAAGTAACCTCTGGCTTTAACAACAGCTTGGCATATACGAGGCATTCGTTCCACAAGTTTTCTAAGGTATGTTCCAGGGATTGCATTCCAAGCTTTCTTAAGATCATTAAAAAGATACTGCTGATTCGTGGGACACGCCTTTCTGACTGATCAATCCAATTAATCCCACACAAGCTCTATTGGAGAAAGGTCTGGAGACTGAGGGGGCCAAACCATCTTTTGAAGAACACCTTCCTCTTCTTTTTTTGGCAGAGTGCTTAGGGTCATTGTCTTGTTGCAAAACAAACTTATGAGCCACAAGTCTGAGTCTAGATGGAACAGCATGGTGCTGGAGGATGGAGTGGTACTATTCCTTCTTCATGGTACCCTTTACTTCAAACAAATCTCCTACTCCATCACCTGCAAAACATCCCCATACCATGGAACTACCACCTCCTTGCTTAATTGTGGGTGTAACAAATGGTGCTTTTTTCAGACGTTCACCAGTTTGTCTGCAGACATTGACTTTGCGTTTTGAACCAAACAGTTCAAACTTGCTGTCCAGAGAACTTGCTTCTAGTCATCATAAGTCCCATTTTTGTGAGCTAGTGCCCACTCATATCTCTTTTTCTTGTTCTGTGGACGAAGTTGTGTTTTTTTTTTTTTTTTGCAGATACACAACCCTCCAGACCAGCCTTTAACAAACGTCTTTTCAACCCATCAGAGATATGGGTTTCGACCTTGTCATGTTGATTTTCTCCCTTATTTTTGGTGCTGTCTTTCGCCAATCTCTCTTACTGGTGACAATATGTTTATCCTCTGCTTTTGTAGTAACTCTCTTTCATCCAGGCCTTTTTCTATCATCATAACTTCCAGGTTCCTCTAGTCTCCTTAGAGTGTAGTGGACTCCTTTGTTAGACACCATTAGGCATTTTGCAATGTTCTCTTTCTATGTATTCTTCTTTCCTCAATGTACAAATCTGTACATTTGTTTCTTTACTCAGTTTCTTCTTTCTAGCCATTTCTGCGGTATTTTGAATGCAGTTGAGATTTATTAGGATTTTTGTTTGCAGGCTCTCAAAAGCCAAAAAGTTAAAGTGAATAATCCAACTGTGATTTTTTTTTTTTGCTTTTGCACTTAAGTTGTGACTCTTGCAAATGTTTTCGACCCTGCAACTAAGCCCTTATTTTCTTTTGCTGACATATATTTAGCAATGGTCTGTTAACATCAATGTATATCTAAAGGTAAATGGAGTAAAATGGTGCATTTCCATGAAAGCAACATCTAATCATGAAGTAAATACATCCCGAAATACATACAACTCATCCTGGATTTTAAAAAAAGCATTGTGAACAAAAACTTGAAGTTACTCCCAACTGTTCGGCCTGTAATGGCCTTGCTTCCAAACTTTTGGCCTGTAGTGTATATAGTCTGGTGAGGTAGATAAAAACATAGCATTTAAATGTTCATGTTACGACCAGCTCGTGTAAGGGAGAAGGGAAGCAACATAAAACCTACCAGATGTTAAATGATCAAATCAAGTTATTTATTAACAAAAGTAAAATTGGCAGTAACAACTAAAAGAGAGGCAACAAAGGCCTTAAAGGAAACTTAACAGGTTGCCAAAAACACAGGGAGACTCTAACCTAGAGTTAGTTACCAGTAAAATAAAAGGATCTGCTCACATCGGCAAGAAACGAACTCAAATACAATACTCAGCCCTAATGCTGGATACAAAAAGGAAAGCAGGTAGGCGTGTGCAAACCAAAATGCCTCACAAGCTACGAAAAAGTCCCAATTCACAATCACTAAGACAATCTGTCTGAGGAAGAGGCATGGGAGCTCCACTGGGTACAGCGTGCTCTCTGATCTGCAGGTCCGCTGGAGTTTTATCCACTCCCCCCAAGTGGCTCCTCTCAATTGGCAGAAGCCCTCAGCCAGTCAGTGTTTGCAGTTTCCAGGTGGGGGTGATCAGGCACTTAATTGATCCGCAGCCACGGCAACCTGTGAACTGCAGGCAGTATTCACACACAGGCACTCTCACACACGCACGCACACACACACACACACACACACACACACAGAGAGGAAGACCCAAGACTCGCCACACTAAGGCGGTGGCCGTAACACCCCTCCCCTTAAGAGGCAAACCCTCCTAATGGGGTTTGTCATAAACAAAACAACCACAAGGGTTAACAAAGTCAACATTACATTCTGGACAACGCATCTGCTACAACATTGTCAGACCCCTTTTTGTGCTGGATCTCCACATTGTAATCCTGCATGACCAGTGCCCACCGCATAAGCCTTTGGTTGTGGTTATACATATGATGCAGAAAGACGAGTGGGTTGTGGTCAGTGAAGACCACCACTGGCAGAGGGCTGGAACCTACGTATACTTCAAAGTGTTGAAGTGACCATAACAAAGCAAGGGTTTCTTTTTCTATGATTGAGTAGTTCACCTGATGCTTGTTAAATTTGCGGGAAAAATATCCTACTGGATGGTCAACTCCATCACTATCCTCCTGCAACAGGACAGCCCCGACACCTACTGCAGAGGCATCTACCTCAAGTTTGAACGGCTGGGAGAAGTCAGGAGCTGCAAGGACAGGGGCGTGGCTAAGGAGGGACTTTGCGCTGTCAAACGCATGCTGACAGGCAGGGGACCAATCAAATTCGACTTTGGGACTAGTTAGAGAAGTCAACGGCTGAACAACGGAGGACAAGTTGCGGCAGAAGCTACGGTAGTAGCCCGCCATGCCCAGAAAACGACGGAGCGCCTTGCGGGTGGTTGGGACCGGAAACTCGGCTATGGCAGTTACCTTGGCGTCGAGAGGCTTAACTTGACCCTGCCCAACCTGTCGTCCTAAATAGGTGACGGTGGCCTTACCGAAATCACACTTGGCGAGATTTAGCGTTAGGGTCGCGTGCGCAAGACGAGTGAACACCTGTTCGAGGATGCGGAGGTGCTCCTGCCACGTCACTGTGTAAACAATTAAGTCATCCAAGTACGCGTTACAGTTTGGCAGCCCGGCCAAGACGGTATTAACGAGCCGCTGGAAGGTGGCCGGGGCGTTACACATGCCAAACGCCATGACGGTGTACTGCAAGAAACAGTCAGGAGTCACAAACGCGGAGATCTCAGATGCGCGCTCCGTTAACGGGACTTGCCAGTACCCTTTCAATAGGTCCAGCTTGCTGACGTACTTAGCGCTGCCAAGCGTGTCGACACAATCTTCCATTCTAGGAAGAGGATACGAGTCTTTGACAGTTACTGAATTTACCTTTCGCAGATCTGTGATAAAACGAGGGGTACCGTCTGATTTTTTCTCCAACAAACATGGAGAGCTCCAAGCGCTGGAGCTTGGCACAGCCAAACCGTGTTTTAACAAATAATCTGTTTCTTTTTTCATGAGCTGGCGCTTCACGGGGTTGAGTCTGTATGGATGCTGTCGGATGGGCTTTGCTCCGTTGACATCTATGTCATGTTGCAGAACAGTAGTGCGAGTTGGAACGTCGCCGAAAAGACACTTAAAATTATCGATCAAAGCAATTAGGTCACTTTGTTGCGCGCGGGTCAAATGACTTAGCTGGGACGATAATGTTTTCAGTGACACCGAATTCGGCAGTCGCGCTGTTTGATGCGATGAGGTACACGTCTGTAAATCATCCTCATCAGCAATGGTAGGAGACTCAGTGACAATCAGAGCATTGACAGCGATAGTATTCGCTTTTGGGGAAACCACTGGTGGAGCGACAGCTGGGTTCGGTTCACGTGTGAAGTAAGGTTTGAGCATGTTTATGTGACAAACACGACTTTTACGCCTTCTCTCCGGTGTAGCAATAACATAGTTGAGGTCACTGAGGCATTCACGGACCTCATAGGGACCGGTAAATTTAGCAGAGAGAGAAGAACCAGGGATCGGCAGCAAGGCCAGCACTTTGTCACCAACATCAAATCGGCGTGGGACGGCAGATCGGTCATAAAGACGCTTCATCACAGTCTGGGAGGACAAAAGACACTCTTTAGCGAGCGAGTTTACACGGTGTAAACGCTCGCGGAATTTACTCACAAAATCAAGTACGTTCTCTTCACGTGAGACTTCAGAGGACAGGAATTTTTCTTGCAGAGATTTAAGCGGACCGCGGAGTGTGTGGCCAAATACGAGCTCTGCGGGGCTAAAACCTAAGGATTCCTGGACAGCGTCACGAGCGGCGAACAACACGAAAGGAACCCCTTCATCCCAACTTTTACCTGTCTCTAGGGAGTATTTACGCAGCATGGATTTTAATGTCTGATGCCAACGTTCTAACGCTCCCTGGGATTCAGGATGATACGCGCTGGACACGGAGTGTTGGACATTGAGTGTTTTAAGGACTTGTTTGAACAACCGAGACTGAAAGTTTGTACCTTGATCGGTCTGGATAACACGAGGGAGGCCAAACGTGGAGAAAAACTTTGTCAGGGCTTTGACAACAGAGCTGGATGTAATTTTACGCAGCGGGACGGCTTCCGGATAGCGGGTGGCAGCACACATAATGGTGAGTAGGTACTGATTACCTGTTTTAGAGCGGGGCAATGGGCTTACACAGTCTAAGATTACACGCTCAAAGGGCTCACCTATGGTAGGAATAGGATGGAGTGGAGCAGGTGGGATGGTTTGGTTTGGTTTACCCGCTAGTTGACACACATGACAAGAGCGACAGAATTTGGCTACATCAGATTTTAACCCAGGCCAGAAGAAATGCTTGAGGATGAGGTTGTAGGTCTTATTCACCCCCAAATGACCTGACCATTTGCTCTCGTGGGCAACTGACAATACATGCTGCCGATATACAAAAGGCACTACAACTTGTAAAGCACTATATTCGCAATCAGACACTGCAGGAGTCCATTTACGCACCAGGATGTCTTTATTCATTAAGTAAGATACTGTTTCACCACTTGCTTTGTCGGCACTCACCACACTTTTGAAGCAACGTGCCAGAGTCGGGTCAGCCCTCTGCGCAGTGGCGAGACGTTCACTGCCCACCGGCAGCGTCGGACTGTCCGACGGCGCCGAACTCAGATTCGCAGAACCCACGGGCTCGGCACTTTCTGACAGCAGAGATGTGGGAGCTTTCTCCTTCACAACTTCCACATCTGAAAAAGCAGACATTAGCACAGTATCCGACAGTGAGAATTCGTCCAATTTACGAGATTGCGCACGAGTTACAGCACAAGATGGAAACAGTTTCTGAGCAGTTTCTGTTTCATTTTCTATATCAGGGCTCTGCGGAGAGTCAGACACCTCTAGGGCAGGGGTTACCTGGCCACCAGCGATGTCGTTGCACATGAGGAGAACTACTCCTTTTATAGGCAGAGCGGGACAGACAGCCACAGGAAAAACACCACTTATCAACCGGGACTTAATGTGGACTGTATGCACCGGTTGTGGGACATAACCCATCTCAATACCTTGCAAGGCAACAGTATAACCACAAAAAGACTTTTCCGAAAATGGCAATGCACTAGCCAGTATAACAGATTGAGAGCCACCAGTGTCCCTCAAAATGCGTACTGGGCACTGATCAGCAGTCTCACCTGTCAGAGATACATACCCGTCGAATATGAACGGCTCAAAACATGGATCTGGGCAAACAGAAGAAACAGCATTAGATTCTACACGTTTCTCAGATTTAATGAGCCCAACGCCTTTAGGGGGCGATCCGTTGCCATTCTGTTTTTTCCTGTTTAAGGAGGGACAGTTTGCAATGAGGTGTCCAGATTTATGACAATAGTTACAGCTTTTTTCATCCCTTCTGTGGAACACTCTGGCTTGTCCACTCTGTGGTGCCGGAGCACGAGGCTTTTCGTAAGTAGACAGAAACACAGGTTTGTGGGTTAGCACAAATTCATCAGCCAGTACAGAGGCTGCAGAGAGAGATGAAACTTTCTGTTCATTTAGGTACACAACAATGCGCTCTGGTAGACATTTCTTAAATTCTTCCAGAAGAATTAGTTCACGAAGTGAACTGAAATCAGCAGTTTTACTAGCGTTACACCATTTATCAAAAAGAGTTCCCTTTTCCCTTGCAAACTCTACATACGTCTGTTCAGGGCCCCTTGTGTGGTTCCGAAATTTTTGCCTGTAAGCTTCAGGGACTAATTCATAGGCACGTAAAATAGACATCTTTACCTTTTCATAGTTCAAGCTCTCTGCTAAAGGTAGAGCAGCTACAGCTTCTTGTGCTTTACCATGGATCTTACATTGGAGAAGTAGTGGCCACTCTTCATAAGGCCACTGAAGTGCAGTCGCAATGCGCTTAAATGCCGGAAAATAACTGTCAACTTCAGAGTCTCTGAATGGTGGAACAAGAGAAATATGCTTACCAATGTCAAAGGACTCTCGGGTAGAGCTGGTGGAAGGAGGTGACATTATTGCATCTGCAGATGCATCCAGTGCCGGGGTTGCTTTCAGCTGAGCTTCTAGCTCCAGCTGACGTAGTCTGACTGCTTTATCAGCCTCGATCTCCATTTTCCGGATCTCAAGCCTCAGCTTTGCTTGCCGGTTCTCCGCTCTCTCCTGAGCCTCCATCTGGATTCGTGCCAGCCTGACTTTCAGTCTGGCCTCACCCAGAGAATCAGTGCTGCCTGAGAAAGGAGGATCATAGCGAGGCAAGGTAAAGGGAGTTTTGGGCTGAGCAGACACTTTACTGAACTCCCTTTGTGCAGTGTAATCAGCCGCAGTCTCAGAGCCAGGTGCGCACACAGGTGACTCAGGGAGCACCGGCAAAACAATTACACCTAATTCCACCAACTTACCTATGACTAGAGATTTTAATTCTTTTTTCAGGATTGATTTGGCAAACAGGACATTGAAGTGCACAGCTATCTCGACCAAATTATCCTTTCTGCACTTATTAATTTGGTCAAGTGACGGATTTAACAAGAAGCTGTCAAGATCGAAAGATGCCATTTTACCTACCTAAGCACACACACACAATAATCTTACCTTTATTAACAAAAACTTTTCGGATTTCCGGGTCTCCTTTAACGGATTAGTATCCCGGCCGAGCCCCCATTTATGTTACGACCAGCTCGTGTAAGGGAGAAGGGAAGCAACATAAAACCGACCAGATGTTAAATGATCAAATCAAGTTATTTATTAACAAAAGTAAAATTGGCAGTAACAACTAAAAGAGAGGCAACAAAGGCCTTAAAGGAAACTTAACAGGTTGCCAAAAACACAGGGAGACTCTAACCTAGAGTTAGTTACCAGTAAAATAAAAGGATCTGCTCACATCGGCAAGAAACGAACTCAAATACAATACTCAGCCCTAATGCTGGATACAAAAAGGAAAGCAGGTAGGCGTGTGCAAACCAAAATGCCTCACAAGCTACGAAAAAGTCCCAATTCACAATCACTAAGACAATCTGTCTGAGGAAGAGGCATGGGAGCTCCACTGGGTACAGCGTGCTCTCTGATCTGCAGGTCCACTGGAGTTTTATCCACTCCCCCCAAGTGGCTCCTCTCAATTGGCAGAAGCCCTCAGCCAGTCAGTGTTTGCAGTTTCCAGGTGGGGGTGATCAGGCACTTAATTGATCCGCAGCCACGGCAACCTGTGAACTGCAGGCAGCATGCACACACAGGCACTCTCACACACGCACACACACACACACACACACACACACACACACACACACACACACACACACAGAGGAAGACCCAAGACTCGCCACACTAAGGCGGCGGCCGTAACAGTTCAAAACACTCTTAACTCAAGTATAAAAGAGTTTTCAGTTACTATTTCTAAAATTGCTAACCTATCTTGAGAATACCATTTACTAAGCTACAAGGTATATAAAAATGCACATAATTAAATTCAATGAATTCAACATATTTGGTTCTGACCAAACCATATTCAGACAACACCACTAGGAGAAGCTCTTTGTCCATGGAAAACCTGGAATAAATTTGTGAAGTTTACAGTTTGGCTTAGACATGCTAGACAAATAGGGCAAAGACTGTTTCATTGATGATGTGGTGTACAGATAGAAAATCCTGGTGAATTGTCCATTAGACCTGAAATTAAACCATTTTCAGTCATTCTCTTCCTTCTGCACCTAGAGAGAGTCACAGGAAAAAAACATAGTCACTCGGAGAATTTATGGCAGGGGTCTGTTCCAGGGATTGGCACCAAAATGCAGCCTTGGAGAGTTTCTCATGATCTTTTGGGTCAATCCTTAAGCTGAGGTGTCAACTATGAGCTTTCCCACCCAAGGTGAGAGGCTGAATGTTTATTTGGTCTGGGGGTCCGGTCGTTGATAGGCAACTTGTCTCTTTGAAGTGTAAAAGATTCACTATCAGCCTTTGGGAGAGGACCCCTCGGTTCTGTCCTGGATTGTAAAAGGCCAAAACGTAGGTGTGAACATTACTCCCATCTCCTCTCCTGATCATTCCTTAGTGGGTGAATTAAAAGTGGAAAAGCAGAAACCAGTCTTCTCCATTACACTGATTAGCAGCATGCTTCGACAAAGTTAGCAGCTAAGGTAACGCAGCATCTGAGACCGAGTCACAGCAGCAAGCTCACACCCACTCCACCCAAGCAGCAGCGGTCGGAGTTTGATAAAACAATAGCACGGTATGTTTAATTGTTCATTTAGATCCCTTTTTAGTCCTATCAGGCTATTATTCCAAAAGTCCAATGGTAAAATTTTGGTGTTAGTGTCACGGCTTGTGTTGATGCACAACAGATCACATGATTAGATTCAGTGATGTGGATGCAAATGAATTGAAACACTTGTTTTAATCAACAGTTTGTTTTATTCAGCATCAGTACAGAATTGGCACCCAGCCATTTCGCTCTCTTGTGACCAACTTTTTAACCCATTTTAACCGGTTTTAAACAACTTTTAAGACTGCATTTTAAGAGTTTGCTGGCTTTTACGTTGAACTTTCACCATGTATGCGATCTTACTTTATTTTACTTTATTTGATTTTATCTGTCAAAGCAGAGAAAAAGAGTGCAGGTTCCCGAAAGCCATCGTTTTTATTCGGTTTTAAAATGATCTTATCGCTTTTAACATTTTGTTCCTTGAGCAAAGGATTATTTTTATCTTTTTGCTTCTACCGGACAAAAGGTTTTAGACATCAGACTCTGGGATTTTATGCACTCTTGCTCAGTCAGCTACATGGCAACCATGGAGGCTACCACCATAGATGCCTCTTCACCTGCTGAAGTTGGTCAACAACTTAAAAGAGCCCAGGAAAAGATAGCCAATCTTCTGGAGGACATTGATTGACTCTCAGACGAGCTGCAGAGGAAGGACTCACTCCTTGCCACTCCAGGTGGTGGTACTGCATCAGTAATCAACAACTCACTAAGCACAAAAGAAATACATTTTGATCAGCACACCACCTTTGAACATCATGCGGTTGTTTTTAACAGTCCCTCAGTTCTTTGTATAACTGTTTACAGACCACCAAAAGATGATGTTGCTATTATCAGTGAATTTTCTGAATTTTTTGCAATAATTCATGTCACTTACAATTTTATTATTATATCTGGTGATTTTAATTAACACATAGACAATCCATCTGACTCAACGGCAAAAGAGTTTTTAAATCTACTTAGTTGCTTGGATTTTAGACCATGTGTCACACAACCGACTCACAACAGAGGACACACTTTGGATCTAGTCCTCAGCTATGGCCTGTCAGCCAGTGTGTCCTCTGTTGTTTACCTGGCTGTGTCGGACCATTATTGTGTGTTTTTTAATATCACCAGTTTTATTCAGCGGGAGACCTCGGCACGAACTGTACGTCAGAAGTGGCTGCAAATTTTATCAAGCTCTTAAGCAAGCATCCCTCAGCTACTCTACCTGCATCCTATGATTTTATTGTTCAATATTTTATCAACAAACTTGAAACCACACTTGACCTTGTTGCTCCACTGAGAACAAAAAGGTACTGCCTAAGCGCACACCGCCGTGGAGAAATGAGGAAATCAAAAAACTAAAAAGAAATTGCAGGGTAGCTGAGTGGAGATGGAGGAAAAATAAAATCACAATTAATCATCAAATATACTGCGAGCAACTGAAAATGTACAATAAAGCTCTCAGACACACAAGATCCACCTACTTCATGAACATAATCACGGATCATAAAAATAACCCTAAAATCCTCTTTGCTACAATTGATCTTTTAATAAACCCAGTTTTTAACAGATATCAAATCACTCCTTCAGACACACTTTGCAAAGGTTTTGCAGACCACTTCAGGGGTACAACTGATTTTATACAAGCCTCTATTTTATCTATTCAAAACACGGTTTCTAGTACAGTGGAAAGCTTGTTTTTACCTGAGGAAACACTGGACAGTTTTGTCCTGGTTGATGCTGAGATGCTTGGTAGAGTTTTCTCCCAAGTATCTCAGCATCAACCTGCCTTTTAGACCCAATTCCCACATCACTTTTTAAAATGTTTTATGGATTCTTTGAAGGTGAGCTTTTAAATATAGTGAATTGTTCTCTTCAGACAGGCTCTTTCCCTCCTGCCCCTAAAACGGCAGTAGTGAGACCCCTTCTGAAGAAGAACAGTTTGGACCCTAATGTTCTTAATAACTACAGACCAGTGTCCAACTTAACATTTTTAAGCAAAATTTTAGAAAAACTTGTTTTTATTCAGTTGAATGATTTTTTAAAATAACCATTCCATCCTGGAGAAATTTCAATCTGGATTTAGGACGAACCACAATACCGAGACTGCACTACTTAAAAAAATTGTTAACGATCTTAGGTGCAGCTTGGACTCACACAAGCTTACAGTCCTTGTGCTACTGGATCTAAGCGCTGCTTTTGATACAGTAGATCACACAATTTTTTTAAATAGACTAAGACACCTTGTAGGCCTCTCTGGTACTGCCTTTCAATGGTTTAACTCCGATCTCACGGATTGAAAGTTTCTTATAAGTTTGGACACAAACTTACAAGAAAACGTCAAAGATTCATGGCATTAAATGTGGTGTGCCCCAAGGCTCAATTTTAGGCCCCATACTTTTTAATTTATATATGCTCCCACTGGGAGATGTCATCAGGAGGCATGGTATCACTTTTCACAGCTATGCTGATGACACACAGCTCTACATATCCATGTATCCTGATGACACAGGGCCAATTGATGCCCTTTTTTAGCTGTATCCTAGACATTAAATCCTGGATGGCAGAAAACTTCCTACAGCTCAACCAGGACAAAACTGAGGTTTTACTTATCAATCCTAAGGTTCAGGGAGAGAGACTTTGAACAAAACTGAAAACCCTGTCTTTAATTCCATCAAATCAGGAATCTGGGCGTCATCTTTGACTCTGAGCTGACTTTTATCCCACATATTAAAAATATGACAAAAACAGGGTTTTATCATTTAAAGAATATAGCCAGAGTCTGTCCCTTTCTCTCCCAGGCTAACACAGAGACGCTGATGCATGCTTTTCTCCAGTCGTCTTAAGTATTGTAGCGCCCTGCTTTCTGGTCTTCCAAATAGAAACATTGAAAGTTTACAACTGTTGCAAAACTCAGCAGCACGTGTGCTGACAAGGACCAGAAGGCGGGCACATATTACAACGGTTTTAAAATCACTGCATTGGCTCCCTGTGTGCTTTAGGGTTGATTTTTGAGGTCCTTTTAATGGTTTTTAAATGTCTTAGGGGTCTTGGACCTTCTTATCTTTTAGAATTGCTTTTACAATATGAACCCTCGCGGACCCTGAGATCCTCTGGCACTGGCCTTTTAATAGTCCCCAAAGTGAGAACACGAACTTACAGTGAGGCATCTTTTCAGCACTATGGCCCCCGTCTTTGGAATAGCCTGCCAGAGGACCTTAGGGCCGCAGAGAATGTTCATATTTTTAAAAGCAGGCTCAAGACCCACCTATTTAATTTGGCTTTAAACTAATGTCTTATTTTTAATCTATATTTTTATCCTATTTTTATCTTATTTTATTTCATTTATATATTTAAGTCCTCATTTAACATCTTATGTTTATTCTATTTATTCACTTATTTTGAAATGGTATTTTAGCTATTTATCAGTATTTTATAATTTTATCTAGTTTGATGAGTTTAGCTGATTTGGTTTATGTTTTTATTGCATTTCATTTCTGCACTGGAGGCTGTGACTGGTTCTGTTTAGGGTTTCTCTGCCTCATGGTGTGCACTCAGCTCGGCCAGGTGGTGGTCTGCAGCAGTGCTTGCTGCTGTGGGCCCCTTACTGGCCTGTAGTGGGGCGTGCACCCGGGTGGAGGTGTCCTGGCCCTGGGCCGTGAACGGCCTCCAGTTTCCTGACTAAGCTCCTCTGTACTCAGCCACATGCTTTTAAGATTGCATTATCTGTGTGTGTGTGTGTGTGTGTGTGTGTGTGTGTGTGTGTGTGTGTGTGTGTGTGTGTGTGTGTGTGTGTTGGGGTGGGTTCTCGGTGAGGGTTGGGGGGGTGGGGTGGCGGACTGAATATGGGGGGCCCATTGTTTTAAATTGTAAAGCATGTGCTGCATTTCTTTTTACCTGAAAAATAAATAAAGTTTTATTTGATTTGATTTGAATTAAAATGACGGCTAGAGGGGAACTCAATCAATCCACATTAAGAATAAGTATAAGAAGAACTCCATCAATCCCTGAAGGGAAATTCAATTGTCTGTTGTCTCACATAATATGTCTCTAAAAGTTATCTATTATTTACACAAGAGTTATAAAGCCTGATGGCTGTTAGTACAAAAGATCTTCTGAACCTTTCTGTCCTGCAGCGAAGAGAGAGGAGCCGTCCACCACCATTGGCCCTTTGGTCCATCAAGGTGTTGTGAAGTGGGTGACCAATGTTCTTTAGAATAGACTCCACCTTCCTCAGTGTAGATCTCCCCACGTCATCCTCCACTGAGTCAAGCTTGAGTCCTACCACAGAGCCAGCCTTTTTCACCAGTTTGTTAAGACATCTTGCATCTTTGTGATGGATGCTTCCTCCCCAGCAGACTGCAGTGTAGAACAGAACACTTGCCACCACTGACTGATAAAACATCTGCAGCATCTTACTACAGATGTCTATTGATTAGAGTCTTCTCAGGCAAAAGAGGCGGCTCTGCCCCTTTCTGTAGATGAGGTCTATATTCTTAGACCAATCCAACTTATTATCCAGATGTACACCTAGGTATTTATATGATGTCACCACTTCGATGTCCACTCCACAGGTGTTCACTGGCTGAAGAGGGGGTTTGGATCTACAGAAGTCTATGACCATCTCCTTTGTCTTTGAGGTATTGAGGAGGAGGCAGTTTTTGTGATTCCAGTCACTGAAGGCTCTTATCAGATCTCTGTATTCAGCTTCTTGTCCCTTTCTGATACATGCCACAATAGCGGTGTCATCTGAGTATTTCTGGATGTGGCAGGACTCAGTGCTGTATCTGAAGTCTGACGTATACAGTGTGAACAGTAATGGCGCCAGCACTGTCCCTTGTGGAGCCCTTGTACTGCTCATTAATGTCCCAGAAACACAGTTCCACAGCCTGACAAACTGTGGCCTTCCTGTCAGGTAATCTGCGATACAGGAAACACAGGAAGGATCCACTCCCATCTCTGTGAGCTTGTCTTTGAGTATGGTGGGTTGGATGGTGTTAAATGCACTTGAAAAGTCAAAGAACATGATCCTCACATAAATCCCATGTTCCTCCAGATGAGACAGGGCACGGTGAAGCATGTAGAGGACAGCATCATCCACTCCAATGTGTTCATTGTATGTAATCTGCAGGAAATCCAGTTTGTGTCTGACCTCAGACCTCAGAAGATGTAGAATCAGCCGCTCCAGGGTTTTCATGATGTGTCTAGTGAGGGCCACTGGTCTAGTCATTGAGTTCAGCACAATTGGTACCGGCACAATGCAGGATGTTTTCCACAGAGTAGGTACCCGCCCCAGCTGTAGACTCAGGTTGAAGATCTTGTGGAGAGGTTGACACAGTTCTGCAGCACAGTCTCTAAGCAGCCTTGGACACACACCATTTGGACCAGCTGCCTTCCCAGGACAAAGTCTTCCCAGCTCCATCCTCACCCCTGTTTCGGTGACAGACAAGGACTGGTGTTCTAGGAGGGAGGTAGATAAAGTGGTTGAGACATTTGAACGAGATGGTGGAGGAACGGGAGAAGTTCCCAGATCACCCACCACTGGCTGTCTTTTCTTTTTATTGCTGTGTCCAGAGATGGTACTGATTCCTCTCCACACTTCACGGATGTTGCTGCTTGTAGATTCTTCTCTATCTCCTTTTTGTACTCCAGTTTAGCCATCTTCAGTCTCCTCTTTAACTCTTGTTGCACTTGTTTGAGTTGTTCTTTGTCACCATCTTTAAAAGCTTTCTTTTTCTGGTTAAGGATTGCTTTTATGTCACTTGTGATCTAGGGTTTGTTGTTGGGGAAACAGCGAACAGTTTTTGTGGGTATAACTGTGTCTCTACAGAAGTTGACATATTAGGTGAAGTGGTCAACCTGTTTTTCAATGTTCATACTATCCAGTGTTCATACTATCTGTTTCCAGCAGCACATTCCAGTCTGTTGATTTAAAACAGTCCCTTAGAGCTTCACTGGCTTGAGGTGTCCATCTTCTGATTTTGAATTTGGTCACAGGCTGCTTCAGTACACAAGGTCTGTAACAGGTTTGCAGATAGACCAAGTTATGATCTGACTTGCCCAGTGGTGGTAAGGCAGTGGCTCTGTAGGCTTCTTTGACGTTGGCATACAGTAGATCCAAGGTTTTGTTTTCTCTGGTAGGACAGTTCACAAACTGTAAGAATCCAGTCAGGTGAGAGGAGAGGGTGACATGGTTGAAGTCTCCTGATATTATTATTAGGAGTGTCAAATTAGCACGATAATTGCGATTAATTCTCTATACTCTCCAGCCCTCGACAGTGGGTGATGAACCAGCTGAGAAGAAGAGGAGGAGCGCTCTCATGCTGGGGTCTGACTCTGACTCAGATGATGATGGAATTGAGTATGGAGAGCTTCAGCGCTACAGAGCAGCATTGATGACTGTCCCCTGCAGTGGTGGTATGCTCACTCAGGAGCCTATGAAAAGCTGTCAGCCCTAGCAAGCAAGTACCTGGCCTCCTGTATATCTGTACGTTGCGAGAGACTGATTAGCCTCACAGGCCACACAGTGCAAAAGAAAAGAGCAGCCTTGCTCCCAGAAAATGTGACCAAGCTGGTCTGTCTCAGTGACTGGCTTAGGAAGAAGAAAGAAGCATGAGGTCAGCATTGTTGCTATGTCCTCTGTAGCCTACTAGAAATGTTTGCTTGATGTTATTTCTGCACTTTATGTTATGTTTGATGTGCTAACTTACAGCGCTGTGATGTTTTTTTTTTTTTTATTATTTTAAGCAGAAGAAAAACAAGTGTAGTGTTCAATACTTGTATTGCTCAGAAAAGTGTTTTGATGTGTTAAGTTACAGCACTTTATATGGACCTGATGTTTTGTTTTCTTTTTATTTTCTAATTATTTGGAGATTGCAGAAGGGACAAAGCAATATCCAGTCAGTATGTTGACTGCCACACCAGAGAAAATAGAACCCTGGATCTGCTGTATGCAAACACCAGTGATGCATACAGCACCACAGCCCTTCCCACCCTCGGCAGATCAGATCACAACCTGGTCCTGTTAACACCTGAGTATATCCCCATTGTTAAGAGGCAGCCTGTTCACACCATGACGGTGAGGAGTTGGACGGAGGAGGCTGCTGAGGCACTGCAGGACTGCTTTGAGTCAATGGACTGGGATGTACTCTGTGAGCCACACGGGGAGGACATCAACAGCATGACAGACTGCATCACAGAATATATCAGGTTCTGTGAAAACTCTACCATCCCAAACGGGACTGTACGCTGCTTCCCCAACAACAAGCCATGGATCACCAGTGACTTGAAAGCCCTCCTTAATAAGAAGAAGAGGGCTTTCAAGTCCGTTGACAGAGTGGAGCTGAGGAGAGTGCAGCATGAACTCAGGGAGAAACTGAGAGGGTGTAAAGACGCCTACAGGAGGAAGCTGGAGGCCAAACTCCAGCAAAACAATGTGAGGGATGTGTGGACTAGGATGAAGCACATCACAGGATGTAAAGGGAGACAAAGGCAACCATCAGGCAGCCTGGAGAGAGCCAACGAGCTGAAACTTTCTTTAATAGGTTCAGCTCACAGCCGTCTGCCTCCCTCATACATCCAGCCCCCCACACTCCCTCACCACATCAACCCCTCCCCCCTCTCCCCCCTGTGGTGAACATTCCTGTGCAGCACCTCTCCTCCCCCTCCCCTGGAGACATCAGCACCCCCCCACACACGACCGTGACTACGAGCCAGGTTAGGAGACAGCTGGAGAGGCTCCACCAGAGGAAGGCAGCAGGACCTGATGGCATCAGCCCCAGGATCCTGAGGACCTGCGCCAGCCAGCTGTCTTCTGTCATCCAACACCTCTACAACCTGAGCCTGAGTCAAGAGAGAATCCCAGTGCTGTGGAAGACGTCCTGTCTCGTTCCTGTCCCAAAGAAGTCGACTCCATCTGACCTCAATGACTACCGACCAGTTGCCCTCACGTCCCATCTGATGAAGGTGCTGGAGAGGTTGGTCTTGGCCCACCTGAGGCCGCAGGTGAAGGAGCTCTTAGACCCTCTACAGTTTGCCTACTGGCCCCATTTGGGAGTTGACGATGCTGTCATCTCCCTGCTGCAACGAGCTCATTTGCATCTGGATGGTGGTGGCATCACTGTGAGAATCACCTTCTTTGAGTTCTCTAGTGCTTTCAACACCATCCAGCCACTGCTGCTGGGTGAGAAGCTGCGGGTGATGGGTGTCGACACCTCCATGGTCACCTGAATCACTGACTACCTGACGGACAGGTTTGTCCGTCTCGGCAGTGTTCTGTCTGACGCATCAGTGATGCAGGAGCTCCACAGGGGACTGTGCTGTCCCCTTTCCTTTTCACCTTGTACACCACTGACTTTCAGTACAACTCCGAGTCATGCCACCTGCAGAAATTTTCTGATGACTCGGCTGTTGTTGGGTGTATAAGGGGGGGAAGGGATGGGGAGTGGGCAGTGGTAGATAACTTTGTGGAGTGGGCTGGGCGCAATCACCTGAGGCTGAATGTCACCAAGACCAGAGAGATGGTCATCGACCTCAGGAAGAAGAGGACGGCTCCACAGCCGCTGTGCATCCTGGGAGAAGATGTGGAGGAGGTGGAGGTCTACAAGTACCTGGGCGTCCATATAAACAACAAACTAGACTGGAAATCCAACACCGACGCTGTCTACAAGAAGGGGATGAGCAGACTCTACTTCCTGAGGAAGCTGAGATCCTTCAACGTGTGCAGCAAGATGTTGGAGATGTTCTACCAGTCTGTGGTGGCCAGCGTACTTTTCTTTGCCGTGGTTTGTTGGGGGAGCAGCATCGGAGCCAGTGACACCAACAGACTCAACAAACTGATCAGGAAGGCTGGCTCCGTGATTGGCTGCAAACAGGACACTGTTGAGGCTGTGGTGGAGAGGAGGACACTGAACAAACTGTTATCCATCATGGACAACCCTGACCACCCTCTCCACCTCACTCTGGACAGACAGCGGAGCTCCTTCTCCAACAGACTGTTGCAGATCCGCTGTCGTATGGTCCTAAAAGTTCATTCAAATAAAAAGGTGCAAGCCCATTAAGTGCTTTAAAAACAAACATTAAGATCTTAAAATCACCTCTGAAATGTATCGGGAGCCAGTGTAGCGCTGCCAAGACCGGAGTTATATGGTCACATTTGCGTGTGCTGGTTGAAAGTCGGGCCTCTGCATTCTGGACCAGCTGTAGTCAGCTGAGTGAGGACTGACTGATACCAAGGTACAGTCCATTGCAGTAGTCCAGTCTTGTAGAGATAAAAGGATGTACAGCTCTCTCAAAGTCTAAAAATGTTAAAAACGGTTTAACTTTTGAGAGCATTCTTAAATAATAAAACCCAGCTTTAACTCCAGCATTGATTTGTGTATCTAGTTTAAAATCAGAGTTGACACTACAGGCATGACAAAGGGTTCAAAAGGACCCAGGTCCGTTGTGGAGTCACCTGACATGCCACTGGGTTTAAGAACAATGATTTCTGTTTTGCTTTCAAAACAATTTAAAAGCAATTTAAGAAAACTTCCATTGTTTCTTTTCAGGGGCAAGTAGATCTGTGAGGCATAGAAATGAAAAGAAATGTCGTATTTCCTTAAAATTTATCCAAGGGGAAGAACATACAATGAGAACAGGATAGGTCCAGGAATAGAGCCCTGGGGGACCCCACAAGAAAGAGGGGATGAGGACGAGTTAGCACTCCCAAAGGTCACTTGAAAACTCCTCTGATGCAGATAGGACCTAAACCATTCTAAGGCCATTCCTTTAATGCCAACACAGTGCTCAAGTCGGGAGATGAGTATATCGTGGTCAACTGTGTCAAACGCTGCTGTCAGATCTAAAAGCATGAGGAGAGCACAATCACCAGTGTCAGTTAAAATGAAAAGGTCATTAAAAACTCTTAAAAGTTCTGACTCAGTGCTATGGAAAGATTTTAAACCAGGCTGGAACACCTTGGGAATGTTTTATTTTATTAAAAACAACTGTAATTGTGAAAAGACCACCTTCCCTAAAATCTTTGAAATGAAGTTTAGAGATAGGGCGGTAGTTTGAGAGCACTGATGGGTCCAGATTTTTTCTTTAATTAGCTGCTGTACTACTGCCTGTTTAAAATACAAAGGGACAACACCACAAGTCAGGCTACTTTATGATCTCCTGTAAACTTGTTCCAATCATGCCAAACCTCTTTAAAAAGACGAGGTGCGATGATACCAGACAGACAAGTAGATGGTCTCAGTTTTGTGCGAACATCTGAGAGACAGGAAAGAGAAACTGGCTCAAATTGGTAAAAAAAAAAAAAAAAACTGGGGAGTAACTAATGGGTCAGATGATGGGGTTAAAATATTGGCTCGTATCATGTCAATTTTATTAACGAAAAAGTTTAAAAACTTTTCACAAGAGACTTTCCTCAGTAATGCATTACTTTTGTGGTTTAAGTAACCAAGTTACTAACTTACTTTTTTTTAATACAAAGTAAGTAATAACCGTAACTAGTAACTGCTTTTTAGTAACTAGCACAACACTGCTCATACACAAGTAAAAGTTGCTCAAAGTATTACTTAAGTTAAAGTACTGGTACCTGCTTTTAAAGAGACTTGTGTTTTTGAAGTACTTGAAAAAATCTAAAAACATTGTATTTTCTCAGTTCATGTTTTCCGTCCAGAATACATGAGTGTATATCCTGTCACAGTCTGTATTTAGAAAACATCATTTACACTTTTTAAAGTCACATGCTAAGATTTACAAAATAACTGGACAAGAAAATAGCAGTGAAGTCACTACAAGCACTGCCAGCTTGGTATTAACTATTATTCTGGAATCAAACAAATATTTCGCTACATGCCTTGACATGTTTTCTCAGATTGGATGGTGAATTTCTGTAGGCAAACATTTAAAGGGATAAGAATCAATCTTTACTTGAAAAACTTCAACCATGAAGATATGACCATGGATGCTTAAGGAGAGAATTATCATTCACCTCCGCCATCATCATAGCAAAAATGATTAGCTACCTCATTTAAGTGATTATTCCTCTGTATGTTTATTGATGGATCGCAATGCAATGTTAAGGTGCATCTCACTCTCTATTGTGCTGGACTGAAAAGGCCCAATGCACAAAATATATTGCTAAGTCCATGTCAGGTCTTTCATAGATCAATAAATATAATAAAACTTTATAGTCATAGAGTGACGGGCTTAACTGATTGAAAAAATTACCTAATTTATTTCTCATCATGGATTACAGCTCAGCCTTCAATACAATCAGGCCGCTGAAGCTGACCACTAAACTGGCTGACCTGGGAGTACCAAGACCCACCTGTAACTGGATCCTTGACTTCCTCACAGACAGACCTCAGGTGTTGAGGATGGGAAAGAAGGTCTCTGCAGAGCTCACAGTGAGCACAGGAACACCACAGGGCCACTGCCTCAGCCCTAGACTCTTCTTCCTTTACACATATGACTGTGCCTTCACCCATGAAAGCGAGAACATCTTCATTAAGTATGCAGATGACGCGACCATCCTTGGTCTCATCAGAGGAGGGGATGAGTCTGCATACAGGGCTCTGATCTATAGGATAACTGTCTATGGAGAGGACTACGGCCTTGTTCTTAACAGAGACAGAACAAAAGAACACCCCCCCAGACACTCACCATTAAGGGGACGGAGGTGGAGCGGACTGATAGCCACAAGTTCCAGGGGCTTCACCTCATAGAGAACCTCAGCTGGGCAAAAAACACTACTGCTTCAGTGAAAAGAAAAGAGCTCAGAAGAGACTGTATTTCATCAGACTGTTGAAGAAGGCAGAACTCAAATGTCAGCCCCTCACCCAGGCCTACAAAGGACTTGTTGAAAGCATCCTCACCAGTGGTTTCACAGTATGGTACAAGAACACCACCAGCTACAGCGGGTTGTCAAAACTGCAGAGAGAATCACTGGCCCTCATTTATCAATCTTGCGTAGAACTGAGTGCAGGATTCATCGTACGATAGGACACACGTGAGATTTATGAAAGGGTTCGTATCTGACCAATCCCAGCGCACATATGATCGGGTCTTCATAAATGCGGCGGCTGAAATCGATCGTCATTAACATGTCACGCCCTTAAATAGTCATGGTTCAGAAGCCTCGCCCACTAAGGTCAAACATGAAAGAGGAGAAATATAAGAAAATGAGATCCTCGCATCTGTGGTGAAAACTAACAAAGATTTTCTCTTTGGAAGCATCAAAACTGGTATAAAAGCTGGAGCAGGATTATGGAGGTGGTGAACAGCGCTGCAGCGGAATAGTGGACAGTGGCTGAAGTTTAAATAAATCATTAGTCAATAAGTTGCTCATGATGATAAATTAATATCTCATACATGCCTCGTATTTTTTTATTGCCATGACATAGGGTATGTTGCTCCTATTATTGAAAGTATTTATTTTTAACTTGTTGCGTCTTTGTTATATAGAGCAGACTGGAGAGTCTGACAGAGGCTGAACAAAAGTAATTATTAACCTCACCAAACGATGTGTTTGGTGTTAACCCTGAGTCACATTTTTATGGATTTCTATTGGATTTTTATCAGTGATTAAATAGCAAGAGCACTTTCTAAACTTATACTTTACATGTCAGAATCCATGGATAAGGTCCTGTCTCCTCTGTACAGCACCTTTGTGGAGTCTTTCCCTGTTATTGTTCTCTGGGCATCAGGTCCTCACGTTGCACTGGCACAGCCAGCGACACTCCATTCACAAGTGCAACATTGTGCAAAACTGTGTTGGCCCAGATGATGTCCCACACCCTTTCAGGAGTGTACAACAACATCCCTGCTGCTGGGCCAAGACAGAGACACCTGCCTTTTAGGAGTTAAACGCAGCGCTCCACAGTGGCGCGTGTGCATGTGTGCGCAGTGTTAAAACGGCGCTCCTGCTCTGTGGCAGTGTTTCTGGGCAGAGTCTTTGATGAAATCTGGCTGATTGTGCCTAATGAAAGGTTTGCTGCCCTGCAGAACCACACTGACTCAAACTTGCGTACACAATATCAGACCTGTCGTGAGATTTGGTCATGGCGTACACTCACGTGCAGATTGATAAATGCTGATCCTCACGTCAAAATTTTTGTACGCAAGGTGTACGCAAGTTTTCTGCCATACGCAAGCTTGATAAATGAGGGCCACCATCTCTGAGCTCCCCTCCATGAATACCATCTATACCCAGTGCAGCAGGAGAAAAGTGCAGAGCATTGTCAGGGACCAACACCACCCAGCCCATGCTCTATTCCAGTGGACAGACTCAGGCTACAACCTAAGACACCACAGACGTGTGAGCATCAGCACTCATAGGGCCCGCTGATACAACAGCTTTTGCCCTGCCACTGTCATGCTGGTGGCACATGACATTTAAGAGGGTAAAAACCTCAGCTACCTTACTAGGCCTGCAGCTTTCATCATGTGCATGCATTGCGCACACACATACCGACATACTGTACTAACACACACACACACAAACACACACACACACACACACACACACACACACATACTTTTGGAACGTACTTTTGATCTACATATACAGTAGGGCTGTCATGATATCATATTTACACTTAATGATTATCATGGGCAAAAAATGTCACAATAACGATATTAATCAATGACAATCAATCAAATTTGTCTTTGTATCCCAATGTTATTTTCAGTTTTTTATTTTGTATTCATTTCTTAAGTGAATTTGAGTCGTTTTGATGAGTTTTGTTTTTCTATGCACACTGAATGCATCACAATTCCACGAATGGCAGTCTTATGGTGATATGGTCGAGTCCTGTGATGGGCTAATCCGAGGAGAGGGACAGTTGTTGAAGAATATCCTGGTGAGTGTAAATGTATGCATTTAGCAGTCTGTTCGCAAACATATTAACAAATAGGGAGAATTTGTGTGCACTTTAAACTATAAAACCAGTCAGGATATGTTATGTCTTGTGTGGGAGTGATTGTTTTTTGCTGTAATGGAGTTGTTAACTGTGTTAGCAGGGAAGAAAACTTAGCTAGCACACTGTGTTTTTTTGATGGAGCACTGCACAGGAGTTGACGCACGTGGTGTGGATTTAATGTGAGCCTGCTACAAGGCTAATGTGCATGTCTCACGATTCATTTATTGATGTTTTTGTTTGTTTTTTTTATATAAGAAAATGTATTGGCCAGTAACAAGGGTAACTTGTGGCAAAACCTGTTTATTATTCTTGAAATCCAAGTGCATGTATTTCATATTAGGTGGATTATACATTTTATTTTGCACATTGAGTAACTGCTCTGCATGTTTTGTGCAGGCTGTTTTTTTTTTTTGTTGATAGAGTCACTGACAGAATGAGCTGTGTCGTCTGTGGACTGGATTTCGCCTGAAGGGTCTGCAAAGGACATTCTGGATCTGATGACCACCCGGTTGCAAGGAGGGTGGTAGGACAAACAAATGGATTTCCCATCCCCTTGGAGATTTACATTTTTTTTTTATGCCATCCAAGATCTCAGACCTTTTTTTTCATTTTTTTGTTTCATTTTATTTGACAGGCCTGACGCACACTGACAAACACATATACACACACACGCGCACATAAGAACCTGATGGTCAAAGGGACCATTGAATCCTAACAAGGGAAGTGAACTGAGTGTGACCAATGAATGGACAGTATTGAAATTAATGACAGGTTATTCAATTGATTGTATGTTTTTTTTCTCTTTGCTCCTTTTGTTCTGTTCATGCCTGTGTCTTGGGATACCTATGTTTTTTCTTGTTCTTTTGAAGAAGTCTCGTAGTAAGTATGGTCAATATCTTGCCAATACACGTTCTACTCTCTCACTGAATTAATTGTCAGAATCTTATTGTGGTTGGAGGTTTCTTTTCACTCAACAGAGTTACCATTGCCAATCTCCTTACGAATCCTAGTCATTGAGCCCTGCGTGTGTAGATTTAGAAAAGGGACGTGTTAACTTAGATTTTGATTTTCCTTTTTTTTCTGACTGCATAGAAGGCAAGGGTGACATCTTCAACTTTATGTTGTTGTCTCTTTTTTCACAGATGAATTATACTCAAAATATCTGTCTAAGGAGGTACTGAGACAATATGAAAACAGTAACTGTTCAACGACATACAAAAAGTGCAGTTACACTCAACAATTAAAAGGTAACCAGGCAAACTGATAAACAGATAATCGTCAATGTGCATCTGCTATAACTAGAATATGTGAACTGAAACAAAACTAGTTGTGGATAACAGGGGACAAAGCATTTGTGTGCAACTGAACAATTACAATGAATAACTCTGGAATAACCTAATGTCTACTGAAAAATTCCTTGCATTTTTTCTTTTTCGGTTTCCATTCTCTGCCTATGGCAGATTTTGATGAAGGAAAACAAGCATATTGTAGTGAAAGCTCTCTGAATGACCCACTGATGCATCCACTGATAACCCTGCAGTTGACCAGCTCCAGTCATTTCCGCCACAAAAGCAGTTTTATGACTTTATTTGCTTTATTTTCATAAATTCACGACTTTAATCTCAAAGTCTTTGTCACTTTGTTGTTTGTTGTATGTAGTAACTCCTGTGTCCTTGTATGCATGTGTTGTTTTGTGTCTGTGTCTTTTGTGCATGTATTGTATGTATGCAAGGTCCCACAATTGAAAAACAACTGCTGCCCTCTGCGGCTTTTCTTCAAGTCAGTCGTGACACGAGCCTGAGGGTGGGGACCTTTGGTGACTCAACCAGGAAGTCCTCCGAAGGATAGACCGCCCCAATTCACAAAAGTTGATCCACCTCACTCAGGGTACTCCAGTGCACAGGAGAGCAGTGCGATCAGCTGATCGCACTCAGCTGTATGCAGACCCTAAATTGAGACACAGCCTAGGTTTGGGTGTGTGTGTATATGGTGAGAGAGTGTGATGAAAGGAGGAGAGTTAGGGAAGAGTTGTACTGAGGTTCGTAAAAGTTCTGCAGTAAAGCGGCGGTTCAGTTCAGAGCATCTCCTCTTTAATCTGGATCTTATTTAATGCGTCTGACAAGGCGCTAAAATATTAAGTTTATCAGGTTTCAAGCTGGTTATTATTATATAAGTTAAGTTATAAGTTAATATTTTAATTCTTTGGCGTCACAAACTGTTGCAGTCCATTTTTTGGACTTTTCATGTTTAATGTTCACAAAAATATGACTTGTTATTGTCTGAGTCACTAATTAATGGATGCATATTTTGACAGACAATAAATAGCTGATATTTAGCGTCTGCTGACTACACTACAACTTTACAATAGAACTCCTTGATTTTAGTTGCTTGTTTACCTCTCGGTGATGATATATGCTAAATGATACAGTGGGCCTGATTGCAACAGAACATCTTAGAAACATAGTTAAATCTACCGATCATCATAGGTTTGCATTTTCCACATTGAAATAGAGTCACACCAGTGAAAGATTTGGGCTAATAAAAATGGGCTAATAAAATTTCTAATCTCAAGGTCTATTCAACATAAATGACACAAAAGGATATAAACTTTACTTTCGGAGTATTACTCACCACTGTTTAGCCCAAGGGTGGGCAATTAATTTTTACATGGGGCCACATAAGAAACCTGAACTGTGTTGGAGGCCGAGCCAACAATAACTTCAACCTTTCTCTGTTCAATATTCATTATCCTTGTTGTAAAAGCCAGTAATTTAAACCCACAGACATTATATATGTGAATGCCTCATTACTTGCTGGAGCGTAATCCAGCATTGCTGCCACATTTGATGGGTCTCTTCACTTCAGGCTCGCACAAGACCATATTTGTGGACTGTACAGTTGAAAAAACTGACGTAGTATTGATACCAGATCATGTAGGATTATATTTCACAAGTAAGATTGAAAAATAATTTTGGTTGGCTGAGTCCCAGGTAGCGCTGCATAAAAAAAAAAGAAACTCAATTTGAAAGTGTGACCACTATTATTTTTGTTGTGGCTGTGCGCTGCGATTACATATAAGGGAAACCCTGTACATTTCTTATAACATTATGCATTAGCAATGTTAAAATTATGATAATCACAGTTCACATAAAAACTGAATAACTTAAATTCTTTGAATAACTTAAATTTTCGAACTTTGATTAAGAGGGTTTGGGTTTGAAAAATGTATTTTTGTTCATATTTTCTCCACTTACTGCCACTCATTCTCACTTTGTCTCCTCGCTCGTTTCTCTGTCACTTCAGGACCTTGAGGTACATGAGGATGATGTGTGCGTGTGAGTGTGTTAGCGGGGGTATTCACACAGACAGAGAGAAAGCCCAAATAAGCAACTACTCATTAGTCGCGGGTGCCCAAAAAAGCGCACCCGCGACTCACGAGCTTTACAAACGACTTCTGAAAAAAACAAGCCTGAAGTCGTTTATAATAAGCAGACTTGGCAACTCTGAGACGTCTACGTATATTTTGCCGATGTTTAAACTAGTCTCTGTTCACAAATACAGATCTAGGATATACGCACATGTTTTTTGAAAGACTTAATAAAGTCATTAATTTATGAGAATAAAGTTGTAAGGTTACCTGTTATTTCAAAGGAGAGTTGTTAAAATTAGGGCCATGGAGCATTTGAAGGAACTGTGCTTCAGTATAGGTTTCACAAACAAGGAGATACTCTATCCTCTAGCACATCAGGATAACATTGTCATAAGTATAAGGACTTTAAAAAGAGTATATGAGGTCCATCTCATGTCGCGCTGATGTTGCTCATTATTATTCACGAGCGCGTCCTCGGTGAGCTGCACCCACTCTCTCGTTCTCGTACCCAGTCACAGTGAACGTCACTCTCCAGAGCGAGACCCAGCTACCACTGTATCCGCTATGGGTCTCTTCCAAACGACCGGTGTTTCCTTGGGTTTACTGCCGGGAAAATGAACTTAAAGCTGGGCAGAATGAATGAAAACACCGCTGGAGCTCTCCGGCTTCTTCTTCAACTTCCACCTCCTCTTGGGACTCGGGGTCTAAAATATATGGTTTAATACCTGCAATTTTTAGCCTTTAGCATAAGGTGACCAGACGTCTCCGATTTCTGAGGACAGTCCCCGTATTGGAAGACCTGTCCCTGGCCAAAGCTGTCCCCGAAAATGTCCCCGATGTAAGCGTTTCATGAATGAGAACAAAAATGTTGCATGTGGGCTCGAACAACGGTTATTACAGTAGCCGAATAGGTAGGAAGCACAAGTAAGCAGTCCTGAACAACAGTTCTTACGGGGGTTATTACAAGGGGAATGCGCTGCTACTAAATAGTACCGAGACTTTGTCTGTGATCACACAGCCCCTGTTGAATTTAGGGAATTCAACATCTACGGTCCATAATATCACCAAAAGGTTTACAGAATCTGGAAAAATCACTGCACGTAAGTGGCACAGCCGGAAACCAACATTGAATGCCTGTGACCTTTGATCCCTCAGGCAGTACTGTATCAAAAACCGACATCAATGTGTGGTACACAAATTTTATCAGCAAGTCCTTCTATGCTGGAAATTCAAGCATAATTCTACTCCCCACAACTCATCAATTTGGAATAACAGGTATATATTGTCTAAGAGAAAACCTCTTTGTTTTTGGCAACTGGATGGAAAAGGATATTTGGTTTGTTGTACATTTAATAGATTCAAAAGGAAATCTTCTTGATCACGATGACTTTATTAATAAATTTGTAATCAGATGCGCAAGAAAACAATATGCATAAATTACAAGAGCAATCCTTGATGCAATGATAAAAATGATCAAAGGCATGCAATCATATGACAAAATACTTCCCTGTTTATCCTTGCCTTTGAATAATAATTTAATTTTTACAGAAAGGAAATGTACAAATAGAACTATCCAAAAAATCTTGGGCCCGATTATTTCTCAGAAACACTTTTACCTTATGAACCTTCACAGATCATGCACTCTTCTGGCAGCCGGCTCCTAGTCATTCCCAAAGTCAGGAGACACACTTATGGTGAGGCGTCTTTTCAGTATTACAACCCTCATCTATGGAACAGACTGCTAGGATCTCAGAGCCACAGAGAACCTTCATGTTTTTAAAAGAAGGCTCAAGACTCACCTTTTTAGCTTCGCTTTTGATTAACATTTATTATCTCCTTTTATTCTAGTTAGGTTAGTTTCATATCTCATGTTTATTTTTATTTGACACTAAGATAGTCTGTTTTATTTTTCCTTTCTTTTTTTTTTTTGAGCTTGGACTAGCCAAGATGGCGCCGGTGTGTGTGGCCTGCCGTCTCTCGCTGTCAGCGTTGTTTGTGTTTGTGCTGTTTATGTCTATCATTATCAGTAATGTCAGCTCACTGTATGTGTATGACCACCAAACACTGCTTGATCTTTGCCCCTCTGCCAAGGATTTGGTGAAATTAGATCCTGATCACTGTGGTCATACGACGTTTAAGCCGTTTCACCTCTCCGGGATACCTGCTCACCTTCGCTGCACTTTCGCTCCATTTCCCCGGTGTAAACGCCGGCGCCGCCATGGCAAACGCAGCGGCCAGCTGGTGAAAGTTAAAGCTCTCTTGGCTCGATCTCCTGCGGTTTCCCTGAGGAGAAATGGAGTGGGATCTGGTCTCTTTCCTCATCTGCGATCGCTGCACCCTGTCGACTCCTGGCTGGTACCTGTCGTCGGTTCGGATGAGGTAATCCGTCCCCGCGGCCCCTGCTCTCCTCGTCCCCGCCGGCATGGGGTGAATCCCCGCCATCTACGGGCCCTTCGTGCAGTCTGTGTCCGGTTCTACATATAATCTCGGACACACACTGGACTTGGTGCTCTCGCATGGTCTGTGTGTTTCTAACCTTGTCATTTGTGACGCTGTTTTCTCGGATTATATGATGATTTTATTTGACATCCCCACTCAGTGTCCGGTTAAATTGCGCGCTCCACCTAAACCGCGTCGCATGTTTAACTCTTCCTCGCCTGCTCTGTTCTCATCTACCTTCGTTGGTCTCTGCAAGGATGACTCTGCAGCCCCTGTGTGAGTGGATACTGACGAACTGGTATTGAGATTTCACTCCACCTGTCTACAAGCACTGGACACGATCGCTCCTCTGAAGACCCGGCGCACCAAACCTACGCCCGAGCCCTGGTTGAACGACGTCACTCGTGCAGCCAGGCGTGAGTGCAGGAGGGCGGAGCGCAGGTGGAAAAAGGACAGACTGCATGTGTCTCTTGGCATCTTTAAAGATAGTCTGTGGAATTATCAGAAGATTGTGAAAGCTGAGAAGAGTAAATATTTCTCTGAATTAATTGCTTTTAACTGTAACAACCCCAGAGCTCTGTTCAAAACCATAAACACTGTCCTTGAGGCTCCCAAGTCTCTTGGGTTTGATGCCTCCACTGAAATTTGTGAAAAATTCCTCCACTTCTTCACTGATAAAATTATGTCAACCAGAGCCTGTATCTCTCAACCTTCATATGACCCTTCTGCCCCTCTGCACCCCTCATCTGTATCTGCCAAATTTGAGTCTGTGTCCCTCTCTGTTTTTAAGGACATAGTCAGCAATATGAAGCCTTCTGGTTCCCCTGCTGATGCCATCCCCCCTCGCTTGTTTAAAGAGGTACTTGCTACTATTGGACCAAGTGTCCTTAATATTGTTAACAGTAGCCTCTCCTCTGGTACAGTACCTAGGGATTTTAAACATGCTGTAGTACGACCTCTACTCAAAAAAACTGGCCTCGACCCATCCCTCTGTGCCAGTTTCAGGCCCATCTCAAATCTTCCATTTGTGTCCAAGATTCTAGAGAAGGTAGTCTACAATCAATTGTTACCATTTTTGAAAGATAATGGTATCACAGAGTTGTTCCAGTCTGGTTTTAAAGCTCTCCACAGCACAGAGTCTGCACTTTTAAAGGTGTCAAACGATATTCTCATGTCAACAGACTCTGGAAAGTTTGTTGTCCTTGTGCTCCTGGATCTGTCTGCTGCATTTGACACTGTCGACCACAGCATTTTAATCTCTCGCCTGGAGCACTGTGTGGGCATTAAGGGTGTCGCCCTGGACTGGTTCCGGTCTTATTTAACGGACAGAAGTTTCTGCGTTCAAATTGACAACTCTGCATCGTCAACAGCTCCTCTTCCACATGGGGTCCCTCAGAGCTCAATCCTCGGCCCTCTTTTATTTGCCTTTTATCTACTACCCCTTGGTTCTGTTTTTAGGAAACCTGACATATCCTTTCATTTTTATGCTGATGATTGTCAGATCTATCTTCCACTAGCACAGAACAACTCCAACTCAGTCCAACAACTTACTGACTGCCTTAAGGACATTAAAGCCTGGCTTTCTTTTAACTTCCTCAGTCTTAATGAGAACAAGACTGAAGTAATGTTGTTTGGACCAAGTGGCGGCCACCCCCCCAACATCGACCTAGGCTCCCTCTCACCCTACCTAAAAGAGGTCGTCACTAATCTGGGAGTTAAATTTGACCCTGATTTTAAATTTGAGAAGCAGATACAAAAAAGTTTTTATCAGCTACGTCAAATAGCGAAGGTGAAGCCCATTTTATCAAGACCTGACCTGGAAAAATTAATCCATGCTTTTATCACTACCCGTCTTGATTACTGCAACTCCTTGTACGTAGGGATTAGCCAGGCTTCCCTTGCCTGCCTGCAGCTTGTGCAGAACTCTGCTGCACGTCTCCTGACCCAGACCCGCAGGCGTGAGCACATCACCCCCATCCTGGCGTCCTTACACTGGCTCCATGTTCAGTACAGAATTCATTTTAAGCTTTTAATATTTGTTTTGAAGGGCCTGAACAACCTTGCTCCACCCTATATTTCGGAGATGCTCCAGCCTTATTGCCCACCCCGACCCCTAAGATCAGCTGATCAGCTTTTACTGACGGTCCCCAGTACAAGGCTGAAGCTCAGAGGGGACAGAGCGTTTGCTGCTGCTGCCCCTAAGCTCTGGAATGAGTTGCCCTTGAAAATCAGACAGGCCTCCTCATTTCCTGTTTTTAAATCCCTTTTAAAAATGCACTTTTACTCATTGGCTTTTAATACATTGTAGTGTTAATTTGTTTTTTATCATCTTAGCACTTGCCGTGAGCCTCCTTATTTATACACTTATTTATTCTTTTCCATCACTGTATTTCTGTTTGCGTTCTCTTGTTCTTTGATTGTTTTATTTGTTTTATTTGTGTCATTGTACAGCACTTTGGCTACCCTTGTGGTTCTTTTAAATGTGCTATAGAAATAAAGTTGATTGATTATTAATCTTTTGGTTTTTACTTATTCTTATCCTTTTATTTTTAGAACCCCCAGTGTTTCCTCTGAGAAAATCCTCAGCACTGGGAGCGGTGGTTGGTTGTGGTCGCAGGGTTCCTGGTAGAGGTGGAGGTTGGTGTCTGCCACATCTCTCCTCTGGCCCTGTGTTGGTGACCTGTGGCTGTGGGCGGCTCTCTTTACCTGGTGCTGATGGCCCCTCTGAGGGCGCTTTCTCAACTGGTTCATCGATACTCATCTTCATGTCCACTATCTTAGTATATATGTGTGGGTGCATTGGTGTGTGTTGCTTTGAATGAGACTGTGTGTGACTGTTGACTGTAGGTTATATTGTTGGGTGAGGTAAGGCAAATGTCGGGGAGGGGGAAGGCATCTGGGACTGATTTGGGTTTTTAAAATGACTGTAAAGCACTTTGTCTAACATCCTTTCGTATGAACGGATGTAAGACAAAGTGCTTTGTCTTTTTATAAAGTAGCGCTTTGTAAATTAAGTTTCATTTGATTTGATTCAATAGTGAAAGTAAGAGTATTTCCTCACGCACAATATAAAGGGAACTCAAGTGGTTGGGACTGAAAAGCTGTATAACCTTAAGACGACCACTAACCAGTAAGGCTAACAGGAAAAAAAAGGTTTGCAGGAGCATAAAGATTGGACTCTGGAGGAATTGGTAAAGGTCATGTGGTCTGAGCAGGGCTATGATTTAGGGTTGCTGCAGTTGGTCAGGTCTAAGTTCAGCAACATTATGTGCCCAAAGAATGAGATCAGCTGACTACCTGAAAATACTGAATGACCAGGTTATAATGTTAATGGATTTTTTCTTCCCTAATAGCACAGGCATATTCCAAGATGACAATGCCAGGATTCATCAGTTTCAAATTGAGAAAGATTTCTTCAGGGGGCATGAGACATCATTTTACACATGGATTGACCACCATAGAGTCTAGACCTTAACCCCATTGAGAATCTTTTGGATGTGCTGAGAAAGGCTTTGCACAGTAGTCAGACTCTCCCATCATCAATATAAGATCTTGGTGAAAAATTAATGCAACACTAGATGGAAATAAACCTTGTGACATTGGAGAAGCTTATCCAAACAATGGCACAGTGACTGCGTGCTGTCATCAAAGCAAAAGGCGGTCCAACGAAATATTACAGAGTGTGACCATTTTTGTGGTGGCAACTTCTTTTTTTGGCCAGTGCATTTCCATCATCTGTCCTCCAACAGACTTTACCTAGACTCAGACTTTAATTAAAAAACACTTTTCATACAAAGATAATGCAACTCAAAGTTCTGTACACAAAAAGAAAAGGGAAACAATATAAAGAGACCCCCTTTCACTCACACACGCACGCACACACACTTCCCAATCCATACACGAAGCTAAATAAGAGCTGTAAAAAAGTAATAATACTAATACTAAAAGTAATAAATATTCTAAAATAAATAAAAGAACTGAGCAAACTGAGGGAACACCACCACAAGGGCTCGATGAGGAAACACATTAGGAATATACCTACTTAAGAAAATTGCCCATTATGAAAAAAAACAAAAACAAAAAAAAACAGTCACAGTACTTGAAAAAGGAATTTATTGAATAATTGTGTGTAAAATATGCCAAAATACAAACACACCTTTCACAGTATTACAGCTGCACTCTAGTCCTGCAGTACTTGAGCGGCTGTGTGTATTTTACATGGAGCTGACACTCAAACCCAGGCACGGTGATGTGGGACATCAAGGCTCTGACTCGGCTCTCCATCTGCTTTTAAATTTTTAGGATCGTGTCTGACATCTGTTAATGAAATGCGACTGACCTTGTAGCTATATAAGAAGCCTCAGCCTCCCTATCTACAGTAGCGGCACTAACAAACCGGTTAAATGCTAACATACATTATTTGAAGCCATCACTTTATTCCATCCTCCAAACCCTTGATAGAAGAGGGCAGCGGAATGATAACATTGTCCTGTTTAAGGTGACACATAATGTTCCCATGTAGTTTTCATCCTCTATGGCTTTAATAATTATGATTGGCATACAGATACCGTGGAAAATGCTGCTCTGTGTCCATTTACAGAAAACACCAGAAAATATGCCCATAATTTATGCAAGGCATCATGGGGTGGATAAGGTGGATAGTTAGTTTAGGTTGTATAATTAGAGAAGGTTATATAGTTAGTTAAGTTAGGTTGTATAGTTAGAAAAGGCTGTTTGTTAGTGTAGTTGAGTTAGTAAGTTAGTTAGTTAGTTAGTTAGTTGAGGTAGAAGAATTAGTAAAAGGAGTATAGCAGTGGCGGTTGCTGGTCTTTCAAGGAGGGGAAGCTCATTTTTCTGGCCTACATCATAATTGTGTTTGTTTATTTTTATGTAACAGAACAGAGTCGCCAAACACAACGGCAGTCGTTTTTAACAAAGACAAAAGTCGCTGAGGATCGGTAAAGTCTCCGGAGCAGTTAAGAACAACGGAATTAATAACTTGGAAAATGATCTAGTAGATGTTTTATTCTTCAAGATCGCTGATTCGCTTGTTTAGCTGTCATTCAAAAAAAGGTTTCGCCTCAGACAGCTCATCCAATCATGGATGCAGAAGCTCAGCGTCCGCGAGAAAGTTGGGACCGCCCTCTCGTCATAGAACTCCAGAGACGCTGAGCGTCCGATGGGCGGGACAAAGCCCAACATTTATCCAATGGGCGTCTAGTTTCGCTGCTGGAACAACCCACTTTGAGCTTCCACATTGAAGTCAGCAGACGCTGAGCGTCAGGCTGTGTAAAGCGCTGAGGCGCTACGAGGATGAATGAGAACGAAGTTGTGCCGGTTACCTGTGATTATCAGCTTCTTATCACAGTGTGATTTTAGTTAACAAAATGTTCACACAGCAGTACGTATTTCACCACCTTTTTCTTTTTTTGGGGGGGGGTGACATTTTAAGGGAAGCTGAGCTTCCCTTGCAGTCTTAGAGCAATCGCCACTGGAGTATAGTAAGTATGGGCTGTATAGTTAGTATAGATCAGTGGTTCTCAAGTCCAGTCCTCGAGCGCCCCCCGTATGTGAAATATTGGCTGTAGAATAAGTTTAGTAATTTAAGGTAGTTTCGGTAATACTGGTTGTATAGTTAGTTGAGTTATCTTTGGTAATTTAGGTGAAATTGGTTGTGTAGTCGGTATAGTCATTTAAGTTCCTATGGGTAATATTGGCTGAATAGTTAGTATAGTAATCTTAGGTAGTTTAGGTATTCTGGTTGTCAAGTAAGTATAGATATTTAAGGTAGCTTAGGGATTATTGGTTGTATAGTTAGTTTAGTTATCTTAAGTAGTTCAGGTAATAATGGCTGTATAGCTAGTTCAGTTATCTTAGGTGGTTTAGGTAATATTGGTTGCAGAGTTAGTTCAGTTATCTTAGGTTGTTTTGGTGATACAGGTTATATAGTTTGTTATCTAAGGTTATGAACAGTCCGAGGTCCTCAAATAGGATTTTTCCTCCCTCGTGGATCACCTGCTGCACACTGGTAAGCGTGTGGTAATCTCCGGCCTGCTGCGATCACCTCGTCACAGGGACGTAATTAGCAGCTGTATTCGTCAGCTGCACCTGTGGCTGAAGGGGTACTGCCTCGGGAGAAGCATCCCATTTGTGGACAATTTCACAGCGTTTTTAAACAGACCATACCTCTTTAGTGGGGCGGTCTGCACCCGAACCGGGAGGGATCGTGGCTTTTATCAGTAAATATGGACCTTACCCTCCGCTCCTGTACCACAGCCACCTCCTGACAAACTGTCAACACTTGCACACACACACCCCACCCCTCACCCCCCTGCACTCCCTCACACACCTCAACAGCAACACCCCCACCACTCTTGATAGAAAAAGGACACTCACACTATCAAAACCATCATTTCATACAGACAACCGAAACCAAGGACTGTTTTTAGACCCCCCCAGTGATTTTGAAATCCCCCTTTTATCAAGAGCTGAGCGCATGTTTGGCACAGACATTAAAATAGCTGTGCTGAACGTGCACTCTCTTTTAAACAAGTCTTTTATAATAAATGATTTAATTTTAGAAAAACAGCTTGACTGTATCCTGCTTAATGAGACATGGCTTGGCACCGATGCACCTATTGTTTTCTCTGAGGTTGTGTAACACAATCCACACTGTCCCCTTCTGCAGTTCCTTTTAGCAGCTACTCGTCATTTGAATATCACGCCTTTGTTTTTAGCAGCCCTCCTATCCTCTGCATTAATGTGTACAGACCCCCCCCCTGCTACTCGACCTCTTTTATCAGTGAATTCTCCGAACTTTTATCAATCATCCACACCACCTACAACAGGATTTTAATAACTGGTGATTTTAATTTACACATTGACAACACCTCAGACCCAGTGTCTAGAGAATTTTTAAACCTTTTAAAGGGGACCTGCCACCAAAAATGTAATTTTTGCATTTTTGTGTGTCAGATTAAGTCCATATTATGTTCGTCTCATGTTGTTAATGTGAAAATAAACCGTTATGTCGTTTGCATTCTGTAAAGATTTAAAATAAAGAAATGGGTAAACCAGGACGATTGAAAAAGCAGGTCATTCTGACGTCAAGGTGACCTTGCTCATTATTATTCACAAGTGCGTCCTCGGTGAGCCGCGCCCACTCTCTCGTTCTCGTACCCAGTCACAGTCATCATCACTCTCCAGCCAGAGCGAGACCCAGCTACCACTGTATCTGCTATGGGCCTCTTCCAAACGACCGGTGTTTCCTTGGGTTCACTGCCAGGAAAATGAACTTAAAGCTGGGCAGAATGAATAAGAAAACACAGCTGGAGCACCGAAATTAGTTCTTTTGCTCTCCGGCTTCTTCTTCAACTTCCACCTCCTCTTTGGACTCGGACTTGGGGTCAAAAATATATGGTTTAATACCTGCCATTTTTAACCTTTAGCATAAGGTGACCAGACGTCCCCCATTTCCCCCTTCACTCAAACTGGCCGCTGTCACCCCCATCCTCAAAAAACCTGGACTCAACCCTGACGATATCAATAACTTCCGGCCCATTTCCAACCTCCCTTTCCTGTCGAAAATCCTCGAACGACTCATTGCATCACATATCAAAGCCCACCTCAACAATAACAATCTTTATGAACTGTTTCAATCAGGATTCCGCACCCACCACAGCACCGAAACTGCCCTCATCAAAGTCACAAACGACCTCCTCATTTCTGCTGACTCCGGCCAACTCTCCATCCTCATCCTCCTTGACCTCTCCGCCGCTTTTGACACCATTGACCACGCCATCCTCCTGTCCCGCCTACACTCCCTCCTCAATGTCACAGACACTGCTCTCAACTGGATCCATTCATATCTCACAGACCGGAATCACTTCATCCACATCAACAGCTGCTCCTCCACAACTGCCCCCATGTCCCAAGGTGTCCCCCAGGGTTCGGTGCTTGGTCCTCTCCTCTTCATCATCTACCTCCTCCCTCTCGGCCACATCCTCCGTCAACACAATCTCCATTTCCACTGCTATGCTGATGACATTCAATTGTACATCTCTTCCACCTCCATCACTCCCCAGACCCAACGCTCCCTCTCAAACTGCCTCACTGATGTCAAAAACTGGATAGACAGCAACCTTCTAAAGCTCAACTACAACAAAACAGATCTCATCATCATTGGCCCAAAATCCCTCACCTCCACAGTCACAGACTTTCATCTCTTCATTGACAACTCCATCCTCTCCCCCTCCCCCCACTGTCGCAACCTTGGTATTCTCTTTGACAGCAACCTCACCTTCACACAGCATGTAAACACAGCACTACCTCCACTCTCCTCAATAAACTTCAGCTCATCCAGAACTCTGCCGCCCGCCTCCTCACCCATACACGCTCCCACCAACACATCACCCCTGTCCTCCAGAACCTTCACTGGCTCCCCATGCCCCATCGCATTCAGTACAAAATCCTCCTTCTCACCCACAAAGCACTCCACAACCAGGCCCCCCCCCCACCTGCAAGATCTTCTCCACCCCTACATCCCCCCCGCACCCTCCGCTCCGCCGATGCCAACCTCCTCACAGTTCCCTCGACCAAGCACCGAACCTGGGGGGACAGAGCATTCTCAGTCAACGCCCCCACCCTATGGAACTCACTCCCACTGGACCTCAGAAACTGCACCAACCTTACCAGATTCAAAACCCAGCTCAAAACTCACCTTTTCCGCACTGCTTTTCATCTTCCTTAGCCCCCTCCCCCCCCCCCCCGATTGTTGATTTTACTTGATTTTAATTGATATTGATGTATTTTATTGTATATTGTTGTATGTTTTTATTCATGTACAGCGTCTTTGAGTCTGTGAAAAGCGCTTTACAAATAAAATGTATTATTATTATTATTATTTCCGGGGACAGTCCCCGAATTGGATGACCTGTCCCTGGCAAAAGCTGTCCCCTAAAATGTCCCCGATTTAAGCGTTACATGAGTGAGAACAAAAATGTTGTGTGTGGGCAAGAACAATGGTTATTACAGTAGCCGAAAGGGTAGGAAGTACAAGTAAGCAGTCCTGAACAACAGTTTTTACGGGGGATAAACCGAAATCCGAACCTCTACTGCTGAGCCAATCAGAGCACAGCAGGCTTCACAGCAGCGATCCAATCAGAGCAAAGCTCATTACCATAAATGTTAATGAGCCAAAATCAGTTAGTTTTCCTGTAAGGTTTTTTAGGCATACTAAAATGGTTTGAAACAAACCATCAAATAACTTTTCAGCTAAAATTATGTTACAAACATGATCAGAGGACATCAAGGATTATGAAAAAATGATTGAAATGGGTATGAAATTTTGATGGCAGGTCCCCTTTAATCTGCTTTGATTTTTAGCAGCATGTGACACAGCCGACCCACAGCAGGGGGCGAATGCTGGACCTGGTCATAAGCTATGGCCTGTCCATCGGTGTGCCCTCTGTTGTGGATCTGGCTGTGTCTGACCATTTTTGTGTGTTTTTTAAAATCAGCAATTTTAACCAGAGGGGGAGCCCAGTCAGAACGGTAAGGAAACGCTACATAACTTCTGAAGTGTCTGCAAATTTTATTCACATCCTACAGAACACTTCTTCACAAATTTGCCAGCACCTTGTGATTTTATCATTGACAATTTTAACAACAATCTAAGGTCAACACTGGACTCAGTTGCTCCACTTTTAACCAAAACAATCAAGAAAAAAACAAGACCCCCCATGGAGAATCGCGTATATCAAAGAGCTCATACAAAAACGCAGGAGAGCTGAAATAAGATGGAGAAAATCAAAATTAACAGTCCACCTTGAAATTTTTAAACAATACCTCAAAACCTTCAATAGCACAGTCAAACAGGCAAGAACTTCCCACTACAAACTAATCGCTGACAATAAACATAACCCCAGATTTCTTTTTACAATAATTGATCTTTTAACAAACAACAATTTTAACAGAACCCCTGGGTCATCCTCTGATACCCTCTGTGAGGATTTTGCAGACCACTTCAGAAGTAAAATCAACAACATCAGATCCAATGTTTTATCTCAACAGATTTTAACTGCTAATATACCTGGATCACTGCTTTTACCTGAGGAAACACTGGAGAGTTTTGCACTGGTTGATGCGCAGACACTTGGTCGAGTTTTCTTCCAAGTAAACCCCACAACCTGCCTTTTAGATCCAATTCCCACACGGTTTTTTAAACAGTTTTATGGATTCTTTGAGGAACAGCTTTTAAACATTGTAAATTGCTCTCTTCAGACAGGGGTCTTCCCCACCTGCTTTAAAACGGCGCTGGTGAGGCCTCTTCTGAAGAAGAGCAATCTGGACCCCAAGATTTTTAACAATTACCGACCTGTATCCAACTTACCATTTTTAAGTAAAATCTTGGAAAAACTTCAACAAGTAAATGATTTTTTAAATACAAAGAGCATTTTAGAGAAGTGCCAATCAGATTTTAGGAGGAACCACAGTACTGAGACAGCCCTTTCAAAAATTTTGAACAACATCAGGTGCAATTTAGATAATCGCAAACTCACAGTCTTGGTCCTGCTGGATCTAACCGCCGCCTTTGATACAGTAGACCATCACATTTTATTAAATAGACTTAAGCACCTTGTCGGCCTCTCAGGCACTGTTTTTAACTGGTTCACCTCTTATCTCACTGATCAGCACTTCTTAGTAAGTATGGATACATGTTCCTCACGAACCCATAAAATTATGTGTGGGGTTCCCCAGGGGTCAATTTTAGGTCCAACTCTTTTTAATCTTTACATGCTTCCCCTGGGGGACATCATCAGGAGGCACGGCATCAACTTCCACAGTTATGCTGATGATACACAATTGTACATGGCCGTGTCTCCTGATGATAGCGGGCCGATTGATGGCCTTTTAAACTGCATTTTAGACATCAAATCCTGGATGGCAGCCAACTTCCTGCAGCTCAACCAGGACAAAACAGAGGTTTTAGTTATTGGTCCTGAAGGCCTGAGAGAGACGCTTTTACCAAAACTACAAGATTTTAAAGTATCAACATTCATAAAAAACCTGGATGTAATTTTCGACTCTGGGCTCAGTTTTATTCCACACATCAAAAACATAGCAAAGGTAGGTTTTTACCACCTTAAGAATATAGCCAGAGTCCGCCCGTTTCTCTCCCAGGCCAGCACGGAGGTGCTGATGCATGCTTTTATCTCCTCTCGTTTAGATTATTGTAATTCCCTGCTCTCTGGCCTCCCAAAGAGGAACTTACATACACTTCAGCTATTACAAAGACCAGCTGCAAGAGTGCTGACAAGGGCCAGAGGGCGAAAGCATATAACGTCAGTTTTAGCATCACTGCATTGGCTCCCCATCTGTTTCAGGTTTGATTTCATGGTTCTTTTATTAGTTTTTAGATGTATTAATGGTCCTGGCCCCTCCTATTTATCTGACTTACTTTGATCATATCAACCCTCGCGGACCCTGAGGTCCTCCGGCACAGGCCTTTTAACCTTACCCAAAGTCAAAACAAAAACACACGGGGAGGCAGCTTTCAGTTTTTATGGTCCCCGGTTGTGGAACAGCCTGCCGGAGAGCCTCACGGCTGCAGAGACTGTTGATATTTTAAGAAGAGGCTCAAGACTCACTTTTTTAACCAGGCTTTTTACTAATTGCCATTTTAGATTTCTCTTATTGCAAATGTTAATTTTAATCAAAGTTCTTGATGTTTATTTTATGTCATTCCATCAATTATCTCTGTTCTTAGTCTTTCTCTTAATTCCCGTCACAGGTTTTTACTTTGTTTACCCCCTTTTTATATGGTAAAGAGCTTTTACCTTTTACTTACCTGTTCATTTAATATGATTTTCTTGTTTCAGTCCATCAGGTTTACTCTTTTCACCATTTTTATTTCTGTTTTTATCTCCAGTGTTTCCCAGAGGTAGCTCTTTCCTTGCATAATGTGTCGGTGTCAGGCCTTGTCTCTCCACCAATATATCTTAAATTCTCACACTGTGTGCGGTTGTGTGTGAGTGGGTGAGTGAGGGTGGGTGTGTGTCTTTGTGTGCGTGTGGGTTCAGGTGTGTGAGTGTGTGGATGGGAGGGTTGGGTTTTAGTGAGTGGGACTCATAAGCAATTATGTTATTCATATCTTTATTGAGTGGGATTGCGAAGCATTCCCACTATATGTTATTCATATCTTTATTATTGAGTGGGATTGCGAAGCATTCCCACTATATGTTATTCATATCTTTATTATTATTATTATTATTCCGCCGTTTTTTGGCAGTCAACTACTTCCACATACTTCAACATATTCAAACCATTCAAACTTCAAAATATTCATCTCATTGAGGAGATTCCGGCTTGTATTCAAAATTTCCTTACATTCATACTTTCCGAGATATTCCAGGTTTTCCGACCGATTTCTCCCATTAGAAATGCATTACGGAATGTTCAAATTGGCCCTTTTCTCACATTTTCTTCAAACAACTTCAAAAGCCTTCAACTCCTCTATACTTCCACGTAGAAACTTCATTCAAAAACCAAAATATTCACCAATTAGTCAGCATTATTCCACACCTTCAACATTTTTAATCCCATTTGTACTTTTCAAAACATTAAGATTTGTTTAAAACTTCATTATAATGGCAGTCAATGGGAAAAGGGCTTCAGACGTAGTCAACTTCAACCTCTTCTCATTCATTCATACTTTCACCTAGAAACTTAATTCAAACTTTAAAATATTCACACATCTTCGGACATTCACTCATTCATTCACCATCTTCATGGCATTTATACTTTTCTCACAGTGACAGTTAAAAAAGTCCAAAGATTTTCTGACCTGTTCAGGTTTTAACATTAGTGTGTATTGCACGGAATGTTGGCAGCTAGAGTGGGATGACATCCTCGCTAGAGTGAGACAGGCTAAAAATTGATCCTCAAAACTTTGTCTTTACAAAAGGATTGTGGCAACTCACTTCGCTCTACACAGATAAAATTTGGTACAGTGATGGCAAAACTCGCTGTCACTCTTCATCTAAAAAATCAAAGCCGTAGGACACACACAGTGGCTAGGGCAGACACCAACTGCCACAGACATCCCCAACATTTCTCCAGCTTTCTCCATTGACTCCAATATAAACCTGAGTGGAGGATTTTTATAGGAAACACAAACTGGGCATGTTTTTAACTTGTCCTAGTGAAGGCATTTTTGGCTCCATAGACACAAAAATTATATCAATGTGTTCAGCCGGGTCTTGTGGTTCTCACAAGCTCCTTATCATGAAGATACCAGTTACAGAGGATGAGCAATAGGGCATTGTTTGGGCATTGCTCTCTCAGCTTCAAACCTCCTTTCTCCTGCTGTAGTAATGCATCTACCTTCACCATGGCAACCAATAGAGCACCTGGAGACACACATCTGACTGGAAAGCTGCTTCTAACGGTTGTATGAGACACATGAAGCCAGGCTCAGTACACAGAGTACTGGGGGTTACATTTAAAACCCTTCACTAGAGTTATTTGACAAACTTAATCATCTATCTCTTCCTACAAACTTTGAGCTACAAAAACCATGCTGGGCTCAAAAAATTCAGCTCATTGAGGACATTATGGGGTATAATCAGGATTTTTATTCATTTACATTTTCCCCATTTTTCAATCATTCATTGATAGTGCATTATAAAATTCTTTAAACTAATTTAAACTCATTGAAATCGATTCAAACCTTTCTGAATCTTCAAACCTCTTTTACTTCCAGATTTTTAATCATTTTAATTTTCCAGTTTTAAATCATTTTCACTCTTTATGCATTATTCAGTTCTTGAAAAAAAAAATTAAACTCATTCAACAGGCATGAAAATGGGTCAGGGGTTGAAAAGGTGAGAAGAGTGCGGAGGAACTACGTTCCGGTATACTGTACAACCCAACAAAATATTGAGCTCTGTCCACCCACACTGTGTTTCAGTGATCTGCAGGAGGCGCCAAAAACACTCTAAGTCTCTCTCTCTCACACACACACAAACACACACACGCATCTTGTGCTGGCCATGTTTTATTTAGAAACAAAGTTTACTTTCACAGAAGCTAAATGAGTTAGATGAGTCAGAGAGAGGTGTTTAAAACTAATTGTACAAGGCCATATGAACAATAATAATTTAAAGAGAAAAAAAAAACAGAATTAAAAATAATAAAGACTTAATATCCTACACTTTAGATCAATGTATGCCCTGCCAGACTGGAGAACAATACATGCAATTCCAATAGATCCAATACCAAGTCCTATTGATCACTTTTTCTTTTTTCTTTTTGCCTGGGCCGCCAGAGTCTCCATGGCCTTTTACGCTGAGTGGCCACATGCCTCAGCCTTGCCTGCTTCTCACTTTCAACAGCCTGCTTCTTTGCCTGCTGAGCACCCCCAGTTTCTTGACAGCCATATGAAAAATAATAGCAACATAGCGATTTACACAACAGCTTTAGTAGCTTGTGGTCCAAACACACGGCAAGCCTTTTGTGACACACTCTTCCTTGTTGTCTTCTCTCACGCTAATGTCGCGCTGAAAAAAATGGACCCCCCCGTCTTGTCAACGGATGGAGCCAGAGCAGTAAACGCGAGACGCCCACTTTCACTGTTTTAGATGGCTCAAAACCATTACGTTTTAATGAATCAATGAATAACATCAGCGGCGAAAAGGAATGTTAAAAAGACCAGGGTTCACATGTTTTTATTTTTTCACAAAAGGCATCAAGCATGGGCCAAAGCATAGGACAACAAGTTCTAGAGTTTACCACTTCACCTTCAGCCTTTTCAGTCCCTCACCTGAATATTATCCTCACACGTCCCTGAAATACCAATTACAGAGATATTAGAAAGAAGCTTGTGTTTCTTCTTTTATGTTACCGTTAACTACACAAGCTTGGCGCTAACTTAATATCAAGCAAACGGGAGCTATTTTTTCACCGGAGATTTGGCTAGCTCTGGCAGTGTTCAACTTAAGCTGTAACGAACGGCAGTAACTTTGTTATACCACAAAATATGAAAACGATTGAACCAATTACTCACCAAATTCAATCTGCTGGTAAATGCAGGTAAATGTGTACACTACACTCTGGTCTGCCTTGTCCCCGGTGTTGTGCCGTAGAATGCACCCCTGCATCCCATCCACTCATTAGCTTCTTAAAGTGGAAGAAAATAAGCTCATATTTTATAAAGACACGAGTATTTGGATCATGACTACTAGCAAACTTTCGTTCTGTTTTAATGTGTCTCAAAAATGCACATATCGAGGTGCACTTGGGTATATAAACTGTACAGTAAGACGTCAAGGTAGAAAACAATATACTTTCGGGACAGCAAATATTCTGAATCAGAGGGCTATTGTTTTTGGCTAATCTGAATAACCTGAATGAAATCATTAAAGGCACACACTTTTGAATCCGTCCAACGGTAGGGAAAACTTGGATTATTTGGCCTTGTTATTTACTTTCAAGCCCGTCAGGGGGGCATTCTACGGCAGGGGTGCATTCTACGACACAACACCGGCGTGAATAAGTCTCGCAGCTTTGCAATGCTACCACGGGCTCTCCAAGCACTCCAAGTACCCGTGAAGAGTGTGCGCATGATTGGAATAATGGAACGCAGTTTGGCCTATGATTGGTTCTCGTCAGCGAAGCAGCCAGGAGGATTTCCTGACTTTCCAAGTGTCATTTTAAAGGGCCGATTTCTTAAGTGCTCAGTTTGCGTATTGATTCAAATCTTCCTGACACTTCAAACCTTTTTATTTTTAACATATTTTTAAACTTCAGCCATTCGCAATAGCAGCTTAGCGATAGCAATTTCAACCAGAGCAATCCCACTCGTAATTTCTTCAGAAATTTCATTTTCTAGTTGTCATTATAGTTGTTTTTAGCCTCTGTGAGGCACTTTAAATTGCATTTGTTTGTATAAAAAGTGCCATATAAATAAAGTTGAAGTTGAAATTGAATTTGATTAGGTTATACTGGTTGTATAGTTTGTTATACCAGGTAGTTTAGGTAATAATAGTTGTATAGTTAGATCAATTATCTGAGGTAGTATAGGTTATATAGGTAGTACTTGTAGTATAATTAGAGGTACCTTGTGGAGACATGAGCAGGTTGACACTCTCCAACACGTCCAGAAACAGCTCGTTGTGTCTGTATTTCAACCCCTCCCTCCTCCAGCTGATCTGACCCATCACCTTATTGGTGAGCTGGGAATGCTCCTCTTTGGTCTGAGGGGGGAGCATTAGTGTATTCACTTCAGTCAGTCTAGCTGGAGAGTGTCACTCTTTTTGTGTGTTTGTGTGTGTGTGTGCAGACTCACATGATGCTGCAGGATGAGGCAGGTGAGCATGAAGGAAAACAGTACATAGGTTAACAAATACACTGATTGCAGGAGGCGCTGTGGAGGTGTCAGCACTGTATTTTCTTTAGGTTTTGATTTTCTCTTCATCTCACAAAAATCAAAACCTAAAAAAACCACAGAGTGGCCCTTCAGGAGGAGAGACAACCAGCTGACCTGCCTGAGCTCGCAGTCTCGACCAAAACAGGGACCAGGAGCTCAGACTGCTCCTCCTCTGAGTCTGCAGACACATCTTTTTTTATACTGAAAGGTACTTCCTGTATTTAGTGGAGTTTACCATCCAGCAGCTTGTAGATGAGGACAAAGTTGTTCTTGACGTTCTCCTTGCTGATCTTTACGAAGTAGGCGGTCATGGCATTGCACATCTTGTAGAGGAACTCAAACACCATGGTGGCGTTGACATTCTGCTTGGTGACAATGGCAAGCCAGCTGTTGGAGCGTTTGACGTGAAAGAAACTGGTGTGGGCAATGTTGGTGACCGGGGAGCGTACCTGCCGCAGAATATGGATCCCATTAACCCTGAACACATTCACCGTATGACTGCTGCAGAGAGACAATGGTCATATCTATCAATCAATCAATCAATCAATCAACCACCAAACTTTATTTAAACAGCACTTTCAATGTATGGACATACAAACACAAAGTGCTTCACACACATAGAAAAATAAAAACGTTGACAAACAATTACAAATAAACACACACACACACACACACACACACACACAGACACACACTGACACTACTGACAATAGGGAGACATGGCATGACAATGAGGATTGAGGAAGTGCCATTTTGGGGCCATCCACACTGGGAGGAGTCACAGGCTGGGCACCAGCGCCCAGGCCCCCTAATGCCAACAGACAACAGCCAGCCGGGCCGAAGGGACCATTAAAAAAAATCTCCATAAAACTTGCAGCCACTTCAAAAGTAAGATAGCGCCTCCTCACTGTTCTCACTGAGGCCTCCTCTTAGTCAAAACTGGTCATGCTCAAAAATACACAGTATGTGGGGAATCCATGTCTCCATGCTGTAAGTGAGTGAGTAAAAGGACCAGCACACCTGACACACCGCTGACATCTGCATACAGTCACAGGTTAACACGAACAGAGACTGCAGTGATTCTGTCTCTGTGCCGTGTATTTTTAAGGCATCTCTATGACCATTTTGTCTGTTTCTCACTGTGTTTATGACCCTTTATTTGCAAAATATCCCAAATCCATTGATCAGTGATGAGAACAATGAGGAGTATAAAGTCCGTTAGTCCGCTGAAACAGCCGCGATCCGCGGTTTGATTTCATTCACGCTGACTGCGATCAGTACGAGTGGTGACAGCAGATGCCTTTCCACAGTAAAGGACGAAGTATTTGTAATATATCTTCGTTAACACAAAGTGTTTCGTTTCTACTTATTTGAAGCGTGGATTATAGTTGTGGAGACGTCAACACAAACATTGAATACAACCAACAAGTGACGTGTACAGGCTGTGTTTATTACATTGAATATCAATTGAACGAATGATACACAGATTCACTACCCCCTATCGGCCAGAAGGGGCCAGAACGAGTGGGGTCCGTGACATCACTTTCCTGCGACACTTGAGATTGCGAACTCAGATTGAATTATGAGACACTTTTTGTGGGGCGAGCACGAAAAATGAAAAAGCCTTTCTGAGTTTCGTTTTGCTTTTTAATTTAGTCACAAAATGAGCAGTCTTGAAGGAGAAAATGAAAATGCATTTTGGAATATTGCTTTTGATTTTTGAGTCAAATATTGCAGCCATGACTTCGAAATGAAAAAGCATTTCTGCTAATGCTTTTGAATTTTCAAATTTGACATTTCAAATTGAATTTTGTTACCTTTTTGCTGGTGAATGTTTTGAAAATTAAATGTTAAATGTGATTTGCTTTTGCTTTTTAATTTAGTCACAAAATGAGCAGTCTTGAAGAAGAAAATGAAATTGCATTTTGGAATATTGCTTTTGATTTTTATATTTGAGTCAAATATTGCAGCCATGACTTTGAAATGAAAAAGCATTTCTGCTAATGCTTTTGAATTTGAGATATGAGTCACAATCGCTTCCATACAGCCAACGCTGCAAGCAGCAGACGAGAGCCCTATTGATGCGCTGTGAATTATTTATTAAGTGGAAATGCTGATTAAGCATTTCCACTTATCGCTATCCTGTTCTTTATTATTATTATTTTTCTTCCGTCATTTTTTGGCCCTTTTCAGCTCCTTCCCAGTTTGTGCTATTTCGATTGTTCAAACTTTCAACTATTTCACTCCTTTAGGACATGTGCGGATGTACTTTTCACTTTTCTACCCTTTATACTTTTTTTTTTTTTACTTTTTGTGCCAAAATTGTAACATTGAAGTCAATGGGGAAATCTTCCGATTCTTCCTTTTATTCTTCCACCTTCTGAGCCTTATAACTTCGGAATACTTTCACCTAGAGACCTCATTTTTGCTTTAAAATGTTCATTCACTTGTCGATTATTTATGTCGTATTCACTTTTTTGATATCTTAAACAGTTTTTCCACAATTTAGTTTTAAGCACCTCATGGTTTTCAGCAAATTTCAGGCTTTATAATGGGTGTGTATTGGAGAGGCTAGAGTGTATGATGTCATAGCTAGAGTGGACAGCTACTCTTTTATCGACAAAACCTCGCTCAATATATCGCTCCCACGCCCACAAATTTCACTCCACAGCCATAAAAAATACATAAAAATGGAGGAAAATAAGTCCTGCTACTCACAAAAAGAGGTTTTAAATCATTAAATCGTACCCCTTGGCCAGCAGGTGACCAACTGTCCAAAAATGTCAAAGAACCCTCGCATTGGCCCTAATGTAATTTTTCTCCAAGAAAATCCTGATCTTCACTCAGGCTCAGACCTTTTTAACTCCCTAGAGTACAGACATGAAAAACACATCATTGTGTTCATGAAGGGCGGAGGATTCATACAATGTTCTTATTTTCATTCTGGGATTTAAGGAAATCACGCTATGTGAAGAAGTTCAGAGGCCCTAAATTCACTGCAGTTAGGCAGCTTCTCATTCAAACAGTAGGTCAGTTAATGCCTTTGATGTCTGAAACCTGTTAAGAAGGCTTTAATTAACAGGCACACACACACACATACACACACACACACAGTCTGACAATGTGTGTGCGTTAGTCTCTCTCTGTCTATGAGACCTACAGGTACACACAGTAATTATGTGTCTGCTTCACCACCTATCTCCACCCACAAACTTTGAGCTACAGAAACCATTCTGGGCTTGAAAAATCAAGCTTATCGAGGACACTTTGTGAAAAGGAGGATGTTGATTCAGCTTATAATGTATTCCTTAAATGTTTTTTGAATTTATATCATAAAAACTGTCCAATCCAGCAACCAAAGAAAACATCAAAATGTCCAGATAACCCCTGGTTTACAGGGGGTCTGTTGAATGCCTGCAAAAAAAAGAATAATTTATATTAAGACTTTATTAAGCACAGAAGTGAGGAGAAAGGAATTAAATATAAGATATATAAAAAGAAACTAACGGATATTTTAAGAAAATGTAAGAAAGATTATTATAGTAAATTGTTGGAAATCAATAAAAATAACATAAAGGGCACTTAGAATATTTTTAAATTCAATTATTCAATTATTAGAAGGAAAAAAAACAAGTGCTGGATTCCCTAATGAATTTTTTGACAATGGTAAGATAATTAAAAACAGTGACAAGTGGTGGCAGGCTTCAACAGATTCTTTGTAAATATCGGGCCCACGCTGGCCGATGAGATAATCCCTCCACAAGGGGGAGGTGTCTCACAATCTTTTGACAAAAGAAACCCAGCTACTATTTTTCTGAGAGATAAAGATAAAACTGAAATAGTTGACATTGTTAATAATTAAAAGTAATTGTAAAAAAAGTAATTGTAGCTATAGCAGATCCCATAGCACATATCTGTAACCTCTCACTGAAACCGGGCTCCTTTCCCATTAAGATGAAAATAGCCAAAGTCGTTCCCATCTTTAAAGCTGGTGAGCAGAATCTTTATACTAACTACAAGCCAATTTCATTGCTTCCCCAATTTTCTAAAATTTTGGACAAGATATTTGCCATCAGATTGGACAGTTTTGTTGATAAGTATGTTGATAAGTATGAGATCTTAACTGATAGTCAATATGGTTTTAGACTAAATCGATCTACATCTTTGGCTCTAATTGACCTTGTGGAGGAACTAACTATCTGCATTGATGACAAGAAGTTCGCCATAGGTGTATTTATTGACCTTAAAAAAAGCCTTTGACACAATTAATCATCAGATTTTATTTCAAAAACTGGAAAGGTATGGGATTTGGGGAATAGGGCTCAGTTGGATAAAAAGCTATGTAGAACATAGACAACACTTTGTGCAGATAGGATAGGAAAAGTCAATGCTCCTAAATATAACCTGCGGTGTACCAAAAGGATCAATATTGGGACCAAAATTATTTATATTATATATAAATTATAATATCAAAACTTCTAATATTTTGAAATTTGTAATTTTTGCAGATGGCACAAATATCTTTTGTAAAGGACAGAACCTCCAACAGCTGTTAAAGACTGTCTCTGATGAACTAGCTAAGCTAAAACTGTGGTTTGATTTAAATAATCTCTCAATATAAAGAAAACTGAATTCATGATTTTTGGGAAACGAGCCGGCAAAATTCCAGAAGACTCAACCATTGAAGTACTGTGTGATAACACTAGATTAGAAAGAGTTTATGAAAATTCATTCCTGGGAGTAATAATTGACCACAATCTCAGCAGGAAACCACAAGTCAAACACATTTGCTCTAAATTGGCAAAGACTAATGGTATACTTTGTAAAGTTAGACACATACTGAATCAGAAAACAATGTACATTCTATACTGTTCACTTTTTTCCCCTTATTTGTCCTATTGTGAAGAGGTGTGGGGTAATACCTACAAATCCAACCTAAAGACAATATGCACCATGCAGAAAAAGGCAATGAGAATAGTTAGCAATGTTGGCTATAAGGCACACACAAAAGAATTTATTTTTAAAATTACAAACATTAAAATTTATGGATATAGTGGATTTTAAGACTACACAAATTATTTATACAGCTAAAAACAAATTACTGCCTAATAATATACAAAAATGGTTCAAAGAAAGAGAAAGTGGTTATAGTTTAAGACGGAGAGGGAATCTCTTACAATCCAAGGTGCGCACTACACTTAAAAGCATGTGCATATCTGTCAATGGGGTGAGGCTGTGGAATAATTTGCCAAAGAAAGTAAAAACATTGCTCAATTCAAAAGGCAGTTTAGAATTCTCACATTAGAAAACTAGAAAAGCACTCAGAAAGCGCAGACCTCCGCCAGGCAGCTCATGTCCCCCCTTATATTGTGATTCACACCAAAACTTTTACTGTTACGTGTCTTTTATTAACGTTTATTCGTGTTTAAACTGGTATGTTCACTGTTCATAATGTTCCTAAATCCTGACCAGGATTCGAACCTAGGATGTTCTGGTTGTGAGGCAACAGTGCTAACCACTTCTCCACTGTGCCGCCTATCTACACCACTGTGCCGCCCATTGGTTATCTTTCAGCATTAAAAATTCCAACAACACCCTTATTTTTGTGTGTTCTGGATCACAGTATCCAGAATTTTGTCTGGATCACCACCAAAATTTAATGGCCAGGCCATTTCAGGCCATCCGTCTGTTACTTTCTCCGTAAAGTTGCTAACTGACAAACAAACTTACAACGAACAAACAAACCAATGCTACTGAAAACATACCCTATAACAAACATAACTATAACAACTGAGGTGAAGGCGGGACAAATGTCTCATTTCCACTTTAAGAGAGTGTACTGAATCGTTTAGCCATAAAGTCTCCTTTTTTTTTTTTTTTTTTACATACTTTCATGTGTTATATTTCCAGTATATGGTGTTTTTTATTTCCAGAACTAACTACTTCTGATGAATTAAGACTTTCTCATTTGGAGAAATGGTGATACTTTGATAAAATAAACAGTAGCCGTGTTAAAAAAATTAAGATGTACAAAAGGGGGAGGTAAACATAAGTTAGCTTCTTCCGTCTCCTTTTTTGAGCATGTAGAAACCTTTAATTTAATTGATTTTCTGTGAGAAATATGTGAAAAATGCTTCCTTGTTAATTCTCATGTTCAAAAATAAATTTCATTTTATTCATTCATTCATTTCACTTTGGGGTGTTGTAAGGATTGTGATAATAAATTGTATTAATGTGTTCAGCAGAGTCTTGTGGTTCTCACAAGCTCCTTATCATGTATATATACAGAGGATGACCATCAGGGCAGAGTTGGAGAGCTATTTCCTTAGCTTTAAGCCTCCTCTCTCCTGCTGCAGTGACACATCTTCCTTCGCCATGGCAACCAATTAGTGCACCTGGAGACACACAGCTGACTGGAAAGCTGCTTCTAATGGCCATATGAGACACATGAAGCCAGGCTTAGTACACAGAGCACTGAGTGTTACATTTACAACCCTTTACCAGAGCACCTGACAAAGTTCGGCCCCTATCTCCTCCCACAAAATTTGAGCTACAGAAACCATTCAGGGCTCCAAAAATGTATTAATACATTATTTAATTCTTCAGACAAATTTAAACTCATTCAAACTGATTCAAACCATTCTATTATTTCAAACTTGTCTAATACTTGAGGATTTTTAATTATTTCAATTTTTCCCATTTTAAAATCATTCTCATTATTTATGCATTATTTAATTCTTCAAACAGATTCCCAGATTTACTTCTACAATTACTACTAATATCATTTCAACTTGTATCTTCACTTCTGCCTCCGCTACTCTTGCTTCTAAATATTTTTTATTGCGTTTCTTACTTTCACTGCCACTATTACTTCTACCACGAGCTCTACTGCTTTGAATTCTACTTCTTCTATTCTAAAACTACTTCTACTGCTTACATGACTACTAATATCGCTACTACAACAACCTATTATCATACTACTTCTGGTACTAAAACTTAAACTTATGCCACTTCTCACTTTTCTGTCTTTTAAGGTCATTTTCTACCTTATCCAATTTTTTTTTGCAATTTCATACAGTTTTTCTCGCCTCTTTCAGCATGAATGCAATTTTAATTTATGAAGCACATTCATACTGTTTGGACTTAAACAGTTTTCACTTTCATCCAACTTCCACTTCTTTTTCACTCCTTTTACTAATTTAACATTTAAACCTTCTTCTATTTTTTATTAGCAGTTTTGTATCCTTCAAATAAAATCCCACTTCTAGTACAACTACTGCTAATGACAATTAAACTAGTACTTTCCCCTCTACTTCAACTTCTATTGGTCCTATTTCTACTTTCTCTACTGCTGCTATTGCTACTATTTCTACTTTCTCTACTACTTTGACTTATACTTCTTTCATTCTCAAACTACTTCTACTGCTTACATGACTACTAATATCAATACTCTGACTACTTATCATACTATTTCAAGTACTATAACTTAAACTTATGCCACTTCTCACCTTTCTGCCTTTTAAGGTAATTTCCTTCTTCATTCAAACTTTGTGCGATTTTAGACATTTTTCTAGCCTCTTTCAGCATGAATAAAATTTCCTTTTATAGAGCATATTCATACTATTTGTCATTCAACCAATTTAACAATTATCCAACTTCTATTTCTTTTTCACCCCTTCAGCAGGTTTCACATTTATACCTTTCTCCGTGTTTTATTAGCAGTTTAGCATTGCTTTTTCAGATTTCAGCACTCAGCATTTCCACGCATTTTCTGCAAGGAAATGCAATTTTTCTAGTTATTTATCATTATTCCAGCTTGTTTTTCAATGTTACAACCCTCTTGACGTGCTCAAAAACTCACATTATTATTATTATTAATATGTCTAATGTTATCCTCTCCTATCTCTATGTCAACCACTGTACTGTCTGAATGAATCCTGTTGATAGTTATGTACCATCCTGTATTGTATAACACAGGTGAGGACAGGTGAGTGCAGGCTTGTCTTGATGTGTGACTTCTTCACCCTTCTTTATAGCTGCAGTATGAACACTAAACACTGACTCTGTCTATATGTGTCAGCGGTAGCTGTTCACTAATATTAGCTTATTAAAGGCTGATATAGAAGAGCAGGTCAGTCCACAGACTATTTTTATCACCAACTTTTAAATTTTAATAATTTCATAATCTTAATAATCAGACCCAAATTGCTGAAGTGAGTGAATGTTATTATTTAAAGGTTCAAATATAAAAGATGGAGATGACTGTAACATGATCTTTAAACTGGTTGTGTGGGCCAGTTCACCACTGATAACCACATCCAAACAGCCCACATAATTCTGTTTGAGCCAAGAATAAGTTGAGGCTGGATCAGGAAAAGCCATAGTTCAGCTCAGGCAAGGTCAGACCATATTTTCTGATTTTAAGGCTGTTTTGTGAGAGTGATGCAGAAAACAGACTCAATCTAACTTTCCCTCCTTAACACACACTTCAGCTCAGACCGTCTCCCTTGCAGTCAGACTCAGAACACTCCTCTCTGTCCTTTGGTGGCAGCCATGTTGTCAGTGCAACTGAAATGACCTCATCACTGTGTGGTTTCTGTTGGCACCATAGGGCTTGCTGCTATGCCGCTGTCTCCTAGCAACTGGCTCCCTGCAACACAGCGACAGTGAAGCTGTAGCTCAGACAGGCAGAAATATGATTCAGAGTCAGCACAAAGACATTTAAACGACAAGAAGAGTTGACAAGAAGCGTGACAGACAACAAAACTGAAACTGAGCTGAATTTTCAACATTTCCTTCAGCTTTCTTCCTTCAGCTTCATCAAATGTGGAACATCTGATCTCTAAGTAGTTTTCTTCCCCTCTTGAAGACAGACCTGACAAAGCTGTACTTAGGACTAATCTGCATCATAACATTGTTATTTCAGCAAATTGTTAATGAGGAGAACATGACGAGAACACCAGTTTCTGTTTCAGGTTCATACTGCTAAAAGAAGCCAGAGTAAAGCCTCTGAAAGACTATTTCCAGATAAACTGAGTAGGGCTGGGGCGATTCGTCATTGTAATCGACTATAAAAATTCGTCGACGCAAAAAACAAGCATCATACGCCCTCCATCCCATATCTAATTCATTCACTTTAAGCAGTTAGCTCAGAGTTGAAGCATCAGTTTTGTGCTTTTATTTGTCCTATAACTCGCGAATTAATCAGCTGTGTGATCACTGACAATAGCCCACTAATGCTAATACTCTGCGCACACAGGCTCCGCTGCACTTATGTTTACTGATACCATACCTGCCAACACTCCGGTTTTTCCCAGGACTCTCCCATATTTCAGACCTATCTCCCGCCCACCTCTTGTATTGTCATTTCTCCCTGGAACCTCCCGTAGTTTGATGTTCCACGTTCATTCATGAATCGGATCATTATATTTGTCCAAAGTTGCCAGGTTTCCAGACAACCGAAGATTGTCCTGTGTTTCTGCTGAGCCTAACAGACACTGGATTGATAGTTTGACTTCACAATTTGGGATGATTCAGGTTGGTTTAAGCTGTAAACTATATTTAGGAAGTGTTTGTTGCACAGATGCACACACAGATGTTCAGAGAGCCTCAAACTGGAGAGCATGTAAAACATATGAGGACTTTAACACTAATATTAATGGACTAAATAAGTTCAAGGCGTATCATAGCTATTTTTTTTTTATTGCCATTTTTTATTGTTAAAACAAAACAAAAAAGTGTGCAGCTTCACTTATACTAATTTAGATGAGCAGTCTACACTGTGCGCACAATTATTAGGCAAGTGAGTATTTTGATCATATCATCATTTTTATGCATATTTTCCAACTCCAAGCTGTATAAACTTGAATGCTTATTGGATATAAGCATATCAGGTAATGTGTATTAGTGTAATGAGGGAGGCTGGGGCCTAAGGAGATCAACACCCTATATCAAGGTGTGCATAATTATTAGGTAGCTTCTTTTCCTCAGGTAAAATGGGCCAAAAAAGAGATTTAAATGACTCTGAAAAGTCAAAATTGTAAAAAGTCTTTCAGAGGGATGCAGCACTCTTGAAATTGCTAAGATATTGGGGCATGATCACAGAACCATCAAACATTTTGATGCAAATAGTCAACAGGGTCGCAAGAACGTGTCAAGAAAAAAAGACGCAAATTAACTGCCAAAGATTTGAGAAGACTCAAACGTAAGCTACCAGGAACCCAATATCCTCCAGTGCTTTCATATTCCAGAACTGCAACCTACCTGGAGTGCCCAGAAGTACAAGGTGTTCAGTGCTTAGAGACATGGCCAAAGTAAGGAAGGCTGAAATCCGACCACCACTGTACAAGACTCACAAGTTGAAATGTCAAGACTGGGCCAAGAAATATCTGAAGAGAGATTTTTCAAAGGTTTTATGGACTGATGGGATGAGAGTGACTCTTGACGGACCAGATGGATGGACCCGTGGCTGGATCAGTAATGGGCACAGAGCTCCACTTTGAATCAGACACCAGCAAGGTGGAGGCGGGGTACTGGTATGGGCTGGTATTATTAAAGATGAGCTAGCTGGACCTTTTCGGGTTAAAGATGGACTTAAAATCAACTCCCAAACCTACTGCCAGTTTTTAGAAGACACTTTCTTTCAAGAAGACCATGATTTTTATGCAGAACAATGCTCCATTGCTCCATTGCATGCAACGAAGTACTCCACGATGTGGCTCACAAAGAATAATGACGCGGCCTCCTTCTTCACCTGACCTAAACCCTATTGAGAACTTGTGAGCCCTTCTTAAACGGGAAATTTACAGTGAAGGAAAAAAAGTACACCTCTCTGAACAGTGTCTGGAACAGTGTCTGGAAGGCTTTGGTTGCTGCTACACAAAAAGTTGATTGTCAACAGATCAAGAAACTGAAAGACTCCATGAATGGAAGGCTTATGACTGTTATTGAAAAGAAGGGTGGCTATATTGGTCACTGATTTTTTTAAAATGTCAAAAACTTTTATTTGTAAATTTTGAGTTGTTTGTTTATCATTCTCACTTTAACAAGTGAAAATAAACAAGTGAGATGGGAAAAGTTTCATTTTGATTTAGTTGCATAATAATTCTGCACACTAATAGTTGCCCAGTAATTGTGCACACGTAGATATTCTCCTAAGGAAGCCAAAATCTCACTTTTACTCCCTTAAATATTTAGGTTTGAGGTTTATTAACATTTTGGATTGACCGAGAGCACTGCAGTTGTTCAAAAATAAAATTTATCCTCAAAAATACAACTTGCTTAATAATTGTGCACACAGTGTAATTACAAGTACTCTCATAGTTAGCTCATATCCACCATACAAGGTAACCCCAAAACTGCCTGGCGGGCGCCACAAAATTCTCCTGGATTTTATAACCTAAATGTTTTGTTTTGTTTGATTTCAAGAGATTCTTGAATAAATCATTGAATTAAATACTAATAGGTAAAACGTTTTTATTGCTATTTTGGTTACATTCATTGTTATATTAATCAGTTAATAAAAATCAATAGATTAATATAATAATCAATAAATTAGTCGATAGATTAGTCGACTAATCGAAAAAATAATCGTTAGATTAATTGATAGTAAAATAATCGTTAGGTGCAGCCCTAAAACTGAGACACCCATATAAAAATGAAGCTTTTCATGTTTTTCCTTTTGCTGTGAAAGTTTGGTATTTTTGTTTTACATTGTGAATGTTTATTTATTTTTCCTGCAGTTAAATTCTTTTTGTTGTCATTTTGCACCAGTATAATTAATTTGATGTTTTGTGAGGTTAAATTAACTGTGTTGTAAATAGGGTTGGTTATCGTTTCATTTTGAACGATTCTGGTTCCAATTCAGATTCCGATTCCAGTTCCTGATGATTCTCTATTCCAATTCTTTGAAAAGGCAGGATATAAAAAATGCATAGTTTAAATGAGGGTGCTAACCAGAGTTGTTCATTTTGGACGACATTTCTGAACTTCTCCATGAATTTTTAAATTATGCTAACTTTTTAAAAACTTTACTATGAATTTTTCACAGGGCTATTTTCAACCAGTATAAAAATATCAATTTTTGTTGTCAGGTCGTTTGTCTATGAAAACGTATGAGGACTAACGTTAGTTGGATATTTAAGTTGACCCAACTTACACAGTATAATTTGTTTGCCACTTAAATGTTAGCAGAAGACAGAAGTAATTTATTGTTTCACTTATCTGATTCTAGCTGGTTAGTGGAAGACCGGCAAACCACATGAATCCTGAGGTGTTTAATCATGTTGGTCGTTCACCCTCCTTTGCATGATATAACTGTGTTGCTAATGTTGCACTGAGATAAGAGTTCATTCTTCCTGCTAAAGTTAGCCAAACTTTTGACTGCAGCCACTGTGGGTTACAATGCTCTCTCTCTCTCTGTCTCTCTTCTCTCTCTCTCTCTGTGGCTTCGTCTCATACGCTTCATCCTTGTTGGTGTTCAGCGGCTTCTTCGTCGTTGGTGTTTAGCTGCATCTTCCTCATTGGTGTTCGGCAGCTATTTCTTCCAGTCGGCAGACTCTGCCATCGAAACTTGTAATCAAAATTTTTAAATTTCAATGATTCTGGGAGAATCAGAATGTTAGTCCCGGTCCCCATCGATGCTTGAGACTCGATGCCCAACCCTAGTTGTAAATCGCTTTTTTTTTAATTTAACAGAGAAAATTTACAAAAAGAAATACAAAGCTTTGGTTTAAAGCTTTGTATTTTAAAGCTTTGGTCCAGACTTTAACCTAAACCAATTTAAAAAGAACAACCTAAAATCTGATGTTAAGACGCGCACACATGCATGCAAACACACACACACACACACACACACACACACACACACACACACACATACAGGTCAGTAGACATTGTAAAGTTGAACTGAAAGTCTGGACTTATCCTTTCACTTTGTGATTGTAGATGAAGAGTCCTCCAATCATGATGACCCCGTCAGTCAGAGGGTGATATCACAGAGGGAGACTGCGGCACACAGGAAGAGGAGGGGCACCTTCATCATCATTGTTATTGTATAGTAAGGTGTACAGCTAGGCCTGTCACGATAACAAATTTTGCTGGACGATAATTGTGCTACAAATTATTGCCGATAAACGATATTATTGACACCGTTTTTTAAATTATAGATAATGATATTAAATGGATAATAATGCGAGTACACGTGTCAAAAGTGATAAACTTCAATTTCACCCACGACGAATGTGACGAGACGAAAGTGCGTTTACGTTGATGGGACGAGACGAAAATGACGAACAGAGTTGCAAAACTCAGCCAGTTAAACGCTAAACATATAGGAGCAGCTTCAGTCCGCTCTGACAGCTCTCATCATCCTGCTGTGCTCCTCCAACACACAGATACACACGCGCGCGCGCACACGTGGAGTTTTGTGGTTGACGAAAACAAAACTGGTTTGAAGCCGATATTCCCACACTTGGGCTGTTGCGTTCGGTTTAGACATCAAAGCTGTCGTGTTCATTCTGTTTGCTTGCTTTTCACTCACGACGCTCACTTGCAGCACTGTATCCAAAAGTCTGTGTCTGTGTGCCTGTGCGCGCCAGCCCCCTCGTGACAAAGACACTGAATGACTGACAGGAGGGTTCACTAACTCCGTTCATTCCGCTATAGAGCCAACGCCCCCAGGTGTCAAGAAAAAAGCGCAGAGTGAGACCTCTTCTCTCTTCCAGCGTGTTTGGTAGTGAGAGAGGAGGAAAACAAACGCACGTTAATTATCGAGGCTAGCAAAATGACCGACCTTGTTTTTATTTATCGAGCGATAAGGCGATTTATTGATTATCGCGACAGGCCTATGTACAGCTCATATCACTCTGCTCTGGAGTTAAACTTCCTCCATGGTGACACAGAGCTCATGTTTACATCAATCTAAGTGTGATGACTACTTTATAACATTGTCAAGTGACTTTATATGGAGGGCATAGAGACAGAATGAAATACATAAATACATCTTTAAAGAAGTACTTAAATATGTCATTATAAAAAATAAATCATTATGGAGATTTAATAAATAAATCTGTCATTAAATGTGTCATTAATTTATTAAAATGGGAATTAAATAAATAAATGTGTCATTAATTTATTTAATACCATTTCATTCAATGTAAAAATGAATATAATTATTTCACGAATAAATTAATTATTTCATGGACTTGTAATGCAGTGCTTCATGAATTTATTTTATCTGTCAAACTCACCCATCAAAGTCAGTAGGCGGGACTTAATCTAGTGTGATCATTTATTTTAGTCTGAAGCCTCAAGTTTTCTTGGGAGTTGGTTATTGATATTTTAGACATTGCAGAGTATGTGGATACCTTCGTCCACCAGCTCTGAGTCTGCACCAATGGTCGCAAAGGTAGATGCCACTGAGTGTGAGCGCATGCCTGTGATTTGTGCGTATGTGGGCCTATCTCTCTTCCTCTCCTATTGCAGATTATTGTGTGTGTTTGTTTGTTTGTGTGTGTGTGTCAGGCAGGCACGGATGTAAACTAACATTCATGGAACATGGAAAAAAACATTCCTGCATAACTCTGATGCATTTTGAGTTCGTATTATGCTCTGTTCATTGATACTGTCCCATTTAAATAAACAGGGCATTTGCATTTACAGTGAGGCTTTGCAGTGTTGTTTTTGATTGTACTTCACACTGGGGTAGCGTGAGATTTTATGTGCTATTGAAAGGTGCAATGACTGAAAAAAGTTTGAGAAACGCTAACCTAGAGCATGTAGTGTGCAAAGCAAAGGAATTGAGTGAACATTTTTTCCACACTTTCCGACCAAGATATTGACTGCAGAGTGGCTGCATCAATCCATTATCTGGAGTCGATCTGTCTTGACTTGATGTGCCTAATAAAAAATAAGGTGTTAGGATCTGCCCACTGACTTTGATGGGTGAGTTTGACAGATAAAATTCATGACGCACTGCAACACAGGTCCATGAAATCATAATTAAACCCTGAAATAGCTATATTTGTTTTTACATTTAATGAAATTGTATTTTAATTAATTAATGACACATTTAACTATTTTTCAAAGATGTATTTATATACTTTATATATTCTGTATCCTTTCTACCTCTATAACCTAATCCCAGTCTATATTAATTACTTACAGAGCAATTTAACATAAACTAAATTTGATATGTCATTCACCTGGGAATTCACAGGAGTTTCTCACATTCAAACATGTATCCTTTCACTTCTATACAGTAAATCTGTGTTTTATGCTATCAGTATGTCCCTTATCTGTGGATGCATACCTGCACCTAGTAATATCAGAATTTCTAACACATTTTAGCCTATCTCAGATGCTGTTTGAGGCTTTAGCTATGCTTTTTGGAGCGTACGTCTCCAAACAGGAATAGCATTATCTATCAGTAAAGTTTTATTTCTCTTAAACTGCTGACTTACGAAGCCCAAAAAAAAAAAACGTGTTGTTTGCCACCATTTTTTCACCTCTATGAAAATCCATAAACATCCACCATGTAACTTATTTAAAATTAATGAAGTTTTTCTTGAAGCTCTATTAGTATCAATAATAAAAAGAAAAGTCTATCTCACTAATCACACATTTTTTACAGCAGCTGGTTAGCATGTTAGCTTAACCGCTGCTTTACTCCCAAACATCACCTTCAGTCCACAGAGTGAAGCTTGCAGTAGTAAATAAATACGACAGGGCAGTGTAAGAGCTGGCTTTACTCTGCAGTTGTCAACTATCAGTTAGACAGTTAATACCAAACATAGCCGCGCAGTTTGTTGTCTCGTGTCACGGAAACCCAATCCGGCCTCCATCTAAATATCTGACATTTTAGCGTGTTTTCTTAATTTTAGACTCAATGTCTCAAACGATCACTCACACACTGTAATACTTTGTAAGGGTAACTTCTTATGGCTATTTCGGCTGACAGTTTAATCGACATTTCAAACTAATGTCGCCGAAATTTCCAGTCTTAATCCCAAAACCGAACCAGGCATCTGAAGTTGCCGCCCAGCGATATGCTGCCAGTGCCATCCGAAATTATTTTAAATCGATCAAAATGAAACAACTGAGCTTAAAAAAACACCTTGGCATATTCGATAACCAGAGTCTGCATGAGCCGATATGAAGGCCACGCCCTGTTACTCTACGGCACGCACTAAATCACGACATACAGAGACTGCTTTTAAGACGACGGATGAAACAGCCTTAAATCGGGTTTCTGACGGCTGCAAACGGAGACCCGATGTTAGCAACACTTGCTAACGTTCCCGCTGCAGACAGACGACGACTTTACCGCAGCAGTGCAGACAGGCAGGCAGACAGGCAGACAGACAGACAGACAGACCGCCCATTCATGCCCTCACCGTTCCGCAGACAGGCCCTTGTGTCCCTTGGCTGGCTCTCACAGACCCATCGGTACTGCCGTCACTTCATCACGACATCTGACCGTGAAACCCGGACTCTGCCGTCCTCTTCGATCGGTGGCAAGATGTCGGCGAATGGAGCAGACAGTCAGCTGACGGCAACCCGGCTCGGCCGTGTCCCATGCAGACCCACCGCATTCTTCTGTGGACTCCTCCTTCGACACTTGACTGATTGAGACTAACTTTGCGGTTTAATTGTACAGTTTGACTCAGAGCCATTCATGTGGTCACAGAGCTGCGATAAACAGGCTCCTGCTCCGCTGCTGTAGCAGCTCAGAGTGTCTCAGGAGGCGGCTGTGTGGATTGGGATGCGTCCCTCTGTCCTTCTGCTGGTCTCTGTGTCTGAGGAGCGAGGAGGCAGCAGGGATGTGTAATCCGGACCTGTTTGATGATCGGATCATTTGGCCCAGCTCAGATGTAAGAAACTAGCTGTTCTAGTTCTGTACTCATATCCATTTTTTACTTTCAAAATGACATTAAATAGACTTTTTAAACTTCTGATTGGTTTTGTGCATAAAGGTAATTTTAATCATAGGCCATATCAACAGTTCAAAGATTTTACAGAGGACAAAGGTTTACCTTGTATTCAGTGTAATGACTGATACAGAATTATCACGTGTGCTGAGCAATAACTATGTTGTTTCTTGTTTCTTTCTTTGTTTTTACAAGTTTAAAGTTTTTCTTTAACTTATTAAAATTTATGAACACAACTGATAATCAGTAAGTGAGGTGCATCACAATTGAGTATTCTAGTTGATTTATGAATGACAGGAGTTTGAGTTCAACATTTTTATTATCGCCCTTATACCAAGGCTTGCAGTGATTTATCACAATAATAAAAGAAATCTGAGCTGAGACAGTAGTTGGCTGTAAGAGCCAACTCGTTTGAAGATAACCCATCATCGGTAAACTTATCCACAGAGCTGAGAGATCTGCAGATGCTGAGGTACTGTGAGTTTCAGGTCAGGGAGGCAAAGGACTGCCATCTGCATATAGACAGAAAACTTCGTCAGCATCATCTAGTCAGCGGGCGTATCACCTCATCCTAAGGACGTGTCTTACTCACAGGAGTATAAGACTCGTCACTGTCAAACTTAGGGGTGGAGTAGTGTAAGTATGTGCACCAAGTGGAGTCGAAAGCACAGACTGACTGATGACCGGTATATTAAGTGAATCATTACTGCATGAAAACAGACACATCCAAAGAGTTCACAGTGAATGTTTTTATTGAGAGTAAACTTCAGAGTGAAGACAGTAGAGGTTCATATGTTCAAAGATAAAATCACACTTTTAACAGTCACCGTCAGACCCCATTATGATAGCAGATATACAGATATGAATATGATAATGATAATATATGTGCCTAGGTGAGGAGGTCAGGTGTGTCTGTGTGATTCAGCATCAATGTGGAGAGAAGAACAGCAGGCAAGGGAACAGTGATGTCACAGGAAATCAGTTCCAGTAAGACCTGGATTGGTCCACATGACATGCCAAAACAATCAAAGCCAGAACCCACACTGTCTGTCCTCTTTCCTGTCAGAGCCAGGAAATAACCAAGTGGAAACCAAGAAATTTAGCTGTATTCATAATGTAGGAAGAACACCAGGAAAGGAATCTGGAAGCTGTCTTACTGAAATAAATAAATAATAACGATTAGAGGATAAATTGAATTCAAGTGCATAAATTGACCTGAAGAGAACTAAATGACACAAATGGCCACACATTTTTCGAAGTTCAACACAAAATATACCTTATTTATCAGGAATATTCATCCAGTAAAGTGCTCTATAATTACATTTGTTAGATTTTTAGCGATAGGTCCTATTTATTGTGCATATAAACACTTTTTTCACGGTTTATCTTTTACACGTTTATAAACACTGTTGTCAATTGGCAATATCTAAGGTATGAAATAGTTGTATTTCACTCTCACTATTGCTGAGCTCAGAGCGTAACATAGACTTAGCAAGAAAGACAGACAGACAAGACCAATAAGTTCAAGCTAAAATGTCATCAATAACATTCCCGTAAATTCTGGAAAGATTGCACCGGTAAACAATAAGCACTCTGTATTTTAAGGTCTCTCAGATGTTTAAAAAAGTTTAAACTGTCTTCTTGCGTGGCAATATCTATTGTGATCAGAGATGTCTACAACGTGCTATTTCTGTGCAGCTGTGCCGCCCTTTTTGTTTTGTTTGTTTTCACTATCGGGAGTTTGCACTGCGACTAGCAATAGTTTGGTCGGTGGCAATTGAGCTCTTAGCCTGCAGGGAAAGTTTTGAGGCACAGATCCCCCAAGCTCTTTGCCAGACCAGTGTTGCTAGATTAGGCAGTTTTCTTGTCCCATTAGGATAATTTTCCAGGACATTTCACTTTTTCTTCCATTTTCCAGGTGTTTTTCCAGTACTGGAACTCATGAGAATCAGGGGAAGTACAAGGAACCGCCAGCTGGTTCCTCTTCCTTGCCCTAATAGAGGCTACACAGTGAACTATCTGAGAGACCCAAGTCTTGGAATTAACTATACAACCATTTATATTCGCCCTCTGCAGCTCAGCTTGAGCATGGAGCAGGTAATACTTGATTTTCCATTTTATGCTGTTTATATTCATTTTGGGCTTTAAAATGCTAAACAAAGTTGGCAAGATGGATGAGCAGTTTTTACAATCCTAAAACCGGCCTTAGAAATTCACAGGCTGTTGGCAAAAAAAAAAAACTGTTACATGCTTTATAAAAACAGTTTAGAAATAATTTTTCAATGGAATTTTCAATGTTCCAAAGTGTGTTTTATTTCTTTGTGCATAGGAAGCTAGTGATGTGAGGACTGACCTTGGACCACAGACTACATGCATTTTATGTGGAGAGGAGTTTCAATTTTAAGAAATTAGGCAACACAATGTTGCTTGTGTTGCTTGTGCAAAGTATTGACCAAAACTTTTACATGGTCATAATGATGATTCTTTGTCAGCTGTCAAATTTTAACCCTGAGGGTGTATTGATATTTATTATGTGCACATGACTAAGTGTGTGCAATAACTTTGGGCTCCAAATTTCACTCTAGCCTCAAAAATATTTTTAACTTTTTCAATGCAAGAAACAGCATGTATACCAATACTGTTAATAGAAGGCACCTGGATCCAGCGGAACAGATGCGCTGACCTCACAGGAGGTTATGCTCTTGGTTCAGCTTAGGGTTTGTATTCAGTGTTCTTTCCAGATAATGTTTTGGATGACTGACAAGTTCACCTATTGGAACACTTCTAATAACCAACATATGATTTAATATCCTGTTGTGTTGATCAAAAATTTGAATTTGAAGACATAATGCAACACTCCCCTTTTCAGGTAACTTTCAGTGTGCTCTAGTATGCATCCAGTACTACATTCTAATATTTTTTGTATATTCTCATCAGCAGCACGCTCGTCACATCAGCTGGAGGTCCCGTCAGGAGATCCACTGCCACTTCAGAAAATAAATAAAATGAAATATCTACATCTACATAAAAATAGTTTGGAGGTAAAAAGTATTCAAGATGATTTAGAAGATAAAAAAGGAAGGCATATGTCAGTCATACCAGTACTTTTGCATGAACAGAGTGCATAAGATAAGATAAAATGCAGAAATAAAGTGCAATGTTGGGTTTGCTTACCAATATAGGACCCCTAGATGAAGCTTGATCTATAATAATAATAATAATAACAATAACAATGTACACCATATGCTATCAGAAACAGTTATCTTCTCCTGCAGGAATCATTAAGGGCTCTGATAGAGCCTGGGGTGAAGGAATTTTTATACCATTTTTTTGTGGTTGAAGGAACCCGCAGCCGATGGCCAGAAGGTAACAGATTGTATTCTGAGCTGAGAGGATGGTCACTATGAGATTGAATGGACACAGATTTTTTGAGAACCTGCTTGTTAGATTAATGTACAGGAAGATGGAACACCTGCTAGGCATTGCTGCCTGTCGCACCTCCTCCGGTGCCCACGGGTCAGCTACAGAGGCGGCAGCCAGGAACCACCATTTACCAACGTTTTGCCTCTTTAATCCTCGAATGTCTCCTGGTGGCGGAGCAGTGGCAGGGATGTCTCCCTGCCACCCCCTGTAGCTGAGAGGTGTTATCGTCTGCCGCTATTCTCTGGGTTAGTTGTTCTTTCCTCAGCACTTATCAGCCAGAGCCAAAAGCTCCCCTTCTAAGCCTCTTCCGCCAGCTCCTTTGTTGCCTTCTTCAGGTTCCCTCCGGTTACTCCTACGTCCCTCAGGAGGCGTGTCGTTGACAGTCCTTCATAGCCTCGGCATCCGACCTCTACTGGGTAGATGGTAGCCTTCCAACCAGCCTCCTGGCACTCAGCAGCCAGCTCTGAGTACTTGGCCTTCTTTCGTTCGTAGGCAGCCTCAATCCCCTCCTCAGCTGGTATTTTGAGCTCAATGAGGAGCACTGATTTTGCCTTGGTCAACCCCACCACTATGTCTGGGCGGAAAGATGTTGTAGTAATCTCAACCGGGACGTGGAGCTGCCTGTCGAGGTCAACTCTCATGTCCCACTCCTGGTCGGGGGAAAACGGCTTAGGAATTTTCCCTGGCCTGACGTCTTTCCCCCAGCTTTCTGTGACGAAATTGATGTGGTTGTGGTTCTCTGCTGGTGGTGACTCTTTGCTGCGCTGTCTACACCCCTCCAGTACCTCAGCTAGCTTTCTCAGGACCCGATTGTGGCGCCATCTGTAGCATCCCTGAGAGAGCGCAATCTCACAGCCTGACAATATGTGCTGGAGGGTTGCGTTTGGGGTGTTGCAGAGTGAGCAGCACCCCTCACTTCCGAACCACTTGTCTTGATGTGCATGCTGCTGTCTGGAGGAGGCTGGTGACATCGTCCATGGACATCCTCAGAGGAGGTAACCTCTGCCAAGATGGTAGTTTGATCCCTCCAACCATCTGTATTGCTCCAACAAAGATTGCCTCAAAGGCTGCCATGAACAGGATGGGAGAGATGGCACAACCCAATGCGATTCCTACTTCAAGATGTTGCCACCCCGTGGTGAAATCTTGGAGGGCAAAGCACATCTGCAGGTCGTTAAAGTAGGATGCGACCATGTTCTTGATGCAGGGGGGCATGTGGAAGAATTCCATGGCATGGTTAATCAGCTGGTGTGGGACTGATCCATACGCATTAGCAAGGTTGAGCCAGACTACATGCAGGTCTGTCTTCTCCCGCTATGCCTTCTGGATCTAGTCCCAGATCACCGAAGAGTGCTCTATGCACCCTGGGAAGCCTTGGACACCCGCCCTCTAACAACTGGTGTCCATGTAGCCATTCTCCAGTAGGTAGGTGGTCATCCTTCTGGCCAGCACTGAGAAGAAGATTTTTCCTTCTACATTCAGCAGGGCGATGTTTCTGAACTGGCTGATGTCCTTTGAGTTCACTTCCTTGGGGATGAAGACCACTACAGCTCTTTGCCACTCTGATGGAATGAGTTGTTTTTTCCACACAGTTCTCATGAGGTACCATAGTAACTCTAGAACATTGGGATAGTTCTTATAGAGCTTGTAGGGGATTCCATTGGAGCCTGGTGCTTATGCAGACCTCGCCTTCTCCACAACCTGCCTGACTTCACTGAGCTTGGGGGTTATGGTGTTGAACACAGCAGTCGGAGGCGCAGGCTTCAGCACATACACTGGTGTTCCTAATGGGATGTTCCCCACCGGGTCACTGTATTGCTCTCTTACGGGCTGCTCCAGTTGCTCCCTGGTGGTTTCGAGCACCACACTCTTCTTCTTCCCCAGCAGCTGTCTGGCATGCTTAAAGAGATCTTGAAGAAGCTGGCCCGCTCTTTCCGTTTCCGTCGACTGCGCTTACGTTCAGCTCCGCGAAAGCCTGGACAGTATTTGCCTGATTTCATTCCACAAAGCTTTAACCCCTCTTTCTCTGCTGATGTTGCCTTCCTCCAGTTTTTCTGTAGCTGACGGCGTTTTCGCACTAGAAGGTCAATCTCCTTTTGCCTCCTTCCCTTCTCTCTTTGGGTGGTTCTCTGCTTGGAGATCACTTTGCCAAACCTGTCCTTGCAGGCCTGGTAAAGGATGTCCCCAATCTGGTTGAGCTTAGATTCAGACCCTCCTCGCAAAGATCCCTCTAATGTCTAGACCGGGGCAGTGTCTAGTGTTCTCCATAACTCTGTTTCACTTGCCTTTGGCCATTTGAGCTTGCCTCTTCTCGCTGGCATCTTGGTTTCTGTGTTTGGCTCTGCTCTGTGTTGGTTGGTGGTGACTGGGTCTTGGTATTCACGTGGGGGCTCACCCTCAACCAGTGTGTTTCCTTTCTCTGCGACATAAAAAATATGATTCAGGCTAGTGAACTGCACGCCTGCAATCCTACTTACCACCTTAACGATCCTGTCCAGGGCATTTTTCTCTCTGGTCCCCAGGTTGCCGTACCTACAAATAATACAAAAGGATATGACTGATTCAATAAAAGCAGAATAAAACAATGACATCGGGGACTTATCAGTTTGAAATTTGGCAAGCTTTCTTAAACAAAAAAGTCATTGCTGGCCTTTCTTGCACAACACTTGCACTTACATTTGAATTTCAGGCTATTGTTGATCACAGTGCCTAGATATTGATAGGTAGATACGATTTCCACAGCCTCAACCTTGACAACACTGTTCTGGGGAGCTGGGGGGGGGGGGGGTGGTGGTCGTCTAAAATCTATACGCATGTATTTTGTTTTACTAATGTTCAGTTGTAGGAATGCGTTTTCACACCACAGAATAAAATCATCAACAACAGGAACATGGCTATTTTCACCGTCATCAAGGAGGCTGACAATAACTGAATCATCATTAAACTTTATGTCTATTTGTATGAGAGCTACGACAATCATTTGTGTATAGGATGTATAATAATGGAGATAACACACATCCTTGTGGAGAGCCAGTAGACAATATGCAGACATTTGACGATTTCCGTTCACCCTTACTCTCTGGGTCCTATTGGTGAGGAAATCAAGAAGCCAGCCAACAATAGCTGCCATCCGCGGTTTGATTTCATTCACGCTGACTGCGATCAGTAAGAGTGGTGACAGCGGACGCTTTTCCACATTAAAGAAGGAAATGTTTGTAATATATCTTCGTTAACACCAAGTGTTTCGTTTCTACTTATTTGAAGCTTGGATCATAGTTGTGGAGACGTCCACACAAACATTGAATACAACCAAATAGCGAGGTGTATAGGCTGTCACGAGATAACACAGGTAACACGGAGAGTACACCTAAACTTGCGCTGTATTTAAACGCATCCCACAAACATTTTCACACCGCATGTGGTACTGTGAGTACTACCCACGCACCTAATAATCACAAAGATAACGCAAAATAAGTTCCTCTCACAACGAAAAGGTTTGTTAAATTTCTCACTCAGTGACGGCTATATTTTGGACAGGCATTTGCTCGGTCACCAATTTTCGTCTTCTTATGTTTCATGCAGAGCAATGGATTAAAACAGAGTGGCGACACTCCCATAGACATACGCTGTACAGCCCGGCGGACCCCACTTCCGGGTTATGGAACTCGTTATAGTTCCAACATGACCGCCTGTCACGTCGGACGCCGTTCGCTTCTATGGCCACAAGGCAAGCACTCACCGAGGTTAAATGATAAAATATCAACAAGTTTAATGCCAATACATGTGTTATTGATATCGAGGGGACCCCTATATATGTAAAAATGTATATCCCAAATGTAATTACGTTGTTTTAGTCAGGAACTGGGATTGATTTTTTAGCCACGGTTTGCTCCCACACTCCCCGAGGTAAAATATTGTATCAATGAATGTAATGCCAATACGTGTGTAAATGGTATCGGGGGACCCCTTTATATGTAAAATGATTTTAATTTTAGTATGCTCAAATTGTAATTACAAATGTAATTCCCTTTTTTTAGTGAGGAATTGGGATCGATTTTTTAGCCACGGCCTGCTAGCTGGACGTCGTCAGCTGTAGAGGCCTGCCAAAATGTATTGTGTGACTGAGTTATGAATCACAGATGAATCATCATCATCAATCATATGTTGAGATGGTTACTTATGGGCTTTATTTTAGATTTCAGCCTTTATCAGTTCCTGATGTTATGTGCAATTTATTCTTTTTAGACTAACATAAGTGCTATGTAATTTGATTTCTGCTTATGGGATGATAGCGTAAAGGGGCCGCTACTTTTTAAATCCTGTCAGCATTTAAGGCGTATGTTTAACATGAAAAAATGTTATGCAGGCCATGCTGCAAGACCAAAACATTGTACAATTGTTTAAACAGCTTGTTACACCTCTGACTTACCACTTTATTGTATTATTTTCTCTTATTAAAAAGTAACACGCGTTACCAAACTTGTCTTATTTCACTTTTATTTGTCATCCAGCCGCTAAATATACGTACGTGACTTTGACGTGTATACAGTAATCCAATAAGAGTTGCAAATGTTGACTTTTTACGGTTAATTTTAATATTTACCTCTTAAATGCGCGCTCACTGCAGTCTGCCCCGTTGAAGAGCATGGACAGTGCAGGCTGCTTTGGAACTATGGAGGGGTACATGAACCACGTGACCGCTCCGGCGGCGAGATCTGAAGTTGTCGCCACTCTGTTTAATCCATTGCTCTGGTTTCATGCTTTCAGCTCTATTTTTGACCCAATAAACTCATTCCCCCTAACATGCATGTCTCAAAGGCCCTTTAAATTGATACAATCGGGTTGACACACCGGCAAAAACACAGACAATACAACTTCTCGGTCACGACGAGCGTACAAATTAAATAATAAAAACAAAATCAGCCCGTGGCCCGTAATTCAACTTCTGTTTATTTGATCTATGTTAACTGACGGAATATTGGAAAACAAACGTATTTTCATTTATTTGTTTTCATTTAAAAATAGGAAAAAGGGAAAACAAACCTTTTTTCAATGTTTTGTTTTTTGATTCTTGATTAAATATCAATTGAACGAATGATATACCGATTCACTGCCCCCTATCGGCCAGAAGGGGCCAGAACGAGTGGGGTCTGTGACGTCACTTTCCTGCGCCACTTGAGATTGCGAACTCAGATTGAATTATGAGACACTTTTTGCGGGGCCAGCACAAAAAAACGAAAAAGCATTTCTGAGTTTGGTTTTTCTTTTTAATTTAGTCACAGAATGAGCAGTCTTGAAGAAGAAAATGAAAATGCATTTTGGAATATTGCTTTTTATTTTTATTTTTGAGTCAAATAGTGCAGCCATGACTTTGAAATGAAAAAGCATTTCTGCTATTGCTTTTGAATTTTCGAATTTGATATTTCAAATTGAAATTTGTTACCTTTTAGCTGGTGAATGTTTTGAAAATTAAATGTTAAATGTGATTGCTTTAGCTTTTTAATTTGGTCACAAAATGAGCAGTCTTGAAGAAGAAAATGAAAATGCATTTTGGAATATTGCTTTTTATTTTTATTTTTGAGTCAAATAGTGCAGCCATGACTTTGAAATGAAAAAGCATTTTGAATTTTCGAATTTGACACTGCAAATTGAATTTTGTTACCTTTTTCGCTGGAGAATGTTTTGAAAGTCAAATTTGATTTGCTTTTTCTTTTTAATTTAGTCACAAAATGGGCAGTTATGAAGAAGAAAATGAAATCGCATTTTGGAATATTGCTTTTTATTTTTGAGTCACATAGTGCAGCCATGACTTTGAAATGAAAAAGCATTTCTGTTAGTGCTTTTGAATTTGAGATATGAGTCACAATCGCTTCCATAAAACTTATGTTGGAACAGCACTTTCTTATTTATTTAGTAATTTATTTACACCAACCAAACTGGGTTGTATGTTACATCCTTTCCCTTTCCGAGCTGGGTTGTAACACACAAGATGTAAATTACTCCTGAGAATGTGGAATGTCATCATTATCCTGCTGTCTTTTTATACATGTTCTTTCTATATTGCTAATTTCTGAGTATATTTGGATAACCTCTTTAGAAACTGAGACGTTTTATAGCCCCTTGAACCATAGCTTATTTCATCTCACTCTGAAATTTTGTGAGGTGATGCTGCTATTGGTGAGGGGGTCACCAGGTATGTGCTGTCCACAGTCGTGGACCACCTACAGACAGGATTCATGCTGGATGAAGCAAAGGGTAAGGGAATGATACAGATTTTCTTTCAAGTTATCCTTTGTGTCAAAGTAAAATCTTTAAATACAGTTTAAATAGGGTTGTACCACTGTGACCCTGCCCATGACCCTGCCTTTATCATTAACATGCATGTCTCCACTTATGCAACAGATTTTTTTATTCACTTTTTATTGTATTTTGTCAGAAGATTAAATGTTTTATGTATATATAACAATAAAATAACATTCATGTAATATGATTGTCAAGAAGCTTCAACTCGTGCTTCTTGCCGAGTTCATGCTGCAAGGAGACAAAATCTGAGGCCAAGTTGGAAACTGCCACCTCGAGTGAAGGAGAACAAGAATAAATAACTGTATCGTCAGCAAACATATGATTCATGCTGTACACAGACATGTTACAGATGTTATTTACAAACAGCAGAAAAAGTAGAGGACCTAAGATGGAGCCTTGGGGGACTCCTTTCTCAAGAATGACTGAGTCAGATAAGATATCACCAAACTTGACACACTGTGTGCGACCAACCAAGTAATTTCTAAACCAGCTATACACATTCGGACAGAACCCAGTGTCGGGGAGAACCTGCAGATATACACTCACCGGCCACTTTATTAGGTACACCTGTCCAACTGCTCGTTAACACTTAATTTCTAATCAGCCAATCACATGGCGGCAACTTAGTGCATTTAGGCATGTAGACATGGTCAAGACAATCTCCTGCAGTTCAAACCGAGCATCAGTATGGGGAAGAAAGGTGATTTGAGTGACTCTGAACGTGGCATGGTTGTTGGTGCCAGAAGGGCTGGTCTGAGTATTTCAGAAACTGCTGATCTACTGGGATTTTCACGCACAACCATCTCTAGGGTTTACAGAGAATGGTCCGAAAAAGAAAAAATATCCAGTGAGCGGCAGTTCTGTGGGCAGAAATGCCTTGTTGATGCCAGAGGTCAGAGGAGAATGGCCAGACTGGTTCGAGCTGATAGAAAGGCAACAGTGACTCAAATAACCACCCGTTACAACCAAGGTAGGCAGAAGAGCATCTCTGAACGCACAGTACGTCGAACTTTGAGGCAGATGGGCTACAGCAGCAGAAGACCACACCGGGTGCCACTCCTTTCAGCTAAGAACAGGAAACTGAGGCTACAATTTGCACAAGCTCATCGAAATTGGACAATAGAAGATTGGAAAAACTTTGCCTGGTCTGATGAGTCTCGATTTCTGCTGCGACATTCGGATGGTAGGGTCAGAATTTGGCGTCAACAACATGAAAGCATGGATCCATCCTGCCTTGTATCAACGGTTCAGGCTGGTGGTGGTGGTGTCATGGTGTGGGGAATATTTTCTTGGCACTCTTTGGGCCCCTTGGTACCAATTGAGCATCGTTGCAACGCCACAGCCTACCTGAGTATTGTTGCTGACCATGTCCATCCCTTTATGACCACAATGTACCCAACTTCTGATGGCTACTTTCAGCAGGATAATGCGCCATGTCATAAAGCTGGAATCATCTCAGACTGGTTTCTTGAACATGACAATGAGTTCACTGTACTCAAATGGCCTCCACAGTCACCAGATCTCAATCCAATAGAGCATCTTTGGGATGTGGTGGAACGGGAGATTCGCATCATGGATGTGCAGCCGACAAATCTGCGGCAACTGTGTGATGCCATCATGTCAATATGGACCAAGCTCTCTGAGGAATGCTTCCAGCACCTTGTTGAATCTATGCCACGAAGAATTGAGGCAGTTCTGAAGGCAAAAGGGGGTCCAACCCGTTACTAGCATGGTGTACCTAATAAAGTGGCCGGTGAGTGTATATGGTAGTCCACCGTGTAGAAAGCCTTGCTCAAATCAATAAACAAGGCTGTACAGAAAGATTTCACACCTAGGGCAGCTCTCACATCATCAATAACATTGAGGCATGCAGTCACAGTACTGTGCTTTGGTCGAAAACCAGACTGCATGGGGTTTAAAATCGAGTTTGTTTCCAGGAACAATTTAATCTGAGTAGATACCTGACCTTCTAGGATTTTAGCCAAGGCTGAGAGATTCGAAATAGGCCTGTAATTATTGACGTCACAGGGATCGCCAGCCTTGAGAAGTGGAGACACATATGCTTTCCACACATCAGGTAAATGCTGGGTGAATAGGGAGAGCTTAAAAATGTCTGTGACAGGCTGCACAATGATTTGAGCCGAGAGACTTAAAAAGAAGGGATCGAGGCCATCTGGGCCAGAGGACTTGTGGGCCGGAGTTGTCATGGATGCCTTGGTTGCCTTGCTGGGGGGCATTGCTGTTAAGTTCGTTATGAGTAGGTCGCCAACCCGAATCTTAGGCAGGGGGCCAGTACCTCCTTTGTTTTGGAGAGATTAGACTACTCTCCAAAAGTTAGAGCTGTTACTGGAGGAATCAACAGTGAGAGACAGATAATTATCAGACCTCAGTTTTTTGGTGAGGGCTGTACATTTGTTTCTCAAGACTCTGAACTGGAGCCAGTCATTTGCAGACTTTGATTTTCTTGCAAGTGCCCATTGCCAGTTGTGCAAATGGATCATCTCTGCCAAATCCCTGGAAAACCAAGAGTTTGATCTATTCTTAATCCTAAATTTCTTAAAGGGGACATGTTTGTTAATCAAGGACAGAAATTGGTCATGAAAGAATTTAAAAGCATCATCTACAGAAGGGATTAAGGAGATACGGGCCCAGTCGATATAGGCCAAATCATGCAGGAAGGCTTGTTCAGACTTGGGGGGGACACACACCCAGAGATGGGTTTCTACGGCCCTATCTTGAAGACTTAAAAACAGGCAACTGGACTGTGTAGAGCTGAGAAGACGTTTCGCCTCTTATCCAAGAAGCTTCTTCAGTTCTAAAATTGCTAGTGTGAGGAGCAGATATTCATCTTACTTGAGAAGGGGACAGACAACGAATGGGAGGAGTTGGAAAGAATGGGTCGTAGAAACCCATCTCTGGGTGTGTCCCCCCCCAAGTCGTTAACCTGAACCTACAACTTAGATTGTTTGCAAAAACACCAACGGAGACATATTTGTATGCGGCGTTAGTTAGAATGATGTCAATTAAGGGGACGCTATTGGGTCTTGTGGGACTATGAATTATCTGCGTCAGATTTAGGACATCACATTGCTGTTTGAAGCTAGCCGATGTATCACTAAGCCAATTCCAGTTCAAATCACCGAGAGAGAATCTCCGTGCTTACACACTAAGATAGGAGATCAAAGAGATTACCCATAGCATCATTTTGAGCAGAGGGAGGCCTGTAACAGCAGATTATAGTCAAGGGTGAATTTGCGACTAGAATCTGAACTGCTAGGAATTCAAACTGACTAGGGAGGGAAACAGAATGACGAACAGACACTTGGAACTTGTCGGAAATATACAAAGCAGCCCCCCCACCTTTGCCTTTCCGATCTGCTTTAAAGAGATTGTAACCAGAAATACGGACAACATCATCGGTAACAGAAGGTTTTAACCGGGTTTCTGAGATGGCTACAACGTCAGGTTTAGCTATTTCAAACCAACTGTTGGTGTAGTTTAGGCACCAGACTCCTGGCATTAAAATGGAGGAAACCAAGACCATGTCTACAACTAAAGTCATGTGGAGTAGCTAAGGTGGGCAAGGGTTCAAAAAGGGTTGCTGGTCCTTGGTTACGGTGTACATTACCTGAAACAAATAGTATAAGCAAGATCAATAACCTGGAAATAGATTTCCTTAATGATTTAGCAACAGGAACCATAGCGCGAGAGGGCATGTGGGAGGAAGACATACACGAAGAACTGTGTTGAGGTCCAGAGGCCATAATATCCAGGAGAATTAAGGAACTCGGGAGGGCACTTTTTAAAAAGTCAAGTTCACGAGGCTTTTGTGCATGAGTGATCACAGTGCCAGCTGTGACACACACAGAGTCACGAGAGTAGTTCGAGTTTATAATCCAATGTGGTGGTGCTGAAACATAGCAAGTGGGGGGGTTGCCATGTGAGTTGAGCCCCAGGAGGAGCAAAGTAGCAACCACAGTCCTGAACAGCAACATAATAGATAAATAGTTGCTACTACGCCACACACACAGTAAGAGCAGATCTTAATGCGTAATGTTTGTTAGACCAACCAGAAGCAGGAGGTGGGTAGGGAATCCCAGAACAGGCCACTGGTTAGTGGGTCAGATCTGGAGAGCCGAGGAGGGCTGGGGCTAGCGTAGCTAGCAGTTTGCAGAGAGAGCTAGCTCGGTGTGGGCATGGAGAGGTATCCTTGGGAGTGGCGACCCCAGTCCTAGAAGGTCTGTTACACCGGGGACAAAGTGTAATCATCCACGGAGCCCAAGGACCAGAATAAATCTATCCGGGCACCCACGAAAGTGGACCCAAGAGCGGCGTAGACCACCGGAGGGAATCCACTGGCTGTCAGTCTGGGCAGCCGACTTGCAGCTATCCGTCCGTCATTCGCTGGAGCTAGCAGTTAGCCGCTGGGGCTAGGAGCCTTGGAAGAGTAGCCTTTGAAGAGATATATTCACAGCAGAGGGAAGCAGAATCCATGGCGTGAAGACGCTCGCAGATCATGAGTCCAGGCTGCAGGTTAGCAGCACAGCTGCGAGAGACACCATACCATTGTCCGGCTGCTCGTCACTGCAGCCACCATCCACGGATGGCAGAAAACGAAAAAATCATAGATGATTGGTGAAGTAAAAGTCCAATATAAAACTCCAGAGGCAGAGGTTGAAAATGAAATATAAAAATCGAATAAAATATTGAATATGCAAAGGGGTGAGGCGATTTTTGTCACGTGGACCAATAGGAGCCGAGTCTCGTTGCCATAGTATCAGAACAACACAAACATGGCGACGAGCGCATCTAGCAGTGAGACAAGCGAAGAGGAAGAAAAGAAAAGGAAAAAAAGAAAACAGCCTTCAAAAGTGCATAAAAAAGGAACGAAACGATGCTATATGCATCTATCATCTGTCCAGGGCGAAGACATTCTCGACTTTACAAGGACACGTTGGGAAACTTACAGAACTTGTATTAGAAAGTGGCTTTCTCTACAGGGTGAGACAAAGGACCTTGCAGAAACTTATAAATATTGCGTTGATATCGACTTTGACAATAAGGTTGTATTGGGACAAAGGAAAAATGGCAGAGAAAGTGAATTTCGTTCCACTACACTGGTGCTACTTGTTCAGTGCCTTTTTGCATAGACAGTACCCTTCTGGACTTTGGGTTAAAATATCTACTCAGACTATCTGTCTGACTTTTGTCACCAGCCAGAAATGTACATATATGTGAGTAACCCAAAAAACGATTATATGGTGCTGCTGTTTTTGCTTGTAGAAACTGCTATGTTGATTCTGGCAAGACAAAATCTTTCTTAAATGTCATAAATACATCTACCTAACATCTGAAACTGTTATTGGTGCCTTAGTATACGCATAAGTAAATTCAGATTATGAAATGTAGCAAATTTCTTGAAGAAAACGTCTCAACTCAAGTGATTTGCACCCAGCGCAATGAAATATATACAGTAAATTTAACTAAAAGCTTACGTTTCATACATAAAAATGACACAACCTACTGTGTAATAAAAGCAATAAAATATAAACAGCACATCATGGCCATAAATGGCTGAAAATCAATCAAATAGCTACCACGCCCCCCAAAATTGGAATGATGGAAAAAATGTATACTGGCCGTATATTGGGTCATTGCTTTTTAAGCGATGGCCCACGTCTATGTGGCCTAAGCCCTGCTGTGATCTATCTCCTCTTTAGGGGATTGCCAGAGATGGCAAACCTAACCATAGAGGACTGTGTTGATCAGGATGTCCGTGAAGTTGTCACCTTAGTTTGTACATTTTCAATTTTGCTATTCATGTGTTTAGATAATCACAGGTCCATTTTTTCTCAAGTTCTTGTTACCAGGGATTTTTATGCATATGTTTGTATTTTATACCTATTTATCATGTGAATAATTCCCAGTGTGTGCAAAGTTATGGTGACGGTTGGCCAGTCCTGGCTCCATTCCTGTTCACACTGTATACATCAGACTTCAAATACAGCACTGAGTCCTGCCATATCCAGAAATACTCAAATGACACTGCTATTGTGGCATGTATCAGAAATGGACCAGAAGCTGAATACAGAGATCTGATAAGAGCCTTCAGTGACTGGAGTCACAAAAACTGCCTCTTACTCAACACCTCAAAGACAAAGCAGATGGTCATAGACTTCCACAGATCTTCAGCTAGTGGACACCTGTGGAGTGGACATTGAGGTGGTGACATCATATAAATATCTAGGTGTACATTTGGATTATAAGTTGCACTGGTCTAAGAATATAGACTTCATCTACAGAAAAGGGCAGAGCTGCCTCTTTAGCCTGAGAAGACACCGATCAATAGACATCTGTTGTTATCCAGAGGGAGTTGAGCTCCGGCGAGCACCATGTCTCTGACACCAGCGGTAACCTACACCTGCAGAGACACCAACACCTTATCATGGCATATGGATTCATATCATGAACTAAAGCTTAATGCCATTTACGGATATTTACGGCTGCATTGACAGATACATCCTCAGCATATCCATTTCTGCCTCCAAAAGCAGCGATTTCCTTCAAGTACACCTGTTTTTTATTCCCTGTGGAAAAGACGTATTTCTCATATATTCTTTTTTAAGTCTTTATACTTGTGACAATGTGATGCTGATGTGCCAAAGGATGAGGTATCTCCTTGTTTGTGAAATCTATACTGAAGCACAGTTCCTTTAAATGCTTCATGGCCCTAATTTTAACAACTCTCCTCTGAAATAACAGGTAACCTTATGACTTTATTCTCATAAATTCACGACTTAAACCTCAAAGTCTTTAAAAAAATTCTCAATATGGCCCTCAAACTCCATACAAAACATGCAATCAATGGATGAATTTTGAGGAAATGATCTGTGCTTGTATGTATCTATTGTTTTGTGTCTGTGCAATTAAAAAATTGTCACACAATTAAAAAATGACTGCTGCGCTCCGCGGCTTTTCTTCATGTCAGCCGTGCACGAGCCTGAGGGTGGGGACATTTGGCGACTCAACCAGGAAGTCCTCCGAAGGGTAGTTTGTCCAGTTTCACAAAAACCGGACCGTCTCACCCAGGGTACTCCAGTCCACATAACGGCAGTGTGCTCAGCTAAGCGTGCTTGAGCGCGCTCAGCCTGATGCGGTCTCTGAACTGAGACACAGCCACAGTCTATGGTCAGGATCCAGGGCTGTTTCCTTGTGTTTTGGTTGTCTGTGTGCTCTCTCTCTTTTCTTCCTGCAGCACTGGAGCATGGCAGGGGGCGGAGCTGGCTCAGTTGATCAGGAACACACCTGCACCTCATTGTGCTCATCAGCTGGCCTTTAAAAGCCATATTCCTGCCCTGTTCTTTGCCGGATGATTATCTCAGTCTTCCTCTCGAACTGAATCACTCTGTGCCTCTCCTGTCCTACTGCTTGTGCCTCCAGTCTGCCTTTGCGTCTTTTGTTAGTTTGTTTGTCACTTTGTTTCAGTTGTTTTGTACTTCATAGTTCTAGTTTTTTCCCTCGCATTTTTCTGAGGTGATTTTCAGTTTGTCTTTAGTGTTTTTTGTTGAACTTTCTAGTTGACTTTGTATTCCTTTGTTACTTGCCCCACGTGGTATATTTGAGTTGTACTTTTAGTGTCAGAGGTTGTTTGAATTTTTCTGTAATTTTTCCTGACACTTGTTTTTCTTCGTTTTCAGTGGCTGTCTGTGCCTCCTGAGCCTTTTTACCCTGTGTAGGGATTTTATGTTGTTTTTTACTTGTTATTATACTTGATATTTTTGTTACAGAATTTTGTTGATTTTGTCTCCACAATATTGGGTCCTGGCCTTTTGTACACATAACAGAATCATCTGGCCAGTAAATGGACCCCGCAGAGACAGAAAATTTAAGAAAGGTATTGTCCACCCAAGGGGTGATGGTCGGCCAGCACGAATCTGCTTTGCAACAGGTCATGGAGCACCTGCAGCAACTGACTTCCAGCGTCTCCCAGCTAGGGAGCCAGCTCGCGGCCATGCAAGATCGGCTGCCTCCACCTGCTGCTATGGCTTCCTCTCCTGCTCCTCCACCCTCCATGCCTCCGGTTGCCTCCTCACCAGCCGCCCGTGAACCATTCATTCCAATCCCTCCCAGGTACTCAGGAGACTGAGGCACATGCTCACAATTTTTACTGCAATGCTCACTAGTTTTTGACCAACAACCGACTACCTACGCTACACCACAGTCTAAAATAGCTTTTGTTATGAGCTTACTGTCGGGACAAGCTGCTACCTGGTCGTTGGCAGTAACCACTGGGAATTCACACATATTATCCGATTACACACTTTTCACTGATTAAATGAAACGCATATTCGACCACCCGGTAAAGGGTAGGGAAGCCATTGGCCAACTTCTCGATTTACAGCAAGGCAGGCAATCGGTGTCTCAGTACACGGTAAACTTCTGCATTCTGGCGGCGAGTAGTGGGTGGTGGGAGGCTGCACCACAAGCTGTTTTCCACAAAGGTCTAGCGGGGGAGATAAAAGATGAATTAGCTGTACGGGAGGAAAGCAATCTGCTTATTGAGTTAATTGACATAAGCACACGCATAGACAATAGGCTGAGAGAGAGATGGAGAGAGAGGAGAGTGGATCAAAACTGAAGTGCCCCAATTTCTAGTGGCCCCAGTTCCGGTAACCACACCTCCACGCCCAATGTTAACACAACCATCGCTCCCGATCACCAATCCAGCTCCCCACAGACTGACGGGCCCATGCAACTAGGGCAGGCCCGCCTGACTCCCGAGAAACGGCAGCGACATATGAGGAAGAAGCTGTGTTTATACTGTGGACGTGGCGGTCACCTCATCACCTCCTGCTCGGATCTGCCAAAAGGTCAGGCTCGCCAGTAGACCAGCGGTGCTGGGGCTTGGAATTCAGCGCAGATGTCGGAGTGACCGGGCCCGCCCCCGTTACGCCCATCTATAAATATGCAGATTTATTTAAATAGGGTCTCCCTGTCCTCGCACACAGACAAAATGACAAGAAAAACGAAATTTACGGCGTGCGAGGTGGAGGTGCTGGTGGCGGAGGTGGAGGAGCGACAGCGTGTTTTGTTTGGCAGTCTGTCCAGTGGCGTCAGTGCAAAACGAAAACGCGGTGGGTTCCGAGACACACACCCCGCAGAGATTAAAAAAAAGTGTGGAGGTGGAGGTCAAGCGGCGTACAGCTGCCCTCCGGAGGAGTACCGGCCAGACAGGTGGGGGTCCGGGGGAGGAGACCCTCACGCCGTTTGAGCAGCGGGTGGTGGCAATTATGGGGGGCGCCTCGGTGGGGGGGATTGTCGCCGCTACCCGCGGCGACTCAGATAGCCTGCCGGAGGGTAAGTGGCGTGTTACACAAATGTCCACATGCTTTGCCATAGATGTAAATGCAACAGATACACAGAAGCAGGAATTGAAATGAACCAATATTTTTATTGTGTCACAGAAATCAATGTGTCGGCCAGGACCAGTGGCATTCGGGCCACCCCGGCCCCCGGCCCCAGCACCAGCACCAGCACCAGCATGCCGACAAGTGGTAGAGCGTCCACCATCCGCGGCGCTTCAGCTGGACCACCCAGACGCAGTGGAAGGGTCCTCACGGAGGCGGTCCTGCAATCGCAGGAAGAAATCATCAGGGGGATTGCGGGGATCAACGAGCGGCTGGACCGGCTCGTAAATGTCCTCGAGCGTCTGGTGGAGAAAATAAATTAATTTGTCTCATTGAACTGTGTATTCACTTCTTACCCATTCACATTGTGGCGATGAGATTCTCCCGCGCGAGGACGGCGGCCCAACAGGGATCAGCTCGCATCCCTCCGTCTGCTGCTGGTTCGTCATGTGGGGCGACGTGCTGCTCGGCCACGGGGATGTGGTCCACGCTTGTCACATAGTGAGTCACCAAACACCGCCACACAGCGTCGCCAAAGTGCAGTCAACGCAAGTATCGGCTCAACGCCAACTTCTACACCACCTCCTCACTTTGCGCTGGAACCAACGCTCGTGTCGCGATGATAAATCTGGACGTGTGCGCCGATCTTGGCGAATGCAAGGTTTTCTGGCGACGCCAGCGTTGATACATGAGGCCCCTGGTGAGCCAAATCTCCTCTTCCTCCTCCCGCATCCGGGTTCTAGGTATGCTGCACGAACCCCACCAAACGCATGCCGTGCAGGTGTTAATACAATCAGGAGCAGACGATCGTTTTTCCTGACACTTGTTTTTCTTCGTTTTCAATAGCTGTCCATGCCTCCCGAGCCTTTTTACCCTGTGTGGTGATTTTATGTCGTTTTTTCTTGTTGATATTTTTGTTAAACTTTTGGTGATTTTGTCTCCGCAATATTAGGTCCTGGCCTTTTGTACATGTAACACCATGCTCTGTCATTCGATGGTGGAGTGTTCTCTCACTCACACCAAGAAGGTGGGCAATAAATTAATCTGTCCTTTTATTGATTTATCGATAATTAATTCCATTACTTTTTCTTTTTCTTTTTTGAGTCTTGCTTTTTATTTTTGTATTCATTTTTACTTTTCATTCTTTTATTTATGTATATATCTTATTATTATTGCTTTTATTTCCTTTCACAAGTATTAATGATATTTTTTATTTTTGTTTTTATTTTCACTTTTACTTTTTTTTTTTCATTCTGTCATTTTTGGTCCTCCAGAGTGAGTGAGTATCAGATGTGACTCCTTTACAAGCCAAAAGTATAAGCAGTGGCGGCTGGTGAGAAAAATAATAGGTTGGGCTGAAGGTTTGCAAAAAAGAGCCCTGTAGGGGGGTCCGGGGGTATCCTCCCCAGGAGATTTTTTTTTTTTCGTTTTCAAAAGGTAAATGAATCATTCTGGTGCTTTCTAAAAAAATAATTAAGGAAACATATGATGTTGACCTACAAAGACAAATGGGGTGGGGATACTGTATTTCAACTTATTAATTGGGCATTATAGCTGACACACAGCCTACCTACATTTAATGTAATCCTATGATATAGAAACTGACAGCAGCATACTCTTACTCGTGTACATCCACCTGCATCTCAACAGGTTAGGCTACAGCAAAGGAGCACACAAAGACAACAGCAGAAAAACAATAAAGAGCAGACCCATATTTATAACAAATCAGGCTGCATATCAAAGTGATCAGCCATGGAAAACAACACAAACATTTACTTTAAATACAGCACCCATTCTTGAGAGTCGGGACAAAACATGTCCTACATAGAAAAGCCTAATTTATTCTAAAAAATTAAGAAATTCTAAATGTTTGACATACTCACAAAGTTAAATCTAAAGGATTTGTGTATGCCAATTCTATGTTTCAGCACAGATATTTACTTTTTGGGGGGATATTTGTTTAAATGAATCCTCTGTGGTTAGAAGGTCCATGTTATTGCTTGTGTCCTCAGCAAGAGGTCACAACATTGAACAGCCCCAAAAAACTATAAAAAACTCTACAATTGTGAAAACATATACATCAAATAAAAATTCAGGGCTATAAATATATAAAACAATGCATGGCCTGAACATCAAATAACTTTTTGCCTAAAAATCTGCCTATCAAAGTTGTGTCCTCAGTTTCTGTCAACTCCGTCAGATTATTCTATAAACCTCATTAAATCATGCAATATCATGGTCAGCTATATCCCTGAGGACCCCTTTTCATTTCCTGCTTCTGGTGAATGCAACACCACCACACATGGTCTGGTAAGTTTTACAGTTTTTGATATTTTAGACAAACAATGTCAATATTTGTATGGTCACAGCTGAACCATGTCAACACCGTCTCTCCATTATTATACTTTTTTTTAAACCATAGTAAGTTTAATTAAAGTATTTTAGTAAGATTATCAGGACAGCTAGCAACTGCCAAAAAACTAGCTAGCTGCACTGTACAATAAAAGTTTTGGAGGGAAAATATATGCCCTTACGTCAACTCCGTCAGACGTCAACTCCGTCAGATTTTGTGTCTGACGGAGTTGACATGTAAGCTGATGGAGTTGACAAATCCACCTATAACCTCTTAATGTGCTGACATTATGCTATTTTTGAACATGGTTAAGGATAACAATGTTATTCCAGGGTCTTATCTGCACATTAAAGTACATATATAGCATATATTACGTTATTTTACCATATACTTCTGTTTTGTAGAGTAGACCATGGGCAGGCTGTCTGCTTAATTATAACTTTCAAACTTTCCCCACACACACACACACACACACACACACACACACACACACACACACACACACACACACACCTTATCTCATTGATTGATTGATTGATTGATTGATTGATTGATTAATGTACGATCCTAAAGGTGCAGTATGTAGTTTTCACTACCGAAAATCTACACAGCGGCTTCTTATTGAGTGCACAAGAAGTTCTATGTTGCTCTTTTAAACCCCAATGTAGGTGGGATACCAGACAGAAGAAAAAGGTTATTATTTTTACATTGTTAACTTGGACCATCAGACCAGAAGTGCATGGTGCACCTCTGGTCTGATGGTTGTGTAAACACATGGTTGTGTAAACTACACACTGCACCTTTAAGATTTTATATCAATCAATCAATCAGTCATGTTAAGTAAATGGATATCTGATTCTATAGTCTTATTCAAATACATTTTTCTGTATTTTGTAATAGGAAAACATGGCTAGACATAAACTGTCAGTTGAGGAGCAAAGGAGAAGAAATAGAGAGTACCAACGAAAGAGAAGAGAAAAATTAAATAGTGACCCAGAGAGAAAAGAAGCCATGCAAGAGACTGAAAGACAAAGATGGAAAAAGAGAGTTCAAGACAAAAAAGTAGTACAAATAGACATGATGGGAGACAGGGAGAAGAGGTATCGGAGAAAGTATTGGAGAGAGGCACAGAAAAGGTCCAGAGAGAAAAAGTCCCATGAAGGTGCAGTGCTGGAGGCAGACACCCCCCCAGACAGTCCGCAAGATCAGGATAATCTAGAATACGATGCCAGACACAACAGACAGTCTCTCAGACAGCAAACAGAAAGAGCAAAAACGCGAAAAAGGCATGCAAGAGAAATAAAAACTTTGAAACAGAAGCTTAAGAATGTAACAATGCAACGAAACAAACTGCTAAAAAGAATTTATCGCAGAAAAAGGGCTACAAATAAAACACCACTGGACTCTCCAGGCACAGAAACAAAGAAGATGCTCTCAGGAAGCAAAATAAGAAATCCACAAATCAAAAAAGCCCTTCTATTCCACAACATCATCAGAAGAGAGCTAAAGAAATGCAAACAAGCTCCTGGGCCACGGCGCCAGAAACCTGCACTGAGTGTGTCATCAGGCAACATTCTTAAAAAGTATCGTCTCCTTCAGCATATCCACCAGTTTGGGTTAACATACAAGTTAATGAGAGAAAAGAAACAGCCAAAGAAAAAGTCAACATTCCTACAGGGTATAACACAGACTGTTCAGGGTTTCTTCCTGAATTCTGCACGTGTGACAACTGACAAGACTGACACAATCACCAGGAACAAGATCAAGCAGCAGAGAATGATCCTGACCGACTCCATGATCAACCTCCACACTGATTTCCTCATTAGGAACCCCACTGTAAAGCTGAGCTATTCTTCATTTTGTGCTCTGAAGCCCTTCTATGTCACAGCACCAAAAGTATCTGATCGGAAGACATGTCTCTGTCAAACACATGAAAATGCATGCTTAATGCTCGAGGTCCTTAGAACGTCTGGTATTGTGAAGTCAAACAAACTTGATGACAGTTTTCACTTAGTTTGTTGCTCTCCAGCAACTGAGGCCTGCCTTCTTCGCACCTGCTCACGATGTCTAAAGAAAGGTACAGTTACAACCCAAGAGCAAGACAAAATCCACGTTCAGTGGAAGCAGTGGGAGAGAGTCCAAGAAGACACAGGCAATGGAATTCACATCAACACTAAGCTCATCCAACATAGTGGGGTCCTTTCAGAGCTCATCAAAGTCTATGAGCAAAAACTCAGAAATGAAACCACAAAGCATGTGTGTTCAGTACGAAACCAGTCAAAAGCATACAGAAGCACGATTGAATCCTGTGATGAAAGTACAGCAATCATCCACATTGACTTTTCAGAATCCTGGAGATGCAAATATCAATCTGAAGTTCAAGCATGCCATTTTGGACAAAATCTGCCACAGATAACACTCCATACCGGAATGTATTACACGAAGGTTGGAAAGGCAGCGTTTTGCACACTGTCAGAGTCCAAGAGACAGGATGCAGCAGCAATCTGGACACACCTGGATCCTGTCCTAAAAGATATCAAGACGAAATATCCACAGGTTACCACCATGCACTTTTGGTCTGATGGCCCAAGTAAACAGTACAAGAACAAGAAGAACTTTTTTCTTCTGTCTAGTGTCCCACCTACACTGGGATTTGAAAGAACAACATGGAACTTCTTCCCCACTTCCCATGGCAAGGGCGCACCTGACGGAATCGGTGGAACAGTAAAAAGAACAGCTGACAACCTGGTCCTGAGAGGAAATGATGTCACAGATGGACACACATTCTTTGAAAAGGTCTCAGACAGTCTGAGGGGCATTCAGTTGTACCACATTGCTGAAGAAGACATGCAAAGATACGATACACTTCTCATGGAGCCGCTCAAACCGGTTCCCTCAACAAGACAAATTCACCAGGTAATCGCACATGAGAACAGGATCCACCACAGACAACTATCTTGCTTTTGCAGTCAGATTTTGCATTGCCAGTGCTTCTGCCCAACTACCTTCTATTTTCATGACTACCCAGAGGAACAGCAGAGTGATACACGGGGGGCTAGGAAGAAAAGACCTCTGGCTATGTTGTGGGAGGAGATGGAGAATGAGATGGAAGGGGAGATGGAAGACGATATGGAAATGGAAGATACAATGAAGGAGTTGGATGAGGAGCCTTTGAAAGGTCCTGAGGGTACTGTGCAAGTACCGACTGTTAGCAGTCTTAATAATGGAGACTGGTTAGCAGTAGTATATGATGACCACTGGTGGCTAGCCAAGACCATTGCTGTGGATACTGAGCATCAAGACGTGAAAGTGGAATTTCTGCATCCCCATGGTCCAACAGCAAGGGTTCAGCCCAAGTGTGGCAGGAAGGATGTCTGTTTCTGCCCAATTCAAGACATCATAGTAAAGCTAATCGGAAATGCCTCACCAGTCCAGTCAAGAACACGAGAGATCTACAGTATAGCTCCTGATGTGATAGACTTCATAGAGCGTGAGCATGTCCGACGCCTGATGCTCAAGGCGTAAGTCTAGGTAAAACAGAAATTAAATCTTAAGTAAGCTAATTGAACCTGTTTCTAAGCTACAGGTTTCAAGGAATGTCAATTAGAGATCACACCCAGTATGAAGTAGCCCATCCAGGGCAATGCCTCTCTCTCTCTCTCTCAAAAATGTGTGTGTGTGTGGTGGTGGTGGTGGTGGTGGTGGTGGGGGGGTGGGGGGGGGGTTAACGGTATGTTCAGCATGAAAAGACGGAGTGTGTTACATTTGTACATTTGTTCAATTGCAATGTTATCAACTCCGTCAGATGTTCGTCAACACCGTCAGATGTTCGTCAACACCGTCAGGTGTATGTTTTTCTGAATTTTTGGAGAAAAAACAAACTGTTTCTTTAGGTTATGTTGTTTAAATAATAAAGAAGCATTGGCTCTGCATCCTCTTGTCTCTTATTTACTTACGGAAATTATTTTTACGATATAAAAATTAAAAACAAAGTTTGAAAATACAACTATTTAGAAATCTTGGTTTTCAAAATAGTGTAAAATCACACATCAGGTGTATATATTATATTTCATGGCATATCAGAGTAACTAAACACTATTACAACATACATCAGAACTTTAGATTCTTGTTGGACTAGAATTATTAAAATTATATTCTTTTTAGTGTGTCTGATGGAGTTGACACAAATCCACTGTCTAAGGGAAACATGTGAATTTATAGAAAAATTGTTTTTATTTAGAGCCTGTTCCTTTACAGGGTTAAATAGTTAAGACCTTTCTCTACAGTAATAAATGACTCTAATCAATATATTGTGCATTCTCAAAAAAAGATTTTTAGGAAGTGTTTTGTCCCGACTCTCAAGAATCCCTGACAGAGCAATTTTATTACATTTGATATTTTAGTTGAACTGAATTGAAACTGGGTGAACAAATACCCGGTTCCCACTCTATTATAGAAATCATTTTCCAGGACTTTTCCAGGATGTTTTCATCCTGCCTTAAAAATTTTTGATCTCTAACATTGTGGCATGAACATTGTCTGGTAGCTTTCTTTTTAGTCTGGCTTTTATGTAGTGTCTCACTATAATACATGTATGGTTCATATTAGGTTTTAATCTTTATATACTCTACTTTTCTACAAACAGATTTTGCTGATTGACCGTTTCAGTAGCCAAAATTATATTTTGCGAGCTTTATAATTTCTTTTTGTCACCATTAATTTACACGGGAAACAGACAAAACACAAACAAAAGACAAACACAAGAGCCTTCCTCTTCGGACTTACAGTTAGCCATGCTTTGCACCTATACCCTGCCCTTGAAAATGTCCACGTACTGTATATTGTCTGCTCTTCTCGGTGGTCACTTGCTGAGCAGCGACATCTGGTCGATCCGGACTGAGCTTTTCCAGCTTTAGTTAGTCCTGCAAAGTTCTCCTCCCAAACAGGACCTACTTGATGGACAGCGCAGCGTTCTCTGGTAAATCACTCGGAAGGGGGTGTGCGGTAGTCATTCCCACATCCTCTGTCATTAGCAGCCAAGTGCAGAGTGAGAGGCGGAACGGCTCCGAGTAGAGCGGCAAGCTACGTCAGACGCACATTGTAGCTCTGCGTCCGTTGGCCAATCTGGTTATGAACATGCTTACGTCATTCAAATTAGGGACGCTGGGGCGCTCATCCCTGGTTCCCCTTAAGGATTTTTTTTTATGTGGCTAGGATAAGCTAACTTTTTAATGCAGAACTGTTATCTGAGCATGCACGAGAGGGCAGAAAGCTTGGGCGTTGGCCTGTAGTGCCCCTAACGCTAATGCTGGTTGGAGAGATCGCTAACGGACTGAAATACACATTTAATGGAATGATTAATATAGTAGCGCCATTTCCTTACTTTGAGAATAATTTTCAGGGAGACAGCAGACATCTCTTTTTGCTCATGCAGCTCAGGCGGGGCTCCACCCGCAGCGCCCTTATATACCGGCCGCCACAGAGTAAAAGTTGGATCAGAAATCAGGGATCCTGAAGGTTTCCTCTCAAGGAGCTGCAGCAGGAGACCAGCGACCCCTCCTATCTCTCTTCACACACACCCTAGAGAGCCTCCCAGTTTGAAAAACATAAAACCAGTAAAGTTGGGGTGCTCACTCTATTAGAATTCTCTCAGCTCTTATTGTCTCTTAGCTTTTTTATGACTGTGGGTCATATATATTGTAGCAAATATATATTTGCTTGTTTTTTGTAGAGAAGTGCTCCTGTTTTCTCTCCCCCTATGTTCCCTCGCTGCAGGTGTGACGCGACCAAATTAGACAAAGGCCAAGCACGCAACAGTGACTGACTGGAGGAGTAGAGTCAGGTGGCAGGCCACTATTGGCTGAGAGGAGATGGTGGCTGTTTTAACCCTCGGTTCTTCTATATCCGTTTTGCAGACATTTGTCTCTTTTTTTTATCTTAATTTTGAGTTGACAGTCACATTTTAAAGATTGGAATCATCAAATTTGGTGAGAGTTCTTGTTTTTCTTCATATTAAAAAAAAGAAAAGAAAGAAAGAATGAAAAACGTGTCCTCTATCGAACTCTGTCGCTGCATTTTTGCTCCATCCACTCGACTTCGTCCACAAAACAGACAATAGACAATGAATACCTTCGTGTGTGGCACAGAGGGGGTTAAAATTACACGCTGGAACAATCTGCTGTATCACTGTCGGAAAGTCAAATCTAGAGCTCTGGTGATCAAGTGGCTGCAAAAAATGGTTGCAATATGTTGTTATGGTGCAATAAATTTTTATATGCGCGTAATCTGAATAATCGCGGTCATATTTGGTTAGAGGTGGATACGCACTCTGAAGTTATTCCTATCTTACATTTATCGTCTGATTTTATATGCCTATATAATAAAAATAATTTAATATGAACAAATGAATTCGCTTACTTTTGTTTGGTAAAGGATGAGGCTCAAGAAATGAAGGAGAAATTGGCGTGTTTTTCCATTTCAATTGGCTCACCTGTTTAGAACAAACACTTTATCAATAAATGCAATCCTTATGACGTGGTGCACAATAACTGGCATAAAACATCACATTTTTTATTCATTATTTTTTAATGGTCAGGGCTGAAGTTGTTTAAGAGATATGAGTTGGAAAAAGTTTTAAAAAAGTTAAAAAATGTTAAACAATTATTTTATGAACAATAATTTTTGTGTCACTTGACGCATGCGCAGTCACTAGTAGCAGCACCCAGCAGCAGCACCCAGCAGCAGCTCTGTCTTTTTCGCTCGTTTGTTGTATTTTTGTTGTATTTCGTTTGGTTATTGTGCTTCCGTCCATCTACACTGGGCATGGATAGCGACCATGGACTTTTCAACACAAGAAATCAGCTGCTTTTGCCCAGGAATAAGTTCAGTTTTGGATCTATTCACCACCTACCTGTGGAGTTAACGTGACCCTACCCTGCAAAGCCAGCGCTAAGCTAAAGGCTAAATGGCTGACAAACCGCAGGCAGTACAAGCCATATGTCCCTTCTGGAACGTGAACTCCCTGGCGAACAAGACTGACGAGTTGGCAGCGCTGGTGAAGAACATTAGGACCTATGGGGAGCGCAGCTTGCTCTGTCTCACTGAAATGTGGCTAACCATGAGCACCCCGGATGCCAACGTAGACCTACCCGGCTTCACAACGGTCAGAGTGGACAGAGACACAAAGGCAACTGGCAAGCACATAGAGGACTAGCCGTCTGTGTCAACAAAAGATGGTGCAACCCCAGACATATTACAGTTAAGTTCTGCAGCAGGGACATTGAGCTCCTCGCCATGAGTCTGCTTCCTTATTATATGCCCCAGGAGTTTTTGCACGCCATTGTTGTGATTGTTTACATCCCCCCACGTGCACTCACAGAGACGGCGTGTTACGTCATCCACTTGGCTGTAGGGAGACTACAGACGCAGCACCCGGAAGCCTTTGTTGGGATCTCTGAGGATTTCAACCATGTCACCCTTGACAAAACACTGCCTGATTATATCCAGTTTGTGGACTGCTCTACCAGGGGAAACAGGACCACTGACTTCATGTACAGTCAAGCCCAAAATTATTCATACCCCTGGCAAATTTTGACTTAAAGTTACTTTTATTCAACCAGCAAGTTTTTTATTAACTGGAAATGACACAGGCATCTCCCAGAAGATAATAAGATGATGTACAAGAGGCATCATTGTGAAAAGAAATATTTCAAAGCTTTTATTTACATTTTAACGAAAAGTGTCATGTCCAAAATTATTCATACCCTTCTCAATGATCAATAGAAAAGCCTTTATTGGCTATGACAGCTATCAAACGCTTTCTATAATTGCTGACCAGCTTTTTGCAAGTCTCCACTGGTATTTTCGCCCATTCATCTTTAGTGATGAGCTCCAACTCTTTCAGGTTGGAGGGCCTCCTTGCCATCACCCTGATCTTGAGCTCCCTCCACAGGTTCCCTATTGGATTCAAGTCAGGACTCTGGCTGGGCCACTGCAAAACGTCAATGTTTTTGTCTGCTAACCATTTCTTTACTACATTTGAAGTATGTTCTGGGTCGTTGTCATGCTGAAATGTCCACTGGTGCCCAAGGCCAAGTTTCTCTGCAGACTGCTTGATGTTGTTGTTGAGAATCTTGATGTATTGTTCTTTTTTCATGGTGCCATTTACTGTGATTAGGTTCCCTGGTCCATTGGCTGGAAAACACCCCCAAAGCATTAGGTTCCCACCACCATGTTTGACAGTGGGGATTGTGTTCTTAGGGTTGAAGGCTTCTCCTTTTTTACGCTAAATGAAGGCTACATCATTGTGGCCAAACAAGTCAATTTTTGTTTCATCTGACCAGAAAACAGAAGACCAGAAGTCTTCTTCTTTGTCCAGATGAGCTTTTGCAAAGGCCAAGCGGGCTTTTGTGTGCCTTATCTGGAGAAGTGGCATCCTCCTTGGTCTGCGTCCATGAAACCCAGCAGTATGCAGTGTCCGTTGGACTGTCCGCCTTGAGATGTTGCCACCAGCAGAGCCCAGATTCACCAGGATGGCCTTGGCGGTGATCCTTGGATTCTTTTTCACCTCTCTCACTATCCGACCAGGCTTCCGACCACATCCTCTGAGATTTTCCACAGTGAAGAATGTCTTGTATTTTTAATAACACTTTGCACTGTTGCCACTGGAACTTGAAAACATTTAGATATGTCCTTATAGCCCTTTCCTGACTTGTGAGCAGCCACTATGCGCAGCCGCAGGTCCTAAGTGAGCTCCCTTGTCTAAGTCATGACTGTCCAAAACCCAGCTGCAGAGAGCTGTTTTTCACCTGTTTAGCTGATTAAAACAGCTGGTACCAATGAATCAGGGTAATTAGGATGCTTTAGAACAGCTTGGACTATTTGGAATGGTATTGAACTTTGGATTCTCCCATAGACTGTGACAGTTTGCAAAGGGTATGAATAATTTTGGACATGCCACTTTTCGTTAAAATGTAAATAAAAGCTTTGAAATATTTTTTTCCACAATGATGCCTCTTATACATCATCTTATTATCTTTTGGGAGATGCCTGTGTCATTTCCAATAAAAGACTTGCTGGTTGAATAAAAGTAACTTTAAGTCAAAATTTGCAAGGGGTATGAATAATTCTGGGCTTGACTGTATGTGTGGCCAGTCTGGGCCCACTTCCAAGAAGACCCTTGCTACGCTATGCATTGTGTTGTGTCACGATTAGTAAAGAGAGGGACAGGATCAAATCAACAGTATGAAAAGTCACTGTTTTCCCATTTACAACATTAGGATCCATCTCTTTTTGTTTCAAATTACTAGATTCAAGTGTGAACTGAAAACACAGATTCAAAATAAGCAATGGGAAGTCATCCAAAATAGGCTGTGAAAATAGGCTATATATATATATATTTTTTTTTTTTTTACTTTCCCTTACAATAAAGCAATATACATATACCAAGCCCATCAATAACCTTGCAAACGTGACAAGGTCATTTCAGTGTAACTTTTCAAAGGGAACCTTACTTAGTTGTTATTGCTGTTCTGACGATCGACAACCTCCGGTGACCAAGCTGGCGTTGATCCACGATGTCAATCTGGGTCATGGCACCATTGTGGCTGGTCTGGGCCCACAGTAGAGGTCACTGTGCGAGCTTGAAAGTTATTTCAGGAAGTAGAAGTTTTGACAGAGGTTATGAATAACAAGAACAGAGAGGTGAAGAACGGTATCCTGACCGAGGTCATGAACCACAAGACCAGAGAAGTGAGGACAAGTGCCACAATTGTGGAGCTTTTGTTCACTAGGCAAAGGACTGTAGAATTTTTTTTTTTGTCAGATCAGCAAACAGATTTAGAGGTAGCAATAGCGAGTCATGGGCTTTGACATGTCTCAACAGGAGGGATGAGTGTAGTAGTTACTCAACACTTTACCACCTATTAATCCATAAATTATTCAAAACATTTTTGTTTGATTTGTTCAGTTTGTGCTAGACATGATGCTCAAGGCAATGTAAGACCAAAAAGAGGCCAATTTCCACCAACCAATGCACCTTTTGAAGCCATACACATGGACTTTATAGAATTAAATCAGAGTAGGGAAAGGAATGCTGTTTAGTTATTATAGACCCGTTTACTAAATGGATAGAATTATTTCCTGTCCCCCATCCAGATGCATTTACAGTAACGAAAATCCTGTGCAGAGAAATAATTCCTCGATTCAGCATTCCAAAACGAATCTACAGTGACAATGGAACTCATTTTGTAAAAGAAATAATTAAAAAAAACGTAGGACTTAGATTAAATGTAGATTTAAAACATCATTGTGCCTATCATCCACAGAGTGCAGGCCTTGTAGAAAGACATAATGGTAAAGATAAAAAATGGATTAAAGAAAGCTATGGAAGAGAGGGGAAAGAAACAAACAAACAAACAAAAAAACTGGATTTATTGTTTGGACTTATTATAAATCTATATAGCTCCCAATTCCAACAAAAACTTAACTCCTTTTGAATCTTACATGGCAGAAAATTTGTAATACCCCAATTTGGACTATTATCACCAGAATCTAAGAGGGAATTAGACATAGTGGGCTCTATTTTTGTGTCCGCCGGTGAAGAGGCGGAGGGTAGCGGATTGCACGCAGTGGTATTTTCTTCTGGCGGAGCCCGGTGTACAGCCAGTTTGGTATTTTCGTGAACTGAGGCGCACCGAGGTCCGCCAAGCTGGGCGTGGTGGCATGGCAGAGGGAGTGACATTTTCATGCTCGCCGGTGGCGTATAAAGTGCGCTGAAAGCTCGCCGATTCAAACCTGGTCAGCTTTCAGTGCAGGTGGAGCGCAGCTGGTCTAGTGGTATTTCGGTAGACCTGCGGTGTATTGGCATACCTCACCAGCAGGTTTCCACAGTGTCAGGCACATTTCAGTGCAATAGATAATCATCGACAACTAATAATCTGAGTCAGCACATACATTTAGATCAATATAGATATATTTTGATCTATATCTTCTCTGATGAGCTATCTGGCACGCGTTTGGACACACAACCTGTCCGAATCAACACAGCTGAAACCGCATTAAATTAAATTAAATATCTAGTAAATAAACACACATGATGAAGTTAACTAGATATGAAATTCGTCTCCCTCCTTTTCTTTCTTCCTCTTCCTTTTGTTTCTCACGCAGCTTGACCTGGACATGTCTCTGTGTCCTCTCCCGTCCTGCTGCTGTGGCGGCTGAATAGATGATTTGTTACAGTGATCAGATTTACTTTAAGCCTACATATGAATATTATAATATTCAGTTTTGTGAGCCAAATTTATTTTATATGCCAACATAGAAAAAGAGCCAGGCCACAAGAGACAGCCAGGCCACGGAGCGCATTGTGTCATTTACACACAGATGGTTCCGATTTTAATGCCATTATGGAATTTATGATGTGATCTCTGTGCACAACCCACCTTTGTCATGTGAGGTTTGAATATGTGCAACTTTATGTGATTGTTGTGGAAAAGGTGTTTGTCTTACTAGTGGGTCCAACATTTCACACACCAAATCCATCTGTGCTCATATGAGAGAGTGCAGAGGACGCCCAATGCAGCACTTACAGTGACACTTGTTGAGGAGCTGCCCTCTGTTGCCATCGTGTGGCATTACTATCTTCAGACATCTCTTGATCTCTTCGACTACTTCACGAAAATAGTAATACGCCTCGCCGGTGGCGGATTTAAAGGCGAGGAGAGGAGCTGATGTTATTGGTCAATACAGGTCTCGGCTGTGTTAAATCCACTCCACGTCCTCTCTCCTCCCTCCCTACGACTTACGCCATTGGAAGGAGCTGAGTTAGGGAGGGGGGATACTTACCCTGGGCTGCGCTGCTCACCAAAATACCAAATTGTGCTTGGGAACGCCTTGTCGGCGCAGCAGACTTGACTTTTGCTGTGCCTGTGGCATGTCTCCGGCGAGGCACGAAAATAGAGCCCAGTGGATTACATGATCAAAATGTTGAAGACAAAAGAAATGATGAATGCCTATAGAATGCCAGATGATCCTCTCCCCCTACAGAGGAAACACCAGGAGCTGGTGAAAGTAGGAGATTGGGTCCTGATTAAAAAAAAAAAAAAAAAAAGGTACTGCTAACGACACCCACAGCAGTAAAAATAGCACAAAGAAGTAGCTGGATACATCTTTCCCATTGCAAAAAACCTGTATGGGTTTTAGTTAGGAAAGCCTGACTTCAAAGGGGGGTGTCCTTATAGTGGGCGTTCGTCTCAATGTCAGTGAAGATTAGATGCTCTTGAATTCCTTAGGAGCATAGGAAAAGGGGAAAGTTAGGTATTTTACTTCTGCTAAACCTGATACCGTTAATCTGCCGACTGAAAACATTGTTTACAACTTCAGATCAACTTAAAGAAGGAAAGAGAAGTGACAACAATGGACCAAATGTGGAGATAGAATGGCAAATGAAACTGACCGGCTACACAAACTCGTTTGAAGTGAAAATGTGGTACAGATATGCAAAATATCTAGCAAAGACCGAGAATCAGTCTTACTTCTATGTCTGTACTAGGATGTCCCTAGCCACAACAAACCTGTACGTGGTTCCATAGCTGTACCCGAATGACAGCAGACTATTTCCTGAAGCATTGCAATCAGCTTTATGGCCAAGGGTTCTGAAACAGATTGTCGTTGGCGAAACAGGTCAGGCTACACCTACTCCACCTGAGTTTTCAAAGTTCTCTTTCCATAACCTGTTGAAAACTGGCTCTACAGGTAACAGGAAGATCTATGGACCACTCCATGTTCCTCTGGGTACTAAGTTCATGTGTTATGAGAACTACATCCACTTGGTGGAGGATAAAGACACCTACATGGGAAAGGTGGACAGATCTCATTGTAGAGTGACATATATTCCCTGTACCGCTGACTCAAAAGGTGTTCTCAATTCCACTCGAGCACCACGTGGTACACAGTGTCGACCATTTTACACTGTTCCTGACATGGGTACACTTCCACAATCAGACTGTGTGTGGATGTGTGGTGCTAATGCTTTTCTTCCTTTCTACTCCTAGGATGGACTGGCAAGTGTGCTGTTATAACCCCTTCTGATCATTCCTTCATAGTGACTACTAGTGTTAAGGACGGTGCTGAGAGCAGAAAAAAGAGAGATCTCTTTCCTCGACATGACTCGATTTGGGGAACGGCTGTACCCCTCGATCATAAGCTGTGGTCTGACGGTCAGAAGGTGATCCTGTCACTCTTTCCCTGGGCAGGATTGGGTAAGACAATGTTACAAACTGAGACACTTGATTACAGGTTTGGTACCTTTGCAAACATCACCATCAGAGCGCTGGAGGACGTGAAAGAGGAGCTCACCGCCTTGAGAATGATGGAGCTGCAGGACTGCACTGTGTTGGATCAACTCACTGCTGCATCAGGAGGAGTGTGTGCCTTGGTGGGTACATTTTGCTGTACTTTCATTCCAGAAAATGATGCAGACGGAGGAATCATTCAGCAGGCGATTGTTAACCTGACCGCACTGAGAATGGCTGTGGATGGTGATCATGTGAATAAAGTGGACTGGCTAAGCTGGATGACGTCTGGTCCTTGGTATCATATCCTTTTGAAATTCCTGACACCAGTTGCTACTGTGTTACTATTATTCTGTGTATTCATTTCTTGCATCTTACAATGCCTCAGATTGATGATCACTCATGCTGTCTCTAACTCAGTTAGAGACGCGCTCTTGCAGGAACACAGAGAAGTATATCTCAAGCTGTTGGAGCAGGCAGAAAACATGGACACTGCAGTCTAGCTGAGCTCATCAGTATACACAGCAATTGTTTTGCAGTATGTCAATAAATGTGGCATGCTTACAGAAAATGAAAAGAAGTTGTGAGTTACTGTAATAGTGATAAACAGGAGGGAAATGAAATGCTACCACATGTGTATTTTATCATTATATAAGTATGTTAATCGTCATTTACTGAAACTCACTTGGTGTGAATGCTTGCAGAGTCATATCTGTTTCTTTTTAATGAGCATGGGAAAGGAGAAGTATGACCTTGGAGTTGGGACTGATACTTTTCTGCTGAAGCCATGCAAAGAGATGAATGCTATGATTTCACTCACAGGTTGTTTTCCCAGCAGTGTGACATTGAACTGATAAGCAGGAACCTGATGATGAACTAAGCTGTCTTTGTTTTCCCAGTACAGACCACAGCTGCAACCTGTACCCTATTTGGATACTGTTGTAATGTCATGCCACTTGTGAGATGATGTTAGTGGGTGGGGGTGTCTGTTTCATGACTGCATAAAGGATGTGTAAAAATCTGAATTCCTCAGTCAGAGGAAGCTGCCTTTGTTGTAAGCTGCTGACTCCTTGCAAGTAAAAGATATCTAAGAAAAAGAAGTCAACTGACTCTGTTGTTCTTCTCAGCTGGCTGCAAGTCAGATGCAGTTTAATTTTTCAGACACATAAGTATAAAAGGAGGATAATGAAGGTCGCTTGCTAGGTATTCTGACATTAGCAAATGTTATTTCAGGTTGTTGCATTTTGATCTATACCCAGAAATGAAACAAAACTATAACATTTGTTACAGTCGTTCAGCTCTAAAACACAATATAAACATGCCATAGCAACATGAATGCAGAAGAAATATTAAATCAAAGTAGTTAAACCGTTTTGTGTAGTAATTTCTGCACAAACTAATTAGGTTAGTAAGTAATAAATCAATTTTAAGATTGCATGTGTTATGGTCCTGGCCCAGGGGAACCAGGGCCCCGCTCTTCCCACTCCCAAGGAAACCAGCCAACTTAGGGGTTAAATATCACAGAGTGGCCATTTTATTAACTTCAGAGGTGAGCAGTGCCAAAACAACAAACAAAACAGGTTATCCGCTGTCTTTTGTTTTATATTCATTTTATTACAGGGAAGTTCAGGGCCTTGGTTTAGCTAACTCCTAACCAAAAACAGGGGAAAACGGGACAGAAAAACAAATGGCTTCTCCCTCCTACTACTGCCACTAAATCTAAATGCACAAAATATTTACAATTATTTATAAGTATTTACAAATGGCTAATAACCAATTAACTGATTATTAGTCACACACAATTCATAAAATGCGAGATTGCCACAATCACTGTCACTGAACTAGGGAAAATACATCACACAGCATGCTGGCAAGTTGGAAATGGCAAGAGCAAGGGGTGAAGGTTGGCATCAGGTCGTGGTTAAAACTCCTTAGCCAGTGAATCAGCCTGCAGCAACCCAGTCACGTGAACATTTTGGCAGCACACACACACCTGCAGCTCATCTCTCACACACACAGAGACACTGATTGCCACTGCAGAGGAGGGGAGGAGAGAGAGAGCTGTTCGTACAGAAATCAAACAACCAAAATACATAAATGGCCACAGTCATAACACATGGAATAGATGATACAATGCATAAACCCTGTTTTTTTTCCACTTGTTTATTTAGTAAGTAACCCACCCCAGCTCTACCATGCATTACTTTAAGAACCCCAAGTCAGACAGCCACAGCCTAGAAATGTGTTTTTCTTACCACCCTCAGAGGAAGACAAAACACCTGACTGTACAAAAAGCATTTACATGCATAGATGGCACAGTCAGAAAACGGCTAACATTCTGTGAAGAGAACCATATTCTAGCATTTCCTAAACCAAATGAAACCAATCACTTCACAAGTGGAATGCAGGACTGGAAACCTAGAACAGCTTTATAGATAAAGACATACCAATGGCCGAGGCGACTTGTGCTTAGGGAATTCCAGTTGACCTTTGAGTATAAGTCACAGTGGTGAGTAAGAAGTCTACAGTTGGTGATAAATCTCAGAGCTTCATGGTAAACACTGTCCAACATCTGTAGACTCTGGGCAGAAGCATTCATGTACAGTAAATCACCATAATCCAGAACAGGTAAAAATGTTGACTCAACAAATATCTTTTAAACCATAAAGGAGAAACTTGTTTCTGTAGTAAAAAAAAGTAAAACCTTAAGCTTTTCAGTAATGTACTAAATATGCTCTTTAAAAGACAAGTTTCCATCAAACAAAAACCCCAGATATTTAAAGGTGGAAACCAGTTCAATTTCTTGACCATCCTCGGTAACAATTTTCCCAGGCAAGGTTATTTTAGCCACTCTAGATGATGTAAAGAACATAAGTTTAGTTTCGTTGGCATTTACAACAAGCTGCAGCTGGCTAAGCTGATCCTGAACCAAATCAAATGCATACTGAAGATTTGTGAAGGACTTGTGCAGCTGAAGGTGCACAGCAGTAGATTACCTTATCATCAGCATAGAAATGAAATGATGAATTGGGAACATTTTGTCCAATTGAATTTATATATAATGTAAACAACAGGGGGCTTAATATAGACCCTTGAGGCACCCCCTTTCAGTTTTTAGTATCTCAGAGGTAACACCATCTAATTGAACAGCCTGAGTTCTGTCAGTAAGATAGTTGGAAAACCAACCAACAGCTTGTTCCGAGAACCCAGTGGCTCTGAGACAGTCCAGTAAAACACTGTGATCTACAGTGTCAAAGGCCTTAGAGAAGTCAATGAAAAGAGACCAACAACACTTTTTTTTGTCCAAGGCTTCAAAACATCATTCACTACTTTCAAGGCAGCCAGTTGTACTGTGTTTTTTCCTGAAACCTGACTCGAAATTAGACAATAAGGCACTGTAAGTCAGGTATTCTTTCACTTGATCACTGATCAAAGATTCAAGCACTTTGGACAACACTGACAGTTTTGAAATAGAATTTTAATTATTAAAGATATTTGGATCGCCTCCTTTAAGCATTGGTGTTACAAAGGCTGATTTCCAATCAGCTGGGATTTTATTTACGCACAGAGTAAGATTAAAAATATGACAAATCTAAAATCTGCAGCAAGCTTTAAAAAGAAGGACCAGCTAGTTAATGAGGGTAAAGATTTTTTAGAGCGATCGATACATAGAAAACAATAAAATACTAAAAGTAAAAAGCTTGAGTGTTTTGGCTGGTCGATTCACTATTTAGAAATGCAGAATTAGATTTTTCTGACTGAAACAGAAAGCCAGAGGATATAAAATGCTAATTAAAAGAGTTCAATATTTCTGTTTTGTCAGTTACACAATGACCATCAATTACAAAACTAGAGGGAATGTTAATAGACGTGCAACAGTTTGATAATGACTTTATAGTTTTCCAAAATTTCCATGGGTTTTTTAGTTTTTCCATTGTTTTATGCAGATAGAAGTCAGCTTTTGATTTATGAATTAAAGAAGTACATCTGTTCCTGAGCTATCTGAAAAGCAGCCAGCCAGAGTCTTTTCCTGTTTTGTGTGCTCTGGCCCAAACAAGATTACACTCATGCATCAATTCAGACATCTCACTGAAAAACCAAGGATTATTTCGTCCCTTTCCTCTACAATTATGAAAAGGGGCATGTCTATTTATAATCTTCATGAATTAATCATGGAAGTAATTCCAGGAAAGTTGTACATCATCAATGAGTGTGATTCTACTTCAATAAAAACGACATATGTCATGCTAGAAAGCCTGCTCAACATACTTTTTCAAGTCACGTTTTTGAATAACACGAGACTTGCTTTTTGGTATTCTTGTGTCACGCACAACAGCTTCAACACAGTGATCACTGATATCATTGGGAAAGACACCATAGGAAACATATTTACAAGGCATGTTTGTTAGAACTAAATCTCTACATCCAATCCAAACCATCTGTAAACATCCAATGCTAATTTAGGGGTGTTCTGGGAAGCACTTATACAGAGATCCAGCAGGAAAGTTGATTTACCCAGTACAAGTGGACACCCACCACAATCTAGTGCATTGTTAGACAATGCTGGCAACTCAGTGGCGGGCTGAGGGTTGCCAGGTTCAGGAGGAGATACCGCAGTGAAATGTAAACAAATGATGTACAGTACCGTGGACAGAGGCATGATGGACAATATCCAGTGATAATCCATCACTGAAGATGGCCTCGTTAGACTCAGTGAGGCTATATCCAATATGCACCGAACAGGATATCCATAAAAAATTATCCACTTGGATTTCGAGGAAGTAGAAGCTCGTTGCTTACCATTAGCAGACGCTAGTCCTCAGAAGGAGCATCATGTATGCATCCTTTTGGAAAGTAACAAATGTTCACTGGGACCTCTACCTAGTGAGTTGCGGACAGGAAAGCAGACTCACCAGAGCAGGATCAGCAATTTACAGGGTTTGTGTCATACACCCACAAAATCAGTCTCGGCAGGACAACCGGTGTTGTGAGGAATGAAGAGCCCAGAGACCAGAACAGATCCCAGCAGGTCCAATTCTCAGGGTAGGAAGCTCACGGAGTGACAGCTTAGCTCTAGTCAGGATGAACACTGTAGCCTCGCGCACAGGTAAGACACAATGCCCTATTGAGCCACAATAATTTGATCAAGCAAACGAAGATAATCATAGATTGTCACTCTATGCCTTGAAAGAAAGGCGGTGGGCAAAACGTCAAGCATCACTTGGTCAAAAACAGAAGCATAACTATGAAAACTTGATCAGGAATGGACCAGACTTCTCCACACTCACATATGTGCTGCCATCTTGGATGACCTCAGTTGTGCTGAGGCATATATTTTGAGGGCATCTAAATCAGACATAGCCAGCCTGCTTCATGGTCCCCGAACTGCAGCTCACAGAGATCAAGTAAGGAAGAGACGGCGGGTGTTAGAACATATTACAGATGTGGTCAAATTCATAGGGAAGAGAGGACTGAGCTACAGAGGAAAGCAATCTGGGGCAGCGTACTCTCTCGATGATAAATCATGGAAATTTTTTAGAGCTCATCATTCTTCTTGGAAAATGTGATGTTTGCCTGAAGGAACGTCTAACCGCATGCAAAACACAATGCAATTTTGTTTATTTCTCAGTGAGTATTCAAATTAACTGTATAATCACAGCCTCTTTATATTGTGATTGTTCATAACTCATACCTTTTATTTTTGTGTATTATAGGCAGTCACCTCACCTGTATTGTTTTGTTCACTGAGAGACATTTAAAGTGTGTTGTTTATTTCTCAGTGAGTATTCTATGCTCTTGATACAACTTTTTGTCAACATCAGTGATAATGCTTTACATTGGAAGGCTGAAAATTTATCCTTAAAACTTTGTCTTTACAAAAGGATTGTGGCAACTCACTTCACTCTACACAGATAATATTTGGTACAGTGATGGCAAAACTCGCTGTCACTCTTCATCTCAAGACACACACAGTGGCTAGGGCAGACACCAACTGCCACAGACATCCCCAACATTTGAGCTTCAAGCCCCCTTTCTCCTGCTGTAGTTATGTATCTACCTTCACCATGGCAACCAATTAGAGCACCTGGAGACACACAGCTGGCTGGAAAGCTGCTTTTAACGACCTTATGAGACACATGAAGCCAGGCCCCGTACACAGAGCGCTGGGGGTTACATTTAAAACCCTTCACTAGACAAACTTTATCATCTATCTCTTCCTACAAACTTTGAGCTACAGAAACCATCCAGGATTAAATTAATTCAATTCATTGAAGACATTATGGGATGCATTCAGAATTTTTTTTTTTTTAATTTTTTTCCCACACTAGATTCAATTTTAATATTCATGCATTATTTAATTTTTCAAACAAATTAAAAATTATTCAAACTGATTTAAACCTTTCTCATACTTCTAATACTTTAAGATTTTTAATCATTTTAATTTCCCTGTGTTAAATCATTTAACGATTTATACATCATTTTATTCTTCAAAAAAAATTCCAACTCATTCAAGCTGATTCAAACATTTCAAGTACTTCAAACCTTTCTTATACTTCAGGATTTTTAATCATTTTCCACACACTGATTTTTTTTTAAATTTATGCACTATTCAATGAATTCGTCCAAATCATTCAAATAAATTCAAAGCTTGCTCAAAATTCAAACATTCTTATCTTTCATAAGCTGCGTTTCCATTACATTTTTTCGCAAAATAAAAGCGATGTTTATCAAATTTCGACAAAAGTACAATTGCGATTTGCGGATGTTTCCATTGAATGGTGTTCAGTGCATAAGCAAGCCGTCTGCCTCTCGCGAGCCGTGTTTGAATGACCGTTGCCTAGCAACGAGGTAAAGTTCCTGCCCATGCGACCTCGTATTCTATAAGCCTTTTTGCACACCAACATGGACGAAACACAAAACATTTTGCGTTTTGGAGCAGCTATTTCTGTGACCATTACTGCTGTTGCCGCTGCTGTCATCAGAAGACGAAGGCAGTGGGTAATAATTCAAAGGCAAAGCCCGTATGTATGGGAGCGGACACGGATGAGGGATTTCTGGGAGAGGATCGTTAATGAGGAATTCACAGACTAATCGTGGATTCAAAACTTCAGAAAAATACAAATACAATTCAAAACTTCAGATATAACTCCGTCTCCTCCCCCGTCCACACATACCGCGCCGTCTTTGCTTGAAATGAACTGGTCACATGACCCGCTATGTCACGTCCGGTGACAGAGAATTGCGAGAATAGTGTTTCCATTACACTTTTGCGATATACTTCTATATCGACACGTCTGAAAAACCACCTCATGAGAGCGTAAAAACTTTTAAGCGATATTAGAGAGGTTTTTCAAAATTTTGGCGTTTCCATTACCAGTTTTCTATTACGATATTTAGGTTTTGCGCAAAACTATGGGTAATGGAAACGCAGCTATAGTCTTTCAAAATTCAGCCATTTGCAATAGCAGCTTAGCGATAGCAATTTCAAACAGAGCAATCCCACTCGCAATTTCTTCAGAAATTGCATTTTCTAGTTATTATTATTAAGTGGTAATACTGATTAAGCATTTCCACTTATTGTTATTCCTGTCGGCCATTTTCTTTCTTTCTTATTATTAAGTGGAAATGCTGATTAAGCATTTCCACTTATTGTTATTCTCCTGTTTCTTTATTCTTATTATTCTTCCGCCGATTTTTGCCGCTTTTCAACTCCTTCAAACTTTGTGCTATTTCAACCATTCAAACTTTGAATTGTTCCACTCCTTCAGGACATGTGTGCTTGTATTTTTTACTTTTCTACCCTTTGTACTTTTTTTTTTTTTTTTTACTTTTTTGTGCCAAAATTTTAACATTGAAGTCAATGGGGAAATCTTCCAATTCTTCCTTTTATTCTTCCACCTTCTAAGCCTTATAACTTCAGCATACTTTCACCTGGATACCTTAGTTTTTTTGTGCTATCTTCTACAGTTTTCCCACAATTTAGCTTTAAGCAACTCGTGGTTTTCAGCAAATTTCAGGCTTTATAATGGGTGTGTATTAGACTACTAGGCTAGAGTGATGATTTAAAAGCTAGAGTGCAGACCTCCTCTCTGATCGACAGAACCTTGCTTGAATAAATCACTCCCACGCCCACAAATTTCACTCCACAGCCATAAAAAAAACATCAAAATGGAGGTATATGTGTCCTGCTTCTCACAAAAGAGGTTTCAAATCATTAAATCATACCCCTTGGCCAGCAGGTGACCAACTGTCCAAAAAAGGCAAAGAACCCTGGCATTGGCCCTAATGTATTTTTTCTCCAAGAAAATCCGGATCATCGCTCAGGCTCAGACTTTTTTAACTTGCTGATGTGGCCACATTTTTTGGAGTACAGACATGAAAATGATGATGAAAACGATGTTCTTATTTACATTCTGGGATTTAAGGAAATCACGCTATGTGAGGAAGTTCAGAGGCCCTAAATTCACTGCAGTTTGCAATTTCAGACAGTTTTTCTAGCCTTATTCAGCATGAATGCAATTTTAATTTATGAAGCACATTCATACTCTTTGTACTTCAGCAATTTTCACTTTCATCCAACTTCTACTTCTTCTTCTTCACCCCTTTAACTGATTTTACCTTAAAACCTTCTATTTTTATTAGCAGTTTTGCATCGCTTTAGCACTCAGCATTTCCACGCATTTTCTGCAAGGAAATGCAATTTTTCTAGTTGTTATTCTCCTGTTTCTTTAATCTTATTATTATTCTTCTGCCGATTTTTGCCGCTTTTCAACTCCTTCAAACTTTGTGCTATTTCAACCATTCAAACTTTAAACTGTTCCACTCCTTCAGGACATGTGTGCTTACATTTTTTACTTTTCAACCCTTTATACTTTTGTACTTTTTGTGCCAAAATTTTAACATTGAAGTCAATGGGGAAATCATCCAATTCTTCCTTTTATTCTTCCACCTTCTAAGCCTTATAACTTCAGCATACTTTCACCTAGATACCTCATTTTTGCTTCAAAATGTTTATTGTCTTATCAACTATTGATGTTGTATTAACTTTTTTGTGCTATCTTCTACAGTTTTCCCACAATTTAGCTTTAAGCAACTCATTGTTTTCAGCAAATTTCAGGCTTTATAATGGGTGTGTATTGGAGAGGCTTAAGTGATGATTTAAAAGCTAGAGTGTAGACCTCCTCTCTGATCGACAGAACCTCGCTCGAATATATCGCTCCCACGCCCATAAATTTCACTCCACAGCCATAAAAAAAACATCAAAATGGAGGTATATGTGTCCTGCTTCTCACAAAAGAGGTTTCAAATCATTAAATCATACCCCTTGGCCAGCAGGTGACCAACTGTCCAAATAGACGGAAATCTCTCCCATTAACCCTAATGTATTTTTTCTCCAAGAAAATCCTTATCGGCACTCAGGCTCAGACTTTTTTAACTTGCTGATGTGGCCACATTTTTTGGAGTACAGACATGAAAAACACATCATTTTGTTCATGAAGGGCGGAGGATTCGTACGATGTTCTTATTTTCATTCTGGGATTTAAGGAAATCATGCTATGTGAAGAAGTTCAGAGGCCCTAAATTCACTGCAGTTCAGCTGCTTCTCATTCAAACAGTAGGCCAGTTAATGCCTTTGATCTCACAGCTGTTTAGGATAAAATCATTAACGAGACACACACACACAGTCTGACAATGTGTGTGCATGTGTGCCTCTGTCTAAAAGACCTGCATGTACACACAGTTAATATGTGTCTGCTTCACCACCTATCTCCACCCACAAACTTTGAGCTACAGCAGTGGTTCTCAAACTTTTTTTGTCATTCCCTCCTTTGGAGGAAGAAAAAATTTCATTCCCCCCCTACCCCAACAAAATTGTGACAATAGGCCATGTATAACTTTATTGACATAACATTCCTTTTGCTGTCTTTCTCAAAACTAGAAAACAAACGTGCATTCATATTGCAAGAACAATTATAATCAAACAATATCAAGTTGAGTAAGTACAAAAAAAAGCAAACAAAAAATATAAATAAACAAATGCATATCAAAATCTTGTGCAATCACTGTGCTTTTTCTATATGTGCAAACAAAGAACAAATGCAAAAATTATACATTTTCCATTTAAAGCACTTTTTCAAAACTAGAAAAAAAGTGCATTCAAAAAGTGCAAGAACAATAATGAACTTCTGAAGGCATATGTAAGAAATAGAACTGAACAACTGGCAAGCAAGGCTTTGTTGTCTTAGTAACATTTAGAGACGATCCTCTTGTAAATCCCTGCACTCACTCACTGCATTAATGGCTGCAATGAGCCTGTTTTGTGCTGCACCTCTTTTCAAATCGAGGTTGCAGGCTTGATACGGCCACTCTCAATTCATGTTCAATGTTGAGCCTGGATCTGTATTTTGTTTTTAGTGAGGCAACAGCAGAAAAGCCTATCTCACAGAGATAGGATGTGGCGAAGGGAAGCAGAATGCCCACAGCCCTCTGCCCAATGAGTGGATGCTCCCTCTCCACACCAAGCCAGAATTCACTCAGTGTCTGTGCTGTAAACTTCATCCTCAGGGTGGAGTCTGAGGTCATCTCAATGTACTGGTCCTCTTCAGCAGAGCTGAGACCAGCTGGTGCTGCTGCGTTAAATGGATCTCTCAGCCAGTCATACTGCACACTGTTGTCTGGGAAGTATTTTTGAAAGAATCTTCTCAGAGAAGAAATGTGCTCCTTGAGATATGGAATCACTGTGGTGGCGCAAGAATCACTCAGATTCTCAAAGAAATCAGTGTTTCCTTGATCAAGTCGCCTGCCCCACATCTCCAGTTTTCGAGTGAATGCGCTGATCTTGTCTGCCAGGTGAGGAAGATGCTTGTCTCTGCCTTGAAGCTGAAGATTTAATTCATTCAGCTTTCCAAATATGTCGCTGAGATAGGCCAGTTTCATCAGAAATTGTTCATCACTGAACTTGCTGGCAACGTCATGCATGCCATTTTCCTCCAAAAACACCCGAATTTCCTCTCTGAGTTCAAAGACTCGTGACAACACTTTGCCTCGGGAGAGCCACCTGGCCTCGCTGTGAAACAGCAGATCTGAGTGTGTGGCTCCCATCTCATCACAAAGTGCGGAGAACAGCCGCGCTTTCAGGGGTCTTGTTTTGATGAAGTTGACCACTCTAATAGCATCAGTCAGGACCTCGTTTAATTCAGGGCTCATCTGCCTTGATGCAAGCGCTTCTCTGTGTATGAGACAGTGCGTCCATTGCACATTTGGCGAGACCTGCTTGATTAGTGCCTGCAATCCCTGCTTTTTCCCAGCCATGGTCTGTGCACCATCCGTGCAAACGCCAATACAGTTCTCCCATTTCAGCTCATGCTCTGTCAGGTAACTGTCAAGAAGCTTAAAGAGCTCATCAGCTGTTGCTCTGGTTCTTATGTATTTGCAAAACAGCAAATCCTCATGCAGTGACTCAGACATGACAAAGCGCACATAAGCAATTAATAAGCAGTCTTTATTGCTGTCAGTTGCCTCATCTACTTGTAAGGCGAAGCGTTTGTCTTTCAGATTCTCACAGAGTTGTTCTTCAAGATCATCTGAAATGTCACTGATTCGTCTTGCAACTGTGTCATTGGACAGCGGGACAGCCTTCAATTTTTCAGCACTTTTCTCATCGAGTATAGTTGACACCATATCTAAAGCTGCAGGTAGTATCAGCTCCTCTGCAATTGTGTGTGGTTTCTTACACTGCGCAACTCTGTACGCCACTTTGTATGATGCCAGTAATGGGTTGTTGTTTACAGATGCAGTTTTTACAAATTGATGTTCCTGCTGACGGTATATGCTTAGTTTCCTCCTAAAGAATTCGACTGGTTTATTGATGTTACCGGGGTGTAATGTCTCAATGTGCCTTTTTAATTTGTTGGGTCATATACTGTCCGCTGCCAGAGTTTTCAGACATAAAAGACACAGAGGTCTCTCTTCATCTCCGACCAAATTCACTGTGAATCCAAGAGCAAGATAGGCTTCATCATATTTCCTGGACTTTGCTTTGGGTTGGTTTGTCCTACCGTCATCTAGGCATGTTGTATTTGTGGCTTCAGCTTTCCTTTTCATCCCTGTCAAAAATCTCTCCATTCTGTACTTTTGATTTATTATTCTGATCTGAACGCAGTTGTTGGTTGTTATGGTAACAGGCGAAAGCGCGGGTTGTCCGCCACTAAAAGAATTCCGACGTCCAAACATTGGTTCCGCGGCACGGACTCTGCACAACGCGGAACGGAGCAGCTTCAGCTCCTCTCGGAGCTCTCCACAGCGAGAGGAGCTGAAGCTGCTCCTGACTTAGCACGGTGTCGGTGGTTATCTCCGCCCTGGTTTCTGAGCTATTTCCCACCATGAATTAGCACAGCAGAAAGCTGTAGTGATTTGAAATGAGCCTCATACGGTCGCACCAAAATATATGTAGCGATTTGAAATGAGCCTCACAAGGCCGCACCAAAATAATACTTGGCGATTGGAATTTATAATAAATGTCTGAAGATTAATAATCTCAAATTATGACATTTATGCACTCGTTGAAAGGGGCACCACCCACCCTTAATGGTGGGAAAATAAAGAAAACAAAAGTTTAAGTCAGAAATCAAACATCAAGTCAGTTTTAATTAATCAGTCTTAATTAATCAGTCTTAATTAATCAGTCTCATATCTTAAGTCGAAATTCTAATTTCAGGGACTCCACTTCTGGAAGAACACTAACAGACAGGAACTTAGAAAAATAATGATCTGTTTATTACAGGATAAATGATGGTACAACACACATGCAATAAATGATGATAAGATAATGAAGATAAATAATAATAGGTGAATAAATAAAGATTCTGAGTCAGGCTAGGAGCACTAAAGTTAATGATAGTGAGTGAATATGTGCTAACATATTAACCTACACTAACTTTGGTGTCGAGATTAACTCGGATGTGGATTTGGAGGAATCTAAGATCACCAGAAATAGGTGGATATCTGAGTTATGAACGCATGAGACAGCATCAGCCCTGTCTGGAGCTCTGGAGGCTTGCATACTTAAGTGAGACTGGTCCTTGGAGAAGATGGAGCAGGTTCCGAAGGTCCGGGGCTACTGGCGGTTCGAGCGGTTCAGCTCAGAAGACGACTGAAGTCAGCCGAAGGATGAGCCAGGAGTTGCAGCACTCGGGCCCGAAGCAAAGCCAGCGCCTGTGGATCCTGTGGATGCTCGTTTGGGTACTTCTTTGGTCTCACTCAAAAACTCTGGCACAGAGGATGACCTGGGCCTGCTGGGTTGCGTTCAGAGGTGACTTTGAAATCACGCAGAAAACTCAGAAAAACGAGGCTCGAAGAGCAGAGAAAACTTTCAAAAATGGCTTCGCGAAATTAAAGAAAAATCAATCAAAGGCTTAATCTTGAATTTCTATGCGCACAAAAAGTTGAAGTTTCAAAACTTGAACTAAGACGATGTTAAAGAAAAATCAACGTGAATCAACACGTGGCGTAAAACTTAGAAGACTAAGAAAAAGTTCTAAGAGAAAACAAAGAAACGCACCACAGAAGGGTGTGGACAGAAGAGAAGGGGCATAAGAGCCGGGGACAAGAGAGTCAGCAGAAGAGCAGAAGCATAAGAGGAATAAAAGCATAAGAGCAACCCCACTCCACTGGTTTTATCTTCTCACACTGGGAGTGTCTGAGGAGAAAGAGGAGGGGGTCATCGGGTCTCTGATTATTTGATCTAACTTATTCTTTTGGCTGGTAAAAGAGTCAGATCTGATACTCACTCACTATGATTAATATCATTGAATGCTTGGTTTCATGATAAATAATTTGATACTAAACACATATGAATGAAGTGTAGGATCACATCAAACATTCTCATTATGTTTTAAGTATCACATTGAACATGCTAAATTACTCTGAAATGAAACAGATAGTAACACATAGAAACTGTGAACAACAAAAGAGTAAACACATGTGAATGAACGTCATCATGATTAATAATGGATTCTAAATACTCACATTCAGATTATTCAGTGACATTATAACCACCTAATGGTTAAAAATACTAAATAAACAACTAACATATAAACCAAACATTTCTAAACTGTCTCTGTTACCTAGAGTTAAGTTATGATCCATAGTCAATAAATTTAACTCTTAAAAGTTCATGAAACAGTCTGAAAAGCTGTTGGTCTAAAGAAACTAAAGAATAAAGGATTTATTCTGTAACTCGGCCTCTGGAGCACATAGAAAAACGGGAAACATCTCACTTTAACACAAATTTCATGATTAGACAGATTAGTACATTGCTGAATGCATAAGATGTCAGGATCAGTCATTTGTATTCTTTCACCAAAGGAATGTAGTCTTTATCAGTGCATGGTCGAGCAGGGTTTTACGACCGAGGTCTGGAGGTCAGTGTCCCCCCTTATCCTGGGGTCCGTATGTTCACACACTTTAAGACGCTAAATCTCAAATGGGTGATCTGGGTTGAGGTTAATGTTTATTTAGATGGTCAGCAAATGGAGTCAGTTTGAAAGGTAATAAAAACTCTGTCTCTGTTCTCCGAATTGACCAATCGTGAAGAGTCAGAAGTTTAGTCAACCTCTGGTTGGGTCACTTATTTAACCTGAAAGTGTAAACGAGTCTGGAAAGATTTATATCCTGTTTCCTGGGACCAGATAAGGAAACTTTCCTCTGAGGAATGTGTGGGTTTCACACCCAGGGTTGTCTTGATTGCTACAAAGCGTCTTTGTACGCTTTCAAGGAGGACATTGTACAGGTGGGGATAGCGGCATACTTAACAGGTGTTACGCCGTAGAGTGCACCCCCTGCATCCCCTCCACTTGTTAGCGTCTTAAAGTGGAAGAACATGATCTCATGTTTTATAAAATACGAGTATTTGATCGTGACAACTTTCGTTCTGTTTTTATGTGCCTCAGAAATGCACATACGGAGGTGTGCTTGGGTATATAAACTGTACAGTAAGCTGTCAAGCTAGCGAACATTATATTTTCGGGACAGCAAATATTCTGAATCAGAGGGCTATTTTTTCGGCTTATCTGAATTGCCTGAATGAAATTATTATAGGCACACACTTATGAATTCACCCAATGGTAAGGAAAACTTTGATTATTTTCGCCTTGTTAAGAACTTTCAACCGCGCTCCCGTCGGGGGGGCGTTTTACGGCAGGGGTGCATTCTACGGCAGAACACCCGGCAAGTATCTCGCCTTGAGCGTCACTCACAACAAACGCTGCTTCTTCGCGGTAAAATAAAGAAACAGAGTTTAGGGCACTGGACTCCCCCTACTGGTGTGGCGAGTACAGTATGGCGCATGCGTGACGAGCGCGGTGCCTGCACAGAAGGTGCCGCGCTATCGCGGGTGCACACCAACCTATTTGTAGCTGGGTGACTCCCGCCCCCCCCCCCCACGGATGGCTCCGCGCCCCCCTAGGGGGGCGGGCCACACACTTTGAGAAACGCTGAGCTACAGAAACCATTCTGGGCTTCAAAAATTCAGCTCATTGAGGACATTATGGGGTGTATTTAGGATTTTGTTAATTAATTGTATCAATATGTTCAGCAGAGTCGTGGGGTTCTCACAAGCTCCTTATCATGAATATATACAGAGGCTGACCATCAGGGCCTAGCTGGAGACCCATTTCCTCAGCTTCAAGGCTCCTTTCTCCTGCTGCAGTGTTACATCTTCCTTTGCCATGGCAACCAATTAGTGCACCTGGAGACACAAGGCTGACTGGAAAGCTGCTTCTAACGGCCATATGAGACACATGAAACCAGGCTTAGTACACAGAGCACTGAGTGTTACATTAAAAACCCTTCACTAAAGCGCTTGCCATCTTCGGCCCCTATCTTCTTCCACAAACTTTGAGCTACAGAAACCATTCAGGGCTCCAAAAATTCAGCTCATTGAGGACATTATGGGGTGTATTTAAGATTTTAATAAATTGTATCAATGTGTTCAGTAGAGTCTTGCAGTTCTCACAACCTCCTCATCATGAATATAGCTGTTACAGAGGATGAGCATAGTCTGGGACTTTGTTTCTCAGCTTCAAGGCTCCTTTCTCCTGCATCTACGGTCCCCATAGCAACCAATTCGTGCACCTGGAGACACACAGCTGACTGGAAAGCTGGGTTTTTTTGGGTTTTGCCAGCTACTACAGGCGCTTTGTGGAGGGCTTGCATAAATTAGTGGCTGAGCTTACAAAAGAGGGTCCAGAAGGGGCTCTGAGCAGGCTCTGGATGCTTCTTGGACACCACAGTGTGAGGCCAGTGTTGAGGCCTTGAAGTCAAGGTTGGTGTCAGCCCCTCTGCTGACTTATACTGACTTTTTCCGTCCCTTTATTTTGGAGGTTGTCACGAGTTATAGTGGTATTGGGGCAGTGCTTTCACAGGAAATGGACAGAGGCATTCAGCCTGTAGCTTATGCTTATGGCCTCAGGCCAACTGAGCACAACATGGACAATTACAGCTGAAGATTTGATGAAGTTGGATTTTTTGGCGCTGAAGTGGGCTATGACTGAGAAATTTCGTGAATATCTGCTGGGGCATACACTAAGGGCCAAAAGTTTGGAAGCAAGATCAGATTTGTACAAAAAAAATCATAGTTTCATATATATAATTTTCAACACATTAAACATGACTATTGTGTAAAGAGTAACTTATCCGAAGACATTTTGACTATAGTTATAAGGTATTTGAGTTATTGTTGCTTAGACTTTGCTTTCTTTAAAGTAACCTCCTCTGGCTTTAACAACAGCTTGGCATATACCAGGCATTCGTTCCACAAGTTTTTTAAGGTATGTTCCAGGGATTGCATTCCAAGCTTTCTTAAGTTCATTAAAAAGAGACTGCTAATTCATGGAACACGTTTTTCTGATCGATCTATCCAATTCATCCCACACAAGCTCAAGGTCTGGAGAATGAGGGGGCCAAACCATCTTTTGAAGAACACCTTCCTCTTCTTTTTTGTCTAGGTAACCCTGACAGAGCTTGGCAGAGTGCTTAGGGTCATTGTCTTGCTGCAAAACAAACTTATGAGCCACAAGTCTGAGTACAGATGGAACAGCTTGGTGCTGGAGTGGTACTGTTCCTTCTTCATGATACCCTTTACTTCAAACAAATCTCCTACTCCATCACCTGCAAAACATCCCCATACCATGGAACTACCACCTCCATGCTGAATTGTGGGTGTAACACATGGGACTTTCAGACGTTCACCAGTTTGTCTGCAAACATAGACTCTGCATTTTGTACCAAACAGTGCAAACTTGTTTCTAGTCATCATAAGTCCAATTTTTGTGAGCTTTTGCCCACTCAAATCTCTTTTTCTTGTTCTGTTGATGTAGTGTTTTTTTGCAGAGACACAACCCTTCAGACCAGCCTTTCTCAAACATCATTTCATGGTTGTCAGAGATATGGGTTTCGACCTTGTCATGTTGATTTCCTCCCTTATTTGTGGTGCTGTCTTTCGCTGATCTCTCTTACTGATGACAATAATATGTTTATCCTCTGCTTTTGTAGTAACTCTCTTTCATCCAGGTCTTTTTCTATTATTATACCTTCCAGGTTCCTCTAGTCTCTTCAGAGTGTAGTGGACTCCTTTGTTAAACACCTTTAGGCGTTTTGCAATTTCTCTTTCTGTGTATCCATTTTTCCCTTAATGTACAAATATGTACTTTTGTTTCTTTGCTCAGTTGCTTCTTTCTAGCCATTTTTGCTGTAGTTTGAACGCAATTGAGATTTATTAGGATTTTTGTATGCAGACTCTCAAAAGCCAAAAGTTGAAGTGAATAATCAAACTGTGATTTGTTTTTTTTGCTTTTGCACTGAAGTTGCAAATGTTTTCAACCCTAAAACTAAGCCCTTATTATCTTTTGCTGACATATATTTAGCAATGGTCTGTTAAGATCAATGTATATCTAAAGGTAAATGGAGTAAAATGGTGCATTTCCATGAAAGCAACATCTGATCATGGAGTAAATACATCAAACTCATGCTGGATTTTTAAAAAAGCATTGTGGACAAAAACTTGAAGTTACTCCCAACTGTTCGGCCTGTAATGGCTTTGCTTCCAAACTTTTGGCCTGCAGTGTAAGCGTCTGGTCTTCACGGATAACAACCTGCTGAGCTACCTGCAGTCCGCCAAGCTTGGATCTACTGAGCATCATTGAGCTGCACAGCTGGCTGCATTTGACTTTGATATCAAGTATTGATCAGGTCGCAGTAATTGGAATGCTGATGCACTCTCTCGGCAGTGTCTGGTGGTGGCTACTTGGGGGGTCATATCAGCTTTTCCAGCTCACTCCACTGCTGACATTCATGCCTTGCAGGAGGCAGATCCCCTGCTGCGAGAGGTTCTGGTGTTTTGGCGTCAAGAGGCTCGGCCAACACCAGCCAAGAGGCCCCAGGTTTCTAAGCCTTGTTTTCCTATAACACCACACCCCATCAAGGCTCAGGAGAGTTGCCTTTCTACCTGATGTTCGGTCGAGAGCCTCGTCTCCCTATTGATTTCCTGCTAGGGTTAGTTCAGGATCCTGTTCATGGAAGAGTACAGGATTGGGTTGTGGAGCACCAAGCCAGACTTCAGGTGGTTTTCGATGGTGCTCGGGAGCGATTACTAGCCACTGCTGGACACCAGAAGGAGCGTCATGATCAGCGGGTTTGTGATGCACCTCTACCAGTGGGCCAAGTGGTGTATCTCAAAGATCACAGTGCTGGGGGTCATCATAAAATTCAGGACATCCGGAGCTCAGTTGTCAGGTGTTAAAAGCCCCAGTGGATCAGGGGCCACTGGGACATGCTTAAAGCTGTTCTTGGGCCTGAGCCTTTAACATCACCCCCAGGGCCCCCCTCACCTGGTGGTCCAGAACAGGCAGAGGGTGACTCTCTTAGTGATGGGGACTTGTGGCCCCTGGTGCCTGAAACCCTATGCCGGCTGCCTCTGTGCCTTGTTCTGCAGGCCCGAGTAGCTACTCTGCTGTGGCACGCTCAGGAGTTCCTGCCATTAAGGGGCATTGTACCATCTCTTTCGTCTATGTCCCTAGCAGAGCAACCTGGCACAGTCAGCAGGTTCTCTGTCGGACTTCTTGCACTGCAGCTGGCCAACATCCTAATGTTCACCTTCTTCCTTTTCCTTCCTTTGCCATTACAGCCGGTGCAGCCAGTGTCGAATGCCCAGGTAGCCATTTTTAGACCATGGTGTTAGTAGTGTTACTTCATCGACAGAGCGAGGATGCAAATCTGGGGGGTAGATGAGGTCGGATACGGATTTATACTCCCTACCATAAGGGGCAGTGTGGCTGGCGATTTCTGTCTGGTGCCTATATATACGCCTTGTTGGCTCCAGTCACTTCCTCAGACGGAGCTTAAGGAAGAACATTTATGATCATTTCTTTATCATTTCCTTGAAGTAATAATCATCATATTAATCATTTTGCACTGCAGACACAGTAGTTCTTCTGTCTTAGCGTCTCGGTCTGATTGCATTTCCATAAAGAAATTATCATAAATGTTCTTCCTTGAGCTGCGCCACCCCACAGCAGTCCGAAATGGACTGGCCTGAGGTCTTGCTACAAACATGCAGCTGCTGGAAGAGAGTGGGTAAGTTGTGTTTAGTCTCTTTGCTCAAGAAATTAGGCAAAGTTAAAAAGATGTTTGGTGGCTAGTGCTGTGGCTAGGACCCAATATGTACTCTTGATTAAGTTAGGTGCTGTTGTGAGCATTATTTGTGACTATAGAGTGGCGTTTTGGTTGAGGTTTGTTGATGGCTCCTCAGACTGCTGTGTATTGCTATCCTGCAGTCGTTACTAAAGTTGGTAAAACTAGAAAAGCAAGCGGTCGGCAACATTCATCTCTCAAGGGGGTGTCCAACTTGGTGTTACTGTGTGTTTGACCCTAAATTAAATTTATGCCGGAATATCCCTTTAAGTTTGTATACACATTTTTAAAGGGACTATGAGGGGTTTTGAAAAGCAAAGTGTTTTCACTACATTTCCCATGAGCTTCAGTGCACACGGTAAAAGTCTGGGACTGGTGCAAGATGGAGGAAAGCAAAAACATTTGCCAAGAATGTTTTCACTGATCAAGAATGAAAGTCGGAGGTTCGACCATAGTCCTGACCATGAATGGTGATCTAGCGACGTTATTCCTATGACCAGTCAGGCAGCGTCCAGAAAACCGAAAGTAGGAAATGCTGAGCGAGCTGATCACCAAAAAGTAATATCAAAAGAACTATAAAGACATAACAATATATTGATCGAAAATTGAGCCACCACCTGTCATCAAGGCCTCAAAAAAGGCCACAGGCCAGTACAACCAGGCACACACTGTCATGGTTTGCAGTGCGTTATTGAAAGCAGCGCTGATGCATATGCATATCATATGCATATTATATGTCAATATAAACCAATAACACATTCACATTTTACAATATAAATCAATAACACATTTACACTGTAATAAAGCCGGGGAATTATACCCAGCCGAATCGCAGAGGGTTTGTGTTCTAACACAATAGATAGGTGATAAATATTAAACACCTGGGTGTTCTTCTGTTCAACAAACACGCTGACAATGTGTTATCGAGGCATTCCTTTGCATTGATGCCCAGCATCTCCTGGCACAACATCTCCGCCACCTCTGGTGAATCGCGTGAAGCAAGACGCCTATAGTTCTCTCTGGTGGTCCACTCTCTCTGCGTTATAGGACAATGAAGATTGTGCCCCAAATGAGCAAGTGACAGACAGTGATTTTCCCTCATTATTTCCTCTCTTTTCTTTAAACATTTGGTTCATTTAGCAAAAGTCCCATGTGAACGCTAACCGGACCAAATGCAAAATGCAGCAATGGTAACATTTGGTCCCTGATCCGTCTCCGGACCACCTTGGTCTGTTTTTCTGTTGCACTTTGAAGACCTACTGACTTACCTTTTAATATACATTTATGAATACATTTTGTTACCTTTGAAAGCTATGTTGTATGATTAAACCAGCACAAAATGAGACATTCTGTGTCTTGTATCTTAAGTCTTCCTGCCATGCATACGACAAAACTTTGGTTGGCTCCACCAAGTCTCACACTGAGGTTTTTTGAAATGTTGGCAGCCCTGCAGGCAGGCAGGCAGGCAGGCAGACAGACAGACAGACAGACAGACAGACAGACAGACAGACAGACAGACAGACAGACAGATCCTGTCACAGCAAAACAGTAAACATGATTAAGGGATTTTTAATGCTTTGGTTGGCTCTTAAAACATCTATTTGTTTTGGGGGTTTGTGTGATTGAGGGCTGGTTGTCAATGTTCTTCTGTGTTGTTTTTGCTGTGGTGATCCAAATAAAAAACAGGAAACCTGATAATTGACCTCACTTCAGCTCAGGAGACAACACTCTGTGAACCGACCAATTACAGACGAGCTCTGACACATCACCCTGACCCTCACCACATCATGGGCCTCCTGATTGCTGTCGGTTGCCATGACAACCCGCAGCCTCCTAAAAAAGTCAGTGAGCAGTATGTTTTCAGTGCTCTGTGGGAACCTAAGTGTGTGTGTGTGTGTGTGTGTGTGTGTGTGTGTGTGTGTGTGTGTGTGTGTGTGTGTGTGTGTGTGTGTGTGTGTGTGTGTATGATAGACAGATGAATGGACAGCAATGCAATTAAATCCTCGTCCTTCACCTCTTGCTGAAAGTCTGTCTCCTCGTCTCTGGGCGGTAGAACACCCTAAACCCGGCACTCTGGGTGTACCCTGGGACAGTGAGACTCTGTCCAGGAGGTGATGCATAAAGGGAAACTCCCACAGAAAATGGAAGCAACTGATAGTACCTGAAGGTGAAAAAAACAAAGTCCTACTTCAGCAATACCAGCAAAGAGTAAAGGTTCAGTCCCTCCGGGAAAAATTGAACATAACTCTGATTAAAACTGCAGTTCAACTGAAATTAACTCTGGTTATTACTGCAGTTAAGGTGAACATTACTCTGATTATAACTGCAAATAAAGAGCATATAACTCTGAATATTACTGAAGTTAAAGGAAATGTTAATCTGATTACTACTGCAGTTAAACTGAGTATTACTCTGATTACAACTGCAGATAAAGTGCAAATTACTGTGATTATAACTGCAATTCAAGTGAATATTACTCTGATTATTACTGCAGTTTAAAGGTCCCATGGCATGCCAATTTCACACAACTTAAAATAGTCTCCTGGTGTGTTAAAAGCATGTCTGTGACGTCCTTCGGTCAAAATTCGATTTGGATCAATTATTTTAGTGCTCTTTTCATCAGCTAAAAACAGCCGTTTTGGGCCATGTCTCTTTAATGAAATGAGCTGCACCTAAGCCACGTCCACTTTACACCCATCTCTCTGGAAGGGGCTGTGGCTGTGCTCCGATAGCCATGTGCTAATGTTTACACTGGCTCGGTCATGGCTGCAAGAAGATCGCTCATACAACCCTTATGTTTGAGCCAGAGTATGTCCTAGAGGGAGAGGCTCCGGAAGAAACTCTTAGCCGCGTTCAGACCAAACGCGACTTGAAGCGACCTAGTTGACACATCCTATGTATTATTCAAAGCCGCCAGGAGGGTCACGCTTAAGGAGGAAGATATGAATGTAGAAAAAATTGCAACCAGAGCTCTGCTACAATGTAAGATTTTGGTGCTCTAAAACTTCTCTGAAGCCTTTGCTAATTAATAGGATGGCCGACCGTCCAGCATTAGCCGGGACGTCCCGTATTTGAGCCAAAAGAGGCGCGTCGCCGAACGGGTAAATGCTAAAGCTACATGCTGCTCCGGAGGGGGATTTTGTCACCCGCCGGCGGAGTTGTCGGGGAAGCGAGCGGCTAAAATACGGGAGGATCCGGTAAACCGGCGTGGATCCGATGTGTTTATCAAAGCGTGGTGGCCATGCTGAGGCACCGGGGGGAATTTAGGCTAAACAGTAAGTCAAAATAAAACGTTCATACTTACAGATGCCACGTTTGTAGTAGGATCATGGATAGTCGGTACGGATCCATTCTTTATCTTCAGACATCTAGCAAATCCAGCCTTAAACAGTCCGAAGTGAAATGGTGCGCATATACGTACAGATATTTTGGAAGTGCCGTGGGTACATTCCCATTATTAATAAAATCCACCCATTGAGTCCTCAAATCCTCAGACGAGGGAGTTTTCAAAAGAGTTTTGTGCTCGTTTGTGCAGCCAACAACAGAGCAAACGCTGCCTCTTTTTCAGATCGTACTTTCGCCATGGTTCTAACCGGAGCAATGCGAGCTAGCGGCCGGGAATAATGGCGGTGTTTTGATCATTTTTTGGGCAGGGCAGTGGGCGGCTACATGGGCAGTACCATCAACCCGCCAGCACTGACATGACGTCATGTCAGTGGAGTTTTCAGAACGGCCGGCTCTGAGCACACAGTTCCTAAATACGGAGATAACTACAAAACGACTGGATGGAATTTTTTCGAACTTGGGGGGATTGTAGCGGTTTTCTATCTTGATATGTACCCCCCTCCCGTTAACAAAGTCTGTTTTTCATGCCATGGCCCCTTTAAGGAAATATTACTCTGATTATTACTGCAGTAAAATAGAATAAAACTGATTATTACTGCAGTTAAAATATTATTGAAGTTAAACTGAGTATTACTCTGACAACAACTGTAAATAAAGTGCATATTACTCTGATTATAACTGCAAATAAAGTGCATATAACTCTGAATAAAACTGAAGTTAAAGGAAATGTTAATCTGATTACTACTGCAGTTAAACTGAGAATTACTCTGACTACAACTGCAGATAAAGTAAATATTGCTATGATTATTCCTGCAGTTCAAGTGAATATTATTCTTATTATAACTGCAGTTAATTATTTCTGCTGTTTAAGTGAGTATAACTCTGATTATTACTGCAGTTCACATGAATAATACTCAGATTATTTCTTCAGTCAAGGTGAATATTACTCTTAATACTAGTGCAGTTCAAGTGAATAATACTCTGATTATTAGTGCAGTAAAACTGAGTATTACTCTGATTTTTACTGCATATCAGGTAAAAATTACTACAGTTTGAAAGTGAATAGCACTTTAAAAGCAGCAGTTTTATCGAATATGAGTGATTATAATTGTAATTCAACTGAATACTGGCCTTACTCTGATTATTACTACAGTTAAAGTAAATATTACTAAAGTAAAAATTACTACTGCTTTTAAAGTGAATTCTAATTATTACTGTAATTAAAATGAACATAACTCTGATTATTTCTGAATTCACTATTAAAGTGAATACTTCTCTGATTATTCCTGTAAAATGAATATAACCCTGATTACGACTGTAGTTAAAGTGAATACTTCTCTGATTATAACTGCAATTAAAGTGAATATAACTCTGATTATAACTGCAGATAAAGTGAATACGACTCTGATTATCACTGCCATCAAAACAAGTATTACCCTGATTATTACTGCAGTTTAAGTGAATATAACTCTGATTATAGCTGCAGTTCAAGTGGATATAACTCTGATTATTACTTTTGTTAAGGTGAATATTACTCTAAATATTCTTGCAGTTCAAATAAGTATTTCTCTGACTATTACTGCAGTTTAAGTGAATATTACTACTGCTTTTAAAGTGAATGGCACTATATTTTTTATCAGATACAACTCCGATTATCAATGTAATTAAAGTGAATATAACTGTGATTATTACTGCTGTAAAAGTGAATATTTAGGGCCCGAGCGTAGCTGCTAAGCAGCTGCGAGAGCCCTATTGTTCCTGCATGTTTCCTTCTTTAGGGCCCGAGCGTAGCTGCTAAGCAGCTGCGAGAGCCCTCTTGTTCCTGATGGATTCTTCTTTCGTTATTTTTCCTCCGCTTTAAACTGGAAAATGGCCCACTTCCCACTGGCGAAAACTCAGGAAATTTGGCAGGACGACCGGGCCTGGTGAAAAATTCGATATTCTGAAGTCGCCCAAACAAAAAAATGAAAAATGGCTCCATAGCGCCCCCTATGGTGAAAACTCACCTGACGCCTGTACGCTTTGTCAAAATGACACAAAAATTGACACACATGTGTATCTCAATAAGATCTACAAAAAAGTCAGTGCGGGCGTATCTGTCAAATGTACCGTTAAAGGGCTATTTCGCATTTTTTGCCGATCCGCACACATTGGAATTTCGCTAACTCCTCCGAAGGCTTTCCTTCCACCGGCACCAAATTTGCTCAGGCCAATCTACACCCCATGGCCATTAAAAGTTGTACAAATCATGACGCTGCACCCCACGGTTTAGGTTCTAGGGGGCGCCAAAGATAACCCAAAAAGCCACATTCTTAAAAGTCTTATAACTTTTTATTTTTGTCCTCACTGGCCTCCAAGTTTTCTAGGATGATGCAATGTCCAGCCATCAACACATTTGTGAAGGAATTTTTACTCCCCAAAAGAGCGCCCCCCCATGGCAGTAGAAAAAAGTCCATTTTTTCTTGTCCCCTAAGGTGAAAATACACATTGTTGAGTGTCACGCCTAAACGCTTTGTCATATTGACACAAAATTTAAGAATCACGTGTATCTCAATAAGATCTACGAAAAAGTCAAAGAGCGCGTATCTGTATAATGTACGGTAAAAGGGCTATTTTGCATTTTTTGCCGATCCGCACACATTGGAATTTCACTAACTCCTCCGAAGGCTTTCATTCCACCGACACCAAATTTGCTCAGGCCAATCTACACCCCATGGCCATTAAAAGTTGTACAAATCATGATGCTGCACCCCACGGTTTACGTTCTAGGGGGCGCCAAAGATGACCCAAATATCCACATTCTTAAAAGTCTTATAACTTTTTATTTTTGTCCTCACTGGCCTCCAAGTTTTCTTGGACGATGCAATGTCCAGCCATCAACACATTTGTGAAGGAATTTTTACTCCCCAAAAGAGCGCCCCCCCATGGCAGGAGAAAAAAGTCCATTTTTTCTTGTCCCCTAAGGTGAAAATACGCACTGTTGAGTGTCACGCCTGTACGCTTTGTCAAAATGACACAAAAATTGACACACACATGTATCTCAATAAGATCTACGAAAAAGTCAATGCACGCGTATCTGTCAAATGTACGGTTAAAGGGTTATTCCGCATTTTTTGCTGATCCGCACACATTGGAATGTGGCTAACTCCTCTGAAGGCTTTCGTTCCATCGGCACCAAATTTGCTCAGGCCAATCTACACCCCATGGCCATTAAAAGTTATTCAAATCATGACGCTGCACCCCACGGTTTACGTTCTAGGGGGCGCCAAAGATGACACAAATATCCACATATTTAAAAGTCTTATAACTTTTTATTTTCGTCCTCACTGGCCTCCAAGTTTTCTAGGATGATGCAATGTCCAAATATCCACATTCTTAAAAGAATCTACATCCCCCCCCCCCCATCCCCCAAGTTTTTCCTGCCCATCACTCAATGGCTCAATCGCATCGCTCTCCCGGCAACACCGTAATGAGGAGCAACTTGCCGTTTGGATATATCCTAGCTGTGTTTGTGCCCTCACTCATGGTCCAGACTTTTTTCAAATAGGACATGTAGTTTGTCTGCAGCGAGTGTTTTGGTAGAAACTGCGCCTCCCATTCATTATAATGGGAAATGACCACAGACAAGTGCGCACACCATCTTTGGACCTTGAGTGTGACGCGATCGGGAGGGGGAGGCGGTCGCGCTGGGGGCGGCTCGACGCGGCTCGGGCCCGACAGTGCCCCACCGGGGCCCTAGTTCGTTATTATTTTTCCTCCGCTTTAAACTGGAAAATGGCCCACTTCCCACTGGCGAAAACTCAGGAAATTTGGCAGGACGACCGGGCCTGGTGAAAAATTCGATATTCTGAAGTCGCCCAAACAATAAAATGCAAAATGGCTCCATAGCGCCCCCTAAGGTGAAAATTCACATGACGGCTGTACGCTTTGTCATATTGACACAAAAATTGACACACACATGTATCTCAACAAGATCTACAAAAAAGTCAGTGCGGGCGTATCTGTCAAATGTACGGTTAATGGGTTATTTTGCATTTTTTGCAGATCTGCACACATTGGAATTTCGCTAACTCCTCCGAAGGCTTTCGTTCGACCGGCACCACATTTGCGCAGGCCAATCTACCCCCCATGGCCATTAAAAGTTGTACAAATCATGACGCTGCACCCCACGGTTTACGTTCTAGGGGGCGCCAAAGATAACCCAAAATCCACATTCTTAAAAGTCTTATAACTTTTTATTTTTGTCCTCACTGGCCTTCAAGTTTTCTAGGATGATGCAATGTCCAGCCATCAACACATTTGTGAAGGAATTTTTACTCCCCAAAAGAGCGCCCCCCCATGGCAGGAGAAAAAAGTCAATTTTTTCTTGTCCCCTTACATGAAAATACACATTGTTGAGTGTCACGCCTGAACGCTTTGTCATATTGACACAAAAATTGACAATCATGTGTATCTCAATTAGATCTACGAAAAAGTCAAAAAGCGCGTATCTGTATAATGTACGGTTAAAGGGCTATTTCGCATTTTTTGCCGATTCGCACACATTGGAATGTGGCTATCTCCTCCTAAGGCTTTCGTCCCACCGATACCAAATTTGCTCAGGGCAATCTACACCCCATGCCCATTCAAAGTTGTAAAAATCATAACGCTGCACCCCACGGTTTACGTTCTAGGGGGCGCCAAAGATGACCCAAAAATCCACATTCTTAAAAGTCATTTTGGCCACTGCAGGAGTACAGAGTACTGCAGTTCTAGGGGGCGCCAAAGATGACCCAAAAATCCACATTCTTAAAAGTCTTTTTGGCCACTGCAGGAGTACAGAGTACTGCAGGATACACACACATACACACACACACACACACACACACACACTCAGAGTCTGTTTTTTAGCACCTGCAAAAACATGCTGTTTACATATTTGACAAGAATGCAGAGGCTTCCTTTTGCCCCTGAAAAAAATCAAATTTCAAACACAACTTGACTGTTCATTTCTCCAAAAGACAACCATGAAGCTCCATCCAAACCTGAAGCAGATAGTTGGTGCATGTGTACAGTAACCTGAGGGGAGTGAGGTGACTATTTCTGAGGAGAACATGAGCAGTGAAGATTCACCTTGGAGCTAGAACAGGGACGTGCACATGATTATACAGGGGCAGGGGCTCAAGTTTTTTCCAGTCATTTATACAATATGGAAATTAATGTGAAATTAAACCACAAATATGTGTGATGAACTGTTTTTAAAACTTAAACTTCAAATAAAAATTGTAAACTTCAAAACATATGCAAATTTTTAACAAAGAACATAGTAATTTACCTCTATTTACATCAAAATGCAGGCAATGGCCCAGCAATCTTTGTAAAATTATTTACAAAACACTGTATAGTCTCACAAATGTCACTTTTTATTTATGCCACTACAAAAAAACATGATGTAAATGATGCATGATGTAAAACATGATGTAAAAAACTTGTGTAGATCCTCCTCTATGTCAGTCCATGTGTAATTTTTCCATAATTCTTTGTTTTTTGCAGCATTTTTGTTAGTGTAACTGCAGATTGTGCTGACAGTCTATGGCAAAAAAAAACAAAAACTGAAAATGCCTCAACATGAACCCCTGGTGGTCTCTGAGGGTGAAACCTGCTAACTGCTGCAGCTCTGTCAGCTTCAGTCTCCCATGCAGAGCTCTGAGCGCATGTGTGGCTCTGCACCCTTAGCAGCGTTGCTAACTCCTCAGTAAGGAAAGCCTGCTTCATGTCAGAGTCTCTAAACTCCAGAAGAAGTCGATAAAAGTCCCTTTCTTTCTAAAAAAAGTCGTTAGGGGGTCTGAAAAGTAATTGAATCTAACAACAAAGTCGCTAGGTTTGCAACTACGTGTCCCAGACTGCATCCCTGCTGAGAGTCCCTCCCTCCCTTCTCATGTTGCAGGAAGAACGTAAGCGCCCGCCCCTTGTCAATCAGTCACCATATAATTTTGGATTGGTTGTTGTGGTGAAGTTTTCCACCAATAGGAGAGATGTTGTGGTGTGTTTTTTTCTTTTGGCAAGCCTTTTCCGCCTGTAAGACCTGTCGCTAATGTGTGCATGCTATGTTTTCCTGTCTCATACAGCGCGATCGAGCGCCGAACGTGATCAAAATAAGCAGAAAAAAAGTATCACGGACATAATTTATCATAACTCTGGTTTTATTTGGCCTATCAACACAATTTAAAAACTGGTATATAGGTTGAGGTCCTCACTTTTGAGATAAGTTGAAACGGAGAGTTAACGAGGCTCCGTCTTGCAGCTACATCCGGTTAAATATGTCATGTGACTTGAACGCTGGGGAGCGTCAATCGAATCGAATCAAACCTAACTCTCAGATGAATCTTCAAAATTCACCTCAGAAATATGATTATTATTCTTCTCAGAGTACTGCAGGATACACACACACACACACACAGACACACACACACACACGCACACACACACACACACACTCAGAGTCTGTTTTTTAGCACCTGCAAAAACATGCTATTTACATATTTGACAAGAATGCAGAGGCGACACGGCTCGGGCCCGCCAGTGCCCCAACGGGGCCCTAGTACTCTGATTGTTACTGTAGTTAAAGTGAATGTAACTCTGATTATAATTGCAGTTAAGGTGAATATTACTCTGATTATAACTGCAGTTACAGTTAAAGGTGTCCTTTTTATTTATCTGCACAAAGTCCCAGCATCTTGTTAAAGATGGGGTAGGCAGGATCTGAGAAAGTGCCAGTTTTTAGGAGAAATCTTGAATGTAAACACTACCCCCCAACCACTTTTCCCCTCCACTACTCCTCTCCTTTGCTCCAGCAAGCCCCGCCCACAAACAGACGCTCCTGTTCGCTCGTATCGTTTCAATTAAATCCAGGTATAATGCAATATAATGCAGATAAATACCTCAGATAATTACAAATGGGGCCCTGTCAACGTGAAAATAAAAAGCATTGGTGCTACTGTAGATGCCAACAGACTACCAGCAAACACAATGTTTGCAGAACTTCTACAACTAGGATAAAGTGACATACTTCAGGACCCAAGGTAAACTCAGGACCCTTTCAGCACTAAAGAGCAGCATCCACCTCACAACCAGTCAGGTTGGGGGAGGTGGAGAATGGCTTTGTTTACAGTCAGAAAGAGCAGGCCGCACAAAAAATTTAAAATGTTGACTACACAGGCATAACAAAACAGTGAAATCATGGTATTCCCAAATGTCATCAATAACTAATAGCTATTGACTGATTTTAAAAGCTTTTTTGTATATATGCCACAAAAAAGATGCTTCTTTAATGGAATCCTGCCTACCCCACCTATAATCCAACTTGACTTACATTTTCCATATTTATTCCTGCTGAGTGTCAGTTGAACAGTGCAAACATATCACACTAACACATTACTTACAAACTGAGGAAACAAATAGATTGAAAGGATTTTGAGACAACTACTCATCAGGATGCTATTTTGTAAATGTTCTGATTCAGGATTTGTTAGATCTTTCAAAGAAAACAACTTTGAAAATATTTGTATTTTATAAATGGAGTTTTGCTTATCATACCTGTACTGACCCTAAGACATTTGATTATCTCAGAGCTAATGAACTGTAATGTTCCAAAGTCTAGTTTCTTTCTGTGAACAGTTTTCTCTAAACACATATTTCCTCAGTCAGTCAGAAGACCTTTGACCCGCAGGAAACTTTAGTACGTTCCCTCCTTCCGATGAGAACTAGGCTGATCCAACGTGTGTTCAGCCAGCTTCACGCAGCAGAGTAGACTTTTTCAGGGCTTAGTTGATAAAAATGGCAGAGAGGAAATCCAGGTGGGCTCATCTGTAGCTGTGAGCGGAATAAACTCAGCAGGGTCCTGACTGAATATAGTTCTAATTCAGTATTTTCAGGTCCATCTGCTCACAATCATTGAAGTCTCTCTTTTTTAAATAGGGTTTGGCCTGACTGCACTCTAAGCCCTGGTCTCTGCATTGACTTTGTCTGACTATTAACAGTTTTGGTCAAACTGACCTCCAGGCCCTCCCCCCCTCTCCCCTGTGAGGTCACACACACCTATGAGCCAGTTGAAGGTGATCAGTCAAGCATGTGATCGAACAGCTGAGTGAAAATGTTTCTGATCAAGATGGATCACATAAATCAAACTCCTCCTACTCCCAGGTTTCTGTCCAAGTATCGATCTCTCATTCACAGTGAGGACACTGCATTGTTGCAGTGCATGATGGGAGTGAGCCAGACTACTCAGCTGCCAATATTCAAAGCTCATTCAGCTCACAATGCAGCTTTAATGAGTGCGCCTGCATAACATGCACCATCAGAAAGATGCTCTGCAGGCAGTTTGTCTCAGAGAAGGTGACCGAGTGTGAGCTGCTGATAAAGCCCACAAAACAGGCCGTAATGACTTTGTGTGTAAGTGTGTATCAGTGTCAGTGATGAGGTGGCTGTAATGCGTCGCTCTATTTAAAAGGATCAGTTGTTTGCTCATTAGTCTGTAACATAAATGTCCCTCATTCAGCCTCATCCTCTATATGCTTTAAACCTGAAACTCCCTTTAGAGCTGCTCCTTCAACTGAACCTCCACTCAGTCATTCTTTAGAGTGAAAACATTAACATGGTCATCAGAGTTAAAACATGAACATGATCATCAGAGTAAAAACATGAACATGGTCATCAGAGTAAAAACATGAACATGGTTATCAGAGTGAAAAAAATAAACACAGTCATCAGTATGAATACATGAACATGGTCATCAGGATAAAAACATGAATACAGTCATCAAAGTGAAAACATGACAAGGTCATCGGTGTGAAAACATGAACATGATTATCGGCATAAAAACATAAACACAGTCATCAAAGTGAACACATAAAAATGGTCACCAGAGTAAAAACATGAACATGGTCATCAGAGTAAATCCATGAACATGGCCATCGGTTTAAAAACAGGAACATGGTCAACAGGGTATTTACATAAACACAGTCATCAGTGTGAAAACATGAACACAGTTATCTATAAATTTACATAAACTCAGTCATCAGTGTGAAAGCATAAACACAGTCATCAGTGTGAAAACATGTACATGGTCATCAGGATGAAAACATGAATGCAGTTGTCAAAGTAAAAACATGACAAGGTTATTAGTGGAAAAAAAAAGAACATGGTTATCTGTGTGAATACATAAACACAGTCATCAAAGTAAACACATAAACGTGTGTCACCAGAGTAAAAAACATGAACATCTCATGCTCATCTGAGTAAAAAAATGAACAAGGAAAACAGACTAAATACATGAGCATGGTCATAAGAGTATAAACATACACACAGTCATCAGTGTAAAAACATGAACATGGTCACTAGAGTTTTCACATAAACACAGTAAACTCTGTGAAAACATGAACATGGTCATCAGAGTATCAACATAAACACGGTTATCAGTGTGAAAACATGACCACAGTCATCTATGAATTTACATAAACACAGTCATCTCTGTGAAAACATGAACATGGTCATCAGAGTATTGACATAAACACGGTTCTTTCTGTGAAAACATGAACTAGGTCATCAGAGTATTTACATAAACACATTAATCAGGTTGAAAACATGAACACAGTCACCACAGTAAAAACATTAACATGGTCATCAGTGTGAAAACACAAACATGGTCATCAGATTATTAACACAAACCGTCATCTCTGTAAAAAAGAAAAACAAAAAAACAAAAAAAAACATCAACATGGTAATCAGTGTGAAAACATGAACATGGTCATCAGTGTGAAAACATGAACATGGTTATCAGAGTTATAACATGAACTTGGTCAACAGAGTAAAAACATTAACAGGTTTTTCAGAATGAAAACATAAACGCACTCATCTGTGAAAACATAAACATGGTCATCAAAGTGAAAACGTCAACATTGTCTTTAGATTGAAAAAATGAGCACAGTCATTAAAAGGAGAACATAGCCACAGCCAGGAGAAGCGGCTGATTGATTCTTCTCTGTAAAGATCACGAGTAATTTTCCTCAATCAAGATATGAATCTGTTTTGTTTTTTTGACAGTTTCTCTCAGTCGCTTTGGTGCAATTCTCACATCAATATCAATATTTAACGAATTTTTGTGTGTTCTGGATCACAGTATCCGGAATTTTGTCTGGATCAGGATCAACCTTTGACACCTCATAAAACTCATTGAGATCCATTTGTGTAATTTTTTACTAAAGACTCTGGCCATTTTTATAGAGTTAAATGCAAAAAATTTGCCCTATCTCACAATGATAAAGAATCCTTCAAAAAATTCCTGTATCCAGAAGGCGATCCGGATCACCACCAAAATGTAATGGGATCCTCCTGGGGCTGAGACACACCTCTGGGGAAAATTTCAGGTCAATCCATCTGTAACTTTATCCGTAAAGTTGCTAACAGACAAACAAACAAACCAACGCTACCGAAAACATAACCTCCTTGGCGGAGGTAATTATGAACTAAACACAAAGAACCCACAACACAAATGAGAGGCCCACCAATGAGAGGCCCACCAAATGCCTCTGCAGACTGCAGGCAGCTCATGGTCTTTAAACTCTCAGCACCAGGTGAGTCTGATTGTCGCTTAGTGACTTCACCTGGGCAGCTATGGGGAGACAAAAGGGGAAAAACACACACAAAAAAAGACACAGCCGTAACACATCACTATTAACATTTGCACAACAGTTGACAGTTCACAACCATTAGTACAAACTGCAAAACCTAGTGGATAACCTGCAAAAGCATGTCACTTGCTCAAAATGACTAGTTTACTCCTCAAAAGCAAGTATTCATGTCAATGAAAGTGTCTGTGTCATCAAAATAATAAGTCCTGACACCATTGTTCATGAACACGACAGTCAAATGGCTTTGTCATGTTTTTATTATGACAGTTTATCTGTGTTTTCCAATGCGAAAAAGTCAGATCTTGGTGACACTATCTGAAAATGCTCAAGGCTGCACACATTACTGTATTTAGTGTGGTAAGTGAGTACAAGACACATGTATGTTTCACATATTTACTGCATATGCTCTTTGCAGTTCTACAGCATTGTGCAAAAAAAATCACAGTCACATATTTAGAACAAACATAAGATTCACAGTGGTTCTCCCTACATTTGGTTGCACCTGTCGACCAGCCTCAGCCAAAGTGAGGCTGTGATTGACAACATGGTCCACAAGTGTAGCCCTCATTTCATCAGGGATTTGTTTGTGTACCCAGGGCCGGGTCTAGAAAATGATGACTAGGGGTGCATCTCAGATCAGAGGGGGTGCACATGCCTGGCACGTTATTCGACACTAAATTATGCATTTTCCCGTCATTTCAAGCGGAATGAAACTAGTCAAACAAGAATATTTAAAATGTCTTTCATATGCTTTATTGTAGCAAAATTGTTGTAGAAAAAGGAAATGCAGATGTTTCTTACCCTGAATATTTAACATAGAAATTCAAACTATTTTTAACTATACAGCTCAAAACCATCACTAAACATGGCAGTCATTTTAAGTGGAATTCTACCAGTCAAACAAGAATATTTAAAGTGTCTCTCAAATGCATTTTTGCAGCAATATTGTAACAGATGTTTCTTAGCCTGATATTCAGGGTAAGAAACATCTGCTGTTAGATTGCCTGATGGGTGAGGTAGCCCAGACTAAATGGAGCATTTTCTTTTTTCTGCTACAATATTGCTGCAAAACTGCATTTGAAAGACACTTTAAATATTCTTGTTTGACTATTATCATTCCACTTCAAATGTCGGGGGGGCGCCTGCTCTGGGCCTTGGGGTGAAGGGAGGGGGGGCTGCGGCGGCAGCGGCTCGGGCAGGAGTGAGCAGCCGGACGAGGCTACTGCTTGCTCCCCAGCAGCAGCTGCTACGCCAGCTTCACAAAGCTCAAGTTGGGATCGAGTCTCTGTCTCACCACGACCACCGTTGTCTGACTTGCTGGCGTGGTTGTGCTGGAACCACTTTCGAATATCCATTGTTTACTTTGTGCTAACGGTGCAGCAGAGAGCAGCGTCTTGCTAGTGCAGGTAACAGCGCGCTGCACGCAGGCAGATGAGTGACGTGCCCTGACGCGCGTGCACTTCTCCCTCTTTCCAACTGAGCATGCAGCCACATAAACTGAGGGTGCAATGCATGCTTATGCACCCCCGTAGAACCGGGCCTGTGTGTACCTTACCTCTTCTTCCTGTGCTCTGTTTTGTCCCCGTCCCCTTCCTCCCTGCATTCTCACCCCTCCTCCACAACGCTGACCTTCCATTTTTGTGTCACAGAATTGTAGAAATGGTACACACTATCTCCTGCTTGGTTTATATCATAGACTGTATATACTATGGACAACTTGGTTCTGCCTACTGCCTGTATACGGATTTGAAGCCAAATAGCTCTCAATATTTCCGGGATTTCCTGAAACCAGCACTGCGCAGTAGCACTGCGCGCTTTCGGCCCGCGCAGTCGCTGAGAGTCACTGTGATGACGCTCGGCTCAAACAGCGTATCCCCCAGGGTGAGCTACGCAATCCCTGAACGCCCATAGGCTGTATCAGGTGTCATTCATAGAAAACATGAACCCCCTAATAACTTTTAAAAACAGAGCTTCACAGAAAAAAGAGGACTTGAGCACAAACCAGTCTGACAATAACTACATGTCAACATCGCAAGGAGGGGGGAGAAAAATGTATGTTCTGTGTAATAAATTTCTAAAGTTTGTCCACAGCCCAATAGTCGGGTCACGAAGTAAGATTCTGTGACCATACTCTGGCAAGGATGTTTTGATGATTGATTTGACCTCTATGGACCCTTTAGAAAAGATTTAGCCCCCAGGTCCCTCACAAAAATCCCGGCATTTTTTGCTAGACAGCTAAATTCAAGATGGCGGCCGGCGCCATCTCTAAAAATTAACTTTTGATCTGGATGACCTAGAATCATGTATGAAGGCACTTTTCCATACAAGTCAAGCTTGAGGATTCCAAATCTGACATAGTTTTAATTATGCAACTTTGTTTTGACCGCGATATTCAAGATGGCTGCCATCCAGTACTGTAATTCTCAACCTTTTCAGGACTTGACCCCCCAAAACAATCATATTTGAACTGGGTAACCCCCAATTTGTTTGACTCTGTTCCACATATAGATATTGTGAAAATAGCAGATCTAAAAGTTAAGTTTTCTCTGTACTTGATCATTGGTTGGTGGGGTACACCCAGATGACAGTGAAATGATAATGTTAGGACTTCCTAACAAGATCCTCAAAGAAAAAGATCATCACTGCATCCAAAGTAATCAACAAACAATGCTAAACCATTGGCCAAATTGTCAAATAGTATAAGAAAAAGGCAAAAGTTTTGAAAATAGCCGATCTACAAGCCCACACGCATCACAATACAAGGTGTTGTAGATCTGCTATTTTCACAAAAAGTTCACAAAAACTAAAAAAACTTGCTGGGATTTTTGCGAGGGACATGGGGGCTAAATCTTTTCTAAAGGGTCCATAGAGGTCAAATCAATCGTCAAAACATCCTTGCCAGAGTATGGTCACAGAATCTTACTTCGTGACCCGACTACCATAAGCTTTGCTGGCGGAGGCGGGATTTATGACCTATACTGCAGCCTGCCAACAGAGGGTGCTGTTGGGTGAGTGACTGTGGACATGTGGCTTGTCATTGGTTACAACTAACGCTTCACACACCTCCTTGTGAGGTGACCATGTTCATAGAGGACTGTATGAAATCAGCCTGACAGATTTTAAGAACTTGTTCAACATTTTTGTATGTAATGACTCAAGCAATGAATTGAGAACTACTAGTTTTATAGGGAATGACTATCCAGCATTCATAAATATGTCTTATTTTGACTGACACGACAGAAGCAAATGATAATGTTATGAAACAGCAGAAAATTGAATGAAAGTAACTGATACATGTCCAAGAGCATTTGCAATTTGTTGAGAGGAATGAGAAACTGCTACAATGATGTGCACAAATGACTCAATGTTGTGGAGGTTGAACTAATAGTTGTGAGAACTTTCATTCTGTTCTGAGAAATACACCAAAGTGACTGAGAAAAACTGTAATTGTGATGTGAGAAATGCACCAAAGCAACTGAGAAAAACTGTAGTACTGAATTACTGTCCGATAGACTCACCTGTTCTCCCCAACAAATGTTTGAATAATTAAAATTACAGTGTTCCTCTCAAGTAAACACTGAGTTTCACCTGGGAGACATTGATTATTTTAGGAGACATTTTTAGAAAAATGGGAATGACTATCCAGCATTTATAAGTATGTATTTTGACTGACATGACAGAAGCAAATGATAATGTTATAAAACACCAGAGAACTATGTGAAAGCAATTGATGCATGTCCAAAAGCATTTGCAACTTGATTAAAGGAATGAGAAACTGCTATAATGATGTGCACAAATGACTTGATGTTGTGTAGGTTGAACAAACTGTGGTGTAAATGTTAATATTGATGGATGGATGGATGGATGGATGGATGGATGGATGGATGGATGGATGGATGGATGGATAGATAGATAGATAGATAGATAGATAGATAGATAGATAGATAGATAGATAGATAGATAGATAGATAGATAGATAGATAGATAGATAGATAGATAGATAGATAGATAGATAGATAGATAGATAGAAGCAGGATCCCAGAGGAGGATCCTGTAAATGTTTTCTTTCTGTTTAAGGTTCTCAGGAAGTCAGCAGGTCAAAGAAGAGGTGAACAGAGGGTGATACTGATGAATTTAGTGGATCAGGTCCATTTATCACTGTCCTCCATCTATCTCCAACCAGGGACTTGAAATACAGCCAGATTCCACATTAAATTTGACTAAGCAGCCTCTTTAAGTCCAGAAATATGGCAGGACCTCATCCTTATGTTCTGCTTTACCATCACACTGATTTCACTGTCAGTGGAGTCACCCTTTGATGAACGCTGGAGAGAATACAGGTGTAATACATTTCTGTATTGGTTTCCCTTTAAAACTAAGAAATAACATCAGCTGCAAACAGTCTGTGATTGGTCCTGTCAGTTGTGTTTGTTTAGACTTGACCCAGACAGTGCCCCCTGCTGGTGAGTATTATGAAGCACATAAACAAATATTTATATCTGACTACACCACCATTTGTCTGGTTATTACAGCTCCATGAAACCACAGCTGACAGAAAGCACTGAAACAAAGACTCCAGGATCACAGAGAACAAGAATAAGAAGAAAAAGAAAAGGTGAACAAGAATGAGAAGAAGAAGAAGAAGAAGAAGAAGAAGGTGATCAAGAATGAGAAGAAGAAGAAGACAAAGAAGAAGAAGAAGAAGAAGAAGAAGAAGAAGAAGAAGAAGAAGAAGAAGAAGAAGAAGAAGAAGAAGAAGAAGAAAAAGAATGAGAAGAAGAAGAAGAAGAAGAAGAAGAAGAAGAAGAAGAAGAAGAAGAAGAGATAGGGTAGAAGTAAAACGTTCCCTTCAAACAGCAGCAGCAGCTCAGTTCCTGCTCTGGTCAGCAGTGGGCAGTGTCTCTGGTCTCTGTTTGGACTTGCTGCACATCTGGACAACAGCAGCTGCTGTGAAAACACCACAGGGTGGTCCTACCTGTGGCCCCAGACCCTGAGGGCCCTCAGAGGCATCAACAGGGACCAGATCTGAGTGTTTGTCAGCTGCTCCGATATTTGAACTAAAAACAAGAGGAAATAACCAACCTGTTCTGAGGCATTCAGAAACAGGAATAAAGAAAGTGGAATACTGAACACTAGACAGCAGAGACACATAGAGCCTGTGGCAAGGTATACAGACCATCACAGACCACAAACCCTCACCACGGGTCTGTGCCAATGTGAAGAGGACAATCTCCATCATCAACACCCGCAAGACTGCAGGTTTAGACAGCATTCCTGCTCCTCTTTGCAGAGGAGTTCAAGAAGTCTTCACAGACATCTTTAACACTTCCCTGAGCCAGGCTGTTCTTCCAGAACACTTCAAAATCACCATCATGTACTCACATATGGCAGAATGAAACAGCTCTAATCTTGAAATGTGACATTAACGCAGATCACAAACATAATACTTTGTAAATACTAAATACTTTCAAGGTTTGATTCAAAGTTTAATTTTGTCACTCTCACTCGAAAGGGTTAACCCCCCCCCACCCCTCTCTCCTGCCCTCTCTGTAACTGAACACCCTCACTCTCACCTGACCCCGCCCCCACCCCCCTGATCAACCCCACTGCAGCAGCGCGCGCTCTCTGGGAACTTCCTTCAGTTTGTTCCGGAGCCGAGCGGGACGCACCAGGTCCGGAACCGGCTACACGGGGTCAGCTCAGGCCACAGAGACTCAAACTGCAGGAGCCTATCGGATCTTTACGCACCGCGTACGCGACTCCGGGCTCTGCCGGATCCGCGAGGACCCGAGGTGACCGTGAGCCCATCTGATGGCACGGACTGCCTGATAGACTCACTAGAACCCGGTCTGACCATGGACCCCCCTCTGCTGACCCTCTTCTTCCTCCTCCTCCTCCTCCTCATGATGATGATGAAGGTGAGCGGAGCCGCTGTGAGGCCTCAGGTCTGTGAACTCCCCGTGTGTGTGTGTGTGTGTGTGTGTGAGAGAGAGAGAGAGAGAGAGCATGAGAGCGTTGATTTCTGATTGGCTGAGGGCTGTGGATGGTAATAATGACAGGCAGAAGCTTATGAAAATGTCTTTTCTTTATTTTTTAACTCTGTGAAACTCTTCAGTCATAGACTGGATTGGCATATCTGTTTTTTACATGTCATGTTAAGATGTTCACTTTAAGCTCTTAAATGCTGAATTCAAGGACGCATGTATAACAGGGTCAGATGTGTTTTAAGAACTCAGCTCACCTCAGCTGACTCTCAGCCTGCAGACTGATCAGGATGTTCTGAACTCACAGAACACACACATGGAGAAAACACTTGGGCCAGAAGTTATTTAACCCTCTTTAGACTCAGAGCAGGTCCTCCTGCAGAGATGAACTCAGACTCTGTTTCTAACTCCCGATTAGAATCAGCTGATCTGAACACATTAGCATTCAGGCTGATAGTGCACTCATACACACAAGTGTACACACACACAAAACACATTAAAGACCCATTCCGATGAAAATCATGTTTTTCTGTCTGTATTTTCATATGGAGTTTTTCTAATGCCTGAGGGCATATCAAAAGAAAACTAAGTGCAAAAATTGCATTTCTAAGTATTTCTGCATTTAAATTCCTGTGAAACTCTGACTGATTCAAACAGCAGGTTCAGACATAGGGCTTTATTTCAGGGCCTGCCGGCTGCGCGGTGGAGGGTGGCGCACCCCGCACAGTGGTATTTTCACCTGGCAGAGCCCAGCGCACAGCCAGTTTGGTATTTTGGTAGACTGAGGTGCAGCAAGGTCCGCCAAGCTGGGCGTGGTAGGGGTAGGTAGTGACAGAATCAGCTGGCGCAGTGACATTTTTGTGCCCGCTGGTGGTGTGGAAAGTGCGCTGAACGCTCGCTGATTCAAACCTGGTCAGCTTTAAGCTTCCTTTGAAGGAGGTTAGGGCCTTCCTCTCTACCTCTTCCATGTACAGGTTGGCCACTATACAACCCAAAGTGTGATCCAATATGTCCATGTAGATTCTCATTCATCCAGGTCATGGTTTTCTTAAAGACTCCAAAATCAGGCAACTGGACTGTGAAGCCTTGACTACAGAGTAACACAATAAAGGAGCAGCACCTAGCCACTGGTTCACATATGTGGATGACACCTGGGTTAAGATCAAAACACATGAAGTAGAGGCCTTCACTGACCATATCAAGACAATGGACAGCAACATCAAGTTCACCCGTGAAGATGTCAAGGACAATGTGTTGGCCTTTTTGGACTGTGCTGTACACTTGGAGGCAGATGGGTGTCTCAACGTTGAAATGTACAGGAAACCAACACACACGGATCAGTATGTACTTTTTGATTCCCACCATCCTCTACAGCACAAACTGGGTGTTACTTGAACACTCAACCACCGGGCTGAGAACATTCCCACAAAGAAAGAAGGTAAGGAAAACGAACAGAAGCACATCAAAAATGCCCTGACAACCTGTGGATACCCTAAGTGGGCCTTTGTGAAGAACAGAAAGAGAAATAACACTGAACACGAAAGGGAGGAGATACGCAAGAGCACTGTAATCCCTTACATTGCAGGCCTGTTGGAAAAACTCAAGAGGATCTTTGGCAAACACCATATTCCTGTTCATTTCAAGCCTGGCAACACACTAAGGCAGAAGCTAGTCCATCCCAAGGACAAAACACCGAGACATAAACAGAGTAATGTGGTGTCTGCCGTCCAGTGCAGCGAGGAATGCTCGGATCTGTACAATGGGGAAACTAAACAACTGCTTCACAAGCGCATGGCTCAACACAGGAGAGCCACTTCCTCAGGTCAGGACTCAGCTGTCCACCTTCACTTAAAGGACATGGGTCACTCTTTCGAGGACAGCAATGTACAGATGTTGGCTAGAGAAGACAGATGGTTTGAAAGAGGAGTTAAAGAAGCCATCTTTACCAGACAGGAGAAACATTCTCTAAACAGAGGGGGTGGACTCAGGCACAATCTCTCCGGCACTTACAATGCAGTTCTCAGCTCTCTCCCCAGGAAAGTCCACAGACATTCACACCTGGGACCACATGACTCAGGTGGCATGAGTCATGTGGTCACATGACAAGGGTCGTTAACGACCCTTTCACCGACCCATTCTTTCCAACTCCTCCCAATCGTTGGATGTCCCCTTCTCCAGTAAGATAAATATCTGCTCCTCCCACTAGCAATAATTAGAACTGAAGAAGCTTCTTGGATAAGAGGGGAAAGGTCTTCTCAACTCTTCACAGTCCAGTTGCCTGATTTTGGAGTCTTCAAGAAAACCATGACCTGGATGAATGAGAATCTACATGGACAACAACAACCAATAGTGCAACGCTCTGAGTCAGCATATACATTTAGATCTAAATCGATATATTCTGATCTCTATCTTATCTGAGGAGCGCGTTTGGACACTCAACCTGACCGAATTAACACAACTGAAACCGCATTGAATTAAATATCCAGTAATAGAAAGTCACACATGATGAAGTCAACAAGATATTTGATTCTTCCACCGCCCCCTTTCTCTCTTCCTTTTCTTTCTTGCGCAGCACGACTTGGACATGTCTCTGTGTCCTCTCCCTGTCCTGCCACTGCTGCCGTGGCAAGGTTGACCAGATGATTTATTTTATTGATCAGATGAGCTATTTACTTAAAAAATAATACAAACTGCCATTCAAAAAACCCATTTATTTGATGTTCTCACATCCTTAAAATTCTGTGAATATTCAATCCGGAGTTAGGCTCACATAAGAATATGTTAAGCGTCCTTTACTCACAGGTGGTTCCGATTTTAATGCCATTATTGGAATTTGTTTATGTTGTGATCTGTGCGCACAACCCACCTTTGTCATGTGGGGTTTAAATGTATGCAACTTGATGTGAGTGTCTTTATTTGTGGAAAAGGATGCTTGTCTTACCAGTGGGAACCTCCCCACACACACCGAATCCCTCTGTGCTTATTTGACAGAGTGTGCAGGACGCCCTCCACAGCGCTTACTGCGACACTTGCTGAGGGGCTGCCTTCTGTTGCCATCGTGTGGCATTGCTGTCTTCAGACATCTCTTAATCTCTTCGACTAGTTCACAAAATTTGTAATACGCCTCACCGGTGGCAGATTTCAAGGTGAGGAGAGGAGCTTATTTGATTGGTGAAAACATGTCTCGGCTGTGTTAAACACACTCCACGCCTGCTCCCCTCCCTCTTTCTGACTAAGGTGCTGGGAGGAGCTGAGTTAGGGAGAGGGGATACTTATGCAGGGGGCCGCGCCACTCACCAAAATACCAAAGTTCGCTTGGGCATGCCTCATTGGTGCGGTGGACCTGACTTATGCCGCACCTACGCAACGCCGTCGGCAAGGCACGAAAATAGAGGTTATAGTGGGCTTCCCTACGCTAAAAATCAGTGCGCCACCCCCGGAGCCTCGCTCTGCAGGCCAGACCCGGAGAGAATCGAGGCAATGCTGCTGCCACTTTGAGAGCTCTTCAATAACTGAAGCTCTGATCAGCTGTTTAACATCAAGCTGCTCATGTGTTTCAGTTTAAACACAACCAGACTAAAACACTCAGTCTCAGACTTAAACCAAGACTCACACTTGGTGCAGATCCAAAAATAAAAGTATGCTTTTACTTCGCCACTACCATTTTTACTATGTTACTATGACAGTTGAGACTCAGGGCTCTATTTTCGTGTACGCTGGTGAGGGGATGGAGGGTGGCGGACCCCGCGCAGTTGTATTTTCTTGTGGCGGAGCCCGGCGTACGGCCAGTTTGGTATTTTCGTGGACTGAGCCGCACGGAGGCGAGCCGAGATCCGCCAAGCTGGTCGTGGTGGCGTGGCAGGGGGAGGTGTCGACAGAATCAGCGGGCGCAGTGACATTTTCGTGCTCGCCACCGTCGTGTAAAGTGCGCTGAAAGCTCGCCGATTCAAACCTGGTCAGCTTTCAGCGCATGGCGGAGCGCAGCTGGTCTAGTAGTATTTTGGACCTGCGGCGTATCGACATACGTCACTGATGCCTCACCGGCAGGTTTCCACAGTGTCAGGCACATTTCAGTGCAATAAATAATCATCAACAACTATTAATCTGAGTCAGCACATACATTTAGATCTATATAGATATATTCTGATCTATATCTGATCTGATGAGCGCGTTTGGCACGCGTTTGGACACACAACCTGACCGAATCAACACAGCTGAAACCGCATTAAATTAAATTAAATATCTAAGTAAATAAACACACATGATGAAGTTAACAAGATATGTAATTCGTCTCCCCCCTTTCTTTCTTCCTCTTCCTCTTATTTCTCGCACAGCTCGACCTGGACACGTCTCCATGTCCTCTGTCCGTTTTGCTGCTGCTGCAGCTGAACAGATGATTTGTTTCAGTGCTCAGATGCGTAATCTACCTTAAGCCTATATACGGATATTATAATATTCAGTTTTGTGGGCCAAATTTATTTTATATGCCAACATCTATGAAAGAAAGAGCCAGACCACGGAGCGCAATGCGTCATTTACGCACAGATGGTTCCAATTTTAATGCCATTTTTGGAGTTTATGTTGTGATCTGTGCGCACAACCCACCTTTGTCACGTGAGGTTTGAATATATGCAACTTTATGTGAGTGTCTTTATTTGTGGAAAATGGTGTTTGTCTTACCAGTGGGTCCAACATTACACACACCAAATCCATATGAGAGAGTGTGAAGGACGCACAATGCAGCTTACACTGACACTTGTTGAGGAGCTGCCCTCTGTCGCCATCTTGTGGCATTACTGTTTTAAGACATCTCTTGATCTCTTTGACTACTTCATGAAAATAGTAATACGCCTCGCCTGTGGCGGATTTAAAGGCAAGGAGAGGAGATTATGTGATTGGTGAAAACAGGTCTCGGCTGTGTTAAACCCACTCTCCGCCCTATCTCCTCCCTCGCTACAACTTAAGCTGCTGGGAGGAGCTGAGTTAGGGAGGGGGGATACTTACGCCGGGCTGCGCGGGTCACCAAAATACCAAAATGTGCTTGGGAACGCCTTGTCAGCGTGGCGGATCTGACTGACGCCGCGCTTGCGGCACGTGTCCGGCGAGGCACGAAAATAGAGCCCTTTCAGTTTTTAGTCTGGGATTGTGAAATTGTTTGGTGGAAGCCCAGCATTAGACCCAGACTCAGTCTCAGACTCAGTGTCACAATCAGATTTAGTCTCAGACTTAAATCCAGTCTCAGATTCAGTCCTAGATTTCAGACCCAGACTCAGACAGAAATTTGTGAGACGGTTTGTATCATAAAGACAGAGACATGTTTGAATATAAAAAAAGACCACAGCTCTGACCCAATACTGAACTGTTTTTAGCTTATAATGGACAGTACTCTTATCGTAAAGGTCACATTTGACATTAGAACAGGAAGTAGCTAACCTGGTGAGACAGTAAGCAAACTGACTCCTGCTGAGGGTCAGAGAGAAACCTGGTACAGTTTTAGCTGGAGGAGCAGAGGAAATTCACATGAGGGTAACAGATACCTGAAGGGGTGAGGACAGTGAGGAGAGTCCGCATTAAAGGAGAGGCAGCGGAGCCTCACATCTGGACTGAATTAGAGCGCTGCCACGTGTCAAACTGCAACAGAAACAGCTTCTTCCTCTCTTGTCCAATGAATCACCCACAGAGCCCAGATCATGTTTCTGGTCTTCATACTACATTACCCATGATTCTTAGGACCACAGACCAATCATATGACCAACTCAAACATCCTCATGGTTAACTTATCCATCAAAACCGCCTCTAAATGCCTCTCATTTTCAGCTGTGTGGTGGAGTAGGCTTTGCTGACAATAACTCGATTTTATTTTTCTTTACAAGAGTTATTATTTTACTCTTACTTATTAAATAATTGTTTTACTCATACTAACAAGAGTGATTACTATACATAGTTAGTTTGCTCTTATTTATTAGTTATTATTTTACTTAGTTATTTTACTCTTATGTACCAGAGTTATTTTACTTTCTTTGCACATATTTACACAAGTTATTATTTTACTCTTATTTTTCATTACTAGTTATTTTTTTAGTTAGTTTGCTCTTGGTTATAGAGTTATAATTTTTATCTTATTTACTGGAGTTATTATTTTACCCTTATTCACTAGAGTTCTTATTAGGGCCTGAGCTGAGACTGCAAGCAGCGGGCGAGGGCCCTTTTGAATTGCTTTTTATTATATATATTATTATTGATTATTATTTTTTTTTTTTGGCCCATTCCACCTCTATAGATAATCATGCTCAGGGACTTCTTTGTAGGACTACAAAATCTTGTAGGTAGGTAGAGCTCTCCAAGACCTTTCATTATACGTACTTGAACTTTTCTCTAAAATGCAAGGGGAGGAACTACAACTTATTTTTGGCCCAAACATGTTACACATTTTTTTCTCATCCATTTTTAATTTGTTCAGTAATGACTTCGTGTCAATTTGATGGTGAGAGCATAAATATTTTTGTGAAAAATATCCAACCGGAAATGGCGCATTGTGCTCTAACCTCTAGGGGGCCCTAAAGTTAGTTGAGTTTTTTAAGGCATTTGGGCAGTCTAACTCAGCTATTGTTGCTTCAAAAAATCTCAAACAAATGCTCTTTTGGTGCATTCAGGACCAAATGTCTCATCATCCCAGAATGTTTGTTTCTAAAATAGTGCCCCTCAAGAGTCCAAAATGTCCAAAGCATCTCAAAAAGGCACAAACTCCTTGTAGTTGATGGACAGTTGCATTTTGTGGCACCTCGCCAAAGGGCATTGGCCCTGGTGGCGCTGCAATGTAGGACGTGTCCCCCGAAGCATACATTTGGTCATAACTCTGTTATATGTAGTCCAAGCTCCACCAAATTTTAGTTGTTTGATAACAACATAGACTAGTGCTGGGCGATATGGAAAAAAATGTATATCACGATATGGATCATTTTATATCACGATAACGATATATATCACGATATAGCTATGGTATGTTTTCAGTTCTATGAAAAATTTAAGTGAATACAGCTGCACTAGTACAGTACCAGTACAAGACCAGCACTTAAAACTAGAAAAATGAATAAATAAATACGTGGCTGAAGTGCGTTCATGTCTGTGCTCACCCAAAGTTATGCAACACTCACAGAAAACGCCGATAGTGTGAGCCAAAGCACTCCATAATAATAATAATAATAATAATAATGATAAATTTAATTTGTAATGCCCTTTACATTTACAAAAAAATCTCAAAGTGCTACAGTACACAGTAAAAAAAGAGCAGCAACAATAAAAAAAGCAATAGAATGACAGTCACAGATTGGCATAAAAAAAGAATTTAAAAAAATAAAAAATATAGAGTTGCAATGTAAGAGGCAAGGTAGTAAAAGCATAAAGCATAGAGGAAAACTAACCAAAGGCTTTATTAAAAAGGTAGGTCTTTGAAGAGGTTGTTCACACTGCTAGATGTTTCTCCTCTAAAGCTGCTCTCTGCCTCTGTCGCTGTTTACTTTACTCTTGAAGCACGTAGCAAGACCCGAGCATGAATCCGAGCGCTTTATTCGCCTATCAGGGGCAGACAGGTAAGGTGATTTGATTCGCCACGACTCCAGAAATGATTGAAAAACTACAGAATGTCACAAAATTACGTTTTCTCGCTGCTGGCTTGAAGGGTACAAATGCGCAGCCGCGCTCCCAGCTGACAGGAAGTCAAACCACTGTTGTAGTTCTTTTGTGTTGCTGGCGCGGTCAAGAGTGTTGGCTCTCACTGAGAGATGACTACAAAAATGGACGAACCTGTTCATCTGGTTATTTAACACGGCTGAAAATGATCATCTTTTAATGTTGTTCCCGCTCCTGCCCACTCCCGTTGCTTTTTTCCCGTCCCGTCCCGATCAAGGGATTAATAAAAAAATGACTCCCATCCCGTGGGATTCCCGCGGGAATCACGTGACCCACGGGAATTTCCGAAAAATGTCATCCTCTACAGGGAAGGTCCCGGAGCAGATGAAACAGGTGCCGGAATGGCTGAAATAGGTCCCGGATCCGATCAAAAGAGGTCCCGGATCGCGCTCCGACTTGCTCCGGCACAAATTAAGCACTGCTTACAATGATCCCCTCACGTGTGTAACCCAGGTAACCCGCAACGGCGGGAGACGCTGGACACAAAGAGGGCACGTAAAGCGGCGTCATGTCGCAAAATCGAAAGAGAAACGCAAGCCTACATGTCAACGCATCCTCTTCTTTGTAAGAAAATATTGTTTTCTTTCCCGTTCGACACCAAATACACTTACTGAATGTGCAATTATTATTGTTGTTGTTACTATGAATCATCTGATGGCACAAGCCCTATGGATAAAATACAGCCTATCGCCCGAAACGATAAAAATAAAAATGGCACGATAGACATTTTCTATCGTGCCCACGATATGTATCGTCCGATCGCCCAGCACTAACATAGACTGTATATACTATGGACAACTTGGTTCTGCCTACCGCCTGTATACGGATTTGAAGCCAAATAGCTCTCGGTATTTCCGGGATTTTTCTTCATTTCCTGAAACCAGCGCTGCGCAGTAGCAATGCGCGCATTCGGGCGTGCAGTCACAGAGAGTCGCTGTGATGACGCTCGGCTCAAACAGCGTATCCCTCGGGAGAGCTACGCAATCCCTGAACGCCCATAGGCTGTATCAGGTGTCGATCATAGAAAACATGAACCCCCTAATAACTTTTAAAAATGGAACTTCACAGAAAAAAGAGGACTTGAGCACAAACCAGTCTGACAGTAACTACATGTCAACACCGCAAGCAGGGGGGAGAAACATTTATGTTCTGTGTAATAAATTTCTAAAGTTTGTCCACAGCTCCATAAGCTTTGCTGGCGGAGGCGGGATTAATGACCTATATTGCAGCCCATCAACATAAGGTGCTGTTCTCGGAGTTGCTTCACCCAGCAGGGTGGCAGTCTATGGTAGGCTGTATTGGGAAAAAGGAAAAAGTGCCTAGAAAGGGAATTTCGTTCCCCTTTAGTGGCGCAACATAAACTGTGATTCATAAAATAGCTCTATTGATAGTAATTACTAAAAAAAATATCTACTCATGCCGTCCTGTCGATTTTTAGTAATCAGTGTTTCGGTGTCGAACTATTTCCTTTCTGCAGCGCAGTGATACTTGCACATGCGCAATCGAATATGCAGAGGGGTGAAGAGATTTTTGTCACGTGGACCAATAGGAGCGGAGTCTCGTTGCCATAGTATCAGAAAAACACCAACACAAAAAAAGCCTTCAAAAGTGCATAAAAAAGGAATGAAACGATGCTATATGCATCTATCATCTGTCCAGAGTGAAGACGTTCTCGACTTTTCAAGGATACGTTAGGAAACTTACAGAACTAGTATTAGAAAGTGGCTTTCTCTACAGGGTGAGACAAAGGACCCCCGAGAAACAGCAGCACCATATAATTGTTTTTTGGGTTACTCACATATATGTCGATTTCTGGTTGGTGACAAAAGTCTGACAGATAGTCTGAGTAGATATTTTAACTCAAAGTCCAGAATGGTATTGTCTATGCAAAAATGCATTAAACAAGTAGCACCAGCGTAGTGGAACGAAATTCACTTTCTAGGCACTTTTTCCTTTGGCTCAATACAGCTTATGACCTCGAGCGAAGTTTCTTTCATGGAGTTTCAGATGCCCTGGACGTGGATGCATCGGCGATGCTGGCTGAAGGGTTTGACTGACCCGCGACTGCATCACGTTCTTGTTTCTCAAACGCCTTTTGCAAATAAATCGCTGGTAGCATGTCATGTGAAACCCAGCGTCATCAGGAACATTGTCAAAGTCGATATCAACGCAATGTTTATAAGTTTCTCGGGGGTCCTTCGTCTTACCCTGTAGAGAAATCCACTTTCTAATACTAGTTCTGTAAGTTTCCCAGCGTATCCTTGTAAAGTCGAGAACGTCTTCACTCTGGACAGATGATAGATGCATATAGCATCGTTTCATTCCTTTTTTATGCACTTTTGAAGGCTGATTTCTTTTTTCCTTTTCTTTTCTTCCTCTTTGCTTGTCTCGCTGCTAGATGCGCTTGTCGCAATATTTGTGTTTTTCTGATACTATGGCAACGAGACTCGCCTGCTGTTGGTCCACATGACAAAAATCACCCCTTTGCATATTTGATTGCGTGTGTGTAAGTATCACTATGCCGCAGAAAGGAAATAGTTTGACACCGAAACACTGATTACTAAAAATCGACTGATAAAGCTATTTTATGAATCACAGTTTATGTTGCCCCACTAAAGGGGAACGAACCAACACAATCTCACTCAGCCGATACAGCCTACGGATAACAGTCCAGCTGCTGACGGTTTGACACCAATCTTGCATCGGTATGTTTTAGCAACACCTGGTGGCAAAGGCAAACATGTTTTGTTTTTTTTTAGTTAATGGCCTGTAACTCCTTCTTTATTGATGCGATGCAGCTGAGATTGCTTCAAGACACTGCTGACGCAGCACCAAAGCTGCAAAAAAACAGCACCATGTTTTGTTTTACTATATCTATAAAATAGCACTCTGGGATATTGCTCTAGGAATGCACAGCCACATGAAATTTGTTACACAGAACAAGGGCGCTCCTCTTATGGTTCCAAAGTCAAAAATGGAGATCCAACCAAACATGGCTCCATAGCGTCCCCTAGAAAATTAAAAAATTTACCCCCAACCCTGTGTGCCACCCACAGCTGTGAATTCTTAAAGGCCTATTAAGAATCCCAAGACAAACAAAAAAGCTTCTTAGATCCATGGGCAACACCCAGCCTGAAGTAGGCTAAAGTGGTTTGAAAATTTGGATTTGGGGATTTTCGCACACTATTTAAGGTCTTTTCAAAAATTAACTCTCCTAGGGATTTAATGCTATGTAGCGATTTGAATTTGTAATAAATGTCCTAAGATTAACATGACATTGATTGACATTGACATTGATGCACCTGTTGAAAGGGGCACCACCCACCTTTAATGGCAGGAAAATAAAGAAAAACAAAAGTTTAATTCAGAAATCAAACATTATGTCAATCTTAAATTAATCATTCTCATATATCAAGCCAAAATTCTCATTTTATGGACTGCACTTCTGGAAGAACACTAACAGATAAGAACTTAGAAAAACAATGATCAATTTATTACAGGGTAAATACTGATCCAACACACATGCAATAAATGATAAGATGATGAGGATAGATAATAACAGATGAATGAAAGATTTTGAGTCAGGCTACGATTACTGAAGTTAATGATAGTGAGTGAATATGCTCTAACATATTGACCTATATTAACTTTGGTGTCAAGATAAACTTGGCTGTGGATTTGGTTGAATTTAGAATTACCGGAATTAGTGATTAGTGATTCATTTAGTGATTGAATCATGAACGCATGAGACAGCGTCAGCCCTGTTTGGAGTGCAGCAATGCAACAATGCTTATTTTGCCCTTATTAACTAGTGTTATTATGTTACTTTTATTTAAGAGAGTATTTTTTTATATCATTAGTTTGCTATTAATAATCAAGTTATTATTTTACTCTTATTTACTAGAAGTATCATTTTACTCTTATGTACTAGAGTTGTTATTTTACTCTTATTTTCTCGTTATGTTTTTGCTACCATTTTCAAAAACAATTATTTTATTCTTATTGACCAAAGTTATCATTTTACTAGGATAAGTATTTTATTAACTAGTAATAATTTAATTATTTTACTGTTATTCATGAGAAATTTTGTTTAACTCTTTTTCTAGAGTTTTGATTATACTCCGATTAAAGGTGGGGTAGGCAGGAATCTGTGAAGGAAGCATCTTTTTTGCGGTGTTTATAAAAAAAAGCTTTTAATATCAGTCAATAGCTATTAGTTATTGATGACATTTGGGAATATCACGATATCGCTGTGTTCTCTTATGCCTGTGTAGTCGACATTTTAAATTTTGGGACGGCCCACTCTTTCTGACTGTAAACAAAGCCATTCTCCATCTCCCCAACCTGATTGATTGTGAGGCCTTTATTTTTAGAGTTGTTTTACTCTTATTTATTAGAGTTATTATTTTTCACCTTTTTATTGTAGTTATTTTTTAACTCCTATTTACTAGAGTTATTATTTTTCCCTTGTTCATTACAGGTATTATTATCTAATTTCTCCTGGGGGATAAATAAAGTTCTTCTCATCTCATCTTATCTTATCTCATCTCATGTTAAGAGTTGTTTTGCTTCTATCTTTAGAGTAGAGTAGGTAGTCTGCTCTGAGTTTCAGGTTTTTTCTTTATTAGCTTTGAGTTCTCCGATTGGCTGGCTACTTAAATGTACTCTGGGAGTTTTAGTTCACTGTTTTTTTTTGTTTGTTGTTTTTTTCAGATTATTACAAACAGATTTTACAGAAACATTTGGAGCTAAAGGTAACAAAAAAATCACTCCTTACTGTCATGGTGTCGCCTTTTGGACATTAAAGGAAGTGACATCATCACTCACCAGAAAGCAGCTAATAGGTCAAAGCTCTGACTGTGTTTTTTCAGACCTGCAGAGTGACGGAGACGCTTGGAGGAATGAGAAACAAACGATATGCCATCAACCCTGTGGGTCACAAGTGGACTCACCACAACCTCACATACAGGTGAACACACAGGTGATAAACAGGTGATTACACTGGTGATAAACAGGTGAACACACAGGTGATATACAGTCACACTTAAAGATTGACATACAAGTGAATTCACAGGTGATATATGGGTAAACTTTTAGTTAGGTAGTAGGTGACATACAGATATACAAACAGGTAATGTACAGGTAAAACACATACAGACATATTAAGTAAAGAGAAACTTGTGAGGATAGGTAGACAAACAGAGAGAAACAGGTCAAATGGAAATACACAGGTGAAACACAGGTAACACAAAGGTAGTCATACAGGTGAAAAAACAAAGGTTAACCACAGGTCAACATACAGAAATTACACAGGTAAAAGGTAGGTAAACAGGTTACATCAGGGCAAAAGAGGTAAAGATTCAGGTTAACGTACCATTTAAGACAGATTAAATACAGGTCAAACACACAAATCAACTCTCAGGTTAAACACAAGTAGACTTGCAGGCTCACCAATTGATAAACACGTGACATACCTACAGATTACAGCTCAACAAACAGGTAAAATACAAGTAAAAACAGCTTTCTAAAAAGTTTGAAAACAACCACTATATCATACTGCTAATATGGTGTCGATGTGACTAGTAGATTAACTACAGGTAAGATTACAGGTTACATACAGGTAAGCAAAAAGGTAAAATTGAGTTAAGGCAAAGGTACAATACACAGGTGATAATACAGGTAAATATTTGGGGATGATAATTTTGGTAAATATACAGGTAATAATACAGCTAAATATACAGGTAATAATACAGGTAAATATACAGCAGAAAATGTAGTAAATATACGGGTGATATACTGGTGAACTTTGCAGTAAATTTGTGGTTGACATGCTAGTTTGTATCTTGTTGAACATTTAGGTTTGTGTTTAGGTGCCATACAGGTAATATACAAATTTTACGACTGAATGTTCATGCAGAGGTAATAAATAGTTGACACACTAATATCAAACAGTCAATAACAAACATATCAATGCTAAGGTCATTTAGAGGCATGTAAAGGTATCAGCCAGGTGAATGTACAGGTAGCAGAAGTTTATGTTGCAGATTTGTGTCTGATCCATTGGTAGAGTTCAGTGAGGTTTATCCAGGTAGAGTTTGTTGGTAAAGGTGAGAAGGTGAGATTGAGTACAGCACCACAAAGACACACCAGGAGCTGCCGAAATCAGCTGATTGAGCTCCCCCCAAATCTCTCTGATTGGCAGTCTGCCTGTTGCAGTTGGGGCTTTTATCCTGAGCTGTGCCTTTCAGGACGTGAGCCACTCAGCAGTCCTGTGCCTGACAGACTCTACAAAGGGAATGAGAAACCTTAGTAAGGATAAAAGATGACAAGACGTGTCTCACTCTCTGCGTGCCTGTCTGTGTGGATGTCCATCTGTCTGTCTGTCTGTCTGTCCATCTGTGTGTCTGACTGTGTGTCTATCTTTGTGTCTCTCTGTGTGTCTGTATGTCTTTTTCAGGATCACTAAGTTTCCAAACACTCTGAACATTGAGGACACGAGGAAGGCCATCAGTATCGCCTTTACTAAGTGGAGTGATGTGTCTCCTTTGACATTTACTGAGGTCACAGGTGTTAACGCCACTGCTGACATCACCATCGGTACGTTACTGAGCCACAGATGAGAAGAGGCAGGGCTTAAACCTGAGCACAGAGACTTGGTCAGAGTCATGTTTTTTTTTTTTGTGTGTGTGTATGTGTCTCAGGCTTCTACACCTTTAACCACACTGACTGCTGGTGGTCTCCTCTCCATCCGTGTTTTGATGGTCTGAATGGCGAGCTGGCGCATGCCTTTCTGCCACCGCGTGGAGAGATCCACTTTGATAACCATGAGTTCTGGATCCTGGGGAAGTCTAGATTTAGCTGGAAACAAGGTACCGACTTTGTTAGTCTGCAGGGTGCTGTGGGCGGGGTCAATGTATGTGTAAATCAGGTGTTGTCATATGACCTGCAGGTGTGTGGCTGAACGACCTTGTCCAGGTAGCTGCTCATGAGATAGGCCATGCCCTTGGCCTGTGGCACTCTAGAGATCCTCAGGCTCTTATGCACCCCAATGCCACCTACACAGGCCAGAGGAACATCGGCCAGGATGATGTATGGGGCATCCAGAGACTCTACGGTACAGAGCAAAGGGGCAGAGCTTAGAGAGGGTTTGAGCATCCTGAGACTCCATAGTCAAATTAAAGGAGCTTTATGAAGGGATGGGAATTGAAAACCGGTTCTTGTTGAGACCCGGTTCCTAATGGTTGGATCCATTGACATCATTTACATTTTATTCTTAACGATTCCCTCAACGATTCCTTTCTTCCAGGTGCCTTGAAAAACAGTCCTGCAACTATGGAAGCAAATTTGTATCATAATTCAAATGAAAATAGATTAACAGAAATGCATTTGCATTTTCAGAATGTACCTGCACTTCTTGACTCATAAATAAAATTAAAAAATAAATAATTTGAACTGCAATTGCTTTTTCTTTTTCAAGACTTAATTCAAATGTAAATGAAAAAGTCATCTGAGATTTAATTTTCAAAATATGCCCCAGCAAATATGAACCAAAACTCAATTCAAAATGTCAAATCTGAAGATTCAAATGCATTTGCAGTATGGCTTTTTCATTCCATAGTCAAAACTGCATAATTTAACTCAGAAATTAAATTAAGAATAAATTATACAAACTGCATTTTCATTTTCTTATTTGAGCTGCACACTTCGTAACACAATTCAAAAGAGAAACCAAACAGGCAATAATTTTGACCGGGTGGCAGTGCTCTCTGTGGCCCAAACGTTCTCACCGTGCTGGGCAGGAGCTCTGGCAAATACGTGGCATTAGCTCTGGAGCCTCCTGCTAGCTAGCCTGTCACATAGTTTAAATAAATGTTTTAAGGTGAAGTAAATTTGAACTTGCGCAGTTCGGATAGCGACAAGCGGACATGAAAATAAAAAAGCAATTGCTTTTTTATTGTTTGTTTGGTTTCTCTTTTAAATTGTGTTACGAAATGTGCAGTTCAAATAAGAAAATGAAATGCAGTTTGTATAATTTATTCTTAATTTTATTTCTGAGTTAAATTATGCAGTTTTGACTTTGGAATGAAAAAGCCATACTGCAAATGCATCTTGCATACATTTTGAATTGAGTTTTGGTTCATATTTTCTCTGGCATATTTTGAAATCTCAAATGGCTTTTTCATTTACATTTGAATTAAGTTACAGAATGATCAATTTTGAAAAAGAAAAAGCAAGTGCAGTTAAAATTATTTATTTTTAACTTTATTTATGAGTCAAGCAGTGCAGGTACATTCTGAAAATGCAAATGCATTTCTGTTAATCTATTTTCATTTGAATTATGATACAAATTTGCTTCCATATGTGACAGCCAGTTTACGCAAACGAGAACAGAGACAAAGAAAAAAACAGTGGACAGTACAAAAAGTAGGCAGAAACAATCTAAAGTGTGGCTTAAGTGTACTAAGAAAGAAGACAACAGTGCAATGTTTGTTGAGCAGTGATAACATGCAAAGGTGGAAACATCAGCAACATGCTTAACATTTGTCAACTGGGCACAGCATCAAATATAAGAAGTCACATGTATTTGAGTCTCTCCGCCGGTCGTCAGCTGTTGCAGCTCTGTCTCAGCACGGCATGGAAGGTACGTATGTTAGGGTGACCATACGTCCTCTTTTACCAGGACATGTCCTCTTTAGGGGAAGTTTATAAAATCCGTCAAATGTCTGGACTATGTATTCATTCATTATAAAACAGTGCAGCGCATCAGTGCTGTCTGCAGCTGTCCCTCCGCTCACTTCTAAGCAAAGCCACTGACGTGACACATGCACTCGCTGTCGTTGGGATTTCAGAATATGCCTGTATCTGAGTTAGAAGCGCATAAAAAACACTCAAAACTTCGCACACAACTCCACCCTGTGTAGTAGTGTCCTCTTTTTGGGGATTCAGAATATGGTCACCCTAACGTATGTCCTGTGTTAACATAAACACAATGCATGCCAGACTTAACAACGTATTATGTATTTGACTTAATACTGACCAAAGTTGATTCTGTACAAATAGTTTGTCATTTGATTATTTTTAGACTCTCACTGAACATGGTTTAGATTTTTTTTTCTGTTATCAGAGACTCAATAAAATTTTGAGTTGTACTGTGAAAACCTATAGTCTATTTGTTTTAAATCAAAGAAAGGCATTGATAAGGGAATCTTTAAAGACTTGAATCAATGTGCAAAATCGATAATGGCATCAATATCAATAAAATCTTATCAATTCCCACACCCAGCTTCATGTCGCTGCCTGTAGTGATAAGTTGGTGCTGAAAGTTCCTCTTTGTGATCCGCTACTGTGTGTCTTTTTTATTATGAGTGTGTTTATGTAGGTGTGTGAGTACACCCTTCACATTTCTGCAAATATTTAATTATATCTTTTCATGGGATAACACTAACGAAATGACTCTTTGATACAATATACAGTAGTCAGTGTACAGCTTGTGTAACAGTGTAAATTTATCGTTTCCTCAAAATAACTCAACACAGAGCCATTAATGTATACACCCCTTGCAACAAAAGTGAATAAAATGTCAACACCACTGAATGAAAATGTCCAAATAAGGCCCCAAGGGTCAGTATTTTGTGCGCACCGCCTTAACCCTCTTGGGTATGGAGTTCATCGGAGCTTCACAGGTTGCCACTGGAATCCTCTTTCACTCCTCCAGGATGCCCCACATATCCTGTGATCTGATGACACCAAGATAAACTTTTTTAGTTCAGACGGTGTACAGAGTATGTGGCGGTAACCAGGTGAGGATTATTGAAATAAGTGTGTCCTTCCTATAGTTGAGCATGGTGGTGGGAGTGTCATGGTCTGGGGCTGCATGAGTGCTGCTGGCACTACAGGGCTGCAGTTCATTGAGGGAGTTATGAATGCCACCATGTACTGTGACAAACTAAAGCAGGGGATCATGCTCCTTCACCTACCCTACCCACCAGGAACAATCCTGATTCTGCGGAGAGCAATTCTTGATTCCGCGGAGATCCGCGGCTTGAAAGTTGAGATTCTGCAGACATTAAAAAACCAACCTGAAATTTTCAGTTCTGAAGCAAACATATTTTTTCATGTCAAAATAAAGAAAAAAATATTTTATGAAATAAATTGCAAAACCAAAACACTATGAAACGCTCTTATAAATAATCAATCAACATCAATATTCTCTTTGTCCACCTTGTGCAGATTTATTTGCAGCAACTTTAGGAATAATATAGTGCATATTATACTGTCACAAAATGGAGCAACAGTCAGATAATAAATGTAAACAAATACAAGTGCAGAATATTTCACCAAACTATCATGGGTGATGGCTTAGGAACACAAATGCCTGGAGCTGTGATTCTCACACACAAAAGAAATACAGCTTTACTGCTGGCGTCGGAGGATTTTGTCAGAGAAAGTGCTCCATTTTGAGTGTAGCTGGAGCTGCTCGCTGTCGCCCATCATACGCTGTGTTTTTTGCTCCATTAAAAATATGCCATCCACTCTACAGCCCGCCTTTCCATCTGGGATCCTCCTCACACACACACCAGATCGCGCAAGCAACCAGGCGACGCCAAACGTTTCGCATTCGGCTGTGAGTTCCCATTCCCGTCTATCTGACCGCGTCACCGAGCGGCCAAGATGAAAACTACATGTAAAATATAATAATCTGCACCTCGCCTTTTTTTCCGCGTACTACTTTAATTTCCACTGGAATTTGAAATCTGCGATAATTTCCGCAATCGCGGATTCCTGGAGGGTCTAGTAAGATCTTTAAAATCCTCTCAGCTCTGTGAAGTCATCCTGGAGGAGTAAAAGAGGATTCCAGTGGCAACCTGATAAGCTCTGGTGAACTCCATGCCAAGAGGGTTAAGGCAGTGCTGGATAATAATGGTGGCCACACAAAATATTGACACTTTGGGCCTTATTTGGACATTTTCACTTAGTGGTGTACAGGCAGCTCTCGGTCTTTAAAGTCCCAACACCAGGTGAGTCTGAATGTCCATCAGTGACTTCACCTGGGCAGCTATGGGAAGACAAAAGGGGGAAAACACACACACACACACACACAGCCGTAACAATGTGTGTGTGTATATATATATGTATATTTGCACATGTGGAAATGAACTTTTTTTTTTTTTGGGCAAATAATCATTAACTTAAGAATTTGATGGCAGCAACACGTGACACAGAAGTTGGGAAAGGTGGTAAAAAATACTGAGAAATTTAAGGAATGCTTATCAAATACCTATTTGGAACATCCCACAGGTGAGCAGGCCAATTGGGAACAAGTGGGTGCCATGATTGGGTGTAAAAGCAGTTTCCCTAAAAATTCTCAGTCATTCACAAGCAAGAATGGGGCGAGGTTCACCACTTTGTGAACAACTGTGTGAGCAAATAGTCGAACAGTTTAGGAACAACATTTGCCCACATCCAAGTACAATTGCAAGGAATTTAGGGATTTTAACATCTAAATATCATCAAAAGGTTCAGAGAATCTGGAGAAATCACTGCACCTAAGTGGCAGAGCCGGAAACCAACATTGAATGCCCGTGACCTTGTATATGTATATGCATATGTATATAAATATATGTATGTGCATACATATATATATGTGTGTGTGTGTGTGTGTGTGTGTGTGTGTGTGTGTGTGTGTGTGTGTGTGTGTCTGTTTCTGTATTTTATGTTTTATATTTTCATATACCTGTGTTTTTATGCAGGCTGTCTAGATAAGAAGCGTGTGTGTGACCCATGGGCTCGTCTAGGTTTCTGTGAGCGCAGGAAAACATTCATGAAGAAGAACTGTCCTCAGCGCTGCGACCTCTGTTACGGTGAGTTGGCACCCTCAGCATGCCATCACCTCCAGCATCACCAATCACAGTCCAGTCAGGGTCAGCTTTTTCAAACAGTAATTGATCTTCTGTCCAAGTCCTCACTCACCACCTTGTCTAACTTCCTGTCCTCCAGAGCCTCTGGAAGCCATTACCACACCAACACCGCCTCCTGCCAATGTCAAGGTGAAGATGGTCCCCCGGGGGAAGGTGGTTGGTTTTCGCTGTGGAACCAAAAACCCACGCTCGCCGCCCAAAGTCAGGCAAGTTTAATCCCGAATCTGATGTTAACAGTTAAGTGTTGCCTCTGAATCAATGCTCTGTGGTATATTACATTTTGGTGAACTGCCAACCCTGCTTACACCAGTGCAGTAGTCACCTTTTCACAGTCTTTCCTGTATAGAAATTCTGTTAAATCACCTGTCACTCTTTTATGTGACATGGTGTCTTGCAGCTTTTGTTGAGCAAAACTTGATGGTCTGAGGTTATTCAGCCTTAACTGAATTCACTGTGCCGCTACTTATCACTTAGAGTACATACTGTATGTCAATCTCAAGGCCTGCGAGCCAGGTCCAGCCTGCGATATAATTATCTTTGGCCCGCATGATAATATCTGATCACTATTAGAGCTGGCCCGCACGTGTCGCTAATACACTACAAATCCTCAATGAACTGCCAACGTGTTCCCAGGTTATTTGAGAGCCCTCAAGCGCGAGTCGTCATTATAAAACAGTGCAGCCCATCAGTGCTTTCTGCTGCTCTGCCCCGCTGCTCAGTTCTAAGCAAAGCCACTGACGAGACGCAGTCTGCCAGTGAGCAAAAGAAAAGGGAGAAATATTTGTATCCGACTGATAATTTTGTTGAGGAGAAATGCTTTAGATAAATGAATATATTGTTTATTAACACAACTTTGTGTGAGTATTTTTCAGTGTCTCCAAGAGGCCTGGTTAAGTGTTTTTTTGGGAATTCAAAATATGCATTTAACTGAGTTAGAAGCACGTAAAAAACACTCGAACCCAGGGGCGTCACTAGACCTAATACTGTACTGGGGCACACCTGGGGCACAAAAAATTCATGAGAGCGTGCAAAGTGCGCAAGAAAAAAAACATATTCAGCACTTATTTATCATAAAAAACATTAGTTCTTTAAACTATTCAATCATATCAGACTATGTTGTTGTCTAGATCTTTGAATTACTACCTGAAATGTACAGCGGTAATGCATTTGGCCTACTTGTGCACTTTACTCTATACTTCTAAACCATTACTGATAAAAGCAAAAAGGAAGAGCAATGAATCTTTTTGAAATATTTATTTTAGTTAACATCTGAAAATTGAACATTTACAAAAGTAAAAACATTAAAAAAAAAAAATCATCCCTACATCTCTGGGGTTTTTTATTTCCATTGTAGAAGATGAATGAACAACTGTTTTGTGTCTCTTCAGGGAATCATTTTTTGGAAAGTAAACTGTAACGTCTTGTTTTCATTTTTGCAAAGTGGTCAATCACTTGGCTGTGGCTTAACTTAGAAAGTTCCTCACTCTCCACTGACATGATGGCAAGATGGTGAAGCCTATCCTGCCCCATTGTGCTTCTCAGCCAAGTGTGGAGCTGTCTCAGCACACTGAACGTCCGTTCACAAGTGAAGCTGGACACTGGGATGGTCAGAGAGATCTGAATGACCTCTGTCAAGATTGGGAACATGGCTTGATCCAGCAAGCTGAAAAGACATTGCATGACTGTGATTGGAAGGCTCTCCCGCTTTCTGGCCAGATAGTTTGTGGCCATTAACACCTCTTCAGGTTTTAGATCAACATTGTAATGATCTGCCAGACCTCTGAGGTCCTCCTCACAGAGGAAGTTGTCAGATCCTGGATTACAGGCCTGAACACCTTTTATAACTTGGCTGTTGAGAGTTGAAAAACGCTGATCCATCTCAGCAACCATCCTGTCAAGGCAAGGTAGATACAAGTTTGCTTTCAATTTCTCTGCATCACCTAGGTCACTCACTGCCCCACAACTAGAGTCCACTACATAGTCCTCCATGCGTTTTTGCTTCTGCCTTTGTGTGGTAACAGCACATGACTCTGGGATCTGGTTGGCTGCACAGTAGGTCTTTGCTCTGTCATAAAGCTCAGCAGCCTTCTCATCTGTGCGCATATCTTTTAGAGTTTGCAGATATTTGTGTAGGTTTTCAGTCACAGACAAAAAAGTCTTGAACATCATCAACAGATACACTGTGGAGAACCTAGCAAGTTTGACATGGAGCCCCACTGCCATAGGGTTGTTGATGCTGGATAGGCACTGAAGCACTGCAGGGAGATTGTCTAACATAGCATTCACAGAACGCAACTGGCACGACCAGCGCATCTTAGACAGTTGCACAAGTTAAGATGGCTGTTAGCCTAGCTGCTTTTGAGTCTCCTTGAATTTGTGATGGTTAACAACAGAGACAGAGAAGAATGTGTACACACTCTGTAGCAGGTCAAATAAATCCTTGGCCTCAGGTATGGCTTGGCAGGTGAAACACAGGACTAGATTAAGTTGATGTGCATAGCAGTGCACATAAATGGCCATGGGATGATTCTCTCTGAACTTAGATTGGACCCCTCCAACTGTCCCACTCATTACCGATGCACAAAAAAATATAATTTGCAGCTGTGTATATAGAGTACAAGATTCAAGCATTGAACACTTTAAGGATAGTATGGAGGTGTTATTTTCCAATACTAACCAGAAGGTGACATTCATCTGTGGAGATTATAACATAGACCTATTGAATCCCCATAATCATAAAATGATAGAGGAGTTCATTAACACAATGTATAGTTTAAGTTTATATCCGTTGATCACCAAACCAAGTAGGATAACAGTGCAAAGTGCCACAATAATAGATAATATATTTACAAATTACATGAACAACGCTTTAGTTAGTGGGTTGCTCATAAAAGACATCAGTGACCATCTGCCAGTTTTTGTGATCTATGGCTGTAACTATGCGAAAGGAGAAGAGGAAAATACAGTTATATATAGAAGAAAAAGAACAGAGCAGCAAATTAATGCATTTAGAAGAGATTTACTAGCACAAAACTGGAGTAATCTCTATGAAGAAAGGGATATTGACAAAGCCTATGAAATATTTCTTGAGACCTTTAAGGCGTTATACAACAAAAACTGTCCAATGAAAAAATATAATGTCAGGAAAAAACATATTGGCAGCCCATGGATCACAAAAGGTCACCCTCTATACACCCTCTATAAACAATTTTTAAGGCAAAGAACTGCAGAGGCTGAACATAAATATAAGAAATATAAAAATAAATTAATTAATATTATGAGGACATGCAAAAAAGAATATTATGCCAAATTATTAGAGAATAGTAAAAACAATATTAAAGGTGTCTGGAAAATATTAAATGGTATTATCAGAAATGGCTCAAATAATAGGAGATACCCTGAATATTTTATTGACAATGATACTTCCTTAAGTAACATGAATGATGTGGTTACTGGCTTTAACAAATTCTTTGTAAATGTAGGACCGAACTTGGCTGAGGAAATAAAGGCCACGTGTAATGGTGGGGATCCTGAGGGGAATATTGTTCGTAATGTCAACTCAATGTACTTAAATGGCATAGAAGGAAAAGAAATCAAAGACATTGTCAGCAAGTGTAAGAATAAATCATCATCAGATTGGAATGGCATTGACATGATCTTGATTAAGAAAGTAATTGATTCCATTATACAACCACTAACATACATCTTTAATTTATCTTTGACAACTGGCTCATTTCCACAGAAAATTAAAGTTGCCAAAGTTATTCCGATATATAAAGCTGGGGAGAAACATCATTTCACCAATTATAGGCCAATATCCTTGCTTTGCCAATTTTCCAAAATACTGGAAAAATTATTTGTTGTGAGGCTAAATCATTTCATTGAAAGTCAAAAAATTCTAACTGACAGTCAGTATGGCTTCAGAGCAAAAAGCTCAACAGCAATGGCACTTATGGAATTGACAGAGGAAATTACAAACTGTATTGACACCAACAAATATGTCATAGGAATATTTATAGATTTGAAAAAAGCCTTTGACACCATTAATCATGAAATACTATTTAAAAAAATCGAAAGGTACGGTATAAGGGGAGTTGCATTAAATTGGTTGAAAAGTTACATGCATGAAAGGCAGCAGTTTGTACAGATGGGTGACTATAAATCATCATTGGCTGACATTACTTGTGGTGTTCCACAGGGGTCAGTATTAGGCCCAATATTGTTTATTCTTTACATCAATGACATCTGTAGTGTGTCAAATGTGTTGAAATTTGTTTTATTTGCGGATGATACAAATGTATTATGTTCAGGGGAAAATCTCCAGCAGCTTTTGGAGGTCACCACCACAGAAATGAGTAAATTAAAACATTGGTTTGATATAAACAAATTATTATTGAATTTGAATAAAACCAAGCTCATGTTATTTGGAAACCGTAAAACAGACACACCAGTACAAATGATGATAGATAATGTTAACATTGAAAGAGTATATGAAAATAAATTTCTGGGTGTAATACTGAACCACAGAATCTGCTGGAAACCCCATATAAATTATGTAAGAACAAAAGTCGCACGGAGCATCGCAGTCCTGGGAAAAACAAAACACATTTTGGACCGTAAAGCACTTCATATATTATATTGCTCACTTGTACTGCCATATATCAACTACTGTCTAGAAATTTGGGGTCATACTTATAAAAGTAATCTAAAACCATTATGTAGTTTCCAAAAAAGAGCCATTAGAATTGTTAACAAGGTAGGATACCTGGATCACACAAACATACTGTTTTTACAATCACATGTTATGAAGCTCATGGACCTTGTTGAATACAAAACTGCACTGATTATGTTTAGAGCAAGACACAGGCTTTTGCCAGGTAATATACAAAAGATGTTCAGTGATAAAGAGGGGGGTTACAATTTGAGACGAGAGCTTAATTTCAAGGTACATTTTGCTGGTTCAACATTGAAAACGATGTGCATTTCAGTTGTGGAGTGAGTTTGTGGAATCGACTGAGCATGGAGGTTCAGCGAAGTCCAAACCTGAATAATTACAAGAAGGCATATAAAAATATTATTTTCAAGAGGTATTCAGATGAGGAGGGTCTGTGTTGACCTATTGAGTCAACACAGCCCTGTTTTCAGTTTTCAATGGGTTGGTCTGAATAATTTTATCCCTGATACTACTGCAGTCATTTAAACTATTGTATATGCAGTAAAGAAATTTGTGTTGGCAAAAGGGGGGTAGGAGCTCGATAAGTTTTAAACTTCATCCTACTCCTTTTCGGACATTGTTGTTGGTTTTCTTTTCTTCCTGATTTGTATTTTATTGTCTTATTTGATTAAATAATGTTCGAAATAAAATAAAAAGAAAAAAGAAAGAGAAAAAAAGACCATCGTAAGCCTGCGCGACCACCCTCACATGATCTATGCCTTTTAATCTTAGCTGTTCTTCAGTTGCAGCAGTTACAGACTCTGCATCAAATCCTTTCAGTTCCGGCATAGCCAGCAAATGCTCCTTTACACTCCCTTTAGCTACATAACGGACACATACAGCTAGCTGCTCAGTGCTGCCATCTCTAGCCTCATCTGCCATGACTGAAAACATTCCTGCGTCTTTTATTTCATAAACAATAGTTGCAACTATCTCTTGAGTGCAGCACTGAATGACTTCATTTTGGGATGAAGGTGATAGATATGTACAGTGTGATGGAGCTGAATAGGACTGCAGAAAAGGATCAAACTCTTTCAGGAGATTAATACACTCGAGAAAGTTTCCTTGGTTGTCGCTGGAGATGACCTCATCATGGCCACGAAATGGAATGTTTTGTTTACCCAAAAACTTTGTAACAGCCACCACCCGGCTGAGGTACTCACGTCTCTCTTTGATTTCTTTCTCATTTGCTGAGACTAACTGTTCAACAACACTACAGTGAGCTGCACTGCATTTATAGCCATGCCAGGAGAGCATGCTTGCCTTATGGGCAGGTGATTTCTCATGCTCTCTACAAAGATCCAGAGCATTTTTCCAGTTCTGTAGGCCAGTGTTTACAAAGATGTCATGCTTCAATTGTTTGCCAAAAATCCTAAAAGAAAAACAAAAGGCTGCATCTTTAGATTTGGAGTATTCCAACCACATAAAGCTTTCAAACTACTTGGCATTAAAGGATCGCTTCTTTACACCAAAGTTTGACTGGGGATATTGTGACAAGTTTACTTGGTTTAGGCCAGAATCCTTTCCCCCTAGATCACATGTCCCTCAACATTGTGGACACTGCTTTTCGGCCTTGCCCCCAGTCTGATGTTTTCTGCCACTGTGGCAACTGCTTTCTCAGTCTCATCTCTAGGGTGTGGTCTCTCCTGGCTGTCTGTCTCTTGCTGCCCTTCCTCCTCTCTCTCTTTTTCCCCTGATTCAGCCAGCTCAATTTCTCCTACACTCTGCTTCTCCTGCCTGGTCCAACATACAAAAAATTGAATATGATTAACTGTCGCCTCAGATAACCTTTACAACTAACATTTATCAAATCTGCAAGTGGGGTAGTTTACACTAAATAACTATCATCTCTCTGCCTCTGCACTCCGCTCACCTTAGTTTGAAGCAACATGAAAATATTATTTTTTTGCTGTACAAATATGTACATAGCTTAAAGTCTCCTATCTGCATTTTATATGATCTTCAGTTTTCACATGGGATTATAAGAATAGTGAAAGCTGCTCTGTTTACAAAGTTATCCCACCCTTCCAGTTCCTTGTGACAAAAAAGTCACCTGACCAAAAAGCATTCAGTAAGAAACTGGCAGGTTATTTGTTTTCCAAAAAATTGTTTTTTGTTTTTCCTCATATGGGAGGTTTTGTATTTCTGCCATCGATATTCAAAATCAAATGACTCAGAGGCAAAAAAGAAAAAAAAACATGATTGGGACATTATTCATTGATAGTCAACTCACCTCCGCTCTTGCTCATCAACTTTCATCTCTCCCTCACCTCTTCCAGCACTCTGTTGTTCCACTTTGTTTGGACAGACATGAAAATATATATATATATAAAATGTTTTTCTTCTTGAAGATAGGCCATTTGAGAACCACTGCACCATCCATAGGCTATATCTGTCAACTATCACAAGCTTACTCAAAATCATCATTGATGCAGAGGTCCTGAGCAGAACCAGCAGACCATAACCAACATTATGTTTCATGCTGATGAAACTCACTGGAAATTCCCCCCACAGCTGTATAGCAAATTAATATGGTTGTCTTGATACAAGGAATAACTTTAGCTAACTTAGCATTAATTTAAGACAGACTTATGTTGCCTAGCTAGCTAGGACTTCACTTACCTCTCTCATTCCTCGCTGCTTTATCCCTGCTGCGGGCGAATAACTTTCTGATATCCATCTAGGAGTTACAGTTCCAGTCAAATCAATATCAAAATAATATATTTTACAAGTTGTTGTCGGCTAACGTTACCTACCTCACTCAGTGATTCTCATCGGCTTCCTCTCTCTCTCTCTCTCTCTCTCTCTCTCTCTCTCTCGCTCTCTCGACTTCGAGTTGACATGGAAGTATTATCAACCGAAGTCGCTACACGTGAATAAATTACCATGTTAATTAGCCATGTGCGTATTGTTTATGTGGAGTGAATACAGTAGCACTGAATTACCATACTAAATAGTATGTGCGCTGTAGTCGATGCTATGTAGACTTAAAACTCTGAAGGTATTTTTTTTTTATTGGTGAAATTTTCACTCGGGCACTGCAGATCAATACTGGGGCACGTGCCCGAGTGAAAACTGTCTGGCGACGCCGCTGCTCAAGCCCAACCTAAAACACCCTCAAAATTTAGTGTCCTCTTTTTGGGGATTCAGAATATGGTCACCCTAATATAACTCAAGAAGACACTATGAAACAAAACACCAAAACAGGTAACATCTGGATCTGCAAAAAAGGCAGCAAAAGGCTGCTACAGGACATATTGGTTTTTCTCACAAGTAAAAAAAATTTGGGATCTTGTTGGCCTGTAGAAAAAGTAGAAAGAGTTAAAAATTAATCCAGAAAAGTTGCAGAAAGAGCTTTAGAAATAAAATACATGTTTTTTCTTCAATTTAATGTTTAATGTTGTTGTTTTTAGGTACAAACTGACTTATAAGCTTTGTTAGTTCCAGGTTCAAGTATCGACTACTGTGCATCACAGAGTGGCAAGCTGAGCTTTAATGCATGCTTCATTTTTGCACTTTTTTTCTTGCTGCTACAGACATTTAATTTTTCTCTGAATTATCTTTTTGCCCGTTGTTGGCCTGTGGGGAAATGTTTTATTAGAAATAACTATGGAAAGCTCCAGATAAAGAGTGAATACACCAGATTTTTTAAAGGTTTGAAAGCTTTGTTCATTTCAGGTTCAGTTCATGCAACAAGGTCATTTGCAAGTTCTCAGGAAACATTGAACCAGTCTAGCCCATCACTTGGACAAGCTTTTTTTAATTTTGGCCCACTGTGCATTTGAGTTTGACACCCCTGACTTGGAGTGTTGTGTAGCGTTTGAGTGAAAACAAAACAACATCAGAAAGCCAACTTCATTTCTGTGTTTGATGAAAAATGGCATAAACCTCATTAGTGGATGGTCCTGATTTGTACATGTACATATGATGCAATTATTTTATGTAAAAACTATCTTGTAAATAGGCAAATATGGTGATTTGCTATTTGGTCATTTTTGACTGGACACATAGGCAGATAACATGTTTATACAGTGGACAAAAGCGGGTAAAAATATAAAAACCCAGATACAGTCCCAAACTGTTGTTGTGACAGCCTGTAAACACTTTTATTTCAGCTGTAAACATTTTGGTGGATATGTTTGTCTTTGCTGTAAACATGTTTGTAAACATGTAAATTTCAGCTGTAAACATGTTTGTTTGGACTGACTCACTGTTGGACACAGCCTTTGGTGGACACTGGTGGACCTGACATTATGCATGTTGCTGCTTGGTTGTTTTGAAGGTGGTTTATTAATGAAGTATTTTTCTGGTTTATCGATCATTTCTCAAACATCAGGTAATGTCTGTCAAGTTAAACACATGTATAAGTTTGGCAAGCTGTAGTTCATGTCCATCCTGATTGTTAGTCTGTTCAATCTCAGCAGTAGAAGAAGAAAAGCCTCATACTTAATGTCTGTCCTTCCAGCTGGTTCAAAGATGACGAGCAGATCCTCACCTCCATCCCGGGGTACATTGTTATGAAGGACAGAGACCTCCGCATTGTTGCCAATGAGTTCAATGAGGGCGTGTACACCTGCCGCATCCACCGCCGGGGAGACATTGTGTCAGCCAACTCTTGGGCCATCCGCCTAAAACCAGAGCAGCCGTTCAACAGCTGAGGAAACTAAGGCGGGGATGGAGATGAGGACAAAAAACACATCTAAAGGAAAGGACGGAGACAAGATGGAGGACACCAGGGATAAAAAACAAAACCATAAGGGATGATGGGGTACAAACTGATAAAAGCCCTGAGGTCGAACAGAACATATCAAAGACTCACACAATCAAAGACAAGGACAAACATGAAGACAGACATGGATGTGGGCAGACATGTTTATAGACAGATATGTATTGACAGACGTGGATGTGGACAGACGTGTGTGGACAGACATGTTTATAAACAAATATGTATGGACAGATGTGGACAAACGTGCATGGACAGATATGTTTATAGAAAGACATGTCAATCAATCAAACATTCAGACTTTATTTGTATAGCACTTTTCATACATTGTGATTTAGAAGTGCTTTACAGAAAATCATTAAAATCATAAAAAAAAGAAAAATGAATCATTCAAGTGTTAAGATGAGCAGACAAGTAAAATAAGACATACATTGAAAAATGATAAATATATTCATACATTCACACACACATACATACATGCACACATATACAAACACACACATACATGTATATGTACATATACACATTGTACAAATAAATTTTTAAATAAAATTTAAACAGCACACAATGACCTGAGAAAGTTAGGACACGCTATCATGAGATCATAATGAGGAAAATAGATAAAGAAATGAAATAATAAATAGAATGATAAAACACTAAAACCTAAAAGAACACCAGACAACACTAGATGAGAGAATAAAAAAATGTCAGAAAAAGTAATAAAACAGAATGAGAGTAGGACAAAAATTAATTTAAAATATTAAAACTTGAATAAATATATGAATAAATAAACAGTAAGCTCAGCTAAAAGTTTAACTGAAAAGGTAGGTCTTAAATTTACTTACTTAAAAACATGGAGACTCTGTGCTGTCCTCAGGTCTTCAGGTTAGGTGTTCCACAGACGTGGCCGTGATAATAAAACCGTGGGTCTCTGGGTCTGACTTTTGGCACTGTTAAAAGACCACCACCTGAAGACCTGAGGGCTCTAACAGGCTTGTATGGTAGAAGCATATGTAGTAAAAAAAAAATTGGTGTTAGACCATTAAGAGCTCTAAAAAAAACAGTAAGAGAACCTTAAAATAAGTTCTAAAAGATTCTGGAAGCCAATGCAGAGACTTTAAAATTGGTGTAAAGTGAGCTCTCTTTCTTGTCTTCGTCAGCATCCTAGCAGTTAAGTTTTGAAAAAGCATAAGTTGAGAGATGTTCTTTTTGGGAAGACCAGAAAGAAGAGCATTACAGTCATCAATTCTGCAAGTAGTAAAAGCATAAACTAGAGTCTCTGCATTGGCTTGAGAGAAAACTGTTGCACTCTAGCAATTTTTTTCTGGTGATAAAAAGCTTTCTGTATAACGTCTCTTATGTGTGTCTCAAAATTAAGATTTTGGTCAAATATCATACCTAGACTCTTTACTTGGTTACACTAATGAAAAGACAGTGTTTGGAGTTTTGCTTCCAGTCCCTCATTCTGAGCTCCGGTACCAATGACTGTAACCTGCATTGTTGAGCTGTAAAAAGTTGTCTGCCATCCATGACTTAATATCTTAGATACAGTTAAAAAGGGTATTAATCTGTCCTGGGTTGTCAGGAGACACTACAATATAGAGCTGTGTGTCATCTGTATAGCTGTGTAAGTTAATGCTGTGTCCTAATGACATTTCCCAGAAGCAACATGTAGAGGTTGAAAAGTGTCCGATTTCGGCATCAACCAGGACAAACTTCTCCTGTGTTTCCTCATCTAAAAACACTGAATTTACAGTGTTAATAGCTTTCAGCTGAGTGTGAGAGAAATTTGATCTGATAAAATCTATCTTACTACTGAAGTGGACTGCAAAATCCTCACATGATGAGCTAGTGCACAAATCAGAGGGTAGATTAAAACTGGGATTCAGTATTCGGTCAATAGTTGAAAAGAGAAATTTTAGATTGTTTGGATTTTCAATTATTAATTTTGAAAAATGATTATTTGATTGCCCTATGAAAAATATATAATTGTTCTTGGAAAATGTGGTAGTTTATTCTCTTTTTTTGCCATTTTCTTTCTGCCTTTCTACAGTTGTATGGTTTCTTCATTTCTCCTGGGTGGAGTTAGATTTGTTATTATCGGTTTTACTTTTAAAGGTGCAATTTTGTCAAGCGTGGACTTAAGTTTGCCGTTAAAACTGTCCACAATAAAATTACAGGTGGAAGGTAAAATGTCAGGAGGAGTTCCTTTGAAAATATCAATAAAATTTGCAGCCACCACAGGGGTAAGATAGCATTTCCTAACAGTTCACTGAGTCATTTCCTGTTGGTTAAAATCATTCACAGTAAAAAGACACAAAAATGATCAGACAAGCCCACATCAACAACTGGGGTGATGTTTGCTAACAGGCCATATGTTCAAACAGGATCGAAAATGTGGCCTTTGTTGTGAGTGGGCTGAGTGATATGTTGAATATAATTCATACTATTAAACAAATGTAAAAATTCGGCAGTCAAAGAGTCTGATTGATTGTCTACATAAATGTTAAAATCACCTCAAATAATAACACGATTGTATTTAGCGAGGATGATGGGAAGTAATTCTGAAAATTCGGAGAAAAGGGAAAAATCTTCTAGGTAGCATTTAGACTGTTACACAATGTTGGAGGACTGCTAAAAGTAAAGGAATGATATCCAAAAGAATTAAAATCTCCAAAAAAATTGTCCTTGAAACAGTAGGACGCTGAAAGAATTGCTGCAGTACCCCCACCCCTTTTGCCTTTCCTAAAAGAGTGTAAAAATTTATTGTTTGGTGGTGAGGCCTCTAGCAGGGTTGCAGGTCCATCACTGCTTAACCAGGTCTCAGTTAAAAGCATGCAGCCGATATTGATATCTATAATCAAGTCATTAATAAGAAATACTTTGTTTAAAAGAGATCTCACATTAAAAATTGCTATTCGCACTGTCCTTGTTGCGGGGCGGATAATAGCATATTACAGGAGAATCGTTCACTTGCGGATAAAAGCACCAAAATTGGCACACATACTCCTTAGGAGTTGCTCTTTTGATATTTCCGTCTGGCCAAATGAAAATTTAAGATGGCGGCCATTTTTCAAGATGGCCACCATTGAAAATACAGTAATATTGCATTTTGCAATAAAATCCCATAGACTTGTCCTATTTGGATGATCTTGGTGTCAAATCATACATTTTCCACTATGCAGAATCCAAATTTGGACCCATGGACTTACTTACTGGCTTCCTTGCACCATATTTCAGTCCTGGAATCCTAATATTCTGATCCTAATTAGGTCTGAATCATGTGAGACTTGAGTAAAATGGTTGGTAGCCTATATCTTAGTGTTGTTAGAGGTCTATGTGTGTGTGTGTGTGTGTGTGTGTGTGTGGGGGGGGGGGGGGGCATGGACTTACTAACTGGCTTCCTTGTACCATATTTCAGTCCCATAATCCTAATATTCTGGTATTTATGAGGTTTACATTATGTCCGACTTGGGTAAAATGGTTGGTAACATATATCTTAGTGTTGTTAGAGATTTAGTATGTGTGTGTGTGTGTGTGTGTGTGTGTGTGTGTGTGTGTGTGTGTGTGTGTGTGTGTGTGTGTGTGTGTGTGTGTGTATGTGTGTGTGTGAGAGAGAGAGAGAGAGACTGAAAAAAATGTGTCTGAGTGTAAAAAAAATCCAAAAAAGAAAAATGCTTGACCTGCCTGCATTACATCTCACTTAATTATTAGGCAACACTTCTCACTCGCACATACACTTTCTTACAACATTACTATTAATCTGGCTGGGGTGGCACCATGCAGTCATGAAGAAGCTGACACCCAGATCTTTGTGCATGCCAGGCATGCCACAGAAGCAGGCAGCAAGGTCATCATGGTCAAAGCCAACGACACAGATGTTGTTGTCATCACAGTGAGTGTTCTGCAGGCACTTCAGAACCTCGGTCTGCAGCAGTTGTGGGTTGCCTTTGGCCAAAGACAGAACCTGAAGTGGATTCCTGTTCATGACCTGTGTGGCACTCTTGCAGAAAAGAGCAAAGGGATGCTCTTCTTCCATGCATTCACTGGTTGCGATGTTGTTTCAGCATTCCGTGGCAAAGGGAAGAAGTCTGCTTGGCAAACCTGGAATGTTTGTGATGAGGCTTCCAGTGTCTTCAGCAAACTCAGCCATTACCCACCTGTATTGGATGATGAAGACCTGAAAACCCTAGAGAAGTTTGTGGTCATGTTGTACGACAGATCCTGCACAGCTGAAGGTGTCGACGATGCAAGGTTGGACATGTTTGCTCGGAAGCAGAGGCCGTATGAAGCCACTCCTCCAACTCAATCAGCAGTTAAGCAATATGTCATGCGTGCATCCTACCAAGCAGGCTGCATCTGGAGTCAGTCAATAGTATGTCAACCAGAAACACATAGTCCTGCCAACTGGGGCTGGACCAAGAAAGGAGATCTGTGGCAGATTGTTTGGACAGAGCTCCCACCCATTGCAGAGAGTTGCCAGCAGCTGGCCAAGTGTGGATGCAAGTTGGAATGCTGCGGTCGATGCAAATGCTACTGCTTTGGTCTGACCTGCACAGCACTGTGCAGCTGCTAGTGTGAGGTTTAGAAACGCTGTAGTAAAACCCTACTCATCCAAACAGCCTACTTGTAAAACAAAGAAAAAAAAACAAAAAAAAAACAACCTGCCTCGGTGGGATCACCACCTTATCGTGGTGGGGCAGTTTGTGTGTCTCCATGACCCCTAGAGCTATGCCGGCTGGAGTATTGTACTCCTGGCAGGGTCACCCACGCCAAACAGCTCGAAGGATAGAGACCAGACAAAGAGTGATCCCATGGTGCTACCATGCATTTTAGGTGAAATTCTAATTTATCAGAATATTAGGATTCTGGGACTGATATGTGCAGTGAGGACACACCCTTGCCCACGCCCTTGCCCTCCCCCCCCCCCCCCCCCCACACACACACACACACACACACACACACACAATAGACCTCTAACAACACTAAGATATAGGCTACCAACCATTTTACTCAAGTCTCACGTGATTCAGACCTAATTAGGATCAGAATATTAGGATTCCAGGACTGAAATATGGTGCAAGGAAGCCAGTAAGTAAGTCCATGGGTCCAAATTTGTATTCTGCATAGTGGAAAATGTATGATTTGACACCAAGATCATCCAAATAGGACAAGTCTATGGGATTTTATTGCAAAATGCGATATTACTGTATTTTCAATGGTGGCCATCTTGAAAAATGGCCGCCATCTTAAATTTTCATTTGGCCAGACGGAAATATCAAAAGAGCAACTCCTAAGGAGTATGTGTGCCAATTTTGGTGCTTTTATCCGCAAGTGAACGATTATTAAACTTATCTGCCCAGCTACAAAGTCAGCAGGGGCTACACATCAAAAGAAAAAAAAAAAGCCCTTTTTTATTTCTAGGGGGCACAGAACAAAAGTTTTTCTCCCCCCTGCTTGTGGTGTTGACATGTAGTTACAGTAAGACTGGTTTGTGCTCAAGTCCTCTTTTTTCTGTGCAGCTCCGTTTTTAAAAGTTATTAGGGAGATCATGTTTGCTATGATTGACACCTGATAATGCCTATTGGCGTTCAAGGATTGCGTAGCTTATCCGGGGGATATGCTGTTTGAGCCGAGCATCATCACAGCGACCTTCAGTGACTCTCTCACCACATGCATACAATGCTATTGTGAAACTTTGGTATCAGGAAATGAAGAAAAATCGCGGAATACCGAGAGCTTTTGGGCTTCAAATCCATATACAGGTGGGAGGCGGAACCAAGCTGTCCATAGTATATAAAGTCTATGGTTTTGCTAATGTGTGGTCATTACTAAAGTTGGTATTACTAGAGAAGCAAGTGGTTGGCAACATTCATCTTTTGACAGGGAGTCTAACTCGGTGTTGTGGTGTGTTTGGCCCTAACTTAATTTTACGCCGGATTATACCTTTAAGTCATATTGGTTAGAAATAAATGAAGACCAAATAAAAATCTATATTTGATGCAAAATTATTGATCAGCAGTGAAAGAAGAAGACTAGCCCTTAACAACCCTCCCTCCTCCCCTGGTACAACCTGTCCACAGCAGCAGGTGCCCTTTGTGATGGCTGGTACTTGTTAGTGCCTTTGAGTGTTGTGACTTATTTACAGTGGGAAAACATCAAAGTTTAAAAGAGCACCATGGCCACGCCTTTTCACCTACACACATGATTTCTTGGTATGGTCTTCTTCAGGGTCTCTACTGTTACGGAGCCCCTAAAGGGACATGGATGGACTTTTTTTTTTTGCGAGATCTCGCAAAAGTATTGCGAGAGCTCGCAATAAGTATTGCGAGATCTCGCAAAAGTATTGCGAGCGCTCGCAATAAGTATTGCGAGATCTCGCAAAGTTCTGTCCTACTTCGGTGAACCGGAAGTAAAACAGACACACATGATGGAGGAGCGTACACATCATAGACATAATAAAAGGGTAGACCCCGCTGGGGGTGCTGCGCAGCGAGAAATGCGGCCGCCATCTTGGTCAGGTCAAGCTTCCCATACGCTCCGGTCAATCATATTCATTCATTCATTCATTCAGCGATGCCGGAGCACTGTGCGGCGTATTCCTGTGCCAACAGGCGGACAGCAGAGAACAGGGCTCAAGGAATAACTTTTCACAGTTATGATTAAACGTTTTTTCAACATTACACTTGACTGTAGAGTCATTTGTAGGCCAAAGAGGAAGACAGTGGTGCAGAGTGAGGCAGATGACCGGACCAAGATGGCGGCCGCATTTCTCGACAGCGCCCATTCGTGGTAGCGGCCGATGCGGGGTCTATCTTTTATTATGTCTATGGTACACATCATCCGTGCTCTGTTGCGCCTTCTTCTTCTTATTATTATTATTATTTTAGGCTATTTTAGGCGTGTTTTACTTCCGGTTCACTGAATGGAGAAAAAACTTTTGCGAGATCTCGCAAAAAGTATTGCGAGATCCCGCAATACGTTTTGCGAGATCTCGCAAAAAGTATTGCGAGATCTCGCAATACTTTTGCGAGATCTCGCAAAAAAAAAAAGTCCATCCATGTCCCTTTAGGGGCTCCGTACTACTGTAGACTGAAAGAGAAATAAAATCCAAACTGTAAATGGTTTGCTTTGGAGCCAGCCATTTGTAGGCAAAAAGCCCCATTTGTGTTTGAGGGGGCGCTGTTCCCCAAGTAAGCCTCTTAGAAAAAGTTGTACCTCAGTTTGCAATTTTGGTTGTATCTCCATTTTGACATTGGAACCATCAAGAGGATGCCCCTCCGGTTCTGTGTACCAAACTTCATGTGTCTGTACATGTACAATGTGTCAGGTGTGTCCTGAACTAATTTTAGCTTCATTGCATAAGGAAGGAATAACAGGCCCTGAACAGAAAAAAAAACATGCATTCCTTTTTACCACCAGGTGGTGCTTCGACATATAGATGCACTTTTGGTGTCACACAATTTGGGGCCAGACTGTTATTAAATTATTAAAATCTGGTGTAACTGGGACCATGAAAGGCAGAGTTATGGCCAGATATATGCTTGCAGAGACACATCCTACTTTGCGGCCCCTCGGCGAGGTGATACGAAATACAATTGGCCATCAACTACAAAAAGTTTTTAGTTAGACGGTCCTATGCACCTCAAAAACTCACAAAGTCAGCAGGGGCTACACATCAAAAGAAAAAAAAATGCCCTTTTTTATTTCTAGGGGGCACAATTTTGGAAACAAACAAATGCCCTATTAATGCAGAAGACAGTCTTAAGATTAGAGAGTCTGATGTCTGCAAGACTTCTGAAAAATAAGAACCAAACTATTCAAATGTTCTGCTCACTCAGTACCACCCCTATAGTACCTAAACTACCACAAAGAAACTGTATTTAGGCCCTTACTGCAGCTCTCACTTTAAACGTTCATCATACAGGTCAACAAAAACTAAAAAGACAAACAGAAAGGCAGTTGGGGCAGTTTTGTGTAGTGACAGGACCCCAGAGATTGGAGGATATTCTCCAGGTATGTTGTCTCTCAGCTGACACCTGGGGGGTATTCCAGAAAGCAGGTTCAACATACTCTGAGTCTATCCCTGAACTCTGAGTTGACTTACTCTGAGATGGGAGACTCTGAGTATCCGGTTCCAGAAAAGCTGATCTGAATTAGTTCAATCAACTCTGAGTATGATAACCTGGAGTTACGCGCGTGCACAACCATTATAAAAAGCCATCATCAATGGAGCCCCGATACCACGAGTCACCATGACAACAGAGCAAAAACGGTCAATTTATTTCACCCCGGTGGAGTTGGAGGTCCTTATGCTGGCCTACGGCGAGTATGAGAACATTTTTCGCTGCAAATCCAACACGGCTGCAGCAGCGAAGGAGAGAGAGACGGCATGGGAGAAAATTGCTGCGCGAGTCAATGCCTAAGTTTGAATGTACTATTCCACTGACGTAACATATAAGATCGAAGCATAGTCTATAGTTATGAATATAAGTAGGAATTAAATCTGATTTTCATTTAGGTGCAATCCAACGGGAGAAAAAAGAACTTGGCAGCAGCTCAAAATGAAACATAAAAACATAATTCAAAAAGGTAAGGCATATTTTGCTAGGCTGTGATTGCACCTCACTTTGGTTTTAATTTAATTATTTTAAATGGACTTAGGCTATTAGACAAAGTCAATATTAATTTAAACTAAAATATTAATTCAGCGGCTACTTCAAATAATCATTTAAACCCCAAACAAAATGTAGTTTTTCAACGTCCTCTCACTTAATTCTACACTTCGTGGATTAACACTTGATACAAACGCATTTATATTTTAGACCTATTGAAGTCATTTAAAATGTGACGCTGTAGCCTACACCAACACTGATTAAAATACTATTTTAAAATAAACATTGACTTCTGCTCAGCCAACAGAAAGAAGGCAGAGGCCCGAAAAACGGGTGGAGGGCCACCTCCACTACATCTGACGGAGGCTGAGGAGCTGGCCCTCAGCCAAAACAGGGGTCGCTCTGTGGCTGAAGGCATCCCCGGGGGAAGCTCATCCGAGCCTGTCACCCCCCAGGACACAAGTCCCTACATCAGATGCAAGTATACACTTATGTCTTTAAAAAAAATAAAACTAATATACAAATATATATAGCCTACTTTTTAACAAATATATATCCACCCACCCAACAGTTGTGGATGGTGTCATCTGCCTGCTTCAGCCTCCGACAGAAACAAACCCTGTAGCTGTAAGTCTTTCATACTCAGATTCCTCAGATGGTAGTTCAAAGTATTCTGAAACAGTATATTTTCCTGCATTACAGGAGGGGGAGGAGGAGGATGAAGAAACACTGTCTGCTGCCACAGGGAGAGATCCAGAGGGGCATCCTGAAGTGTGTCTTAATATATAGCTACTGGCAGTGCCCATTCATTTACATTCTAAAGTGGAATTTGGAGTTTGACATGTACACTGAATACACGGCCGGAGAAGGTTATTTAGATAAATTATACAGTTCAAAGAAAAGCGGTAGCGTTCGAAAATAAATTCTTCTGGAAATGATAAAACGTCTAATCTGGGTCGGAAGATTCTCTCGCGACGTAAACCGTTGCGCATTATTCTGGCTTCGATGTCGATCGGATTTTCAAGGAATGGACAATCCATGTTCAACCGCTTTCTTTGTGTGGGAGGAGACATGTAGAAACTCTGGGTCTCTTGTAGTAAACCTGTCAGCGAGCAGGTTATGTTCACAGAGTAAGTTACCGCAGTAACTGACCCAGTGTTTAAGTTACCTCTCTTTCTGGAACGGATAACTCAGAGTTTCCCTCATCTCAGGGTTAACTTACTCAGAGTTTTTCACATAACCCGCTTTCTGGAATACCCCCCTGGACTGATGTGACTGCAGTGATGCATCGGGGATACGCCGAGTTGTTGACAATAGGAGAGATTTGGTAAGCTCTCCTTTACCTTTATTTAATGACAACACCGTCTGGTGTTTCTGCTCAAACAGCTCCATCCAGTGGACACATAGTCACTGCAGCAGCCCTGAACAAAGAACTCATCAGTTTGATTTTTGTCTTTGCAGCAAACAGAAGCTTCAGCAGAGACTTCCTCTTGTTCATTCACTCATTCAGTCTAATCTCAGACTCATTGAGACCTTTACAGACTCAAACAAGAGACATAAATTTGATTTAATTAGCACTTCCCACAGATAACTACCAGCTTTAAAGACTTGTACTTAAGTCTCACAGGTCACCTGATAGAACTTGTTTAGCTCTGCTGGCCAATCACTGTGTTTCCAAACATTCTTAACTGACAGTTCAACTGTTTCTCCTAAAATATCATGAGCTGCAGAGAATGCACATGCGCACGTACACACAAAGACACAGCAGCCATCTTCAAAATGAGACTTTATTAACCCTGTCCAGGTGAAGCTGCACACAGTGCACTCACACACACACACCTGCCAGCACCTCCTGACCTTCTGATTCAAAAGACCTTCATCATCATCATCGTCATCTTCATCATCATCACTGTTATCATCATCACACTGAGGAAGAGGAGGTGTTGACACAGGTTCAGTTACAGGAGCTGGACTCTGACCCCTTTTCTGATAAAGTGTAATCAGTGGGGGCATGGCTTAAGCACAGGTAAACAGAGAAAGGCACACTGTGGATGTTTACAAAAAGACACTGAGAAGGTTGGCGAGCAGGACACGTGAATCGACATGATAACTTTGTGGAACATTGTGTGTGTGTGTGTGTGTGTGTGTGTGTGTGGGGGGGGGGGGGGTCATGTTTTGTGTGCAGACAGACAGCTGCCTCAGCTCAGGAATGTTTGGGATTACTTCAGTTCAAAGGTGGAGTGGGCGAGGCCATCCTCACCACCACTGGAGCTGCTGCTTTTGTAGCCCCGCCCTTTGCTAGTGACATCATTTTACATGCCCATCCTGATGCTCTGGATGATCTGGAAGATGGCTGCAGACACACACACACAAACACACACACAGAGTTATGACTAGAATTGTTTACATGACAATGGAGGTTTATTTGTAAACAGTAAGAAATGCTTTTTATTCTGATGATGCAGTTTAACACAGATCGATCACACAGACTCACTGAAACTCAGAGTGAAGAGAAAGATTTTACAGACTCTCCCTTTTAACTGTGTGTTAGTGTCTTAGCTGATCTCAGGTCTGTTTGATGCTCTGTCAGATTTCTCTCTGAGTGAGACCTCAGTACACTGACTGATCTTTGACACCCCTGGGCATGCTCAGATAAATCCCGCCCACACACAGAGGATGCCTAAGGTGTTTGACTTGTTGACTTTCTGTCTGCAGTCACAGTGACACAGGAGCACACACTGACATCTAGACCAGACACTGGGCCCTGTCCATTTGTCTGTTTGGACACTTAGCCCCACCCCTTCATGTGATTGGGCACTTAGCCCCACACTTCCGTCTCTGGGCTGGGTTTTAGTCCCTCAGGTGATGTAATAATCTCAGTTGCTCCTTGCAGAGGCTCTCATTAGCTGTTTGTTCGTTCTGGTCTGATAAAGTTTCTCTGTAACTTTATAGACAACGATAATCGGCTTAGTCTCTTTGATTTTGAAAAACTGCTCTGAAAGCTTTTTAAACAGTTAAACCAACCTTAGGATTTCTTAACTCATTTCGGAGGGGTGTGATTTGTTTGATTGTTTGTTTTTCAGACTGTATCTCTGTCAGGGACACAGCAATGAAAGGGACACTCTGAGAAAAAGTTTATCTGTGACTTTAACAAACAAACAAAAAAATTGACTACAGTGTGTTTGTTGGAAGAAGAGTAACTCACCTGATCCACAGACGACAAAAACAAAGAGAGCGAGCAGCCACGGACCCACACCTTTGTCGTCCCCTAGGTTCCTCTGAAACACACGCACACACACACACACAGAGTGAGAGAGAGAGATAGATTCAATAAATGTGTTTATAATAAAACTCTTAGTCTGATAAACAGAATGTGTCTGTGTGTCTCTATATCACTCTTTGTCTGTGCATGTGTGTGTCTGTCTTCACTAAAAATCTGTCAGATTTACCTGAGCTGTTTATCTCTGGGTAAGTTAATGAATAAATTTAATATCAGCTAGTCTCTGCTTGGGTCAGCTCTTTCCATCTTTGAGTTTAAATTTCTAACGTAAAGGAGGTGAGTTTTTATTATTATTATTATTTAAATCCTTTTATTTAAAAAAGAGTGTCCTTACATAGTTTTATTTTTGAACTAAAGGAGGTGAAAATGTTTTATTTAAATCTTTTGAATAACTGAGGATGCCTTTTCAAAAAGTTTAATTTTTGTACTTAAGCAGGTGAATGTGTTTTTATTTTAACTTTGTTATATCAATGAGGATGTCTTAACAAAGTTTATTTTTTAACCAAAGGAGGAGAAAATGTTTTTATTGTTTTCTTTTGATTAATTGAGGATGGCTTTAGAAAGTTTAATTTTCTAACTAAGGAGGATATTCCAGCGTAAATTTAAGTTAGGGTCAAGGTCACAGTAACACCGAGTTAGACACCCCCTCGAAGATGAATGTTGGCCACTGCTTGCTTCTCTAGTTATACCAACTTTAGTAATGACCGCAGGATAGCAATACACAGCAGTCTTTGCCTCCATGTGCAAACCTCAACCACAAAGCCACTCAATAGCCACAAATAATGCTCAGAACAACACATCAACAGTGCATCAACAACATCAACAGTGCGTATAGGCTCCCAGCCATAGCACTAGCCACCCAACATCTTTTTAGCTTTGTCTGATTTCTTTAGCAAAGAGACTAAAGACAACTTCCCCTCTCTCCTCCAGTAGCCGCTTGTTTGTGGGGAGAGCCCTGCCGAGTTGATCACTGAGTGCAGCGGATGATTTCCTTGAAGTAATAATCATCATATTAATCATTTTGCACTGCAGGCACGGTAGTTCTTCTGCCTAAGCGTCTCGGTCTGATTGCATTTCCATAGGGAAATTATCATAAATGTTTTTCCTTGAGCTGCAAAACTCAATTGCACTCGGTGATCGACTTGTCAGGGCTCCCCCACAAACAAGCAGCTGCTGAAGGAGAGAGGGTGAGTTGTGTCAAGTCTCTTTGCTTAAGAAATTAGGCAAAGCTAAAAAGATGTTTGGTGGCTAGTGCTATGGTTGGGAGCCCATATGCGCTGTTGATGAAATTAGGTTCTGTTCTGAGCATTATTTGTGGCTATAGGTTGGCTTTTTGGTTGAGGTAGACCACTGTGTATTGCTATTGCTGCAGTCATTACTAAAGTTGGCATAACTAGAGACGAAAGCGGTCGGCAACATTCATCTCTCGACGGGGTATCTAACTCGGTGTTACGGTGTGTTTGACCCTACCTTAATTTAACGCCGGAATGTCCCTTTAAAGGTGGTGAAGGTGTTTTTACTTTATCTTTTGATTAATTGAGAATGCTCTAGGAAACTTTTATTTTTTTTAACAAAATGAGTTCATAAAGTCTCTGTGAACCCTTTTTAATTAATATTTTTCCACCCAGTTCATTTGAATGCATCTCTCTGAAGTCTCTGTAGTTTAACGTTAGTGAGTGCGTACGGTATAATTCCTGGTCCTGACTCTCTCAAAGCTGTTTTTGTCACCATTTGAACAAAAAAAATTACTTAGAATTACGGCTCTGATTTATCATTGATTATTTTATCTGAAATCCGTGTTAATCATACTTTATAGTGGTTCTAATCTGGGGTTAAAATGCAGCAGACGGTAACTCAGCGGACCCTCTCTGGGTCTGGACCTGCTTTCTTCTTGGGTCTAGACCCGAACAGAGGTCCTGATAGAAGCCGGGCTCTTAGCTCCGGTCCAGAGCGCGTCTATGCTGCTGTATTTTCGGTATTTATTCATCAGTTTTTCCCAATAAGAAAAAGGAACAGAGTCGTTGTTAAACTCACTGTTGACTTGGCCACGTTTCCTCGCTGTGTGATGTTCTTGCTGTGTTTCTCGTTCGCCATGCGGATCCGCTGTTTGGCCACCATTTTTTCTTCTTTTCTTTCTTTGGTTCAAATGAAATAAGCTTTATTTGGAACTCTTCCCTCTTCTCTGACTCTGTGATGAATCTGCAGCGCTGACGGACTGGAAGATCTACAATCTGTCTACGTACTCAAAATGATTATGTTCCGCCCCCGGGCTGCGTCACTCACTGCAGCTACCCACGTAAAGTCACTAAATGTCCAAAAAAACAAGGTCCTGTTTACCTCTTCAAGTTAAAACAAATATCGCGCTGTAGTTTGGTAAAACACCAGATAAAGAATGTCGATGTGGACAATGTGACTGTCTCTATGTCTCTCTACTAACTTCTTGAATTCTGTTTAATCTGTGCATGAAAATCGTTTCCCCTTTGCTCATTGAAAGTGATGTATGCTTGGTTAAGATTTGAACTAAAAATATGTTTTTCCTTTGCATAACATATCCGTTTTAAAATCCCCTTGTTGAGATTTTGTATTAATGTTAATCAGATGTTGTTACATAAATGTTTACCTACTGCCCTGTTCCCTTTGTATTGTGGTGCCCAATAACAAAAACATCAAGGCACTGCCCCTCCAAAAAAATATAAGGGTCCAGTACCCTGGGGTGCAACCCCCGAGGAACTATTGTAATAGTGTGTTTTTTTTTCTTATTCCTTTAGCAGACAAATTTTGATTGCTATTAGTCCTTCTGCTTAGAGTTGTGGAACAAATTATATCTCAAAACGTGTGGTTTGCTCAGGATTGGTGTGCTGTTACTTTCTTCTTCCTCTTTCCTTCCTTTTTTGCGACATAAGTTACAAAAAACTTAAATGAGACAAGCCAGAAAAAGGAGCAATAATTTGAGTTTTTTTTAAACGTCTACAGCACCAGCTCTGTTTTTTTTTTTTTTTTTGTAAAGGTGACTAAAAAGATAGTTTGTATATAATATTACAGTGTGACTAGTATTACTTGTTGGAAATCTCTTAAGAATCTTACCATAATGTACACATCCCGGCAGTAACCCCCGTGGCTATTTCAAAATTTCCCAGAGGGAATCTTCTAGATATTAATGTACTGAAAGGCCACCCTGCCTGATTGGGATGTTATGTTGTTCCTCTTGATAGTTTTGTCGGCAGACATTGCATATTTATTTTGAAAGCGGAAACTTTTCCTCTTTCAGTTATTTTCCGACAACTTTACGAAGCTATAGACGGCAGCAAAATCTAAATAATTGTAAACAATAAAGTTTTGTGTTCTATTCGAGATGATTGCTCCAAATTCTTTAACTGTAGTTATTACTAATTCTGGAGAGGTTAATTTCACCCTAATCTTGACAAATTTAAAGACGTGTTTATCAACGGGCTGACTGTTTGCTGATGTGGCACTGAGACCCCCGCCTCCTGCTGCCTTTACGCATTTCCGGGAAACAGCCTGTCATTTTCCGGCACTTAAACATGGCGCCCCCCATCCCGCTGTTGGCAGGTAAAATTATATTTATTAGACGCTGTTCTTAGCTGAAAACACGAACACCGACATGCTGCGCCTGACGACTGAAAGTCTAAAACAGCGACACAAAGAAGCTCTGATTTTTTAGCTTAATGAACACCACACCCAACCCCGCGTCTTTCTGCTGTGTTTTAATAGTTGACCATTCTCAAGTATAAGTTATAGCCTGTCACCGAAATATGTCAGCCTCACTGAGAGAGAGAAACGTGGGTGTTTATTCGTCATGGATAGAAGCCACAGAGTGAAATCTGTTCAGATGTATCATCATTACACCTGTCTGCTCACCGTCAGTCTCCGAGAGGGAAACCGAATGTCAGCTGATTAACTCAAAAAAATAACACAAAAACAACTAAGATAAATCTACTATCTTACAGATTAATGAGAGACGGGTTTAAAGGTATCACGTGTCAGACCAGGTAATGTGTTCAGCGTGATTTAATAAGACAGACGGAGCAGTTGGTGGTCATCTGTAAATTGAAGTGAAAGATTTTCTAAAGGTTTGGACTTTACATTTGAATCAAATTTGCCCTCGGTGTTAGCCAGGTGTGCCCCACAGTCACACTTTGTTACACCCTTCCGGTTTAATGTTGGTTTGTTCAGGTGTTTGTCAGGTGAAAAGGGGAGACAGGTGCAGTGAAAGGCTGTTTATTGAAGACTTAAAGCTCCAGTGAGAAGTTTTTTTTACATTGTTAATATAGACTGAATTACATACCAATGCCTTTTTATGATGATGACAAGTCTATCAGAGATAAGTGTGACCATTTTTGTTTGCAATGTCAAATCCCTGAAACCATTTTTTTTAACAATTTCATATGAAACATTCACACTACATTGTAAGTTAATATTAATATAAGATAATATTATTAGACAGTCAAAAGTCAGTAGGATGAATTTATTTAGTATGTAGAGGGGTACCAAAAAAAATGACACAGACGGAAAGTTCCTCACTGGAACTTTAAAGACGGATTTCTGTTACAGGTTTGGTCCTCTGTGTTTCAGTCTGTTTTTGTTTTCAGGTAATGAGTCATATGAACAAAATCATGTAGCTATAGTTTAATGTTCACCTTTCATCTAATGTTACCTCAGCTCAGATCTACTTTAATTATTAAAAACTATTTAAGAACAGTTATTGATTAAAGGGATGAGCCTTAGAACAGGAAACACATACAGAAAAGGCTGATGATGTTTTAAAAACATGAAAAATGTTAAAACTTTATTATTCTGGGAGTCTACATGTACTGACCACCACACCATCCTGACCACACCTGTACAGCTACAATAACTGTTTCTGTGTGTGTGTGTGTGTGTGTGTGTGTGTGTGTGTGTGTGTGTGTGTGTGTGTGCGTGTGTGTGCGTGCGCGCGCGCGTGCGTGTGTGCGTGTATGTGTATGTGTGTGTTGCAGTGCGTGGGTCAGATGGGACATCTCTGCTCTGTGGTCCTCCCAGGTGTGAGCCGCACTTAGCCTTCAAGAGGTAACTACATCACACCTGTAACATCATTACTGCACATTTCTGTCTTGATAGAGCAATAAAAATGTTCCTCTGTGTGTGTGTGTGTGTGTGTGTGTGTGTGTGTGTGTGTGTGTGTGTGTGTGTGTGTGTGTGCACACCTGCGTGCGTGCCTGCGTGTCAGAGACTCTCGTCCCAGCAGGTGTTTGACCTTCAGCAGAGATGGAACACTGTTTAGCTGGTGCAATGGACACAAGTTAGTGATAATTATTGTCATTGTAGTGAACAACATTAATCCCGCTAAGTTAGTCCAAAACAAAGTTAGGTGTTTTTCAAATAATTTAATACTCACTTGACAAGGTTGCAAATACAGCAAATTAAAATGCTGACTCTAAAAACATATAAAAGGTTTTTATTTATAATCTCAACTGGTTTTACACTTGATTTCTAAAAAAATGTTTCAGAGGAACAACCAAACAGGTAAAAAGTTGTTTAATGCTAAGATAAACTGCTGGAGGAACATCTCAGACTAATGAGGTGAATTTCCAAAAGGTTAGTTACATGACAGGGTATAAAAAGGACATTCAAGAGAGGCTGATGGTGAGAAAGGATGGAAAGAGGTATACCACTCTGTGAGAGACTGTGTGAGCTAATAGTTCAACAGTTTACATGCAGGTTGAAACTGAGCAATGCAAACAATGCTATCTGTTTGACAGGCACAGTGATTTGTCAGTGCATTTATTCAGTCATAACTTGATGAAAATACACAGATTTTCGCGCAATTTCTTTTTTTGCAAACGTCATACGTGTAGGTGTAACGCAGGACAAATGGTTAGTTAGCACATAGTTTCAAGTCTCTGAGAAACTACCGTATTTTAGCCCTCTTTCCTCCTGTCTTCCCGTATTTGTATTCTCCCATATTACAATGCAATTAAAAAAAAAACAATCCTCTGTCTCTCTAAACCAAGGGTGGGCAATTAATTTTTACATGGGGCCACATGAGAAACCTTGACTGTGTTGAAGCTGGAGGGCCGAAACAACAATAACTTCAACTTCAAATCAGGGGGGTTCACACATACAGAAAAACAAGCCCAAAATAGCACACACAAGACTCACGGGTTTTACAAGTGATTTCCGAGAGAAACAAGCCTAAAGTCTTTTATAATAAGGAGACTTGGCAACTAAGGCGTCTACGTATATTTTGCTGATGTTTAAACTTGTCTCTGTACACAAATGCAGATCTAGGATGTACGCACGTGCGTCCAAATGGAAATAAAACAACGGCTAGCTTTTCAAATTAAAAGCGAAACACTTTATAGCATGTTGATTTGATTGACCGACCTCACGAAGGGCTGGGCAGGGACATCCAAAGGGCCGCATGTGGCCCTCGGGCCGTAAAATGCCCAGGTCTGCTCTAAACTGAACTCTGTCACCAGACTTGTGTATGTCTGTAAACTTCTGGTTTCAACTGTGTGTGTGTGTGTGTGTGTGTGTGTGTGTGTGTGTGTGGATATATATATATATATATATATATATATAATTACAGTACAGGCCAAAAGTTTGGACACACCTTCTCATTCAATGTCTTTTCTTTAATTTTTTATATGACTATTTACATTGTAGATTATCACTGAAGGCTTCAAAACTGTGAATGAACATGTAGAATTTGTACTTATGAAAAAAGTGTGAAATAACTGAAGACAGGTTTGATATTCTAGTTTCTTTAAAATAGCCACCCTTTGCTTTTGACGAAGTAACCCAGACAAGACACACCTGTGAGGTAAAAACCATTTCAGGTGACTACCTCATGAAGCTCATTGAGAGAACAGCAAAAGTTTGCAGCACCATCAAAAAAGCAAAGGGTGGCTACTTTGAGGAATCTAAAATATAAAACATGTTTTCAGTTGTTTCCGCTTTTTTCTTAAGCACATGATTCCACATGTGTTCATTCATAATTTTGATGCCCTCAGTGAGAATGTACCATTTAAATAGTAATGAGAATAAACAAAATGCATTGAATGAAAAGGTGTGTCCAAACTTTTGGCCTGTACTATATATAAATATATATATATATATATATATATATGTATATGTATATATAGTATATGTATATGTATATATATATATATATATATATATATATATATATATATGTATGTATATATATATGTATGTATATATATGTATATGGGTCAATGACGTGACGCCTCAATATTCTGTCCGGCTGTATTTTCTTTATGTTACAAAGAGTTTTAAATGTAAAAAAATATACCATCTATTTGTAGTATCTCTCTAATATATGGAGCCACTTCAACTTTTCAAAAATCAGGAGTTTTTTGTAATTTTTTTTAACTTCAAAGGGTCAAAATATCATGTGGTGCGACCGTCCGGCCATGACTTCTGTTTTGAAAACTTCTTTGAAACTACTCTAAATCTATTACAATTTAGTTTCTGCAATATTCGGCATAATTTTGAAAGTGTTTTTTATTCCTGTACAAAATTGCAAAGCTTTTGCAGTTATAATTTTTTCATAATATTCAAACAAATTTTGTCCGATCGTGTCCATTTCATTAAATATCATGTGGTGCGACCATCAAAAAATGACAATTTTTGACACTTTTATGCTGAAATTTACTCAAGGACAGGATGTTGGATCATTCACCATTTTGTAGTAGAGCTATGGAAGCAGAAAGAGGGTTGGTGGTTCTCTCATTTCTTTAAAAAAAAGAGACCTTTTCAACTGCTGTAATGGTGTTTGCACTTTTCGATGTCATGTGGTATGACCTAAAAAAAAACAATTAATTTAAGTTATTTCCACAAATAAGTATTTTAATTATAAATTTCATAGTGACCTTTTGTGGGAAACTAGTGAGGTTTGTTTATGTGACTAATCCTGTATCAGTAAGATTTGACTAAATTTGAAATGTCATGCGGTGCGACCAATTATCATGTGGTGCGACCACTGCAGATTGTTTTTTATCATAAATATATGCCCTTGATTGGCAGTATTTACGCTTTTTATATTCAATTGATGATTGATAAACACTGAGTACTTAATTTTTAGTATTATTTTGAATTTTCTTTGTTATTTGATGAGTCATTTTGCTAACATTTCTGAAATAATGGTTAGGTCATCTCTGTACAAAATAAGAAAAAAAATATTAAAAGCATGCCATTTCACTTAAGCTATTTATGCTGTTGTTAGCAATTTATTAACTTTCATGTATCAATTTAAGTCATTTTAATTTATTTTACCAGATGCCACTGGCGAGCAAAGTTAAAAGCGCTCGCCATAGGCAGCGCGTCAACTCTGACCCTGCAGCATGTTGTTCATGCCAGGGCTGGTCAAAGATTGGGCCAAGATTGTTGACATCGCTGCATGGATGGTGAGAGGAGCGCTTTGCCGAGAGCGTTATATTCATGATCGTTTAAATCCATTTGATTTACCTGATGACGTTCTCTATGAACGTTACAGGTTTTCCTCAGACGGCCTCAATAGTCAGGTAACATGAAATGGAAGCAATACACTAATATTTGCCAAGCTCCAAGTTCAAGTTTCATGCGGCATATCAGTCATCATTCAGAATTTATTGAAGTAGATTAGAAAACTCCTCTTAACCCCAAATGTGTCTGCAGATGACATGTGACCATCAGATGATGGAGAAAAAAGAAAAAAAAGGCAGTGTGAGGAAATCACTGTTTACGCGTTGAAATATATACAAATAAAATCTTCCAGTAAACCAGCTAACCACTTTGACGGATGTTTTTAGATTTATTTTTATTTGCTCCCACGTACTCTTTTCCCTACTGCTGTTGTATCTGAAATAATGAGGTCAATGATGGAGGTTATCACACACGCAGCATGACAACATATTAGGGGGCCATAAATTTATCAACGCACAAATGAAATTTACACGATCGATGATTTTTTTTGCCGGCAGTCTCTCCGGCTTTTAGCGACTTTGGCTGTCCTGCTCCTCAATGTTATAATGTTGCAGTACTCCTCGTATTAGCGTAAAACGATGCTCCTCGGCTGTGAAATATGATGTGCAGCCTTCTTCATTGTGGAGAATGGTCCGGTGGCACTGACCCCGCCCCCTTTACGTGTGTGCGCACAGATCTAGACTGACCACAACTGAATTTAGTTAGCTAGTTGTAGTGATTTGAAATGAGCCTCACACGGTCGCACCAAAATATATTTGGCGATTGGAATTTATAATAAATGTCTGAAGATTAATAATCTCAAATTATGACATTTATGCACTCGTTGAAAGGGGCACCACCCACCCTTAATGGTGGGAAAATAAAGAAAACAAAAGTTTAATTCAGAAATCAAACATCAAGTCAGTTTTAATTAATCAGTCTTAATTAATCAGTCTTAATTAATCAGTCTCATATCTTAAGTCGAAATTCTAATTTCAGGGACTCCACTTCTGGAAGAACACTAACAGACAGGAACTTAGAAAAATAATGATCTGTTTATTACAGGATAAATGATGGTACAACACACATGCAATAAATGATAAGATAATGAGGATAAAATAATAATAGGTGAATAAATAAAGATTCTGAGTCAGGCTAGGAGCACTAAAGTTAATGATAGTGAGTGAATATGCGCTAACATATTAACCTACACTAACTTTGGTGTCGAGATAAACTCGGATGTGGATTTGGAGGAATCTAAGATCACCAGAAATAGGTGGATATCTGAGTTATGAACGCATGAGACAGCACCAGCCCTCTCTGGAGCTCTGGAGGTTTGCATACTTAAGTGAGACTGGTCCTTGGAGAAGATGGAGCAGGTTCCGAAGGTCCAGGGCTACTGGCGGTTCGAGCGGTTCAGCTCAGAAGACGACTGAAGTCAGCCGAAGGATGAGCCAGGAGTTGCAGCACTCGGGCCCGAAACAAAGCCAGCGCCTGTGGATCCTGTGGATGCTCGTTTGGGTACTTCTTTGGTCTCACTTAAAAACTCTGGCACAGAGGATGACCTGGGCCTGCTGGGTTGCGTTCAGAGGTGACTTTGAATCACGCAGAAAACTCAGAAAAACGAGGCTCAAAGAGCAGAGAAAACTTTCAAAAATGGCTTCGCGAAATTAAAGAAAAATCAATCAAAGGCTTAATCTTGAATTGCTATGTGCACAAAAAGTTGAAGTTTCAAAACTTGAACTAAGACGATGTTAAAGAAAAATCAACGTGAATCAACACGTGGCGTAAAACTTAGAAGACTAAGAAAAAGTTCTAAGAGAAAATAAAGAAACGCACCACAGAAGGGTGTGGGCAGAAGAGAAGGGGCATAAGAGCCGGGGACAAGAGATTCAGCAGAAGAGCAGAAGCATAAGAGGAATAAGAGATAAGAGAAAATAAGAGCGTGAGCAACCCGACTTCACTGGTTTTATCTTCTCACACTGGGAGTGGCTCCGGCGTGTGTGTGAGACAGAGGAGGGGTCGTGGAATCTCTGATTATTTGATCTAACTTATACTTTTGGCTGGTAAAAGAGTCAGATCTGATACTCACTCACTATGATTAATATCATTGAATGCTTGGTTTCATGATAAATAATTTGACACTAAACACATATGAATGAAGTGTAGGATCACATCAGACATTCTCATTATGTTTTAAGTATCACATTAAACATGCTAAATTACTCTGAAATGAAACAGATAGTAACACATGGAAACTGTGAACAACAAAAGAGTAAATACATGTGAATGAACTTCATCATGATTAATAATGGATTCTAAATACTCACATTCAGATTATTCAATGACATTATAACCACCTAATGGTTAAAAATACTAAATAAACATCTACAATATAAACCAAACATTTCTAAACTGTTTCTGTTACCTAGAGTTAAGTTATGATTCATAGTCGATAAATTTAACTCTTAAAAGTTCATGAAACAGTCTGAAAATATGTTGCTCTAAAGAACTAAAGAATAAGGATTTATTCTGTCAGATAAGATAACTTGGCTTCTGAAGCACATAGAAAAACGGGAAACATCTCATTTTAACACAAATTTCATGATTAGACAGATTAGTACATTGCTGAATGCATAAGATGTCATGATCAGTCATTTGTATTCTTTCACCAAAGGAATGCAGTCTTTATCAGTGTATGGTTGAGCAGGGTTTTACGACCGAGGTCTGGAGGTCAGTGTCCCCCCTTTTCCTAGGGTCCGTATGTTCACACACTTTAAGACACTAAATCTCAAATGGGAGATCTGGGTTGAGACGTTAATGTTTATTTAGATGGTCAGCAAATGGAGTCAGTTTGAAAGGTAATAAAACTCTGTCTCTGTTCTCCGAATTGACCAATCGTGAAGAGTCAGAGGTTTAGTCAACCTCCTGTTGGGTCACTTATTTAACCTGAAAGGGCAAACACGTCTGGAAAGATTTATATCCTGTTTCCTGGGACCAGATAAGGAAGCTTTCCTGTGAGGAATGTGTGGGTTTCACATCCAGGGTTGTCTTGATTGCTACAGTCCCCCCTTCGTCACGGTGGTCCTGTCCATGGAGCATCGGGACGACGAGTAGACAACCATGAAGCAGCAGCAGCAGCAGCAGGTGTATGCAAATAGGACTGATGCGTCTCATTATCACTATGTGAATCACTAGTATCTGCTTTAAGATAACATCAAGCATGCATTAAGCTATCAAATAAAATCGTCTAGGTGTTAGACTTTTCTCAGTTAACTATTGGTAGACTAATGTGAAAGAAAATCTCCTAATTTTCAGTATTAATGAGATTTAGAAAAGCACTCTTTAGTCTGAATGCTAACTGGATCTAAAGCTATAGCTGTTTTTCATGCTTGCTGGAGAAGTCTGAAAGTTCAATTTCAGTTTCAAAAATGGTTAAGACTTAAGAAAAGAAATGTCTGCTATAGACATATTAACCATCTGTGTATGAGCATAGTCAACCTGAATCACAAACATCAAAAGTTTACTGCACAGAGTTTCTCTTAAACTTTGTCTGTTAAACTTGGGGATGATGCTCTTATCGGTTTGACTAATTATCTGCTGTTGAGTCTGAAATTTGTCAATCTGAGTCTTAGTGACAGAAATTTCAGCTTTTAATCTGTTCATGGGATATTTGACAGCTGACAAGCTGACTATATTGACAGAGGAGAGACAAATGCTAACAAAGAAAGCAGCAACTGGGGTTGCAGTCATCAATGTATCACCACAGCATTTGGATATCTTATTGGAGTCATTTAGCTTTGGCTAGGTGACTTCTGCTTTCACAGGACTCACACCTTCATGACTCCACAGTGTTAATCTCAGTGGTTAGCTGAGTAGTCATGTTTATTCACCTTCAAAGTGGATGAAACCGATTGAGGTGGATAATAAGATCGTCGTTTCTGAGAGTGTAATTTACTCTGATTCTGCCAGTCATTCACCCCCCTTTGGCGGTGTTGATGGTTTTTCCTTTGTCTGGGATAAAACCCACCGTGACGGGAGTCTGAATAACAACGGTTGGTCTCAAAGTTTACCTGGCGTTGGTCTGTGTCAGAACTGGGCCTTGGTGTGTAACTTTGACCTTTGTGAGTTTGTTGAGGTCGAAAAGGTTTTGGAGGCCTGGTTAACCACTCATTTGGAGGCTTATCGAAGCCTGAAAAAACACAGTCTGAAGCTTCGTTCAGCTCCATGGGCAGTGATTTTGTCTCCATAGCCAAGAGAGTAACGGGCTCTGCTCTCTTAGCCAAAGTTTGTCGTTGTTTGGCAAAACCTTTTACAGCAAGTTCACGAAGCTGTCGGCTAGTCGAAGTGTTTGGACAAGCTAAGACGCCAAGGTGATGACTGGTGGTAGGGTGGAGGTTCTGGACGAACAGCGTTTTGAAGTTCAAGTCCTCCTCCATTTCTGGTTCATTTCGGAAACCAAAGTAAGCTTCGCGTAAGCGGTTGTAATAATGTTGGGGAGATTCTGATCTCCCTTGTTTAATAGACAGAGCAGCAGAAAGGCCTGTCTGGGTCAAATGATCAGAAAACTCTTCAATTAATGCTTGGCAGAGCAAGTCATAATTATTTCTGACATGATAAGGCTGTCGTTCAAGGAAACTGCTAACCTCTCGACTTGACGTCGCCTTAATAAGGTAGATTTTGTCATCAATGGTTGCACCTGGAAATTTCCTCAGGTAAAAGTCAATGTCTTTCAAGTAGGTGCAGGTGTCAGTAGCACCTTGGTGCTCAGGTTCAAAGCATGCTATGTTGCGAGCAATTTTGTCAAGATCCCTATCTGAGGGAAATGGTAAGAAGCCATCATGGGGAGGAGAGTAGGACTCTTGGTTTAAGGATGACCTCTCAGGGTCAAGCAGGGTCCTGTCATGATGCTGAGAGAGATACTTAAGAGTTGGTTTGGAAGGAAGTGATGGCGCTCTCTCAGGAGGCTGATCACCTATCATTTCTTCAAGAAAAGTTTGCTCCATGCGTTCTCTTTGGGCTCGACCTGACTGGAGGGAGCATTGTAACTCTCTTTGGGCATCTTCAAGTTCTTTGTCTGTCTTTTCTTGCCGTTCTTGACAAAGAATTAACTGTCTCTGAGCTATCTGGAGCTGGTGCTGTAAGGTAGAAGTTTGCTTCTCCTTAGCTTCAAGAGCTTCAGCACGCACTTTGACCAATGCTTTCAAAGTTTTTACATCTTCTGTTGCTTGCTCTAGTAGGGATTCTGACTGTATCAGATCCTCTGTGGTCTTAGCAAGCTGCTTATTCGTGTCATCAAGTTCTTTCTCCTTTTTGTAAAGGGTTTCATTAAGTCTTTCAATCTTGTCTTTGAGATCAAGATTTTCTTCATGACTTAGTGAGGGAAGCTTTGACGCTTCACATCTGGCACTGTGTTTTTCTAAAACACTTAGAGACTTCTTAGTCTCCTCTAACGTCTTTTTCAGAGCGCTGTTTTCGTCTTTTTGCGCCTTTATCTTTGCTAAAGCGCATTCCAGCAAGTAGTCTTTATACTCAAGCTGAGAAGACATCATGACAGACATGCATCTAGTGAGCTCTTTGTCACGAAGTGTCGTGGTTAAGGCTGTTTCCAGTAAGTCAGCCATTGCATCCTCCGGATTGGAGGGTTTGGCCTTTTGAATCTTAGTCATGTACTGAGGTATCAACTGACTAGTCAAGTTTGCCAACACTGTGTGTATGTCCCTCAGGGGGTCTCCCTGGCTGGACTCTTTTGTGTTAGGCATGTTTGGTTTTGGTAAAGAGGTGCAGGTGGTTGGTTGATGAGTTTGAGTTGACTTAAACTGAAAGGAAGAAGTACAATATCAAATTAAGTGAGTTAATCGACTTAATTTATCAATGCTTGATAAAGAGGAAGAGCCTATCTGAGTAGATATCTAATGGAGAGAAAAATAACATAAAGTTAACTTCATTTCAATGAAAATTGAAATAAAACAAGGTGAAATAATGTTAAATTAAATTTAACATCAGATACAGAACCATTGAATAAAGGGTTCAAATTGTCTCCGTGTTGCAGAGATCAGCAAAGCTTAAATAAACTGCCTGATGCAGTTGGATGAATCTGAAACCAATGAAATTGTCAATTTAAGGAATTAACTCTGAAGTTAATTCACAAATCGCAATAAAGCCAAAGATTCAACTACCCAATTCATCTGAAATGGTAAAATAGATTTCAAATATTAATTAATTTGTTCATTAATTAATTAATCTTATGAGGAGGGTTAATACATTCATGTATTATAGGGAACAGTAAAACTGCTCAATGGTGTGATAAGTAACAACAGATCAGGTGATTGATTCAAGGAGTTACTTTATCAATACATTATGTAGGCTCTTATAACAAAGATAAAAATCAAAAATCAATGATCAATGATTTAGAATAAGCACATCAAACTTCATCAACCAAGTCAATCACTTGAGTTATGTCTGTAGAGTGTTACACACTGACTACAGAGAGGCAGTACAGCTGGCTGATACTGCAGGCAGATAATAGCAGTGTTAGCTCAATACCAAAAACAACCATGTGGGGCAGTATGGAGTTGGGGTAACTGCACAAGCTCAACACAAGTGGAGAAGAAGAAGAGAAGAGGAAACAGTCATCCAACTAGCCTCTTGTGGCTGTGAGGAGTTGGGAAGTGTGCAGGAAGGGGCCTTTAGGCTCTGCCTCCTTGAAGGGCCTTATCTGCTTAAGGCCAAAGGGTCAGTCTCTCCACTGACAACAAAGGGTTAACATTTCACAGCAGGCTGCGTCTGCACCCTCAAACATAGAACTTTACACCATCTGCTCAGGCAGATTGGTTCAATAAAATCATTTACAGGAACAAGAATCAAAGTGACAAATCCTTAAACAGCAGATTCAACTGCAAACTTAAAATTACAAATGCGGCGATTTGTGAACACAAATTTTGTCTGAATTCAATCAAACAACAACCTCCCACTGTTACAGTGGTTTCCTGTGACAGGTAGTTAATCTGTCAGGGGAAAGGAGGAAATCTGAATCCCATATAGTTACTAGAACTTCGTAGCAGACTATAGAGACAAGAATCAAAGTGACAAATCCCTCAACAGCAGATTCAACTGCAGACTTTTAAAAAAATCACAAATGCGGCGATTTGTGAACACAAATTTTGTCTGAATTCAATCAAACAACAACCTCCCACTGTTACAGTGGTTTCCTGTGACAGATAGCTAATCTGTGACGGGAAAGGAGGAAATCTGAATCCCATATAGTTACTAGAACCTCGTAGCAGACTACAGAGACTTCAGGGGCTTGAAACCACAGCTCGGAGCATCGCGAACACTGGGTTCAGCCAAAGGCCTTAAATACAAGCGTACGGCGACGCCACAATCGTGCATTTAAATATTGGACAGTCTAGACAGAGCAGAGGAGTCAGTCTCACTGCTACTCAGAACAACATTTCACGCTGTCCAGCTCAAACACAGACTACAGGCATGTAGTACAAGAGTGTGTGAAACACAGAGCATAAAGGTTTTATGCATAGATCATGAAAACATCAGAACTTAGTCAAGCAACTTCAGCAAGCATAGCATTGATTGTGATTAAGTCTAAAACAGCCTGAAAATAAGTTTGTCTCATCAATTTGGAAGGCTAAGTTTTAGGTTGTCTGTTAGTATCCAGAAGTTTTGTTTGAAACGCCTCACGCAGGGGCACCAAAATATATGTAGTGATTTGAAATGAGCCTCACACGGTCGCACCAAAATATATTTGGCGATTGGAATTTATAATAAATGTCTGAAGATTAATAATCTCAAATTATGACATTTATGCACTCGTTGAAAGGGGCACCACCCACCCTTAATGGTGGGAAAATAAAGAAAACAAAAGTTTAATTCAGAAATCAAACATCAAGTCAGTTTTAATTAATCAGTCTTAATTAATCAGTCTTAATTAATCAGTCTCATATCTTAAGTCGAAATTCTAATTTCAGGGACTCCACTTCTGGAAGAACACTAACAGACAGGAACTTAGAAAAATAATGATCTGTTTATTACAGGATAAATGATGGTACAACACACATGCAATAAATGATAAGATAATGAGGATAAAATAATAATAGGTGAATAAATAAAGATTCTGAGTCAGGCTAGGAGCACTAAAGTTAATGATAGTGAGTGAATATGCGCTAACATATTAACCTACACTAACTTTGGTGTCGAGATAAACTCGGATGTGGATTTGGAGGAATCTAAGATCACCAGAAATAGGTGGATATCTGAGTTATGAACGCATGAGACAGCACCAGCCCTCTCTGGAGCTCTGGAGGTTTGCATACTTAAGTGAGACTGGTCCTTGGAGAAGATGGAGCAGGTTCCGAAGGTCCAGGGCTACTGGCGGTTCGAGCGGTTCAGCTCAGAAGACGACTGAAGTCAGCCGAAGGATGAGCCAGGAGTTGCAGCACTCGGGCCCGAAACAAAGCCAGCGCCTGTGGATCCTGTGGATGCTCGTTTGGGTACTTCTTTGGTCTCACTTAAAAACTCTGGCACAGAGGATGACCTGGGCCTGCTGGGTTGCGTTCAGAGGTGACTTTGAATCACGCAGAAAACTCAGAAAAACGAGGCTCAAAGAGCAGAGAAAACTTTCAAAAATGGCTTCGCGAAATTAAAGAAAAATCAATCAAAGGCTTAATCTTGAATTGCTATGTGCACAAAAAGTTGAAGTTTCAAAACTTGAACTAAGACGATGTTAAAGAAAAATCAACGTGAATCAACACGTGGCGTAAAACTTAGAAGACTAAGAAAAAGTTCTAAGAGAAAATAAAGAAACGCACCACAGAAGGGTGTGGGCAGAAGAGAAGGGGCATAAGAGCCGGGGACAAGAGATTCAGCAGAAGAGCAGAAGCATAAGAGGAATAAGAGATAAGAGAAAATAAGAGCGTGAGCAACCCGACTTCACTGGTTTTATCTTCTCACACTGGGAGTGGCTCCGGCGTGTGTGTGAGACAGAGGAGGGGTCGTGGAATCTCTGATTATTTGATCTAACTTATACTTTTGGCTGGTAAAAGAGTCAGATCTGATACTCACTCACTATGATTAATATCATTGAATGCTTGGTTTCATGATAAATAATTTGACACTAAACACATATGAATGAAGTGTAGGATCACATCAGACATTCTCATTATGTTTTAAGTATCACATTAAACATGCTAAATTACTCTGAAATGAAACAGATAGTAACACATGGAAACTGTGAACAACAAAAGAGTAAATACATGTGAATGAACTTCATCATGATTAATAATGGATTCTAAATACTCACATTCAGATTATTCAATGACATTATAACCACCTAATGGTTAAAAATACTAAATAAACATCTACAATATATTCCAAACATTTCTAAACTGTTTCTGTTACCTAGAGTTAAGTTATGATTCATAGTCGATAAATTTAACTCTTAAAAGTTCATGAAACAGTCTGAAAATATGTTGCTCTAAAGAACTAAAGAATAAGGATTTATTCTGTCAGATAAGATAACTTGGCTTCTGAAGCACATAGAAAAACGGGAAACATCTCATTTTAACACAAATTTCATGATTAGACAGATTAGTACATTGCTGAATGCATAAGATGTCATGATCAGTCATTTGTATTCTTTCACCAAAGGAATGCAGTCTTTATCAGTGTATGGTTGAGCAGGGTTTTACGACCGAGGTCTGGAGGTCAGTGTCCCCCCTTTTCCTAGGGTCCGTATGTTCACACACTTTAAGACACTAAATCTCAAATGGGAGATCTGGGTTGAGACGTTAATGTTTATTTAGATGGTCAGCAAATGGAGTCAGTTTGAAAGGTAATAAAACTCTGTCTCTGTTCTCCGAATTGACCAATCGTGAAGAGTCAGAGGTTTAGTCAACCTCCTGTTGGGTCACTTATTTAACCTGAAAGGGCAAACACGTCTGGAAAGATTTATATCCTGTTTCCTGGGACCAGATAAGGAAGCTTTCCTGTGAGGAATGTGTGGGTTTCACATCCAGGGTTGTCTTGATTGCTACATAGTTGATATCCTGCCTCGTAGTACAGCTGATCGGGATTACAGAGATCTGGTGAAGTTGAGCAAGTTGTGGCAGAGTTATCCTGGGTGTGTTAATCCAGCTTCAAAGTGCAGGCCTCTGGACCACATACACAAACACACACAGAGTTAAATTTTTGTAAAAAAAAGGGAAATAAAATGTTCGCGTTCATGTTTGAAATTTTAATAAAATTTGGTTTTAATATAAAATTTGCATGAAATTAATTGTTCATAGGTCTCTTTAAATTGATTTTTAATGATACAAGGTCTTCAGGTCATTTGGCGCGACCACCAATCATGTGGTGCGACCAATAATAACATTAATTATATCAAATACAAACTAAAATATCTCATTTCTGTAACCGAGACATTAATACCTGATACAATATGCTTACATGAAAGGTAGTTTCAAAACATTTTTATCAGTATTATGCAATTTAAAGAAAAAAATAGTCAGTGAACTACATTTGATATAGCGACTGTGACATTATAGAGCTAATATATGAGATCATTATTTACAAAAACTCAAATAAACTGCAAACGCTTTGTTCCTATGTAATTGATATTACTGACAATTTGTAAAAAACTATGAAGTATGTTGAAAAAATGTAATAATTTTGAGATAAATGATGGTCGCACCACATGACATTTTTTAAGGCCACAGGCAATTCATCTATATGAAAAAACACTAAAATTGACTAATTTAAAAATTAAACTTTAGTTTTTGTTTACATAACATCCTTAGTGTTTGAACTGTTGCAAAAGATATTCTTATTTTTGGTATTTTAAAATTGGCGTGTTGAAAAACCTTTTACGTCATTGACCCATATATGTATATATGTATATGTATATGTATATGTATGTATATATGTATATGTATGTATATATGTATATGTATGTATGTATATATATGTATATGTATGTATATATGTATGTATATATATGTATATGTATATGCATGTATGTATATATATGCATGTATGTATGTATATATACACACATATGTATATATATATGAATATATACATATATGTATATATATGTGTACATATATGTATATACATATATGTACATATATATATATGTGTATATATATTTGTGTATATATGTATATATATGTGTATATATGTATATTTGTATATATATGTATGTATGTGTATCTAATATATGTATATATATGTGTGTATATATGTATAAATATGTATATACATATACATGTATATACATATGTATATGTATGTATGTATGTATATACATATGTATATGTATATATGTATATACATATGTATGTATGTATATGTATATATGTATATATATGTGTGTGTATATATATGTGTGTGTGTGTGTGTATATATGTTTATGTGTGTATATATGCATATGTGTACTTATATGTATATGTGTACTTACATGTATATGTATATATGTATATATATATACATGTATGTGTGTATAGAGAGATATAAAGATATATATATAGATAGATTTATATATATTAGATAGATAGATGTATATATATGTGTATATGTATGTATGTATGTGTGTATATATATATCTATATTTATGTATGTATATATACTGTATATATGTGTGTGTATATATGTATAGATAGATAGATAGATAGATATATAGATAGATGCAAAATCAAACAAGTCTAAATAGCAAAAAAGAATGCAGGATTATTATCCTATGGGTAGGAAGACCAGACCAAGATGGCTGCTGTATTGCTCAAGCCCCAGCAGCCGATGAGGTTGCTTCTCTTAATCATGTCTATTGACCAGACCCTAAGAAGTACAGAGGATCTTGGCTAGAAGATTGGAATGCTCGTGAGAAAAACAATTATGATGTTAGCTATTAGCAACTGCACGGGTGAGGGAAGATGCAGAGCATGGCTGTCTCCACCCATGAATCAGAGGTGAATTGCTAATGAGCTACTGAAGCTCTGCAGAAGAAAAGCCGTTGAGGATGACACAGGTTTTGTAATTTTGGCTAAAAACTAAAGACCACTGGGAACACTTTAAACAGTTAAAAAACATGATTGGAGCGGATCTTCAATTAAAGTTCTTGTGTTGTATTTAGGAGATCACCAAAATTCTTATAGGATTAAAGATTTAACATCAGCAGTTTAACCAAACTAGACTGGTTTAAACCTCTCTTTCTCTCACTCTTTCTCAGTGTGTCTGTGGTGAGGTCAGCAGATGGATCCATCGCTTCAACCTTTGACCTCCCTAAGACATCTCTGTTGGACTTTTCTCCTCTGGGCAGCATCCTGGTTACCTGGCAACCATACAGCAGTGAGACACCACACTGACCAGTTAGAGATAATCAAAAGCTTTAACTAGCTGCACATTGCACATACTAACTAAATGACTGTGTGTGTGTGCGTGCGTGTGTGTGTGCGTGCATGCGTGCGCGCGTACGTGTGTGTGCGTGTCTGTGTGTGTGTGTCTAATTGATTTTTTTGATGGAGTCGCTAACAGAAACGGGTCATCTGTCTGTAGTGATTGCTTGTTTCTTTATTCAATGATCAGTCAGTCAGTGTTTGGAAATCCCTGCAGCATGTTTATAATAACAGTTACACCATTTCAGTAGTGATCCATCACAAACCAGGACCAGATAATGTGGGTGTCGTAGACTCATCTGAAATTCTATAGCTGACAGAGAAAGGAGCGTCAGAGACCCCCACCGACATAGGCTACATTTATCTGTGCATCAGTGACTTCCTTTTTACACTGGTGATAGCCCCTGATTGGACAGAGGTTTCCTGGAAACAGACTGACACATTAACAAAATCTCTGTGTCTTTCAGAGACTCAAGACAGTCTTCAGGGGGACCCCAACCTGCAGCTGTGGGACATTGAGAGTGGTCAGCTGATCAAAGCCCTCTATCAGAAGAAGGTGGACTCCTGGTCAGTGCTACACACACATGCACGGGCACCCCCACATACATACAGAAAGATACACACATGCACAGAAACCCACACATGTACACACATTCATACACGCACAAAAACAGACACATATGCAGACATGCACAAACACACGCAGGCATGCAAACATGCACAACACACACAGGAACACAAATAAACATACACACACATACAGACATGTGCACACACACACACACACACACACACATGCAAGTATGCATGAACACACACGCAAACACACACACACATGCATGCACATACAGACATGCACACAAACACACACCACTAAACCACTGCAAAACAGTTTAGTACACTACTATGAAATATGACACAATGCTGTGTGATGCAGCGTGTGAGGATTTCAAACTAGAAATTCCCACTGAGAATTTTTGAAAAGGCCACAGGGGATACTGCCAGGGTGTGAACATTATGATGAAAATCTTCAGAGATTTTAAATTATTAATACTAATAGCATTGTGATATTATATACAAGGAGCACACCTGCAACAAACATTCCTTTTAAAGGTATTCATTAATACACAAAAAGAAATTGGAGCCGGCGCAGTAGATGTTTAAAATCTCCAATAATTGCTGTTTTTTTTGGCTTGTCTCATTGACTTCTGTGCAAACATTTTCTCCAGTTTTTGTGACTTACGCTGCAGAAAGAGAGAGAGGAATGACACAATTAAATTCACAATTGAGAGAAATGACATAACTTAACTCACAATAAGGAGAAACGATAAGAGTTAGAACATGTTGAAGAGGAATGACATGAGTTAGAGCACAATGATGAGGAATGACACATGTAAGTACACATTAAATAGTTTGAGACAGTTTGATACATGATAAGGAGGAATGACACGAGTCACTTCTTAATAATGAGTAATAAAACAAGTAAGTACACGATAAAGACGAATGACACATCAGTTCAGGAAAAAGAGGAATGACACAAGTTAGTACACGCTAAAGCAGAATGACATAAGGTAATAAACGAAAAAGAATTATGACAGGAGTAAGTTCAGGAGAAGAAGAAATGATAAGAGTTAGAAAACAATCAAAAGGGAATGTAACATACTAGTACACAAGAGAGGAATGACACAAGTGAGAACACAGTTAAGAGGAATGACATGAGTTAGTACATGATAAAGAAATGACACAAGTTAGCACACAATTAAGAGAAATTAACATAAATTTGTATGTGATTAAGGAATCCCACAAGTTAGTACCCCAAAAAGGAATGACACGAATAAGTACACAATTAAGAGGAATAACATGTAAGTTCACAATAAAAAGTAATGGCACAAGTGACTGCTTGATAAAGAGAGCCATGACACAATTTAGTACGCATTAAAGAGGAATGACAAGAGTTAAAACACAGTAAAGAGGAATGACAAAAGTTTGTACCTTAATGACCCGTTAGTACATGATAAATGCATGACACAAGTAACTCCAAGATATCAAGGAATAACACAAATTAGTGTTTACTAGACACAAAATAAGAATGACAAGAAATGGAATACCGTAAAGAGGAATAACATGAGTTAATTCCCGATTGAGAGGAATGACACAAGTAAGTACATGGTAAAATGGAATAACAGGAGTTAGTACACAATTAAGGGGAATTACACAAGTTAGTACATGATATTGAGGTTTGACACAAGTTAGTACACCATAAAGATGAATGACACGAGTTTGAACACAGTATAGAGGAATGAACGAGTTAGTACATGATTAAGAGGAATGACACCATTTTGTACGTGATTAAGGAATGACACAAGTAAGTAAATGATAAAGAAGAATGACAATAGGCAGATAATGACACAGTATCTCATATGTGTGTTAACTCTGCTCTAATTCGCTGAAGGTGCCCCAGCTGGTCTGAGGATGAGAAGATCTGCGTTAGGTGTGTCAACAACGAGCTGCATTTCTACGAGAACAACGACTTTAGTAAGACCCCAAAGATATATGCAAACAGACACACAGACAAATACACACAGTTATTCACACACATGTATACACACACACACACACACACACACACACACATACACAGGTTGATGGTCAGGTTATATGATTTAGAGTAGAAAACCAGGGTACCTGCGGGGTAAAGGTAGTAAATGAAATGAGCCCAAATTAGGGCAGTTAAGGGTAGTAATGCTGCGTTCCAGTTACTTGAAAGTCAGGACCTGGAAATGATGTCACACCTGAGTTACCAGCGTTTCAGTTACCAAGATGAAAATAAGCAAAATCGGGGGCGGAAACAAGATGGCTGCATCTACAAAAGTTGTTATAGTGCTTGTTATTTTAGTTGATCTAAGTTCTTTTAGCATCCCCTTTCACAGATGTAGCCATCTTGTTTCCACCTTTGATTTTGCTTTTTTCCGACTTGGTAAATGAAATGCTGGTAACTTAGGTGTGACATCATTCCCAGCTCGGACATCTGACTTCCGAGGTAAGTCGAAAGCAGCATAAAAGGAAGTAAACGCAAGTTGACTTGGTAGTAATTTTTTCATCACCCCTTAAATATAATATGACTTTTCCCTTGATAATGAATTTTTATTTTAGGGTCATTTAATTAAAAAAAAATTCAAAAAGAAAAGTATGTGCAAGCAGGATGGCAACACCTGGGTCGACGCTGAGCCAATTAGTGATCCTGACAACATTTGCTGCCCTGTACTTGATTGGTTTAACGGCCTTGATCTATTGTGCGCATGCGTGGTGCTGAAACAGAGCGTATAAGCAAGCTACATTCCAACTGTGACATCAAATTGGGAAAATGTAAGTTTTCAAAACTGTGGCTCAATGATCCAGTGTTTGAAGAATGGCTTAAGCCAGTCATGGGGAATGAACTGGAAGATTTTTGTAAGTTCTGTTCTCTGGAACAGTGTTAAAGCCATCAGACTGCACTGGTACTTCTTAAATAGTGAAGGCGTTGGTGGGGACTTTTAGTATCAGTGGATTTATTCATGCTACAATGATGAACAGTGAACAGACTGCCACACACACACACTGCTTGATGTTGTGTTGTTGGTAAAAAAAAAAATATTCTAGAGGAAGTAAAAGGTACTTAATTCAATTCTTGGATTCCGGTATAAACCCTGAAAACATTTTCAGGCCAAAGATTTTATTTTGCTTTAATACTGTTACGCTCCTCTAGCTGAGCACAAGGAAGTAACACAAACAATCAAAGAGGAATTCTAGTGTGTAAATTATTTATTTAACCAAGGTCAGGTTATGAACAAAAGAGAATCAAAGTTGGGACGGAAAGTCTACTGTGTGGGGAAGAGTGCCAAATAAATGAACTTAAGATAACAAAACAGGGCCTAACTTAACACTTTCTGGGATAAAGAAACAAGCTACAAAAAGGCCTAACTGACTGGCTAAGAAAAGTCTCTCAAAACATACACAAATGGCACCAACCCATATCCTAGTGTGCTATACAAAAGAGTGACTATGTGTTGTGCAATGTAAAGGGTACCCCAACCTACCTTAGTCTTACCCACCTCCCACCACAAACTCAAATGTCTTTATTATGTCTAGTTCTAATGTTACAAGGTTGCAGAGTCAAAGTCAGCTGTCAGAGAAGGACCAGCGCAGACAAAGGAAGAGGCTTTTCAAGATGGCTCCCCTCTAACAAGCCAGGTGAAGGGTAGGCAGCTTCCAATCATATCCTCTCCACACATCACATGCAGGGGCAGAGCAAGGGGCAGCCATCTTGTTCCCGGACTTCCTAATGTAGGGAGAGGGAGGAGAGAGACAGAGAGAGAGAGACCAGACAGGAGGCTCCTATGAGCCAGCCTCACACGTAACAAATACCTAGTGATGGCAGCTACCATGGTGACTGAGTCAGGTGACACAGAGCACTTCATGTCAATCAGGAGGACCTGCAGACTCAACAATCCACCTCATTGATTGCGTTCTCTCTTTCAGATTCCATCGCCAACAAGCTCCATATGCAGAAGGTGTCGGACTTCCAAGTGTCACCCGGAGGTCAGCCTAGCAAGGTGAACAGCCACACCTCAACAGTGGGTGGGGTGGGGTTGGGGGGGGGTTGAGGCTTGATCCTGGTTTTATCTGTCCTGTCTGTCCTCCACAGGTGGCGGTCTATGTCCCAGGCAGCAAAGGGGCACCATCCTTTGTGCGTCTGTATCAGTACCCAGTGCTGGGCGGGCCGACAGCTGCCCTCGCGAATAAGAGCTTCTTCAAGGCAGACAGAGTTAGCATAGCGTGGAACAGGAAAGGTAAGACAGCAAGGTCTGGTCTGGTCCCTCAGGCCCTGGCAGAGCTGTGGCTCATGTGTAATGGCACTATAATTACTCCATCCCTTAGCCTCAGCAGTTCTGGTGACAGCAAGCACTGAGGTGGATAAGACCGGAGCATCATACTATGGGGAGCAGATGTTGCATTACCTGGCGGTGAACGGGGAGACTACTCTGGTTCAGCTACGTGAGTGCTGGACACTCATCTGACCTTCGACCCCTGACCTCTAACTTCTGACATTTGACCTCTGACCTCTAACCTTGACTTCGGACCTCTGCAGTGTTGTAAAAAATCTCTGAACCTGTTGGTGTAGATCAAAAATATGTATAAGTGTGTCATCCATGACACACTTTTCATGACACTCTTTTCTGCCCTTCTTGTCTCACTTGTCTCCCTCTGTTTGTCTGATGTAGCAAAGAACGGTCCAATCTACGATGTGGCGTGGAGTCCCAGCTCGGCAGAGTTCTGTGTGGTGTATGGCTTTATGCCAGCTAAAGCCACCGTCTTTAACCTGAAGTGTGACCCTGTCTTTGACTTTGGAACTGGACCGCGAAATGCCGCCTACTACAGGTACAGCATACCTGTCCTGTGTGTAGTACAGACCTCTGATTGGTTAGTCTGTAAGTCATATAACCTGCTAAAGTCATCCTGATTCAGCCAGTCAGAGCTCTGACTGGGGGGTATCCTCTGCTATGGTGCTCACCAATCCTGCTCTTAGTCCTCAGGGTCACATCCTGATCCTGGCTGGCTTTGGGAACCTGCAGGGTCAGATGGAGGTGTGGGATGTGAAAAAGTACAAACAGGTGAGGAGCAGAAAATATAAACACCTCCTGTCTCTCTCATAAAGTTTGATTTTGAAGCTCTAATTGGTCCTGAATCACCTGACAGGTGTCGGTTACAGTTTCATGATTTAGAATAGAATAGAATAGAATATTCCTTTATTGATCCCCCCCAGGGGAATTATTTTTTTTTTTACCTTTATTTATAGAGATCAGCTGACAGGCGTCCTCAGGTGTGTGTTATATGTCCATGTTCTCGTCTTTCTGTCCCTAAGGTGTCCAAACCACAGGCTCCTGATGCAACACATTTCTCCTGGTGTCCTGACGGCGAGCATGTTGTCACGGCGACCTGTTCCCCCCGACTAAGGGTCAGTAACGGTTATAAGATCTGGCACTACACTGGCTCTGTGCTGCACAGGTGGGATGTGGAGGCAGGGTCAGAGCTGTGGGAGGTCTGCTGGCAGCCTTTCCTTAGTGGCATCTTCCCAGAGAGGGCTGTCAAGTACCAGGCAGCACTCAGCGAGCTAGGAACCACAGAGGCCCCGCCCAAACAGGCATACCGCCCTCCTGCTTTGAGACACCTGCCAGCCACGCCCAGCGCCAAACTGGTGAGCGAACACAGTGACCATGTGCGCACACACACACACACACACACACACACACATATACACTTATCACAGAAGTGTGTCCCCAGGGGGGTATTCCAGAAAGCAGGTTATGTGAAAAACTCTGAGTAAGTTAACCCTGAGATGAGGGAAACTCTGAGTTATCCGTTCCAGAAAGAGAGGTAACTTAAACACTGGGTCAGTTACTGCGGTAACTTACTCTGTGAACATAACCTGCTCGCTGGCAGGTTTACTATAAGAGACCCAGAGTTTCTACATGTCTCCTCCCACACAAAGGAAAGCGATTGAACATGGATTGTCCATTCCTTGAAAATCCGATCGACATCGAAGCCAGAATAATGCGCAACGGTTTACGTCGCGAGAGAATCTTCCGACCCAGATTAGACGTTTTGTCATTTCCAGAAGAATTTCTTTTCGAACGCTACCGCTTTTCTTTGAACAGTATAATTTTTCTAAATAACCTTCTCCGGCCGTATATCACCAATCTCACACACCGCGGACGAGCACTCACATCACATGATTTAAAAAAATAAAAACAAATGCATATGTGATTTGGTTCTTCTTTATTCCTTAAGAGTACAAAAGCAACAGTCAGGATTTGTAATGTAGTTCCAACCATTAACATATTTCACATATTCACCATGACAATGCACCCACCTCAACTGGCGTTCCAGTAATAGAATTTCCAGGTCTGTTTTAGCAATCTGCCGATCCAGATACACCATTTCTTTTTGGGTTTTTTTTATACTTGTCATGAGGTGCACCCTGTATAACTCCTTAACCGGGCGGGAGCTGGGAAACACGGACGACATTTAATTCCTTTAGTTCTACATACAGATTTAACATGGTATTGACCGAAAATCTCACTTTGACAAGCTGTGCCGTTGAGGTTGATGGACCCTCCTCCTGGTGATGCCCAGCCATGTTCTGTTGAATGACAAGAATGAGTTAGTTTGTCCATTATTTATGCTCATCTATTCAGTGTACATGTCAAACTCCAAATTCCACTTTAGAATGTAAATGAATGGGCACTGCCAGTAGCTATATATTAAGACACACTTCAGGATGCCCCTCTGGATCTCTCCCTGTGGCAGCAGACAGTGTTTCTTCATCCTCCTCCTCCTCCTCCTGTAATGCAGGAAAATATACTGTTTCAGAATACTTTGAACTACCACCTGAGGCATCTGAGTATGGAAGACTTACAGCTACAGGGTTTGTTTCTGTCGGAGGCTGAAGCAGGCAGATGACACCATCCACAACTGTTGGGTGGATGGATATATATTTGTTAAAAAGTAGGCTATATATATTCATATATTAGTTTTATTTTTTTAAAAGACATAAGTGTATACTTGCATCTGATGTAGGGACTTGTGTCCTGGGGGGTGACAGGTTCGGATGAGCTTCCCCCGGGGATGCCTTCAGCCACAGAGCGACCCCTGTTTTGGCTGAGGGCCAGCTCCTCAGCCTCCGTCAGATGTAGTGGAGGTGGCCCTCCACCGGTTTTTCCGGCCTCTGCCTTCTTTCTGTTGGCTGAGCAGAAGTCAATGTTTATTTTAAAATAGTATTTTAATCAGTGTTGGTGTAGGCTACAGCGTCACATTTTAAATGACTTCAATAGGTCTAAAATATAAATGCGTTTGTATCAAGTGTTAATCCACGAAGTGTAGAATTAAGTGAGAGGACGTTGAAAAACTACATTTTGTTTGGGGTTTAAATGATTATTTGAAGTAGCCGCTGAATTAATATTTTAGTTTAAATTAATATTGACTCTGTCTAATAGCCTAAGTCCATTTTAAAAAATTTAATTAAAATCAAAGTGAGGTGCAATCACAGCCTAGCAAAATATGCCTTACCTTTTTGAATTATGTTTTTATGTTTCATTTTGAGCTGCTGCCAAGTTCTTTTTTCTCCCGTTGGATTGCACCTAAATGAAAATCAGATTTCATTCCTACTTATATTCATAACTATAGACTATGCTTCGATCTTATATGTTACGTCAGTGGAATAGTACATTCAAACTTAGGCATTGACTCGCGCAGCAATTTTCTCCCATGCCGTCTCTCTCTCCTTCGCTGCTGCAGCCATGTTGGATTTGCGGCGAAAAATGTTCTCATGCTCGCCGTAGGCCAGCATAAGGACCTCCAACTCCACCGGGGTGAAATAAATTGACCGTTTTTGCTCTGTTGTCATGGTGACTCGTGGTATCGGGGCTCCATTGATGATGGCTTTTTATAGTGGTTGTGCACGCGCGTAACTCCAGGTTATCATACTCAGAGTTGATTGAACTAATTCAGATCAGCTGTTCTGGAACCGTCTCCCATCTCAGAGTAAGTCAACTCAGAGTTCAGGGATAGACTCAGAGTATGTTGAACCTGCTTTCTGGAATACCCCCTAGGTCTGCTGTATTTGAGTCACCTCAAACTTACTTTAAACATTAATTTAGACATTCTGACTGTGTAGCTTCTTACAGAGACTTACCACTCTCACAAAACTTGCACCTGTGTGTGTGTGTGTGTGTGTGTGTGTGTGTGTCTGTGTCTGTGTTTGTTTGTTTGTATGTGTGTGTGTTCATGCTAGCATGAGGACGAGCCTCCTCAGAACATGCGTCCTGGAGGGGAGAAGGTTTTGTCTAAATCAGCTCTAAAGAATCAGAAGAAACGGGAAGCAAAAAAAGCTGCCAAACAGGTGAGCTGATGTCAACCAATCATAATAAGGCTCCCAGGCCCAACTCCCTCACATTTATTAAACTTTGAGATATTAATCATTTAATTGCTTCTTGAGACACTGATATTTGTTCCTGTCCGTGATCTGTCTGCACACGCTTAGATTTCTCAAGTGTGTCAATGTTGACTCTATCGCCACCTGCTGTTGTGTCATAATTTAAAAAAAAATCATTTTCTACAGGAGGCCAAACCTGAACCTCTGTGTGACCCTGCCCCTATCAGCAACAACCGGTTAGAGACCAGCAGTGGAGACCCAGAGGCAGACAAGAAGATTAAGAACCTAAAGAAGGTGGAGAACACACGTACACTCACATGCACACACAAACCTCAGGAGTGTTGTGCTGTGATTGGCTGAGGCTGCAGTAATGTGTTCATGTCTTTCAGAAACTTAAGGCCATTGAGGAGTTGAAGGAGCAGCAGGCTGCTGGTAAAGTCCTGCAGAAGAACCAGGTAAGCTGGACCTTTAGATTAGCTGGATTTAGAGCTGCTGTGAGGAGATTCTGGTCATCAGGATTTAGACTGACACTGACGACTATAAACCACCTACTTATGCTAAAATACATCTATCTCCACAGCTGGCTTCTCTGTGTTTAACTGAACACCAGAGACGCCTCTAAAGATCAGCTAATCATCAGCTACCGATCAGTCGATTGTCAGCTGATTGAGAGCTATCAGAGTGATGAGTTGCTGTTTTCAGTTTTCGGTGTGAAAAGTCTGTAAAAGTCTGTTTACAGTGAAAGAGAGACCATAGGAAGATCAATCACAGACTGGGTCACCACAGGGGGGTCTGTATGTCAACAGAGGGTGCCAAAGACCACACTGACTGATATCCTCACAGGAGCTTTAAATCAGAGAGTAAAATACACACAGGCTGTGTCTCATTTCAGAGACCGGATCGTGATAAGCGCACTTAACGGCGCTTAGCTGAGTGCACTGCCGTTTTGAGCCGTTTTGAGCCGTTTTGCGCCGTTCTGTGCCCTTCCTGTGTCCCATTTCAGATACAGCAGCCATCGAACGGCGCATCTGACGCGTACGTGAGGTCACCACGCGGCACGAACGGTGTCCCGTTTGGCACAAAATACTAAGCGCGCTTCAAATTCGGTCTCAAAACCACACTACCCCCGCCTCTTTTTCAAGCGTGCATGTATGCACGCTTTCGTGCCGTCGGTATCCCAGAATTCTTTGCGTGCCGCTGCACAGCTGTGCATTTCAGGTGAGAGGCTGGACTCGCTCGGAGACACAGCGCGTCTTCGAAGAAAATACAAGAAATCCAAAAACAGCAGACAGTCAGCTCAGGCTGTATGAGAGCATGATCTCTGAACTCACTAAAATCTGTAAACCAAACATTATAGATTTAGAGACGAACTGATCCGCTCTGCTTCAACAATCAAAAACATTAGAAATAAGAAAGCTGACAAAACTACAGCAGAGTATCAGGACAACATTGAGGTTTTTTTTTCTTTTAAGATTTAGAGATTTAAGTTGTAAATTTAAGAGAATAAAGTCATAAAGTAAATAAAGTCATAAAGCTGCTTTTGTGGAGGGGGAAATGACTGAAGCTGGTCATCTGCAGGGTTATCTGTGGATGTATCAGCGGGTCATTCAGAGAGATTTTGTGGTTTCTGAAGAAACAATCAAACTGATGATGATCAACATTTGTGATCCAGAGGGAGTCGAGCTCCGACGAGCATCACGTCTCTGACACCGGTGGTAGCCTACACCTGCAGAGACACCAACACCTTATTACGGCATATGGATTCATATCATAAACTAAAGCTCAATGTCATTCACGGATATTAACGGCTGCATTGACAGATATATCTTCAGCATATTCATTTCTGCCTCCACAAAAGCAGCGATTTCCTTCAAGTACACCAGTTTTTTTCCCCCGTGGAAAAGACGTATTTCTCATATATTCTTTTTTAAGTCTTTATACTTATGACAATGTTATGCTGATGTGCCAGAGGATGAAGAATCTCCTTGTTTGTGAAACCTATACTGAAGCACAGTTCCTTCAAATGCTTCATGGTCCTAATTTTAATAAGTCTCCTCTGAAATAACAGGTTATGACTTCATTCTCATAAATTAATGACTTTATTCTCGTAAATTCACGACTTAAATCTCGAAGTCCTTAAAGTCTTAAATCTCAATATGGCCCTCATACTCCTTAATACAAAACAATCATTGGATGAATTGTGCTTGTATGTATCTACTATTTTGTGTCTGTGCAAGGTCGCACAATTAAAACAATAAATGCTGTGCTCCGCGGGTTTCCTTTAAGTCAGTCGTGACGCGAGCCTGAGGGCGGGGACATTTGGCAACTCCACCAGGAAGTCCTGCGAAGGTCTCCAAATGTCCCCGCCCTCAGGCTTACGTCACGACTGACTAGAAAAAAAGCTGCGGAGCGCAGCATGTATTGTTTTAATTGTGCGACCTTGCACAGACACAAAATAGTAGATACATACAAGCACAGATCATTCCCACAAAATTCATCCAATGATTGTTTTGTATGAAGGAGTATGAGGGCCCTATTGAGAAGGAGGATAGGAGATACTTCATCCTTTGGCACATCAGCATCACATTGTCATAAGTATAAAGACTTTAAAAAAAGAATATATGAGAAATACGTCTTTTCCACGGGGAAAAAAACTGGTGTACTTGAAGGAAATCGCTGCTTTTGTGGAGGCAGAAATGAATATGCTGAGGATATATCTGTCAATGCAGCTGTAAATATCCGTGAATGACATTGAGCTTTAGTTTATGATATGAATCCATATGCAGTAATAAGGTGTTGGTGTCTCTGCAGGTGTAGGCTATGGCCGGTGTCAGAGACGTGGTGCTCGTCGGAGCTCGACTCCCTCTGGATCACAAATGTTGATCATCAGTTTGATTGTTTCTTCAGAAACCACAAAATCTCTCTGAATGACCCGCTGATACATCCACAGATAACCCTGCAGATGACCAGCTTCAGTCATTTCCCCCTCCACAAAAACAGCTTTATGACTTTATTTACTTTATGACTTTATTCTCCTAAATGTACAACTTTAATCTCTGAATCTTAAAAGAAAAAAACCTCAATGTTGTCCTGATACTCTGCTGTAGTTGTGTCAGCTTTCTTATTTCTAATGTTTTTGATTGTTGAAGCAGAGTGGATCAGTTCGTCTCTAAATCTATAATGTTTGGTTTACAGATTTTAGTGAGTTCAGAGATCATGCTCTCATACAGCCTGAGCTGACTGTCTGCTGTTTTTGGATTTCTTGTATTTTCTTCGAAGACGCGCTGTGTCTCCAAGTGAGTCCAGCCTCTCACCTGAAATGCACAGCTGTGCAGCGGCACGCAAAGAATTCTGGGATACCGACGGCACGAAAGCGTGCATACATGCACGCTTGAAAACATGCTAAGCGCGCTTAGCATTTTTTAGCATCTCGTGCCAAATGGGACACCGTTCGCACCGTCGTGACGTCATGCACGCTTCAAATGCACCGTTCGACGGTGCAGAAGGGCACTTAGGTCGATGCGGTCTCTGAAATGAGACACAGCCACAGTGTTCCTGACAGATGTGTATAAGTGAGTAACTAACACTGTGTGTTCATGTATACCTGACAGGTGTGTGTAGGTAAACTACAGTCCAAAAGTTTGGCAGCAGGATCAGATTTGTACAAAAAAAGATCATACTTTCATATATATATATAGTTTGCAATACAATAAACATGACTTTTGTGTAAAGAGTAACTTATCAGAAGACATTTTGACTATAATTATTCAGTATTTGAGTTATTGTTGCTTAGACTTTGCTTTCTTTAAAGTAACCTCCTCTGGCTTGAACAACAGCTTGGCATATACCAGGCATTCGTTCCAAGTTTTTTAAGGTATGTTCCAGGGATTGCATTCCAAGCTTTCTTAAGTTCATTAAAAAGAGACTGCTGATTCGTGGGACGCGTTATTCTGACTGATCGATCCAATTCATCCCGCACAAGCTCAACTGGATAAAGGTCTGGAGACTGAGGGGGCCAAACCATGTTTTAAAGAACACCTTCCTCTTCTTTTTTGTCTAGGTAACCCTGACAGAGCTTGGCAGAGTGCTTAGGGTCATTGTTAGGGTTGGGTATCGTTTGATTTTGAACGATTCCGATTCCTCATTTCGATTCCGATTCCGATTCCTATCGATTCTCTATTTCGATTCTTTTAAAAGGCAGGATATCAAAAAAAAAAAAAACATGGTTTTAATGAGGGCGCTAACCGGAGCTCTTCGTTTTAGATGAAATTTCTGAACTTCTCCATGAATTTTTAAATCATATTTTAAATATGACCCCTTTGTGGGACACCATTAGGCGTTTTGCAATTTCTCTTTCTGTGTATCCTTCTCTCCTCAATGTACAAATCTGTACTTTTGTTTCTTTACTCAGTTGCTTCTTTTTAGCCATTTTTGCAGTAGTTTGAACGCAGTTGAGATTTATTAGGATTTTTGTATGCAGACTCCCAAAAGCCAAAAAGTTAAAGTGAATAATCCAACTGTGGTTTTTTCTTTTTTTTTACTTTTGCACTTAAGTTGTGACTCTTGCAAATGTTTTCGACCCTAAAACTAAGCCCTTATTTCCTTTTGCTGACATATATTTAGCAATGGTGTGTTCACATGAATGTATATCTAAAGGTAAATGGAGTAAAAAGGTGCATTTCCATGAAAGCAACATCTGATCATGGAGTAAATACATCCCAAAATACATAAAACTTGTGCTGGATTTAAAAAAAACAGCATTGTGAATGAAAACTTGAAGTTATTCCCAACTGTTCGGCCTGTAATGGCCTTGCTTCCAAACTTTTGGCCTGTAGTGTCCATGGCAGTTGGGTATAGATGAGTACCTGACAGTTTTGTGTATGCCTGTGTACTGCATAGGTGTGTGTTAGCCTTTACCTTACAGGTGTGAGTTCGTGTGTTCCCCTTAGGTGTGTATACGTAAGTACCTGACAGGTGTGCGTAAGCTTGTACCTGATAGGCAAATATTAGAGTGTACCTGACTGGTTTATGGTGGTGTGTATCTTCAGGTGTGTTGTAATGTGTACCTGACAGGTGTGTGGTCGTACGTTTCCAGAGATTGTGTGGAAGAGTTTTCCTGACAGGCGTGTTGTAGAATGTGTTCCTGACAGGTGTGTGTTTGTGTGTTCCTGACCTGTTTGATTTTGTTCATCCAGCTGGAGAAGATGCAGAAGGAGGAGCAGCTACTGAAGGAGCTTGAAGAGCTGCAGATTGGACAGTAGGGGGCGCTGCAAGAGACACAGGCTTCTTCTCGATACAGACACACAAATGTTTACTGCACTTATCATAATTATGTGCTATGTGCTATAACATGACTGTTGAGCGGTTGGGCCTGTAAAATAAAGTTATGATTGACACACCCACTATAGTCATAATCTGATTGGATGGCTGGTCAGCTTCCTGTTTACCTCCACCTGCCTGATTCTTTAGGTCAACAGTTGTTTATTTGGAGGCTGCCTAAAGGCATACTGGGAAATACAGGAGGGAGCTATTGTGTGTGGGTGTGGGTTGGGGGGGCGCTACTCTGTTGCTATGCAACACTTGTGAAGGAGCCACAGCCTTTGACAATGTTCCTTTCAAAATTAAAGCCTTGTCTCCTCTTAGGCCTCAATTAAACTGAATACAATTTTTGTCTTGGACTGTTTCTGCAGCTTTTATGTCTTTAACTTACTGTCTGTGTCTAAGCTCTCTGAGTGTTGACGATGATAAAGGTGATGATGAAACCTCTTTAAGGAACAGGGTGAGTAAAAAAAGCTCCTGCTATCTGTCATAAATTTCCAACACAGGGTCAGCGTTTATGGAGACCCTCCTCTTGTTTTGTTTGAAACATGTTCAAAACTAAAGCTGTGTTGTTTCAAATGAGAATTCATCAGACCTCAGTTACTGGGGCACACAGCTGAGTCTCAGTATTGGTATCTGTATTTGGTTTTGATCTTCATATTCAGCAAACTGTGAGAAGAATTGAACTTTTTTTTTTTTTTTTAAATCATTATTTCAGGACAAAATCCTTTCTTAGGGTCCACAAAGAGACCAGCCTCCCCTCAAAGTAAGCCTTTTTTCAACTCCATTATGGACCAACCATTTATGTTCATCACTAGTCACTGTTAGCTGGTCTTTCTTGTACATATGTGGACTGAAACTCTGATGTACAGTGCATCCGGAAAGTATTCATACCACTTCACTTTTTCCACATTTTGTTATGGTACAGCCTTATTCCAAAATGGATTAAATTCCTTTTTTCCTTCAAATATTCTACACAAAGTACCCTATAATGCCAAAGCGAAAAACCTTTTTTAGAACATTTTGCAAATTCATGTCAATCATTAAAAACAAGAACACTCAAATGTTGCATATACATAACTATTCACACCCTTTACTCAATACTTGGTCGAAGCACCTTTGGCAGCGATTACAGCCTCCAGTCTTCTTGTGTATGATGCAACAAGCTTGGCACACCTGGATTTGGGGAGTTTTTCCCCGTTCTTCCTTGCACATCCTCTCAAGCTCAGTGAGGTTGGATGGGCAGCGTCGGTGCACAGCTACTTTCAGGTCTTTCCAAAGATGTTCAATCGGGTTCAAGTCTGGGCTCTGGCTGGGCCACTCAAGGACATTCAGAGACTTGTTCTGAAGCCACTCCTTTGTCTTCTTGGCCGCGTGCTTAGGGTCATTGTCATGCTGGAAGATGAAGTGTCGCCCCAGTCGAAGGTCTTGAGCGCTCTGGAGCAGGTTTTCATCAAGGATTTTGATGTACGTAGCTGCATTCATTTTTCCCTCGATCCTGACAAGTCAAGGCTGCCGCTAAAAAATCCCCACAGCATGATGCTGCCACCACCATGCTTCACTGTAGGGATGGTATTGGTGAGGTGGTGAGCGGTGCCTGGTTTCCTCCAGACATGACACTTGGCATTCAGGCCAAAGAGTTTGATCTTCGTTTTATCAGACCAGAGAATTTTGTTGCTCCTGGTCTGTGAGTCCTTCAGGTGCCTTCTAGTAAAGTCCAAGCGGGCTGTCATGTGCTTTTTACTTAGGAGTGGCTTCTGTCTTGCCACTCTACCATAAATGCCTGACTGGTGGAGTGCTGCAGAGATGGTGGTCCTTCTGTAGGTTTCTCCCATCTCCTCAAAGGAACGGTGGAGCTCTGTCAGAGTGACCATCGGGTTCTTGGTCACCTCCCTGACCAAGGCCCTTCTCCCCCGCTTGCTGCTCATTTGGGCTGGGCGGCCAGCTCTAGGAAAAGTCCTGGTGGTTCCAAACATCTTCCATTTCTTAATGATGGAGACCACTGTGCTTTTTGGGATCTTCAATGCAGCAGATATTTTTCTGTAACCTTCCCCAGATCTGTGCGCCGATACAACCCTGTTTCGGAGGTCTACAGACAATTCTTTTGACTTCATGGTTTGGTTTGTGCTCTGACATGCTCTGTCAGCTGTGGGATCTTATATAGACAGGTGTGGCTTTCCAAATCATGTCCAATCAGCTGAATTTGCCACAGGTGGACTGCAATCAAGTTAGAGGAACATTTCAAGGCTGATCAGTGGAAATAGGATGCACCTGAGCTCAATTTTGAGTTTTCTAGCAAAGGGTGTGTGTGTACTTTTAATAAATTTGCAAAATGTTATAAGAAAAGTTTTTGGCTTTGTCATTATGGGGTATTTTGTGTAGAATTTTTGAGGGGAAAAAGGAATTTAATCCATTTTGGAATAAGGCTGTAACATAACAAAATGTGGAAAAAGAGAAGTGGTATGAATACTTACTTAAACTAATACTGAGCCTGTCAGATGGCGCTCAGGGTTTAACAACGGGATTTCACCACATGCAGATTTGCTATGTTCTGCTCTGGAACGGCAAACAGATCAAAAACGCAAGCATACAGCTCCCATCATATCCAATCTGCTGCCAAAGGAAAGGTGAAGCACTTGCGATATTACCAGTATTTCTTGCAGGACTGGACAAGATCTTGCGTGTTTCACCATGAGACATTAAATGAGATCGGCAGTGTATATAAACACCCACAGCCCACAACCTTGGCCCCTCCTATTATCACGTGAAGAACAGTTCAATGTACTAAGTTTTTTTTGTTTTGAAATTTACAGGATATTTTACTCTGCAGCTGCATACAACATCTAATGCCGCTCATGCTGCACTGCACTGAATCAAAACGTTGTGCTGCACTGTCAGGCAAAAAAAGAAACCTTGCATATCTGATCCGACCGCCGGAGCAGGTCCGCAGCGGAGCTGGACGGCAGACGGATTGTGTGGAATCACACACATTGATTATAATGCTTGCGTATTTGAGCAGGCTGCAGTTCCGGAGCCATACCGGATCCTGTGGAATTTAGCTGTAACTCCAAACTTCAGTATAAACTATGATTGGCTGATCTGTTTGTTTGCTCGTTCTTTCCATAGACATAATAGACGGGTTTCTGTGCAACGTCATCACAGATATGCGCGTGCAGCCAGGCGGCAGAAAGCTGGACATTTTTTATTTGTGTCCTAGCTGAGTTAATGGAGAAAGAAAATGACAAGGAGCTGTTGTGCTGTAAACTGTACGAATTGGCAAAACAAACAATCGGCAAACATTACAACCCTGCTCCTGATATTAGAAGCATCTAAAACAACGTCAAAACCTGGTAAATTGAGTGAAATTCATGGACATTTCAGCAAGGGTTTTTCTGATTTTGATGCAATGAAAGACAAAGCCATTTTTCAATGCAATGACATTTTATTGCAACTGTGTCAGGGAGAACTTGACACTGATATCAGTTCACTCCAAAGCAGGCTTTTGCCCCCTGGTTGCGCATGCACCAAGTATTGTTTGAACACAAGAAACCCGTCTATATAGTGAATGTAGACACCTCATAGACTGGCACTGCCTATTGGAGCTCACGTATCAGCGCAGCCACCATCTTGGATGGGTCCTCCATGTGCCCCCAGTCCATTTATCTCTAATGAAGAATGTCGGAATGCCCAACGTTATTGATCATAACTCTCTGAATTCTTACCAGATTTTCACACAGTTTGGTTTATTACAAATGGCAGAGATGCAGCTATGATATAGGGCTCTGTCACACATTGAAAATAACCAAAATTATTTTTTCAAAACCATCCATCAAGACTAATCTGAACTGCTTTCTACTCATAAGACCTTGTCTACCAATCAAGGCTGCCCAGTTATACATGAACTCCATAATTCTATGTCTCTTCTCCTATTGCCTAACTGTCTGGGGCCAGGCCACTCAATCTGCAATGAAGCCCATGCTGTCATAATACAAACAAACCTTAAAAAGACTAGATCAAAGGTCAATGAAATGGCACCATTACAAAATTCTACAAAAGTACAACTTGTTGAGTTTCGACAATTTCATAAATCTTTCATTTCTTAAACTGGTTTCTAAGTGTTTGAATGGCTTTGCCCCAAACCTAGTAAGTGAAATGATTGAAAAATACTTATATGAAGGAGCTTCTACAAGAGGAGCAGTCAGTTGAGACTGCTTACCACTGTGTATTGCTATCCTGCGGTCGTTACTAAAGTTGGTATAACTAGAGAAGAAAGCAGTCGGCAACATTCATCTCTCGAGGGGTTGTCTAACTTGGTGTTACGGTGTGCTTGACTTAAATTTACGCCAGAATATCCCTTTAAGTTAGAAAATTTAACTTTCTAAAGGCATCCTCAATTAATCAAAAGAAAAAAAGAAAAAAATTCTTAGAATCAGAAGGGGTTTTATTGCCATGTCAATGAACAGGATTCACAGACTAGGAAGTTTTTACGGCGTGATGGTGCAACATTAAATGGAGAATAATATATAAAATACTAGAATAGAAAATAATAAGAGCATGCAGGACATATATAAAGTATAAAAGGCTATGTACAATGCTATGTACAGTAATTATAACAGGCTATGTACAACTACACAATACAGAACAGCAGTGCAGTGGGAGGAGTGCAATTAAAAAACCAAGGTACATTAAAGTGACCAGTGATAAAGTGACAGAGTTAAAGTGACTGAGTTATAAAGTGTTCATGAGTCCAACGGCAGAGGGGAAGAAACTGTTCTTATGGCGGGAGGTTCTGGTCCAAATGGACCGTAGCCTCCTGCCCGAGGGGAGTGTCTCAAATAGTCCGTGTACAGGGTGAGAAGGGTCAGCTGCGATCCAACCTGCTCGGCCCCGAGTCCTGGAGATGTACAGGTCATGGAGAGATGGAAGGCTACAGCCGATCACCTTCTCAGCAGAGCCCACAATGCGCTGCAGTCTGTGTCTGTCCCTAGCAGTGGCCCCGGCGTACCACACCGTGATGGAGGAGCTGAGGATGGACTCGATGATGGCCGCGTAGAACTGCACCATCAGCTGGACCGGCAGCTTGGCTTTCCTCAGCTGCCGTAGGAAGTACATCCTCAGCCTATGACCTCGAGCGAAGTTTCTCTCGCGGAGTTTCAGATTCCGTGGACGTGGATACATCGGCGATGCTGGCTGAAGGGTTTGACTGACCCGCGGCTGCATCACGTTCTTGTTTCTCAAACGCCTTTTGCAAATAAATCGCTGGTAGCATGTCATGTGAAACCCAGCGTCATCAGGAACATTGTCAAAGTCGATATCAACGCAATGTTTATAAGTTTCTGCGAGGTGCTTTGTCTCACCCTGTAGAGAAAGCCACTTTCTAATACTAGTTCTGTTAGCCCTTGAGCAAGACCAGATGTCGGTACCACTTGGGTGGGCAAAACCTTACATATACTAAATTGTTTTTAGGGTCAATATAAGTAAATTAAAATATGATAGACTTTTCATAGGGGTAGCTTTTTATATTTTTTCTCATTTTGTTATTTTCCTCAATAGGCGAATTTTTGTTAACTCCAAAAGCAACACAGAAAGTCAAAAGCACATTAAAAGTCATACTCTATTTGGGCCACACTGCTCTTTTCTATAAATGAATCAAACCTGTGTCTAATTAAATGAGTTGATGAAGTGGGAGTGGCCCAATTTGATGGTGGAGCCGTTCTTTCAGGTATCATAGCACTTGAGCCAAGAACCAAAATTTCACATATCAGTACCACCTGGGTGGGCAAATTCTAGTTGGGATTTTTTTGTTGCTATACATCCCTACAATAAGTTTTTATATGATAGACCTTGGTAACTGGTAGCTTTATTGTAGTTATCACTCATTGAAGTAATAGAGTGCAGCTGTTCAAAAATGAAAAATCGCCTTCCTTCAAAATTAGCTTTCTTTCATTTTAACCTCTCATTTAGGTGTGTTTGAACTATTGGCTAGCCATAGAGACTTGTAATAACCCCCTCAATAGTATTTCAAGTAATTTATCTAATACAGGTGTGTATATATAAGCTTCAATTAGCCAATTGTCAGGTCTAAATCAAGGTCTAAATTAAGGATATTTTTTTACTTAGAAGTAGAAGTAAAGTAAATGCAGACTAATAGCATTATAATAACACAACTTTAATATGACACTGACATATTTTAAATGCAGGCACTCATACAATCATCCTGGCTGGTGCAGGGCAAGAAGACATTAGCAACAAAATAAGATCTACTGATGTATACACTCTATACAATCATCTGAGAAAAACTCCATTCCTCCACCAAGAACTTGATGAGACCGGCTTTGTCGGCAGGGCTGCAGAGAAGTTTCCTCCACTGCTGAATATTGTGGCCAGAAACAATGTTTCTGAACTGGATCCCCATGTCTGCACCTCTGATTAGTCTTTCTGAATTTTTGATTGACATGTCCTTGTAAACATCAAAGACAACATCAATCTTTTAACTATCACCACCTTCACGCAGGACCTTGGCTAAAGTTGAGTCCAGACAGCTTCCACCATGTCAGGATTGCGTATCACTGCACCCGATTCGTGCCAGCTACCAGGCTGCTATCTGGAGACGGTCTCTTCATACCAAGCCATCTGTACCAAGCCCCAAGGACCATGGGTGGACCGTAAATGATGAAGGGCAGCTGGAAATACAGTGGATGCGTGGTTCCCCAGCACCAGATGCGGTCTTGCAGTTGCTATCCTGCAAGTATGTGAGGACATGCAAACCACCAGACTGCACCTGTCTCAGCAATGGGCTGAAGTGCACAAACCTGTGCAAATTACAAACTTGTGCCAACCAATACAGTGAGGAAGAGCCCCTTGCACACCGGCAGATTCAGATGTACTGTAGAAGAAGATACAGATACTGATGTCGATTACTGATGTTGATTAATAAATGATGACCAAAGGGAGCTATGTTAACAGACCCACTGTGACTCAGTGACAGTATTATGTACCAAGCCAAAACTTGACAGTCATATTTGCTGTCACTGTTCCTTATGGAAAGAATAGAACTTTGAATAGGAATTTGAGTTTTTCTCAGATGATTGTATAGAGTGTATACATCAGTAGATCTTATTTTGTTGCTAATGTCTTCTTGCCCTGCACCAGCCAGGATGATTGTATATTGAGTTCCTGCATTGAAAATATGTCAGTGTCATATTAAAGTTGTGTTATTATAATGCTATTAGTCTGCATTTACTTTACTTCTACTTCTAAGTAAAAAAAATATCCTTAATTTAGACCTTGATTTAGACCTGACAATTGGCTAATTGAAGCTTACATATACACATCTGTATTAGATAAATTACTTGAAATACTACTTAGGGGGTTATTACAAGTCTCTATGGCTAGCCAATAGTTCAAACACACCTAAATGAGAGGTTAAAATGAAAGAAAGCTCATTTTGAAGGAAGGCGATTTTTCATTTTTGAACAGCTGCACTCTATTACTTCAATGAGTGATAACTACAATAAAGCTACCAGTTACCAAGGTCTATCATATAAAAACTTATTGTAGGGATGTATAGCAATAAAAAAAAATCACAACTAGAATTTGCCCACCCAGGTGATACCGATATGTGAAATTTTGGTTCTTGGCTCAAGTACTATGTAAGTTTCCCAACGTGTCCTTGTAAAGTCAAGAACGTCTTCACTCTGGACAGATGATACATTCATATAGCATCGTTTCGTTCCTTTTTTATGCACTTTTGAAGGCTGCTTTCTTTTTTCCTTTTCTTTTCTTCCTCTTCGATTGTCTCACTGCTAGATGCGCTTGTCACCATGTTTGAGTATTTCTCATACTATGGCAACGAGACTCGGCTCCTATTGGTCCATGTGACAAAAATCGCTTCACCCCTCTGCATATTCGATTGCACGTGTGCAAGTATCACTACGCCGCAGAAAGGAAATAGTTTGACACTGATTACTAAAAATCGACCGGATGGCATGAGTAGATATTTTTTTTTAGTACGTATTATCAATAAAGCTATTTTATGAATCACAGTTTATGTTGCCTCACCGAATTGGAACGAGATTCACTTTTTAGGCACTTTTTCCTCTGTCCCAATACAGCCTATTTGGATTTATTCTGACAAAACAGTAGCTCCTATCGGAGAAAATGCAGACTGTCATAGTAAATAGTAAATAATTGGGACATTCTTGCAAGTTATAAACAGGAGTTCCTTCTGCTTCACTCAGGAAATCATTTTATTAGTGTCAATGAGGAGCAGAGAGATACATTGCCACACTTTGAAGCTTAGTGGCCCTCATTAATTAAGCTTGCGTACAGCAGAAAACTTACGTACACTGTGCGTACACAAGTTGCGACGTGAGGATCGGCATTTATCAATGTGCATGTGAGCGTACGCTACGACCAAATCTCACGACAGGTCTGTCATCGTGTACGCAAGTTTGAGTCAGTGTGGATCTGCGGTACAGCAAATTTCTGTCTCAAAGTAATTGATATACAAATCTCAAACCTGTCATTAAGCACAATCAGCCAGATTTCATTAAAGATTAAGACGTAAATTAAATTAAATTTGTTGTGTCCTTAGTGAATAGGCCTATTTGATAACCCTGCCCAGAAACACTGCCACAGAGCAGGAGCGCCGTTTTACCATTGCTCCCTCACGCACACGCGCCACTGTGGAGCGCTGCGTTTGACTCCTAAAAGGCAGGTGTCTCTGTCTTGGCCCAGCAGCGGAGACGTTGTTGTACACTCCTGAAAGGGTGTAGAACATCATTTGGGCCGGTACAGTTTTGCACAATGTTACACTGGTGAATGGAGTGCCGTTGGCTGTGCCGGTGCAACGAGAGGACCCGATGCCCGGAGAACAATAACGAGGAGAGACTCCACAAAGGTGCTGTACAGGGGAGACAGGACCTTATCGATGGATTCTGACATGTAAAGTATAAGTTTAGAAAGTGCTCTTTCTATTCAATCAGTGATTAACATCCAATAGAAATGCATAAAAATGTGCCTCAGGGGCAGCAACACACCGTTTGGTGACGTTAATGATTGTTTTTGTTCAGCCTCTGTCAGACTTTCCAGTCTGCTCTACATTACAAAGACGCAACAAATTAAAACTAAATACTTTAAATAATAGGAGCAACGTGCCCTATGTAATGGCAATCAATAAAAATATGAGGCATGTATGAAATATTAATTAATCATCATGAGCAATTTATTGACTAATGATTTATATAAACTTCAGCCACTGTCTGCTATTCCTCGGCAGCGCTGTTCACCACCTCCATAATCCTGCTCCAGACAGGAGTTCTCTGAGGCCTGTGGCCTGTACTACGAAGCTGGATTAACACATCCTGGATAACTCTGCGACAACTCGCTAAACTTCACCAGATCTCTGCGATCCCGATCAGAAGCCTGTACTACGAAGCTGGACTAACCGCAACATTAAAACAGTGAGGAGCAGGACAGCCGCAGCCGCTAAAAACTGGAGGGACTGCTGGCAAAAAAAAATCACTGGTTGTGTAAATTACATTTGTGCGTTCATAAATTTATGGCCCCCTAATATGTTGTCATTGCAGCGTGTGTGATTACCTCCATCATTGACCTCATTATTTCAGACACAACAGCAGTGGGGAAAAGAGTACGTGGGAGCAAATAAAAATAAATCTAAAAACATCCTTTAAAGTAGTTTGTAAATTTATTGGAAGATTTTATGTGTACATATTTTAACCTCACACTGTCTTTTTTTCTTTTTTCTCCATCATCTGATGGTCACATGTCATCTGCAGACACATTTGGGGTTAAGAGGAGTTTTCTAATCTGCTTCAATAAATTCTGAATGATGACTGAAATGCTGCATGAAATTGGAACCTGGAGCTTGGCAAATATTAGTGCATTGCTTAGACTTCATGCAGCCTGAATATTGAGGCCGTCCAAGGAAAACCTGTAACATTCATAGAGAACGTCATCAGGTAAATCAAACGGATTGAACGATCATGAATATAACGCTCTCGGCGACGCGCTCCTCTCACTATCCATGCAACGATGTCCCCGGGATCCAGCAAAAGTGGGCAAGCCATTTTCCAAGAGATCTGATTGGTCGTCGGGCGGTCTTTTATACCTGAGGCCTGGGGCCTGTTCAACGAAGCAGGATTACTGCTTAGCGAGGTAACTTCGAGGATAAGTTCGGGGTTTCCTGTTCTACGACGCGGGTTCACTTCTTAGCGAGGCGAGTCTCCATAGCAATATACGCTGAACGGCTAACCTGCTCCGGGGCAGGTTAAGTTCCAGATTGAACTCACCGAGTATAAAAACCCCGCCCACTGACCAATGAGCTCTCTCGAAAAACGGCTTGTCCGTTCTTGGAGGATCCTGTAGACCTCGGTGCTCGCATTGTCTGAGGAGGAGCACTCCGGCTCGCGAGAGTTTTCAGGGACTGCACGGACCCATTTACTTTTCCAGATGACCACCTTTATGAAAGGCTCATATGGCCGACATATCACACAAAACATGTAAACATGATAGGAATGAACAAATGAATGATTCATCTTAGGAATGAATGGGCATGGGCTGCGCGATCACAGACAACATCTCGGTATTATTTAGTAGCAGCGCACGCCCCTTATAATAACCCCGTAAATACTGTTGTTCAGGACTGTTTACTTGTGCTTCCTACCCACTGTAACAACCGTTGTTCTAGCCCACATGCAACATTTTTGTTCTCATTCATGAAACGCTTAAATCGGGGACAGCTTTATCCGGGGACAGATCATCCAATTCGGGGACTGTCACCTTAGTTAAAAGCGCATGTTGAACAGTGCTATTTCAGGGTGATAATGGCATCAAAGATTACTTTTCTGCCAACATTCCCTCCGTGCTTTTGCAGCGGCGACGGTGTTGCTTTTGAGGTTTATGGTAGCTTTGAATTCTTCATACTTTCTCATGATCGTCTCCTGTTCCTTGTTTGTAAAGTCCGCGGTCCTTCACTCTCCAGCCTGCTCTGACGCTCCAGACTGATCCATGTTCGCGATTGGTCAGATGCGGCGGGCTCCGCCTTATATGCGTGCACGCGCTCATAGCAGAGCTGGATCCACTTATGAGGTTGATAACCAGCTTCGTGAGACCGCTGGCTACCGCGCTAAGTTGAGCGAGGTAGCTCCAAGGCTACCTCGCTAGGTTGAACCTGCTTCGTAGAACAGGCCCCTGTACTACGAAGCTGGATTAACACATCCAGGATAACTCTGCGACAACTCGCTAAACTTCACCGGATCTCCGCAATCCCGATCAGCTGTACTACGAAGCCGGTTATCAACTCGATAACTGAATCCAGGTGTGGCCACTTCAGATCTGTGCGCGCACACGTAAAGGGGCTGGGGTCAGTGCCACCGGACCAATCTCTACAATGGAGAAGGCTGCACGTCATTTTTCACAGCTGAAGAACAGAGCATTATTTTACAAGAGTACCGCAACATTATAACAGGGAGGAGCAGGACAGCCGCAGCCGCTAAAAGCCGGAGGGACTGCTGGCAAAAAAATCACCGGTTGAGTAAATTACATTTGTGCGTTCATAAATGTATGGCCCCTAATATGTTGTCATGCAGGGTGTGTGATCACCTCCATCATTGACCTCATTATTTCAGACACAACAGCAGTGGGGAAAAGAGTACGTGGGAGCAAATAAAAATAAATCTAAAAACATCCTTTAAAGTAGTTTGTAGGTATATTGGAAGATTTTATCTGTATATTTCAACGCGTGAACAGTGATTTCCTCACACTGCCTTTTTTTCTTTTTTTCTCCATCATCTGATGGTCACATGTCATCTGCAGACACATTTGGGGTTAAGAGTTTTCTAATCTGCTTCAATAAATTCTGAATGATGACTGATATTCCGTATGAAATTGGAACCTGGAGCTTGGCAAATATTTGTGCTTTGCTTAGACTTCATGCTTTGTTGAGGCCGTCCGAGGAAAACCTGTAACGTTCATAGCGAACGTCATCAGATAAGTCAAACGGATTTGAACGATCATGAATATAACGCGAAGTGCTCCTCTCACTATCCGTGCAACGATGTCCCCGGGATCCGGCAAGATTGGGCAAGCCATTTTCCAAGAGATCCGATTGGTTATTGGGCGGTCTTTTATACCTGCTGAGCTCTTATCCTGAAACATAACCTGCTCCGGAGCAGGGGCCTGTTCTACGAAGCAGGATTACTGCTTAGCGAGATAACTTTGAGGGTAAATTCGGGGTTTCCTGAGGCCTGTACTACGAAGCTGGATTTGGTCTTAGCGAGATAACTTCTGGATAACTTCTGGGTTTTCTGTACTACGAAGGTGGATCTCTTTTTATCCGGGTCCGTTGCCCCGGTAACTTACGCGGAACGCCAAACCTGCTCCGGAGCAGGTTATGTTTCAGGATAAGATCTCAGCAGGTATAAAAGACCGCCCAATGACCATTCGGATCCCTTGGAAAATGACTTGCCCACTTTTGCCGGATCCCGGGGACATCGTTGCACGGATAGTGAGAGGAGCGCTTCGTGTGTATTCATGATCGTTCAAATCCGTTTGATTTACCTGATGACATTCTCTATGAACGTTACAGGTTTTCCTCGGACGGCCTCAACAAAGCATGAAGTCTGAGCAAAGCACTAATATTTGCCTAGCTCCAGGTTCCAATTTCATCCAGCATATCAGTCATAATTCAGAATTTATTGAAGCAGATTGGAAAACTCCTCTTAACCCCAAATGTGTCTGCAGATGACATGTGACCATCAGATGATGAAGAAAAAAAAAGGCAGTGTGAGGAAATCACTGTTTACGCGTTGAAATATGTACAAATAAAATCTTCCAATAAACCTACAAACTACTTAAAGGATGTTTTTGGATTTATTTTTATTTGCTCCCACGTACTCTTTTCCCCACTGCTGTTGTGTCTGAAATAATGAGGTCAATGATGGAGGTGGTCACACACGCTGCATGACAACATATTAGGGGGCCATAAATTTATGAACGCACAAATGTAATTTACACAACCGGTGATTTTTTTTACCAGCAGTCCCTCCTGCTTTTAGCGGCTGCGGCTGTCCTGCTCCTCACTTATAATGTTGCGGTACTCCTCGTAAAATAATGCTCTGTTCTTCGGCTGTGAAAAATGACGTGCAGCCTTCTCCATTTGAGAAGGCTGCGAGTTGTCGCAGAGTTATCCTGGATGTGTTAATCCAGCTTCGTAGTACAGGCCTCTGTTCTACGACGCGGGTTCACTTCTTAGTGAGGCGAGTCTCCATAGCAACATACGCTGAACGGCTAACCTGCTTCGGGGCAGGTTAAATTCCAGATTGAACTCACCGAGCATAAAAACCCCGCCCACTGACCAATGAGCTCTCTCGAAATACGGCTTGTCCGCTCTCGGAGGATCCTGTAGACCTCGGCGCTCGCATTGTCCGAGGAGCACTCCGGCTCGCGAGAGTTTTCAGGGACCGCACGGACCCACTTACTTTTCCAGATGACCACCTTTATGAAAGGCTCATATGGCCGACATATCACACAAAAAATGTTAACACGATAGGAATGAACAAATGAGTGAATTCATCTTGGAAATGAATGGGCATGAGCTGCATGGGCTGCGTGATCACAGACAACATCTCGGTACTATTTAGTAGCAGCGCACGCCCCATGTAATATTTTTTTTTTTTTTTTTTTTTTTTTTTTTTTTATTGAACAAGACAGACAGTACAACCAACGAGAGACACATCACAACAATAACGACAAAAACAGAAAACAAAACACAACCATACAACAGCCAGAGGACTTACAGTTCAATGGTACAGAATTTCTTCATTATGGAGTAAGTTTTGGTAGCTTTCTTGTTTTTAATGTCCTTGATCGTGGCAGCATAACGGAGCAGTTCATTTTTGAAGGGTGCAATGTTTGGCTTGGATTTGGCCCATTTGTTTTTGTGAATATGGAATTTCCCCAAGCTCAGGATCAACTGACAAAAAAAGCACAGATCTTTGTCCTGGTCATCATAATAAATAAAAATATGTTTTTCCTGGAAACTGATCGTTCTTCCTGTTTTCTCGTGCACAAATTGTTGGACATCAATCCAAAAGGTTTTACTGTAGGTACAATGATAAAATAAATGAGAGATGGTTTCATCTTCAAGTCCACAGAAATCACATGAATATTCAATGTCCAGTTTGAATCTTTCGAGAGTTTTCTTTGCAGGGTAAATCTGATGTAATATTTTAAAAGAGACTTCTTTGACCTTGTTATTGAGACAGAATTTTTCACCAACCAGCCATGCATTGCTCCAGTTAATTTCTCCCAATTGTACAGACCAGTTAGTTTGACCTCTAGGCAGTGTCTTTGGTTGTAGGCAGCTTCTCAACAGTCTATTCGAGCAGGGTCTTTTTGTAATGTCTATTCCGCCCACAAATATATCACAGGTGTAATTTCCTGGAATAGCAGCCGTTCTTTCAGACCCTCTAAGAAGTTGTAGCACCCCCTGAGGTAATGCATCAAAAACCACTGCATATTGTTTTGGGGTGACTGGGAGTTGAAATTTTAACATAAATTCTTCATAAGAAAGTACAAAGCCATGGTTGTTAAGAAGTTGGTCGACTAGTAAAATGTTGTGCTCCATCCAGTCCTTGTAATACAGTGATCGGTTTTTGTAAACGATGTCTTCATTGTTCCAAATATAATAGCTGGTTGGTGAGAAATTATGTTTGTAGATCAGTTTCCAGGACAGCAAGGCTTGTTTGTGAAAGTTAGAGAGTTTAACAGGAAGCTTCTCAATTTTGTAATTACATTTCAACATAAAGCGTATACCACCAAGTGAGTTGAATACATGTGTAGCAAAGGAATTCCAGAGGTTGTTCTTCTCTCTACATAACTTACTCAGCCAGTTGATCTTGAAAGAGTGATTCAATATTTCGAAGGTTAGCACATCCAAACCACCATCCCTCTTGGTATTACATAGAATATCTTTTTTTAAATAATGGCGTCTGTTCTTCCAGATAAACCTGAATAAGATTTGATCTAATTTCTTGGAGACTACAGCAGGCATTTCTAGTGCTAGTGATAGATATACAGATCTTGATATTCCCTCAGCTTTGGATAACAGAATCCGTCCGTGTAAAGATAGATCCCTCATTAACCACATATTGAATTTTCTTTGTATCTGTTGAGTTATTGGTTCAAAGTTTAACTCAGAGCGCCTCTTCTCATTTTTGTCAAGTACAACACCCAAGTATGTCACAGTTTGTTTAATGGGAATACCATTTAATTCTGCCAGATCACAGTGTTTGAGGGGAAAAAGCATAGATTTATTAAGGTTCATTGTCAGCCCAGAAACCTCTGAAAACTCTCTGATACACTGCACCGCTTTGACAAGTTCATTTTGGTTGGACAAAAAAATAGCTGTATCATCCGCTAACTGAGCTAGTTTGAATTCTCTACCTACGGCTGTCATACCCTGAAAGTTGCTTTTTTTAATATGTGTTGCCATAACCTGTGTAACCAGCAAAAACAAAAAAGGGCTTAGGGGACAACCTTGTCTGATTCCACGACCAATATTAAATCTGGGTGTTGTGCCATTTGTTATCTTAATTGAGCTGTTAATTCCTTTATAAAGTGTTTGAACTGCCCTCAAAAATCTATTTCCAAAACCAAAACATCGAATAACTTTAAACATAAACTGGTGACTGACTGTATCAAATGCTTTATAGAAGTCCACAAACAGAATAAAACTTTCATCAGGTATAAATTCATTATAGTCTATCATATCCAGAATCAGACGAATATTATTTACAATATTTCTCCCTGGCATAAACCCAGATTGCTCCTCATCTATAATATCAACTAGTCCTATTTTCAATCTTTTAGCAAAGATGAGAGCAAACAGCTTTGCATCATTATTTAATAAACTAATTGGTCTCCAGTTTTCAATGTTTAATTCATCTTTTTTTGGTTTTGGAATTAGTTTTATCAGTCCCTGTCTTAAAGTGTGGGGGAGTTCTTCCTTGTCTAAAGCCTCTTCAAATAGCTCAGTTAAAAATGGAGCGATTGCTTGTTTAAAGTATTTATAAAATTCCCCTGTTATCCCGTCATTACCTGGGGCTTTGTTGTCCTTGAGGGAGTCGATGCATTTTTGTACCTCTGTTATCGTTATTTTTTGATCACACGTTACATGGAGGTCATCATCTATTCTACTAATATTTGGTTGTATGGTCTGAAGAAATAGTGACATTTTATCTTCATTTAACAGGTCAGTCATATACAGCTTTTCATAAAAGCGTGCAACATATTGCGAAATTTGTTTTTCATTTTCACACACAGCGTCATGAATTTTAAGTTTGCAGAGAGAAGACATTTCGTAATTCCTTTTTTCTAGACTAAAGAAATATTTGGTGCATTTTTCCCCTTGTTCAAGCCATTTCCTCCTGGATCTGATGAAGGCTCCTCTAGCTTTCCCCTCATAAAGTTTGTCTAATTCAGTTTGTAGGTAAGCCAATTGTTCTACCTCAGCACTGGTTGGGTCTGTTTTCTCAGATAATGGAAAAATTTGGGTGACAAGTTGAAGTTCTTTTTCTTTATTATGTCTGCTGGTTTTTCTACTTAACCTTATAGCTTACTTTCTTATATTTCATTAATTCCCAGTATAATCCAAAATTCTTTAGTAAATTTGCTTGTCTCCAACATTTGTCAATGATTATTTGGCTTTCCTTTACAAATTCCTTATTTTGTAGCAACATTTTGTTTAATTTCCAATAATCTCTATTGACCCTCTGCCTGTCAGATCCAAGATGGAATTGAATTGATATAGCTTTGTGGTCTGTCAATATTGTGGGTTCTATTTTGATTGAGTCTACCTTATTTTCTAATTCAGCCAAAATTAACCAAAAATCTAAGCGAGATTGGCAGGATCTGTCCTTGTTGCTCCATGTGAATACTTTTTCCTGTGGGTGTCTGTGTCTCCATATATCAATCAGGTTCATTCTGTCGCAGATATTTTCCAATTCGGTTATCTGTTTGGCTTTTGGAGGCCATCTGTCCAGACTACCATCAAATACTGTGTTGAAGTCTCCACCCCATAAGATCTCTGCTGAGGGAAACAGTGTCAGCCAATAATTAATCTTATTTTCCAATGTTGAGAAAATTATGTTATTGAGAGATTTACTGTTTGACCCATATACATTAATCAGAATAACAGACGATTGGTTGATATCTGCCAAGAGAATGATCCACCTGCCATCCTTATCAGCGTCATACTTTATAATTTTCCCACCATATTTCCCCTGTAGGATGGCGACCCCCGCTGAGCGATTGCTGCCATGAGAGAGCCATACATTCCTTCCCCATTGATTCCTCCAATATGAGACATCAGTTTCAGAAGAGTGGGTCTCTTGAATGAAATAAAAATCTGCCCCTTTATTCTGAAGAAATAAGAACAAGCTTTTCCTTTTCACTTCATTCTTAATACCTCTGACATTAACAGAAAAAATAGAAGTCGTCGCACACATATACACACACACAGACACATACACACACACACACACACACACACACACACACACACACACACACACAAGCACCTGCTCAAAAAAACCTCACTGGGTTGAGAGCAGACACTGAGGGTTGGCTACTGCAAGCAGACCAGACCACTTCCAAACTTAATTGAGATAGTTTAGTTTACCTCTCTTCATTAGTGGTTCATCACTCTATAAAGGATATTGAGGAGAGAAAAGAAAAAAAAAGAGGGGGATTGCCTCGAAGGAGTGATCGAAAAAAAAATTCCTACTTCGATTCATTATTTCAATTATTTTAGCACGAGAGAGCTGTAATATAGGGAAAAAATAAATAAATTGATAATAACTGAACTAATGTAGTGGCTGTTGTTGAGAAATAAACAAAGAAAAAATAATAGATTAAATTTCAAATAAACATTTTGTCAGCCATATCGTAGAAGAGGTTGGGAGCACCGAGTCATAAGCAAAAGTCACCTTTGTCAGAGACAACTCAAACGAAAGTCTCACGGATATATAACAACTTAAATCTGTACCTTACATGTCCTTTGCTGTAATTCTTACACCGTCAACGTATGCATGCGCTCCTCTGAAGCCAGCTTTCTTCCCTTCTTTCCTCGCTTTCTCCACTTGCGGCCACAGCTGGTTTCTGGCCTCCTTGGCTTCTTGAGTGAGGTCCTCCAGGATCTTTAGTTTTCTTGTTTGGGGAGTCTCCGATGTCCTGGCGTCCTTCCAGATTTTATCTCGGTGTGATCGTGACAGAAAGCGTACTAAGACGCGCCGGCTGGAGCGCTCGTGTCCGGAGCGAGGTCCCACTCTGTGCACGATATCCACCGTAAGAACCAGCTGATCCGCGATGTCAGGGGAGATTTGGCCGAACAGGTCAATGATGATTTTCTTAATGTCCTCCCCGGTCCTCTCAGGTATCCCGGCGACGCGCAGGTTCCACCGTCTCGAGTAGGCATCCATGTCGTTGAATTTGCTCCGGAGCTCCATGCTCGCTTTCCCCAGGGTTGAGGTTTCAGCTTGGAGGGTGGTCATCTGGCCAGACATGTCTTCCATCCGCCCCCACAGAGCCTCCAGGGAGTCGGTGACGTTTTTCGTTGTTTTAGTGTTTTCTTTAACAGCATCTTCCAAGGTTTCGAGCCGCTTAAGAGTCTCGATTTGTCTCTTCTCAATTCTCTCGAGGATGCTTAACGACCTCTGGTCAGAGTCCTCCACCACATCACTCTGCGGTTTTTTGCTTTTCTTTGATTTTGGAACTTCAGGTACCTGTTCAGAAATCGGTTCTTTTCCCGCAGCAATAAGATTGTCCATGACCTCAAGTTGGTCAGTCAAACAGCTTCGTGCATAAGAGTGCATCGTATTAATAAGGTTTCTTTTGTCCATTACCCTCCGTGTGATGAAACTTGACTTACTCGGTGTCCCAGCGCGAGGCAGAAAAGTTTGTAACGCACGTGGAGGCGGCGTTCCTCCGCGGTTTGTCTTGCGGCTTCCTTCAAGTCTCTCCTTTCAATGCCTGAGCAGGTTTAATTATGCCTCAGTGTCGAGGCTTTTTTGTTCCAGAGAGGTAAGTCTTTTAAGGTTCTTTTTAAGTTCTTCTGGTCATACTGCAGTGCCACTCGGACCACTGTCTTAGGACGTCATGTCTCCACCATGACTCCACCTGCCTCCACACTCACACGCCCCATGTAATAATAACCCCCGTAAATACTGTTGTTCAGGACTGCTTACTTGTGCTTCCTACCCACTGTAATAACCGTTGTTCTAGCCCACATGCAACATTTTTGTTCTCATTCATGAAATGCTTAGATTGGGGACATTTTCGGGGACAGCTTTATCCGGGGACAGATCATCCAATTCGGGGACTGTCACCTTTGTTAAAAGCGCATGTTGAACATTGCTTTTTCAGGGTGATAATGGCATCAAAGATGCATTTTCTGCCAGCATTCCCTCTGTGCTTTTGCAGCGGTGACGGTGTTGCTTTTGAGGTTTATGGTAGCTTTGAATTCTTCATACTTTCTCATGATCGTCTCCTGCTCCTTGTTTGTAAAGTACGCAGTCCTTGACTCTCCAGCCTGCTCTGACGCTCCAGACTGATCCATGTTCGCAATTGGTCAGATGCAGCGGGCTCCGCCTTATATGTGTGCACTCGCTCATAGCAAAGCTGGATCCACTTATGAGGTTGATAACCAGCGTCGTAAAACCGCTTAGCGAGACCGCTGGCTACCGCGCTAAGTTGAGCGAGGTACCTCGCTAAGTTGAACTTGCTTCGTAGAACAGGCCCCAGGTGTGGCCACTTCAGATCTGTGCGCGCACAAGTAAAGAGGGTGGGGTCAGTGCCACCGGACCATTCTCCACAATGAAGAAGGCTGCACATCATTTTTCACAGCTGAGGAACAGAGCATTATTTTACGAGGAGCAGTGAGGAGCAGGACAGCCGCAGCCGCTAAAAGCCGGAGGGACTGCTGGCAAAAAAAATCACTGGTTGTATAAATTACATTTGTGCGTTCATAAATTTATGGCCCCCTAATATGTTGTCATGCAGGGTGTGTGATCACCTCCATCATAGACCTCATTATTTCAGACACAACAGCAGTGGGGAAAAGAGTACGTGGGAGCAAATAAAAATAAATCTAAAAACACCCTTTAAAGTAGTTTGTAGGTATATTGGAAGATTTTATTTGTATATTTCAACATGTTAACAGTGATTTCCTCACACTGCCTTTTTTTCTTTTTTTACGAACCCTTTCATAAATCTCACGTGTGTCCTATCGTAGGATGAGTCCTGCGCTCAGTTCTAGGCAAGGTTGATAAATGAGGGCCAGTGTGTTTAAATTCTTAAGTCCCTCTGTTTCGATGAATACATCGTTAGAGAAAGAACAAGTGTATCTACAACTATGGAAAAAAAACATGACTGTAGAGTGTTATTTGTGGCCAGGAGTGTGGAGAACAATTTCAGAGAATTTCATGTCACTCACTCTGACATGAACATTCCTTGCAATACACACCCATTATAATCTCAAAATTTCGCAAATATGATCATGGTCATTGAACAGTAAGTGTTTAAAAATACCATACCTATTGAAATGTGGATTGATACACTTATAGACAAGACTTGTGTCTACATGTTTAAGTTTTAATGGAGGCTCTAGGTGAAAGTATGGAGAACGAGCAGATGTTTGAAAAACTCCAATTGCTCCTTTTTTCTTTTACATGTCCCATTAACTTCAATGCAAAATTTAGACCCTATATAAAACTATAGGGGCCAGTGCCTTGGTGTGTTTGCCCCGTGGCCCTAATTCAAAAAAAGAGGCAGAGCTCAATGTGTGATTTCATCCTTTTATTGTTTCTGTACAAAGCCCATCAGACGTTTCCCTGTCACACCCGAGAGGGATACAGCATCTGAAACAGACAGAAGTGACATCATCAGCTGCAATACAAAAATCAGTGGGCAGACTCGCCTCCATAAACCTCTGTCTAGCCTCTTTGTCTGGAAATTGGCCAAAGAACTGAACGATTCTCCGAAGAGTTTCTGGACAAAGAGGCAGACATAAACCCAGGTGAGCCTCCACCTTAAATGGATATTTCAGCATAAAATTAAGTTGGGGTCAAACACACCATAACACCGAGTTAGACACCTCCTCAAGAGATGTTTGCCCAAAATTGGAGCTGGTGTCTTCACAGTATTATACTATTTTTAATTCCTGTTTTCATGGGTTTTATGAGTCGAAAGTCCAAATTATGTAAAAATAAACAAAAAAATAATTTAAATCGTGGGCCCTGAACCTCTGATCTTTGAAAGTTTAACTTTTTGAATGGAATTATGGAAGGGTTTTATTTTTTGGAAAGGGTCTGTATGTACTGTTGATGAAGTTAGGTTCTGTTCTGAGCATTATTTATAGAGTGGCTTTTTGTTTGAGCGTGTGGCTCAACAGACCGCTGTGTATTGCTATCCTGCGGTCGTTACCAAAGTTGGAATAACTAGAGAATCAGTGGTTGACAACATTCATCTCTCGAGAGGGTTTCTAACTACGTGTTATGGAGTGTTTGACCCTAAATCAATTTTATGCCAAAATATCCCTTTAACAGGTCACATGACCAGCACAGTGACCCGGTCAAAAAGCCAATGTGACACACCCTCAGTCCCTAAACTCACCACTCTGATTCTGTGTCCGATGGCTTTTGCTGGCAGGTTGCTGCTGAATTTGGCACGGACCATCCCGCTGTTCCCGTGAGGGCGGGTTACCTTCCCCCAGATCACACGGGTCTTATTGGGTTTACCGCCAGGAGTCACTGTGTTCCTATAACAACAAACAGGCATAAGCACTTCTTACAGACCTGGTTTTATTGCTCAAACGTAGATTTAAAATCAACATTATCCAGGTGCATTCTTACTTCTTAGCCTTGTAGACGTAGGCGCAGCGTTTGCCAAGGTAGAAGTCAACCTCATCTCTGGTGTAACATCCCTCCAGCTTCAGCAGTGCCGTGTGCTCGCGCTGGTTCCTTAGACCACGCTTATATCCAGTGAAGATGGCCTTACTCCACAGTCTAAACACAAACAGATCCAGGGTCAGCATAAACATTCACCTGATGTCTAACATGAGTCTGGTTCTGCTCGAGGTTTCTGCATGTTAAAGGAAGTTCTTCTTCTCCACTGGAACCTAATACACTCTGTTGACAGTTTCACTCATGGTTAAACACCAGACACTACAGCGCTGACTAGTGTTTTGGGGAAGTATTGCAGAGGTGTGGTGCTCAAGATAGTGTAGGTATTCAAGACATAGGCCTGACACAGAGACCTAAACCAGGTTAAGGGTTTTATATTTAACAGAGTCCAAAATTTGATCAACATCCTTCTGAAGAAGACATAGACCCAAGGAAAACCTCTGTGACATCAGTATCATCCACCTCTGTGCTGTTGAGGTTTAGGGAGCAGAAAACATCTCATCATCTGGTACTGATTCTACACTACCAACTGTTTTTTGTATACACTCTCATGTTCTGGGTTTAAAGCAAGGAAATTGTGTGAGCTTGAAATGTAGAGTAGGTAACATTTTTGTGCCTGAAAGTTTTTAAGGGTTAGGAGAAAGAATAGAGGGATGAATTAAAGAAGAGAAACTATAACAAAAGGAACATTTATAGTTTTAACTGATTGCGGCGCAAATGAACATACTAAGCTAATTAAAATGCAGGACTTACTCCTTATTAAAGCATTTACATTGTGTCATTGACACTTAATATCTGAGTTAATTATCTGAGTATTGATTGCACTAAAGTTTAAATATTATGTTTTAACATGGGACAACTACACCTCTTCAATACTAATGATTACTGTGGCTGTATGTGTAACATAGGCAGTGACTATTCAACTCTGACAACCAGACACCATCTGTTGTATGCAGCCCTACATTGACAACTATAAGATAATCTATCACATTTTTTGAAGTTGTGATAGCAACACTATATCTCAGAGTAACATTTGTGCCAGTGCAGGAGGATCTTATTTCAGCAAACAGAGTATGCAAGTTAATGGGAGACTGTTTTTTTTATTATTTTTTTTAACAAGTGACCATGTTTGTTGGCCAATTGGCCACGATAACGTAAGCTACTGCTGAGGCTCATAGCTACTGAATGCGATAGAGAACGTTAATTTGTTGTCCTATCAACAGGTAACAGGTGTGAACAGCTCCTCTGGTGTACGCCATGACAGAGGTAAAGACAGGATGCTACAGCATACAGGTAAATATCAGAAACCATGATCCAGAGTCAGTCTGCAGGGTCCACCCTTGCAGGTAATCATCATCTACCCACAGATCAGTGCATCAGCAGCCTGATGTCAGGTCACCAGGTGAGCTTACCTTCCAGGCATTGTCAGTCTTCTTCAGGTAAGTCCACCTGCACACAATCAAAATCAGTCCCATTAGAGCCAACAGGGAAAAACACAAAAGTTGAATTCTTTATAACGGTGCTTGTTAGGGTGCCAGTGCCTGGGAAATCTTGGTGCTCCAGCTATCCAAAAACATCCACCATCAAGCATAACGCAGAAGGTAATCTGCAGTGCATCACACAGCACTATAGGCATGTATTTTGGCTGTGTGGTACTTACAGTTGACTTGTCTCTACAGGACCGACACTGATCGAACCCTGAAGGACTCTAGTGATGGATGTTCTGACGCTCAGAGCTTCAGCACTTGAACTATGATTTTATTTAAACAGCAAGGTTTAGTCTGAGGGGTCAAAGAGTCCTGAACCATAGCCATGTGTTCATGTGGGGGGGGGGGGGGTGTAAGTGAACTCAGTCCTGAACAGACAGCAGGACTGTTCAGGGGTCAGGACAGTCCAGCCTCAAATGGATGCGAGTGTAACCACGGAGTGAGAGTGTCTTCAACATCTGATTAAACACCCTCAAACCCTGAGACTACAGGAGCAGCCTACAGGAAATTGGCCTCGCCTTAAGTCTCGTCACCATTTACAGATCTCATCACACTTTTGTTGACAATTGATCAAAACCTAATCCTCCAAACCAGATCAGCAGACAGGCTCAGGACAGAGTGCGGAGAAAACGGACTCATGAACCCGGGAATGGAGCACAGACTTCCCAACAGCAGACTAGCTGTGGTGAACTCGCCTCTCACTCTCTCCCAGAGTCCGAGCTTCCCCCTCACCTGCTCACGGCTGTTACCTGCCCACAGGTGAGTTCAGACCTCGCTTTGACATGTGCGTCCGTCTGGACTGAAAACCCATCCTCCGCTTAGCAGACATGGGCCCCTACAGATGGACAGGTGAGTCTTACGTTGTAATACTAACCTGTGCGCGCGCTAACAACAGCCACAACCTATGATGTTAGCGTGCTAATGCTAATTCCACGGCCTGGACCGGGAACCGCTTTGAGGTCAATCCGGAGATAATCTCCGCCATCACAGACTGATTGACCCCACAAACAATGCCCGGGGAGTCGGTCCTGACTGCTCATCATAAACATGTGGGTATCAGGGGGCAGAAGATCCGGATTACCGCAGAAACGGACTTTAAATCAGACACAGCATCACTTACCTTCTCTGTGAACAGAAAGATGGAGGAAAAGGAAGTGGGCAAGGCATTCTGGGAAATTATTGTAAACAGAGGTGGCCGCGGAGCTGCCTGATCAGAAAGACCTGTGTGCGAGAAATGCCCGGATGTATACTCAATCGGCTTCGATTTCTGAGTACGGAGCGGAGCTTGCTTCACGTACTGCTTCTGCCCCAAAATGCATTGCGCACTTCAGCTGGCAATATGGCCCTCTTTCCCGAGGATGAAAAGAAATAGATGGCATGTGATTGCAATAATAATAAGATATATATATATATATATATATGTGTGGTGGCTGCTGGTATATTCAAGGAGGGGAAGCTCATTTTTCTGGCCAACATCATAATTGTGTTTGTTTATTTGTATGTAACAGAACAGAGTCGCCAAACACAACGGCAGTTGTTTTTAACAAAGACAAAAGTCGCTGAGGATCGGTAAAGTCTCTGGAGCAGTTAAGAACAACGGAATGAATAACTTGGGAAATGCTTTGGTAGATGTTTTATTCTTCAAGATCGCTGATTCGCTTGTTTAGCTGTCAATCAAAAAAGGATTTCGCGTCAGACAGCTCATCCAATCATGGATGCAGAAGCTCGGAGTCCGGGAGAAAGTCGGGACCGCCCCCTCGCCATAGAACTCCAGAGACGCCGAGCGTCCGATGGGCGGGACAAAGCCTAGCATATCCAATGAGCGTCTAGTTTCGCTGCTGATACAACCCACTTTGAGCTTCCACATTGAAGTCAGCAGAAGCCCAGCGTCCGGCTGTTTAAAGCGCTGAGGCGCTGCGAGGATGAATGAGAACGAAGTTGTGCAGAATCAGCTTATTATCACACTGTGATAAGAAGCTGATTCTGAACAAAAGATGAAGGCTTACTCGCGCATTTAGTTAATGAAATGTACACACAGCAGTACGTATTTCACTACTTCTTCTTTTTTTGGGGGGGTGACATTTTAAGGGAAGCAGAGCTTCCCTTGCAGTCTTAGAGCAATCGCCACTGATATGTATGTATATAGATAGATAGATAGATAGATAGATAGATAGATAGATAAACAATATTTAGTCAGTATACAGTAAACATCTTTTTATCATATTTTTATCTTTTTACCATATTTGTTTGTATTTTAAATTGGGATTGTAGGTACTGTTTTTAACTATTTGTATGAATTGACTTTATTTATTTAAGTGTCTATTAAAGATGTATTTATTACAACAAGTTTGAGCATCTTCTCATCTCTGAGCGCATCATTAAAGTGGTCACTCATATTAAGCACAGACCTCTGATTAATAAAAATAATTATTGGTAGAGAGCACATGGTTCAGAATATACAAACGGGGGATAGTTGAACAGTTGATAATGTACAGTATATGTGAGCTTTACTAATTCTTAATTGTGGTTGAAAATCCATGAGGAAGTACATAGCTGCCTTGAAGAAAAGACGCCTTTGTCTTCTTGCATGGCGGCGCTCTATGGTTTTCAGCCTACACCAGGCAGAACTACCCGATGGTTTCTGAAATTATCATTGAAAATGAGAAGAATGTAGTCGGGAAATGATGTATTTGCCAAGGAATAACCGAACAAGGTCATAATAATTACCTCCGCCAAGAAGGTTATGTTTTTGGTAGCGTTGGTTTGTTTGTTTGTGAGTATGTTTGTCTGATAGCAACTTTACGGAGAAAGTAACAGACGGATTGACCTAAAGTTTTCACCAGAGGTGCGTCTCAGCCCCAGGAGGATCCCATTACATTTTGGTGGTGATCCAGACAAAATTCTGGATACTGTGATCCAGAACACACAAAAATACGGGTTATGTTGGAATTTTCAATGCTGAAAGATAACAAATGGGCGGCACAGTGGTGTAGATAGGTGGCACAGTGGTGTAGTGGTTAGCACTGTCGCCTCACAACCAGAAGGTCCTTGGTTTGAATCCTGGTCAGGGCATTTCTGGTTTTAGGAACAGTGAACATACCAGTTTAAACACAAATAAACGTTAATAAAAGACACGTAACAGTAAAAGTTTTGGTGTGAATCACAATATAAGGGGGGACATGAGCTGCTTGGCTGAGGTCTGCGCTCTCCGAGTGCTTTTCTAGTTATGTTGTGTGTTGGTCATTTTGCAGCCCTATGCTGCTCATCACACGCCCAGCAGGTGGTATATAGCATTATTGGAGACACAGGTGTTTGTGTTATTTTTTTCATCCACTGCCGCTCAGTTTGTGTCGCGTAGTTGTTACCTCCGCCAAGGAGGTTGTGTTTTCGGTAGCAATGATTTGTTTGTTTGTCTGTTAGCAACTTTACGGAGAAAGTTACAAACGGATTGACCTGAAATTTTCACCAGAGGTGCGTCTCAGCCCCAGGAGGATCGCATTACATTTTGGTGGTGATCATCCGGATCGCCTTCTGGATCCAGGAATTTTTTGAAGGATTCTTTATCATTGTGAGATAGGGCAAATTTTTGCATTTAACTCTATGAAAATGGCCAGAGTCTTTAGTAAAAAATTACACAAATGGATCTCAATGAGTTTTATGAGGTATCAAAGGTTGATCCTGATCCAGACAAAATTCCGGATACTGTGATCCAGAACACACAAAAATAAGGGTGTCATTGGAATTTTCAATGCTGAAAGATAACCAGTGAAGATACAAGGAAGTGTACGCTTACAAATATTGCATAATAAATCATGCATTTATGTATCTAATATGAGCTTTGTTGTTTTAGGAACATTATGAACAGCGAACATACCAGTTTAGACACAAATAAAAGTTAATAAAAGACACGTAACAGTAAAAATTTTGGTGTGAATCACAATATAAGGGGGGACATGAGCTGCTTGGCGGAGATCTGCACTCTCAGAGTGCTTTTCTAGTTGATTATGAAAACACTTTGCAATAATTTGGAAACGTGAAGGGGGAGCTGCTGCTGCCTGGTGTTTACGGTATGTAGATGCAAACACCCACCAAGCGGACGCTTTGGTCTCCGAAAACGCAGAGACAAATTTACAAACAGCCGCTATTTCAAACAACTGGGCTCATAATCGTGATGTAAACACTTCCTTTCTTGCTAGGAAAAATATTATTACTGAATGAATTTATATAATTTGTCCGGAATGCAGTCGTTTTGTGTAGCTTGTGGTAGGACTATTTAAATTTTTCCGGCGCTGCGTCCGGCCGGCACGAAATGCATTCTGGGGTATTTAGTATGCATCTGTATGCAAACGCTCTGGCAGCCGCGGCATACTCAAATCATCTTTGAGTATTCAGTATGCAGTACTGATTGAGTAGGTAAGTAGACAGTAGGCAGTATGCCATTTCGGACACAGCCTTCTTCTTCTTCTTCTTCTTCTTCTTCTTCTTCTTCTTCTTCTTCTTCAATGGTGTTTATTGGCGGTTAGCAAACCAACTTGAAGGTGCATTACCGCCACCTACTGGTACCACTACTGTGGTAGAGTAAATTGGCATACATATATAAAGTGAATTAGATCCTCTCCAGTAGCCATGAGTTCTTCAAATATGCCATTAAATGCTTGAGCGCAATTTCTGATTCTAATCCTAGTAGATTCCCCATGTTAAGTGCCATCCTGGTTTCCTGTGCTGCTGCTGCCAGTGTCCTTCTTTCCTCCATACTCCACAATCTAACAACACAGCCTGTCCACATTTATCACATCTGCCATCAGGGTGTTTTCCTATTTTATACAGTGTGTTGTTTAGTCCTGTGTGTCCTATCCTCAGTCGTGTGATGACTGCTTCCTCCCTCCGGTTCCTGCCCCCCCTTCTTCCCAAACCAACCCTTTTCTGTATATTGTAAAGGTGTCTTCCCGTATCTTGGATGTCCCAGTATTCTAGGCACACTTTCACCATATTTTTCTTGATTGGTGATTTACCCTCTTCCTTACTTAACAGAATTTCTGTATTTACAGTGTGTGATTTGAGTGTTTGTTTGGCCAGAAAATCAACTTCTTCATTCCCCTCTATACCTACATGGGCAGGAACCCAAATAAAACAAACTGTTAAACCCCTCTTGTGCATTGTGTAAAGTAGATTATGTATTTTATATATGAGTTCTTGCCTACATGACTTCATGGTTTTGATACTTGTAAGAGCTGCCCAACTGTCTGATGCTATTAGTGTATTGTTATAATTGTTTGCTTCTATCCACTCCAAACCTAAGATTATAGCAACTAGCTCAACTGTATATACTGATAAATGGTCTGTGGTTCTTTTTTTGATATGTGTTTTGTAGTGTGGAATGAAAACTGCTGCTCCTTGTCTTTCCAGTATCAGGGTCTTTTGATCCATCAGTGAAAATCAATATTTTATCTGAAAAATGTTGTTCTAGATAACTTTCAGCTACCCTTCCCGCAGAGACCTGCCTATTCCGTTTTTTTCAGTTGTTGCTGTAATTCTAGTTTACTGATGGTTCTATGAATAACCAGGGAGGAGTATATGAATATGGGACCTTCGAAATGAATTGTACGTGACCTAATCCTGCTTGTACTGCTTTTATGTTTCCTATCAACCAGAAACACCTAATATTGGATTCATTATGTTCCCAACAGTCGGGATGTGAAGTATTATGCCCTTGAAGATTGACCCAGTATGCTAACATAAATTTCATTCTCCTGATCCGTAATGGTTGTTCCCTCGTTTCTACTTGTATGGATGCTACTGGAGAGGATTTAAAAGCTCCACTACATATCCTCAGTCCCTGTGTCTGCTGCACATCCAGCTTTTTCAGGTGACTTTCTGCTGCTAGATAGCCTATACAACCATGGTCCAGTGTTGCTCTCATAATGGCCTGATATATATTTAGCAGTGACGCTCTTGTTGCACCCCAGTGTCTTCCTGAGAGGCATTTTAAGAGATTATTGTCTCTTCTACAATTATCCCTCACTTTTTCAATGTGTTGCCTCCAAGTCAGCTTTTCATCCAACCACATTCCAAGCATTCTAACAACACTGACCCACTCAATTTTTTGACTATATAATTTCAGGGAGATCTCTTTGTGACGAGAAAAACCTATCCCTTGTGTTTTTGCGACAAAAAACGTAATATTTTTGCTCTCAAGGAAATATGACAGTCTCTCTGTCACCAACCGTTCCATAGTTTTCCCTAACTGTGATGTTAATGCAATGGGTCTGTAGCTAGAGGGATTTGATGAATCTTTACCTGGTTTTAGTATTGGTATTATAACTGATTGTTTCCATGTCAACGGCAGTTTGCCTGTGTCCCATATGTTATGAAACAGTCTTAATACTGCTTCAAGTGCACCGTTCGTCATATGAGCTAACATGCTGTAACATACACCATCTTTTCCTGGTGAAGTTTGTATTGCATTAAATATTGCTCTCCTCAGTTCAAAAAGATTAAATGGTAATTCTAGGTCTCATCCTGACAATGTGCTTCTTCTTACTGTACCTCCTATATTTTGTGCAAGGGTGTTGTCTCTACACTGTTTAGCTTTTACAGATAAATTTTCCAAGCTGTGGATTTTCACAAATGTCTTCGCTAGGAGCTCTGCCTTATCTTCAGTACTTATTGCTGTTATGTTATTGTAATGCATCACTGGTATTTCAAAGTGACTTTTTATGCCGTTCATTTTCCTAATCATGCTCCATACTTCTGCCAGCTGTGTTTCTCTCCCAATTTTATTGCAGTATTGTCTCCAGTATGTCCATTTTGTTGATCTTATTGTTTTTCTAACTACTGCTTGTTCTCTTTTGTATTGGATCAATGTATCTAGTGTGTGGTGAGCTTTCAACTGTCTAAATGTTCTATTTGTCATTTTAATTGCTTTGCTACAGTTGTCATCCCACCATGGCACACTCTTTTTCCGCTTGCTTCCTCTACTCTTTGGAATAGTTTCTTCGGCTGTCTTTATCAATGCTGTCACCACTTTTTCATTCATTTCCTCTATATTTGTTACATTCTCTTCCAGCAATTTTACACATCTGTTGTCACTTTTTATTTGGAATGCATCCTAATCTGCGTCACCCAACTTCCACCTTGGTGTCCTTGCTCCCCCCTCTTGATATCTATAACAATTTTGATCATTACTGGATAATGATCACTGCCTACTATTGACTGATTTAAGACTTCCCAATTACAAACACCTGCAATTGTAATGGATGTGAGTGTCATTTCGATTACAATCTCTGTATTCTGTGAACTATTGTACCTTGTACCTCTTCCATCATTGATACACACCAAACCCATATCATCTATAAATTCCTCTATTACTGACCCATTTGTATCTGTACTACTGCTCCCCCATAATGTGCTGTGTGCATTAAAGTCCCCACACCATATCACTTTCCCTTGAGTTGGCCCACTTGCTTCATTTAATATATCAGTACTCAGTCTGTTACATGGATTATAGTAATTTACTATTGTAATGCTGCTCTTTTCTGTCCATATCTTAATTACAATAGATTCTTGTTCCTTTCCTATCTTGAATAAATTATAGCTTAACCCATTCCTTATAAATGTTGCCACTCCTCCGCCTTTACTGGTATTCCTATTGTTCCTTATTGCAGTGTACCCATACAAAACAAAATCCCATTGTGGCCTTAACCATGTCTCTTGAATACATATTACATGTGGTTTGTCTGACAAATTTGACACAAACTTTTAAAATTTTTGTCCATTAGAGATAAGACTCCTTGCATTCCACTGCAAAATAATTAAAAACATGAAGATCCACCAGCCCATGTCTGAGAGTTAGATGTTTCTCCAGTTAGCATGTCCTCTACTGCTTCCCAGCTTATTCCCTCCATTCCTAGATATGTCTCAGCTGCTCTCACTATGATCTTAATCTTTTCAGTTTTCCTGCTTGTTTGTGCTGAACAATTTATCACCTCAACCACGAACAGCACAAATTCATTCTTGCCTACCATCAGCGTATCCTCCTTTATGTCTGGTTTAGCACATCCTCCACAAGGTCTGCTGCTGCTCTCTACTGCCACCATTTTAGGGGCATCTGTTTGCTTTACTTTTTTCACTGATTCTGCATATGAAATCCCCTCAGTGATTTTAACTTTCTGCACCTCAGCTGCCTTTTTGCTCATTTCAAAACCTCGATAAGCTGAAGTATGCTCTCCTCCACAATTGCAACACTTAAGTTTAGCTCCTTCTTCACATTTGCCGTACTCATGCTCGCCCTCACATCTACCGCATCTTTGTTTGCCTTTGCAAACTGCTGCTACATGACATTTAAAGCATTGCAGTGGTGGCAGGACATATGGTCTCATCTCATAGCTCATATATCCTATGTACACTTTGCTCGGCAACCTGGGCTCGTCAAATGTAATCAATACGGACAGGCTGTCACATCTCTCTCCATTTCTGGTTGCTTTCAGCCATCTGGTTTCCAGCGCATTTGCACCCACCATATTGTCTTTTATCTGTTCAGTTGATACAATCGTAGGTATACCTGAAATGACTCCCCTAATCGACTTCTTCCTATCTTCAGGTATTGAGCACTGCACTTTTTTTTACAATCTTGTTTAGTCTTATGGCTTTTCCTTGTTGCAAACTATTCCTACAAAAGATCAACAATGAACCATTCCGCAGCACTTTGGCATTCTTTACTTCACCAACAAACTTTTGAATCGCCTTTGTTAACACTGTTGGGTTCCACTCACCAAATGATGCACTGTCCTGAGAAAGTTTGATGATAATTTTATGTTCCTCACTCTGCCTTACTATTGGTGTTCCACCTCCCTCACTATCCATTCCTTCTGAGTTGTTTCTATCACTTTGCTGCCTCTCGTTTTTATGTTTTCTCCTATTTTTTGACCTCCTAAATTCCAGTCATCTTCCCTCCCGCCATCTACTTCAATTCCTCCTATTTCACTGCCTGATCCGTCACTTGCGCCTGCCATCTCCTGCCCATTCACAGTCCAGCTGTTCGCCAACCGCAAAAACCATACATGTAATTATTGAAGTTAAAAAACAGATCTTTGGTTAGTTCTGTTTTCCCACCTGTGCCCGTTTGAATAGGTGTAGATCCATCAATTAATACAAATGAATCTTTCTGCAGTTCTTTTGTCTTTAACTCACTAAACTCAAGTTTCACTCTATTAGAGTTCAAGCAGAAACACAAGTCCAGAGGTCTTCAAGGTGCAACATCTGCTGTAACTAGAACATGAACTGAAACAAAACCAGTTGTGGATAACAGGGGACACATCATTTGTCTGCAACTGAACAATGACAATGAATAACTCTGGAATAACCCAATGTCTACTGAACAATTCCTGACATTTTTTCTTTTTCAGTTTCCATTCTCTGCCTATGGCAGATTTTGATGAAGGAAAACAAGCATATTGTAGCGACCCTGCAATAATGTTTCTGGTTCTGATGTTCTGTGTTCTGTGTTTTCCACTGTAGCAATCAAGACAACCCTGGGTGTGAATCTCACACATTCCTCACAGGAAAGTTCCTTATCTGGTCCCAGGAAACAGGATATAAATCTTTCCAGACTTGTTTACACTTTCAGGTTGCCTAAGTGACCCAACCGGAGGTTGACTAAACCTCTGACTCTTCATGATTGGTCGATTCGGAGAACAGAGACAGAGTTTTTATTACCTTTCAAACTGACTCCATTACTGACCATCTAAATAAACATTAACGTCTCAACCCAGATCTCCCATTTGAGATTTACCTTCTTAAAGTGTGTGAACATACGGACCCCAGGATAAGGGGGGACACTGACCTCCAGACCTCGGTCGTAAAACCCTGTTCGACCATACACTGATAAAGACTGCATTCCTTTGGTGAAAGAATACAAGTGACTGATCCTGACATCTTATGCATTCAGCAATGTACTAATCTGTCTAATCATGAAATTTGTGTTAAAATGAGATGTTTCCCGTTTTTCTAGGTGCTTCAGAAGCCGAGTTATCACTGTGACAGAATAAATCCTTATTCTTTAGTTTCTTTAGACCAACAGCTTTTCAGACTGTTTCATGAACTTTTAAGAGTTAAATTTATTGACTGTGACTCATAACTTTACTCTAAAGTAACAGAAATGGTTTAGAAATGTTTGGTTTATATTTTAGTTGTTTATTTAGTATTTTAACCATTAGGTGGTTATAATGTCATTGAATAATCTGAATGTGACTATTTAGAATCCATTATTAATCATGATGAAGTTTATTCACATGTATTTACTCTTTTGTTGTTCACAGTTTTCATGTGTTACTATCTGTTTCATGTCAGAGTAATTTAGCATGTTCAATGTGATACTTGAAACATAATGAGAATGTTTGATGTGATCCTACACTTCATTCATATGTGTTTAGTATCAAATTATTTATCATGAAACCTAGCATTCAATGATATTAGTCATAGTGAGTGAGTATCAGATCTGACTCTTTTACCAGCCAAAAGAATAAGTTAGATCAAATAATCAAAGACCACACGACCCCTCCTCTGTCTCACACACACACGCCAGAGACACTCCCAGTGTGAGAAGATAAAACCAGTGAAGTGGGGTTGCTCACTCTCTTATGCCTTTTTTCTCTTGTGTGCTGACTCTCCTGTCTCTCTTAGGCCCCTTACTCTTGGGCCCTTCTCTTCTGTCCACACCCTTCTGTGGTCCTCCTTTTCTTTGTTCTCTCTTAGAACTTTTTCTTAGTCTTCTAAGTTTTACGCCACGTGTTGATTCACGTTGATTTTCTTTAACATCGTCTTAGTTCAAGTTTTGAAACTTCAACTTTTTGTGCACATAGTAATTCAAGATTAAGCCTTTGATTGATTTTCTTTAATTTCGCGAAGCCATTTTTGAAAGTTTTCTCTGCTCTTCGAGCCTCGTTTTTCTGAGTTTTCTGCGTGATTTCAAAGTCACCTCCGAACGCAATCCAACAGGCCCAGGTCATCCTCTGTGCCAGAGTTTTTGAGTGAGACTAAAGAAGTACCCAAACGAGCATCCACAGGATCCACAGGCGCTGGTTTTTGCTTCGGGCCTGAGTGCTGCAACTCCGGGCTCATCCTTCGGCTGACTTCAGTTGTCTTCTGAGCTGAACCGCTCGAACCGCCAGTAGCCCGGACCTTCGGAACCTGCTCCATCTTCTCCAAGGACCAGTCTCACTTAAGTATGCAAACCTCCAGAGCTCTAAAGAGGGCTGGTGCTGTCTCCTGCGTTCAACTCAGATATCCTCTTATTCTGGTAATCTTAGATTCCTCCAAATCCACATCCGAGTTTATCTCGACACTAAAGTTAGTGTAGGTTAATATGTTAGCGCATATTCACTCACTATCATTAACTTTAGTGCTCCTAGCCTGACTCAGAATCTTGATTTATTCACCTATTATTATTTATCTTCATTATCTTATCATCATTTATTGCATGTGTGTTGTACCATCATTTATCCTGTAATAAACAGATCATTATTTTTCTAAGTTCCTGTCTGTTAGTGTTCTTCCAGAAGTGGAGTCCCTGAAATTAGAATTTCGACTTAAGATATGAGACTGATTAATTAAGACTGATTAATTAAGACTGATTAATTAAAACTGACTTGATGTTTGATTTCTGAATTAAACTTTTGTTTTCTTTATTTTCCCACCATTAAGGGTGGGTGGTGCCCCTTTCAACGAGTGCATAAATGTCATAATTTGAGATTATTAATCTTCAGACATTTATTATAAATTCCAATCGCCAAGTATTATTTTGGTGCGGCCTTGTGAGGCTCATTTCAAATCGCTACATATATTTTGGTGCGACCGTATGAGGCTCATTTCAAATCACTACACCACCCTCAGGCTCGCGTCACGACTGACTTGAAGAAAAGCCGCGGAGCGCAGCAGTTGTTTTTTAATTGTGCGACCTTGTACAGACACAAAAGAATAGATACATACATTTCCACAAAATTCATCCAATAAGTGCATGTTTTGAGTATGAGTCTTTTTAAAGACTTCGAGATTAAAGTCGTGAATTTACGAGAATAAAGTAATTTATTTATGAGAATAAAGTCGTGAGGTTACCTGTTATTTCAGAGGAGAGTAAAATTAGGCCATGAAGCACTTAAAGGAACTGTGCTTCAGTGTAGGTTTCACAAACAAGGAGATACTTCATCCTTTGGCTCATCAGCTTGACACTGTCATAAGTATACGGACTTTAAAAAGAATATATGAGAAATGCGACTTTTCCACTGAAAAAAAACAGGTGGACTTGGAGGAAATCGCTGCTTTTGTGGAGGCAGAAATGGATATGCTGAGGATAAATGCAGCCGTAAATAGCCTTGAATGGCATTGAGCTTTAGTTTATAATATGAATCCATATGCCATAATAAGGCTTTGGTGTCTCTGCAGGTGTAGGTTACCGCCAGTGTCAGAGACGTGGTGCTCATCGGAACTCGACTCCCTCTGGATCACAAATGTTGATCATCGGTTGGATTGTTTTTTAAGAAACCACAAAAGCTCTTTGAATGACCTGCTTATACAGCCACCGATAACCCTGCGGTTGACCAGTTCCAGCCTTTTCCCCCTCCACAAAAGCAGCTTTATGACTTTATTTACTTTATGACTTTATTCTCCTAAGTTTACAACTTTAATCTCCAAGTCTTAAAAAAATTCTCGATGTGGCCCTCATACCCCGATGTATTTTGGTAGCTGCCTTATTTCTTCCTTATTTATTTTTTCATTGTGTAGCAGAGCAGGGGCCTATTCTATGAAGCAGGATTACTGCTTAGCGAGGTAACTTCGAGGGTAAGTTCGGGGTTTCCTGTTCTACGACCCGGGTTGACTTCTTAGCGAGGTGAGTCTCCGTGGCAACGTACGCTGAACGGCTAACCTGCCCCAAGGCAGGTTAGGTTCCAGATTGAACTCACGGGTATAACAACCCCGCCCACTGACCAATGAGCTCTCTCGAAAAATGGCTTGTCCGTTCTTGGAGGATCCTATAGACCTCAGTGCTCGCGTTGTCCGAGGAGGAGCACTCCGGCGCGCGAGAGTTTTCGGGGACCGCACGGACTCATTTACTTTTCTGGATGACCACCTTTATGAAAGGCTCATATGGCCTACATATCACACAAAAAATGTAAACATGATAGGAATGAACACATGAATGAACTCATCTTGGAAATGAATGGGCATGGGCTGCATGATCACAGACAACATCTCGGTACTATTTAGTAGCAGCGCACGCCCCTTATAATAACCCCCGTAAATACTGTTGTTCCGGACTGCTTACTTGTGCTTCCTACCTACTATAATAACCGTTGTTCTAGCCCACATGCAACATTTTTGTTCTCATTCATGAAACGCTTAAATCGGGGACATTTTCGGGGACAGATCATCCAATTCAGGGACTGTCCCCAGAAATCAGGGACGTCTGGTCACCTTAGTTAAAATCACATGTTGAACGGTGCTATTTCTGGGTGATAATGGCATCAAAGATTCTTTGCGCACTATACTTCGGCATTGAGACTGTCGGCAATTTTCTGCCAGCATTCCTTCCATGCTTATGCAGCGGCGACGGTGTTGTTTTTGAGGTTTATAATAGATTTGAATTCTTCATACTTTCTCATGATCGTCTCCTGCTCCTCGTTTGTAAAGTACGCGGTCCTTCGCTCTCCGGCCTGCTCTGACGCTCCAGACTGGTCCATGTTTGCGATTGGTCAGATGCGGCGGGCTCCGCACTACATGCGTGCATGTGCTCATAGCAAAGCTGGATCCACTTATGAGGTTGATAACCAGCGTCGTAAGACCGTTTAGCGAGACCGCTGGCTACTGCGCTAAATCAAGCGAGGTAGCTCCAAGGCTACCTTGCTAGGTCAAACTTGCTTTGTAGAACAGGCCCCAGATCAGTTCTTTTCTAAATAGTATAATGTTTGGTTTGCAGATTTTAGTGAGTAAAGAGATCGTAGGCTTGTGGAGCCTGAGTTGACTGTCTTGTATTTTTGGATTTCTTTAATTACTTTGAAGATGTGCTGAGTTTCCAAGCGAGTGCTTCTCACCCGAAACGCACAGCTGTGCAGCGGCACGCAAAGAATTCTGGGATACCAAGGCCACGAAAGCATATATAAATGCACGCTTGAAAAAGGGGCAGGGCAGGGTGGTTTTGGGACCGCATTTGAAGCGCGCTCAGAATAACGAGCCAAATGGGACACTGTTAGCGCCGCGTGATGACGTCACGCACACTTGAAATGCCCCGTTTAACGGTGCAGTCTCTGAATTGAGACACAACCAAGGTTTGGGTGTGTGTGTATATGGTCAGAGAGTGTGATGAAAGGAGGAGAGCTTGTGAATAGTAGTGATGGGAAGGAAGAACAGTTCTTTTGACTGAACTGAATCTTTAGAATCCGTTCATTAAAAGGATTCGTTCAAAAGATTTGCTCACTGAATCAGTCAGCGCTTTGGAACCCCATCCTGCCGGTGCAGTACACAAGTGAGTGACACAGCCACAAGTTCGTTTATTGAACGAGCCCCCCGCCTCCCCTCCGCTGCTGCTGAAGTAACAGCATCATTCACTGGGTGACACATGTCATTCATTTGCTAAGTCCTGAAGGAAGAATCACTCCCCCTGAAAAACTCACCTCTCTGTGTGTCGCTGTCGGCGGAAACAACACAGCAGCAAGCAACACACCTGCTAAACAAGCGCGAGTCGTCATTCTTTTATATTGCAGAAAAGTGGAGAGATAAAAGATAAACATCACAACTGTAGTGGAGATTCTGCTATGTTTAAAGATATCAAATAGCGTATTGCTTTAAATTGGCTGAAATCAGGGGTGGATCTAGAAAAATAAAAAACAAAAAAACAACCCATCACCACTTCATGGATTTAGACCAGTGTCACATTTTAAACCTTTCTTTCTCATATTTGAGGTAGCCTACTATCATTTTCTCAGTTTCGAAAACAAATATCTAAATACAGAAATTTGAAGTGTAGGTCATCATTTAAACAGCTTTGTAAAGGCACACCAGTAAGCACAACATGAAGTTGTTGCCTATAACAGCTGAATTCGTCGATTTCCATGCTGCTTAGCAAAACGCTTCACAAATTTATCTAGATCTAATGCTTTTGTGTGTTTTGACTCACTGCTGAGTACAGCCAAACTAAACAAACTCTTCTCCGACATAGTGGACCGCAAATAAGTCTTTATGAGCCTGAGAAATTAAAAACCTTGTTCACAGGATGCACTACTCACTGGTAAAACAACTGCTGTTTTGCACAACCTGAACAACTCTTAAAAAACCTCATGGTATGGGTCCAAAAACTGAGTGAACTCCATTAGAGTGGTAGGACTTTCCATTTCCCCCTTTTTTCTGTCTATTACTCTCCTAGTCTGATGTAACTCATGTTTAAGATCCTCAACATTTGACTCATAAGCTTCTGCCAATAACATAATAGCATCCTCTCTCAAAAAAGTTGGATTTGACGTATTTAGTGCCCGTACACCCTGCATAATATTACAATTTGTGCTAGAAAATCCTCTTGCTATTTCTCCAATCATGTTATCCAGGACTGGATAGTACACAAAGACACAAAAAGTGTGTTTGCTCTCTGGAACTTCATGTTGTCCCAAGGTGGTGTGAATGGCAGCATCACGAAGCATCTTTGCTGTCTTTCTTGGCCTCTTTGTTTTTTGCTGTGATGTATCAATATTACTTTGTTTACATAAAGTAAGTGTTTCACTCCACATTTCCTCAAAAGAGGCTTGACATTGGTACTGGGTCAGTGTCTCCTTAAGTGCTTCAATAAGCTCAACAGCTTTAGCATAGTCCACTGTTTTAGACTGGAGCATGGCTGATAAGAATTTTGAGTCACCCAGGACCTTTCTGAAGAGGAAAAGACATCCAGCAAAATTCAGATCAATTTGAGACAATATTCCCCTTGCTTCAACAGCTCTTTGTGGATGTTTCTCAGATGCAATCTCATCAAGTACCTGTACTATTGCAGGCAACATGTCCATAACATTGCTATGTGCCTGCAGGCACAATGTGTGTCACTAAGTTGTGGGAGCTCCCTTGGTGCACCAGCAAACATCTGCTGCACTTCCAGACATTTTTTATGCACATAAGATCCAGACATATATAGCAGTTCCTCCTGCCTGCTGCCTTGAAAGAGGAGGTTTTAACTGAGGTCCACCAGAGACATGGCCACCAAGGTGTCGGAAGGACCTTGGAGCTTCTCTGGCAACATTGTTATTGGCCTGGTATGACCTCTGAAGTGGTAAGTTGGTGTCAGACATGTGAGAGATGTCAGGTTGCCAAGAATCCCCAACGTCCTGTTCGTAGTCTCATGGGGCACCTGTTGGCTTCCAAGCCAAATGAGATACTTGCCATGGACTACACTGTGCTTGAACCCACCGATAAGGGGGGTTGAAAATGTCTTGGTGTTAACTGACGTCTTTAGTAAGTAAACGCTGGCCGTGGGACCAACAGGCTTTCACTGTGGCCCAAGTTCTGGTTGTGGAGTGGTTCTCAAAGTTCGGTGTACCTGCCCGAATCCATTTGGACCAAGGCCGCAACTTTAAGAGCATTTTGATCCAACAACTTTGTGCCCTTTATGGAATCAAAAAGTCTCGCACAACCTCGTGCCAGGGGCGTCACTAGGTTTTAAGGACAGGGGGGGCTTAGCCCCCAAGAGATGAACAGGATGTGAGTGATCGTAGTGAGTGAGCACAAAATTTCACAAACAGAAAACAAAGACTGAGAAATTGCTTTTCAGCTTTTTTGGACGGATTTAACTAAGATGTAGTCTCAGGCCACCAGGAGTTTTTTTTGTTTTATTTCAGTCTGTTTTTTCTTTAGTTCTTGCAACCACTACTGACCAAACTATCATGTTTTATGTTTTTGCCAAACACTCTACATGGGAAACAGAAAGCTGTATTCTGGTTGACTGAATATCCTAACCAGTTGTGCTTTTCAAACCAGCTGTAGTGAAATGCTCACTTCTATGTACCAAAATTATCTTGTGGGTAGCTCTTCAGCTTGACCTGTCTGGGCCCTGTGTCTTTGTCACCTAAATCAAACCCTGTAGTGGAATGAGTTGCTGCAGCTGCTTCATTATTTTCCCTCTCTTGGCCTGTTTGCTCTCATCTCTCAGCTTCCTCTGCCATTTGCTGCAGCTCCTCAGCCTTTCCTTCTTCCTGACCCTCCAAGATACATTGAAACGCATTGAATTAATAACTAATCCAAACATAGAGGCTAATGTCATGGCTTAAGCTCACACACCACAGTCATTTTTTGCTCCCAAATAGTAAGATGTTACACAGATTACATTTTGGGCCCATATGTGACTAAAGCCCTGAAAAATATTACTAAATTACTTGACTTAAAGTAATATTAAAATAGGACCCCCAAAAATATTTGGGTCAGGCTAATTTATCTCTTGGCTCTCTCCATTTTCTAATCTTGACTCTCAAATAAAAACTCAAATGAAATAAGTCTTATATGGTGCACCGTGACTGAAATTTCATATTTCATATCCATATTGAGTTCCATAAAATTCTAATCAGACTGTCTGCATCACTCCTGTGAATTCTTTTAGACTCACCTCTCCAGTAGAGGTGTCTCCCCTCTCACTTGCTTTGCTCCTCTGTCCTGACTCCTACAGGTCAGTGGGGATGGTGGGGTGAGTATTATTAGTGCATTATTATTTTCCACTGATGATAATCATACGTGAATGAGCTCAGCTCGCTTTTTTCAGAGCTAAAACAAGTGACAGAAATCAACATCATGCTAACAATTTAACTTGGTGTGACAGCCAGGTTTTTATTTCTCAAAATGGGGAGCACCTGGTTCATAAATTACATGGGACTATTTGCTATTAGCTGGAGCTTATTGTTACTACCAGCAGCTATAAAGGCTTACTTTTTTGAAAAACTTGCATATGTCCATGATGCTGCTCTCTGCCTGGCTCGTGACGTGACCATCTCGCTGTGACTGTGTGCAGGGAGCATGTAGGTGGTGCTGCTGGCAGCAGTGAAAACGCGGACTGGATTTTCAGTAATGTGGGCGTTCTCTATATCAACAAGTGGAACAGATTGAATAACTAAGCGCTGAGGAAGGCTCTCCACCTTACACAGTGAAGTCAGGGGAAACCAAATGATGTGTGATCATATTTAAGTGAATAATGACATGTTATATTATTATTTATTTAAACTCATATTCCTGCGTCTTTGTATTGAATTTGTCTGCACTTTTTTGTAATATATATATATATATATATATATATATATATATATATATATATATAAAAAAAAAAAAAAAATATATAAAATTATTTAGGGGGGCTAAAGAATATTTTAGGGGGGCTTCAGCCCCCCTTAAATAGGCCTAACGACACCAATGCCTCGTACCATCCTGCTGGAAACGGTCAGTGTGAGCGGTTCAACCGGACTCTTCATGACTTGCTGCGCACTCTGCCGGTGTCTCGGAGGCAAGACTGGAGCTTGTTTTGAGTGTAACCCACTAACCCCCTTTTCTTTTGTCCCTTTCAGTTGCTGAGAGGTTACGGTGGTGGTTCCTGGTGTCCTGGTGGTGGTTTCTGTGGAATTTTTTCTTCCATTGCTGCTGGTGAAGAATGAAATAGAGACTTCTGCCGGCCGACAAGGTTTTATTTTCTTTGCAAAGAAAAGGTCAATCTGCATCCGAGCGGTCAGAATCAAGAAAAGACCCAGAACATGGGGAAACCTGAACATTTATGCTTGAGGACCGCCCCTCAGAGGGCAAGGAATGGGGCTTTGATGTTGGCACCTTTTGTTTTCTGTGGGGACCGTCACTCCTACCCCCTGGGGTGGTGGTGGGGATGCTTCACACCTGGAGTATCCTGCAGGATGTTGTATCTTGCTGGGAAATTAGGGAAGTCTAGACATCATAATTAACTGATATGTTGGTAGGAAAGTCTGTTGTGGGGGGCACCTCAAGCAGTTCTAACAAAGATATCAAAATTACAATTACAATTCTCCCTTTTGATTATTAATTAATCACTAACAAAAACAAACTTAAAAGTTAAAATAAAGTAAAATAGAATAAAAAGGAAAAGAGAGAGAAAAGAAAATTAAAAAATTAAAAACCTATTACAACTTGACACTTAATTGTTTGGCAATTAGAACTGCTGTTCTAATTGCAAACATTTCAGTGTTCATTAAGGTGAGAGCAGCTTCAGTTTGATCTGCTAAGGAACGAACAGACCAGGCTAGTCCATTCAATTTGTTTAGGGCTGCTGCCGTTCCACCCCCTAGAAACCCTCCAACATTGGTGTTGGGAGCAGTCCAGGGGTCAGGTGATGTATGGTGTAGTCTGGTGGGCTAATCATCGTCGGTTGAATTCACAGAGTTCTGTTCATCCGTACGTCGTTCGTCCTCACGTCGGTCATCCTTGCATCGTCGAGGTTGGTGGTTTGGATCGTGTGTTGGCTCCGGGACCTTCCTGCAGTGGCTGGCATGAACCCACGTTGCTCTCTCAGCCATCTTCACAGCGGTATGTGTCGTCCGAAGTACCTGGAATGGACCTTGTCACCGTTTGGAGTGCCATTGCTTCCTTCTCAAGTCCTTTATCATCACCCAGTCGCCAGGCTGGAAGTCGTGGAGGGATGTGGAAGCTGGTGGTGGAAGGGCTGATTTCGCCTGCTGGGAGATTTGAGAGAGAGTACAGGATAAGTTCTTGCAATATTGTAGCATGTCATCCTCACATAGGCCAGTGGAGGGGAGTGGCCTGGTTACAGGCTCCACTCCTAGGGATGGGGTCTGCCAAAAAGAATTTCAAGAGGACTCATGTTTACTCTGGATCTTTTCCTGATTATCATATCCATTAAAACAATCGGCAGAGCTTTTTTCCACAGCGTCTTTTCCTAAGGTGTGGTGAAAGATTTGCATTGCTGTGATAGAGGTGGGAACAGTGACAGGAATGGATACCAATAAAGGATCAGTGATGGGTGGCTGGAGTGCGGCTTGTTTTGCAGCGGCATCAGCTCTAGCATTTCCTAGAGAGACAGGGTCTGAGTTGTTAGAGTGAGCAAGACATTTACAAACAGCAGTTGATTGCAGGAGCAAAAGTTAGTGACAACAGCAAAGCCGGCTCTGTTGCTACCAGTTTGTGGGTTGCATGAGGCAGATCCATCTACAAAAAGAACCAAATCAGGATTTGTTATATGTGTTTCTTGTAGGTCTGGTCTTGGGGAGCAAACCTGTTGGAGGACAGAAAACACAGTTATGTTGTTTTCCATCGTCTGGTGTGGGTAGGAGAGTGGCAGGGTATAAAACATTGCATCTTTTAACAGAGATATTAGACATTTCTAGAAGGACTGTGTTGTATCGTAGCCATCGTGCTGTAGAGAGATGAGAAGTTTTTTTAGTTCAAGTAAAATCATAGATACAGCATGTGTCAGTAACATCAGAATAGCCCACAATATCTCAGGAGGTCATAACTGCCTTCTCAGCCGCGGCCACGGCTCTCAGGCATCTTGGGAGGCCTGCAGCCACAGGATCCAGTTTTGAGGAAAAATAAGCTACAGGGCATAGCTTGTTCCCGTGATCCTGCAACAAAACAGAAGTCATGCATCCATCTTTTCCTCTACTGTTTGAGTAAACGGTCTGGTAGGGTCTGGCAGGCCCAAAGTTGGTGTGGTCTGTAGGGCAAGTTTTAGTTCGGTGAAAGACTGTTCCGCTTCAAGAGTCCATGTGATCTTATGTTGTGCTTGTAGACCCTTTCCATGAATAAGGGAAGCAAGTGGGGCTTCAAGAATGGCATAGTTTGAAATGAATTGTCTGCAATAAGAGCACATGCCAAGAAAAGACATCATCTGTTTTTTGTAACAGGTTTTGGAAGATTCTGAATTGCATCAATTCTTTTTGGTGAGAGAGTTTTCCCTTCAGAAGTGATGACATGACCTAGGAAGATGACCTTTTCCTGGACAAACTGGAGTTTGAACAAGCTGGGTTTGTGACCTGAGGTCATCAACATACTGTAACAAAGCAGTGCCTGGAGAGAGAACAAGAGATTCAAGACTTCATCTGAGAGCCTCATTGTAAATGGTGGGACTTTCACAATATCCCTGGCACAGACGTGTGAACGTGTAGCCCAGCCCAAAGCAATGGATTAAACAGAGTGGCGACAACTTCAGATCTCGCCGCCGGAGCGGTCACGTGGTTCATGTACCTCTCCATAGTTCCAAACGCAGCCTGCACTGTCCATGCTCTTCAACGGGGCAGACTGCAGTGAGCGTGCATTTAAGAGGTAAATATTAAAATTAACCGTAAAAAGTAAACATTTGCAACTCTTATTGGATTACTGTGTACACGTCAAAGTCACGTACGCATATTTAGCGGCTGGATGACAAATAAAAGTGAAATAAGACAAGTTTGGTAACACGTGTTACTTTTTAATAAGAGAAAATAATACAATAAAGTGGTAAGTAACAGGTGTTACAAGCTGTTTAAACAATTGTGCAATGTTTTGGTCTTGCAGCATGGCCTGCATAACATTTTTCCATGTTAAACATACGCCTTAAATGCTGACAGGATTTAAAAAGTAGCGATCCCTTAACTCTATCATCCCATAAGCAGAAATCAAATTACATAGCACTTATGTTAGTCTAAAAAGAATAAATTGCATATAACATCGGGAACTGATAAAGGCTGAAATCTAAAATAAAGCCCATAAGTAACCATCTCAACATATGATTGATGATGATGATTTATCTGTGATTCATAGCTCAGTCACACAATAGATTTTGGCAGGCCTCTACAGCTGACGACGTCCAGCTAGCAGGCCGTGGCTAACAAATCGATCCCAATTCCTTACTAAAAAATCGTATACTAAAATATAGCATACTAAAATTAAAATCATTTTACATATAAAGGGGTCCCTCGATACTATTTACACACATATTGGCATTACATTCGTTGATACAATATTTTACATCGGGGAGTGTGGGAGCAAACCGTGGCTAAAAAATCGATCCCAATTCCTGACTATAAAAACGTAATTACATTTGGGATATACATTTTCACATATAAAGGGGTCCCCTCGATATCAATAACACATGTATTGGCATTAAACTCGTGATATTTTATCATTTAACCTCGGTGAGTGCTTGCCTTGTGGCCATAGAAGCGAACGGCGTCCGACGTGACAGGCGGTCATGTTGGAACTAATAAGCGTTCCATAACCCGGAAGTGGGGTCCGCCGGGCTGTACAGCGTATGTCTATGGGAGTGTCGCCACTCTGTTTTAATCCATTGCTCTGGCCCTGCCCATTGAAGTTGAAAGCAAACCAGAATTGGCTCTCTGGGTGAACTGGAACACTAAAGAAACCCACTAAAGAAAGCGTTAGAAAGGTCGACCACCGAAAAGAACTTTGCATTATTTGAGACCTGAGACAAGCTGGTGTAAGGGTTTGGAACATTTGGGCTCTGGGTTGGACTGCTGCATCTACTGCTTGCAGATCTTGAACAAAATGCCATTCTGTTGGTTGATCTTTGTCTCTGATTTTCTTAACAGGGAATAAAGGCATGCGCACTGGAGAGTCGTTACAGGGAACAATTACTCCTGCTGCTCTCGGGGAGTCAAAGACTGGTGTTATGCCATCAATGGCTTCTTGTTTAAGTGGATATTGAGCCTTGCAAGGTCTGAAATCTGATTTTGCAGTAATGAAAACAGGTTCGCAATCTTTGATGAGGCCAACATCATACTTATCAACAGCCGACAGTGTCTTAGGGACTTCTTGCAGGGCTGTGATAGGTGCAGTTTGTTCTGTGGACAAACAAGAAAAGGTTATAGAAGTGCTTTCAGGTACCAGCTGGATTATTCTCTGAGTGTGCACAACAGATGTTAAACTTTTTGAGTAACACTGCAGTGTCGGTAAAAACAAACAAACAAACAAAGAAAAAACAAAAAAAACGTTGGATCGATCAGATATCTAATGCCAATCGGCTGCGCGCTTACATGATATTATAAATAGACCCAAATCTTCCCAGTCATTTGATGTGTGTTTCGCGAGTGGGATGTGTGGGACTGAATGGTCCATGGTGTACATGTCACTTTGAGCTGGTGTGAGGGAGACTGATACAGCACATTTGTGTCGTGTCCAATAAATGTGTGTCAGTGTGAGTTTGTCAAACCTCGTCTTTAACCAACGTTCTTCGTATGGCTCATCAGGTCCGGGTGACACGTGAGAGGTGCAATGCAGATCCTCTGATGCCATAAAATCTGTTGCAGCTGTGGAAATTGTTTCCCTAGCTGAGAGAAACTCAGAAAAGGTTGTTGATGGTTGCAATTTCCATTGATATGCATATGTTAGGTTCGGGGTGTGGTAGACAAAGGAGTGTGAAAAGTTTGGTGGCAGATCAGGTAGTCTGCAAACTTTGACACCTTCTGGGGTTGAGATTGGACAAAGGCCCAATTTGCACATCAAGTCTCTGCCCATCAGGTTAATAGGGCAGACTTCAGAGAGCAAAAATGCGTGTTTGAAGCTTGAACCTGACCCATCCACATATTTGAGTGGGACAGTAATGTTCTCTTTAATTGTTTGACCTGATGAACCAATAGAGTACACATGACTTCTACTTAGATTAGGTTATTTTTTTAGGGAATTCAGAAGTTTTTATCATGGAATGTGTTGCTCCTGAGTCGACTAAGAATACAATGTGTTGTTCTGTGATGATCAGCGTGTGTTCTGGAAACTTCTTAAACTGATCAGATGTGTACTGAACATATGTTAGAACAATTGCATGTGTATTGTCTGAGCTCTCAATGGATTATGAATTGATGTGGTCGGCATGTATGTGTGAGTGTGGTGCAGTACCTTCTTCTCTCTTAACAAGTTGGTTTGGCTCGTCAGCAGGAGTCCATTCCTCTCTGACAACCCCCAACCATTGTCAGTCCGATTTGTCTATTGCATCTGATGAGGTGTTGTTGGGACAATCGCGTCTCCAATGTCCAAGTTGGCCACACAGGAAACAGGAATCCCTTCGAGGTTTTCTCTCCCAGTTTTTGTGATGGTCATGTCCTCTTCCTCTATGGACATTAGATTTGTCTTCCCAGGTGATATGTTTGCAGCGGAGATCAGCATTTGGGAATTCTCCAGCTATTTTTTGCCTCTGTTGCCGTGGGGTTTGGGCAGATGTTATGAAGTGGCTGTGATGTCCTCAGAAGTCCATGGGCGACCAAAGTTGCGCCTTGTGGTCCAGATTCTTCAACCATTGGCATGTTGAAGGCTGTGTCTTTATTGGATTGCATAGTCTGTTTGCAATTGGAGAAGGGGTGTTGGTTGTAGAGTGATGGACCAGGCATTTCAGAACGGGCTGTTTCTGAGCTTGCTTGTAGTTGCGGCCTGATGAATTCCCTTACTTCGTTTTATTCTCCAAGAAATGCTACAAGTAGGAAAAGCATTACTTTCTCTAAAGACTAAGAGCAATAAAAATGATCACTTGTTGGCTCTAGAAAGAATAACATTACTTCGGTAAGCTTCAAGTAATGAGAAAAGCAGCCCTTACTTCGTTTTATCCTCCAAGGAATGCTACAAGTAGGAAAAGCATTACTTTCTCTAAAGAGTACGAGCGACAAAAATGATCACTTGTTGGCTCTCGAAAGAATAACATTATCTTGAAGACTTAAAAACAGGCAACTGGACTGTGTAGAGTTAAGAAGACGTTTCGCCTCTTATCCAAGAAGCTTCTTCAGTTCTAAAAGTGCTAGTGTCAGGAGCAGATATTTATCTTACTGGAGAAGGGGGACAGTAACGACTGGGAGGAGTTGAAAAGAATGGGTCGTAGAAACCCATCTCTCGGTGTGACCCCCCCAAGTCGTTATCCTGAAAGGGTCGTTAACATGGCATGAGTCATGTGGTTCCAGGTGTGAATGTTTGTGGAGCTTTCTGGGGAGAGAGCTGAGAACTGCATTGTAAGTGCCAGAGAGATTGTGCCTGAGTCCACCCCCTCTGTTCAGAGAAGGTTTCTCCAGCCTGGTAAAGATGGCTTCTTTAACTCCTCTTTCAAACCATCTGTCTTCTCGAGCCAACACCTGTACATCGCTGTCCTCAAAAGAGTGACCTGTATCCTTCAAGTGAAGGTGGACAGCTGAGTCCTGACCTGAGGAAGTGGCTCTCCTGTGTTGAGCCATGCGCTTGTGAAGCGGTTGTTTAGTTTCCCCAATGTACAGGTCTGAGCATTCCTCGCTGCACCGGACAGCATATACCACATTACTCTGTTTATGTCTCGGTGTTTTGTCCTTGGGATGGACTAGCCTCTGCCTTAGTGTGTTACCAGGCTTGAAATGAACAGGAATGTGGTGTTTGCCAAAGATCCTCTTGAGTTTCTCAGACAGGCCTGCAACGTAAGGGATTACAGTGCTCTTGCGTCTCTCCTCCCTTTCCTGTTCAGTGTTATTTCTCTTTCTGTTCTTCACAAAGGCCCACTTAGGGTATCCACAGGTTGTCAGGGCATTTTTGACGTGCTTTTGTTCCTTTTCCTTACCTTCTTTCTTCGTGGGAATGTTCTCGGCCCGGTGGTTGAGTGTTCTGATGACACCCAGTTTGTGCTGCAGAGGATGGTGGGAATCAAAAAGTAGATATTGATCCGTGTGTGTTGGTTTCCTGTACACTTCAACGTTGAGCCACCCATCTGCCTCCAAGTGTACAGCACAAGGTTTTATTTTCTTTGCAAAGAAAAGGTCAATCTGCATCCGAGCGGTCAGAATCAAGAAAAGACCCAGAACATGGGGAAACCTGAACATTTATGCTTGAGGACCGCCCCTCAGAGGGCAAGGAATGGGGCTTTGATGTTGGCACCTTTTGTTTTCTGTGGGGACCGTCACTCCTACCCCCTGGGGTGGTGGTGGGGATGTTTCACACCTGGAGTATCCTGCAGGATGCTGTATCTTGCTCGGAAATTAGGGAAGTCTAGACATCATAATTAACTGATATGTTGGTAGGAAAGTCTGTTGTGGGGGGCACCTCAAGCAGTTAACAAAGATATTAAAATCCCAATTACATTTCCCTCGTATGGTGTGCTGTTTATCCCCTGGGCTTTTGTTGTTTTCACCGAGTGAGTGTTCGTATGATTGCCACATGTGATTGGGGTGCCTTTTCTTCCCTGGGATCCCCCACACCCCATCCCTAGATCCAATTCCCATTTGGTAAGCCTCAGCACCTGAAAAAGGGCTCCCCCTCCCCTGTGTGTGTGTGTGTGCCATGTTCTTATTGATGATTTATTAAAAATGTTAAAATAAAATCAATATTTTGTAAGCTTGGAACCACGTCTCCTGCTCTTTATCTATGGTAAACGAACCTGAGTGCCTTAGAAATTCATTCCTGCATAACTTATTCTTTGGGCAAAATTCCCTAAGTGGCATTGTCGGTTTTCCTTAATAATCCAAAACAAATTCTTTTTAATCCAAATCAAAATCTGCCTTATTTCACCCTCGAGTTGCCACACATAAATACTTACAATTGTTCCAGTGATGAGAACAAGTTTCCTGCGTCTGCTACACTTTTCACTGCATCTACAATAACTAAGTTCAAACAGTGTGCACTACAATGAACATAGAAGACGTTTGGCGACTTCTTTTACTTTTGCTTGAACACCTGAATGTGCCCCACGCATCACTGCTGCGCCATCATAGCCCTGGCCAACAAGGTTTGTTTTGTACTCTAGTCCGTGCTTTTCAAGTAAGTATATAATCTTTTTACTCAGGGCGGAGGCATCCAGGTATTCTGCCACTTCAAATTCCAGAAAGCTTTCATGAACCACACCGTTGTAGAAGTATCTCAGAACAGATGGCATTTGCTCTTTTTTCTGAACATCTTTAGTTTCATCAACAATAACTGAAAACTGCTTTCTTGTTTTAACTTCCTGGATGGTTTCCTCTCTGACCATTGCAGCCAAGCACTCAAGTATTTAGTATATTTTCTGTGGCTGCTGGAACTAAAATTTCAGCTAAAGTTTTAATGTAGTATTGATTTTCAGCTATCTGCTTCTTGTTTTGTTCATCCATTACTCCAAATAATGAGCTATTTTTATTCGCAATTTTCTTGTCCTCTGTCCATGCAAACATTGCATTTACATGGCCTTCAGATCTGGAATGAGAACAGAAACCACTGTCTTTCATTGTAGCCTTTTTCCAGTTACGATAACCATCAAATGAGGTAAAAGCAGTCCTTTGGGCATCAGGGAGGGAAAAATGCCTGCAAGCAAAACAGTATGTTGCATCCTTTGATTGCGAATATTCTAGCCAGGGATGGCAGTTGTACCAGTCACTGTGGAAGCTTCTTCTGGCTCCTCTCTGGAAGGTCTTGGGGAAATTCTCCCGTGTTGGCTGCACTGGTAGCTCACATCTGAATTTGGATATATCTAGAAGATGGAGGGGATTATCTAAAATAATGAAACAATATAACTACTAATAAAATCATAATTAAATTGGAACTGTCATTGGTTAGTCATAACCATCAGGCTGTGTCAACTCACTAACATTTGTTTGATTCTGGAAGTTAACCTCAGCAGTGTGTAGCATTGGGGGTCAAACAGAGGGCTCAGGTTAGGTTTGGAGTTGGGCGCCAGACAGGGGAACTAATCATCCTATCATGAATTTTAAAAAAAAATCAAAATACCCTGAGACTTAATCTAAAGAATTATTCTAAAGAAAATACGACTAGCTCGATCGATACCCCTGCTACAAAATTTCAACAAAAGATTCGAGAGTAAAGAAAAAATACTTTTTATCAAAGTTAAATGTTCAATAAAGCAAAACAGGGACAAACAAACTAATCAAAACAGCACAAAACCGCATTCAACAAAAACCAAATACAAATTAAAATCATAGTCCCAAGATCCTTAAAAAACAGCAAAATGAGAAAATAAATGAGGGTGTGTGTGTGAAAAGTCCAGTTCTTTTGTATCTGTCCAAAATGTGAGTGTGTGAGTGATGTGTGTGTGTGTGTGTGTGTGTGTGTGTGTGTGTGTGTGTGTGGGGGGGGGGGGGTGTATGTGGAAAAAAAAGAGTCCAGTTCAAGTTTATTGGTATGTGGTGTGGAGTGTTGTAGGTGTATGGGGGGAGGGAGGCGGAAGGGAACAGGTAATCCAGACAGGGACCAAGAGGACGGGGAAAGCCGGGAAACAATTAACGTCAACTTATCTGAGCTGGTTTAACAGTCAAGGTTTTACTCCAGAATGAGGAGGCTCCGAGTGCCTGACCATTGACCCTTGAGACGGTCGGTTCCACACACTCCGGGGGGGGGGGTTCTCCGTTGCTGGTGTCCTTTTCAATTTTATTTTTCCAGTCAGATCACAAACTTTTCTTTGTACTCACTTTCCTGTCACCTCTCTCCTGGCCCTGCACTGCCTGTCTGCTCTCTCCTTCTCTCAGCACTCAGGTGCATTCACTTACACTGATGAGTGGCAAGCCCCTCCCCTTACCTCTGAGGAGGGAGGGCCTGCCTCACTCTCCTTCTTGCCACAAGTGGATCTAAAATACATTGTTCACAAACTACTAAAGCGCTGTCCCCACATCATCACACTTTTTACAATTACGTTTCCCTAATTATTCATATTTAAGCAAACACACATTTTTATATTTATTTGAAGAAGTCCAAGCAATGTCTCTGTCTACTTTCCTTACTATCTCGACCAGCTCGACTGGAGACGGTTGCTGATGACTCATACTCTCTCTTCTCCCTCTCACTGTCTGGGTCCTGCACATTGTCTTGTCTCTCTTCTGCCTCCTCATCTCTGAGATGTTCTCCCTGCTCCACATATTCTTCTCCCGCCACCTCCTCATGTCCCTGGTCACCTTGGCCTGCTGTTCTACTACTGTGACATTTAGCGTGCCTTTCTCTCCCTCCTTCCACTTTGTCTTCATCTTCCCTCTGTCCTTCCACCTCTTCTCTCTCTCCGTCCACCGGGTCTTTCTCTTCATCCTTCTTATCATGTTTGTCTGCCTCGTTTTCTATTTCTGCTGCCTTTTCCTTTATCTTTGGTAAAAAATAAAAATAAAAAAATAAACTAATTATGCTGCCTTTTCTCTTCATTTCTGCAAGATTTGAAGTTATTTTACTTATGTTACCCTGCCAGATATGGAATCAATATTAGTAGCACATGTAGCCTAGCTTAAAATTAGTGAAATTAGTTCTTCAACACGATCTCAAAATCAGCATTGCCGCAGTGCTAGCACTGTGCTTTCATTACAAATTAATTTATTGATAGTTAATCAGTTTTTACCTCATTCCTCTCGTGTCTCCTTCTTTTTGGCGACTTCTGGCCAGCTCCTTTGCTTTTATTAACTAAAAAAGTCACTCGTCTAGCCAGCATACCACCACAACACCTGCTGCGTCGCCACCGCCACTCTGAGGCAATCTCGTGCTGCATTCAATGCAGTTGGACAATGGAGATTCGCACTCGTAAATGTCAAATTGGCCATTTAATTTGTCGCTGTCAACTGGGGTGGCAGCCTGTCTTTTAGGGTTGCATTTGCCACTCCGTGCCACCCCGGTAGATCCGCCCCAGCTGAAATTAAATCCTTCTTGCAGGAAAGTTTATACACGTGTAATTATGTAAAGGCACTATAATGCACTGTTTTATGCTAGCCTTTTATCTTAGCCTCAGTGAATAAACAGGTGTTCAGCAGTAAGTGAACAACACTACACCCCCTCCCTCCTCTGCCTGCATCAAGTCTTTTGAAAGTAGTTTATTTCGTTCACTATGTTGTTCACTGACAGACTGAATCATTCCATTCACGTACTGATACATGTCGTTCACTGACTGACGTTTCGTTCTCAGACTGTTTTGTTCACTGACTGATACATGTTGTTCACTGACTGTTTCGTTTACTGAATGATATATATCATTCATTCGCTGTGAGTGAATCACGAGACTCCGCCCGACTGGCTGTGTGTCGTTCGCCTGAGTCAGAGGCGGGAGTTCCACTCCCAACCGGCATGCCAAGTTCGCGGCTGAGCTCAACTGAACTGAAAAAGGAACGAATCGGGTCTCGGAGTGACCATTCACGTCGTTCACTCACCAGTTCCGTTCTTTTGAAGGAAACGTTCATGAACAACACAACACTCGTGAAGAGTTACACTGAGGTTCGTATAAGTAAAGCATCGGTTCAGTTCAGAGCATCTCGTATTTAATCTGGATCTTATTTAACTGTTGGGTCTAAAACCTGCCCAAATACCCGAAAACACAAAAAAGGAGAAAGACAATGGAATATACTCGAGGAGAATGGACAGAGATCTTTTTTTAGCTATCTCAATACCACTCTAAGGGTACTTTCTCTGTCCGCCTCTTTTATTTAGGGTTGTCCCTGGTTACACAATGTTTCTAAAAGGGTGGGGGTAAATGTGCTGCAAAGTAAGCATTTCATAGAACATAATAATGAACAATTTGTGAATATGTGAAGGTCAAGGCGGCATCTAACGAGCTCCTTCTGATAAGGATGGATCCTTCTCAAAAGCTTCCCACGATTCATCAGCGGAGGATACGTCACCCCCACACCCACACCTGCTGATAGGAAAAACACGGTCACAGAAAACTGAAAGAAACATTGTTGTCTGTGTAGTAAAGCTATTGGAGAGAGAAGTTAGGAAACACTCTTATATGATAAAAATACTCTTATATAATATATAAAAAGAGGTCAAAGCAGTTTATACTTGTAGTATAAACTCTTACATAAGAATATGCGGAATAATGATAACTTCTATATACATTTATGCACATTATTCTAACATTTCCCTCCTGTTTATCATTACTTTGCTCAAATTCTCATAATCCCTCTAGTTCAGCCACTTCTCTCGATTTTCAGCTGCGAGTTCATGTTTATGACTACAAAGAATTTACACACGGAGGTACAAGATGTTGCTTTAATCAGAATTATACTCATCATCAGGATTGGGGCACAGGTCAGGCCATTGAGTGTCATCAAGTCTGTCCTCCTCGTCCTGCTGATGGAGCAGCGGGTACAGCTCCTGCATCAGCTGCTCCACAGGGGACAACGCTGTGGTGATAAGACGGTTAAGAAAAGAACAAATACAGAAATACAACAACATCCACACAAGGTCAAATTAGCTGCAAAAACAGCAACAGAGATTAGGACTGAATCTACAAGATTTTTGTATTTTCCAAATACATTCATCCAATCATCCCAAAAGGAGTTATCTATTCCTGAGTGGTCTTTCATTTTGCTGTGAAGCGTTTTTAGGCCCTCTATGGCTCGAGTGAGGCTGCCATCAGCAGCAGTGTTATCAGGAATGAACGTGCAACACGTTTCTCCAAACATGGCACATACACCTCCTGTTTCTGCGAGCAGCATGTCAAGGGCTATACGGTTTTGGAAAGCCATCAGGGATGTTGCAGATAACTGCGAGTGACCGGTCCTAAATACCAGCCTCAGTCCAATTACCTAGCTTTTGAACGTTGAAATGGATGTAGTTGATTCTGATTTGAACTATATTTTTGTTCATTGTACACCAAGGACAGACGAGAGACTCAAAGCCTGCAGCAACTTGATTTACTAGTTTATACTCATCTGGTACCTCACGAGGAACTATCTATATAAGTCGGGTCTGACTCTGTTTGCTAGTTTCTTTTACTCTGGAGTGGCTCAACAAAGGAATAAGACTAACTGCAGAGGTTAAATTTGCCACACTGGTCTGGAAAGTTACAACAGTTAGGATTAAGGTCACTAAGGCCCTATTATCAGTCTGCTGTCATTCAGGTACAGCTACAGAAAACACGTACACTTTTGTTATGGTTAGGGAATTCCTAGTACAGACATAGAAGTTAGACTGATTCTTCATTTTTGCTAGATATTTTGCATATCTGTACCACATGTTCACTTCAAATTATTATTATTATTTTTTTATTGAGAGGGATTGCGAAGCATTCCACTATATTTTATTCATATCTTAAATAATATTATTCTTCCACCATTTTTTTAATTATTTTTTTTATTTTGTGATCTACCTTTAATAAACATAAGTATAAGTGTTTATTGACAAAACAAGCATACACAAAATCCCATTGTAAACAGAATAACACAAACGCCTAGTAGCAGTTAAGCTATGGTAAAGTTCTCAGTGTCTTCACCACATGAAGCAACTGTGGTGTCCGTCTGGGTGATTCATACCCCTGCTCACTGTCTCTCAGGTTTCCTCTCTGCACATGGTCGCCTTCAGAACAGCTGAATGTGATTTTTGATTGGTTGTCACACAGGATGTGAGGACTATTGTTTTTGTCACTTCTCTTTCCTTCCTTAAGTTCATCTGAAGTTGTAAATAATGTTTCAGTAGGTAAATTAACAGTTTCAGGTTTAGCAGAAGTAAGATACTTAACTTCCCCATTTTCCTAAGCTCCTAAGGAATTCAAGACCATCTAATCTTCACTGACATTGAGACGAACGCCCACTATAAGGACGCCCCCCTTTGAAGTCAGACTTTCCTAACTAAAACCCATATAGGGTTTTTTTGCAATGGGAAAGATGTATCCGATTACTTCTTTGTGCTATTTTTACTGCTGTGGGTGTCATTAGCAGTACCTTTTTTTTTTTTTTTTAATTCCTTCCACTTACTTCAATGTATTCAAAACCATTCAAACTTCAGGAGATTCCAGCTTATATTCAAAATTTTTCTAACATTCATACTTTCCGAGATATTCCAGATTTTCCAACCAATTTTTCCCATTAGAAATGCATTACGGAATTTTCAAAATGGCCCTTTTCTCACATTTTCTTTACACAACTTTAAAAGCCTTCAACTCCTCTATACATTCAGATTATGATCATTTTAATTTTTCAGTTTTAAATCATTTCATTCTTCATTCAGTATTGAATTTTTTTCAAACTAATTCCAACTCAATTAAACTGATTTAAACCTTTTTGAATCTTCAAATCTCATCTCTTTCCCATAATTTTTGAACTTAAACCATTTACAATAGCAGCTTAGCGATGGCATTTTCAGCTGGAGCAATCCATCTCGCAATTTCTTCAGAAATTGCATTTTCTAGTTATTATTATTTATTTATTTATTTCATTTTCAAAATGAGTTCCATTGTCACTATAGATTCGTTTTGGAATGCCAAATCAAGAAATTATTTCTCTACGCAGGATTTTTGCTACTGTTAATGCATCTGGATGGGTGACAGGAAATAATTCTATCCATTTAGTGAAAGGATCTATTAACACTGAACACCATTTCTTTCTCTCACACTGATTTAATTCTATGAAGTCCATGTGCATGGATTCAAATGATGCATTGTTTTTTTTTTTGTTGTTTTTTTTTTAAATAATTTACGAATCAATAGGGGGTAAAGTGTTGATTAACTACTACACTCATCCCTCCTGTCGAGACATGGCAAGGCCCATGACTCGCTATTACTGCCTCTAAAGCTCTCTCTGTTTGCTGATCAGACAAAATCTTTCGTTTGGAAAACCTAATCTGTGGTAGTTTATGTTCAAGAGCTGTTTTTTTTTTTTTTTATACTGGAGTCACACAAAAAGGTTACAGATAAACCATGAATCATTAACTATATCTGTGGTTTTATGTCTGCATAATGTATTCCTTTTCCAACAAACTGTTGCAGCTCCGCTATCGAAGGGACAGATACAGGAAATCTGTCCTGCCACAAGCTATTGCACTGTTAAATAACCCGCATATGTCAGACAGGGACTCACACCTGTCTGCTGTATAGTCCATTTTTAAAAACTCCTATCACATCAGATTACCGAGCACCTTAAATTGTCTGTATATCTATCATCCCATCTGTAATATTTCGTATTTCATATTTATCACTCATTTCATATTTATTACTAATTTCAATATTTATTACTCATTTCAATATTTATTACTCATTTCAATAGCCCACGTTCTTCATATCTCACTTTTATCTCTTAGGATGTTTAGCATATTTAGCCTGTATTTCTTATATATACTTAGTATTTTTAGTCTGCATTGTACCTCTTATATTTAGTTTTATATTTTCTTTTTGCTGCTATAACAAGAGAATTTCCCAGTTTGGGATCAATAAAGTATATTTATCTATCTATCTATCTATCTATCTATCAAAAACATATATATATTTATTGATCTTCAAGTATAGCACTTCTTCCTCCTCTGTCTCTTCACTGTTCACACTTTCTCTTCATTTCTGTCAAATAACACTTGCTGTCTCTCCCTCTTCTAGTCATGCTTGATACCTTTTTCTACAGCTCTTCACCTAGTGACCAAAGCTCTGCAATTCTCTGATGTTGTGGTTCATGACCTTGGTTAGGGTACTATTCTTCACCTCTCAGCTCCTGTAATTCATAACCTTTGTAAAAAACTTCTACTTTCTCTATCGCCTTCTCTATTGAAATTCCTGCCTCTTAGCCTGCTTCTTCCTTGTTCTCTCTGTCACAGTCATCAAATGGTTTATCATCTCTCCTATTATCCCATAGTCGTCCTATTTATCTCATGTAGTATGAAATTCATTGTCACATTTGGAGTTAATCTTATGTTAAATGGTATTATAGGGAGGGCTTTTAATCCCAAGTTAGCTTTGGTGTTCTCTGCACTTTACTATGGTTACTTCTTTAAGTTCCAATAAGGTAAAATATCAATCAGTTGGTTCAAATGTTTAACAGGGATGCCAGCTGAGGTCAAAAAACCTCTTCTTCTCCAACGACACTTCTACATGTACAACTTACACTTCATAGACTGTAACAGTTTAGTCACAGTTTTGTCTTTTGATAGCTATATGCTTCTGCATAGGGAGGAATTCTTTGGCTGCTGTGTCTCTGGAGGAGTCAAGGTCGTAACTGGCATTTGTGCAGAGAACAGAGACTGTACAGAGAATTTAAATTGCAAAAAATTTGCAGTCTGCATTAAACCTTTCTGCCTTTTTAACTGCCTTTTCTACCTTTCATTTCTGCATTATTATCAGTATTATTTTTATAATTATTATTATTAAAGTTGTCTTTACTTATAGCTTTTGATCTTGTCCTGTCTGCTCACGGCTTCCTCCCTGTTGTGTGGCAGGTTTGTAGTGAGGACCCAGATGCAGACACCGAGACTGAGATCAACTTAAAGTGAATTTTAATTTCCAAACTCAGGATTGAAAAGCAAACGAGGAAGTCCGGTAGGCTGGTACACGGGAAGCTGGCTGTCGTGGGGGCTGGAGACACGCTAGGAAGGGTAGACAATACTCAGGCGCTGAGACTGAGGGCTGCAGGCTTCTTAAAGTCCCTTAATTGGAGATGAGGAGCAGGTGTGTCGTCTCACTCAGCCTCAGCGCCGGGGGAGGGGAGGAAGCTCTGGAAAAGAGTACAGCCAGACCAGGCAAACAGGGAAAAACAGGAAGTCCAGCCAAAATAAAACAGGATGAGGAGGCGTCTCACCACAGTACCCCCCCCCCTTAACGAACGCCTCTTGGCGTTCTGCCGGGCTTGTTGGGGTGGGCAGCGTAGAACTCTTCCAGGAGTTGGCGGTCCAGGATGAGGGAGCGGGAGATCCAGGAACGTTCCTCTGGACCGTAACCCTCCCAGTCCACGAGGTATTGGAAGCCTCGCCCCCGAGGCCACACGTCCAGGATTTTCCTTACAGTGAAGGCAGGGTGGTCATCAATCAATCGGGGGGGTGGAGGGGCGACGGAAGGAGGGCTCAGGGTGCACGAGGCAACAGGTTTTAACAAGGAGACATGGAATGTGGGATGAATTTTGAGAGATGAGGGAAGTTTTAATCTCACCGCTGAAGGGTTGATGATTTTCTGGATAGGGAAGGGACCAATGAAGCGGGGGGACAGCTTGCGGGACTCGGTCTGCAGGGGAAGGTCACGAGACGATAACCAGACCATCTGACCAGGACGATAGTCTGGTGCTGGAGAGCGGTGAACGTCAGCCAGGCGTTTGTTGCGCTCGGCCGTGCGGGTGAGTGCGGCCCTGGCCGATCTCCACACCTCCCGTTGACGCCCAATGTGCTCCCTCACCGACGGGACGGCCACAGGTTGCTCCTGTTCGGGAAACAGGGGGGGCTGGTACCCAAAACAGCACATGAAAGGGGACATACCTGTGGCTGAAGAGGTGAGGGAGTTATGGGCGTATTGGATCCACGGGAGGTGCGTACTCCAGGACGCTGGATGATGGGCCGCCACACACCGCAGGGCCGACTCGAGGTTCTGATTAGCCCGCTCCGTCTGGCCATTGGTCTGTGGGTGGTAACCCGAGGAGAGGCTAGCTGCTGCGCCCACTGCCTGGCAGAAAGCTTTCCAGACCTGAGAGGAAAACTGAGGACCACGATCTGATAAGATGTCACGGGGAATCCCATGTAATTGAAATACATGAGTGACTAGGAGGTTAGCAGTTTGAAAGGCAGATGGGAGCTTGGGTAAAGGGACATAGTGAACAAATTTGGAGAATCTGTCAATGATGGTGAGTATGACTGTGTTACCTTCAGAGGGAGGGAGACCAGTGACGAAATCTAAGGCTATGTGGGACCAGGGGCGTGAAGGCACAGGCAGAGGACGCAGCAAGCCAGCCGGAGGTTGGTGGGAGGCTTTGCTTCGGGCACAGACGGAGCAGGCAGCAACAAACGCCCGTACGTCCCGGACCATCCCCGGCCACCAGAACCGCTGCTGGAGGAATTGGAGGGTGCGTTGAAACCCGGGGTGGCAGGTGAGCTTGGAGGAGTGCCCCCACTGTAGGACCTGAGAACGTGCGACCTCAGGGACGAACCTTCTGTCCGGCGGGCCGGTTCCAGGGTCTGGGTGGTTCCGGAGGGCCTGGTCCACGATGGTATCGATCTCCCAGGTGGCGGATCCAACGACACAGGAGGCGGGGAGGATGGTGTCTGGTTCACTGGGGTCCGGGGTATCCGAGGCGTGGATCCGAGAGAGGGTGTCTGGTTTGAGGTTGCGGGAGCCGGGACGATAGGAGAGGGTGAAATTGAATCTGCTGAGGAAAAGGGACCAGCGGGCTTGCCTGGGGTTGAGGCGACGAGCGGAGCGGAGGTATTGCAGGTTCTTGTGGTCTGTCCAGATTAGAAACGGTTGGGGTGCTCCTTCCAGCCAGTGTCTCCATTCTTGCAGTGCCCACACGACAGCCAGTAATTCACGGTTTCCCACGTCATAATTTTGTTCCGTGGCTGAGAGTTTCCGGGAGAAAAAGGCGCAAGGATGAAGCTTCTGGGTCTGAGAGTCCCTCTGTGAGAGGACGGCCCCTACTCCAGAGTCCGAAGCGTCGACCTCCACCACGAACTGAAGCGAGGGATCTGGGTGTTTGAGCACCAGGGCGGAGATGAAGAGGGATTTGAGATGATGGAAGGTGGCGTCTGCTTCGGGGGTCCAGGAGAATGGAACCTTGAGGGATGTGAGCCGGGTGAGGGGAACTGCCACCTTACTGTAGTTCTTAATGAACCGTCGATAGAAATTAGCGAAGCCGAGGAATCGCTGGTGGTCTTTGCAGGAGGAGGGAGTGGGCCAGTCACGGACAGCACAGACTTTTTCTGGGTCTGGGCGTAGCTCCCCCTGGGCGATGATGTAGCCAAGGAAACTGACGGAGGAGGCGTGGAACTCGCACTTTTCGGGCTTCACGAAAAGGCGGTTTTCGAGGAGGCGCTGAAGGACGAGTCGGACGTGCTGCTGGTGTTCCTCCAGGTTTCGGGAGAAGATCAGGATATCGTCCAAGTAGACAAAGGCGAACTTGGTAATCATGTCACGGAGGACATCATTAATGAGGGTCTGGAACACAGCAGGGGCATTGGTGAGGCCAAAGGGCATAACCAGGTATTCAAAGTGGCCCATGGGTGTGTTAAAGGCAGTCTTCCACTCATCCCCCTCCCGGATGCGAACCAGGTGATAGGCATTCCGGAGGTCCAGTTTTGAGAAGATGGTGGCTTGACAGAGAGGTTCGAAGGAGGGATCAATGAGTGGCAGGGGATATTTGTTTTTAATGGTGATGTCATTTAATCCACGGAAGTCAATGCAGGGACGGAGAGAGGAATCTTTTTTCTTCACGAAGAAGAAGCCAGCAGCAAGGGGAGAAGATGAGGGTCGGATGAGTCCAGAGGTCAGGGAGTCTTGAATGTATTCCTCCATGGCCTCTCGTTCGGGCCGAGAGAGGTTGTATAGTCTACTACTGGGAAGAGGTGCGCCAGGGAGCAGGTCTATGGCGCAGTCATAGGGGCGATGAGGAGGAAGGACAAGAGACTGCTCCTTACTGAACACCATTGCCAGGTCATGGTAAACGGGGGGAACCGAGGTGAGAGATGGCGGTGGAGATGCTGACCTCTGTCGGTGGATGTAGGGATTGGCGGAGCGGAGGCAGTGGGAGTGACAGTGAGGGCTCCAGGCGGAGATTGAAGATGTGGACCAGTTAATCTGAGGGTTGTGGATTTGCAGCCAAGGGAGTCCCAGTACCAGGGGAGAGTGAGGAGAGGGAAGCAGGAACAGCCGGATGTCCTCCCGATGGTTACCGGAGAGGATGAGGGTGAGGGGAGCAGTGCGGTGTGTAATGGAGGCTATTACTCTGCCATCGAGAGCGGTGACCTTACGGGGAACCGGGAGTTCCTCCAGGGGGAGCTGAAGCCGCGCTGCCAGTCCGGTGTGAATGAAGTTATCGTCCGCCCCAGAGTCAATGAGGGTTTGGAGGGAAGTGGATTCCTTTCCCCAAAGGAGACAGTCAGGGACTGTGATACGCCTGGGGGAGCTGGAGGTAGAGGAGGTGTGGCTGATTTGCATGGGTTCTCCAGTGGAGGGCGTCGGAGCCAGAGGAGCTGAGGGCTGCAGAGGAGACCTGCTGACTGCAACAGAGGAAGGGGAGTCTATTCTAGGGACCAGGGAATGGATTTCCTTCTCCCTCCGTCTCTCCCTGAGGCGATTATCTATACGAATAGCTAACGCTATTAGCTCCTCAAGGGAGGAAGGCTCATCTCGAGCCGCTAGCTCGTCTTTCAATTGTTCTGAGAGACCCCGAGTGAATGCCTCTTTTAACTCGAGTTCCCCCCACCCACTCTCGGCCGCCACTGTACGGAACTCAATGGAGTAATCCGCCACTGACCGAGAGCTCTGGGTGAGGGAAAACAACCGTTTGGTGCACTCAGGGCCCTCGACTGGAAAATCAAATATTCTACGGAGCTCTTCTGAAAAACGGGCGTAAGAGGCGAACAGAGGTGAGTCCCTATCCCAGACGGCCGTAGCCCACTTAGCGGCCCTACCTCTTCACAAATTGATGGTGTAGGCGATCTTAGCTCGATCTGAGGGGTAACTAATGGGCTGTTGGTCAAACACTAAGGCGCATCGGAGTAGGAAACCTCTGCAGCCCCCAATCTCCCCAGCATACGGCTCAGGAGGAGGGACATAGGGCTCTTTGAGGATAGTGGGTGGTGGAGGAGGCGAAGAGGGGAACGTACTCACGGAGGGGGGAGATCCTGTTTGCTGCGGTGGAGGCCGAGGGAGTAGTTGCTCAGCCAGCTGTGACATTTGAACGGAGAGGCCATGAAACGACTGGTGGAGACTCTGGAGCATATCCTCATGTTGGCCAAGCCGCGTGCCGAGCTTCTGGACGGCTAGCTGAACTCTGTCTAGGTCTGCTGGGTCCATTTTCCTGGCCTGAGTATTCTGTTGTGTGGCAGGTTTGTAGTGAGGACCCAGATGCAGACACCGAGACTGAGATCAACTTAAAGTGAATTTTAATTTCCAAACTCAGGATTGAAAAGCAAACGAGGAAGTCCGGTAGGCTGGTACACGGGAAGCTGGCTGTCGTGGGGGCTGGAGACACGCTAGGAAGGGTAGACAATACTCAGGCGCTGAGACTGAGGGCTGCAGGCTTCTTAAAGTCCCTTAATTGGAGATGAGGAGCAGGTGTGTCGTCTCACTCAGCCTCAGCGCCGGGGGAGGGGAGGAAGCTCTGGAAAAGAGTACAGCCAGACCAGGCAAACAGGGAAAAACAGGAAGTCCAGCCAAAATAAAACAGGATGAGGAGGCGTCTCACCACACTCCCTTTGATTTGTTCTTGCAATTGCGGGCTATATGATCCTCCTTTCCACATGCCCAGCAACCTGTCCCTCTTTGATTTGCTCCTCCTGGTCTGGGCCTATCTTGTCCTCTACCTCTGAACCCTCTTCTGCTTGCTTTTGGTTCTTTTTTCCATTCATCAACCATTTGACTCCCTTATTTTTGTGGTTTCTTTATATCACCCTTTGATCTTATACTTATGGAGTCTTGTAGTTTATTTAATTGGCTTGTTCTTAGGCTGCCGTCAAATCCAAATTTAGTCACCCATAATTCGAGAAAATTGTAACTTTTCTGGCTTTTTCTCAAAGATTCTCCAATCTTGACATCTTAATTTGTCCAAATTAGCCTTACTGGCTTCCGTCCCCATTTTATGTGTTTTGGTCCAGCTTAGGTGACACCTAGGGTGTCCAATTAAGCTGGGTTCTTTCAATGGGGTAGTGATAAAAATTCCTTACGTGGTAATTCTCGCTTCTACTCTTACGAGTGGAGAATTCTTGCCTTTGCTTCCACAATAAGGTCACTACTTACAATCCCACTGTTTTGGTATGAATAGGATATATCTAGTGATATATCTCTATTCCAATCACTCTCACAGTTTCACAATCACACTTTTAACACGTGTTTTGTTCTGCAGAATTTTCTCAATTAGGCCTTTGTCCACGGTACAACACCGGACCCGCGCGTCTTCTTTCAACGGATTTGTAGGACCCGCACGTCCTTTAATTTAAACTTTTCCAATTAGGAATCTACCGTTTTATATTTTTTCTTCAGCGGATTTGTAGGACCCGTTTGTCCTTATTCAGCAGATTTGTAGGACCCGTTCGTCCTTTTCAACGGATTTGTAGGACCTGCCTGTCCTTTTTTTTTTGTTGTTTGGTCTTTTATAGATTCTCTACACGGAGCGAATCTCAATCATTCCACGTTCCTTTTTATAAAAGACCAACTCACCACTTGTCTTTCCCCTTGGCTTCGGATTTCCGTCAACCGTCGGATCCCAGCAGGCGGATCGAGTCCAGTTCCTCAAAGAGAGGCTGCCGTGGCCACGGTCTTATCTGTCATCCACCTCACCTGCTGGAATCGTCAGGTCTATTGGAATCCGGCTCGAAGGACCAAAGAAATGTTGGGTCTAAAACCTGCCCAAATACCTGAAAACACAAAAAAGGAGAAAGACAATGGAATATACTCGAGGAGAATGGACAGAGATCTTTTTTTTAGCTATCTCAATACCACTCTAAGGGTACTTTCTCTGTCCGCCTCTTTTATTTAGGGTTGTCCCTGGTTACACAATGTTTCTAAAAGGGTGGGGGTAAATGTGCTGCAAAGTAAGCATTTCATAGAACATAATAATGAACAATTTGTGAATATGTGAAGGTCAAGGCGGCATCTAACGAGCTCCTTCTGATAAGGATGGATCCTTCTCAAAAGCTTCCCACGATTCATCAGCGGAGGATACGTCACCCCCACACCCACACCTGCTGATAGGAAAAACACGGTCACAGAATTTATTAACAAGCTATATGATAACAAAACGTCAATAAATGATGATCAAATAATGAGAAAATCAAAGCACATCTAATGAATAAACGAAGGAATGGTTTAAATTAAACCTAAGACTGGAGGTTAATGATAGTGAGTGAATAAGGGAAAATTTAACCTACGTTAACGGAGTTACGAGGGTAAATTTAGAAGAATTTGGAGAACTAAACTATAACTTATGAGAGTAAGCTTCTGAACGGTTGACGGCATCACCCAGTTCTCATCACAGCAGTTTCGAGGATTTTGCCTACTTTGGACGTCGGTTCTCAGCGGCACTCTTGGAATGGATCAGCTGAAGTTCTGTGGCTACCGGACCGGATACTGAGGTTCGGCGGGGAGTTCTTCCACCGTGTCTGGATCTCAGCTTCAGGACCGTGTCAGCGCCGTTAGATACTTCGGATCTCTGGGCCTCTCGGAACCGGGTGGCAAAGCAGCTCGGCAGATGATGCTGGTCGGCGTTCAGGACTAGCTTGGTTGCAGATTAATTCGCGCCAATAACTTAAGAAAATAATTTCGCTGGCCAGCCAATATTATCTTCAGGAGTCACTTTAGCGAACAAAAATAAATAAAAAGACTTAGACTGAGGTTCTCTTATGCGCGCAGCTTGTTACTGAGGCTTTAATCGAATTGGGTATGGTTTCATCCAAGTTTTAGAAGAAAAATCTGAGCTTAAGGCACTTAATAAAAACGCAGGGAAAATTGCGAACGATAGACGGAGACAAAGAAAACTACGAACAAGACAAAAGAAAAGACTAGACTCAAACGAAGACGGAAACTAAAAAGAAGACTAGACGAAGAGAAAACTAAACTGAAGAGAAACAAGACTGAAGAGCGGCAAAATCTCAACTCTTTTAATAGATTCACCGTAGGCGTGAACCAAAGATGAGAAAAGGGGGGGGGACCTCCCCAATGCAGCCCATTGACTGGCAGCGAATTAACTCAACTTGATAGTAAAAGCGAGCTAGATCTAATTTACTCACTCACTATGATTAAACTGTTTGTAACATTACATACGATCACATTTCACTTCATTGTTTCTTATGAGCAGATGCATTAAAGCATGACATTGAAAACAGTAAACTTTTGATCAGCCGTCTTCTTGATAAAAAAAACAGAGGATTAACGACTTTTAAAAGTTAGAGAGGGACAGAAAACAAATTATCTATTCGAACAGAAACACCATCCAGCGTAAGAAACACATATGTAATAATATTTGACAACACTATAACCTTGTCAATCAAGCTTCATAGATGATTAATATATATATTTGTGTGAGGTAGACAAAACATAGTATGGATACATTCAGAAACTCTTAACTTGAGTCTAAACGAGTTTCACGTTATTACTTCTAAAACTACTAGCCTATCTTGGGAATACCATTTACTAAGCTACGAAGTGTATAAAACAAAAGGGAAGAAATACACATGATTAGATTCCTGCCATTTGGCTCTGATCAAACCATATTTAGGCATCACCACTAGGAGGAGCTCTTGATCCATGGAAAACCTGGAATAAATTTATGAAGTTAACAGTTTGGCTTGTGGATGTGTTACAAAATTGGGGAAAAGACCATTTCATTAAGAATGTGGTGTACAGACAGAAAATTCTGGTGAAGTGTCCATTAAACATGAAGTTAAACCATTTTCAGGCATCCTCTTCCTTCTGCTCCTTTAAAGAAAGCCATGGAGAGAAACAGTCACTCAAAGAATTTTATGGCAGGTATCTGGTTTTTTCGGAACTGGCGCCAAATGGTTTGTTTTCCGTTTTAGGTCATTGGGTTAATCCTGAAATATCAATTTTGATCTCTCCCAGCCAGGGTGAGAGAGACTACATACGTAATGTTCACAAAAATATGACTTGTTAATGTCTGAATCATTAATTATTGGATGCATATTTCGGCACACAATAAACAGCTGATATTGATAGCTGATACAATAGAATTCCTTGATGCTTTGTTGCTTGTTGCTTTCTTACCTCTCAGTGATGATATATGCTAAATGATACAGTGGGCTCGATTGCAACAGAACCATAGACTGTATATAGAATGGACGCTGTCTGCCTCCTCGCTGGGTGAAGCCACCCCGAGAACAGCACACTCTGGTGATGGGCGGCAAGATAGGTCATAAATCTCGCCTCCTCCAGCAATCCTTATGGAGCTGTGGAGAAACTTTAGAACTTTATTACACAGAATATACATTTCTCTCCCCCCTGCTTGGGATGTTGACATGTAGTTATTGTAAAACTGGTTTGTGCTCAGGACCCCTTTTTTTCTGTGCAGCTCCAGAAAAAATGATGTGCTTGAACTGAGAGGTTGCTGCAAGTCTGGTCTCTCTGCATTATCTGTAATTTTTGCTAGATTTTTTTCATATTTTTGTTGTAATTTTGTTGGCTGCTGATGGATACTTCTGCTGGGCAAAAAGTTTACTCAAGACAAGAGCTCCTGTCATTGAGGAAAAGCAAATCTGAACAACAACATACAATTCCAGAGGACATGAGGAGGTGTTATCGCGGTTGCCGTGCTGGTGCAAAGGTGAAGGCAAAGCTGAATGCTAGGAGGTGGCGATATAAACCCTTTCTTTCATCAATCATCACAGGAAACGTCAACTCTCTGCCCAACAAAAGCGATGAGCTAGAGATATTGGTGAAGACTGAGAAAGTATACTGTGAGTGCAGTTTCCTGTGTTTTACTCAAACCTGGTTGAATCAAAACAACTCGGACTCCAGTGTGGATCTACCTGGCTTCACTCGTGTAAAGTCAGACAGAGATGCTCAAGCTAGTGGCAAGAAGAAAGGAGGTGGTCAGGCTTTATTTGTCAACCAGAGATGGTGTAACCCTTCACACATAATTGTCAAGGAGAAGTTGTGTTGTCCAGATATTGAACTGTTGGCAGTTGCTCTTCGGCCATATTATGTTCCAAGAGAATTTAGTCATATCATAACAATAGTTGTTTACATACCACCCAAATCAACTGAAGAAATTCCGTGCAATGTTTTGCAAAATAGTGTTGCCAGGCTACAGACTCAACACCCTGAGGCATTAATTATAATATCAGGAGACTTCAACCATGTCACCCTCTCCTCTCACCCGACTGGATTCACAGTTTGTGAACTGTCCTACCAGAGAAAACAAAACCCTGGATCTGCTGTATGCCAACGTCAAAGAAGCCTACAGAGCCATTGCCTTACCACCACTGGGCAAGTCAGATGATAACTTGGTTTATCTGCAGACCTGTTACAGACCTTGTGTAGGAAGGCAGCCTGTGACTAAAGTCAAAATCAGAAGATGGACACCTCAAGCCAGTGAAGCTCTAAGGGACTGTTTTAAATCAACAGACTGGAATGTGCTGCTGGAAACAGATGTGGATAGTATGAACATTGACAAACAGGTTGACTGCTTTACTGATTATGTCAACTTCTGTAGAGACACAGTTATACCGACAATGACTGTTTGTTGTTTCCCCAACAACAAACCCTGGATCACAAGTGACATAGAAGCAATCCTTCTTTAACTTCTTAAACTCCTCTTTCAAACCATCTGTCTTCTCGAGCCAACACCTGTACCTTGCTTTCCTCGAGAGAGTGTCCCGTGTCCTTTAAGTGAAGGTGGACAGCTGAGTCCTGACCTGAGGAAGTGGCTCTCCTGTGTTGAGCCATGCGCTTGTGAAGTGGTTGTTTAGTTTCCCCATTGTACAGGTCCGAGCATTCCTCTCTGCACTGGACAGCATACACCACATTACTGTTTATATCTCGGTGTTTTGTCCTTGGGGTGGACTAGCTTCTGCCTTAGTGTGTTGCCAGGCTTGAAATGAACAGGAATATGGTGTTTGCCAAAGATCCTCTTGAGTTTTTCCGACAGGCCTGCAACGTAAGGGATTACAGTGCTCTTGAGTCTCTCCTCCCTTTCAGTGTTATTTCTCTTTTTGTTCTTCACAAAGGCCCACTTAGGGTATCCACAGGTTGTCAGGGCATTTTTGATGTGCTTCTGTTCCTTTTCTTTACCTTCTGTCTTTGTGGGAATGTTCTCAGCCCAGTGGTTTAGTGTTCTGATGACACCCAGTTTGTGCTGCAAAGGATGGTGGGAATCAAAAAGTAAATATTGATCCGTGTGTGTGGATTTCCTGTACACTTCAACGTTGAGACACCCATCTGCCTCCAAGTGTACAGCACAGTCCAAAAAGGCCAACACATTGTCCTTGACATCTTCACAGGTGAACTTGATGTTGCTGTCCATTGTGTTGATATGGTCAGTGAAGGCCTCTACTTCATGTATTTTGACCTTAACCCAGGTGTCATCCACATATCTGAACCAGTGGCTAGGCGCTGTTCTCAACTCTACACAGTCCAGTTGCCTGTTTTTAAGTCTTCAAGAAAACCATGACCTGGATGAATGAGAATCTACATGGACAACGTCCGTGAAGTGTGGACAGGAATCAGTACCATCTCTGGACACAGCAGTAAAAAGAAAAGACAGCCAGTGGTGGGTGATGTGGAAAGAGCTAATGAACTCAACCTGTTCTTCAACAGATTTGACACTGCTGTCACACCCACTTCCACTGCTACTCCACCTTCCTCTCCACAACAAATCTCCCCTACAACTTCTCCCCTTCCTCCTCCATCTCGTTCAAATGTCTCAACCACTTCAACTACCTCTATTTAGAACACCAGTCCTTGTCTGTAACCGAAACAGGGGTGAGGATGGAGCTTGGAAGACTTCGTCCTGGGAAGTAAGGCTGCACGATATTGGAAAAAACTAGCATTGCGATTTTTTTCAACCCTGCGATATATATTGCGATATAAAAAAATAAAGGAATTTTCACCAGATGACCTGAATAGCACTTTATGTTGTGCTGCACTGCTGAAATCTTGAGGACAGTTAACCTGCTCTGATCTTAACTCTTTTTGTGAATGTTAGTAGAATGGCTTCTGTCTGTCTAAGAGATATTTTTAGCTTTTATTGTTCTGGGACGTTATTGTGGAAACAGATGAACACAGAAGACGTGTTTTGGTCGACATTATCCATCTTGTAACCGAAATAATTCCAGATAACTGACTTTCCTTTTCTTTTTGGCAACAAGTCATCTTCCTTGGTTTTCTCTGTGTGTTGCTCAGTTTGCGATCGTTGTTGTTGTTGTTAACGGGGTTGAGCTGAGAAACGCCTGTCCTCTGAGAATTGCATGCACCTCTGCACCTCACAAAACGCGCACTGCTTATAGTAGAGTGGTCCACGGAAATGTACAATTTAAAACCCATACAGTTCTTATTTGTTGGGCTAAACAGCGATGAAGAATGTTCTGAAAGTAATTCTCAGCGGACACGCGTTTCTCGGCACAACTCCAGTAGCACCAGCGATTCCCTCCAAGTGCAGGACATGTGCAGGGGTGGGTTTCCTCCTCTTTGATTTTGATTGACAGCTGGCAGAGTAGTCTGATTGGCAACTAAGAACTGAGTCTGATTGGCAACTGAGTAAAGAATGAAGGTGATTGGTGGATCGCTGCACAGCACATGCAGAGTCACATGCAGTGTATCTCAGTCAGTTACCCTTGAAATTAACTGAGTTCATTCACCTCCGACATCGCAGGCTCTGCGATGTGACTATCGCACACACATACATCGCAATGACGATGCTCAAACGATATATCGTGCAGGCCTACTGGGAAGGCAGCTGGTCCAAATGGTGTGTGTCCAAGGCTGCTTGGAGACTTTGCTGCAGAACTGTGTCAACCTCTCCACAAGATCTTCAACTTGAGTCTACAGCTGGGGCGGGTACCTACTCTGTGGAAAACATCCTGCATTGTGCCAGTACCAAAAACAAAATGTCCTGCTGAACTCAATGACTACAGACCAGTGGCCCTCACTTCACACATCATGAAAACCCTGGAGCGGCTGATTCTACGCCTTCTGAGGTCTGAGGTCAAAGACAAACTGGATTCCCTGCCGTTTGCATACAAAGAGCACATTGGAGTGGATGATGCAGTCTTCTATATGCTTTATGTCCTGTCTCATCTGGAGGAACCTGGGGTTTATGTGAGGATCATGTTCTGTGACTTTTCAAGTGTATTTAACACAATCCAACCCACCATACTCAAAGACAAGCTCACAGAGATGGGAGTGGATCCTTCCTGTGTTTCCTGGATCACAGATTACCTGACAGGAAGGCCACAGTTTGTCAGGCTGGGAAACTGTGTTTCTGGGACATTAATGAGCAGTACAGGGGCTCTACAAGGGACAGTGCTGGTGCCATTCCTGTTCGCACTGTTTACGTCAGACTTCAAATACAGTACTGAGTCCTGCCACATCCAGAAATACTCAGATGACACCGCTATTGTGGCATGTATCAGAAAGGGACAAGAAGCTGAATACAGAGATCTGATAAGAGCCTTCAGTGACTGGAGTCACAAAAACTGCCTCCTCCTCAATACCTCAAAAACAAAGGAGATGGTCATAGACTTCCGTAGATCCAAGCCCCCTCTTCAGCCAGTGAACACCTGTGGAGTGGACATCAAAGTGGTGACATCATAGACATACCTAGGTGTACAGCTGGATAATAAGTTGGACTGGTCTAATGTTTGGACTGATGTTTTATTAGTCTGTGGTGGCAAGTGTTCTGTTCTACGCTGCAGTCTGCTGGGGAGGAAGCATCAAACACAAAGATGCAAGACGTCTTAACAAACTGGTGAAAAAGGCTGGCTCTGTGGTTGGACTCAAGCTTGACTCAGTGGAGGATGTGGTGGAGAGATCTACACTGAGGAAGGTGGAGACTATTCTAAAGAACATGGATCACCCACTTCACAACACCTTGATGGACCAAAGAGCCAATGGTGCTGGACGGCTCCTCTCTCTTCTGTGCAGGACAGAAAGATTAAGAAGATCTTTTGTACTAACAGCCATCAGGCTTTATAACTCTTGTGTAAATAGTAGATAACTTTTAGAGACATATTATGTGAGACAACAGACAATTGAATTTCCCATTGGGGATTAATAAAGTTATTCTTATTCTTATTTTTAAAACTTATTAAGGGGTTCATGTTTTCTATGATTGACACTTGATACAGCCTATAGGTGTATGAAGTCTGCATAGCTCACAGGGGATACGCTGTTTGAGCCGAGCGTCATCACAGTGACTCTCCTGCTGAATGCGTACAATGCTACTGCACAAGTGATGAAGTGCGTACAACGCTACTGCGCTATGTTGGTTTCAAGTGGAGAAAAACGCGGAATTACCGAGTGCTTTTCTGCTTCAAATCCATATACTGGAGGAAGGCGGAACCAAGTTGTCCATAGTATATACAGTTTATGGAAGGAACACCTTAGAAACATAGTTAAATTTACCGATCATCATAGGTTTGCGTTTTTCGCATTGAAATCAAGTCACACCAGTGAAACATTTGGGCTGATAAAACGTCTAATCTCAAGGTCTATTCAACATAAATGACACAAAAAGATATAAACTTTACTTTTTACTCAGCCCAGGGGTGGGCAATTAATCTTTACATGGGGCCATATGAGAAACCTAAACTGTGTTGGAGGGCCGAACCAACAATAACTTCAACCTTTCTCTGTTCAATATTCATTATCCCCCATTATACCCCAGAAATTATAACGAGACCAAGTAAAAAAAAAACAAAGACAGTTACTGGGGTGCAGGACGTACAATCTATGACAGTGACAAATGCATACCTGCTGACAGTGATGGAAAGAATTGAGAAGATGCAACATGAGTCTCTTAGACAGCTTCAATCAGTGGAAACAGTAGTTAAAGACAATAATAATACCTTAAAAAGCATCACTGACGATTGAATTTTTGGGGAAACAAACGCTTTCCAAAGTGTAACGGTCTGGACACCTATGAGAGGAGATGGAATCTTCGAGTTGCTGGGATACCTAAGCGACCTGGAGAAAATATCAAGAGGATCATCATCGATCTCTTCAGCCAGGTTTCCCCTAACATCGCTGACCAACTGAGCCTCTCGGGGACGTCACTCACAGACTGGGCCCACGCATGGAGCCATGTTCCAGCCGCTGGATCATCGTCCATTTCCTTCTGCGGTATCACAGGGACATAATCTGGAAAGATGCAAAAACATCAGCCATGCTCAAGGAGAGAAAAATACGAATAACGGAAGATTTGACCCCAAAAGCCAAGGATGCCCGGAAAAAACTTTGGCCTTTGGTGGAGCAGGCGAGGAAGGAGGGTCAGAGAGCAGGCTTCTGAGGTCCATTTGCCTACATTAATGGAAAAAGGGTGATGATGAGCAACACATAGGTGATAAAAAATTGGTATCAAATTGTTGTTTCTGACAGATTTCCTTTTATTGACTTAGCTAACAGGCCTATGTTGAAATATCGAATATGACTTGTGATTTGTATGGTTTATGATATAAAAAGGTTGCGTGTAATGAGCCTTTAATGTAAGAAAAGAAGACTATTGAATGTATTGGTCTGTCGCAGACAGCAGTTTTCCTCAAATCCTAAGAAACTCACGCTTCAGAAGCAGTTGTGTCAATTTGGAGGATTCAATGGGGATGAAATGTGTGGTTTTCCTTTGGTAGCAACAGATCAGCAGGGGTTGCTGTTTTGCAGGGAAAGTGTAAAGGTAACGTTATCAATCACTTTTCAGACGTTAATGGTAGATGGATAATCTGTCTTGTAGATGTTAACCATTATCAGTTTATTATCATAAATTTATATGCATCCAATAGTAAACCAAAAAATGTAGTTATAGTTTCAGCAATAGAAAACAAAATTAACCAGCTGTTACGAGCATTCCCCACAGCCAAAGTACTATGGGGAGGAGACTTCAATACAGTAATGGATAAAAGCCTGGACAGATGGCCTCCTAAGGACAAAGCAATGAGCCAATTAGGTTATATTTGTGGTAGGATGGGTCTTATTGACATCTGGAGACACAGAAACCCAAACCAAAAAATGTACACTTGGAGTAATAAGAACAGATCTCAACAATCTCGCATAGATTTCTGGTTGATCTAATCAGACATAAAAGATAAGGTGGAGTGAGCACAAATAAAACCTACAGTCTTGACACATCACCAGGCTGTCACAATTAAGGTTAATATGGCAGCAACTAGATACACCTCTAATGGAGATTATTGGAAATTGAATAGAACACTGTTACTAAATAAGCAATTTAAAAATAAAGCCCAAAAATTATTGAAAAATACTGAAGGCAAGCAAGTTTACTAAACGAATGGGAGAATTATTGGAAACTAATGAAATATGATATTAGAAAAATAGCTATTACATTTGGGAAAAAAAGTGCCAAGGCAATTAAAGAGAGAGAACATCAGATAATTACAAATATAGTAAGACTATCAGAGAAAGTAAACCTGTCCAGAGAAGAACTAAATGAATTGTCAGCTTTACAACTTGAATGGGACAGAATGTTTGAGGAACAGGGCCAGGTGACCCTTCTCGAAGGAAGTGGCTAGAACAAGGTGAAAAGTGTACCAAATACTTTTTTAATCTGGAAAAAAGGAACTTTGAGACATCATCTCTGTGTAAACTTAAAGATAACCAAGTATGTGAGGATGAAAAATATATTTCCCAGTTTGTAGCTGACTTCTACCAGAAATTATATGCTGCTGATTTTGAAAATGAAAGAAAATATGGATTTACATTTGTAAGATATTAAGAAGCATATTAAAGGTATTGATGCCGGTTTCAAATCTAGGTGTAACAAAAGAGTTAGCTGAATAGAGATACAAAAATGCATCAACTCTCTGAAGGATAACAAATCTCTGGGTAATGATGGGTTGATATGTGAATTGTATGAAGAATTTAGTGAAATATTAGCCCCATTTTTAGTTGCTCTTTTTGAAGAAGCTATAGAAAAAGAACAACTTCCACCAACTCTCCATCAAGGCCTTATTAAATTAATTCCTAAACCAAAACAAGACAAGCTGAGCATTGAGAATTAGAGACCTATTAGTCTGCTGAATAACAATGCCAAAATATTTGCTAATATTTAATATGATTATTGATGAAGAACGATCTGGTTTCATGCCTGGAAGACATATATGTTATAATGTACAATTAATATTAGATATGATTGATTACAATTACAATTAACATATAGGATAGTCTAATTTTATTTGTTGATTTTTACAAAGCATTTGGCATGATTAGTCACCAATTTATATTTAAAACTATGACATGTTTTGGTTTTGGATGCCACTTTAAGAAGGCCATTAAAACTGTATAAAGGCGGTAACGGCTCTGTTAGGTTAGCCCACAGTACTACTCCCAGATTTGATATCTGTAGGAGAATAAGACAAGGATGCCCTTGATTAGATGATCAATTATCTCAACGACAGATCTACCAAATAATTCTGCTTTGTTCCTTGGAGGTATTGATATTACAAAGAATAAACGTTCTACTAAATTTATCAAGGGCCTCATGCTAACAGTAACTGTGCCCTCAGAAAATTTTTTTTGGATATCGATGTATGGAGATTTTGATTGGAGGAAAATTTGGGTAGTTGGGGCTAAGTTTTGCTTGAATGATAAAATTAATTAGGTTTCGCTTAAAATAATGCATAGAATATATCCAGCAAGAAAACCCTACAGAGATTCAACCTCGATATTGAGTATTCTTGGGTGTTCTGTGGTTCTGAGGAACAAAAAATTTGCCATCTGTTTTATTACTGCATGTATTCTTAAATATTCTGAAGGGATGTGCAAAATTACATTAATAGGAAAAGAGGACAATCAACCCACTTTAAAGACAAAGATATCTTTATTTGTTTTGAAGAGAACAGAAAGAGAAAGATTTTTTTTTTGTACAGTTACTTCTTTTTCTTGTGTAATTTCACATACACAAGAAAAAATACACTGATTCTAAACCTAGCTTTGACCACTTTCTAAATGAACTGAAGCAATACTGCACTGTTATTATTGGACTTAGGAGGAAGAAGGCTCTGAAAACAGACTCCGTTTTGGACAAATATTATGAGGATCGTTGATCGTCTGGATGACTTATTTTTTCTTTTTCTTCTTACCTGGCATTTATTTTCTTACAGTTTGTCTTGTTGATATTTGCTTTAGTTTGTTTGTTTTCTTAATCCCCTGGCTCTAAACATAATACGGTAAATTGTCAATTGTAATGATGACAATAAAAAATTGAAAAAAAAAAAAAAAGAGTCGCGAGAGTCGCTGTGATGACCCTCGACTCAAACAGCGTATCCCCAGGTGAGCTGCGCAATCTTTGTACACCCACAGGCTGTATCAAGTGTAGAAAACATGAACCCCCTAATAACTTGTTAAAATGGAGCTGTACAGAAAAAGAGGACTTGAGCACAAACCAGTCTGACAGTCACTACATGTCAACATCGCAACCGGGGGGAGAAAAATTTATGTTCTGTGTAACTAATTTCTTAAGTTTGTCCACAGCTCCATAAACTTTGCTGGAGGAGGCGGGATTTATGACCTATACTGCAGCCCATCAACAGAGGGTGCTGTTCTTTGGGTGGCTTCACCCAGTGAGGAGGCAGACGGCATCCATTCTATTTACAGTCTATGGTCTCCTCACCTCAGGCTTGCACATGACTGTAGTTGTGGACTCAACAGTTGAAAAAACTGATGCAGTATTAATACCAGGTCATGTAGGGTTACATTTTACAAGTAAGATTAAAAATAATTTTGGTTGGCTGAGTTCCAGGTAGCATCACGTAAAAAAAAAAAAAAAATCATTTTGAAAGTGTGGCCGCTATTATTTTGTTGTGGCTGTGCGCCGTGATTACATGTAAGGGAAACCCTGTACATTTCTTAAAACATCAAGCATTAGCAACGGTAAAATTATGATAAACACAGTTCACTTAAAAACTGAAACATTTATTTTTGTTCATTTTTTTCTCCACTTACTGCCACTCATTCTCACTTTGTCTCTTTGCTCATTTCTCTGTCACTCTGGGTTCTGAGGTACATGAGGATGATGCGCCATGTGAGTGTGTTAGGGGGTGTGCCGAGTACCTGAGCGGGCAGGAATAAGGAAACAGTGGTCTGGGCCCTAACCTCCTTCAAAGGAGCAGCACCTAGCCACTGGTTCAGATATGTGGATGACACCTGGGTTCAAATCAAAACACATGAAGTAGAGGCCTTCACTGACCATATCAACACAGTGGACAGCAACATCAAGTTCACCCGTGAAGATGTCGGGGCAGTGTTTTGGCCTTTTTGGATTGTGCTGTACACTTGGAGGTGGATGGGTGTCTAAACGTTGAAGTGTACAGGAAACCCACACATATGGATCAATATTTACTTTTTGATTCCCACCATCCTCTGCAGCACACGCTGGGTGTTATCAGAACACTCAACCACTGGGCTGAGAACATTCCCACAAAGAAAGAAGGTAAGAAGAAGGACGAGAAACACATCAAAAATGCTCTGACAACCTGTGGATACCCTAAGTGGGCCTTTGTGAAGAACAGAAAGAGAAATAACACTGAACAGGAAAGGTAGGAGAGACGCAAGAGCACTGTAATCCCATACGTTGCAGGCCTGTCGGAAAAACTCAAGAGGATCTTTGGCAAACACCACATTCCTGTTCATTTCAAGCCTGGTAACACACTAAGGCAGAAGCTAGTCCACCCCAAGGACAAAACACAGAGGCATAAACAGAGTAATGTGATGTACGCTGTCCAGTGCAGCAAGGAATGCTCGGACCTGTACATTGGGGAAACTAAACAACCGCTTCACAAGCGCATGGCTCAACACAGGAGAGCCACTTCCTCAGGTCAGGACTCAGCTGTCCACCTTCACTTGAAGGACATGGGTCACTCTTTCGAGGACAGCAATGTACAGTTACTGGCTAGAGAAGACTGATGGTTTGAAAGAGGAGTTGAAGAAGCCATCTTTACCAGGCTGGAGAAACCTTCTCTGAACAGAGGGGGTGGACTCAGGCATAATCTCTCTGGCACTTACAATGCAGTTCTCAGCTCTCTGCCCAGGAGGCTTCACAAACATTCACACCTGGGACCACATGACCACAACACCTCACCTGAAAGGGGTCGTTAACGACCCATTCAGGTTAAGGACCCTCGGGCGGAAAATACCTGGAGACACCTGGACACCATGGGTTTCTACAACCCATTCATTCCAACTCTTCCCAGTCGTTGTTTGTCCCCATCTCCAGTAAGATAAATATTTGCTCCCCTCACTAGCAATTTCAGAACTGAAGAAGCTTCTTGGATAAGATGCAAAACGTCTACTCAACCTCACACAGTCCAGTTGCCTGTTTTTGGAGTCTTCAAGATAACCACGACCTGGATGAATGAGAATCTACATGGACAGATGCTGTGACTGCAGAGGAGGGGAGGGGCTCGTTCAATGAATTAACTCATGAATGTACATGCCACTGTGTCACTCACTAGTGTACTGCACCGGCAGGACGGGGCTCCGAAGCACTGACTGATTCAGTAAATGAATCTTTTGAACGAATCCTTTTAATGAATGGAGAAGATTCAGCACGGTCAAAAGAACTGTTCTTCCCATCACTACTGCTGCTGTTTCATTGCAGGGGTCAGTGCTTGTGTGTGAGGAGGAAGGGGGAGGGGTTGTTGGAGTGCTCCAGGAGGGAGAGGAAGCGGGTGGAAGAAAACAGGGGTGAATACAGGAAACACAATGTGTTCAAGTGGCACTGGATCATTTTGTGTTCGCATTTTGAACACGACATTGATATTTAATTTTTTATACCATGCTTATTGTTAATACCGGTATACCGTGACAGCCTTACGTGTGTATGTAACCAGAGCCACAAATATGTAAAATAAAACTGCAAATGCATACATTGGTCTGTAAGCCTAGATCATGTGAACTTTATCAGGCCACGAGATTGGATGTGTTCTCTCACGTAACTTTTGCTACACTCCTGCTGCAAGGATCTAGCAATGCGTGCAGTGATTTTGTTTGCATGTGGAGACTTGTCTGTGTGCCTCCATAGCTATACAAATTCATGTCACCGGGCCGCGCAAGCACCAATGATACTGGCCCCTCCAGTTTTAAGCCTGACTGGGCCTTCACAGTAGGCTACAGCCATTGATTCGGCTTTGGCACTTGGGTAAAGTTAAAAAGATATCCACAGACTTGGACTTCTGGGTCAATAACCCATCAAGAAACCACATAGTTACAAACCAGACCCCTCTTTTTTAACCACTGTCATAAAGATTGAGCTACAACCTCATTTTCCTCAAAACAATCAGTCCTTCAAGCCAGACAACTTGAATTGGTCTTGATACCCGGGTTACACAGATACATACACACACAGATTTTTTTCTTTTACACATTTTTGGATCTGGTTACATAAACGGATCGAAAAACACATTTTTGAATACTTTTGCTACAGTGATGACCCCATATTTTAACCTTGGTTTGATTAAAAAAAAAAAGAAAAGAAAGTAGGAAATAAAGAAATTTAACTTAAATATGTGATTTTGACTAAAATGTGGATACAAACTTTGATGGTTTGAATCAAACAAAAACCTATTCCAGCTAAAAGATTTGTTTTTGTGCACTTTTTCCAATTAAACTTTAAATTATTATTTTTGTGGTCTAATCCACATTTACAGAGCACCAACTCTAACATTCAGACTGAAGAATTGAGACATTAAACAAACTTCAGTTTCTGTGATTTTACTTATAGTTTTGCTCTTCTGATTTCTTTCATAGCTGATTTTCATGTATGTGCCCTTCAAATCAAGTTTATTTACTGATTGGGGTAATAGTAAAACCACTGGGACCACAGAAACAAACAGAAATTTTCACACTTTTAAGCTCATCTGTTAACCATAAAATGACTGAGTAGGAGAACTTCAGAGAAAAGAGTCAAATTAAAATATTTATTTAATGAACATAAATTTAACTCAACTTACAGCTGTGTTCAAATCTTTTTTACAGTTTTCAGAAAAAAAAGTGAAAAAATGTAAAACTTAAAAACTGTGAGTCAGTCTGTCTGTCCTCCAGCAAAAAAACGGTGGAATGCCCTTTAAAACCACATCACCCTGCGGTCACATGACCTTGTCTTCACCATAGATATCATATAACTAGATGCCTAACAACTCATATAAGACGGTGGCAGTGCATATGTCAAAACCAACACCATCTTGGAGCGGCACCACTGACTGCTGGCAAGAATGTAAAGAAATGCCGTTTTCAGGCAGACCACAGGCTTCTAAAACTTCAACTGACTGAAAACTATTAACAAGCGCTGGTCCAAGATGGTAGCAGGCTTGATGCATCCTGGGAGGGGTTGTAGGGGATCTAGTTATATATATCTATGGTCATCACACTCTTGCTGTCACATGACCTTGCCATCACATGACCTTGTCGTCACATGATCCCGCCCTCACCGTCACAGGAGACACAACAAGGAAAAAAAAACAGGAAACATCTGTACAAACATGGGTTGGTTGGGTCACACCTGTAAACAGTCCAAAAAGAACACCCGCCCAGGTAACAGCTGACTCACTGATGATGAAGTTGAAAGCTCATAGGTGTGCAGACACACCTCCAGACAGGAGCTTTAATGGGCTTGATGAGCAGACTCCCCAGTATCATACAGTGACAGTGAAGGCATTGTGCTGCGTTCAGATGCTGCAGGTTTACACCAATTCAAACTAGCGTTAAATGGGTTTCTGTCAGCAGATCATTTGTTTAGTGTTCAAACTCCTCATGTCCCACATCACCTGAATGCAGCAAAGTTCTCGTTTAACACGAAAAATCACAACATCACTTGTTACATTAAAAACTGTTGTCATCATCAACGGAGCCTCAGTCTGAACACAAAAACAGACAAACAAACAAACAAACAAACAAACAGACAAACTAACATACAGACAGACAGACACAGAAAAACGAACAAACACTATAAACAAACGTGTCAACAGTCTGTGGGTTGTCTTCATCAATGTTGTTGTTAATGTTGTCGTTTTTGTTAGTTGTTAGTGTAGTTGATGATATTATCAATTTTATTCTCTTTATTGTCATTGATGTTGTGTTGTCATTAATGTTGTCGTTAAGGCCAGAGCTGACGCTGCAAAGCAGTGGCGAGAGCCCTCTTGAAACACTAGGAATTAATTACTATTATTATTATTATACGGCCCACTTTTTCAATGTTACAAGTCTCTAACTATGAATTTTCCCATTTTTTAAAAGTACCTGACACAAGTACCAACTATCACAAAGGGTACCTGCTGCTGAAGCACAAATTTGCCGGTTTTTCAATTCTGCAACCCTATAGATGGGCTAAATATGCAAAACATTTGGCAAGGGGGTTGGGTCCAGCGAAAATTTGTGTATTATGTCGGGTGCGTACATGGACAAAAAAAAACAGATCAGGAGGGGTATCATCTTTAAAGTCAAAATGGAGATACAACCAAATATGGCTCTATAGCTCCCCCTAGATAATTTCAGATTTAAGCCCCGCCCCTGTGTGTGACCCACAGCTATGACATTTTATAGGCTTATGTAAGACCCTGAGAGGAAAAAAACAAAACAAAAATGTGTCTTGGATCCATAAGCCACACCAAACTGAAAATCGGCTGTATTGGTTTGAAATCTTGGGTTTTGGGATTTTTGCCCACCTTAAAGGTCTTTCAAAAATTAAATCCTTTAAAGGATTAAATTTTTGAAAGCTGAAACTGCAGCCACAGGTACCCACAATAGTCTACTTTCAAATTGATATACAACTTTCCTTACAACTTACAACTTAGGCTTAGTTTGGCAACAGTTCCCCCTCACACACAAGTAGGGCTTTTTGAAAGTGCCTACAAATTGCCTTCTCCAAGGCAAACCATTTACAGTTTTGATGTTATTTCTCTTCCAGTCTGTAGAAGAGACCTTGAGGAAGATCATTGCACCTGAGGGGACAGGTGGTGCGAAACTGCTCAGGCCGAGTGCCTAGTTATTATTGTTATTGTTGTTGGTGTCGTTGATGTTAATATTGCCTTTATTGTCGTTGATGTTGATGTTTTTGTCACTGGTTGTTGATGGTGTCATTGTTGTTGTTGCTTTTTTACATTGTAATAAAGTTTTAGACATACACAGAAACAGTCTAAGAGTCTGATTAACCGTAAACAAACTCAATCTGTGCTCAGACAATTTTTAAAGATGTAAATAAACAAAAATACTGAACTGAATGAATCAACACAAATGTGAAACTTAACAACATCATGATGTTTAAACTCTCAAGAGTCTGTTTGTTTGATTGATGTCAGATATACTCTTTTGTCCACTTTTATCGATGACTCAGGTTACAGTTTTGGGTGCACTGCTCCTTTAAACCATTTAAATCAACCCACTGACATCACAGGAGGAGGCTCCGTCCACCGCAATGTATTTAGTCTTCTGCAGTGTCAGTGTGAGCCTGGCACAACACACATGCACACACACATATAATAAAGTGAAGGTGTGACCATAGTCTGTGTTTAGTGTCAAATCAGGAAGACACTTTAAAAAGGCCCAGCATGCAACAGAATCAGGAAGTGGAGCTGCTGGAGCTTGTCACCTCCAGCCTGCTGGACCTCCAGCCTCAGAGGCAGATGAGTGTGTTAAAGTAATAAAAAGCATCTTTGCGTTAGTTCAGAGTTTTGAATCTGATTTCTTTAGTGTTGTCCAGCGTCATTAAACAAAATCGTGACTCTTTTTATCTCAGCTGTCAGAGGGCTCGTCTTTCTCTTTGATAAACAGCTGAAGTTTCCTCATATTTACATGTGAAACTCTTGTATCATAGTTGACTGAAGTTCATGGTACATCTGTTTCTTATTAATTTGAATCTTTAAAGCTGAAGAGTCTGAAATAAATAAGATTTAAAACCCTTTAATTTAGGTCCTCATCACAGCAGACAACCCATCAGGTGGTGAAACACTGGCCAGGTGACATCACCTGAAACTACAGCTGGCAGTCAGAGCTCAGACTGTCAACACAAACAATGTCAATAAAGTTTTAATATTAGCTGGGAAAAAATGACCAGAGAGGAGACCACACCCAACTGATCACTGAGGGAGAGAAGAAACACCTGTCAGTCTGAGTTCAGGGTCACAGGGCCCTGCTCCAGGTCACCTGACCCTCCTCTGGATCAAGCTACCTGGCTGTCTAAGGGGTCATTGATGTCAGAAGGTGAAGCTTGGATCTGATGGAGAGACAAACACTGAAGGACAGCTGATGACAGAAACACACATGCTGCCTCAGCTAGCCATGCTAACGTTAGGTCTGAGCTCTGTAGACCCTCTGAACCCAGCATCCCAGCCTTCCAGAACTTGCAGTAGGTACCAAATGTTCTGGTGGAATTGGCTGTGAGTAATGTGGAGTGAGTGGTGATTGGTGGTAGGTTAAAGTGATGATGCCTCGCAGTGTGATTGATGGTCAGTTTTAGGGAGACCATACATCCTCTTTTACCTAGACATGTCCTCATTTGGGGGGCTGTCCAGCCTGTCTGGGGTAATTTTAAAAATTGTCCAGGGTTTTGTATGGAAGCCCGTTTTTTTCACTGGCGGAAATGGGCTTCCATAGTTTTGAGTTCGTGTAGTGTGTACTTTATCTTCGCATCATGGACCATTGTATTTACCATTTATGTTCAATAGTTCATTTGGAAAAACACTCTGAAAGACAAAGTTCCATGCAAAACGCTGCATTTATTCATTATAAAACAGTGCAGCCTATCAGTGCTCTCTGCTGCTCTGCCCCTCCCCTCAGTTCTCAGCAAAGCCACTGACGAGACGCATGCATGCACGCACTGTCTGCCGGTGAGTGAAAGGAAAGGGAGAAATATTTGTGACTGATAATTTTGTTGAAGAGAGATGCTTTAGATAAATGAATATATTGTTTATAAACGCAATTTTGCGTGAGTATTTTTTAGTGTCTCCAAGAGGCCTGGTTAAGTGTCTGTTTGGGAATTCAGAATATGCGCTTAACTGAGTTAGAGAAGCGCCTAAAAAACACTCGACCCAACTCGAAAAACCCTCCAAATTTTGCGCGCCCGCACGCAACCCTGGCCCACATAGTAGTGTCCTCTTTTTGGGGATTCAGAATATGGTCACCCTAATCAGTTTAAGACTTCAGTGGATTCAGTGTAGTTTGTCCCCGTGAAGCTGCCGTGTCTTTCTGACTGTCAGAAATCCTATGCTGTAATTCTGGACCTAAGCTCTTGTTCATAATATCTAACTGCTGGTTCATCCTCAAACCCACAAAGATGTTGATTCACAAATCTTTACTAAGAATTTTAAACGGGAAACTGTCTGAGCACCATTTGTGATTTATACAAAAACTTATCAAACTCTTGAAGTCGTCTGTTTGATGGATTCATCTAACACCAGTCTTTACTGATCCATAAACACGTCAGACATATTTCTATTTTAATTAAGATTAATCAACGACATCAGTAAAAGATTTTAAAACTCTGACAAACTGTCAATCAGAGTGTGACATGTCATTACAAGAACATACAGCCAATCATGTTGAGTGATGTCACAAAACCTGGTACGACACTGGTATTCCAGAGCTCAATTCTGAAATTCTCGCTCAATTACACATGACTAATAGGCACACATAGGCTGAAGAGTTGGGGCCCAGAACTAGTTTCTCTTTTTTCTGTTGACACTATTTCTGCTGACTCATCCTGAGCTCTGAGGAGAAGTAAGAGTATCTAATGACCTGAACATGATTCAGCAGTTTAAGGGTGGACAGGCCGACAGGTTTTCGAAAACCTCATAATTCAGAGATTTTTAAAATCTGATGGCTGTCCGTGTTTCAGGAATCTCTCCTTTTGCCGTCTTTTATAATCCCTTGGACAGGAGGGTTTAGAACCTCTCTAAAGCATGACTCAGCTGTTTGTGTTTCTGTTTGTCTCTCCATCACACCCTGACTTCAAGCTCTCACTGTCTCTCTCAACATCATCTGTTGCTCGCCATCCTTTCCTATGACTGCCTACAGGAGGCCCATCGAGCACGTGCAGTGGTCATTCGATCGTTGTTCAGATGTTGATGGAGGGTCCGGGTGCAGTGGTTGTTGTGGTGACGGTGTGACGGGGAGGGGCCAAATCCAGCAATGCGCTGACGGTGCCGGCCACCTGGGGAAGCCCTTGCTCCTCAAGGATGTGCAGAGGAAGACACAACTGACTCTATTGAGGAAAACACGACAGAAGACACACAGTGTGGACAAAAAAAAGAACAAAAAGGGGGGTCAACGGATGGCAAATGAAAATAAAATCAAAAAAATAACAGTAACCATGGCAACATGAGAAGGGAGGAGAAAGCGAATGAGAAAAATAACTGATGGAGGGAAGAAAAGAGGGGAAAACAGAATGAATATGAAACTCTGAACACAGCAGTTTGACCAGATACCAGGTTTCACTGACATTCTCATATTAATCTCAGATTAATGTGGACGTGGTCACATAATCACATGATGAAAGCTCTGGATCAGGGTCATGTGTCACTGAATCCACTCCGTCTGCTGTTGATGACCTCAGGATGAAACACTTCCACAGTCATCGTCCTCTTCCCAGTCCACACTGAAGCGAATTCTCTGACATGACTCAGCAGATTATTAGCAGTCCTCTCAGTTCGACAGCAGCTCTGGGCTTTACAACCAACATGGTCACAACAGAGAGACCAACTAACCTGGATCTACTGCTTTTTTAGCTCATTTCAGGCCTGTTGCTGAATAGGTATTCTTGGTTTGGGTTGTAATGGCCATGTATCAGGCCTTATTCGTACACTTTTGATCTTCTGTAAGGACGATCATTTTCCTGGTCTCCAGGATAAATAAAGGCTGACTTAATGCTGTGTTCCAGTTGTAGTCAGAAGTCGGAATTCCTGAGCTCCAAGACGGAAATTCATCTGGAATGCCCCCCTGAAGTCGGATTTCCGACTCGGACAGTTAGACAATCCTCATCAACCCCGACTTGATGACAACGTCATAATTCAAGATGACAGGGCAGTGCGTCAACAGTAAAGAGTAACAGTGAAAGCTCTCGTAATGTATTATTTATTAGCACTTCTATTTTGTTTTTGTGAAATTAAAGGAGTGGTATAGGTTGTACTGACCCAACGTCTAACTGTGAACATGGCGCTATGGTGTTTGTAGAGTAAAATACTGTGTTGTGCGTTGTTTACAACTGGTTAAGCTAACAACTAACAACAGCTGACAACCGCTAACAACAACTGACAACGGGCAACCACAGTTGACAATTGTAAACAACAGCTAACAGTAAGCATCCATCTTGGTTTTCTGACTTGTTAACTGGAACGCCGTCAACTCGGGTGTAACGTTATTCCAAGCTCTGACATCCAACTTAACTGGAACGTCTGGAAGTCTTGCATGTCACAGTTAGCATGGAGGCTACAGAAGCTAGCAAAGCAAATGAAACATGTTATGGTTCATACTTGAATGTTGATGGAGGTCTGTATCACTCTGATCTACTATGGTCTTTAAAAGTGATCTGGACTGCACCTGTCTGAGGGTCACACCTGTTGCAGTGACCTCCCCTGTTTCACAGTGAGTGGTTTCAGAAATAAAAGCAGACAGACAGAGTGAGTCAGGGACTTTTATTCATGTTCAGAGGGAAAAGCATAGCAGAGGCACACAGTCTGTTTAAACACTGACAAATTCTCTTCATCCTCCTCCTCTTCATCACTCCTCAGGTTCTAGAAAAAACAAGTGCCGTCTCAAAGTCAAGTTTAACCAGTAAACCAGCTCAGGTACCACCTGCTTTATAAGGGAACACCAGGATCCGGTCCACGTCTCCTCTGAGTCCTTAAAACTGCACAAACAAAACAACATGTGGCCTGCATCTGACCAGAACCTGAACCTTTAAAAACTTACAGAACCACTGATTTTGTTCCCAGAACTGGCCCCAGAGCAGACCCATGCTGGGTGACGGTTTTAATCCTGCAGGGACTAGAGGAATAGGTAATACTTCAGAGTCCCTCAATAAGTCTTAGGACCTGTTTCACCCAGTGAAGGCACTGCTCCTCTATGTCTGAGTTCCTGTTATCTATCTGAGTTCCTTCTTACTTTCAGTATCACAGAAAGCGCACAGGTGGAAACACAGGTATTTGGTGAACAACATTTCATGTTAATCACACGTTCCTACAACAGGTTTCTGACCCAAGACAGTGGGAAAATCCTGGACCACTTTACAAACAGTAAAAATAGTAAAAAAAACAAACACACTCAGACAGGCAGCCAAACATAAGGCACAGGGGGCGGAGCTTAACAGGCAGGAAATGTGCCTCAGGGAACACCTCCACCTTGATTGTCAAGTTTTAACCTCACCCGAGGGATCACGAGATTCTTAGGAAATTTACAGACTTTTGGCAAATTCAGCACACAGCTACCAACATCTGTTTGGACATTTCTTCTCCGTTTAGTTCAGACCATAAGGCCCCGAGTCAAGACTCCCAAGTCCCAAACTAGTTTTAGGGTAAGCACAAACAAAGGCCGAATGCAAACTCCACATCAACAAGCCAGGGCCAACAAGTCCCTGATTTATTCAAGTCTGCATCTTGGATAAAGCTTATGTCTCGGGCCAAGACCAAAAAAATAAAAAAAAAGAAACCCCGGGACCAAAGTAAGTCAAGGCCAACAAGTCCTGTTGAAGAGATGTCAAGACTAGGAATTTCAAGGACATAACCAACAAGTTCAACGTGGAGCAAGTCTAGACTTACAAACTCTGAGAAGTCTCAAGTCAGGAGCAAGTTTGAAACCCAGCAAGCACCAAACAATGTGGAGTCCAAGTCTTATTTCAAGAGACCAACATGTCTCAAGTCCAGACCATCTAAACGGCAGCATATCCAGGTAAAGACTGATGATTCCATGTTCTAAGTTAATAAGTAACAAGTCCTAGCACCAAGGAAGTTTGGGCCAACAAGCCTCAGGTCAACACTAGAAATGTGACGAACAAGTCAGTTTGAATGGCTCTTTAAGTGAATGATGAGAACACAAGAATCACAGTGGCAAGCCGTGCATAGTTTTTACTGTGTCACAAAGATTTTTAGTTGAGGAAACATTCAAAACAGTGATCTCACTGTCGAAGGATGGAGATATGGTGGGTTGTGTAGCCCTGGTTGACTTCTAAAAAGAAAATACATAGAACTACGAGCTAGTCTTTTGAACGGCTCTTTGAAAGAAACAGCTCCGGCTCCCTTCAAAGTGCCATAAATCCCATCTCTAGTCAACACTAGCAAGTCTAATTAGTCAGGTCAAAACCACCTGGTCCACAGTTAGGACAAAGTAATAATACCCCGTCCCAGGTCAAGAGCAAGTTTAGACCATTAATTCCAATATATTACAGACAGGTTTCTTGTGTACAAACAATACTAGATGTGCGTGCAACCTGGGGGCAAAAGCCTGCTTCTGAGTGGACTGATATCAATGAAGATGCCGTATTGTTTGCAAGTTCTCCCTGATGCAATTGCAATAAAATGTCATTTCACTGAAAAATTACTTTGTCTTTCATTGCATCAAAATCAGAAAAACACTTGCTGAAATTTCCATGAATTTCACTCAGTTTACCCGGTTGTGACATTGTTTTAGATGTTTGGATTAGATTCTAATATCAGGAGCAGGGTCGAGTCCAGGTTTAATTTCAAGCTTAACAAGTTCCAGGTCAAGATTAAGACACAGACACCAACGACTTTGGCCCAATTCAAGTCAATATCAACAAGTTCAGGGTTTAGAGTGTCTTAGGGCCAGCAAGTTTTAAGTCCAGATCATCTCAAAGCTATCAAATCCCACTGTAAACCAAACCCAATAAGTCCATCATAAACTGATTTTTAGGTCCAGTCAATCAAGTTCTAGCACACACCAAGTCAAGACCAACAAGTCCAAAATGAGAGGTTTGAGTTCCAAGCTTATGGTCATGTGCAATGTCATCAGACTCATTAAGTTCATGTTGCATGGTTTCAGTCCGCACCTCTGGAGTTTGGAATGAAAGGGTTTTCCACTTTAAAGGCTAAAAGTGTACTTTTGTGCAATCTGTTCAAAATTATCACCAACAATGAAGGCAGAACATTGTTAGACTCATGAGAAAGTTGATATGATTTCAATTGGAATAGATGATTCGATCCTGGGCTCAAATCTAAGAAACTGGTGCCAAACCCCGGTAGCATTTCCTTACAGTATGTTATAGAGAACTCTAGGACTGTAAAACTAAAATGTTGGACAGAGACATAAGGAGGCTGGTGCAGCACCAGCAGTGATTCAGGCCTGGCTTTCATGCTGTACTCCTACCCTTTGTTGAAGAGCTCAGACTACTGATGCTCAATAAGATGAGGTTGCAGAAAAAAACAGCCAAAGAAAGCAACTTCACTCTGAAAGCCCAGAGGGCTTTAAGAGTCCTTCAGGAAAATCTGGAAAAAACTGAAAGAAGCTGAAACTCTGTTTTGGCAGCAGAGGATGAACTAAATCTTACATGAAGCACTAAAAGACATGACTTTAGAAAAAGACATCCAAGCAACCTTATGTTGCCACATTAATTTAAACATAGATAGGCAGCAAAAAGAAGATACAGGGAAACAGTTTAAAGGGTTTTGGAGGGAGTCTCATTTACAGGGACCGTGTGGATACAACAGGCTGAGTTTTTATCTGTCCAAGGAGCTCAGTCATTAAGCAGAACTCAGGGAGGAAAAGGAGCTTGGAGGACTCAGGCAGTAGCGGTTCTAGGCAAACCAGGACAGTATGTACGCATTTCAGCCTTCAAGCCAGGAGCGCGGATACGTCATTTTGTAACATTCTGTAGTTTTTCAATCATTTCTCGAGTCGTGGTGAATCAAATCATCATACCCGTCTGCCTCTGATAAGCTAATAAAGCGATCAGATTCATGCTCAGATCTTGCTATGCACGTTGTGAGGAAAGTAAACAATGACAGGCAGAGAGCAGCTTTGGAGGAGAAACATCCTGCAGGGTGAACAACCTATTCATACTGAGGTCTTTGGCTCTCACTATCGGCGATTTCTGCGAGTGTTGCATGACTTTGGGTGAGCACAGACATGAACACACTGTCAGCCACGTATTTATTTATTTAGTTTTTAGTACTGGCACTATACTAAGGCAGCTGTATACCCTTTCAACACTTTATTTTTTATATTTACATTTGAATTAAATGGACACTTTATCATGAGTGCCACTTGTTTTACAGAAAGCAAATAGTTTCTTTTTCTCCAGTGCAGAGTCTTTACTTTTATTTATACAGCCGCTTTATTTCATTTAAGTTTGTTCAAGGTATTCAATAATGTGTTGAAAGTTTGGACAAATAAAGCCACACCTCTAAGCTCTCAAATACTTTTTTAATTTTGTTTCTATCTGCTACAGAGGCTAAGATATCAGCTTTTTTGTAAACCTCAACAGTTCAGAAAACCTCAGGATCTGGGGGCCCTTCTTAAAATGGCCCTCAGGATTTCAGAGGCCCGGCTCAGAAAGGGTTTAGGTCTGAATGGGTTAATAGGGGAGCAGATTTCTCATGACGAGATTATTGATGATTTTGCATCAAGGAAGGCAGGAAAGGTCAGGTTTTAGTTTTATTTTGTGTTTCCTGTCATAGAGCAATCACATTTTCTTTAGTGTGTTTTAAAATTTGTGTGATTTGCTATGTAAGATTATTAGTCTATATTTTATTTAATATTTTATATTATTCTTCTCTTCTTGACTGTCTTGTTACATTTTTTGTTAAATATTTGCCACTTTTATGTGTATAGTGTATATTTAATATTTAAGCTCTGATAACCTGTTTTGTGCAGAAATGGCCCATTGTCTTTTGCAATGTTGGAGGTGGAGAATATGCTCCTTAAAAAGTGTCTTTGCTGATGTAATAACTGGATTTTCTGGAGGTGTTTTGTAAATGCTCTATTAAAGGATTTGTGCAATTGAGAAATCTAAGTTTCTTTTTTATTGTTGTTATGTTGGAGGTGGAGATTATGCTCCTTAAAAAGTGTCTTTGCTGATGTAATAACTGGATTTTCTGGAGGTGTTTTGTAAATGCTCTATTAAAGGATTTGTGCAATTGAGAAATCTAAGTTTCTTTTTTATTGTTGTTATGTTGGAGGTGGAGATTATGCACGCTTGGAGGGGGTCTCACCCAGGGAGTAATTTAGTCTAGAACCGCCACTGGACTCAGGAAACACTTTAACATCCCACATGAGGATTTATAAGGAAAGGGGCATGTGGACATGCTTTCTATAAAGGCTGCCACTGAGACCTGGACACAAACAGGGACGATGTGGATGCAGCAGATTTAGCTTCAGTCTTACTGAAAGAACTATGTCCACCTTCGACAGGGTGTTGACATGTCCCCTTCAAACTTGTTGTTATGAGGCTATCTTCAGGTTGACCGACTACATTGTGAGCCAGACAATTGAATGGAGGCCAACGGGCTGTCCACTGAATGAATGATGAAAACACAGACAGCTTGAGAGCTCTGTGTCTTTTAAACACACACTACAACAGCTTCGTCCTTTACATTTCTCCCCTTATGCTAAGGTTTCTTTTACTACACACCTTCTTAAAAAGCATTTATGCTGTTCAACTTCCTGGTCTAATCCCTTTGTGCAGACTATGGAGCATGCTAAGAACCTTTAACCAGTTTCAGCCTAAAGAGAGAACTGATCTCCGATCACATTATTTGGGAGTTACTCTGATGATAGGCAATTTGATTTAGTGTGATGACGGAAGGACAAACATGTTTGCATATATTTTTAAAGTTCAGTTTCAGTCAGATTGAAACCCTCAGAGGGTGTGGTGGCATCAGAACTGCTCTCTCATGCTTTTATTAAAGTCAGGAGGGGTGTCTGGGTTTCAAGTGATTGACGGTGAGGAGGCCAGAATAGAGAGGGTGTTTGAACTCCTCTCTGAACTCCTCAGGTTCCTTCACTGTACATAAACTAGCTTAGGAAGAATGTCTGAACGTGTGCTTTGTTATCTCCACGCATAAAAAAATAGTTGAAAGTTTCTCTGTAATCCAGCCTTTCACACCAACTCTGAGAGCAGCATTAAAGTACTGTCAAGTCTTCTGATTCCTGACCAGGTACATAGACACCTGTACAAACCAGTTCAGCCTTAATTAAGCCCTTCTCTAATAAACAGTCCATGGAGCCTGGGATCACATCCTGGTCCTCTGGCAGGGCTCCAGAAATCGATGTGTGTCGGCAGAACAGACGGTTGATACATGAAGCAAACAGAGATATTTACTATGTCTCCAGAGTTTGTGCTTTGCAGGACCAACCACGAAATATTGGACTAAAGCGGCAGAGTTTGTGCTGGGATATCAGAGCATGTCGTCTTCATAAATGACTAACTGATTAGTTGGTTGATTGGTTGTTGATTGATAAATAACTTTTGAGTGTTTTGTTCTCAGGTTGACTTCACACATGCGGTGCCAGGTGGACGTAGAGGGCACACAGCACCGACATAACAGACAGGTAGAAGAGGGCGAAGCCTGCCAGCTGGACCTGAGGGGAGGGGCTTAAGGAGGGCGGGGCCATTGAGAGCAACACACCCACTGTCCCATAGACCCTACCCCCTTTCCCCTCCAGGACCTCCCCCACTGAACAGAGACTGTCCTGGGTGATGGCAAAAGGAAGGATGGACATGGCAGAGGATAAAGTGAATGGACAGGGGAGTGAGAATAAAAGGTTTAATGAAAGGCAGGAAAATGAAAGAGAAGAAAGAGACATGTTAGTGAAAGTGCTTTATATCAGTCTAAGTATGAGGGGCAGACAGTGATGTCACAGTGGAGACACTTCCTGTTTATGGAGCAAAGATTTACAAACCAGAAGCATCTGATAAACCCTGGAGTGAGGTCACATTTATGTGACCAGTGAGGCTGTCTCTTCACCAACCAACAAACCCTGAACCTGCCTGTCTGTCTATGTCTATCTGTTTGTTTGTGTCTGTTTTTGTGTGAAACAGGAAGTCTTCACTGTGATGTCACTGTTCATTACTCCTTGTTTTGATCCCACAGGTCAGAGACAGGTGCACCTTAAGGGTCTTGGGTATGTCATTTTAACCTGTATTTAATCCCTGCAGGTTTTCTTTTATAGCTCCATAAGACTCTACAGGTGATAAAGGTGTCAGTCCTGGCGTGTTACCTGTGGCACTCCAATCCTGCGACATGCCTCCAGGAAGTTCTCCACGTTGCGTCGACATTTGGCCATGGTGAGTTTAGGCTGCAGGATTCACAGAGTAAGAGTTACTGACGTAACGGGCCGCAGGTATGAGTTTTACCGGACATGAACTCACCACAGCAGGGGAGGGGACGTGGATGCTGGGGACGGACCGTGGTCTCACATGATTGGCCAAGTGACAGAGCACCACCCCGTCTGTCAGGGCTGCTCCCAGATCGCTGGGCAATGACACCTTCAGACGAGCCTCAATGTTCTAGAGAGAGGGGAGGCAGAGTCATAGCGGGTTAGATCCAGTCTGTGTTCATGAAAAAGGTAGGACGACCATGTCTTCCTGGACTTCCTGGACTGAGTAACCTAGAAACCAAGCATTAATGATAGGAGAAGGCTATAAAAGTAGAGCTGAGGGATCATCCTTCATCATGACAGCAGGAAATCAAGTTTATATAATGGGCTTCTTTTGATGCTAGATAAACAGGAATGAAGAACAAAGCATCATAAATACTGTTTATCAAAAAGTTAATGTTAAGAATATGATCAATCCTATGACACTGTCAATGTATGTATATAATGACTAATTAACGATGTCCCACCAGTAACACAATGCTAATCAGGTAATGTGGGTAGATTTAGAGCTGCAATTCATGCATTCTTATGTTTATGTAATGAAGAAGTTGAGGAATCCAAACATCTGCACAAACACCTGCAGAAATATAATATCGGCACAAAAAACTTCTGGGTCCAAACATCTGCACAAACACCTGCAGAGTTCTAACATCTGCACAAAAAACTTCTGGGTCCAAACATCTGCACAATCAACTGCAGAGTCAGAACACTTGCAGGAACACAGGCTGAATCTAAACATCTGCAAAAACACATGCAAAGTCCAAACATCTACACAAACACCTGCAGAGTTTAAACACCTGCCTGAAATCCTGCATGGTCTAAACATCTGAAAGAAATCCTGCAGGGTCCTAACATCAGAACGAACATCAGCAGCGTCCAAACATCTGCAACATGACTAGTTGAGCCCAAATGTCTGCTCAAAAACACATGCAGAGTCAGACAGTTTGCAAAAACACCTGCTGAATTCAAAAGTCTGCGCAAACACCTGCAGAGTCAGAACATTTGCATTATATCCTGCAGAGAAGGAAGATCTGCACAAACACCTGCAGAGTCCAAAATTTGCAGACACAGTCAGACTCCAAACATCTGCACTAACACCTGCAGAGTTCAAACTTCTGCATGAATACCTGCAGAGTCCAAACATTTGTATAAACACCTGCAGAGTGAAAACATCTGCATACATTTCTGCAAAACCAAACATCTGCACAAACACCTGTAGAACATCAGACACACTTCAAACATCTTCAAGAATATCTGCACAAACCTGATGCCTAGCGCAAAAACATCTGCAAAGTCCAGGCATCTGCACAAACAACCTGTCGAGTAAGAACATCTGCAGGAACACCTGCACAGTTCAAACATCTGCGCCAACACCTGCATATTCTGAACATTTGTGTGCACACCTGTAGAGTCTGAACGTCTGCAAAAACAGCTTCAGAGTCTCAACACCTTTGCGAACACTGGGAGTCTAAACTTTTGCATGTTCACATTAGATTCAATTGACTGAAGTGACCTATGCATCAGGTTATTTTCTATCTGCTGTAATTCTCTTTTTATATTCTGAGACTGGTTTGCAATTATGCATCAGGTTGAGAGCAGACATCGCCTTCACCTTAATACTCATATTTATCTGTCTTATAACCCCCTCTGGGAGTTGTATGCTTTGGAACAATCTGACTGCTTTTGATTGAAGCTTATTTGAACATATAAAAATAATAATTATAATAAAAATGATAATAGTAATAATAATAATAATAATAAGTAAAAAAATACAACAACAAATCATAAATAGTTGTCCATGTCAAAAAACGAGTGGGAAGAAGTCGAAACTTATCTAGTCCCACCCCTTCTCCTACACTTATGATTTTCATATATCTATCCTTTTTCCCCAATATTGCTACCACTGATAATAATATTAATCATCATATGAATAATAGCAATAAAAATAATTACCTTAATGAAAACAAAAAAACAATGATAATAATAATTACGATTGTACAATGTTCACCCTCTGTATGCATACACCTGCTTCGATGTGAAAGGACAATGAGAAGAGAAGACGAAGGAAAGGACTAACAATAACAAAACAACATCTGTCAGAAATAGGGGTGTGAATCTCAACACCGAGGACGATTCGATACGCATCTCGATGCACTGCCAGCGATATGATACTTTAACGATACATGGAATTTTCTGGCGATACGATGCGATACGATTCACCCTCTTCATGATGCGATACGATACTTTAACGATACGTGGAATTTTCTGGTGATACGATGCGATACGATTCACCCTCTTCATGATGCGATACGATACGATAATCATTTAGTTCAAATCAATGCGATACGATACGATATGATGCAATTTGTTGCGATATGATGCAATTCAACATGATGCAAATAAGCAAAGAAAAAAAAGAAATAAAAATAAAAGATGGAATTCAGTATGGTACTACAAAAATGATTTGGCTTTATACCTTAAAGGCACTTGGCAGTAAATTCAACAAAAGTGCTTTTTGTCTTTTTTCTATGCTCCTTTGGGTTCCATTTTGTACAGTTACACAGATTAAACAGACCTCCTGCAACTGTTAAGGAATCTGAATCAATAAAATAAAAAAAAATTAAAAAAAAAAGGATTCCAATCCCAACCCTACATCACACAAGTGCTCTATACTTGTTGGGTAATATTACAGTACACATTATTAAACAACTAATGCACTGCCTAACATGGTGCAAATAAACCATTCAATGGCCATACTACTGTCTGCCAAACCAATGTGCTAGAGTTGACTTTCTAACTGGCCACTGAAAATCAGTGATTTGAGTGAGTTCTGCAATAATAAAAGAGTAAAACAATTACACAATAATTACTGTTGTAAAAAGTACAGTTAACAGCAACAACAAAACACTCTCAATGAGTAACCTAAAGTGACACTTTCAACAGTGCAATCAATGTTAAGGGAGGGGAGGTGGCGTTAGACTTGTCGGTGATGTGGTGTACTCTTTTTAAGTGGGTCTGCATGTTTGTCGTGCTGCCGTTGTACGGCTTCTTAACGCGGCATTCTTTGCAAATGACGGACGTTTTGTCGAGCTTTCCGTCTTTCTTTGCAAATCCGTAGTGTTTCCAAACATGTGATTTAAACGTAGTGGGTGCATTACATATAAACTCTTCCTCGCTGCTGCTCACTTGAATGTGGTCCATGCTGTTTTACTAGTAGTGCATTGTATGTCCCTCACGGCTTCCGTCCGTATTCAATACAAAACGCGAAATAATGATGGTGCATTCAATGCGCCTGGGGAACAGCAGATGGGGTGAAGTTTAACATGAATAAAACGGCGCTTGCATCGGATTTTACCGATACCCACCAACGCATCTAGATGAATCTAGATTTAACCCATCAATTGCATCGATACCCAGTGAATGAGCCGACGCAGTCGCATCGCGCACATGCACATCGATGCATCGATTAATTTAGATTATTTTCCACACCCTTAGTCAGAAAGGACCAGCAATGGTGTAGATAAATAAATAAATAGAAAAATGAATGACGAGTAAGAGCATCCTATGGACACCTGTAGTGACTGTCGCACTCCCATTTCACCCCTGTATCCCGTGAAAACATATTCTTAGTATTTTGTTTCAAACTGTTTTATGTTTGGACATTGTTTTAACTCCTCACCCATACTATTCCACAGTCTCACCTCACAGAATGAAATGCTAAATCATTTTCTGTTTATGCGGATTTTATTAATCTTAAAGTTACACATTTTGCTCTTAATTCATAAGCCCCCTCTCGAACCCCCCAAAATGTATGTATATTTTGTGGTAGAAGATTATTTTAAGCTTTATACATAATATGTGCTGTTTGGAATTTCACAATGTCTGTAAGTTTAAATAATTTTTACTGTGAGAAGTGTGAGTGAGTGTGATCCAGATAACCAACATCATGTATGACCTGTATTGCCCTTTTTTGAAGAATAATCAGTGAACTGATTGAACTCATATAGTTATTGCCCTAAATCTCGTCACAGCAATGGAAGTAGGGTAAAACAATGGAACAGTATAGGAAATGAAGTGATTTATGAACTGTTTAGTAATTTTGTAGAACCTGTTTTGTAATTTCCAAACAACATCATTTTTGTTTCATTTGAGTTTACTGACAATTTATTTTCGGTCAAACCATATTTTCAATTTACTCATTTCTTTAGTCATTTCCTCCAGTAGCTTTTTAAAATCCTCCCCACAACAGAAAATATTTGTGTCATCAGCAAACAACACCAACCTCAATACCTGTGATACTCTACAAATATCATTGATATACATAATAAAGAGTTTAGGGCCCAACACTGACCCCTGGGGGACACCACAAACAATGTCCAAACATTGTGTACAAACACGGAACATTGTGAACTTTTTACACCTTTTAACTGTATGTTCTCTCGTATATTTCTCTCCTTATTCAGTGTCTGTATTTCCTCTATGATCCACCTCAGGCTGCACACCACAGGTGAAAGGTGAAAACAAAGGGAGGTGGAGTATGAGCATCCCCTGCATGTGTTAACAGGGCAGCAGATCGAGGTACGAACCTTTCGAAGCTGCTCCACCAGCTCTGCATCTTCTCCTACTAGAAGAGGAGCAGGAGAAGCCTCGTCCTGACTCTGAGGAATAGCGGCTTCACCTGGGGAAGACAGGTACACAAAGTGATCACTGTGTGTTCAAGAAGTGCTACTCTGTGGGGGACCAAATATGACATAATTAAAATAAATAAATGAAGAAATAAATACTTGAATAAATAAATAATTGCAGAAATAAATACATAAATAATGAATCATTAAATGCTTGTATGTTAAGTTTATATTACCATATTTTTTCATTCATTAATTTACCTATCTCCTGAATTTTACGTGCAGTTTTTAAATTAATTAATTAATTAATAGATTTCTGCATTAATTTATACACGCAGACACACATATATGTATACACTTCTGGCCAAAAGTTTTGAAGCAAGATCAGATTTGTACAAAAAAAGATAATAGTTTCATTAATATAATTTGCAACACGATAAACAGAATTATAAATACATATATATATATATACATATATATAGATTACTGCGATGCCTGAAGATTACTGCGATGCCACACATCGCCCTCAAACTCCCTGGACCATCACCACTCATCATCACTGTCCTCTACCGCCCACCCAAACACAACCCCTCTTTCCTTCAGGTCTTTTCAGACTTTCTTCTTTAACTTAGCACCATCTCACCATCCATCCTCCTCCTCGGCGACCTCAACCTCCATCTTGAAGACCCCACCTCTCGACTTGCTCAAGACTTTCTGGACATCCTCAACCACTGCAATTTCACCCAACATATTACTTCCGCACCCACAAGCTTGGCCATATCCTTGATCCTGTCTGCTCCACCAACATAACCATCTCCAACATCTCCAGCTACAACCTCCACATCTCAGACCACCTCGCAATCACCCTGGACATTCACATCCCTCAACCAAGCCCGACTACCTCAAGGACTATTACATTTCGCAAACTCACCCACCTCTTCCCAGCACAGTTTGCACTTCAGTTGGTAAACTCCATCCCCACCTCCCCTCCCCCTCCCCCTGCCAATACCGGCGACCTCATCAAGCTTTACAACTCCACCCTCTCGTCCTGACTTGACAATATTGCACCCATCCACCAAAGAACTGTCTCCTTCCATCACCCTGCCCCCCTGGTACACCCCCCAGCTCAGGGAGATGAAAAGAAAAAAACGCCAACTTGTCTCACTGTCCACCTCCACGCCCTCACCGACTACATCCACAAATACAACAACGCCTTAAACATTGCCCGGACCTCCCACTACTCCAAAATCATCCACACCGGCTCCAGAAATCCCAGATCCCTATTCTCCACAGTCAACCTACCGCACAACTTACAGCCCACCTCCAATCCAACAACCTGCTCGAACCGCTCCAATCAGGATTCCACAACAAGCACAGCACAGAAACAGCACTGCTAAAAATCACAAATGACGTCCTGCTCGCCTCTGACTCTAACCAACTGACCATCCTCCTCCTCCTGGACCTGTCTGCCGCTTTCGACACCATCAACCACTCCGTCCTCCTCAACCGTTTATCATCCGACCTCCACATCACCGGCACCGCACTCTCATGGATTTCATCTTACCTCTTCAACCGTCAACAATTCATCAACCAGTGCTCCTCCTCCACCACCCCACTCCCCCAAGGTGTCCCCCAGGGATCGGTGCGTGGTCCCCTTCTCTTCACCCTCTACCTACTCCCCCTTGGCAACATCATCTGGCAACATGGACTCAACTTCCCCTGCTACGCTGACGACATCCAGCTATACATCTCCTCCCGCTCCATCTCCTCCACCACCCTTGCCACCGTCACCTCCTGCCTCAACGCAATAAAAAAACTTGGATGCACCACAATTTTTTCAAACTCAACAGTAACAAATCAGATCTCATAATCATCGGTCCCAAAACCCTCACCAAAACCACCCCAGACAACTCCATCCACGTTGACCAATCCCATATCACCCCCTCTTCACTCGTCCGCAACCTTAGTATCCATCTTGACCCCAACCTCACTTTTGACCACCATATCTCCCAACTTGCCTGCTCCGCTTTCCTTCACCTGTAAAACATTGCAAGACTCCGCCCCTTTCTCTCCCCATCTGCTGCCGAAACCTTAATACACGCTTTCATCACCACCAGACTGGACTACTGCAATAGCCTCTTCTATGGTCTCCCCTCCACCACCCTAAACAAACCTCATCACATTGAGAACTCCGCTGCCAGACTTCTCACCCGCACCCACCCATACGACCACATCACCCTTGTCCTCTGTCAACTCCACTGGCTTCCTGTTGCCCACCAAATTCAATTTAAGATCCTCCTCCTCACCTTTAAGTCCCTCCACGACATGGCCCCCCCCTACCTGTCTGACCTCATTGTCTGCCACAGCCCGAACCGTTTGGCTGATGCAAACCTCCTCTCACCCCCAGCCAAAATCAAGCACCATACCCTGGGGGACCGGACCTTCAGTGTCTCCGCCCCCATCCTCTGGAATGCCCTCCCCAAACACATCCGTGAATGCCCTGACCTCATTAGCTTCAAATCCGCCCTCAACGCCCACCTTTTCACACTCGCTGTTATTACCTGACTCACCACTATCCCACCTCTCACACCTGCCCCTCCCACCTGTATTCTTTTATTCGATTATACCTTGTTTTTAGCTTGTTACTATTAATCTTTGCCTTACTGTATTTTTGTTATGTTTTTGTAAAGTGTCTTTGAGCTCCTGTAAAAGCGCTATACAAAAAAAATGTATCTATGTATCTATGTATCTATGTATCTATCTATCTATATATATATATATATATATATATATATATATATATATATATATATATATATATATATATATATATATATATATATACATATGTGGTTTAGAACCACCAGGACTCTTCCTAGAGCTGGCCGCCCAGCCAAAATGAGCAAGCGGGGGAGAAGGGCCTTGGTCAGGGAGGTGACCAAGAACCCGATGGTCACTCTGACAGAGCTCCAGCGTTCCTTTGAGGAGATGGGAGAACCCTACAGAAGGACCACCATCTCTGCAGCACTCCACCAGTCAGGCATTTATGGTAGAGTGGCCAGACAGAAGCCACTCCTCAGTAAAAAGCACATGACAGCCCACTTGGACTTTGCTAGAAGGCACCTGAAGGACTCACAGACTAGGAGAAACAAAATTCTCTGGTCTGATGAAACGAAGATCGAACTCTTTGGCCTGAATGCCAAGCCTCATGTCTGGAGGAAACCAGGCACCGCTCACCACCTCGCCAGTACCATCCCTACTGTGAAACATGGTGGTGGTGGCAGCATCATGCTGTGGGGATGTTTTTCAGCGGCAGGAACTGGGAGACTTGTCAGGATCGATGGAAAAATGAATGCAGCTAAGTATATTGAAATCCTTGATGAAAACCTGCTCCAGAGCGCTTGAGACCTTCGACTGGGGTGACGCTTCATCTTCCAGCATGACACACATGGCCAAGAAGACAAAGGAGTGGCTTCAGGACAAGTCTCTGAATGTCCTTGAGTGGCCCAGCCAGAGCCCAGACTTGAACCCGATTGAACATCTTCTGAAAGGCCTGAAAGTAGCTGTGCACTGACGCTGCCCATCCAACCTCACTGAGCTTGAGAGGATGTGCAAGGAAGAATGGGGAAAAACTCCCCAAATCCAGGTGTCCCAAGCTTGTTGCATCATACACAAGAAGACTGGAGACTGTAATCGCTGCCAAAGGTGCTTTGACAAAGTATTGAGTAAAGGGTGTGAATACTTATGTGTGTGTGTATATATATATATATATATATATATATATATATATATATATTCTCTCTATTGTGTCTCTTCAAGCTCGGGTCCCCTACCAGAGGCCTGGGAGCTTGAGGGTCCTGCGTAGTATCTATATCTATAGATATAAATATATAGATATAGATACAGCTGTATCCTTGCTGTTCCTGGGACTCTTAGTCCACTGCACTCTTCTGAAGTGAGATGTCTGATGTTTCCCCAGGGATCTGCTGGAGCCACTTCTCCAGTGTGGGGGTTACTGCCCTGAGTGCCCCGATGACCACAGGCACCACTGTTGCCTTCACCTTCCAGGCTTTCTCTAGCTCCTCTTCTCTTCTAACTTCTCTAGTTTCTCGCATTTCTTCTTTCTGATGTTGATATCGCTTAGCCACTGTGCATCGTTATGTGATGCCCCTTTCTCCCATATGCCTTTCCAGAATTGTTCAGTCTCCAGCCTTGGTGGGTTTGCTTGAGTGTTATTACCCTTTGGCTGGTACACTTTGGCTGTTTCAGTGGAGAACAGCCACTTTATTCGCTTGGCCTCTGTCTCTCTTGTGTACCTCTTCAGTCGGGTGGCCAAGGCTTGGAGTCTTTGTTTAGCAGCATCTGTCTGTACCTCTTGGGTACCTATTTTGTGGTTGCACCATTCTGGAGTTCTCTCCGTGTCACCTTGATCTTAGCCTCCAACCTTCTCCTCCATGGTGGGCACTGCCCTTTGTTCTCCTTGGTATGGGCACTGCCCTTTGTTCTCCTTGGTAGACTCCTTGGTATTCGCTTTTCTGTCAAAGCATCTCAAGGATCACTGCCACTGTACTGTAGGTCAGCTCACTGGTCGCAGTGATGTTCGTAGTGGGAAACAGGAGCACATCTTAGCCATGATCTTATCTCTCAGGTCAGTTAGCTCTTAGTTCAACTCTGGGGCTTGGTACCCAATCTCCATCACAGAGTGCAGTTAAGTTTGGCAGCTCAAGGAAGAACATTTATGATCATTACTTATATATATATATCTTTATATATCCCATGGATATTTTTAACCTTTAAGTGCAAACACGTTCCTCTAACATATACGAGAGGGGAACTACTGGCTCTACGAACAATGGAACGCTCCACGATACGACACGCTATCCCGGCAGAGCTGAGGAGAAGACCCAGGGGCTGCAGGGCTGGGGCTAAGCTAAAGGAGAACCGAAGGCGCTACAAACCATCGATTCCCTCCGTAATCATGGGGAATGTAAACTCACTGCCGAACAAGATCAACGAGCTGTCCGCACTGAACAACCAACGGATCTTTAAGGAGAGCAGTCTGTTCATCTTCACAGAGACATGGCTAAACCATCTCGTACTGGACGCTAACGTGGACCTGCTGGGATTCATCGCCGTGAGAGCCGACAGAGACACAAAAGCAAGCGGTAAAAGAAAAGGTGGGGGGCTCATCATGTATGTAAACAACTGATGGTGTAACCCGGACACATCTCTGTAAAGACTGTGTGGTGTTGCCAGGACCTTGAGCTACTAGCTGTTAGCCTGCGGCCATATTATCTGCTGAGGGAGTTCAGTCACGTGATCGCCATCTGTGTTTACATCCCACCAAAAGCAGACGCAGCTGCTGCCTGTGAGAAGATTCACTCTGTCACAGCGAGGCTGCAGACACAGCACCCTGAGGCTTTCATAATAATCTCTGGGGACTTGATTCATGCAACTTTGGACTCTACTTTGGCTGTTTTCCACCAAGTTCTAGACTGTCCCACAAGGAACAATAGGACAATAGACCTGCTGTATGCTAATGTGAAGGATGCATACAGAGCCACTCCCCTCCCCCCACTAGGAAAGTCAGATCACAAGCTGGTTTACCTACAGCCACTCTACACCCCCTGATCAAGAAGCAGCCAGTAACCACTCGTTCCAGCAGGAGGTGGTCCCCTAAAATGGACAGTGCACTGAGAGACTGCTTCAACCAGAGACTGGGACATGCTGACCAACCCACATGGCGAGGAGATAGAGGGGCCGGCACACTGTCTGACGGACTACCTGAACTTCTGCGCAGATGCGGTCTCCCCTGTTAAAGGTCCTTACACACCAGGAGCGAATTTGTCAGGCGAATCATTCGCCTTTATTTGCCTTTTTTTAAAACAGCATAAAGTCAATGCAAGCTTCCACACCGGCGGCGATTTTTCCCCGGGCGAAAAGCGTCTTTTATTTTTTCGCTATTGTGTCGAATTTTTCGGAGATTCGCAGGCGAATATCTGGACCTGCTAGACCTCTAGCCAATCAAAAGTCATGTTGTTGATGACATTCATTTATCAAGCACGCTATGTCAAACCCATCCAGCTGCTTTTGGAGACGAGTGAGCTATAGATGAGCTATTATGTGCTTATATACATTATAACGGGGCTGGGGGCCCGGAGCTTTCAAGAAAACGGGACTTTGTCTCATTCATATAGAATATTGCCTATTAATTTAATCTTACCTCAGACATGTGGCTAGCCGCTCCTCTGGACCAATTGGCTCTCTGTAGTTAGTTGTCTGCTTCTCCAGCCGTGGGGTCAGCTGCTGGAGGAGGTCATTAAATTGCCCGAGGGACATTCTAAAATACTGGCATAATTTTGGGGGATAGAACTTCGCTTTGCAAAATTTATACGCATATTCGCTTCGCGCCCGGTGTGTATAGGCGAAAGCGATTTTTCGGACCGGCAAATATTTTCGCATTCTTGCCTTTTCGCTTCGCTCTGTAAATTCGCCGGTGTGTAAGGACCTTGAGACTGTCCATTGCTACCCTAATAACAAACCGTGGGTAACAAGGGAAGTCAAAACTGTCCTAAGCTAAAAGAAGGCTGCCCTCAGGAGCGGAGATAGGTAGGCCATGAAAGAGGCACAGTGGGAGGTGAAAGAGGTCAGAGGTCAGCTGAGGAAGCTAAAACACGGGAAAGCAGCAGGTCCGGACAAGGTGTGTCCAAGACTGCTGAGGACCTGTGCCACAGAACTGGGGGAACCACTGCAATGCGTCTTCAACCTTAGCCTGCAACTAGGGAGAGTGCCCACCCTCTGGAAGACATCCTGGATAGTTCCGGTGCCTAAGAAGAACTGGCCCAGCGAGCTGAATGACTTCCGACCGGTGGCACTTACGTCCCACCTTATGAAGACGCTGGAGCGGCTCTTCTTCACCTTCTTCAGACCACCTGCAGTTCACCTACCAGCCAGATGTTGGGGTGGAGGATGCCATCCTCTACATGCTACACCGGACCCACTCCCACCTGGATAAGGGAAGCGCAGGCATGAAAATGGGTCAGGGGTTGAAAAGGTGAGAAGGGTGCGGAGGAAATACGAGTTCTGTCCACCCACACTGTGTTTCAGTGATCTGCAGGAGGCGCCAAAAACACTCCAAGTCTCACTCACACACACACACACACACACACACACACACACACACACACACACACACACACACACACACACACACACACACACACACACACACATGCATCTTGTGATGGCCATGTTCTATTTAGAAACAAAGTTTACTTTCACAGAAGCTAAATGAGTTAGATGAGTCAGAGAGGTGTTCAAAACTGTTTGTACAAGGCCATATGAACAATAATAATTTAAAGAGGAAAAAAAAACAATAAAAAAAATAAAGACTTTACATCCTGCACTTTAGATCAATGTATGCCCTGCCTGACTGGAGAACAATACCAATAGATCCAATACCAAGTCCAATTGATCACTTTTCTTTTTTCTTTTTGCCTGGGCCGCCAGAGTCTCCATGGCCTTTTAACGCTGAGTGGCCACATGCCTCAGCCTTGCCTGCTTCTCACTTTCAGCAGCCTGCTTCTTTGCCTGCTGAGCACCCCCAGTTTCTTGACAACCATATAAAAATAATATCAACATAGCGATTTACACAACAGCTTTAGTAGCTTGTGGTCTAAACACACAGCAAGCCTTTCGTGACACTCTTCCGTGTTGTCTTCTCTCACGCTAATGTTGCGCTGAAAAAAAATGACACCCCGTCTTGTCAATGGATGGAGCCAGAGCAGTAAACGCGCGACGCCCGCTTTCGCTGTTTTAGATGGCTCAAAACCATTACGTTTTAATGAATCAATGAATAACATAAGCGGCAAAAAGGAGTGTTAAAAAGACCAGGGTTCACATGTTTTTATTTTGTCACAAAAGGCATCAAGCATGGGCCAAAGCATAGGACAACAAGTTCTAGAGTTTACCACTTCACCTTCAGCCTTTTCAGCCCCTCACCTGAATATTATCCTCACACGTCCCTGAAATACCAATTACAGAGATATTAGAAAGAAGCTTGTGTTTCTTCTTTTATGTTACCATTAACTACACAAGCTTGATGCTAACTTAATATCAAGCAAACGGGAGCTATTTTTTCACCGGAGGTTTGGCTAGCTCTGGCAGTGTTCAACGCAAGCTGTAGCGAACGGCAGTAACTTTGTTATACCACAAAATATGAAAACGATTGAAACCATTACTCACCAAATTCAATCTGCTGGTAAATGCAGGTAAATGTGTACGCTACACTCTGGTCTGCCTTGTCCCCGGTGTATTTTACAAAGAGACGACTATTTGGATCATGACTACTAGCAAACTTTCGTTCTGTTTTAATGTGTCTCAAAAATGAAAATATCGAGGTGTACTTGGATATATAAACTGTACAGTAAGATGTCAAGGTAGAGAACAATATACTTTCGGGACGGCAAATATTCTGAATAAGAGGGCTATTGTTTTCTGCTTATCTTACGGTAGGGAAAACTTGAATTATTTCACCTTATCTACTTTCAACCGCACTCTCGTCAGGGGGGCACTCTACGGCAGGGGTGCATTCTACGGCACAACACTGGCGTGGATAAGTCCTGCTTCTCTTTCTCGCAGTTTTGCAATGCTACCACAGGCTCTCCAAGCACTCCAAGTACCTGTGAAGAGTGTGCGCATGATTGGAATAATGGAACGCAGTTTGGCCTATGATTGGTTCTCATCAGCGAAGCAGCCAGGAGGATTTCCTGACCGTCCAAGTGTCATTTTAAAGGGCCGATTTCTGAAGTGCTCAGTTTGCGTATTAAGTCAATCACATGATAATAAAAAAAAATAATCTCCCGACTGAGGACAGTAGGGAAGAGGCAGCAGACACCACCCACTCAGCTCACATGCTGCAACCATCCACCCATCACACACGCACGCACGCTCGCACACGCGTACACACACACACACACACACACACACACACACACACACACACACACACACACACACACACACACACACACACACACACACACCATCATATGCCAACTCTATATTTTATTAGGAGTGTATTTCTTTTTTCCATCTCTATGCAGACTATGTTCCTTTTGTAACTTGTATTTTATGTTGTGACTACGGTTTGCATGTTGCACTTCGCACCTTTTTTACCTCTGTGTTCACTCTGCACTTTTTTACCTCTGTGTGCTGTGCCTCTACTTGTAAAAGCTGCTGGTAACCCAGTTTCCTGCGGGAGTCATCCCAAGGGATGAATAAAGTTTAGTCGAAGTCGAAGTCTTCAGGGAAATGATTCATTGCACTCGTCCATTACCGAGTGGTGGTTGACTTAAGTCAAAATCAGAGGATGGACTTCAAGCTAGTGAAGCTCTAAAGGACTGTTTTAAATCAACAGACTGGCCTGTGCTGCTGGAAACAGATGTGGAGAGTATGAACATTGACAGACGGGTTGACAGCTTTACTGAACTCAACTTCTGTAGAGACACAGTTATACTGACAAAGACGTCGCTGTTTCCCCAACAACAAACCCTGGATCACAAGTGACATAAAAGAAATCCTTAACCAGAAAAAGAAAGCCTTTAAAGATGGTGACAAAGAACGACTCAAATAAGTGCAAAAAGAGTTAAAAAGGAGACTAGACATGGCAAAGCTGGAATACAAAAAGAAGATAGAGAGGAATCTACAACACAGCAACATCCATGAAGTGTGGACAGGAATCAGTACCATCTCTGGACACAGCAATAAAAAGAAAAGACAGCCAGTGGTGGGTGATGTGGAAAGAGCTGATGAACTCAACCTGTTCTTTCACAGATTTGACACTGCTGACACACTTCCACTGCTACTCCACCTTTCTTTCCTCAACAAATCTCCCCTTCCTCCTGCAACTTGTTCAAATGTCTCAACCACTTCAATTACCTCCCTCCTAAAACATCAGCTGTTGTCTGTCAAAAGCTGGGTTTTACAATGGCACAAATAACAGGAATAAGTGCCCGATTGTAATAAAAATGCGGCATGTAAACATGTTGATCAGAAGATTCTGATCCAATTCGTCTCAATCGGAAAGAAATTGTATTTTGATCAAAAGGGGTGGTTAAAGCTGATTGTAATTCCGAAACCTGTCCATGTAAACACTTATTCCGATCGTGACTCTAATCTGACTTGATCTTCACTCTTTAGCCTTTGGCCTATTTATTGAGACCAGTACAGCAGGTTTAGTTATTAACACTCTGGCATAAAACACAACCACGAAAACGTGCCTGCTTCTCTGGTAACATAACAAGGCCTACAAACAGCGTAATGATGTCATATCTGCGCGCACAGTGCAACCTTTGACAGAACAGTAAAATACGAATGCAAGGGCGCCATCTAGTGACAACATTTAACAGGGGGAAACTCCTGAACTGGATGAATTGAGCCACTACTGTGTTAGTTGGTTTGTTGACAGCACAGGCGTAACCGGAAGGTTGGCGGTTCGATTCCCCCCTAATCCAAGTCTGTCCGTTGTGTCCTTGGGCAAGACACTTAACCCACCTTGCTCCCAGTGTGTGTCCTCCACTGGTGTATGATTGCGAGTGTTGTGTGGTGGTGGTCGGAGAGGCCGTAGGCGCAGAATGGCAGCCACGTTTCCACCACCACCAAAGTGTGACTGTGTGAGCGAATGAATGATGTATCCAATGTAAAGCGCTTTGAGGGTCTCTGATAAAGCGCTATATGAAATCTGATGCATGATGATGATGATAAATACAACTCTTCTTCTGCGGTTGTTTTAGCGAAATCAGACAACTCTGCATGTCCAAATGCTTTTTATCTGAAAAAAACTTGGTGCATGTATACCCACGTCATGATCGGATTATATGATGCACCCACATAAACAGTGGATTCAGATTTTCCAATCCCTTTTTTGAATTTTTGATCGGATCAAGAAATTTTTAAAGACAGTGCTACAGAACTGTGTCAACCCCTCTACAGGATCTTCAACCTGGGTCTACAGCTGGGGCGGGTACCTGCTTTGTGGAAAACATCCTGTATTGTACCAGTACCAAAAACAAAATGTCCAGCTGAACTCAGTGACTACAGACCAGTGGCCCTCACATCACACATCATGAAAACCCTGGAGCAGCTAATTCTACACCTTCTGAGGTCTGAGGTCAAAGACAAACTGGATTCCATGCAGTTTGAATACAAAGAACACATTGGAGTGGATGATGCTGTCCACTACATGCTCCACTGTGCCCTGTCTCATCTGGAGGAACCTGGGGTTTATGTGAGGATCATGTTCTTCGACTTTTCAAGTGCATTTAACACAATCCAACCCACCATACTTAAAGACAAGCTCACAGAGATGGGAGTGGATCCTGCCTGTGTTTCCTGGATCACAGATTACATGACAGGAAGGCCACAGTTTGTCAGGCTGGGGAACTGTGTTTCTGAGACTTTAATGAGTAGTACAAGGGCTCCACAAGGGACAGTGCTGGCGCCATTCCTGTTCACACTGTATCAGACTTCAAATACAGCACTGAGTCCCTCACATCCAGGAAAACTCAGATGACACCACTATTGTGGCACATATCAGAAATGAACAAGAAGCTGAATACAGAGATCTGATAAGAGTCTTCAGTGACTGGAGTTACAAAAACTGCCTCCTCCTCAACACCTCAAAGACAAAGGAAGTGGTCATAGACTTCCACAGATCCAAACCCCCTCTTCAGCCAGTGAACACCTGTGGAGTGGACATTGAAGTGATTACATCATATAAATACCTAGGTGTACATCTGGATAATAAGTTGGACTGGTCTAAGAATCTAGACTTCATCTACAGAAAGGGGCAGAGCCGCCTCTTTTGCCCTGAAAAGGCTCCAATCAATAGACATCTGTAGGAAGATGCTGCAGATGTTTTATCAGTCTGTGGTGGCAAGTGTTCTGTTCTACGCTGCAGTCTGCTGGGGAGGAAGCATCAAACACAAAGATGCAAGACGTCTGAAAAAACTGGCCAATGGTGGTGGACGGCTCTTTGCTGCAGGACAGAAAGATTCAGAAGATCTTTTGTACCAACAGCCATCAGGCTTTATAATTCCTCTGTAAATAGTAGACGATCTTTTGAGACATGAGACTAAAGACGATTGAATTTCCCTTTGGGAATCAATAAAGTTCTTCTTCTCCTAACATCCACTCAGCTCTGTGATGTCATCATGGAGGAGTGAAAGAGGATTTCAGTGGCAACCTGTGAAGCTCTGGTGAACTCCGTGCCCAAGAGAGTGCTGGAAAATAATGGTGGCCACATAAAATATTGACAATTTGGGCCTTATTTGGACATTTTCACTTAGTGGTGTACTCACTTTAGTTGCCAGGAGAGTACATATTAATGGCTGTGTGTTGAGTTATTTTGAGGGAACAATAAATTTACACTGTTACACAAGCTGTACACTGGCTACTGTACATTGTGTCATGTGTCATCTCTTTAACGTTGTCCCACGAAAAGATATAATTAAATATTTGCAGAAATGTGAAGGATGTACTCACTTTTGTGAGATACTGCATGTCTGTGAGTACACCAATCCTGCTCCAGAGTGGAGTTAAGATCGCCCACTAATTTACATAAATACTTTTCCACAGACTGAATGGACACAGAAATATGTATATAAGCAAATGTGGAAATGCATATATGTAAATATATAAATAAATACATAAATGAATGTGGAAATGCAATAATACAGAAATATAAATAAATATATACATTTAAAAAGGCATGCATGATTGAGAAAAAAGATATACATTTATAAATGAATATGGAAATAAAAACATAAAATGAGCATTATTTATGTACTTATTTCTGCATTTATTTATTCTGGTATTTTCTTTCATCATTTATTTATTTATTTATTTCGGTATTTATTGATTTCTAATTATGTCATTTTTGGTCCCTCATACTCATCTCCCCTCCTTACCTTTCCTCTTCTCCTCTTTCTGACCGAAACGAAACAGGAAGCTCTCTGGTCTCAGACCAGCTGTCCGACAGGAGGTCGCGCCCCCTGAGCTGGGGTAAGAAGGCGACTGATTGGCTAAAAGACAAAAAGCCATCATTGAGAATCTGAGAGTCAAACGGAGGAGTTACAGGGTTCAGTATGGTCCAGCCTACCTGTGGTAGACAAAGCAGCTCTGTCCTCCCCCTGTATAGAGACAACAAAGGAAAGTTACACACCTGAGAACACCTGGAGATGATCTCAAACCAACATGTTCTTTCTTTGAGTCTTATCTAAACACTGTGTATAAAAAGTTGATACAGTTTGTGATCTGTTGATGCAGACTTGTCCTAAACCTGTATTCATTGTATTCGCCTGTATTCTCTTCGGGGATCAGTAAAGTTCTTCTTATCTTTCATATCTTATCTTATCTTTTCTTCTGTCTAATGTCCAGCAGGGGGCGACTCCTGTGGCTGTGAAACCAGTCTGAGTGTGAAGAAGACTAAGAGATAATGGTCCCTCTCAGCTGATTTATTCCCTACAGAATTAGTGTCATAATACCACATTTTCCAATTTAAGGTAGTGACAAAAAAAACAAACAGAAATGAACAAGAGGCTGAAGACAACTCCACAAACAATAAGTAATATCACAGAGGCCATGCCCACTTCTTCTACACAGTCTGGTTTTAGTCAAAGTATGTCTCACTGAGTAAGCAAATTTCAAGTTTTTACAGTTTTTGGGTTTGTCATCAGAGGAATGACAGTGACATTCAGACTGGCAGACAGGAAGCAGCAACATAAGGTGAAAGTACCTGCAGCAGACAGGAAGCAGAGCTATCGGAGGTGAGACAGTGACAGCTGTCAGACACTCCAGCCACAGACTGACAGAGAAAAAGGAGAAAAAGGAATCCATAAATAAATATGGAAAGATAAAAAATTATTCTCCAAAACAATCAAAAACTATTACACAGCAAAAGAGAGTGATCCACGGAGAGAAAAAGAGAGAAAGAGAGAGACAGAGATAGAGAGGGAGGGAGGCTACAACTCAAAGAGAGAATGAGAATGGGAAAGAGAGTGTATGTGTGTGTGGGGGGTGGGGGGGGATTGAGACTCAGGAGGTAAGAGTGAGGGTCTGATTGCACATCATCGTCTGATGTCTCACACAGATGAGTGGTTTTATTAACACCACAGTACTATTAGATTATCTTTTTTACATTTATTCAAAATCCGAGAACTGAGTGTTAAACTGGCACACACACACACACACACACACACACACACACACACACACACACACACACACACACACACACACACACACACACACACACACACACACACACACAGCAGTAGACTAAATACATTAGCACAGATTAAAGGGCATAAAATTAAGTTATGGTCAAACACACCACAACACAGAGCTAGACACCCCCTCAAGAGATGGATGTTGCCAACTGCTTGCTTCTCTAGTTATACCATTTCAGCAATGACTGCACAATAGCAATACACAGCGGTCTACGTCTCCATGTGCCTCATACAAACCTCATAAAAAGTCACTCTATAGCCACAAATAATGCTCAAAACAGCACCTAACTTCATCAACAGTACATATAGGCCTGGTTTCTCAGACAAGGCTTATATCAAGCAAGGAGTAGGCCTAAGTCAGGCTTGTAAAGCTAGGTCATTTAAGTGGCTTGCATGAGTGTGGCTTACATTTGTCTTAGTTAGTCCAGGACTGTGGAGTCCTACAGCAGTGGTTCTCAAGTCCAGTCCTCAAGCCCCCCTGTCCTGCATGTTTTGGATGTTTCCCCTGCTCCAGCACACCTGATTCAAATGATCAGCTCGTTATCAAGCTCTGTAATGGCTTAATAACAAGTTGATCATTTGAATCAGGTGTGTTGGAGCAGGGAAACATCCAAAACATGCAGTACGGGGGGGGCTCGAGGACTGGACTTGAGAACCACTGTCCTAGAGTAAGCTTAAATGAGAACACCGGGGTCAAGCCTCATTAGCCCAAGTGGGAGCACAGCCTGTTAGCCTATGGTGCTCATAAAAAGCTGGGATGGAGTTTCGGACAGCAGCTTTGCTGGGAAGACTTTAGACACTAAACAATGGCTGAAGCTACAAGAACACGCTCAAAAAACTATACAATAGTTTGATTATTAATGTCATTACAACCTACAGTTTAGAACAGCCTTAGTTAAGTTTCTCATGTAATTTTTCAGCACACTTTGTTATACACAACAAACATTACTAAGGCAAAATCAATAAATTCCATAGTTAAATGTATCTTTTTTCCAACTAAGTCAGCAACGTGAAAGCAGCTCTGAGCCCAAGTTCTCTGTTTTTTTTCTGCCACCAGCATGGGCACATCTGAATCATTCTGATCTTTCGTTAGACGGTCAGGGAAATTATGCTGCTTCAGGTAGTTTTGCACTGCAGATGTAGCAATGATCACCTTACAGCATCTACTTGGCTCAAAAGAAAGTGTATTGCATAAACACTAGTATCAGTTTTTCCACACTCCAAATATATGCTCACCCATCCCGCCAGTGCTAATATGAGTCCTGTTGTGTCTTTGCTGCTCAATTGTTGTGGGATGTGGCCAAAGCATGAATAAATAGGAACTCTGAGCATATCTACTGTCCCCTAGTAGTAACCAACTATGTTGCCCTCTCTCAAACTGAGCACAAAGTGAAGAGTTTTTGAAAAATCCTTGAATCGTGTGTTGCTCCTTTCCAATCAGCAACAATGTTTGAGAACACTAAATTGGTAGTGCATGCAGCCTGAACATTGAGGTATTCCCCGACTTTGCAAGAACATGTACTCGACTTAATTTGCAGTGCACATTACTCTGCTTCATGTCTAACCTCAAAAAACCAAAAACCTCAATCACTGATGTTTTCTTACCAGTTTTGTCAAAGATGTCATCTGTTGAAAATTTATCTGCATTTCTGCTGGGGATAGCACTCATTTTCTTTTTTTCTCACCGACAGTGCTGTTGGCTTCACCTGTGCTATGGTTGTGTGTAGCTGCAGCCTGCTGCTACGCAGTTGTTTGCTACTTGGTTCTAATTCAGCACGATTGGTTCAGCGCAAAGTGGACCGGAGCAACTTCCCTTTTCATTGGTAATTCGTATAGTCTACCAAAACATGGCAGAATGCCAACTATCAAAAAGCATATTGACCATGTTTTATATTAATACTGAGGGAATTATTTTGGATATATATCTCTATTGTTTTATCGCCCAGCCCTAGTTTGACCGTGACTTAAACTTGCGCCAGAATTACCCCTTAAGGTTTAAGGTCAGCTGTGTTTCCTATCAGTCCCTTTAAAACATCCAGCTCCCTGTTGCTCTGAGATCATGTATTATATATCATATATAGTTGATCATATATTAGGTATATTCTCTGCTCTGTGGTGAACCTACAGCATGTGTCAACTGTAAACTCAAATATCCAACCATCTCACTTCTTCACAGGTGGAAAAGCCTTATTTACATTCATATATCCAGACTGATACTCTGTGTTTGACACTTTTTCCATGAAAGTCTTTGTCTGATGTCTTCATCTGCCTCTCAGTCTAAATGTACCAGCTAACATGAACTCTGAGGTCTGTGGAGGAGAAAACAGCTTCTCTAGAGGTTCTCGAGTAAAACAGTTCTACAAAGCAGCAGCAGGTTTACTGGGGAGAACAGAGGAGAGATAAAGCAGGTGAGTGTCACCTGTCTGTGTGAACCAGGATGTGTTTCTCAAACACCAGCACACACTGAGACAGACAGAGCAGCTTTAACAGGAAGTAAATAAAAAGATGAAAGGAAAATGACCAAAATAAGAAATGAAGGGAAGGAGGGGAAAGAAAAGCAGAGTTCATCCACAAGTTAACTAGTTCACGATAAAGAGAGGTGAGGTCTACTCTAGAGCTTAAAGAATCACAAGTGCCCAATGGGGTACCAACGAGCCCGAGCAGTGTCCCACTGTCACTACTGTGCACCTTTTTGCTGCTCTGGTACCCCATCAGGTGTGTCCTGAATAAATCTCAGCTGCATCTCATCAATAAAGAAGGACTTCCAGGCCATTAACTGAAAAACATGTTCACCTCTGCCACCAGGTGGTGCTACAACATATGGACACAAGTTTTGTACTGAACTGTCCGGTGCTAGACCCTAATCAAATAAGTAAAATCCGATGGAGCTGGAACCAGTGTGCAGCAAGTCCTACGAGAAAATCCGAGAGCATGATAATCTGTAGGGTGTGCTACAGAGTCATTTTTTGTCCTCCATGGGCCCTAAATGTAATGGGGGTTGGGGTGAGTCATAGGCTGGTGATAAGGGACAGGTGTGCTCATGCTGCAGAGGAGGCCAGGTGGAGGAAATGTCTCTCACATGCTGATTAAAAGTGAGAAGAGTGTGGTGATGAATAAAAAAAGTTTCAGCAACTTAAAACTAAACCATCCATGTTTGATTAGGACAGGTGAGGGTTTGTTTTTCAATCTTAGTGGAGTTAAGATTTTTGGGGGTGTGGCTAAACCCTTACCATAAAGAGGGCGGAGTCATCTGTGTGGGTAGAACGCCTGGAGGGGTAAACAGTCTGAACACACACACACACACACACACAAGGACAGACATACCCATATAGACACAAAAAGACATGAACACAGACACAATGATAGTGAACAATGGTGGCGGAGGGCGTGGCTTTTGTCAGAAGTGGTAGAGCTAGAATACAGAGCTTAACAAGACAAATGTATGGGAACTCACAGCACCTGGGAGATGTTAAACAAACAGACTCATCATTTCTTCAAACTCCAGTCCTTTTTTTTCGGAGTATCAAATTTCCACTGCATACGGATGGCACCGCTGCAGAACGGTGGCGATTTTCACTGTCCGTCAATTCCTACCGGATGCGTTCGTGAGGCGAATTTTGTGGCGAATTTCGAACAGCGGGAATCATGAGGACTCATAAGAATCCACAAATTCACATGCAATCAAGTTGACTCTATGAGGACTCCCACATAACCATATAAGCAGTAGACTGTGTCCTTCCAGAGGAGGAAATCCATTCTGTTTAGACCAGCAGATCAGACTCTTGTGGAAATTTGGAATTAACCAGGTGTAGCATCAAGACAACCCTGTGTGTGAAACTCACACATTCCTCAGGAAAGGTTCCTTATCTAGTTCCAGGACACAGGATCATATAAACCTTTCCAGACTTATTTGCATATTCAGATTACCCAACTGACCCAGAGGTTGACCCAAACCCAAACCAATTCAGAGAACAGAGACATAGTTTTCATTACCTTTCAAACTGACTCCATCACTGACCATCTAAATAAACATTAATGCCTCAATCCAGGTCTCCCATTTGAGATTTACTGTCAGTGTGAACACATGGAATCCCAGGAAAGGTCTGAAGAGCAGGTCGCTGACCTCCAGACCTCGGTCGTAAAACCCTGCCGACCATGTTCTGATAAAAACTGCATTCCTTTGGAGAAAGAATACAAGTGACTGATAATGACATCTTACGCATTCAGCAATGTACTAATCTGTCTAATCATGAAATTTGTGTTAAAATGAGATGTGTCCTTTTTTCTGTGTTCCAGAAGCCAAGTTATCACTCTGACAGAATAAATCCTTTATTCTTTAGTTTCTTTAGACCAACAGGTTTTCAGACTGTTTCATGAACTTTTAGGAGTTTATTTTGTTGACTACGAATCAAACTTTACTCTAAGTAACAGGAATTTAGCATGTTCAATGTGATACTTAAAACATAATGAGAATGTTTGATGTGATTCTACATTTCTCCATGTGTTTAGTATCAAATTATTTATTATGAACCAAGCATTCAATAACATTAATCATAGTGAATGAGCATCAGATCTGACTCCTTTACCAGCCAAAAGTATAAACTGGTTCAAATGATAAGGGATTAATGAATAAAAGATTCATAATTAAGAGCATTCAAGATCCCCTGCTGCGGCTCCTGGAGAGGAGCTGCAGCAGGGGACCAGTGACCCCTCCTCTCTCTCTCCTCACACACTAACCATAGAGACCAGTTTGAAGGAGATAAAACCAGTAAAGTTGGGGTGCTCACCCTTTTTGTATCCTTTTCTTTGTTTCCGCTTTGTTCACTCTTGCTTAGCTCTTACTCTTACTAGTTAGTCTTAATTTTCCCTGTTAGTCTTCTAAGTTTTACACCATGTGTTCATTCACGTTGTTTGATTTTTCTTTAACATCGTCTTAGTTCAAGTTTTTTAACTTCAACTATTTTTGTGCGCATAGCAATCCAAGATTAAGTCTTTAACTGTTTTTTCTTTCAGTCATTTTTTAAATAGTTTCGACTGGCCATCAAGACTCTTTTTCTTAGTTATATGCGTGATTTCGAAGTCACCTCTGAATGCCACACAGCAGGCCCAAAGTCATCCTCTGTGCCAGAGGTTTGTGGTGAGACCAACGGAGCATCCAAAGGATGCAAAAGGCACTGGTTTTACCAGTCAGGCCTGTGTGCTGTGACTCCTGGCCCATCTTTCGTCTGACTTCGGTCCTCTTCTGAGTTGAACCTCCCAAACCGCTGGTATGGTGGACCTTCGGAACCTGCTCCATCCTCTCCAAGGACCAGCCTCACTTAAGTGTGAAAACCTCCAGAGCTCCAGACAGGGCTGATGCTGTCTCATGCGTCCACGATTCAAATGACCACATCTGAATTTATCTTTACACCAAAGTTAATGTAGGTTAATATGTCAGAGCATATTCACTCACTATCATTAACTTTAGTAATCGTAGGCTGACTCAGAATGTTTCATTCATCTACTATTATTTATCCCAATTATCTATATCATCATTTATTGCATGTATATTGTACCATCATTATCCTGTAATAAACAGGTCATTTATTTTTTCAAGTTCTTGTCTGTTAGTGTTCTTCCAGAATTTGAGTCCCTGAAATGAGAATTTTGGCTTGAGATGTGAGATTGATTAATTTAAGATTGACTTAATGTTTGATTTCTGATTTAAACTTTTGTTTTTCTTTATTTTCCCACCATTAAGGGTGGGTGGTGCCCCTTTCAACAAGTGCATAAATGTCATAATTTAAGATGATTAATCTTAACACATTCATTATAAATTCAAATCATGACAAATAGTTAAGTGCAATATTTATCTTTATCTACGATTTGTCTGAAATACGTAGTGTTTTATTTTGAAAAGAAGCCGGATGTTTTCTTTTCTGTTTGTGCCCAACCTCCTTTCCAGCATGGGCTAATCTGTGCTGAATTTATGCGGCATGCTGCAGCATATGGAAAAAAAAATAGAACCCTGGCAATTGGCTACTAAGCCTAGTAAACCGCAGGGGGACCGGAAAGAAGCTGGTGGAATTTCACACATTAACTTGAATGGAAACGATCAGTGACGATCGGCGCCGGCGGCCTTTTTGGCCGCAGTTCCGCATACAGTGGAAATTTGGAGTATGTGGTAGAAAAAGTACATTTCTTCAGCCTGTATGGATGTTACACTCTGTGATGACTCCAACATAAACCCTGTCAAAGTCAGCCCACTTCACCTGGCCTGTTACACCTTTGTGTTAAAGAAACAGAGGATTTTTCCGTCCAGTAACAGCAGCTGGCAGCGAAACTCTCTGTGGACTCGCTCTGAAGGACCATGTAATTATGTAGGTTTAGGTGATATTGCAGACATTACAGCCTGTTTACCTGCTGCAGGAGAAAGAAACCTGCTGCAGAGACTCACTAATGACTTTTCAGTCACCAAGACCCAGAAAAGCCAAATTAACAGGGCTCAGATTTAAAGACTGATGATGGTTTCCTTTAATCCTGATCCAGGACTGTCACTGACACTCTACTTCTCTACAAGAGGAAACCTGAACAATGGGTAAGTATCCTGTTAGAAACATATAAGGATACAAAAATGGGGCATCAGGTATTCTCGACTAAAGACAGTCTGGGGCAGGTAGCCTTCAGTCAGGGTAAGGTTATTTTTCAACATGTCTCTGAACTGATATTCACAGAGAGGATGGTGGTGATCTCTGACATTGAGCTCAGATGACACAGGCAACCTGGGCTTGAGGATCTGTCTGTGATGTACAGTGCATCCAGAAAGTATTCATACTGCTTCACTTTTTCCACATTTTGTTATGTTACAGCCTTGTTCCAAAATGGATTGAATTCCCTTTTTCCCTCAAAAATTCTACACAAAATACCCCATAATGACACAGAAAAAACACTTTTTTTTAGAACATTTTGCAAATGTATTAAAAATAAGACACTCAACGGTTGCATATACATAAGTATTCACACCCTTTGCTATAAAACTCAAAATTGAGCTCAGGTGCATCCTGTTTCCACTGATCAGCCTTGAAATGTTCCTCCAACTTGATTGCAGTCCACTTGTGGCAAATTCAGCTGATTGGACATGATTTGGAAAGCCACACCTGTCTATATAAGATCCCACAGCTGACAGAGCACGTCAGAGCACAAACCAAGCCAAGTCGAAAGAATTGTCTGTAGACCTCCGAAACAGGGTTGTATCGGCGCACAGATCTGGGGAAGGTTACAGAAAAATATCTGCTGCATTGAAGATCCCAAAAAGCACAGTGGTCTCCATCATTAAGATATGGAAGACGTTTGGAACCACCAGGACTCTTCCTAGAGCTGGCCGCCCAGCCAAAATGAGCAAGTGGGGGAGAAGGGCCTTGGTCAGGGAGGTGACCAAGAACCCGATGGTCACTCTGACAGAGCTCCAGCGTTCCCCTGAGGAGATGGGAGAACCCTACAGAAGGACCACCATCTCTGCAGCACTTCACCAGTCAGGCATTTATGGTAGAGTGGCCAGACAGAAGCCACTCCTCAGTAAAAAGCACATGACATCCCAGTTGGACTTTGCTAGAAGGCACCTGAAGGACTCACAGACCAGGAGCAACAAAATTCTCTGGTCTGATGAAACGAAGATCGAACTCTTTGGCCTGAATGCCAAGCGTCATGTCTGGAGGAAACCAGGCACCGCTCACCACCTCGCCAATACCAAGCATGGTGGTGGCAGCATCATGCTGTGGGGATGTTTTTCAGCGTTAGGAACTGGAAGACTTGTCAGGATCGAGGGAAAAATGAATGCAGCTAAGTACATCGAAATCCTTGATGAAAACCTGCTCCAGAGCGCTCGAGACCTTCGACTGGGGCGACGCTTCATCTTCCAGCATGACAATGACCCTAAGCACGCGGCCAAGAAGACAAAAGAGTGGCTTCAGGACAAGTCTCTGAATGTCCTTGAGTGGCCCAGCCAGAGCCCAGACTTGAACCCGATTGAACATCTTTGGAAAGACCTGAAAGTAGCTGTGCACCGACGCTGCCCATCCAACCTCACTGAGCTTGAGAGGATGTGCAAGGAAGAATGGGAAAAACTCCCCAAATCCAGGTGTGCCAAGCTTGTTGCATCATACACAAGAAGACTGGAGGCTGTAATCGCTGCCAAAGGTGCTTCGACCAAGTATTGAGTAAAGGGTATGAATACTTATGTATATGCAACATTTGAGTGTCTTATTTTTAATAAATTTGCAAAATGTTCTGAAAAAAGTTTTTTGCTTTGTCATTATGGGGTATTTTGTGTAGAATTTTTGAGGGGAAAAGGGAATTTAATCCATTTTGGAATAAGGCTGTAACATAACAAAATGTGGAAAAAGTGAAGTGGTATGAATTCTTTCCGGATGCACTGTATCTGTTGTGGGGGATGTGGATGAGTCAGTGCTGAGCCTCACCTCGTTGTCTGGACTGGACTTTGTTGGACTCTGAGTGGCTTTGTGCTGAAAAACAATAACAGAGCCAGAGTCAGCGTGTTTGCCTCACCTTTACAGATGGTTGCAAATAGTTGATCATCACCTGAGTAAGATCTTACTCATTCAGACATTCTTTCATTCAGGTAGACTCACATAAGACCTTCATCTTTGTTTCAGTCCAGTTCATCAAATTTAGTCGGATGTTATTGAACTCACCACGACCTTCTAAATAAACATCGACCTTCATTCTGCTCTGAGCTGTGCTCATTTTCAGGCTTTTGTTGTGAAACACCATCAGGAAGTGTAAAGTTTAATTAACGACTAAATGAAAGACACAACCCGGGTGAACAGAGAAGACTGACTTCTCAAACCTTAAAAACTGATTGATACTAAAATAATTGGTCTGAGACTGGATTCACACTCCTGTAAAGCAAAGTGAAACTGATTTAGGCTGGAGTAAAACTGCTTCAAACTAGATTAAGACTGAGACAGTAATACTGGTTTTAACTTGTTTAAACTGGTTAAGGTGGTGGTACCTTGGTGTAGCTGTTGACAGAGTCTCTCTGAACAGGTCGGTTCTTCTGTCTCTCCTCATCGTACCTCAGAGCAGCAAGCTGGGCCTCCCTCCTCATCCTCTCTACCCCACCAGTTCCCCCCACACCTCTCTGAGGACAGACAGGTAGGTATGTTGATATTAGCAGCTTGGATTTTGCAGTTTTTAATCTGTTGTGTGAGAAAACATGATCAACAGGTCTTACCTGACTCTGGGAGCTGGAGGGCGCATCAACCACACTCCTGCGGGACAGACAAACAGATAGATAGGTACAGTGTTGGACAAGTGGTGTTCCGGTTCAGGCTGTGTTCTCAGACTTCTCTGGCTGTTTTGTGGTTTTGGAAAACTCTTATTTATGTAATTTTGGTTATTTCAGGCTGAATCCACATGAAGACCTCCTGAAACCAGACCGACAGGCCTGTTGTCTTATAACAGGAAAATGCTGGGGTGATGATCAGAAAGGTTTTCACATACTAAATCATCTTTCAGTCCTAAATTATCAGTACGCTGGTTTTATTTTTTATCGTTAGGCTGGAGATACTCTGCTAACTATGCAAACCCAGTTTGGCGCATCAACCATGCACATCCTCAAAAACTCACGACATTGTCATGAAGGGAAGTATGAACAGCAGGGGGCAGTATTGAGGCAGAGGGGATGTGACAGTCACAAAGTTGCAGAGGAATAATGGCAGACAGATTAAGAGAAGCTGATGGACAGAGTCGGCAAAGACCCACATCAGTACGAGGTCTGGGTCTGTCCAAGAACAGAGAACTTTGGAGCTAGTGATTCCAGGCAATGCTGATGGTGTGACCTGTCTGCAATCACCAATCCCTGGGCCCAAAATAATGAGAACAGTGACCTCCATGAGTCGTGCCTTCTCCTTTCTCTACATCCTTTGAATCAGGTAGTTGGAGACAGCCTCAGCTCTCTGCTCCGCCCTTTACAGCTGTTTCCTCCAGAAAGATGTGTGCTTAAGAGTCAAGTATGTTTAAAGATATCCACAGCCTGATCTACGTTTCAGGTGATGGGAATTTATTCCTGATCCATAAGATTCATGTTCTCTAGTTGGGAGTGTAGATATACTGCTTTTACACTGCACCTGACACTTTCAAAACCACAGAAGAAAAAAACATGTCACAACTTAAGAGCCAACAAAGCGCACCTGAACAAAGGTCAATCAGTGACATGGTTTCCAAATGCAGCTCTTTGTGTGTGTGTGTGTGTGTGTGTGTGTGTGTGTGTGTGTATACCTGTTGTGTCTCCTTATGTCATCTGTCCTGGTGGAGTTTGTTTTGCCAGGAGAGCCCTGGATATACAAACAGGAAGTGACAGGTTTTAACAAAATAAAACTATCAACTGCGGTTCTGTTCTGCTGATTTGTAGCGATTGCCCTTTCAGCCAATCAGTAGTTATAATTATTATCTCTTAATGATGTGATAGCTCTGGTGTTGGTAAGTGTCACAGCTTTAATTGGAGTTGGGCAGAGCTCTTACCTCCCTGGTGATGCGTCTCTCTATGTAGGCCATAAACTGAGAGCTCAGGCTGGTACCATCCCCTCCTCCTCCCCCCCCTCCTGCTCCTTGTCCCCGATTCCTCCTCTCCTCTTCCTCCTCCTCCTCCCCCACACAACTGTCTATGAAGTCAATCTGCTCCAGCTCTGCACCTGCTGGAGGGAGAAAAAGATGGAGAGAAAGAGAAAGAGAGAAGTTTGATCAGCCTGTCAGGAGGTAAATCTGCAGCTCACCTGTCTGCAACTTTTTCTGTGTTTCTTTGTTTTTTCTGTGTTGTGTTGTCTAAGCTTGAATACAAAAAATAAACAAACAAAAAAAAAAAGGTCTGTATGAACTTCTCCCGACAGCCAACAGAGGGACAGTAACCATCAGTCACTGTGGGTCAAGCGAGACTTGATGTGGTCAAACATTTAAAGTACCTTGGGGTAAACTTTGACTCTAACACTAATTTTAAGCAGCATGTTAAAACAGTCAAGAATAAAATCAAATTTAACTTATCAAATTTCAAACATTTAAGACCCTTCCTGACTATGGATTCAGCAAAGACCTACAGTGGATATAAAAAGTCTACACACCCCTGTTCAACTGCCAGGTTTTTGTCATGTAAAAAAATAAATCAAGGTAAATAATTTTACAACTTTTTTTTTACCTTTTATGTGACCTATAACCTGTACAATGAAATTGAAAAACAAATAGAAATCTTTCAGGGAGGCGAGATAAAAATAAAGAACTGAGATAATGTGGTTGCGCAAGTGTGCACACTCTTTAATACCTGGGAATGTGGCTGTGTTCAGATTTAACCAATAACATTCAAACTCAGGTTAAATTGGAGTCAGCACACACCTGTCACCAAAAGTGCCTCTGATCAACTCCAAATAAAGTTCAGCTGTTCTAGTAGGCTTTTCCTGACATTTTTGTAGCCACATCTTCCAGCACAAGCCATGGTCTGCAGAGAGCTTCCAAAGCATCAGAGGGATCTCATTATTCAAAGATATCAGTCAGCTGAGGGCTACAGAAGAATTTCCAAGGAATTAAATATACCATGGAACACAGTAAAGACCGTCATTATCAAGTGGAGAAAATATGGCACATTGGTGACATTACCAAGAACAGGACGTCCGTCCAAAATTAATGATAAGACAAGAAGAAAACTGGTCAGGGAGGCTGCCAAGAGGTCGACAGCAACACTGAAGGAGCTGCAGGAATTTCTGGCAAGTACTGGCTGTGTAGTACATGTGAAAAAAATCTCCTGCTGTCTTCATATGTCTGGGCTATGGGGTAGGGCGGCAAGATGGAAGCCTTATCTTACAAAGAAAAACATCAACGCCCGACTTAATTTTGCAAAAAGACATCTGAAATCTCCCAAACACACGTGGGAAAATGTGTTATGGTCTGATGAAACCAATGTTGAACTTTTTCGACATGATTGCAAAAGGTATATTTGGCGCAAAATCAACACTGCTCATCACCAAAAGAACACCATACCTACAGTGAAACATGGTGGTGGCAGCATCATGCTTTGGGGCTGTTTTTCTTCAGCTGCAACTGGTGCCTTAGTCAGGGTGGAGGGAATTATGAACAGTTCCAAATACCAGTCAGTGTTGGCACAAAACCTTCGGCCTCCTGCTAGAATGCTGAAGATGAAGAGGAACTTCATCTTTTAGCACGACAGTGACCCAAAGCGCACATCTAAATCAACAAAAGAATGGCTTCACCGGAATAAGATTGAGACTTTGGAATTGCCCAGCCAGAGCCCAGACCTGACTCCCATCGAACATTTGCGGGGTGATCTGAGGAGGGCTGTGCACAGGAGATACCCTCGCAATCTGTCACATTTGGAGCGAGAAAAGTGGGCAAATATTGCCACATCAAGATGTGCCACGCTGATAGACTCCTACCCAAAAAGACTGAGTGCTGTAATATAGCCAAAGGTGCTGCAAGTATTGTTTAAGTATTAGTTTAAGGGTGTGCATATTTATGCAACCAGATTATTTTAATTTCTCCATTTTATATTTTTCCCCTTAAAGGTTTCAGTTTGTTTTTCAACTGCATTGTACAGGTTATAGGTCACATTAAAGGTGGAAAAAGTTGTGAAAATATTTATCTTGCTGTCATTTTCTTACATCACTAAAACCTGGCGGTTGAACAGGGGTGTGTAGACTTTTTATATCCACTGTATATGCATGCAATGATATTTACTCACATTTCTTACTGTTACACAACATGGTCACATACATCTGAGAGTATTTTAAAACCAATCAAGTTCCTCTTCAAGAGAACACTTTAAACTTTAGACAAAAAACCTATATATTACCACTGCTGTAAAATTACTAAAAAATTTAAAATCTTGGACTCTGATAGCAACCAGTTGTTTTTGGATGTTTGTCTCATCTAGGTTCTGAATGGTTTAGCCCCACTACCACTCCAGGGGCCTTATTTATCAAACGTGCGTAGGAAAGGTTCTAAATTCTGGTCTAGGAATGAAATTTAGAATGTGCGTAAGTACAAAAAAATCCATATTTATCAATGCGGACACCGGTCGTACGCACACACGTAAGTAATCGGTGATGATAAATCCCAACTGTTCTTTACTACCGTGCTCGTGCATGGTTAGGGTCATTTGTATTCAGGAACGCCTCCAATTGACCATATATGGCATCAGCAATCCCTTTAAAAATGCGTGAATGAATGTTTTTCCTCCTCCTGGAGGTGCACACTCACAGCGCTGTTCTGCAGAATGAATGAGTCGTGCTTTCCTTCAGGCCACCGGGCAACAACGTTTAACAGAATCAAATGTGTGTGCAGATTATTTGTGCATTGATTGAATGAAATCTTTTCCTGTTGACGAATCTGAATTTATTGTGTGAAGGTGCTTTTATTGCGATGTGGGTGCAATCTATGGCTTCAATTGTGTTTGGGAATCCGGCGATGGCGTGACATCCTCGTTTTATTTCAGCTTGTTGCTGATGTGTGTTTGGGAACTGGATGTAAATTGAGGCCAGAGAAATTATTACATCCAACTCTGCCAGCATGATTCTGCTTAGCGTTGGCTGCGAAATATCGCATATGTCTCCAATCTCACGCTGAAATGTTCCGGTTAGGGTGGACAGGAGCTGGATGTGCGCTGGGATGGCTTTGGTGCGTTTTGTTTCTCGCTTCGACACGGGTAGTAAATCAAGGCGTAAATCCATTAAAATGTTTTGGGGAAGCGGTACCTGCTGAGAATCCACTCTGAGTTCTCACTGAACAGATCAGCACGATCTTTGAAAACGCGCTCCCAGCGGAGGAGCAGACGCTTCTCCAAGTCCTCCAATAGCGCAAAATAAACCATGATAGTTGTATTTTTACTTGTAAGACTTCTTTTGAGGTTGTCCTGTCACAGCAGATTTTTATAGCTTGTCTCACCAATGATTCAAAATGTCTGCTAAATTGCTAATTGATAAATTTTGTATAGAGGCAACGGGAAAATGTGTGAAGTTTGAGATTGCAGAACGCTGTGACTCCTTTAATGGGTTCTATTTGTAGTTTTACTGTCCTACCACTAGGTTTTGTGTGTACGCATGGTCAGAGTTGTGCTTAAATTTACGCACGTTCCGAAACACAAGTACAGGTTGATAAATTCCAGACTTTGCGTGGGAATGTTCGTACGCACTCTTAACGCACACATCTATGCGAACGTACGGTTGATAAATGAGGCCCCAGGACTTCATCAAGAAAAAATCATTTACAGTAAACACCAGAGCACAGAGTAGAAGAGATTGTCATGTACAACAGCGCAGAACTAAATTTGGCCAAATGGTGGTGTCCATCAGAGAAACACAGTCCTGGAACTCACTGCCAGCTTATGTTAGAAGATGTATAAAACTACACCACCTTTAAAAAGACCCTTAAGCAGTGGTTAATAACAAATTAGACCTGCTCTCATCAATAACCTTCTTATCTTTTCTATGTAAATTGGAAATAACTCGGTATGTAAGATCTTGCATGTGTTATCTATTTTTCATAGCGTATTGTGTATGATGTATTGTTTCCATGTTTTTAAACATCTGCCATAGCACAACAGATTAAAATGAGCATTTATGCTAACTCCGGCATATCTACAATGATGCTTCTGCCGATATGTCAATTAATGAGCATTGTCCTAATCAAATAAATAAATAATAATAATAATAATTATAATAATAACAACACCCCTGCAGAAGCCCCTGTGGCACTTTCAAAATTTCTCAGAGGGAATTTTCTAGTTATGTCCATGGTTTCTGCTGTTTACACAGACAGCCACCTGTGGACTGACAGGGAACTGCAATGTTTAACAGTTATACATCAACTTTATTCCACAAGACTGGAAGTTACTGCTTGGTTATATGGGATATACTCGAGATGCATCACTAAGCATCTCTGTACAGCGTGGAGCTAGTCACCAAACATGAGAGTATAATTTGAAAGAGGACATCAGTATGTGGAGATAAACTCCTCAGTAAATCTGAATGATGGAAGAAAGTAACAGAGGATCAAACACACTCCTATATCTATGACAATACAAATAAAGAGAGGAGTGGAGTGATATCAATTTAGTCCATTATGGGAGCGTAACTTATCTGAAACATATCCTAAAATCTGAAATAAAAGGTTTCCTATAAGTAAGCAAAACCATGCTGCTGTACACACTTCTCGCTTTTTTGAATATGCAAATTGCTTAACACATCCTGGCCACTGTACTGTAATCATTTCTGCATATGTGCAATGTGATATGTAACATGGGAAAGTCCATGTATTGCAGACTGAAGGGGGTGCACGGTTGGTAGAAAGACCATCAAAACATGAGTAATTGATCATATAAAATTATGCGTGGGGTTCCCCAGGGGTCAATTTTAGGTCCAACTCTTTTTAATCTTTACATGCTTCCCCTGGGGGACATCATCAGGAGGCACGGCATCAGCTTCCACAGCTATGCTGATGATACGCAACTGTACATGGCCGTGTCTCCTGATGATAGCGGGCCAATTGATGCCCTTTTAAATTGCATTTTAGACATTAAGTCCAGGATGGCAGCCAACTTCCTGCAGCTCAACCAGGACAAAACAGAGGTTTTAGTTATTGGTCCTGAAGGCCTGAGAGAGATACTTTTACCAAAACTACAAGATTTTAAAGTATCAACATCTATAAAAAACCTGGACGTAATTTTCGACTCTGAGCTCAGTTTTATTCCACACATCAAAAACATAGCAAAGGTATGTTTTTACCACCTTAAAAATATAGCCAGAGTCTGCCTGTTTCTCTCTCAGGCCAGCACGGAGGTGTTGATGCATGCTTTTATCTCCTCACGTTTAGATCATTGTAACGCCCTGCTCTCTGGCCTCCCAAAGAAGAACTTACATACACTTCAGCTTTTACAGAATTCAGCTTCAAGAGTGCTGACGAGGGCCAGAGGGCGAGAGCATAAAACGCCAGTTTTAGCATCGTTGCATTGGCTCCCCGTCCGTTTCAGGATTGATTTTAAGGTTCTTTTATTAGTTTTTAGATGTATCAATGGTCTTGGCCCCTTCTATTTATCTGATCTACTTTTACCATATCAACTCTTGCGGACCCTGAGGTCCTCTGGCACAGGCCTTTTAACTTTACCCAAAGTCAAAACAAAAACACACAGGGAGGCGGCGTTTAGTTTTTATGGTCCCCGGTTGTGGAACAGCCTGCCGGAGAGCCTTAGGGCCGCAGGGACTGTTGATATTTGTAAGAAGAGGCTCAAGACTCACTTTTTTAACCAGGCTTTTTACTAATTGCCATTTTAGATTTCTCTTATTGCAAATGTTAATTTTAATCAAAGTTCTTAATGTTTATTTTATGTCATTCTATCCATTATCTCTGTTCCTAGCCTTTTTTTTTTAATTTCCCGTCACAGGTTTTTACCTCTTTTACCTCTTTTATTTATTTGTTCATTTAACATTATTATTTTAGTCCATCAGGTTTTACTCTTTTTACCATTTTGATCTCTATTTTTATCTCCTGTGTTTCCTAAAGGTAGCTCTTTCCTCATGTAATGTCTCGGTGTCAGGCCATGTTTCTTTAACTTATATCGTAAATTCTCACACTGTGTGCAGTTGTGTGTGTGTGTTTGTGTGGGTGAGTGAGGGTGGGTGTGTGTCTTTGTGTGCGTGTGGGTCCATGGGTGTATGTGTGGGTGGAAGGGTTGGGTTTTTATCTTCATTGTTGTTTTTAGCCTCTGTGAGGCACTTTGAATTGCATTTACTTATGTACGAAAAGTGCCATATAAATAAAGCTTCATTGAATTGAAAAATCAAATTAGACATCCCAATGCCACTATTGTGAAGAGATTTTGATTGAAAAAAAGGAATATGAGGACAAAATATAAAGAAGGCATACTGGGTGGCTCCAAGAAAATGCCTGGTTTGCCTAATAGTACAGCCTGCATCTGCTTTAGAGACACACAGGAGTCACAGATGTGTGTCAGTCTGTGTCAAAGGACACGTTCCCTCTCTAAAGCCGAAATCATACAGAATCCGTATTGAACTTGTTCCGTATTTGCTCCATAAAGCAGCATTGGGTATCGCATATAGGATGTGTAATTTGAGAGTAGCAGCAGCGTAGTGCAGTCCCGGTCAGCTGGGCTCCCAACAGATTGTTTTTCCTTTCTGTGGTCTAGTTCCTGCTAATTTGGATATAATTTAGTGGCCGTTGAACAGGTTTACGTGTGTTTAATAAAGTAAACTTTGTTCCTTTCAGCAGTGCTGTTACCTCCAGACACAGTTAGCAGTTAAAAGTCCTGTTGAGGTCCACATGGATCAGGGACTGACCATCGGATTGTTCTGTGTTACTGATAAATCTGGGAAGTATTTCTCATCTACAAAAACTGATACACAGTCGGAAATTCGCATATGGTGTTTTATTTTGAAATATTGGTTTACATGCACATAATTCGTGCTTGAGTTACCAGTCTAGAACAATCTTCTCTTTGTGGATTAACGCGCAATGGAAGCGTAGATACTCGTCACGTATCTTTAGCAGCACTGCTCTCAATATGATTCTGCGACAGAGCTGATACGTATGCTGTATGCTTTGCTGCATTGATCAGAATGGCAACCTTTTTGCTACGTGATACACAACGCTGCTGCCACGTTTCAAATACGCATTCTGTTTTAGCCTTTAAACTGTGGATCAGGTCAGTGGACAAGTATGAAGCTACCTGAGCCATTAGCCAACTGAGCTCCTCCTCCTCCACGGGGTCTCTGGTCTCTGCTGATCTCGGCCACTCTCTGAGGCAGCTCTGACAGCTCCTCTGTCGGCTGAACACACACATAGTCAGCAAACGTACATACACATATACAGGAAATGCTGAGTGTTTGTGTGTGTGCGTGCGTGTGTGTATGTGTGTGTTTGTGTTTCTCACCTCGTTCCCCGACCACCTCTTGTCTCCACTGTCCACGCTGTTGAATCCAGAGTCTAGAGCTCCGTATGGACGCCCGGGGTAGAGCTCATCAACACTGATCAGGGACAGAAACACCTTCAGTCAGAGACCTTCACAAAAAAGTCTTCATAATAAATATACAGCTCTGGAAAAAATTAAGAGACCACAGCAAAATAATCAGTTATTCTGATTTAGCTATTTATAGGCATATTTTTGAGTAAAATTAACATTTCTGCTTTATTCTATAAACTACTGACAACATAACTCCCAAATTTCAGATAAAAATATTGTTGTTTAGAACATCCATTTGCAAAAAAATGAAAAATGGCCAAGACACCTAAAATAATGCAAAAAAAAAGCTACTCATGTTTTAACTAAGAAAGTGTTCAGAAGTCAATATTTGGTGAAATAACCCTGATTTACAATCACAGCTTTCTTGCGTCTTGACATGCTCTCCCCCATTCTTTCACATTGCTGTCTGGTGACTTTATGCCATTACTGGTGCAAGAATTCAAGCAGTTCAGCTTTGTTTGATGGCTTGTTAACATCCACCTTTTCTCTTGATCACAAACCAGGGGTTTTCAATGGGGTTCAGGTCTGGAAATAGGGCTGTCCATGACAAGGGCTTAATCTAGTGGTCCTTCATCCACACCTTGATTGACCTGGCTGTGTGGCATGGAGTATTGCCCACTGGAAAAAACAACATTGTGGCTTGTAAGGCTCTACGGGTCTCCATCTAACCACAGGACAAATTGTTGGACAAAGCTGGAAATTAGGAAATTCAAGGAATGAAGCACCTGGAGCTCACTGTATCCCTCTGCCAGTAAAGCCAGCATTGAACCCTTTTTTCCCTGACATAAAACGTTTCTTTTCATTTCTCTTGGCATTGTCAATAGTTATTTTTTTGTTCCAGTTACTTTTGATGTTCTACTAGCACTATTTTTGCCATCCAGCTGGTCCTATTGCAATAGGATAGTGATGACCACAGCAATGGTTTTTATGTCCTCCTTAATTAAGATTTGGTTCAGGTGATAACTATCATCAGTACCTAATCAGATAGAAACAGGTGTGTTCTTGGGTTGGAATTCAAGAGACACTAAAATGGAATGACTGTTAATATAAGTAGAGAAGCTGATTTCTGAAAAATTCAGTCGTCTCTTGATTCTTACCAAAGTTATATTTTATAGGATATGTATTTGTTTGGGGCAGGATAATTTTACACTGTCAGGGCTGTTCTTTACTGTCTAGTCAGTCTCGTTGTAAAGGTGTGAATACAGGTGTGTTCTGACCAGGAGCTGAAGGTCAAAGGTCTTCTGTCGTAGTCTGGGAGGTCAGGCGTTGTCTTGCTGGCCTCCAGGTTCAGGTATTTAAATATGTGCACCTTCCCTTTAATGCAGATCTACAGAGAGCACAGACATACACATTCAGATACTCTGCTGTAGCCTGCTGCTGCACCAGCATGCTGATGTCACTCCCTGTGTGTACCTGTGCAGGTGGCATCTGTAGGGGGTTGTTGTCGAGGATGATGGTCTGCAGCTGAGTGAGCTGACGGTAACAGACAGGAAGGGACGTGACTTTGTTACAAGAGAAATCTAAACGCACTAGAGGGAGGTCGGCCAGCTCTGAGGACAGGGACAGACACACACACACACACACACACAATTCAACACACATTAATACACACAGTATCTGAACAGAAAACTGGTTGATGTCTCTCTATGTGGTCCCGGAAAAATTAAAGCTGGTGTGTGTGCCTGTGCATGTACCTGGGGGCAGTCTAACCAGGTGATTCCTCCTGATGTTCAGGTCTCGTAGAGCCTCCAGCTGACCCATCTGAGAAGGCAGAGTCTGGATCTCATTACAGCTCACATCCTGCAGGGGGCAGCACACAATCAGTTTTTGTCCAATAACCTCTTTGTGTGTGTGTGTGTGTGTGTGTGTGTGTGTGTGTGTGTGTGTGTGTGTGTGTGTGTGTGTGTGTGTGTGTCTTAGATATTTCATATAGATTTAATCGGGTCAGTAATGGATGATGATTTCAATAACTGACCTGTCATTAATGATAGAAAATGTTTTAATACTGATCAGATGTTGATTTCTGTCTGTCTGTATCTGTCTGTTTGTCTTTGAAGATGTCTAATCCTCTCTCTGTTTACACCAACTGCATACTGAGGGATCTAGCTCACCTTGCCTATGACCTGTGTGAGCTCCTTTCCTCGCAATAGATCCTTCCAAGTTCACACCAACAGACCCATAAACAGTTTTTACCCTCAAGTCTTCACCGAACACTGAAGAGGTTTTTTTTGTCTTGAAACAAAAATCTACTCCATCACTGCACTCTACTCCAAACCAGGTAAGATGGGAACAAAGATGGCCAGGTTAGAATCTACACCGAATCAGGTGATGAATAGAGTATGAGTGAGAGATAACAGTCTACAAACAGTGTTTTGAGTCTTCCTCTGATATAATCCCACCCATATTAATGATGTTATAGATGAATTTTGTAGGAAATGCAAACTGTTTAAATGATAATAACCCAGTAAAGATGAGTCAGACTGACCAGTTCAGTGAGCTGTCTCAGCTGTCCCAGCTCCTCCGGCAGAGAAACCAGTTTGTTGTTACAGGCGATCAAAACCTTCAGAGGGAGACTGCAGACCACGACAGGAAGGACTGACAGCTGGTTACGACTGACACAGACAGAGATGCAGACAAAAGCATAGACAGATGCACAAACAAATACACAGACAAATGCACAGACAGCTGTTAGTCGACAGTATATTCTCATTAAATTCATCTTATGCTCAGCCCTAACTAGTGCTATGAAGGAATGCATGTGTTTAGGACTATTTTCTGCAGCAGAGGAAGATTAATCGAATTTTAATCATGATTTCCATTTGGTTTCTCACAATCATAAAAACATTATAATTGAAGAAAAACAATTAATGTGCCACACGGCGCTGCTCCGGCGTGTATGTAAGTTGCTGTGCTGGGAAAACACTTTGAAACCACCAATGTTACGTGCAACTGCAGCAAGCGTGTGATGTCAGGGCTCGACAGTGCGACCGTTTCACTCGCATTTGCGACTGAAAATAGATGTGTGCAAATTGTAAAATGTATTTAGGGGCACATGAGCGCATAAAAAAATCAGCAGAGGATACAAATGGTTTTTCATATACATACGGTGGTAAAGTTAGTTTTAGGTTGGATAACTGACGGACATTCACTGCAGATCTACATGTGTCTTCTCACTCTCCATAACCGGGAATAGCGACAGCAGCGCGGTTAAAGCTACTCAGCAGCCTCACTGTCAACATCGGGTGTTGAATAAGGGACCATCATTAAATATAGCAGCCGAGTATTAGCATCAGCAAGTTATTGCTGGCAATCAAACAGCTGATTACCCCCACCAATAATCGTGTTTATTAATCATGATTTTAATATCAGTCAAAATAATCGTGATTGTTATATTTGCCATAATCGTCCAGCCTTAACCTCCCCCTATGAGGACTGCAGTGAGTCAGACTGGAAGAAAAATCTGTTTGATGGGCGGGATTATTATTATATTAATATTAGTTTATTCCAACATTACAACGGAATCACAGCCAAGATACAGATCAGTTAAAAATGCATTAGAAGGTGAATTTACACTCTGCTACTGTCACTTTAGGATGATGTGTGTGTGTGTGTGTGTGTGTGTGTGTGTGTGTGTGTGTGTGTGTGTGTTACCTGAGATTCAAATGGGTGAGGGCCTGCAGGTTGATCAGACTGTCTGGCAGAGACCTGAGACAGTTCTGATAAAGGTTCAGACTCTCCAGAGACACAAAGAGACAGACCTCCAGAGGAAGCTCTGACAGACGGTTGCGGGACAGATCTGAGGACACACACACATACACATTAGGCAGCCTGTTAAGGTCTTAAAATCTTTGTTTTTTAAAGCTTCAGTAAATACAGCTGCTCTACAGAGAGCTGTAGGTCCACCAGCTTAGCTTGTTCGTCAGTGCACAGTACTGATGATGCACACAGTAGTGCTACGAATTGCTACCAGTACAATTTGATGATTACCCCACCCAACCCCCCCACCCCCATTTACAAAAGGTGCCAGTCTAGATCATACCAAAAAGATTACTTAAAAAGAAATCCTTACAGAACTCTGCAGTTCCTCAAGCTCTGAATCCCACAGCACCAAACCTAATGCCTCCTCCTTCCTTTGTTATTTAAGAAGCAGTTAGTATTAGTAGCCTTTGAATGTGCAGCACACACAAACAGGAGGTCAAGCTTTTTGACAGCATCCAAACCAGGTACCAGAAAAAATCAGTAATTAAAACATTCAGGATGAGATAGCAGCTGCAGGAACTGCTCAGTTTTTGAACGGGATCATTGATAATTGGAAGTCGTTTTGGGGCAAGCCTGGTCTGATTAGTTGGGATGGCATTCATCCCACTTGAGCTGGAGCGGCCCATTTATCCAGAAATCTGGCCGATTTTATTATTCTGTACCACTGACAATTCAGAGCAGAGATCAGGGAGCAGGGTCGCAGTCCTACACGCCCCCCTGTGCCTCCTTTAGAGCAGCTTCCCAGCCACTATCACATACAGAGACAAGGGAGCAGAGCTACAGTCTTACACGCACCTCTGCACTCCCTTCAGAGCAGCCTCCTAGCTACAGTCAGTTTGATATAGAGATCAGGGAGCAGAGCCGCAGTCCTACACGCCCCTCTGTACTCCCTTCAGAGCAGCTTCCTAGCTACAATCAGTTTGATATAGAGATCAGGGAGCATAGCCGCAGTTCTACACATTCCTCTGCACTTTTGTTAGAGCAGCCTCCTAGCTACTGTCACTTTAATATGGAGACTGTGTCTGTCCCTCGTCCTCGGGTCTTTAATTCTAACCGATTCATTAACAAAGGAGTAAATAACAAGAACCTTACTAGAATTAAAACTGGTAACATAGCTGAACCGAGTACTAGTAAGATAAAATGTGGTCTATTGAACATAACATCTCCAAGTTCCAAATCTGTGTTAATAAATGAACTAATCTCTGATCATTGCATTGATTTACTCTCCCTAACCGAAACTTGGCTGCGTCAGGATGAATATGTCAGCTTAAATGAATCCACTCCTCCTAGCCCCTCAGCTTTCACATTCCTCGGGACTCTGGCCGAGGTGGTGGAGTTGCAGCTATTTACAATTCCAGTCTTGGAATTAACCCAAGACCAAAACTGGATTATAACTCTATTGAAAGTCTTGTTCTCAGTTTTCCACATCCAGCCTCAAAGACCATGAGACCACTGGTATTTGCTATAGTTTATCGCCCTCCCAGCCCATACTCTGAGTTTTTGTCAGAATTCTCAGAGTTTTTATCTGATCTAGTCCTTAGTGAAGACAAAGTCATTGTCGTTGGTGACTTTAATATTCATGTGGATGTGGAAAATAATAGCCTAAGCATTTCTTTCTTGTCCTTGCTAGACTCAATTGGGTTTACACAGTGTGTACATGGACCTACGCACTGCTTTAACCACACCCTCGATCTTGTCCTGGCTTATGGCCTTGAAGCTGAAGCCTTGTCAGTCAGCTCATTAAATCCTCTTTTATCGGACCACTTTCTAGTAACTTTTGAATTTGTGCTTTCAGGCTACTCTCCTCATAACAAAATCTCTGCTCTTAATTCTGTGCTTGAGAAGAACTTCATTGATAGCTCATACTTCAATATCAGTCCCTTGCAACTTGATCAGTTCGTCGATGATACCTCAGGCACACTGCGATCAATTCTTGACTCAGTTGCTCCTCTTCAAAAGAAAACTGTTACATGCGAGAGGCTGGCTTTGTGGTATAATGCTGAAACCCGTGAGCTGAAACAGTTATTAAGAAGACGAGAAAGGATTTGTCGCTCTTCCAAAACAGCTGAAGCTCGTTTTCTCTGGCAGGAATGTCTTGATAAATATAAGAAGGCCTGACAACATGCTCGGACAACCTACTACTTGTCTCTTATTGAAGAAAATAAGAATAACCCCAGATATCTCTTCAGCACTGTAGCCAGGCTGACGGACTGTCAGAGCACCGCTGAACCGTGCATCCCATTAGCCCTCAGCAGTGATGACTTCTTGAGCTTCTTCAATGAAAAAATCTTAAAAATAAGAGGTAAAATTAGTAACCTCCTGCCTTCGTCAGGTGTCTCTCTCTTAGATAACCTTGAAATTGTTGAGGAGCCCCTAAGGCCTCAGGTGCACCTTAGTAACTTTGCACCTATTGACCTTCCTGAGTTAAATTCAGTGGTGTTGACAACCAAACCATCTATGTGTCTTTCAGACCCAATTCCATCTAAACTGCTGAAGGAAACTCTTCCTTTGAGCAGTACCTCCTTGCTTAACTTGATCAATACGTCTTTATTGACAGGATATGTTCCCCAGTCTGGTAAGACTGCATTGATTAAACCTCTCCTTAAAAAACCTACTCTTGACCCAAGCACCCGAGCTAACTATAGACCAATATCCAACCTTCCTTTTATTTCTAAAGTCCTAAAGAAAGTTGTTGCGAATCAACTTTGTGATTTTCTTCATAACGGTTTATTGGAGGATTGGTGGTCTTCTCTCTGTTCTTGTCCTGTTGGATCTTAGGGCTGCGTTTGACACGATCGACCACCGCATCCTGCTTCAGAGACTGGAACAATCTCTCGGCATCGCAGGATCCACTCTTTCCTGGTTTAAATCTTATCTAACGGATCAATCCCAGTTTGTCCATGTTAATAATGAATCCTCTGCGCACACCAAAGTCTGCTACAGAGTCCCGCAAGGGTCAGTGCTTGGACCGATCCTCTTTACCTTGTACATGCTTCCTCTGGGTAAAATTATGAGGAAGTACTCGATTAATTTCCATTGTTACGCAGATGAAACCCAGTTATACTTATCCATGAAGCCAGAAGAAACAAACCAGGTGACCAAATTAGAAGCTTGTCTCAAAGATATAAAATCCTGGATGACCAATTACTTTCTGATGCTCAACTCAGACAAAACTGAAGTTCTGATCCTCGGTCCTAGACACTTTAGAGAGGCATTCTCTAATAATATAGCTATGCTAGATGGCATCAGTCTGGCATCCAGCCCCACTGTGCGAAATCTGGGAGTTTTATTTGATCAGGATTTGTCCTTCAGCTCCCACATTCAACAAATCTCTAGGATAGCTTTTTCCCACCTGCGCAATATCTCAAAAATTAGACCCATCCTGTCTCAGAGTGATGCAGAAAAACTAGTCCATGCCTTTGTTACCTCTAGGCTGGTTTACTGTAATTCTCTCTTATCAGGCTGCTCCAATAAGTCTTTAAGGACTCTTCAGCTGGTCCAAAATGCAGCAGCTCGGGTATTGACTAGAACCAGAAGAAGGGAGCACATCTCTCCTGTCTTGGCCTCTCTTCATTGGCTCCCTATTAAATCTAGAATTGAGTTTAAAATCCTCCTTATGACATATAAAGCGCTTAACGGTCATATCTCGACGAGCTTGTTATACCTTACTTTCCGTCTACATCATTACACTCACAGTCTGCAGGTCTGCTCATTGTACCAAATGTCTCTACAAGTAGAATTGGATGAAGAGCTTTCAGCTACCAGGCACCTCTCCTCTGGAATCATTTACCGCTCGAGGTTCGGGGGGAAGACACCCTTTCAACTTTCAAGAGTAGACTTAAAACGTTCCTCTTTGATAAAGCTTATCGTTGGGGCTGATTTGAACCAGCTCTTCATTATGCTGCTATAGGTTTAGACTGCCGGGGTTATCTGGCACACTTAGCAAGAGTCTGTCTCTATCTCTCCTTTAGATCTTTATGTCCCATATAAGTCACTAACCACATTTCTCTCTCTCCGAGTGTCTCTGAGTTCCTTAGCTTCCACTGGACTAATGCAGCAGACGGACTGCTGCGGAACTGCCTGACCCCAGCTCCATCATCCTTGATTGTCCACCTCAGGCCCTGAGCTCCTCCATCTCTTAGGCTCTTCTGGACCGTTGCTGCAGACACGTACGTCAGCCTAACTGACATGTATAAAATAAAACTAGAGTAAACCGCAATTGAGTTTTAACTTAAGGGTCAATGACGTGACGCCCAAATATTCTGTCCGGCTGTATTTTCTTTAAGTTACAAAAAGGTTTAAATGTAAAAAAATATACTATCTATACTATCTCTAATATATGGAGTCACTTCAACTTTTCAAAAATCTGGAGTTTTTTGTAATTTTTCTGAACTTCAAAGTAAGGCTGCACGATATTGGAAAAAACTAACATTGAGATTTTTTTCAACGCTGCAATATATACTGCGATATTAAAAAATGCAGGAATTTTCACCAGATGACCTGAATAGCACTTAATGTTATGCTGCACTGCTGAAATCTTGAGGACAGTTAACCTGCACTGATCTTACCTCTTTTAGTGAATGTTAGTAGAATGGCTTCTGTCTGTCTCAGAGATATTTTTAGCTTTTATTGTGCTGGGACGTTATTGTGGAAACAGATGAACACAGAACACGTTTTAGTCGGCATAATCCTTCTTGTAACCGAAATAATTCCAGATAACTGACTTTCCTTTTCTTTTTGGCAACAAGTCTTCATCTTCGGTGGTTTTCTCTGTTTGTTGCTCAGTTTGCGATCGTTGTTGTTGTTGTTGTTACCACCGGGGTTGTGTTGAGAAACGCATGTCCTCCGAGAATTGCATGCACCTCACAAAACACGCACTGCTTATAGTAAAGTGGTCCACCGAAATGTACAATTAAAAACCCATACAGTTCTTATTTGTTGGGCTAAACAGTGATGAGTAATGTTCCGAAGTAATTCTCAGCGGACACACCTTTCTCAGCTCAACTCCGGTAGTGCCAGCTACTCACTCCATGTGCAGGGGTGGGTTTCCTCCTCTCTGATTTTGATTGACAGCTGGCAGGGTAGTCTGATTGGCAACTGAGAACTGAGTCTGATTGGCAACTGAGTAAAGAACGAAGGGGATTGGTGGATCGCTGCACAGCACATGTTTTTCACCATTTTTTGTTGTAGATCTATGGAAGCAGAAAGAGGGTTGGTGGCTCTCTCATTTCTTTAAAAAAATACAAAAAAAGACCTTTTCAACTGCTGTAATGGAGTTGCCACATTTGGATATCATGTGGTATGGCCTTAAAAAAAAAACAATTTATTTCCACAAAAATGTGTTTTAATTATAAATTTCATAGTGAACTTTTGTGGGAAGCAAGTGAGCTTTGTTTATGTGACTAATCCTGTATCAATAAGATTTGACTGAACTTGAAACTGTCATGCGGTGCGACCAATTATCATGTGGTACGACCACTGCAGATTGTTTTCCATCATAGATATATGCCAGAGATTGGCAGTATTTACGCTTTTTATATTCAATTGATGATTGATAAAAACTAAGTACTACATTTTTAGTATTATTTTGAATATTTTTTTGTTATTTGATGTGTCATTTTGCTAATATTTCAGAAATAATGGTTAGTTCATCTTTGAACAAAATAAGAAAAAAATATTAAAAACATGCCATTTCACTTAGGTATTTATGCCGTTGTTAGCAGTTTATTAATTTTCATGTATCTATTTAAGTCATTTTAATTTATTTTAAAATGACTTAAATAGATACTCTCACTGTCACCTCTCACCTGCATGTTGTTCATGCGAGGGCTCGTCAAAGATTGGGCCAAGATTGGGCAAAGTTTAAAAAGGCCTGAGGCCTGTACAACGAAGCTGGATTTGGTCTTAGCGAGATAACTTCTGGAATAACTCTTGGGTTTACCGCACGATGAAGGTGGATTTCTTTCTATCCAGGTCCGTTGCCCCGGTAAGTTACGCGGAACACCAGACCTGCTCTGGAGCAGGTTATGTTTCAGGATAAGATCTCAGCAGGTATAAAAGACCGCCCACTGACCAATCAGATCTCTTGGAAAATGGCTTGCCCACTTTGCCAGATCCTGAGGACATCGTTGCACAGAGAGTGAGAGGAGCGCTTTGCAGAGAGCATTATATTCATGATCGTTCAAATCTATTTGATTTACCTGATGACGTTCTCTATGAATGTTACAGGTTTTCCTTGGACGGCCTCAATATTCAGGTAGCATGAAGTCTCAGCAATGCACTAATATTTGCCAAGCTCCAAGTTCCAATTTCATGCAGCATATCAGTCATCATTCAGAATTTATTGAAGCAGATTAGAAAACTCCTCTTAAGCCCAAATGTATCTGCAGATGACATGTGACCATCAGATGATGGAGAAAAAAGAAAAAAAGGCAGTGTGAGGAAATCACTGTTAACGCGTTGAAATATGAACAAATAAAATCTTCCAATAAACCTACTAACCACTTTGACAGATGTTTTTAGATTTATTCTTATTTGCTCCCAAGTATTCTTTCCCCCACTGCTGTTGTATCTGACATAATGAGGTCAATGATGGAGGTAATCACACACGCTGCATGACAACATATTAGGGGGCCATAAATTTATGAATGCACAAATGTAATTTACACAATCGATAATTTTTTTGCCAGCAGTCCCTCCGGCTTTTAGCGGCTGTGGCTGTCCTGCTCCTCACTGTTATAATGTTGCAGTACTCCTCGTATTAGCATAAAATAATGCTCTGTTCCTCGGCTGTGAAATATGATGTGCAGCCTTCTCCATTGTGGAGACTGGTCCGGTGGCACTGACCCCACCCCCTTTACGTGTGCGTGCACAGATCTAGACTGACCACAACTAAATTTAGTTAGTGAGTTGATATCCTGCCTCGTAGTACAGCTGATCAGGATTACGGAGATCCGGTGAAGTTGAGCGAGTTGTGGCAGAGTTATGCTGGGTGTGTTAATCCAGCTTCATAGTACAGGCCTCTGGGCCACACACAATAAGAGTAAAATTTTTGTCAAAAAAATGAAATGAAATGTTTGTTTTCATGTTTGAAATGTTAATATAATTTGGTTTGAATATAAAATTTGCATGAAATTAATTGTTCATAGGTCTCTTTAAATTGATTTTTAATGATACAAGGTCTTCGGGTCATTTGGCGTGACAAACAATCATGTGGTGCGACCAATAATAACATTAATTGTATCAAATACAAACTAAAATATCTCATTTCTGTAACTGAGACATTAATACCTGATACAATATGCTCACATGAAAGGTAGTTTCAAAACATTTTCATCAGTATTATGCAATTTAAAGAAAAAAAAAGTCAGTTAACTACATTTAATATACCAACTGTGACATTATAGAGCTAATATATGAGATCATTATTCACAAAAACTCAAATAAAATGCAAACGCTTTGTTCCTATGTGCTTGATATTGCTGACAATTTGTAAAAAACTATGGAGTATGTTGATAAAATGTAATAATTTCGAGATAAATGATGGTCGTACCACATGACATTTTTTAAGGCCACGGGCAATTTATCGATATGAAAAAACACTAAAATTGCCTAATTTAAAAATTTAACGTAAATTTTTGTATACATCATCCTTAGTGTTTGAACTGTTGCAAAAGATATTCTTATTTTTGGTATTTTAAAATTGGCATGTTGAAAAACCTTATACGTCATTGACCCTTTAATCACCTTAAATTAATTTAGCATAGTCCATAATTAGTTACTTCATTATCCTGTACATTGAAGTCATTTTCTCCCATCAAATTGCCAACCAGATCTCTCTGTATGTCTCTGAGTCCCAGTCTCCTAGGTTGCTCTGGACGGATGCTACAGACGGTTGGCTGCTGCAGACCTGCCTGACTCCAGCCGCATCGTCTATGATTGTCCGCCTCAGGCCCTGAGCTCCTTCTTCTCTTGGGTTCCTCTGGACTGTTACTGCAGACATGAACATCAGCCTCACTGACATTAATAACATAAAACTAGAGTTTACTACGATTAGGCCTGCTGACTGTAATCACATTAAATTAATTTAACATTGTCCATAATTACTCATATCCTAACCCTGTATGCTGAATTCATTTTGTTTCACCATTACATGAGCTGTTGTTGTTGTTGCTGTTGTTTCTGCTGTCCCCTGCCTCTCTCTCACCCTCGTTCTCTACTCTCTCTTCCTCTCCCTCCCTCTCCTTACTCTTTCTCTCTCTCATTACCCTTATCTTGTTCTCTCTCTCTCTCACCCTGCCCTCTCCCCTCTTCTCTCTCTCTCTTTCCCTCTCCCCCTTTCTCCCTCTATCTCTGTACATTCCTCCCCAACCCAGCAGCAGCATGATGGCTGTCTGGCATGAGTCCAGTCCTGCCCAAGGTTTCTGCCTGTTAAAATGAAGTTTTTCCTTGCCACTGCTACTCATGTTAGTTGAGATGGGCCAAAACCCATCTTAGGTTAGTTCTTGATCATCAAACAATGAGCATGGTCAAGACCTGGGGCCTCATGTATCAACACTTGCGTGGGACTCATACCAGAAACGAGCGCACGCAAGGTCCGTCACGCTGAAAAAAATCTGTATGTATCAAGGTGTGCGGGCGCCGAAAGCCACGTGCGTTTCGTTGATAAATCCCAATCAGTTTGGAATTGAGCGCAGATATCGGAGTGACCGGGCCCGCCCCTGTTACGCCCTCCTATAAATATGCAGATTTATTTAAATAGGGTCTCCCTGTCCTCGCACGCAGACAAAATGACAAGAAAAACTAAATTTACGGCGTGCGAGGTGGAGGTGCTGGTGGCGGAGGTGGAGGAGCGACAGCGTGTTTTGTTTGGCAGCCTGTCCAGTGGCGTCAGTGCAAAACGAAAATGCTTGGAGTGGGAGAAAGTTTGCGAGAGGGTGAACGCAGTGGGTTCCGAGACACGCACCCCCGCGGAGATAAAAAAAAAAGTGGTCGGACCTCAAGGTGGAGGTCAAGCGGCGTACAGCTGCCCTCCGGAGGAGTACCGGCCAGACAGGTGGGGGTCCGGGGGAGGAGACCCTCACGCCGTTTGAGCAGCGGGTGGTGGCGATTATTATTATAGGGTAAGTGGCGTGTCACACAAATGTCCACATGCTTTGCCATCCCACTGAGCAAAAGACGTATATTAGACGTCTAGTCTAAGTTTATACTTCATTTCAACGTGGATTCAGTCTATTTTTAGACGTGATTTATACTTCGCCCTTAACTTCATTTTTCGATAACTTTTTATGCAATAAACAACTGTAATGTGCATAACTGACCTCTAAATACTGGATTACATTACCTATGATACCGTGGAGAGAGATGTAAACGCAAAAGATACACAGAAGCAGGAATTGAAATGAACCAAAATTTTTATTGTGTCACAGAAATCAATGTGGCGGCCGTGTCGCCGGCTTGCGGAACCCCGGCCCGCGGCAGCCCGTCCGCCGGCTTGGAGTCGTCGGCCAGGACCAGCGGCATTCGGGTCACCCCGGCCCCCGGCACCAGCATCAGCACCAGCGCGCCGACAAGCGGTGGAGCGTCCACCAGCCGCGGCGCTTCCGCTGGACCACCCGGACGCAGTGGAAGGGTCCTCACGAAGGCAGTCCTGCAATCGCAGGAAGAAATCATCAGGGGGATCGCGGGGATCAACGAGCGGCTGGACCGGCTCGTACATGTCCTCGAGCGTCTGGTGGCGAAAATAAATTAATTTGGCTCATTGAACTGTGTATTCACTTCTTACCCATTCACACTGTGGCGATGAGATTCTCCCGTGCGAGGACGGCGGCCCGGCAGGGATCAGCTCGCATCCCTCCGTCTGCTGCTGGTTCGTCATGTGGGGCGACGTGCTGCTCGGCCACGGGGATGTGGTGCACGCTTGTCACATAGTGAGTCACCAAACACCGCCACACAGCGTCGCCAAAGTGCCGTCAACGCAAGTATCGGCTCAACGCCAACTTCTACACCACCTCCTCACTTTGCGTTGATTAGCACTGGAACCGACGCTCGTTTCGCGATGATAAATCTGGACGTGTGTGCCGATCTTGGCGGACGCAAGGTTTTCTGGCGCCCTGCTCTTGTTCTTTGAAAAGCATCTTGAGATGACGACTGTCGTGAATTGGCGCTATATAAATAAAATTTGATTGATTGATTGATTGATTTGAAACAAATATTTGAATATTTAGAAATCGCAGGCCATCCCTGCTCAGCACCAGCTTGGTCAGTTCATCACCTCCTGCCTTTACTTAATCTCCATTTCTGTCAGAGTATGTACTGGACTGATTCTGTGATCCAGTGTCTCTGCCTGTCTGCAGGAGCATGTGACCCAAACAGCAGTACATCAGTTACACTTGAGTGTGTATGTTTATTATCAGCTGTGTGTGCCACAGAGAGAGAGAGAGAGAGAGAGAGAGAGAGAGAGAGAGAGAGACAGACAGACAGACAGACAGACAGACAGACAGACAGACAGACAGACAGATAGATAGATAGATAGATAGATAGATAGATAGATAGATAGATAGATAGATAGATTTTATTTTATCTTTTTTATTTTTCATTCTCATTTGATTTTATTTGTATTTTTTCATTAATTAATTTATTTATTCATTCATTTAATTTAAGGGTTATTGTTATATTAGACTAGTTGAATGAATTAATGCTTTATTTCGAACATGCAATAAATAAACAAAACAGAATATAGGTAGTACCCAAACACTAAATCTAAAATGCTTTAGAATTAATCTCTTTATTGGAAGTGGGATTGGGAGTTTATCTCATTTTAAAAACTTAATGCATCGGCTTTGTTAACAGTCAGAAAGAGTAGGCCACGCAGAAATTTTTAAATGCTGACTACACAGAAAAAACAGAACACAGCGATATCATGATGTTACCACATGTCATCAATAACTAATAGCTATTGACTGATATTAGTTTTTTTTGTATATACGCCACAAAAAAAGATGCTTCTTTATTGGAATCCTGCTTACCCCACCTTTAATAGGCAATTCGAAAAATTTGATATCATTGTACTGCAGGAGGCTTGGAGTAGAGGAGACATGCCCACTGGTTGTCTTTTAGATTATAAAAAAGTCATTTTTCCATCTACCAAACTAAAGAGTGTAAGCCAAGGCAGAGATTCAGGAGGGATGTTGATCTAGTATAAGACAAACCTTACACAACCAAAAGAATTAATCAAAAAAGGAGATTTTTGAATTTGGTTTAAAATAAAAAAAGAGGTTGTCTCCACAGACAAAGACCTATTCATGTGTCCAGCCTATATCTTATCTATAACCTTAACGCCAGAACAGGCACAGATTTTGATTCAATTAATGAACAGGGAGACAAACATATACCTGGTCAGATCAGCATTCCTCCACTTCCACATCTGCACAGAAACAACATTGATAAAACTGTCAACAGAAATGGGCATCAACTACTAAAGATGTGTCGCACAATGGGTCTGTACATGTTCAACGGTTGGCTTCGAGGGTACTCCTTCAGTCACTACACACACAGCTCTCCTCTTGGCAACAGTACAAGGTCTGTAATAGTGTTACAGACAAAGACCCCTTCTATATTAGGACGTTCACTGTCCTAACACCCCTATCAGACCATAGCAAAATCATCCTGTACATTAGGAGGACCCCAGCAAACCCCCATGTAACACAGCCCAGCAGGCTCAACCGCTCCAAACAGCCCTACAGGTAGACAAGTCATCCACCTGTAAGGCGGTTTGGATCATCCAGAAACATGTTCACCAGGATAAAAACGAAGTCTTCGCTTGTTTTGTGGATTTCAAAAAAGCATATAATTCAATTTGGCATCAGGGTCTATTTCTGAAATTACTAGAAAAGGGTACTGGTGTAAAATCTATGATATCATTAAAACAATGTACATAAATAATTAATGCGCAGTAGTGTTGGGCGATATATACCATGTGACAGTATAAAAGTGTCTACCAGTAGAAAATTTGCAATACCGTTTATACTGGAGAGAGAGAGCAGATGTCTGCAGCATTTCTCCGCGTCAGTGTGTGTTTGGGTGCGTTTCCATATATTCACCAGCGTAAGCACTAGCATATCCAGCAGACTGCTTGGCATAGTTTCAATGAAGAAACAGCTTTACTTGTGGGTGGTCATGGCGGCACGGGGATTAGTGGCAGTGCCGAGCAAACAGAGGCAGTCCAACCCACCCAACATGAGTAGGAGGAGAAGGAGGAGGAGGAGAACTCGTTCTGAAAAAGGGCGCAAATCACGACATCGGTTGTCTGGAGATTCTTCGGATTTAGAAAATTCAACAATGATCAAAAAACAATACTATGCAAAGAGCGTTGTGTGGCTGTCGTTGCTGGAGGAGGAAACGCTAGCAACCTCCTCCACCACCTAAAGATGAAACACGCTAAGCTTTATTATGAGAACCAAAAGATGCGTGGCGCACCTGCTGCACCAAAAACTAAAGCTGCAGCAGCTCCTCTCATACAAAAGAGCTTGGCAGAGTCTTTCGCCAAAGGTATGCCATATGATAAAAAAAAACCCAGACTGGTCTGACATTTAGTTTGCATTTGTATACAAACCCGTGTATTGAAGACTCAGAAGTGGCTAGAAGATTAGTTTTATTATTTACTTTGAGAACCCCTCTAAGCAGTAACATAGGCTTCCCACTGCTCCCTGCACAGTTAAGCCCCCTTTCTTCTTTACTTTTGGTTTGTTATTTTGATATATCTTGTTTATCATTGTTACTGCAGCGATGTACAGTTGTTATCGTTGTTGTGTGTGTGCGATGTCATTCATACAGCGGAGATATACGTTCTTTCAGTGTTGCGGTAATTAGGCTGATGTGTTCGTATCAGTGCGCGTGTGATTTGGTGCGTGTGTGTGTGTCTGCCTGTTGAGTGAGAGGAAAAAGTTTTGAGAAGAGAAGACGATCGGAGCAGCTTCGTGTGTCCAACAGATGTACACTTATTCATTCCTTCGGTGAAGTTTTGTGTGATTAATAACCCGCACAACAAGTTGTTTTTAGACCTGTGAAGATTATACCTAAAAGAGGAAACAAACGGACTTTGACCTGAAGTTAGTTCGCCAATTAATGTGAGCTCTCGTTTTCCTGACAGTGGCTAGCTAGGCTTGCTAGTTGTATCATTGTCCTTCGCCTCCTGCGAACGTTAACTGGCCCCAGTTTAGGGACTTAGTTCACCCCCTCCTCCTCTGGACTACATCTTCACCCCCTCCCCTCTTCACCTGAGAACAGCTCCCATGCATCTCCCGTGGACACCTGATCGCATAATCCCTCAACATCGGGACCTCTCCACAGACCTCCGTCCTGGCTGCATCAGAATCCTCACGTCCTCCTCTGAGCTCCAACCCCGGGCAACATTGGTACCATTAGTTTAGGATTAGGTAGGGACTTAGTATAGTTAGATAGGACATATTTAGTATAGGATTTAGTGAGGCAATTGTGCATTGTTTTGTTTGTCGTGTAATAAATGTTTATGTTGTTCCCTTTATATCCTTGTCCCTCCCCTGTTATTTAGTGAGAGTCCACAGCATCTTTGTCCATAGTAAGGGACGCCAGGGAGCGGTGGCTAGCACCCTACTGCACATATGTCAGAGTCAAGGCCCGCGGGCCACATCCGGCCCGCGAGAAGGTTTTTTACGGCCCCTGGGATGATCTTGATTTATTATTAGAACCGGCCCGCAGACCGCAGCAAGCCGGCAGCCCGCAGATCTTTTACACGCACCAATACTACATTTCCCACAATGCAACGGTGACGCACCGAGCAGTAGGCTGCTTCATTTCAATATTTATTAGCACAGCAGTCGTTAGCATAACAGTAAAATTAACTTTCAGATACCCATCAAAAATGGCAAAACGGAAGGTGGACACTGAGAACCGGGGGTTTCAAACAAGGTGGGAGTCGGAGTATATGTTCACGGAGGCAGCTGGAAAACCTGTGTGTCTTCTGTGTGGAGAAAGTGTGGCGGTACTGAAAGAGTATAATCTGAGACGACATTATGAAACGAAACACCCGGACAAAAACAAGAATATGGACATGGAACAAAGGCTACAGAAGGCCGAGGAATTAAAACGATATTTTAAAAATATTTCAGTTGAGTGGATGATAGAAAATTGCTATTATTATTTTTTTCTTTGAAGTAAATTTAGCCCACTTTTGCTAAAATAGAAAATATAGGCTACTGATGGTGCCTTGAATAATACCGGTTTCTTTCATTTAATGTTCATGTTATGGGGATTTTTATATAAAGGAAATTTGTCTTTTGTGTCTGTTGAAAATTAAAGATTACTGACAGAGCCATAAGAAAATATTGCTTTATTTATCTGATCATATTGGAATATATTTGTTAGGTTTTCAGTAGGTTCAATTAGGTTCACTAGACTATATGCGTCATTTAAAAAATTTTCAATGAACATTCGATCAGTCCGGCCCTCGGCTTGTAGCTAAATTTTTTATTTGGCCCTCCGTCCATTTGACTTTGACACCCCTGCCCTACTGTATCTTACAGTTCTTAGTTAAATTGTGGTCCTACGCTACACCCGAGTTAAAAAAAAAGGAAAATGAACAAATGTGACAGTACGGTTATTTTGAAGCGATTAATTGAATTTACAGATGGGAAAAAAAAACATATCATGATACGTTATCGTGATATGAAATCACTCATACCGTGATAATAGATTTTGTTCATACTGCCAAACACTAATGCGCGGTGAAAATTGGAACCATGGAAACAGACTTCTTCCCCCAAAGTAGAGGGGTAAAGCAGGGCTGCAGTATCAGCCCCACCCTCTTCAATATCTATATTGATGATTTGGCCAAATCCCTGGAAAAGTCAGACATCCCTGGTCTCACCCTCTCTAACGAACAAGTCAAGTGCTTATTTTTTGCAGACAATCTAATCCTGCTCGCTAGGGCTGCACGATATATCGTTTGAGCATCGTCATTGTTATGTGTGTGTGTGCAATAGTCACATGGCAGAGCCTGTGATGTCGGATGTGAATGAACTTAATTTCAAGGGTAGCTGACTGAGATACACTGCATGTGACTCTGCATGTGCTGTGCAGCGATCCACCAATCACATTCATTCTTTAGTCAGTTGCCAATGAGACTACCCTGCCAGCTGTCAATCAAAATCAGAGAGGAGGAAACCACGCCCCTGCACATGGGGTGAGTAGCAGGCACTACTGGAGTTGAGCAAAGAAACGCGTGTCCGCTGAGAATTACTTTCGGAACATTACTCATCACTTTTTAGCCCCACAAATAAGAATTGTATGGGTTTTAAATTGTACATTTCCGTGCACCACTTTACTAAGCAGTGCGCGTTTTGTGAGGTGCATGCAATTCTCGGAGGACGTGTTTCTCAGCACAACCCCGGTGGTAACAACAACAACAACAACGATCGCAAACTGAGCAACAAACAGAGAAAACCACCGAGGATGAAGACTTGTTGGCAAAAAGAAAAGGAAAGTCAGTTATCTGGAATTATTTCGGTTAAAAGAAGGATGATGTCGACCAAAACACGTGTTCTGTGATCATCTGTCGCCACAATAACGTCCCAGCACAATAAAAGCTAAAAATATCTCTGAGACAGACAGAAGCCATTCTACTAACATTCACAAAAAGAGGTAAGATCAGTGCAGGTTAACTGTCCTCAAGATTTCAGCAGTGCAGCGTAACATAACAAGTGCTATTCAGGTCATCTGGTGAAAATTCCTCTATTTTTTAATATTGCAATATATATCGCAGGGTTGAAAAAAATCGCAATGTTAGTTTTTTCCAATATCGTGGAGCCTTACTGCTCGCTCTATCTAAAGAGGCTCTACAAAAACAATTAGATCATCTGCAAAGGTTCTGTCAGACCTGGGCCCTTACTGTTAACCCAGAGAAGACAAGAGTCATGGTCTTCTAGAAATGACCAGGGGTCCGTTTCACGTAGGTGGTTCAACAAACTCTGAGTTAAATCCTTAACTCTGAGTTGATCTACTCTGAGTTAGGAAACTCTGAGTTTCCGGTTTCACAACACCTGATTTGAGACGGTTTTAACAACTCCGAGTAGTTTGACCTGGAGTTAAGCACGTGCACGCCAGACATAAACAGCCAGCATCTGTGGAGCGCAGATTCAATGATCAACCAATGGAAACAGGGAGAAGGAGGGGGCAGCAGCAAGCCAACAGCGAATTACAGCACGTTTTTAAAAGAAAGTGCAATACAGCAGCAGCTGCAAAGGAGAGGGAGGGGGCATGGGAGGAAATCGCTGCTCGCGTCAATGCGTAACTTTAAATCTAGTCTCGTGCAATCACAATGACAGACTGTTGCAGGGAAACTGCTTGAATCATTTTGATCATAATTTACATTGTCAAGTAAGTATTAAGTGGTAGTTTGATCCCTTAGAAAATTCTCTTTTCACACTCAAAAATGAATTTTACTCTCTTATGATGTTCCGTTAAATGATTAGGAATATTAAACTAACTCTCAGTATGTATATGTACATATATTAAACTAACACACACTACACTCAATATTAGACTTTCACTCAGCAAACAGAAAGAGGGCAGATGCCAGAAAAACGGGTGGTGGCCCAGCAGCCCCACCTTTAACGGAGGTAGAGGACTGTTAAAGGTGGGGCTGCTGGACCACCACCCGTTTTTGTGTTAGTTTAATATTCCTAATCATTTAACGGAACATAATAAGAGAGTAAAATTCAGTTTTGAGTGTGAAAAGAGCATTTTTAAGGGATCAAACTGCCACTTAATACTTACTTGACAATGTAAAACATGATCAAAATGAGAAAATGCCGATGTCTCACCTGAAACTCTGGGTTTACTGAGTTAAACCTGCTCCCGAGCAGGTTAGGTTCACGAAGTCTGTTACTGTGGTAACTGACCGCGAGGTTGAGTTACCTCTCTTTGTGAAACAGGTTAGAGTTACCCCTCTCTCCCTGGTTTAACTAACCCTCCTTTGTGAAACGGAAAACTCAGAGTTTCCCTGATTTTAGGGTTAACAAACTCGGAGTTTCCCTTAAACCTGCTACGTGAAACGGACCCCAGGTGACATAAGACCAACACAGATTTTTCCTGGACTCTACAGACATACAACACACACAGCTACACATACCTCTGACAAAACATCACATCTACACGAAATTTCAATCCACTCATTAACGACCTGCAAGACAAGGGCAGAAGAGCCTTCTGGTCTATTAAAAAATCTTCACATGTTAATATTCCAGCCAGAATCTGGATCAAAATATTCTGTAATCCAGTCTGTAATTGAACCCATTATATCATATGGTAGTGAATTGTGGGGTCCTCTTGTAAACCAAGACTTTGAGAAATGGGACAAACACCCATTGGAAAGTCTGCACACAGAGATTTGTAAAAGCATTCTTCAAGTCCACAGGAACACTCCCAATAACAGATCCAGAGCTGAATTAGGACAATTTCCCCTTTTAATTCAGATCCAAAAAAGGCCAATCAAATTTTACCACTACCTCAAAGCAAGCCACCCCAGCTCCTACCACTACAAAGCCCTGCAGAGCCAAGAGGAGAGCACAGACAGAAGTCCCCTCAGCCAGCTGGTTCACAAGCTCAGCTTCACCAACACCGAGCACCAAGACCGCCCTCACACAATCCCCCCCCAAATTATACAAAAACAATTACACAATTGGACATTTACAATCCAAACCCAAAGCAAACTTCAATGCTATCTGGCCCTAAACAGACAATACTACATGGCAGATTACCCGAGTTCAGTAACTGACCCCAGACTGAAGAGAACCTGGACAATGTACAGACTCAGCAACCACAGCCTGGCCATAGAGAGCGGCCGCCACAGACCTGGCTGCCCAGAGAGGAGCAGCTGTGTCGGCTCTGTCCTCACACACAGCTGGAGACAAAGCAGCACTTCCTGTTACACTGTGACACACACACATATCAGGACACACACATATACTAAACACACACACATAACACCCAACTTCACCCAACTCACAGACCAGGAAAAGTTTAGACTAAGGCTGCACGATATTGGAAAAAACTAACATTGCGATTTTTTCAACCCTGCGATATATATTGCAATATTAAAAAATACAGGAATTTTCACCAGATGACCTGAATAGCACTTAATGTTATGCTGCACTGCTGAAATCTTGAGGACAGTTAACCTGCACTGATCTTACCTCTTTTTGTGAATGTTTATAGAATGGCTTTTGTCTGTCTCAGAGATATTTTTAGCTTTTATTGTGCTGGGACGTTATTGTGGCAACAGATGAGCACAGAAAGTGTTTTGGTCGACATTATCCGTCTTGTAACCGAAATAATTCCAGATAACTGACTTTCCTTTTCTTTTTGGCAACAAATCTCCATCTTCTGTGGTTTTCTCTGTTTGTTGCTCAGTTTGCGATCATTGTTGTTAACGGGGTTGTGCTGAGAAATGCATGTCCTCCGAGGATTGCATGCACCTCACAAAACGCGCACTGCTTATAGTAGAGTGGTCCACGGAAATGTACAATTTAAAACCCATACAGTTCTTATTTGTTGGGCTAAACAGTAATGAAGAATGTTCCAAAAGTAATTCTCAGCGGACACACGTCTCACTCCATGTGCAGGACATGTGCAGGGGTGGGTTTCCTCCTCTCTGATTTTGATTAACAGCTGGCAGGGTAGTCTGATTGGCAACTGAGAACTGAGTCTGATTGGCAACTGAGTAAAGAACGAAGATTGGTGGATCGCTGCACAGCACATGTAGAGTCACATGCAGTGTATCTCAGTCAGTTACCCTTGAAATTAACTGAGTTCATTCACCTCCGACATCGCAGGCTCTGCGATGTGACTATTGCGCACACATACATCGCGATGGCGATGCTCAAACGATATATCGTGCAGGCCTAGTTTAGACATCTCTTAGGAGAACAAAGGGCCACTGCTTTGAAGCAGTAAGATATGTGAAAACATGCCTTAAAGAAAGAGAAGAGCTGCTGAAAATAACCTGAACAACTGCTTCAAAGTTTTCTTTTTTTAACTAGAAACATGATACTGACACTATTTATTCATGTTATATTTCAAATTATTATTATTTTCATTGTTGTTGTTGTATTATTATGATTATTGTTATTACTGTTATTGTTATTACTGTTGTTGTTGTTACTGTTGTGGTAGGATTGTAATACTTTGTAATGCTTTGGCAATATTGTAATAACAGTCATGCCAATAAAGCTTATTGAAATTGAAAAAAAATTGAGAGAGATAGAGAGAGAAAGGGAGAGAGAGAGAGAGAGAGAGAGAGAAAGGGACAGGGAGAGAGAAAGAAGCTGCGTTTCCATTACATAAAAGCAAAATAAAAGCGATGTTTATCAAATTTCGACAAAGTACAATTGCGATTTGCGGGTGTTTCCATTGAATGGTGTTCAGTGCATAAGCGAGCCGTCTGCCTCTCGCGAGCCGTGTTTAAATGGCCGTTGCCTAGCAACGAGGTAAACTTCCTGCCCGTGCGACCTCGTATTCCTTAAGCCTTTTTGCACACCAACATGGACGAGACACAAAACAATTTTCGTTTTGGAGCAGCTATTTCTGTGACTATTACTGCTGTTGCCGCTGCTGTCATCAGAAGACGAAGGCAGCGGGTGATAATTCAAAGGCAAAGCTCGTATGTATGGGAGCGAACACGGATGAGCGATTTCTGGGAGAGGATCGTTAATGAGGAATTCACAGACGAATTGTGGATTCAAAACTTCAGAAAAATACAAATACAATTCAAAACTTCCGAAATAACTCCGTCTCCTCCCCCGTCCACATATACCGTGCCATCTACGCTTGAAATGAACTGGTCACTTGACCCGCTACGTCACGTCCGGTGACAGAGAATTGCGAGAAAAGTGTTTCCATTACACTTTTGCGATATACTTCTATATCGACACTTCTGAAAAACCACCTCATGAGAGCGTAAAAACTTTTTAGCGATATTAGAGAGGTTTTTCGAAATGTAGGTGTTTCCATTACCAGTTTTCTATTGCGATATTTACGTTTTGCGCAAATCTATGGGTAATGGAAACGCAGCTAGAGAGAGAGCCCAGCACGTGGCTGGATGGAAGTACACATCGCCTTGGTAACTCGTACTTCCTGTTTTACAGCAGTCTATAGCTGCGTCCGAATTGCCAAGTAGTAGTCGAAGTAGTAGTCGAAGTAGTATCTAGCATGTCCGAATTGGCCACCGGAGCGAGTAGCATGCTACTTCAGATACAACTTCAGATGCTAGACACGCCCACATTGTAGGTTGGTCTCGGTGCATCCTACGGGCATGCTACTGACCCAAAATGCACCGCGGGCTTCTTCTTCGTCCTCTTAAAAGTTGTAGAAGCGCATGTGATGCTAGCGCCACCAGCTGCTCTGCCTATTTAAAAGTGTCGCGAACGCCGGCTGGCCACAGCAGCGCGCACCATGTCGGAGCAGCAGCAGCAGCAGCAGGCGGGACCGCAGCAGTACAGATGTAAGTTTCATGTAACTTCACACACTGTCCTAAAAAATGTCCGGTTGTATCTCTTTGTCATGTCATGGTGTCATATTTGCCCAAGTAATCATTTTATGAGCAAGTGGCGACATCATGGAGGTAAAGCTCACTTATTCCATCATTAAACTGCACAGCTGCAGTACTACAGCCAGGCCCGCAGATGAGGGGCTTCAGTTACCACTGTCTGCACGGGCGCAGTACCTACTCTCTGCCTGCGGGGTCGTCTTTCCCCACCGCTCGTCTAGTGTGTCCGAATTGGGCCAACGTATTTAGTATGTAGGAGTAGGATCTAGCAGTAGCACGTAGCAGTAGCATGTAGTATCCGAGCGGGCAGTTCGGACGCAGCATATTATTCTGATACAACAAGCATCACACACACACACACACACACACACACACACACACACACACACACTCTAGACGATAAAGGTGTGTGTGTGTGTGTGTGTGTGTGTGTGTGTGTGTGTGTGTGTGTGTGTGTGGCCTCAGGCCTCAGCTCTGTATGAACCAGTGTGATACAGAGAGAAGCCGAGGAGCTCACATATTACAGTATGTATCTCAGTGTGGTGTGTGAGCATGTCACAATGTCACACAGAGCTGGCTGACTGGTCACATGACCCTGCCTGAGCAGAACAGTGACCCTGTTCCTTGTCTAACTGGTTTTAGCTCATGCAGGATTTGAAACAAACACATTCTTCATTTTGTATGTCACACTCAAAATCAATGTTTTGTGATAGGTTTGTTATAATATTGATGATGACGATGCCAGTGATCACAGAACATTGATTTTGAGTGTGACATACAAAATGAAGAATGTGTTTGTTTCAAATCCTGCATGAGCTAAAACCAGTTAGACAAGGAACCGGGTCACTGTTCTGCTCAGGCAGGGTCATGTGACCATGTAGTTACTGTAAGACTGGTTTGTGCTCAAGTCCTCGTTTTTTCTGTAGAGCTCCGTTTTTAAAAGTTATTAGGGGGTTTATGTTTTCTTTGATTGACACCTGATACGGCCTATGGGCGTTCAAGGATTGCGTAGCTCACCCGGGGGGATACGCTGTTTGAGCTGAGCGTCATCACAGTGACTCTCGGCGACTGCACAGCCGAATGCGCGCATCGCTACTGCGCAGCGCTGGTTTCAGGAAATGAAGAAAAATCCCGGAAATATCGAGAGCTTTTTGGCTTCAAATCCGTATACAGGTGGTAGGCGGAACCATGTTGTCCATAGTATATACAGTCTATGAAGCAATTAAGCTCCACTCCGCTGCGCTCAAGCCAAGCAGCCTGCTGCGTCATCGGCCTGCCTCACACCATAAGCGCAAAATGAAGTGTGCCACCTTTATCTAAATCAAAATACTCCCAATCTTTGCTCTTTATTCTCACCTACATCCCTCTGGCTGATCGCATGTGTTGATTCACTCTGAGGAAGTTAACCCACGATGCCATGCATGCTGCAGGCCAGTGCTGCGAGCCCAGAACAGCGAGCCAGGCAGTAAGAATCGCAAGCAAATGATCCGCACATTTTGGCTTGTTTAATGCACACTTTTATTAAGACATGACGGTAAAAACGTAGTTTTTAAAAAAAGAAGCTTTTTTCTATTTTTCCCCTTTTCTTTTTTTTATTTTATAGAATAAACAAATATTATTTACTAACTGGATAGTAAGGACAGCCCTGTTTAAGTTTTAATAGTAAGTTGCCTATTTGTTTTCCCAGGATTATATTATACTCGTACTTTAATTTAAGAATTGTATTCTAATCTGACTGGAGTAGTGAATTTTGGTAGACCTGTTCAGCAATTTGTAGCTCTTTCTCAATCTCTTGTAATCTGCTTTGTTTAGCCCTTTTCAGTGTTTCTTCATAGGAAATAATTTGTCCTCTAATATACACTTTAAGAGTTTCCCACAGTGTTGTATCATTCACCTCCCTGTTGTCATTGGTCTCAAGGAACAAAGATATGTGGGTAGTGATGTGTGTTCTAAAAGCCTTATCTTCAAGAAGATAGGGATTAAAATGCCAACTATAGGCTTGTCTAGGCGAGCTCAATTTAAGATTAATAGCAACTGGACTGTGATCAGATATTATTGGGTCAATGACGTATAAGGTTTTTTTCAACATGCCAATTTTAAAATACCAAAAATAAGAATATCTTTTGCAACAGTTCAAACACTAAGGATGTTATGTATACAAAAAATAATGTAAAAATTTTAAATCAGGCTATTTAAGTGTTTTTTCATATAGATGAATTGCCTGTGGCCTTAAAAAATATCATTTGGTGCGACCATCATTTATCTCAAAATTATTACATTTTATCAACATACTGCATAGTTTTTTACAGATTGTCAGTAATATCAAGTACATAGGAACAAAGCGTTTGCATCTTATTTGAGTTTTTGTTAATAATGATCTCATATATTAGCTCTATTATGTCACAGTTGCTATATTAAATGTAGTTAACTGACTACATTTTTCTTTAAATTGCATAATACTGATAAAAATGTTTTGAAACTACCTTTCATGTGAGCATATTGTTTCAGGTATTAATGTCTCAGTTACAGAAATTAGATATTTTAGTTTGTATTTGATACAATTAATGTTATTATTGGTCGCACCACATGATTGGTGGTCGCGCCAAATGACCGAAAGACCTTGTATCATTAAAAATCTATTTAAAGAGACCTATGAACAATTAATTTCATGCAAATTTTATATTCAAACCAATTTTTATTAACATTTCAAACATGAAAACAAACATTTCATTTCATTTTTTTGACAAAAATTTAACTCTGTGTGTGTGTGGCCCAGAGGCCTGTACTATGTAGCTGGATTAACACACCCAGAATAACTCTGCCGCAACTTGCTCAACTTCACCGGATCTCCGTAATCCTGATCAGCTGTACTACAAGGCAGGATATCAACTCACTAACTAAATTCAGTTGTGGTCAGTCTAGACCTGTGAGTAGTACTGCAACATTATAACAGTGAGGAGCAGGACAGCCACAGCTGCTAAAAGCCGGAGGGACTGCTGGCAAAAAAATTATCGATTGTGTAAATTACATTTGTGCGTTCATAAATTTATGGCCCCCTAATATGTTGTCATGCAGCGTGTGTGATTACCTCCATCATTGACCTCATTATTTCAGATACAACAGCAGTGGGGAAAAGAGTACGTGGGAGCAAATAAAAATAAATCTAAAAACATTCTTTTAAAGTAGTTTGTACGTTTATTGGAAGATTTTATTCGTACATATTTCAACGCGTTAACAGTGATTTCCTCACATTGCCTTTTTTTCTTTTTTCTCCATCATCTGATGGTCACATATCATCTGCAGACACATTTGGGGTAAAGAGGAGTTTTCTAATCTGCTTCAATAAATTCTGAATGATGACTAATATGCCGTATGAAACTGGAACTTGGACCTTGGCAAATATTAGTGCATTGCTGAGACTTCATGCTACCTGAATATTGAGGCCGTCCAAGGAAAACCTGTTACATTCATAGAGAATGTCATCCACTCAGGTAAATCAAACAGATTTGAGCGATCATGAATATAACGCTCTTGGCGAAGCGCTCCTCTCACTATCTGTGCAATGATGTCCCTGGGATCCAGCAAAAGTGGGCAAGCCATTTTCCAAGAGATCTGATTGGTCAGTGGGCAGTCTTTTATACCTGCTGAGATCTTATCCTGAAACATAACCTGCTCCAGAGCAGGTCTGGTGTTCCGCGTAACTTACCGGGGCCACGGACCTGGATAGAAAGAAATCCACCCTCATCGTGCGGTAAACCCAAGAGTTATTCCAGAAATTATCTCGCTAAGATCAAATCCAGCTTCTTAGTACAGGCCTCAGGCCTTTTTAAACTTTGCCCAATCTTGGCCCAATATTTGACCAGTCTTCGCATGAACAACATGCTGCGGGGTCAGAGTTGACACGCTGCCTATGGCGAGTGCTTTTAACTTTGCTTGGCAGTGGCATCTGGTAAAATAAATTAAAATGACTTAAATAGATACATGAAAATTAATAGATTGCTAACAACGGCATAGATACCTAAGTGAATGCATGCTTTTGATTTTTTATTTTTTTATTTTGTACAGATGAACCAACCATTATTTCTGAAATACTAGCAAAATGACTCATCAAATAAAAAAATATTCAAAATAATACTAAAAATCAAGTACTTAGTGTTTATCAATCATCAATTGAATATAAAAAGCGTAAATACTGCCAATCAAGGGCATATATCTATGATGGAAAACAATCTGCAGTGGTCGCACCACATGACATTTTCAAGTTCAGAGGGGCAGAGGAAAGCCTATCTTAACATGGGTCCAATTAAAATCAAAATCAGATCAAAAAATAAGATCAAACACTTTTCAAAAATAAAATAAAAAATCGGATCATCCATGTTCGGTCCATATATATTGACTAGTTTAACAGGAAATGAACAGATTTGCTCAGTTACAGTTATAAACCTACCATTCGAGTCAGTTGTTGATGATTGAAATCAAAAAGGCAAAGTCTTGCGGAAGAGAATGGCAAAACCTCAGGCTTTTGATGCAAAAGGTGACTGATAGACCTATGAGATCCAATTAGCCCTAAGTTTCCTACGCTGGATAGCTTTGACTGGGGCTTCTTATAAAAATATAATGTCAGATTTCATTGATTTCAAGAATGAAAAACTTTGCCGCATTAAACTGGATGACCTAAACCACGTACATTCCAAGAGACCAAGGACATGAAATCCAGAGCATTATTCACATATGGTACCTTTTTCATTACAGTGAGAAACAAACTTAACATTCAGTCTGGCAGCCAGTCTTAAACAAAAAACAATAACATGAACAGTTAACAGATACCCCAGCAAACCCCCCACCCAAAGCTTCCCCAAACGAAGCATAGCAATGCTCATCCACATCCAGGACCACCGGTCAAGAAAATACACTACAGGCCAAAAGTTTGGAAGCAAGATCAGATTTGTATAAAAAAAGATTATAGTTTCATATATATAATTTGCAACACAATAAACATGACTATTGTGTAAAGAGTAACTTATCAGAATACATTTTGACCATAATTATTAGGTATTTGAGTTAGTGCTGGGCGACAGGACGATAGATATCGTGGGCACGATAGAAAATGTCTATCGTGCCATTTCTATTTTTATCGTTTTGAGCGATAGGCTGTATTTTATCCATAGGGCTTGTGCCATCAGATGATTCATAGTAACAACAACAATAATTGCACATTCAGTAAGTGTATTTGGTGCCAAACGGGAAAGAAAATATTTTCTTACAAAGAAAAGGATGCGTTGACATGTAGGCTCGCATTTCTCTTTCGATTTTGCGACATGACGCCGCTTTACGTTCCCTCTTCGTGTCCAGCGTCTCCCACGGTTGCGGGTTACCTGGGTAACACACGTGAGGGGATCATTGTAAGCAGTGCTTAATTTGTGCCGGAGCAAGCCGGAGCGCGCTCCGGGACCTCTTTTGATCGGATCCGGGACCTATTTCAGCCGCTCCGGCACCTGTTTCATCTGCTCCAGGACCTTCCCTGTAGAGGATGACATTTTTCAGGAATTCCCGTGGGTCACGTGATTCCCGCGGGAATCCCATGGGATGGGAGTCATTTTTTAATTAATCCCTTGATCGGGACGGGACGGGAAAAAAGGCAACGGGAGTGGGCAGGAGCGGGAACAACATTAAAAGATGATCATTTTCAGCCGTGTTAAACAACCAGATGAACAGGTGCGTCCATTTTTGTAGTCATCTCTCAGTGAGAGCCAACACTCTTGACCGCGCTAGCAACACAAAAGAACACAACAGTGGTTTGACTTCCTGTCAACTGGGAGCGCAGCTGCGCATTTCTACCCTTCAAGCCAGGAGCGAGGAAACGTAATTTTGTGACATTCTGTAGTTTTTCAATCATTTCTGGAGTCGTGGCGAATCAAATCACCTTACCTGTCTGCCCCTGATAGGTGAATAAAGCGCTCGGATTCATGCTCGGGTCTTGCTACATGCTTCAAGAGTAAAGTAAACAGAGAGGCAGAGAGCAGCTTTGGAGGAGAAACATTCAGCAGTGTGAACAACCTCTTCAAAAGAGCCCTAAAGACCAACTTTTTAATAAAGCCTTTGGTTAGCTTTCCTCTATGCTTTTACTACCTTGCTTCTTACATTGCAACTCTATATTCTTTATTTTTTTTATTCTTTTATGCTTTTTTTATGCCAATCTGTGACCAGGGTTTTTCCTGCGTTCAAAATTGCGTGGCGGCCGCCTCCACCTAATTTTGTGCCGCCCCCAGCCAGAGCGATTGATTTCGCTCATCACAGCTTAAAGCTCCAGCTGTGTTGATTGAGCGTATGATGTCCCTCTGCAGCAGCAACGTATTTTAACTGCAGTTGCAGCGTTGCGCCACTATAGAGGCGCTATATCAACAGCAGTGCACCTGAAAGACCTGAAGCATCTACCGAAGAAGAAACGGATCGAATCATGTTTTTTTTCCCGCTAGTTGGTGCTATCGGCGTCCTGATTTTCCCTGGCGGCTGGACCGAACAGGTAAATACTGCTTGTCTTTTTTGCATCCAAGCATGACATGTTTATTTAAAAAAAAGTTTTCTCCATTTTTAGCGTTGCAGTTATGACAGGCAAAATCAGCCAGTACTTTAAAAAGCGACCTCGCGAGGAGGAAAGTCAAGAGTCCAGGTGAAACACAGCAGAGAAAAAAAAGGAACAGGCAGTTAAAATGCTATAATTCATGGTGGTGACCATGTGGAAATTTGTGTCAGGTCTGAAAGTACTTCACAAGGGACTGGTGATCGCGAGGGTCAGAATGCAGGACAGGACGAGTTGGCGAGGCGAGGGTAATTAATTAATTAGTTTCCAATTAGGAGCATAACAACGCAAAACCAACGTGTACGTGGTTTTTATTCCTCTTTCCAGATCTTCTCAAAAACACAGAGCCAGTGGCTTTGACAAGCAATGGCTCAATCAATTTACCTGGCTCAGGCATACTGAGGAAGGCATGCACTGCTATTTATGCCAAAAGCACTGTGCCCCAACACAGCAGGCAATTGCTGCCTCCTTAGTGAGACAGCCATCAACCAACTACAGGCTGGACACATTAAAAAGACATGAGGTGACAGCCATTCACAAAGCAGCAGAAGAGAAGGAGAAGTATATTAAAGATGGTAGTACCTAAAAACACTCAACTAATAAAGTTACAAAAACTAAAATAACATAGTTTAGATAGTTTAAGAAATAATTGGTTGTCGTTTTTTTAGGGAGGACACTGCAACGTATACATATATATAATATATGATTGAAAACACTATCACTCTTCATGTCTGTATCAGAATAAAAACAAAAAATACTTAATGCATGATGAATTGTTTTGTTTAAGGTGAAGACACCTCTGTGGAACAGACTGAAGGAGAGGCACTTGGATGTCTGTTGTAAGGTGGCCGTTGATGGACCAGACCAGGAGGCCTTGGACTACAAGGAGTGCATGAGGAGGTTCTACAGAATGAAAAAGAGGAGGCTGAAATGTTCTGTCTGGTTGTGAGATGTGTGGATGAAGTGTACTTTCAATTTAAAGTTGCCAGCTGATTTGTGTATGTATATAGTTTTAATAAATGAATGCTTTAACATGATAATGGTCACACTCTTTTTTGAACTCTTAACTTAAAGTATGTTGCCTGTAAAAGAAAGTGAGTCAGTTGAATTTACAAATACATGCACGTCATGGCGCATGGTCAGGATGGTGCCACCTCTGCCTCAATTTGAGCCAGGAAAAACCCTGGTGACTGTCATTCTATTGTTTTTTTTATTGTTGCTGCTCTTTTTTTACTGTGCACTGTAGCACTTTGAGATTTTTTGTAAATGTAAAGTGCATTACAAATTAAATTCATTATTATTATTATTATTATTATTATGGAGTGCTTTGGCTCACACTATCGGCTTTTTCTGTGAGTGTTGAATAACTTTGGGTGAGCACAGACATGAACGCACTTCAGCCAAATTATTTATTCATTTTTCTAGTTTTAAGTGCTGGTCTTGTACTGGCACTGTACTAGGGCAGCTGTATACACTTTAATTTTTCATAGAACTGAAAGCATACCATAGCTATATCATGGTATATCGTTATCGTGATATAAAATTTCCACATCACCCAGCACTAATTTGAGTTATTGTTGCTTAGACTTCGCTTTCTTTAAAGTAACCTCCTCTGGCTTTAACAACAGCTTGGCATATACCAGGCATTCGTTCCACAAGTTTTCTATGGTATGTTCCAGGGACTGCATTCCAAGCTTTCTTAAGTTCATTAAAAAGAGACTGCTGATTTGTGGGACGCGTTTTTCTGACCGATCGATCCAATTCATCCTGCACAAGCTCAATTGGAGAAAGGTCTGGAGACTGAGGGGGCCAAACCATGTTTTAAAGAACACCTTCCTCTTCTTATTTGTCTTGGTAACCCTGACAGAGCTTGGCAGAGTGCTTAGGGTCATTGTCTTGCTGCAAAACAAACTTATGAGCCACAAGTCTGAGTCCAGATGGAACAGCATGATGCTGGAGGATGGAGTGGTTCTGTTCCTTCTTCATGATACCCTTTACTTCAAACAAATCTCCTACTCCATCACCTGCAAAACATCCCCATACCATGGAACTACCACCTCCATGCTGAATTGTGGGTGTAACATATGGTGCTTTCAGACATTCACCAGTTTGTCTGCGGACATAGACTCTGCATTTTGAATCAAACAGTTCAAACTTGTTTCTAGTCATCATAAGTCCAATTTTTGTGAGTTTTTGCCCACTCATATCTCTTTTTCTTGTTTAGTGGACAAAGTAGTGTTTTTTGCAGATATACAACCCTTCAGACCAGCCTTTCTCAAACATCATTTCACGGATGTCAGAGATATGGGTTTGGACCTTGTCCTGTTGATTTCCTCTGTCTTGCTGTTGTGCTGTCTTTTGCCGAGCTCTCTTACTGGTGACAATACCATGTTTATCCTTTGCTTTTGTAGTAACTCTCTTTCGTCCAGGTCTTTTTCTATCATCATAACTTCAAGGTTCCTCTAGTCTCTTCAGAGTGTAGTGGACTCCTTTGTTAAACACCTTTAGGCGTTTTGCAATTTCTCTTTCTGTGTATCCTTCTTTCCTCAATGTACAAATCTGTACTTTTGTTTCTTTACTCAGTGGCTTCTTTCTAGCCATTTTGCGGTAGTTTGAACACAGTTGAGATTTATTAGGATTTTTGTATGCAGACTCTCAAAAGCCAAAAAGTTTAAGTGAATAATCCAACTGTGATTTGTTTTTGGTTTTTTTTGCTTTTGCATTGAAGTTGTGACTCTTGCAAATGTTTTCAACCCTAAAACTTAGCCCTTATTATCTTTTGCTGACATTTAGCAATGATCTGTTAACATCAATGTATAAATGGAGTAAAATGGGGCATTTCCATGAAAGCAACATCTGATCATGGAGTAAATACATCCCAAAATACATAAAACTCATGCTGGGTTTTAATAAAAAGCATTGTGAACAAAAACTTGAAGTTACTCCCAACTGTTCGGCCTGTAATGGCCTTGCTTCCAAACTTTTGGCCTGTGGTGTACCTCTACCTAACCACCCCACATTAGCACACAGAGTAAAACAAAGTGAATTTAGCATTGAAAACAAAAACGCAGAGGTAAACGTTTGCTTAGAACACATAGACTATTTTCCTCTATTTTTAGAAAAGTGGGCTTTCACAATGAGGCTCAGACTTTTGGTTTACAAAAGCTTTAGCCTCATCCAGATTGTTAAATGATTTTACTTGTCCTTGGTTAGGCCTGTCACGATAACTAATTTTGCTGGACGATAATTGTGCTACAAATTATTGCCGATAAACGATATTATTGACGCCGTTTTTTAAATTATAGAAAATGATAATATATGGCATAATAATGCGAGTACACCATGTCAAAATTAATAAACTTTAATTTCCGCTGTCTGTCAGCGTGCACCATTTTGCGGTGTTTTGTTTATATTTGCTTTGCTTACCAAACGCTTCAGTAAGCGGTACTTGTCGGGACGATGGCTCCGCAGCACCTCCGGCGGTACTTTTTTTGCTCAGTTGGGAAAAATGGAGGGGATGATTGTGCTTCAGGTGCTCATGCATGTTCGTCGTATTCCCCTTCTTTGTCACCACAACTTTGGAACAAATACGACATATCGGCTCATCTGTATTTGTGGGCTCACCTCTTTCATTTGGTTTAAAGCCAAAATATTCCCACACTTGGGCTGTTGCGTTCGGTTTAGACACCAAAGCTGCCGTGTTCATTCAGTTTGCTTGCTTTTCTCTCACGATGCTCACTTGCAGCACTGTATCCAAAAGTCTGTGTCTGTGTGCCTGTGCGTGCCTACGAGTACCTGTGTTAGGGATCAGGTTAGACACAAACTCAGTCGGCCTCCCCTTCTCCTCACCCTCCAGGACACCAACAATTCTTATATTGTTGTGCCTGGATCTCCCTTCAAGATCCGACAGCCTAGCCCGCAACTTTTTATTCTCTTGTCGCAGTTCAGCTACTGAAGTTTCCACCGTGTGGATACGTTGCTCATGGTCTGCAGCCTGGCTCTGGGTAAGGCTGCACGATATAACGATATGTTTCGTCTAAACGATAGAAAATTTCTATCGGGATACATGAGCTCTATCGTTTCTATCGCGGTGTCGCAAAAACACGCTTTACGGCAGTGTTTTACGTCGTGACGCTCCATATACTGCATGCCCGCACGCGCTACTGCCACTGTGAAAAACACAAACAAGCATGGAGGAGCCGGGTTATTGTGGCGAAAGAGATGACAATTCTCGTGCATCAAACGCAGACGGAGGAGTTGCTGCCGAAACGGGGGACAACGTCAGTTGTGTGGTCGTGGTTTGGTTTTAAAAGGAGCGACACGGAGCAGACCGCTGTAGTTTTATTCTGAGTCAGCACATACATGTAGATCTATATCGATATACTCTGATCTATATCTGATCTGATGAGCGCGTTTGGACACCCCACCTGACCGAATTAACACAGCTGAAACCGCATTAAATTAAATATCCAGTAAACAGTCACCCATGATGAAGTTAACAAGATATTTAATTCGTCTCCCCGCTTATCCTCCTTCTTCCTCGCGCAGCTTGATAGGTGTTATGCCGTAGAATGCATCCCCTGCATCCCATCCACTCATTAGCTTCTTAAAGTGGAAAAAAAATTCATAAATCTCATATTTAAAAAAACACGAGTATTGGATCATGACAACATGTCAAATGGAGCAGCAAACTTTCGTTCTGTTTTTAGGTTTTTAAAAAAAGCACATAGAGAGGTGTATTTGCGTATTTAAACTGTACAGTTAGCTGTCATGGTAGAGAACATTATATTTTCGGGGCAGCAAATATTCCGAATCAGAGGGCCGTTGTTTTCGGCATATCTGAAAAGCCTGTATTAAATCATTAAAGGCACACGCTTTAGAATCAGTCCAACGGTAAGGAAAACTTGGATTATTCCGCCTTGTTATGTATCTTCAACCGCGCTCTCGTCAGGGGGGCATTCTACGGAAGGGGTACATTCTATGGCACAACACCTGACGTGTCTCCGTGTCCTGTTTCCATCCTGCTGCTGATGCGGTGGCACGGCTGATCAGATGATTTATTTTAATGATCAGATGAGTTATTTACTTTAAGCCTACATACGAATATTATATTTTATATAAACTATACATCAATTGAATTCACAAAAAATGTACTATATCGTGATGTATATCGTATTGGGATATAAAATGAGCTATATCGGGATATGACCAAAATCGTGCAGCCTTAGCTCTGGGTGGTAGTCAGTCGCTTAGTTAGCACCCGCTGGGCGGACATATTGTTCTGAAAATTCTGCTCAAACTTATAAAACCACTCGTTAAAAGACTGCAAAAGCATGTTTGACAATTTGACAATTTTGTTTGACAAGCGGGTGAAAGCTCGTCATCGCTTTCAGCCTGTGACTTCTCCTGTGACTTCTTGCTAGCTTGATTGCGGCTAGCATTAGCTGCGGTGTTGGCAAGTGGGCGTCCAACTCCTTTTCCACCTTGTGCATTTTCAGCAGATATTTTTGCGTTCCACTTAACAGTGGTATAATGACGAAATAAAGGACAACAGGTGTTCAAGAAAGTGGTTTTCAATAGGAAGATAAGGCATGCTACGAAGAGCTCTAAAAAACACAGTACACCACTCTCGTCTCCTTGCCCACCCTCTCATCATCCTATCGTCTTTAATTCTGTTACTGCTCACACTGACTCGAAAGGAGACAATAGCATCCCAGAATATGAGAGCAAGGGATGTAAAATTGTAAAAATCAAACAGTCTGTTTTTCTCTGTGTTTGACAGTGTCGCTCTCTCTGTCTCTCTGTCAGTCCCTCTCTCTCACTCTGTTTATCTGTCTCTGTGTCAGTCTTTCTGTCTGTCGGCCTTCCTCTCTCTTTATGTTAGTCTATGTTCGTCTTTTTGTCTGTCAGCCCCGCTCTCTCTCTCTCTCTATGTATATACATACAGACATATATATATATATATATATATATAGAGAGAGAGAGAGAGAGAGAGAGAGAGACATACAGACATATATATATATATATATATGTTTGTATGTCTCTGTCGCTCTCTCTGGGTCTGTCTGTCAGTCTCTGTGTTGTCTCCTCCTGCTCTGCTGTCACTCTCAAGCCTCCTCACCTCCCTTGCTCTGTATGTTTTGCCTCTCCACGCCGGCCCGTCACCCTCGGGTGGGCGGAGTAGCTTCATTCAGCCCTGCCTCATTATCTCATCAGGCACCTCAGGTATCAAACTAAACATGACCAGTTGTGCGTTCACCTATTCGAACCCAGTGACGTCAGGAACTCTGGGTGAGGCTCTGACAGCTCGGTGGCCCCGAAACCGGACGGTCAAACTGCCGTTCTTCCTGCCGGTCCGAACTGTAAACCGCCAGCTTTCTTCAACCCCAGCAGCTAGCAGCGTGCTAACAACATCAGGGCCACTGTCCTGTTTACTCACCGCAGACTGCAAACACTACTTTGGCACATTAGCGTCCTAGTTTGCTAAACCAGCAACCGCTTCAGCCCGGGTGTACTAACGAAAACAGTTTCCAAAACTATTCAACTTCCATAAGTCTACAAGTTAACTGACGTTGTTTAGGGTTCCTTCTAATGTGCGGACACTGTATCATTATGTCGCATTTACAACTATTTTGATTAAAATAAAAAAAAAAGTTAGTTCACCAGGACCCCCAGACTTAATAAAAAAATGCTCTGAAAAATGCCCTGCCAATTACGATGGTGAACGATGACAATGATCTTCTTACATGGGAATCAGGACAGGAGACTTTTTTTTTTTTTTTTGAGGGGAGGGGAGGGGGGCAAAAATTGTCACAACACCGGCCCTGACTGTTTTGTTCTGCAGAGCCGTTGAAGTTGGATATACCCTCTCCACGCCCCTGAAGTCAACAAAACGCACTCAAAGTTACTATAACCAGCTCGACGGGAGCCTGGCCAGTCCCCTGGACCGTCTGCTCACTTACCGGCCCTGGTGGTGTCCGTCAGGTCGTGGTTGGCAGCGCTCCGGGGAAACTCCTTCAGCTTCCTGCCGCTGAGGTTCAGGAACCCGGTGGCCGAGGCTTCGTCCAACGCCCGGTCAAGAGACCGGTTCCAGGGTGCCAGACCTGCCGGCCCTAGTCCGTTATTATTCCCCACTGAGACATTCCCGGTGCCACCGCCACCTCCAATTGTGAAATTGAGTCCGTTGTTGTCCGCAGACCCCAGCAACACCGAGGCCGCCATTATACTCTTCGGCTGGTTAGCCCTCAATGCTAACGGCTAACTCACCCACCCTAAATTTAAGAGAAGAGCATGCGCAGAGCGGCGCTAAGAGGGAAGGGGACCGGTCGGACAACAGATGATTACTTACCAACAACTCAGAAAGTGAGGGGGGGCGGGGGGGGGGTTGTATAAAATTACATATTCAAAAAAACGCAATAATAAAAATAATAATATAGTTTAACATAAACAAAACAAATAAAACTATGGAATTTTACACAGATATAATCCCTGTATCTTGATTTAAAGAAAAATCTTTTGAAGATGTCTAGAAGTACGACGGAGTATTAGGGCCACGTTAAAGAATAAAAGTACTTCTAGAAAATTAAGACATCGAGATTTAGGTCGTTAATTTACGAGAATAAGTCATCACTAACGAGAATGAAGTCGTACCAAAATCCTTACTTACAAGGATAAAGTCGTAATAAAATCATCCCTTACGAGAATAAAGTCGTAGTAAAATCATCCCTTACGAGAATAAAGTCGTAATCAACTACTACTACTCTGCTTATGATAATGTGGCGCTGATGTGCCAAGAGATTAAGTATCTCCTTTTTTGAGAAACATGTATTACATTTACACGAAATGCTCCATGGCTCTCATTTCAACAACTGTTATCTTAAACAACAGATTGGAATATTAGGACTTTATTCTGACTTTACTCTCGTAAGTGAATATTTTACTACGACTTTATTCTCGTAAGTAATTACTTTATCACGACTTTATTCTCGTTAGTAATGACTCTATTCTCGTAAATTTATGACTTTAATCTCGAAGTCTTAATTTTTTTCCCTAATGGGGCCCTAATACTCCGTCGTACACTAGCAAATAAGTCATCAATTTTATTAACATTTTGGCCAAATATTGCCAACACAAAATAAAATGGTCGACAAATTACCCTCTTTACATGTTACCACTTTTATTGCTTTACCGGTAAAATATTTAGGGCTCTCGAGCGCTGCATGTCTCCAAAATGTTTTATATTTATTGTGGTTTTGCTGTGTCCGAATTGCCCGCTCAATACTACATACTACTGCTACATACTACTGCTAGATCCTACTCCTACATACTAAACACGTTGGCCCAATTCGGACACACTAGACGAGCGGTGGGGAAAGACGACCCCCGCAGGCAGAGAGTAGATACTGCGCCCGATTTAGACTTTGAATGGTAATCGTGCAAGTGATGGATGCTGCTGAACTATATTCCTGCACTGCTTTAGAAATTCACAAAGTAGCTTTTACATTACTTTTGGCCTTCATTCACTCACGTGGTGAAGTTACATGAAACCTACATCTGTACTGCTGCGGTCCTGCCTGCTGCTGCTGCGGCTCCGCCATGGAGCGCGCTGCTGTGGGCGGCCGGCATTCGCGACGCATCTAAATAGGCAGCAGCTGGTGGCGCTAGCATCACATGCGCTTCTACAACTTTTAAGAGGACGAAGAAGAAGCCCACGGTGCATTTTGGGTCAGTAGCATGCCCGTAGGATGCACCGCGACCATCCTACAATGTGGGCGTGTCTAGTATCTGAAGTAGCATGCTACTCGTGCCAGTGGCCAATTCGGACATGTTACATACTACTTCGACTACTACTTGGCAATTCGGACGCAGCAAGGGAGAACATGCAAACTCCACACAGAGACACCCTGACCCGGATTTGAACCCAGGACCTTCTTGCTGTGAGGCAACAGTGCTAACCATTACACTACTGTGCTATATGTATACGTAGATGCCTCATTACGTGCTGAGTGCAGAGTAAGCCAGCATCGCCACCATATTGGATGGGTCTCCTCACTCTATGCTCGCACAAGAGCCATCAGTGGAGAACAAGCACGTATTTGTGCACTCTACAGTTGAAAAAATGACGCAATAGTGAAACCAAATCAAGTAGGATTACATTTCACAAGTAAGATTGAAAAATAATTTTAGTTATTTTTAATGTGTGACAGCGTTCTATATCGTAGCCACATCTCATCTCGGGCGGAAATTCCGAGAGTTATGATTGATATGGTTGGGCATTCCTACCTTTCTAAATGCACCGGAGTAGTGGTGGGCAAAACCGTTCATTTCAGTGAACCGGTCGTTCAGTAAAAAGACCCGTTCATTTCATTCATTTCGTTCATTTCGGTCAATCGGTCATTAGTCAGTCCGCTCGTTCATGTTGTTCACGTTCGTTCAGCGTCTGACTGCACTTCAGACTCAACAGCGCAACAACATGTGATCTTGAAATCTGAAGCATTACACCCCTCCGGATCTGACGTTGCGAGCGTCTCAGCTCCCCGGTCCGACGTTACGACCCCCCCGCGGTCCGACGCTGTGACCGCTGCACTCCCCACTTCCCACCCCCGGTCCAACGCTGCGATCGCGCTGCACTCCTTATAATATAAAATTATAGTAGGAGTAAAAAAATATATAAGGTTTTTACTGGTTTTTATTATTTTGAGGTGCATTCAAAACAATAATAAAAAGCACAAAATGTCAACAGACAGTGCAAATGCGTATCAATAGTTGTCTCTCTGCCTCTGGCTGCAGCAGCAGCTGTGTGCCTTTGTGTGTGTGTGACTGTCCCGCTCGCTCGGGCTCGGCTGTCGGCTCGTGCGGCGGCCAGTCAACTCGGTCTTTCAGTCAACTCGTTCATCGGTCTGGATCTTTCTTTCACTCGGTCTTTCAGTCAACTCGTTCATCCGTCTGGGTCTTTCGTTCACGCGGTCTTTCAGTCAACTCGTTCATCGTCTGGATCTTTCGTTCACTCTGTCTTTCAGTCAACTCGTTCATCCATCTGGGTCTTTCGTTCAACTCGGTCTTTCGTTCAACTCGGTCTTTCGTTCATTTAACCCGTTCTTTCAGTCAACTCGGTCATCCCGGTCTTTCAGTCAGCTCAGTAGTACTGCTGCTGCTTCTCTAAGCCCCACCCACACACAGAACGAGGCGCAACGATAGGATAAGACAGGCAAGCACGGAGATAGTCCCTCTTCAGCCAATCAAAAGAACTGAACGGACTGAATGGGTCATTTAGGGGGGGAGAACTAGTTCATTTCATTCAACAAAAAGAACTAGTTCTTTTGATCCGTTCGTTCAAGACCGACACACCACTACACCGGAGGTGCATGGGGGACCCATCCAAGATGGCGTCCGCGCTGATACTTGAGCTCAAATAGGCAACAGTCTACCTCTGTCTAAACAAGGCACCTGGTTCAGATGGCCTCACAGGAGATTTCTATGGGCATTTGTGGGAAGACATTTAGAAACGGTTACATCAATTTTGAGGAAATATTTGAAACCTGCACACTTCCACCTACAATGAAGCATGGGCTGATTATTCCTCAGCCTGGCAAAGATCCCAGGCTCATTGACAATAGAAGACCTATTACTCTAAGAAACTCTGACTTTATACTACTTGCCTACATCTTTACCGCCCATCCTCAGCTAGGAAACTCAAATCTTATAGCAGAAACACAATCTGGGTTTTTAAAAGGTAGATCAATTCACAACAACCAAAGATTGGTTATGGACATTATTGAATATGGAAATCATATTGAACAAGGTGGTTTTCTTCTCTTTTTAGATTTCTTTTTAGTGTTTGACTCTGTAGAGAACCAATTGATCTTCCAAGTTCATGAACAGTTAAGGGGTGTTCAGACCAAACGCGACCAGGTCGCGTCGCGTGGTGCCCTGGTGTGTTCACAACGGGTCCAAAGCTGCGGTCGCAGGTCGCGGCTGGTCGCGGCTGACCCACTTCTCCCACCTTCCTTCTCCCTCCTTTTCTCCCTCATATAAATATCCCGCAGCCCCTTCCAGCGCTTGCGGCACACACACACACACGTTGAAACATGTAGCCTAGCAAGCAGGGGAAGTTTGCTATGTTTTCAGAAAATAGTCTGCTCACTGAAATAAATAAACAAACGACCAGAAAGCCCGAAATCATGGGCCACCTTCGCCCATGCCTCCTCCTTGGACATGCGGTCCCGGTAAAACGCGCACCCCACGTCGTACAGGACTGGGTGATAACTCACGGCAGTGATAAACTGCTCCTCCATTGTGATTCTTCTTCTCCTCCTCCTTGCTTGTTTGCTGACGTCAACAGAGCCCTGATTGGCTGTCGCGGCTCGGAGTCGCGGATAGTCGCTCCCAAAGTTCAAATATTTGAACTTTGGGAGCCGACCTCGGCGACGCGACCTCAGCGACGCGACTTGGCGACCATGCGCGACCTGGTCGCCAAGTCTTCTTTACTCAGTAGATAGATTGAGTAACAAATAGGCTACGAAAACCTTCTATATCTACACTGTGTGCACAATTATTAGGCAAGTTGTATTTTTGATGATTAATTTTATGATTGAACAACTACAGAGCCCTCAGTCAATCCAAAATGTTAATAAACTTCAATCTGATTATTTCACAAAGTAAAACTGAGGTTTTGGCTTTCTAAGGAGAAAATCTGTGTGTGCACAATTATTGGGCAACTATTAGTGTACAGAATTATTATGCAACTAAATGAAAAACGAAAAATGTTCCCACATCACTTGTTTATTTTCATCTGTTTAAGTGAGAATAATAATCAAACAACTCAAAATTTACAAATAAACATTTCTGACATTTAAAAAAAAAAAGAAAAAAGAAAATCAGTGACCAATATAGCCACCCTTCTTTTCAATAACAGCCACAAGCCTTCCATTCATGGAGTCTGTCAGTTTCTTGATCTGCTGACAATCAACTTTTCGTGCTGCAGCAACCACAGCCTCCCAGACACTGTTCAGAGAGGTGTACTGTCTTCCTTCACTGTAAATCTCCCATTTGAGAAGGGCCCACAAGTTCTCAATAGGGTTTAGGTCAGGTGAGGAAGGGGGCCATGTCATCATTCTTTCATCTCTAAGGCCTTTATTGGCTAGCCATGCAGTGGAGTACTTTGATTCATGCGATGGAGCATTGTCCTGCATAAAAATCATGGTTTTCTTGAAAGATGCAGACTTTTGCCTGTACCACTGCTTGAAGAAAGTGTCCTCTAAAAACTGGCAGTAGGTTTGGGAGTTGAGTTTGAGTCCATCTTCAACCCGAAAAGGTCCAACTAACTCATCTTTAATAATACCAGCCCATACCAGTACCCCGCCTCCACCTTGCTGGCGTCTGAGTCGAAGTGGAGCTCTGTGCCCATTACTGATCCAGCCACGGGCCCATCCATCTGGTCCGTCAAGAGTCACTCTCATCTCATCAGTCCATAAAACCTTTGAAAAGTCTGTCTTGAGATATTTCTTGGCCCAGTCTTGACGTTTCAACTTGTGTCTCTTGTTCAGTGGTGGTCGGGTTTCAGCTTTTCTTACCTTGGCCATGTCTCTGAGCACAGAACACCTTGTACTTCTGGACACTCCAGGTAGGTTGCAGTTCTGGAAAATGACAGCACTGGAGGATAAGCGGTTCCTGGTGGCTTCATGTTTGTTTTTTTCTCAAATCGATGGCAGTTAATTTGCGTCTTTTCTTCTCAACACTTTTCTTGCGACCCTGTTGACTATTTGCAACAAAACGTTTGATGGTTCTGTGATCACACCGCAATATATTGGCAACTTGAAGAGTGCTGCATCCCTCTGAAAGGCTTTTCACAATTTTTGACTTTTCAGAGTCAGTTAAATCTCTTTTTTGGCCCATGTTGCCTGAGGAAAAGAAGCTGCCTAATAATTATGCACTCCTTGATATAGGGTGTTGAACTCCTTAGGCCACACCCTCCCTCGTTACACAAATACACATCACCTGATATGCTTAAAACCAATAATCATTCAGGTTTAAACAACTTGAAGTTGGAATATATGCATGAAAATAATAATATGGTCAAAATAATCACTTGCCTAATAATTGTGCACACAGTGTATAGTAATGGCAAACAGACAAAACACAGAAACAAAACAAACCAAGACTGAACAAAAATTCACTCCAAAAGGGAGGAAACATTCGTAGTCTGATCTTCTCTAATCTTCAGAGGAATAACTATGAAAATTTATAAACAAAAAACGCTCCAAAAGGAGGGAAACAAAAGGAGGCTACAAACTTAACTACACTGCACTCCTAAGCTAGAAACAACTGTAAGAAAACAAAGTCACTCCAAAAGGGAGGAAAAAACAACAAGGCTATGAAACAAATGCTAGATCTAGAAACTAAACAGGAAAAACTACAACAGAAAATCACTCTTCTAAAGAGGAAACAAGGATAATCAAAAATACAAACGTGGTTATCAGGCAAGGCTGTGAACATGAAGGCTGGAGGAATACAAATAAACGAGACACTCTGGCACAGGACAAAGGGAGAAGCAGACTATTGCTGCGTCCGAATTGCCAAGTAGTAGTCGAAGAAGTAGTCGAAGTAGTATGTAGCATGTCCGAATTGGCCACTGGAGCGAGTAGCATGCTACTTCAGATACTACTTCAGATACTAGACACGCCCACATTGTAGGATGCTCGCGGTGCATCCTACGGGCATGCTACTGACCCAAAATGCACCGCGGGCTTCTTCTTCGTCCTCTTAAAAGTTGTAGAAGCGCATGTGATGCTAGCACCACCAGCTGCTGCCTATTTAGATGCGTTGCGAACGCCGGCTGGCCACAGCAGCGCGCACCATGGCGGAGCAGCAGCAGCAGGCAGGACCGCATCAGTACAGATGTAAGTTTCATGTAACTTCGCACACTGTCCTAAAAAATGTGCGGTTGTATCTCTTTGTCATGTCATGGTGTCATATTTGCCCAAGGAATCATTTTATGAGCAAATATGTGGCGACATCATGGAGGTAAAGCTCACTTATTCCATCATTAAACTGCACAGCTACAGTAATCAGGCAGATCTCATTGAACAAATGATCACCACGTGAGTGAATGAAGGCTAAAAGTAATGGAAAAGCTACTTTGTGAATTTCTAAAGCGGTGCAGGAATATAATACAGCAGCATCCATCACTTGCACAATTACCATTCAAAGAGTCTAAAACGGGCGCAGTACCTACTCTCTGCCTTCGGGGGTCATCTTTCCCCACCGCTCGTCTAGTGTGTCCGAATTGGGCCAACGTGTTTAGTATGTAGGAGTAGGATCTAGCAGTAGTATGTAGCAGTAGCATGTAGTATGCGAGCGGGCAATTCGGACACAGCATACAAGACACATGCGGTTAATGGGGAACAGGTTGCAACAATCAGGGATCAGGGGAGACGTCAGACCGGTGACACAAGAGGAAGGGCAAGTGACCTGAAACGAGAGGAGAGTTATTTTTCAAAATAAAACATGAAAATGACAAGACAGAAAAACCAGGACAAGACACCCCTCACAGCGTTGTGACAGAACCCCTCCCTCTAGGGCCGACTCCCGACGGCCTGGCCCAGACGGGAGCCCCGTGACGAAGTCCATGGATATATCTGACCACGGTCTGGAGGGGATAGGGAGTGGCTGTAGTAGACCCATGCGGGACCCTGAGGACGTCTTGTTCCGAGCATAGACCGAACATGCCTCCACATACTCCCGAACCTCCAGCTCCATTGACGGCCACCAGGACCGCTGGGAGATGGCGAACATGGTTCTCCAAACTCCCGGATGGCATGAAAGCAGCGAGGTGTGAGCCCAGTAGATCACCTGTGGGCGCAACTCAACAGGTACAAACAGGCGATTATCAGGGCACCCACTAGGTGACGGGTCTCCACCATTAGCCTGCTTGACCTCCTCTTCTATCTGCCAAGTCACCGCTCCAACCACACGGGTCAGTGGAAGGATGGGTTCTGGTTCCTTGGCAACAGGCTCGGGGTCAAATAGTCTAGACAGGACGTCTGGTTTGACATTCCGGGACCCTGGCTTGTAAGAGATAGAAACGAGAAAATGGTTAAAAAACAGCGCCCACCTGGCCTGGCGAGAGTTGAGTCTCTTGGCTTTTCTGATATATTCTAGATTCTTGTGGTCAGTCCAGATGATAGGCGTTTCGAAGATCCAGTTTGGTGAACACCTTGGCCTGCTGAAGTTGATCAAAAACAGAGGACATGAGTGTAAGAGGGTAACGGTTTTTTACTGTGTTGTCATTGAGATCTTGAAGACTTAAAACAGGCAACTGGACTGTGTAGAGTTGAGACTCTAGACAGTCCAGTTGCCTGTTTTAAGTCTTCGAGATAACCATGACCTGGATGAATGAGAATCTACATGGACATGTCATTGAGAGGACTATAGTCTATGCATGGTCTAAGAGATCCATCCTTCTTGTCAACAAAAAAAAATGCAGCGCCAGCTGGAGAAGACGAGGGGCAGATAAGACCCGCTTTTAAAGATGTGTTGATATATTCTCTCATATCCTCTTTTTCAGGACCAGAAACAGAGCACAGCCGACCTTTAGGTATGGTGGATCCTGGAAGTAGGTCAATGGCATAGTCGTATGGGCGGTGTGGGGGAAGGGACATGGCTTTAGATTTGCTAAAAACCTCACGGAGATGGTGGTAGCAGGGGGGCACCGAGTTCTTTGGTGAGAGTACGTGAAACAGGCTTTGAAGCTTTGATTGTACTCACTGCTGTAGCTTGTTTGGCTGGACAGGTGACAACGAGATGACCAGCCTCACTGCAGTAGAAGCATCTCCCCTCCAGTAGTCGTTTGCGCCGTTCCTCCTGTGTTAGCCGTGCTCTGCCCAGCTGCGTGGGGACCCCCTCCACCCCGGCAGCGAGATGATTATACTGCTCCGGAGGGAAAGTGTGGGGAGCCGGCCAGTCCTGTGTCTGTGAACGAGAAACTCATTCGGTCCTTACCATAGACTGTATATAAGATGGACAGTCTGGTTCCGCCTTCCGCCTATATACAGATTTGAAGCCAAAAAGCTCTTGGTAATTCCAGGTTTTTCTCCACTTCCTTGAAACCAGAGCTGCGCAGTAGCGTTGTACGCAGTCGTTTTTGGCTGGGTGGGAGACTCGGAGCGATGACGCTCCGCTCAAAAAGTGCCCCCCCCCCCCCGGATGTCCTTCCAGCCTTTGTGTGCCGCTGCACAGCTGCGCATTTTGGGTGAGAGGCTGGACTCGCTTGGAGACGCAGCACGTCTTCAAAGAAAATAAAAGAAATCCAAAAACAGCAGACAGTCAGCTCAGGCTGTATGAGCGCATGATCTTTGAACTCACTAAAATCTGCAAACCAAACATTATAGTATTTAGAGACGAACTGATCCGCTCTGCTACAACAATCAAAAACATTAGAAATAAGAAAGCTGACAAAACTACAGCAGAGTATCAGGACAACATTGAGTTTTTTTTTTTTCTTTTAAGATTTAGAGATTAAAGTTGTAAATTTAGGAGAATAAAGTCATAAAGTAAATAAAGTCATAAAGCTGTTTTTGTGGAGGGGGAAATGACTGAAGCTAGTCATCTGCAGGGTTATCTGTGGATGTATCAGCGGGTCATTCAGAGAGTTTTTGTGGTTTCTGAAGAAACAATCCAACTGATGATCAACATTTGTGATCCAGAGGGAGTCGAGCTCCGACGAGCACCACGTCTCTGGCACCGGCGGTAACCTACACCTGCAGAGACACCAACATCTTATTATGGCATATGGATTCAAATCATAAACTAAAGCTCAATGTCATTCACGGATATTTACGGCTGCATAAAAGCCTCCACAAAACCAGTGATTGCCCTCAAGTACACCAGTTTTTTTTCCCGTGGAAAAGACGTATTTCTCATATATTCTTTTTTAAGTCTTTATACTTATGACAATGTGATGCTGATGTGCCAAAGGATGAAGTATCTCCTTGTTTGTGAAACCTATACTAAAGTACAGTTCCTTTAAATGCTTCATGGCCCTAATTTTAACAACTCATGACTTTGTTCTCATAAATTAATGACTTCAATCGCGTAAATTCACCACTCGCAGTCTTTAAAAAAATTTCTCAATATGGCCCTCATACTCTTTCATACAAAACAATCATTGGATGAATTGTGCTTGTATGTATCTACTATTTTGTGTCTGTGCAAGGTCACACAATTAAAAAATAAATGCTGCACGCTTATCCCAATGCGGTCTCTGAAATGAGACACAGCCAGAGTCTCTGCCTTGTCTCAGCCCACTCAGCTCCTGCGCTTTCTCCCGATCATCCGCTACTGGGTCGAAGGTCCGCGTTAGCGCTGCCTGGAAATCTGTTAGCGTGTTGCAGATCGGCTAGTTCCTGCCCTATTCTGCCGACGCCCAGGCTTTGGCACTCCCAGTTACGTGCGAGATCATGAATGCAATTTTGGACCGATCAGTGGGGAAAGCATGGGGGTTTAGGTAAAAATGAATAGATCAGTCTATGAGCAGGGCCTCAGGATATTGAATTACCTGGACAACTGGCTCATATGCGCTCGAACCGAGAAGCAGTGTTGTCGTCATGTCCAGATGTTGTTGGCGCATATCCAGTTTCTGGGTCTGCGCATCAATGAGGAAAAGTGCAGTCTGGCACCATCTCAGGCCACCCAGTTCTTAGGCATGCGGCTGGATACCAGGACGGGGTGGGTGACTTTGACTCAGGCCAGACAGGATTCCCTCAGGGACTGTCTAGACCGGTTTCACCTGGGGGCCGGGGTCACATGGAAGCTGTGACTCCGCCTTTTAGGGCTGATGGCCGCTACTGTGCAGGTGGTGCCACTGGCTCTCCTGCACATGCAGCCAGTTCAGCGGTACCTGTACGGCTTGGGGCTCTGCCCACAGAGGCATCTGCTTGTTACCAGGAGGTTGTGCACAACTCTCAGGTGGTGGAAGGTCCCAGAGAACTTGGCGGGAAGCAGCAGGCCGGGCCCAGTGCTGTGCCGCCAGGTTATTTCTGTGGATGCATCCCTCAAAGGGTGGGGGGCCATCCACGAAGGCAGAGGGACCAGTGGTCGTTGGGGGGGCCTGTGGCAGGGCCGCCATATCAACACCTTGGAACTGAGGGCAATCCACCTGGCCCTGGTGCATTTCCTCCCGGTACTGCAGGGCTGCCATGTGCTTGTAAGAACCGACAGCACCACGGCAGCTGCGTACATCAACAGACAGGGAGGCATGGGCTCTCTGCGCCTGTGCAGGATAGCACACAGACTGTGGACGTGGGCATACAAGCAGTTCCTGTCACTCAGGGCAATGCATGTGCCAGGAGTGGTGAATGTGGCAGCAGACCTCCTGTCCAGGAGGGGACCACATCCGGGGAACTTGAGACTGCATCCAGCAGTGGTGGAACAGATTTGGCACCGCTTTAGGGTAGCGGTGGACGATCTGTTTGCCTCGAGCGAGAATGCTCACTGCCCAATGTACTATTCTGTCGAGAGGGACATTCCTCCCCTGGGATGGCATCGCATATCTGCAAGAGCTCCTTGAGTCAGGTAAGTCAGGTTCCACCCTGAGAGGTGTGGTGGCAGCTATAAAAGCCTCTTGTGTCGGTGAGGCTAAGCTGTCTGCACAAGATGCTAGCCATATAGCACAGTTCCTCAAGGGGGCGCAGAGGCTGGTGCCACGCAGGAGGCCGACCATTCCGACTTGGGACCTGAACAGGGTCCTGTCAGCCTTGGGACAGGTGCCCTTTGAGCCCCTGGAAACCGTGAGCCTTCAGTGGCTGTCGATCAAGCTGGCCTTCCTCCTGGCGATTACAGCGGCTAGGAGAGTAGGGGAATTGCAGGTTTCCAGCCACAGCGTCTGGGGAAGCCGGTGTCTAAGGCGAGGCTTTCTCACTGGGTCGTGGAGGCAATCCACTGCGCATACAGTGAGACAGGTGGGCCATTGCCGGAGGGAGTGAGAGCGCACTCTACACGAGGCGTATCCACCTCCTGGGCCTTGTGGCATGGGGGTGCCCTTGCAGAGGTATGTGCAGCCGCCACATGGGCGACACCAAATACCTTTGCCAGGTTTTATAGCCTGAACATGGCCACCACTGCCTCCTTTGGGAAGCACGTGCTGGGGGCCATGTCATCCTGAACACTATCTACCGTGCCTAGCAGAGTGCAGGCTATCTGAGTGGCCTCTTCCTTTTACCCGGCCCTTGCGTCTGGCAGGGTTGGTGAGGCAGGAATTGTATACGTGGGGTGGCGGCACGTAACGTCTGGCGGGGTTGCTACCTTGTGTTTGTACATTTGTATATAGTTCTGTGGTGATTTTGTACACACTGTAAATTTCGTGCACCCGGGGTGGGGTTACGGTGTAACCCTGGTTCTCTGAGAATAGAGAATATCTCTCCACGTCAAGGCCACTCGGGACCCGTTTAAATCAGAATGAATCAGCTGATCCCTGCACAGCTGGGTCCATTTATAGGGCACAGGGAAGCCACGGTAGGCGTGGTGTGTCTTAAAGAAGTTTTCACGTCAGCTGCTAGAATGTCAGTAAATCCCATAACATATATTCTATATGTAGTGGAAAGATATTCTCTATTCTCAGAGAACCAGGGTTACACCGTAACCCCACGTTTCTAAAATTCCAGATACCGACTTTAAAATTATGAACAACATCTTTCCCGCAAAGGAACTACTCAGACCGCAATTTAATAAAGAAGACAACATGTGCACTTTTTGTGAAAATAATACTGGAACAATGGACCATATATTTTTCTCATTTAACATAACACAAACATTCTGGGTTAACATTCACAAATGGATTACACAAAAATTTGCAGTATTTCCACAATGTATTTCTCTAGATAATGTTACTTTTGGAATGTTACTACCAAATAAAAACTTGCCAAATATTTCATCCATAAGAATAAAGTTATGAGATCCTCCCCAAGATGTATTGTTTTCATAAAAGAATATAAAATGTATTTGAAATCTCTTAAAACGTTAACTGGTTTGAAGGAACAAAAGTTATTTGATAACTCAAAGAATTTTCCTTCTGATATGAGCAGCTAAAAATCTTTTAAAAAAGAAAGAAAACCCTTGTCTAGTTTTGCATAACATAAATTATTTTATTTTTTTATTTGCTTGTTGTTCTTCACGATCTACTTCATTTTATTGCCCTACTGTTTTTTTATATTTTTTCGTTTTCCCAGTCCAAACATGCATCATCGCTTTCCTATATTGTTACGTATTTCTCAGATATGTAATTTCAATATTGAAATTACTGTTATTTCAATATTGAATTTATTGTATTGAACTGATTCTGCTATGTTTGGAGTTATAATTTTGTTAATTCTGAAAAAAGCACAAAAAATCAATCAATAAATAAAAAGGCAATAGTCTATGAGGCGTCTATGTATACTATGTCTATGGCCCACTGGACGACGTGTCCACGTGGCAGCCATCTTAGCGGGGGCAACGTTCCTCGTCGAGGCATTAGAAGTACAATGAAAATAAATCATATCTTGCTCTTTTTTTTTTTTAATTGTCGTGCGGATTAATATGATTTCAAAGTCAAACCATGTGCTATTAATACAGAACATGAGTTTTAAATTTTTAATCAAATGTCCTGTATAGATAGCACATGTTTTGGTGTTGACAATAAAGTAAACCGCATAAATATTAGTTGATAAACAAGCAATTTATAATTCACCTTGTACATCTTGTGCTGCAGTGGAATGCTAGGAGCCTGATGGCTAATGGACAGGAGATGAAACACTATATAAGGAAGATGAAGATACAGCCAGATGTAGTGTGTTCAGGAGACATTTTTGAAACCTAACTTAGATTTTAAGGTTAGTGGGTATATGACTGTCAGGAGGGATAGGAGTGAAGAAGAAGCAAGGGGAGGGTGTGCAATATTTATTAGGCAGGGTATTTCATATAGGCTGATAGAAAGTGGGGAAGAGCAGGAATATATAGTGGTAGAGTTGTGGGAGGGAGGGGAGGTGGTGGTTATAGTTAACTACTATAACCCAGGGGGGAGGTTAATGTTTGTAGAGGTTTGAATTAGTGCTTGGTCACTTGAAATGGCTTACTCAGCTTGGCACTTAGTTACTTCCACAGGCAGTGTCTGCCGCTAGCCCAGCTACACAGGTCAGCAAAATCCACTCTGGAAACGTTTTTGTGGTAAAGAAAAAATATAAAATATCTTCTGGTTTATTTCTTACATCCAAGGATCCACAAAAATTATGAAGACTGGAGCTGACTAATATTAATACACTTGTTGTAACTAAACAGTAGCAGTAGCAGGTAAGAAAACCGTTTGCTCCTCTAGCTCCAAGCACTGACTGACAGCATCGTCCCTGTGTCTACCAAAACAAACGCACATGCGGTCTTAAAGGGGAAGCAGCCCTGTTATAAAAAAAACATTTACCAAATCACATGAAAGATGAATTTTAGCATATTTTTAACATTTTGACCACAATATGAACTTATAAATGAAATTATGTATTATTAAATCCTATATTTTTATACTGTCAACTTATTTATCTTTTTGAACACATTTCAATCATGTTAACTGTATTCATAACCATGAACTATTCTTCCGCCTCTACAGTTGGATAGGTTAGTTAGGATAAAAGGGGTTAGTAGACGAAAGGTTATCTGGTGCTCAGACTTTGATGCACATAACACTTTGTGGGGTGGGAAACACACAGATGTAGATGGTAGGGTAGTTGAGGAGCTAATGGAGGAGAGGGAATTAGTATGTTTAAATGATGGGAGGGGGACTAGAATAGATGTCAGAACAGGAAATGAGTCAGCTATAGATATTACATTGGTATCAGCGAGTTTAGCAGGAGTCAGTAAATGGGAAGTGTTGTCAGGTAGTGATCATGTGTACAGTAGGGGGAAGAGTGGAGGTGGGGGCGGGTAGGGGGCTCCGGAATTGGGTGTACAGTTAAGCAGAGTGGAATAAATTTAGGGAGGTGAGTGAGGGTCTACTGGAGGTAGTTGATACGAACAGGGATGTGGAAGTAGTTAACAATAGTGTTACAACAGCAATAACCACAGCAGCAACCCAAGCTATTCCGAGGAGCAGAAATGGAAGGACCAGGAAGTTAGTTCCATGGTGGTCAGAGGAGTGTAGCAAGGCAGTGAAGGCCCGAAATAAAGCATTCATAAAGATTAAGCAGAATCATACTATGGCAAGTCTGTTAGAGTATCAGAGAGCACAAGCATTGGTGAGGAGAGTAGTTAGACGCACAAAGAGGGAGAGTTGGAGGCAGTTTTGTAATGGTAGAGGGAGAACAACACCGGTAGGAGAAGTATGGGGTATGATAAGGAAGATGGGAGGGGAAAGGAGGGAGTGGGAATACCCTGTGATTACAGAGGAAGGAGAGACAGTAGTAAATGATAAGGAAAAGGCTGAGATGATAGCCAGGGCATTTGCAAAGGTGCATAGTGTAGACAATCTGACAGTGGAGGGGAAGAGGAGAAGAGAGATGACTCAGAGTAGATATCCAGGTGCTCTAGACAGGAGAAAGGATACAGGGGGGGAGATAGACACCAGATTTACTATGGCAGAGCTTGTGAGAGCGGTTAGGAAGGCAAAGCCTACAGCTCCAGGGGGAGATCAGGTAAGCTATGTAATGCTGAAAAATTTGGGGGAGAAGGGGATGAACAGGTTGTTAGAATTGTATAATAAGGTATGGGAGGAGGGAAGGCTACTGAGTGTATGGAAGGAAGCAGAGGGAGTACCGATTAGGAAGCCAGGTAAGGACCCATGCTCTCCTTCTAGCTACAGGCCAATAGCTTTGACCTCGAACATATGTAAAATTAGGGAGAGAATGGTGACGGAGAGGTTGACATATGTGCTTGAAAAGAGAGGTATGCTGGCGAGATGCCAGAGTGGATTTAGAAAAGGTAGGAACACAATGGACGTAGTGGTGAGACTAGAAAGTGAGGTGAGGAAGGCGCAGGCGAACAAGGAATCTGTAGTGGTAGTGTTTTTTGACATAGAGAAGGCATATGACATGATGTGGAAGGAAGGATTACTGATTAAATTGCAGGGGATGGGGATTGGGGGCAGAGTTTTTAATTGGGTAAAGGACTTTTTGAATGATAGGAAGATTCAAGTTAGAATAGGGTCAGAGGTATCTAGTAAGTATGAAGTAAGGAACGGCACTCCCCAGGGGAGCATAGTTAGCCCACTATTGTTTCTTATTATGATAAATGATGTTTTTTCAGAGGTACCAGCAGATAAAGGAAGCTCACTGTTCACAGATGACAGAGCACTGTGGAAGAGAGGTAGGAACACCAAGCATATAGTCACTAAGGTGCAGACGGCGATTGATGGGGTGACAGAGTGGGGATTAGATTGGGGGTGTAGGTTCTCAGTAGAGAAGACTCAGACTACAATTTTTACGGGGAAGAGGGTGGGAGTAGATGTGTCATTGAGTATGTATGGTAGGCAGCTGGAGAGGGTTGAGGCATTTAAGTATTTGGGGGTGGTATTTGATAAGAGGTTAACCTGGGCAGATCATATCAAGCGGGTAGAGGGAAAGTGCAGAAAAGTGTTGAATGTGATGAGGTGTCCTGCAGGCAGAGAATGGGGGGCGAGCTGTGATGCATTAAAAACAGTATATGTAGCTATGATATGGTCAGTTATAGATTATGGGTGTATAGTAAATGGATCAGCAGCAAAGTCTCTTCTAGGAAAGTTAGATACATTCCAGGCAAGTGCATTAAGGATCTGTAGTGGGGCCTTCCGGACATCACCAGTGGCTGCGGTACAGGTGGAGTTGGGTGAGATGCCACTATGCCTGAGGCGCAAACATCTCATTGCAAACTACTGGATTAGTTTGAAGGGCAGCAGTGGTACCCACCCCACAAAAGGAGTGATAGAGGAGTGTTGGGTGGATGGAAAAGGTAAGAGGGAGCATTTTGGTAGGATGGGGAATAGAATAGCAGCAGAGCTTGGGGTGGGTGGGATGGAGGTAGGCCTAACAGTAGTGTATCCAGCAATGCCGCCATGGAGAATGGTATGGCCAACAGTGGATTGGAGTGTAATGGGAAAGAAAAGGAAAGAGGGAGGACAGGTAGGCTTGGTTAGCGCAGTTAATCAAATCCTGAGGGAAGAATACAGCGGCTTTGTTCAGGTATACACAGATGGGGCAAAACAACCTGAGACGGGGGTGACAGGATTAGGGGTAGTGGTGCCATCGAGGGGAATTGAGATCAATCGAAGGACATCAGACGGTCTAGCGGTAAACACAGTGGAGATGTTGGGGGTGTTGATTGCACTGAAATGGGTGGAAAAAGTTAGAGTAGAGAGGGTAGTTATATGCACGGATTCAGCGTCAGTATTAGCTAACATTAGATCATTCCATTCAAGCAGCCGTCAGGGTTTATCATACGAAATATTACAGTCAGTGACAAGAATCCGCCCGTTTCTCTCTCAGGCCAGCACGGAGGTGCTGATGCATGCTTTTATCTCGTGTCGTTTGGATTATTGTAATGCCCTGCTCTCTGGTCTCCCCAAAAAGAACATGCAAAACCTACAATTATTACAAAACTCAGCCGCACGAGTGCTGACGAGGACCAGAGGGCGGGAGCACATTACTCCTGTCTTAAAATCGCTGCATTGGCTCCCCGTATGTTTCAGGATCGATTTTATGGTTCTCCTCCTAATTTTTAAGTGTCTTAATGGTCTTGGGCCGTTTTATTTATCCAAGATACTTTTACCTTATCAACCCCCACGGACCCTGAGGTCCTCTGGAGCTGGTCTCTTAAAAATCCCACAAGTAAGAACTAAGACATACGGGGCGGCGGCATTCAGTTATTATGGCCCCCGATTGTGGAACAGCCTCCCAGAGAGCCTCAGGGCTGCAGAGAATGTTGATATTTTTAAAAAGAGGCTAAAGACTCATCTTTTTAATCAGGCTTTTAATTGACTAGTTTAACTCTTTTAATCCCTTTTATGCTCACTTTTATTGTTTTACTATTTAAAGGGGACCTGCCACCAAAATTTCATACCCATTTTTATCAATTTTTCATAATCCTTGATGTCCTCTGATCATGTTTGCAACATAATTTTAGCTGAAAAGTTATTTGATGGTTTGTTTTAGTATGCCTAAAAAACCTTACAGGAAAACCAACTGGTTTTGGCTCATTAACATTTATGGTAATGAGCTTTGCTCTGATTGGATCGCTGCTGTGAAGCCTGCTGTGCTCTGATTGGCTCAGCAGTGGAGGTTCGGATTTCGGTTTATCCACTGTTATTATGCTAATGCTAATAGCATATGCTAATGTGTGCTAAAGTAAGGTGCCCAGATGTCTGTAATGATATCCGGGGATATTCGGTGCGGCGGCGGTGGTGCAGGGGCTGCGTGATCACAGACAAAGTCTCGGTACTATTTAGTAGCAGCGCATGCCCCTTGTAATAACCCCGTAAGAACTGTTGTTCAGGACTGCTAACTAAATTCGGCTACTGTAATAACCGTTGTTCGAGCCCACACGCAACATTTTTGCTCTCATTAATGAAACGCTTAAATCGGGGACATTTTCGGGGACAGCTTTTGCCGGGGACAGATCATCCAATACGGGGACTGTCCCCGGAAATCGGGGACGTCTGGTCAACTTATGCTAAAGGCTAAAAACGGCAGGTATTAAACCATATATTTTAGACCCCGAGTCCGAAGAGGAGGTGGAATTTGAGGAAGAAGCCGGAGATCTCCAGCGGTGTTTTCTCATTCATTCTGCCCGGCTTTAAGTTCATTTTCCCGGCAGTGAACCGAAGGAAACACCGATCGTTTGGAAGAGACCCATAGCGGATACAGCGGTAGCTGGGTCTCGCTCTGGCTGTGACTGAGTACGAGAACGAGAGAGTGGGCACGGCTCACCGAGGACGCGCTCGTGAATAATAATGAGCAAGGTCGGCGCAACGTAACACCGACGGGCTTTTTCAATTGGCCTGGTTTACTCGTTCATTTATTTTAAACCTTTACAGAATGCAAACGACGTAACGGTTTGTTTTCACATGTACAACATAAGACGAACATAATATGGACCTTATATGACACAAAAAAAACCCAAAATTACATTTTTATGGCAGGTCCCCTTTAACACTTTTTATTACCGTTCATTTTATTCTTCAATCTATCAATTTTATTATTATTATTTTTAGTCTGGCGTGTTTTACAGTGCACAGAATCATTTTATCTTACATTATTTACTGGGTCTGTCTTAGCGATTACAGCTTTATTCCTTCAGTTTTAGTTTCTATACTTTTATGTCTTATTTTACTCTTTTCGTCCCTCAGTTTTTCCAGTGTTTCCTCCTGGGGGCTGCTTCACCGGGAGCGGGTTCTGGTCTGTTGGTGGGGGCGCCGTTCTGGGGACAGCTCTGGCCCGGGTGGAACCAGAGAGCTCTACACCTTGGTGCGGAGCCTCCTGTCTGCCCGGGCTGGTGGTCCCTGTGACGGCGCCCTCTGCAGCAATGGGCCGGGATGCCTCCCGGTCGACGTGGCCCCCAAAGGTAGCGTCTTCCTCACCTCAGATCTCAGTGCCCAGTCATGTCTCCTCACCATCAGCTGCTAACTGTGTAGATGCGTATGTATGTGAAGTTGTGTGTTTCGAAATGTATGTCTATGTTCACCGGTGTGTGTATGGGTATAATTGTGCGGGTGGGAGGTTTGGGGTTTTCTTGGGGTTTTTAATGTTTCATTTTCTTTTTATGCTTTGTAAGGCACTTTGTGTTACAACTTGTAGGGAAAGTGCCATATAAATGAAATAAAGTTGAAAGTTGAAAGAATAGTACAGCAGGGGGGCCAGATCAGATTTTTATGGGTTCCAGCACATATAGGGGTGGAAGGAAATGAGAAGGCAGACGTGATGGCTAAGGAGGCGTTAGGGAAGGAATCAGTGGAGCTGAATGTAAGGTTAAGTAAAGCGGAAGTTAAGAGTATGATATGGGAAAAGCTTATTCAAATGTGGCAGAAGAAATGGGAGGGTGAGAAGAGAGGAAGGCACCTGTATAAGATTCAAGAGAGTGTTAAAGTTAGGAGGCTGGGTAGTGGACAGAGAAAGGAAGGGTCAGCATTGATAAGGTTGAGGTTAGGTCATTGTGCATTAAACAAAACACTGAAAATGATAGGGAAACACCAGACTGGGTTATGTGAGGGATGTCAGGTGGAGGAGTCAGTGGAGCATGTTCTAATGGGTTGTAGGAGATATTAGATAGAAAGGGGAGAGATGAGAAATAAGTTGAGGGAATTGGGTATGCAGGACCTTACACTAAAGGGAGTATTACAGATGGGGGACAGGGCACATGTGAGAGTGTTAGTCAAGTTTTTAAGGGTGACGGGGTTGATTGATAGGATTTAGTCTGTAGGAGTATGAATGTGTGAGTGTATGAGATGGGTATGGGTGGTGCACAGGGTTTTGTATAAGAATTGTCAGAAGAGGGCGGTAATGCACCGTACACAAGAGTGCCAACTGCCGTTAAACTAGAAGAAGAAGAAGACGTGGACGCATGCGCATCACGTCAATGTCCAGGGCCGGGTATCATGGCGACGTACGTGGACATCCTGAAGAGCGAGTTTCCTGAGATTGACGCGGAGCTTTTCGACTACATCACAGGTAAGAGGCCGGGTACAGAGCCCCTGTGAGCTGGGGTCAAAGCTGGCGGGGACAAAGCCGTGGTGTGCCGGGCCGGTAGAGCGGAATGAAACGGACTTTCCTGTGTCTGTTAGCTGGGTAGTCCTAGCCTCGGAGTTAACATGCTAAGCCGGGCTGGGCTGACGAGGTTCGGGGCGAACACCGGTTAGTACGGCATGGTCCCGTCAGAGAAGCGGGGCTAGACCTGATACCGGATCAGTTTGACGGTTTCAGTTCAGTTTGACCGGATAAAACCCTGAAAAGTGGAAGACAGTCACCGGGAGACAATTTTACATAGTAAAGTACTGCATATAAAACTAGCATACTGTCATATCATGTTATGTGCTGTGGAAAGTATTTTTCAGAGTAAAGTACTGCATAATAAATTGACATACCGTTGTACTACAGTAGGTAGCCTGCTGTGGAAGGTTTTATTTTCAGAGTAAAATACTGCTTTGTAAACTAACGTACGGTAAGTCCTGTGGAGAGTTTTTTTCAGAGTACTGTACGGCAATTTAGACTAATATACTGTAGTACCACAGTAGGTTCTGCGGAGAGTAATTTTCAAAGTAAAGAACTGCAGTGTAAACTTGATAACAGATACTGAATCACTCACCTGTGTGAAACTCCTTAAAAATCATTGAGAGGTACCTACAGAGGTAGTGTCAGGCAGAGGGCCTCTGCCAGTAAAATAGTACTGATACTGTTACAGTAGTACTCGAGTACATTAGTTGGTGTATTTCGTTCTACTGTAGCAGTTAAATACCTAAGTGGAGTAAAAACTGGGTATCAAAAACTCAAACCTCGAGCTACAATGAATGACTGTTAACTTCAGTGGCCTGATCATGAGATCAAAACACCAGAGAAAAACGGAAAAGTACAGTTCCCTTCATCGTCTGCCTTTTCTGTTTTGAACGAGTTGTTCATATCAGGCTAAACGTTGATGTTGCACCATGGTACTGCTGAACCAGACATTTTTAAACTGGGGTATCTGCAGGGGTGGAAGTAAGTGTTCACACAGAAATGAGGTTAATTTATGAACTCTCTCTATCTGGATGAATCAGACCTGCCTGAACTTATAAGATCTATGTGCCCAAACAAGGTCTTATTCTTGTTTTCAATGTTTTCATTCAAAATGAATCAATGATTAATTTATTATTGATGTTATTTATGTACCGAAGAATGCCGTCAGTTTTAGGTACCTTGATACCCTAGATAGTAAACTATTAAAGTTAACAAAACCCTTTTCTTCTTTTGTGGTGAAGCTGCTGGTGTGTGTGTTTTGTTCCAGGGGTTCTGGACAGCGGTGGAGCAGATTTTGAGGATGGGGAGGAGGTTTATGATGCCATTGGAGGAGTCCTGCAGGAAGTTTCTGCTGACAGTAAAAATGAGGAGGACATACGAGACATCTGCCTCCAGATGTTCAACACTCTGCAGCTGTAAGAAAGTCCTCTGTTACCCAGGCACTTAGGATTCAACCTTTTATTTAGAAACTTACCAAGAAGCCTTCAAATATCTAAGCTGATCTGCAGGAGCTGCTTAGTAACACTACAGGCAACATCTGTTTCCGTCATTCCAGAAGAGTTAGGAAACATTTAAAGATTTCTTGCAGAGCAGACTGAACCACAGTCCCAGACTGTTTCTAAAGTTATAAAACAAGGATCAATGTGAGTTCAGTATGTGGTAAAGCTAGAAAGAATCTGAATTTAGGAAGATTAACACCTTTATGATGTTTTAACAGGAATAATCATCATGGCTCCCAAAAGCAGGTGTTGTTGGACGCTCCAGTGCAGCTCTCTCAGATCTCAGCAGACAACGGTAGGAGTCACACACACACACACACACACACACACACACACACACACACACACACACACACACACACACACACACACACACACACGAGTAACCATGAGTTTTATTTCTGTCTAGACACACTGAATTTAAACCTGATTGATTTTCTGTCTTTGCAGTCACTGCAGCGGAGGATGTGAAGGGGATCTGGATGATGAAACGTCCTCAGAACACTGTGAGTGTCTTTTACAGTTAGTTTTAAAAATAGTGTCAGTACAGAGGCAGCAAGGGTTTATTTACCACTGGATTTATGATGGAATCAAAAACAGCTGTTAGTGAACATAAACATACTTAACAGAAAGGCTGAAATCACATGTGTCAGAAAGGGATCTGAATAATTTCTCACACTGGCTTAAATTTTCACATGGTTTTGGTATTGTCACAATGTAACATGTAACATAGTAAAACAGTGCAAAAACTAGGAATATTAATAATCATTAAAATTGTCTGTTGAGACACTGTGGGGCGGCAGTAGATCAGAAGGTAGATTTTCATCCAATAATTAGAAGGTTGGCGGTACGATCCCCGCCCTATCCCTAGTCTATCTGTTGTGTCCTTGGGCAAGATAACCCCCCTTTCTCCCAGTGTGTGTCATCCAATGTTGTATGATTGTGAGTGATGTGTGGTCATGGTGGTCAGAGAGGCCATAGGCGCAGATTAGCAGCCATGTTTCTGTCAGTCTGCCCCAGGGCAGCTGTGACTACCAGGGCAGTTAACCACCAGTGTGACTGCGTGAGCCAATGGATGATGTATCCAAATGTAAAGCACTTTGAGGTCACTGATAAAAAGCCCTATAAAATCTGATGCATTATTATTATTAAATTCTTTGATGTTTGAGAGAATCTGTCTGTAAATATTTGGATCAGCTGATACACTCAGACTCATTCAGTCTCTTTGAAACCAAACTTACACACGTCAGTACACATGAATAAACAACAAAGAACAGATGTAATACGAACTTTTAAAAGAGACACAAACATGTTAAGTCCAAACCCACTGATTGGTTGAACATGTGACCTTCCGATTGCATCACTTCCTGTGTTTGTGTTTTTAGACGGTGGACGCCAAAAAACTGGAGAAAGCTGAGGCGAAGCTGAAAGCCAAACATGAGCGCAGGAATGAGAAGGACTCTCAAAAATGCTCCAGCCCTCTGTTAGTACTCACCTGGACATACCTGTACACACCTGTAACCACCTCAACATGCTCCTACTTACCTTTTATTACCTATGAACTCCTGTGCACATAGAAAAAAAACACATTCTGTTATTCACCTTTGTACACCTCACCTGTTTATTCTTAAACACACATTTACACATACCTTTTCTTATCTCACTATACCTTTTCACACCTGTAGAAACCTTTACATACAGTACCTGTCCTCATCCACATACAAATGTGTTCCTGTGTCTTATCTGCATACACCTGTACTCCCATGTCCTTTCCTGTTCTTTTCTGTACACACCAGATGCGTTTTATCTTAGGCACCTCACCTTTTCATAATGATTCTGGTAGGGCTACATGATTAATTGATTTTAAATTGTAATCAGATTTTTTGATTGTGACAATGTTAAAAAATTTAAATCGTCAAATTGATTTCCTGTGTATCATGTCTTGCGCCTCCAGGCCACCATAGGCTCCCCCTTCCTGCTGGAGCGCTGCCCAGTTCCCACACACACCAGTGTAAACAAACTTGGCATTTGCAAAAGAAGATGATAATTTCGTGGCTAAATCAAATGTCCCAGAAACACAGTTCCCCAGCCTGACAAACTGTGGCCTTCCTGTCAGGTAATCTGTGATCCAGGAAACACAGGAAGGATCCACTCCCATCTCTGTGAGCTTGTTTTTGAGTATGGTGGGTTGGATGGTGTTTAATGCACTTGAAAAGTCGAAGAACATGATCCTCACATAAACCCCAGGTTCCTCCAGATGAGACAGGGCACGGTGAAGCATGTAGTGGACAGCATCATCCACTCCAATGTGTTCTTTGTATGCAAACTGCAGGGAATCTGGTTTGTCTTTGACCTTAGACCTCGGAAGGCGTAGAATCAGCCGCTCAGGGGTTTTCATGGTGTTAAGTGAGGGCCACTGGTCTGTAGTCATTGAGTTCAGCAGGACATTTTGTTTTTGGTATTGGCACAATGCAGGATGTTTTCCACAGAGTAGGTACCCGTCCCAGCTGTAGACTCAGGTTGAAGATCTTGTGGAGAGGTTGACACAGTTCTGCAGCACAGTTTCTAAGCAGCCTCTTCAACTCTTGTTGCACTTGTTTGAGTCGTTCTTCGTCACCATCTTTAAAAGTTTTCTTTTTCTGGTTAAGGATTTCTTTTATGTTACTTGCGATCCGGGGTTTGTTGTTGGGGAAACAGTGAACAGTCTTTGTGGGTATAACTGTGTCTCTACAGAAGTTTAACTCAACAGAAGTTCTGCTGTCTTTGTCAAAAATAGCACTTGTCAGTGTAAATGGAACACATTCACCAATTAAGATGGCAACCCCCCTGGCCTTAGAGTTGAAACTAGAATGGAATACTTGAGCAACCCAGGGACATTTCAGTCTGACTTGGTCTTTGTTCCTTATGTGGGTCTCCTGCAAAAAAACCATGTCAGGCTTTAAGCACTTTAAATGGGAGAACACCCTGCACTGCTTGACAGCACCCCCTAAAACCCATTAATATTCCAACTGATTAACCTTACAATTGAGCTCATAACATTAGCCATGTAAAGTATGAATTAAGATAGAGGCAAACAGGTTCCCAACCCCACCTTCCAGGGACAAAAATATATGTAAATAAATGAATGAAAGAAGAATAAAAGAAAAGACAAAAAAGAACAGACTAACCTAACAAACTCTCCCCTAATCCCACAACCTTCCCCATTGCACCTACCATTACCCCATCCCCAAACAACAGGATACCAGTGCTAACTCCACAAGGAGTCATAAACCAAAAGACTAAACTCAAGGCTATGGACTAACATTCATCTTCACTTTACTCCAATGTAGCTGGAGCTCCTGCAAACATTAACAAAATAAACATATATGGCTGAAGATAGGGCCAACATATTAAACAACACAAAACTCAAAAGTAACTATGAAACTTGTGCAAACATAAGCATGAAGATGCCTATTAGAACAGTAGGGGTTATGGTGCCTTTTATATCAAAATCAACAAAATATATCTACAGTGGTGAAATAATATTTATAGCAGTTTTGTAGATGAAGTTCAGGTCTGAGTGCCTCTGTAGCTATGTTACGCTCTAAAGCGCCTTTGTTGAAATGGCTTAACAACATTATTTCAACACAGGCGCTTTAGAGTGTAACATAGCTACAGAGGCACTCAGACCTGAACTTCAGCAACTTTGCAATGACAAACCCAAGTCTATTTGAGTGTTTTCACAAAACTGCACCTTCATCAGGTTATGTAAACTCCCTTGTCACATCTCCTCTTGTGATCCAGGGACAAGGTGGATGTAGCAGCCCAAACCTTATGTCCCTGAGCTGGCATCAGACGTCATTGAAGGCTGCACTGGCTTTTGCCGTCCATGCAGTGAGATCTGGAAAAACGGGCTCCTTTTCCAAGCCAAAAGCATCTTAAACCAGGGTGGAAACTGTGGCCGTGCTGACTGGATCATGCTCCCCGGATAGGCCTACTATCCTAACATTGTTGCTGCAAGACTTCGCCTCTAAGTCCTCACATCTATAGTCAAGAGTGACAAATTGGGCTGAAAGTTTGTCCACTTTACTTTTGAGTGACACAACGTTGTCAGTGTATGTCGACAGCGACCATCCATATCATTCACAGTCCCCCTAAGCACATCTACCTCTGACTTGATAGTGGCCATGTTAGCATTTAGCTTCAATTTAACATTCTGCAGCTCAAGCTTGATTAAAGTCTTGTTCTTTTGTCATTGCCGTCTTTAATTCAGTCTTAAAAATGCCTACCAACTCCTCACGAAGAGCAGCGAGCAGTTCAGCCTTAATATCTGCAGTAGTCATGTCTGGGATGTAGGTAGTTTTCTGAGAAGGCATTTTATCATGTCTTGCTCCATTGGGCACTAAGCCAGAAGTCCCTACCTGCCATTTTGAACATGCATATTTCCTCTCTATCCTGTCATCTCCTGTTATCTCCTGTGTCTCACCTGACTGACACCTGCCCCCCCCCCCCAATTCATCTCTTACCTGTGGTCCTCTTTTGTCTCAGGGTCCTGGAGGAGGCGTCAGCCAGTCAGGCCTGCAGCAAGAAGGACAACCGAGTAGACCAATCAGGGAAGAACCGCAGCTATGATATCCGCATTGAGAACTTTGATGTGTCCTTTGGCGAGAGGTGGGCGGAGTTTATCCACCATATTGATGCGTCTTATTCAGTTCAAACAGAATATGATCAGTAGACACAAGGAACCTCATTTGAGGACAGTTTTGAGTTTCAGTTTTGTTTGTTGTTTTAACTTGCATTATTTAATATTTTCCTTTTCCAGGTGTTTGCTGCAGGGGGCGGAGCTATCGCTTGCCTCTGGCAGACGGTACGGGCTGATTGGTCGGAATGGTTTGGGGAAAACAACGCTGTTAAAGATGTTGGCCAGTCGAAACCTCCGCGTGCCTGCTCACATTTCCATCCTCCACGTGGAGCAGGAGGTGGCGGGAGACGAGACGTCGGCGCTACAGAGTGTCCTGGAGAGCGACACAGTGAGGGAGGAGCTTCTAAGCGAAGAGAAGAGGCTCAATGCTTGCATCACTCGAGGAATGTAAGACTCAGGTTTAGTCAGACAGTTTGCCAGGCAGCAGTTTATGAGCTGGTTTTAAGTTTTCATATGAAACAAAAGAATGATGGTCCAAACTGTTAAAATGTTCAGTCACTGCATGAACGTTTGGAGCATGTTTTTTTTCTGGAGTGTATCAGGCTGTGTTCTCAGACTTGAAAAGGGAGGGACTATATGTGTACATCCACAGCTCTTGGCTTTGTGAATAATTAGGGCCGAGCCGACACTGTAAGCAGTGGCAAGAGCACTATTGAAACGTCAGGCTTGATGGCTCAATTATTTATTATTATCATTAACTTAAAAAGTTTTTCAACTTAAAAACCCTCGAGACAGGCTAAAAACCTCATGAAATTTGGCAGGCGGGTCAAGGATGCGTACCAGGCCCCTACATGGACTCCCTAGCACACCCTACAGATTATCATGCTCTGGGAGTTTCTCATAGGACTTGTGGTCCACTGATTCCAGCTTCACTAGATTATAATTGGGTGATAAATGTCCACCACAGGAAATTTGACACCAATAGCATTCTTTGATATTGCTACAGATATGAACAGCCACATGAAATTAGGTACACAGGTCAGGAGGGGTGTCCTCTTGAGGGCTCTAATGTCAAAATGGAGATCCAACTAAAAATGGCTACACAGTGCCCCCTACAAAATAAAAAAAAAATTAAGGCCCGTCCCTGTGTGTGACCCACAGCTATGGAATCAGGGATGCTTATGAAGGACCCCAAGCAGTGGCGGTTCTAGACCAAATTACTCCCCGGGCGACAAAAAAAGAGATAGAATTTTGAACAGATAGTTTTGTATTACTATGTAGTATTATTATTATAACAACAAAAATAATATATTTCTCAATTGCAGAAATCCTTCAATAGAAAAAAACACAATCCCGAGGGCCATTTTGAGAAGGGCCCCCAGATCCTGAGGTTTTCTAAAGTGTTGAGGTTTACAAAAAAGCTGCTATCTCGGCCTCTGTAGTAGATAGAAACAAAATTCAAAAAGTATTTGAGAGCTTATACATGTGGCTTTCAAGAAAGCTCTCTTTTAGTTTTGCGAACCTTCATCACATTTTGAAAACCTTGAACAAACAAACTCAAATGAAATAAAGCGGCTGTATAAATAAAAGTAAAGGCTCTGCACTGGAGAATGACAAATAATTTGCTTTCTGTAAAACAAGTGGCAGTCATGATAAAGTGTCCATTCAATACAAATGTAAATATAGAAAATAAGGTGTTGAAAGGGTATACAGCTGCCCCAGTATAGTGCCAGTACAAAAGCAGAACTAAAAACTAAAAAATGAATAAATAAATACGAGGCTGACAGTGTGTTCATCTCTGTTCTCACCCAAAGTCATGCAATACTCAGAGAAAACGCTGATAGTGTGAGCCAGAGCACTCCATATGAAGAGGTTGTTCACACTGCTGGATGTTTCTCCTCTGAAGCTGCTCTCTGCCTCCGTCATTGTTTACTTTACTCACTTACTCAAGCTCATCAAGCACGTAGCAGGATCCGAGCATGAACCCGAGCGCTTTATTCGCCTATTAAAGGCAGACGGGTACGGTGATTTCATTCACAGCGACTCCAGAAATGATTAAAAAACTACAAAATGACGTATCCGCGCTCCCGCTGATATGCTGACATGCGTACACAGAGCAGAGCTGTCCCCCCGCGACTCTCTCCCCGCCTCGTCTCCTACAGTCTGTCAGCCTCTGTGCAGCACCTTCGGAGCAAGCAGGGGCGCCTACAGCAGCGGGGGGGCGCCAATTTGACAACAAGAGTTAATACAAAACCGCTTTGCGGTTAAGATTTATTATTATTATCTTTTATTTTATTTTTTTGGAAGTGCTCGTGCCGCCCCCCGTGAGTCATGACACAAATGCCGCCCCGGGCGGCTGCCCTGTTCACCCGTGCCTAGAACCGCTACTGACCCCAAGACTAACTAAAAGCCTCCGGCCAGACCCATGGGCTATACCCAACAGGAAGTTGTCCATATTGGTTTGAAAATTTGCATTTTGAGATTTTCATTCACTTTTAAAGCTCTTTTCAAAAAGTATCTTCTCCCAGGGATTTATTAATAGAGAGTTGAAACTGCAGCTACAGGTACTCACGATGGTCTACTTTGATGTACAACATTTGTGATTAGGCTTACTTTAGCAACAGTGCCCCCTCAAACACAAGTAGGGCCTTTTGCAAGTCCCTACAAATGGCCACCTCCAAAGCAAACCGATTTCCAGTTTTTATGTTATTTCTCTTCCAGTATGTAGCAAAGACCTTGAGGAAAACCATATCAGAAAATCACAAATCTAAGTCAAAGTGTGTGGCCATGTTGCCCTTTTCACATTGATGTTTTTACACTTTAAATGAGCCACAACACTCAAAGGCAGCCACAAGTACCAACCAACATAAAGGTTCAGGCTGTTGTGGAGAGCACTGCACTAGGGATTGCGGGTGATGCGACAGTGTGGCGGTGCGACACTGCTCAGTCCTGTCAGTGCCCTGCGGGATGCTAGTTGAATGTTCTCACTTTAGATCAGTTCCCTGTAAAGAGTTAATATGTAAGCTTGACTCACTTTAGAGCTGCGAGTCCTGGCTGTCTCCAGCCCTATGGCTTTAGACCACAGGTACACTGTGTCACGGTTGTTGATGAGGCAGAATGGACAGAAGGAGATGAACTCATATATGTGTGTCTGTCTTTCAGCACTGAGGGGATGGAGATTATCAGACTATCGGAGATCTACAGCAAGCTAGAGGAGATGGAAGCTGACAAAGCTCCTGCACGGTAACTAAGGCAACCACACAGCCTCATTGATAAAACCTATAGCTGTACTACTTTGTGGCAGTATTTACCAGGCTTTCCTTAAAGCTGCTTTAAAAAATTTATAAAAGGATCTCATAAAACAAAGATGATCATAAGCTTCAGAGTTAGGCTGGAGATCAACTGCAGTTCCAATGAGCATCAGCAAGGGACAAGAGAGTCCACTTTAGACTGCTGACTCCCATTTTTGTTTTTTTTTAATCGATGTCTGTCTTATCTAATCAGAGCCTCTGTCATCCTGGCTGGCCTGGGATTCTCCCCCAGAATGCAACAGCAAGCTACGAAGTAAGCAAACACACAGACACACACAAACAATTGTTTTTGTCACTTTGGAGGATTGAGGTTCAGAGATTAGTAATTTACAGTCACTGAAACCTTCACAAAAAGACTGCATGAACATGCACACTGTTTAACATTCTAGGTTTTAAATTTAATTTTGTGAAGTCTTAAATCCTTACATCCATTTACCACATTCGCTTTTTTGTTGAATGCATTGGTGATATCCATAATTATAGGGCTTAACACTTTACCAGCCATAGGGCCGGTGCTATGTTTTGTATGCCCGGTGTGTTATTACCGTAACTCCGTCAAAGTTTGTCTGATCAGAAAAATGTAACGGTGCTGGAAGGCTGAGAGTTGTGGGCATGCACACATATGATTTACATGGTAGTCGTTACCATTTGAGGTAGGCAGTCATTACAAAACACAGAAAGTATCGGCAGAGCGCTACACAGTTTGTCGACACCGTAACTCTTTGAAAGTTTGCTCAATCCAAAAATTTTAACTGCTGACAGACAGCTAAGTATCTGTGCTTTCTGTTAATATATGATGTATGGTATATATTACAGTAATCTTGAACAGTATCGCCAAAACTGCAACTTTGACAGGGACGAGGGAGAAAAGGAGAGTAGAGTAATAGAGTGTTCAAGTACTCTGAGAAAAAGAGACCTTAGCTCTCAGACTTTGGGCATTTTCTGACCATTTTACAGCCATTATAACAAAATATATCTTAAAATCGCTATTTGTAGCCTTAGTAGCACTGGATTTCCGGCGTGGCGCCGGACAACTAATATGGTCACTCGTAACTAGGGGTGGAACGGTTCACAAAATCCACGGTTCGGTTCGTATCACGGTTTTGTGGTCACGGTTTTCGGTTCGGTTCGGTATACATTGACTGTTACAAAAATCAATTGCGTCTTGTATAGTAAACTGAAAGAATGAGGCAGTCTGACATTCAATACATCATTGTGACAGTCTTAGGTTAAAAGGTAGGTCAAATTCTGGAAGTGCAAGAGAGGAGACATAGTTCCAACATGCTTTACATTTATTTGGCAAAGGATATCTCTATCTATCTAAACAAAAAGTAAAATGGCTCTTATGGCTCTGACCCTTGAATTAGTGCATACAAAAGAATTTAACTTTACTATTTTACAAACAACATTATATACCATCAACATAAAGTGAAGCATAGGCTCTATCAGCACTAGACTTATGCCCTTTTAAAATCAACACAAAAACAACATGTTTCTCGTAACGTAACATGTTTCAGCTCCCTGATTATTGGTTGTTCATGAAAAGCTCAGTATTTTTCACTTGAAATTGAAGTGCAGTGAAATACAATCAAAGAAATCAGGCTGTAGTTTTGATCAAACTTTAAGTGTCACTGTGTTATCTAAACTCTACACAAAATGAAATAAATAATCCAAATTAAGAGGTCATCAATATAAAATGCAGCATAAACCAAACTTAACAGATCCTGCGCTCTCCTGTACTCTCTCACACAACTCTGCTCATTGTATCATCATGTTCTTCTGCAAGAAGATCAGTTTGTCCACATTCTCTGCCAAGAGACGAGATCTACTTGCAGTGACAATATCCCCTGCTGTAGAGAAAACTCTCCCACTTGGTACAGATGTACCTGGGACTGTGAGGTAACGTCTGGCCAACTTAGCAATGTGAGGATATTTATGCTCATTGCTCTTCCACCATGCAAGGGGATCTGCATCCACAGAGATGCAGCCTGTGACCCTGTATGACATGACCTCCTCCTCAATGATCTCGGACAATGGCTTTGTGGTTTCTCTCTCTGTTGGAAAGAGCTCTCCAAAAAGCTCTGCCATGGCAGATCTTTTCTTGGGAGGAGATGACTTCCCTGATGCCTCTGGCTCCCCAGCTGAGGATGAACTGTCCACCTGGGCTTCTCTGGGTTGACCCTGCTTGATAAAATGACAAATTGCATGCATAATAGTTTTAAAAATAATGCTAACAACAAACACTTTCATAGCAGCAAAGTGACAAAAATTCGTATTATTTTTTAAAAAACAACAGAGAAGTAGCAATGATAATAAAATACAATTTAGCAGTAATTATGATAATGAAAAAGTGTTGCTGGTTACCGTGAGCTTTATTCAGCGTCAAAAAAAAAAGGAACAACGTCGCAGTTAGCAGGTAGGAAAAAGCATCAGAGACATCAGACAACAGCGCCACCTTTTGGTGAAATTACTGTACTACAACACTCCCACTTAATTTTACCATGCTATTAAGAACTTTTAAATAATACAGCAGAACTGTCTCTTCTTCACAAAATGATAAAGTAAATGTTTACATAACATCAAGGACTTCCTCTCCCCTTTTTTTTAAATTTGTCATTTGTATTTGTACTCTTATCATTTGTCTTCAACAAATTTTACAGACTTATTCTGGAACTCTTTTTCACATGTTTTCAAACTTTTGTATACATAACCTTTACTGGAACTCTTTTTCACGTTTTTAAACTTTTATACATTGCTTTTACTGGAACTCTTTTTCACATGTTTTAAGCTTGCTTTGACTAGGCAGCGTTCGGCGTTCACCTGTCAAGCATAGACAACCACTCTTACATAGAAAAAAGTCTGATCGCCTCCCTCAATTTTTCAAATCTCTGTTTGGTCAAAGGCTTGGTCAAAATGTCTGCTTTCATGTCACCTGTTGGACAATACTGAAGTTCTATTTGTCCACCCTGCACACATTCACGGATGTAGTGGTAGCGAATGTCTATATGTTTGGTTCTTGAGTGGTCCACGGGATTCTTCGCGATTGCGATGGCTCCTTGGTTGTCCTCCAGGATCACTGTGGGCGTGGCCTCCACTCCAAGGTCACACAGTAAACGTCTCAGCCAGATACCCTCCTGAGCAGCTTGACTGAGTGCGACATACTCTGCTTCTGCTGTTGACAGTGCAACAGTTGCCTGTTTCTTGCTGAGCCAGCTCACAGCTCCACTACTTAGTAGAAACATGTTGCCTGTTGTTGAGCGACGGTCATCCTGGTCACCAGCCCAGTCAGCATCTGAGAATCCAGTCAAAGCTCCAGAATCCGACTGCTCATACTTGAGTCCAAGATTCACTGTCCCTTTTAAGTATCTGAAGATCCTCTTCACAGCAGTCAGATGCGCAGCATTGGGATTTGCGTTGAACTTGGACACAGCACTCACAGCTTGAGCTATGTCTGGTCGTGTGGCCATGGCTGCATACAGTAGACTTCCAACCATTGACTGATAGTTTTGTTGGTGTACTGGTTTGCTGACACTGTCACTTTTCTTCAGTTTGACGTTAGCATCAGCAGGAGTTGCAACAGAATTTGCCTTATCCATTCCATATTTTTGAAGTATGGCTTCAATGTAATGTTTCTGATGAAGGAAGACACAGTTTTTCTCTTTGTCTTGAATCACAGAAACGCCCAGGATGTAAGACAACTCACCCAAGTCTTTCATCTTGTATCTCTCTTTGAGAGCTGTTTTCAGCTCGTCCATACTCTCAGTCGACTCTGTTATTAGAATGTTCCATCCAAGTTCCATCATGAACCCTGTAAACGCCTTGCTCCAGCAACGAGGAGACTGCTTCAGTCCATAGATTGATTTTTTCAGATTGCACAGTAAGTGTTCCTGCCCAGGTCTGATGTAGCCCTCTGGTTGCTCCATGTAGATATCTTCTTTCAGGTGTCCATTGAGGAATGCAGTTACAACATCCATCTGGTGCACATGAAGATTATTTTGCACAGCAAAGGACAGTAATGTGCGAACAGAGCTGAACCGTACCACAGGTGAAAATGTCTCATCATAGTCAGCACCGTACATTTGTGAGTAGCCCTTTGCGACAAGTCTGCACTTGTATCTCTCTACTCGTCCATCACTGTGATGCTTGACTTTAAACACCCATCTTGATCCTACTGCTTTCCTTTCTTTTGGTAAATCCACTAAGTCCCATGTCTCATTTTCCTGCAGCGACTCATATTCCAAATCAGCTGCCTCTTGCCATTCTTTTGCATTTTGACTCAGCATTGCTTCTTTCATTGTGAGTGGCTCTGTCACACAACACATATTAGCATGATGATCAACAACAACTGTATCTGCAAACTCATCATATCCATATCTCCTTGGAGCATTTCTGACTCTCCCACTTGTTCTGGCAGTATCACTAGCAGTGACCTCACCTTGTGCTTCACTCTCATCCGTTTCCATGTTTATCTCAGTCTCTGAGCAGGGGATTTCTGCATCCTGATTCCAGTCAAAGTTTCACTCGTTGAAGACAACATCACGACGAATCAGAATCCTCTTTTTCTCTTCATCATACAGGCGATATCCCTTAGAGTTGTTTGCATATCCCACAAAACGAAGCTTTACTGCCTTTTTGTCCAGTTTTCGCCTCTCTTCATCTGGAATATGTGCATAAGCAACACATCCAAACACCCTCATGTGACTCATGTCAGGTTTCTTTTCATACCATCTCTCATAGGGTGTCTCTTGTTTCAGTACTGATGTAGGTAGCCTGTTCTGTATGTAAGCTGCAGTAGCTACAGCTTCTGCCCAGTACATCTTTGGCAGTTTTGCATGTGAAAGCATACTTCTAGCTGCTTCAACCAGCATCCTGTTCTTTCTCTCCGCGACACCATTTTGTTGTGGTGAGTGAGGTACAGTCACTTCATGTTGAATGCCTTGAGCTTTCAAATATTCTTGAAACTCCTTTGATGTGTACTCACCACCGTTGTCGGTTCGCAACCTTTTTACAGTCTGTCCACATTCATTTGAGAATGTTTTTTCGAACTCCTTGAATTTGGCTAGCACCTCATTCTTCTGTTTCAAAAAGTACACCTTGCAGCATCTGGAGTAATCATCAATGAAAGTCACAAAATATTTTGCTCCACCAATAGATTCAGTCTGCATGGGACCGCAGACATCGCTGTGAATCAGCTGCATCCTGTGTTTGGAGCGGATTCCTCCAATCGACTTGTATGGCTTTTTAGACAGCTTGCCTTCCACACATCCTTCACAGAAGGGAACCTCTGTATCTGCAGAGAGGTCCACTCCGTTAACCAGATCTTTCAGTTCCTTCAGCTTAGTAGTGTGTCCCAGGCGCCGGTGCCATAGACTGGCTGCTACTGATACATTGTGACAGACAGGTGAACCTCCTTCAACATCCAGCTGATACAGTCCATCAGTTCTTTGCGTTCCCATTCCTTGAAGAGTTCCATTTTTTCCTCGAATGTAGCAGTGAGACCTCTTGAACTGCACTGTATTTCCTCTTTTGATAGCAGCTCCCACTGAGAAAAGATTCCCGGACAGCTTTGGAACGTACAGCACATCATGCATTTTGACATTTTTCACAGCACTTATTTTGAAAGTCATTTTCATGGTAACATTTCCAATTCCTAGTGCGTCAACCACCCTGCCATCACCCAGTTTCACAGACTGTGCTTTTGTGAATTCCTGATATTCTTGCAGAATTTCCTTATCACAGGTCATGTGTTTAGATGCTCCTGAATCAATCAACCATTGATCCTGCTGTGATCGGTCACTCAGATTTGCATCTTTGCTGACAAAAGCACATTCCTCTTCTGCATTGTCACACATCACACTTTTGGCTTTGTGGACTTTCTTTTTACCCTTTTGTTTGAAGTTTGGACAGTCACGTTTAATATGACCTTCTTTTCCACATTTATAACACCGCCACGTGTTGGGTCTTTCTGCTCCCCCTGACCTTGAACTGTCCTGCATATTGCCCCTTAGCTGGGATGACATGGCTGATGCACCGCCTGACGTAGCAACACTGTAGCTTCCGTTAAAATTCATCCGCTTTTGCTCTTCATTTATTAATGCTTGCTGAACAAACTGCAGTGTCAAATCGTCAATCTTTGTTTCTAATGCAGTGACAATGGTAGCATAACTTGGTGGCAAACTACCCAGAAGTGTTACAATTTGATCTTCTTCTTCAATTACAGCTCCTATGGCTGATAGATGATCGGTCAGTTCTTTCATTTGTTTCAAATGTTCAGTTAAACGATCTCCTTCCTTCATTTCACATCGGAAATACTCTTTCTTCAGGAAAAGTTTATTTGCTAATGTGTCTCTTTCAAAATGTTCCTTCAGCGTAGTCCACGCTTCTTTGGGAGTCTGGCAACTCGTGATCAAGTACAACTGGGGCGTACTCACGTTCAGCAGTAACATGGAGAATGCCTTCTCTTTCCGTTTTGTGAACTCGGCTTGCGCTTGAGCGTTGGCATCTGCGACTAACGTGTCCGTCTCCGTTAGCATCCCCCACAGTCCTTTAGCCTTTAGCAGGTGTTCCATCTGAAACTTCCATGTTGCCCAATTCTCTGGACCGCTCAGCTTGTCTATAAACAGCTTCTCTTCCATTGTGGAAACCCACAACACTGTTTACTTCCCACTCTTTAGCGTAGCTCTGGGCCCATAACCTGTTGCTGGTTACCGTGAGCTTTATTCAGCGTCAAAAAAAAAATAGGAACAACGTCGCAGTTAGCAGGTAGGAAAAAGCATCAGAGACATCAGACAACAGCGCCACCTTTTGGTGAAATTACTGTACTACAACAAAAAGAACGATACCTGCTCTTTTATTTCCATGATTTCCCTGGTGACATCACTGTAGATTTTCTGAACAGAAGCTTCTTCCAAGTAGGGCAGGGACTTAAATCTTGGATCCAGGGCTGTGGTTCTGTGCAGATAGTCCTGAAGCTCAGGGTTCCCATATCTGACTTCCAGGTCTTTGGTGGTGGCTGCCTTGGCATCTTTGATGGTGGCGCTGTCCTCCTCTTCATTTGGATTTTAGTATCATCTTCTGCAGAGGGATGATCATGGACACTGAGGGGGACGTTTCTGTGCTCATGAGGGTTGTCACATTCTTCAGAGGTTTGAGAATCTTGATTAGGTCCTCTGCAAGTTTTGCCTCACTGTCAGTCAAAACAGAAATGTCCTTAAGATGTTTCTTAACATCTTTGTCCATCAGGGCAGAGTAGATGGCAGCCTGCTGTTCCAAATAACGCTCCAGCATGTCATATGTTGTGTTCCAGCGGGTAGGGACATCGTGTATTAGTTTATGAACTGGCAATTCCAGCATCCCCTGTTTGGTTTTTAGGGCATGGGTGGCTGTTGTGCTGAGATGGAAAAATGTTAACACCTTCCTCATCTTCCCCAGGAGTCGTGATAGTTGAGTTATTGATACTGCATTCTTAGCTGCCAGATTGATTGTATGTGCAAAGCAGCCAATTTGTGGACCCAGTCCAGCTGTTGCATTGACTGCATTCACCATATTTTTGGCGTTGTCAGTAGTAACAGGAATTGTACTGCTGTCCCTTTGCAACTTCCATTCTGTCACCGCTTCTGTCAGTGCTTCAGAAAGATGCTCGCTTGTGTGGCTCTCATAAAGGGGGTATGTCTGTAAAACGGAGCTTTTCATCTCCCACTCTGAGGTAATGTAATGGACAGTCACAGTCAGGAAACTTTCAGTTGCCCTGGAGGTCCATCCATTGGTAGTAAGAGCAACATAGGCTGTGTCTAGGGTTGGGAATCGAGAATCGATGGGAATCGGGACTAAAACTTCGATTCTTCCGGTATCGTTCAAATATTAAAATTTCGATTCCAAGTTTCGATGCCAGAGTCCGCCGACCGGAAGAAATAGCCGCCGAAAATCAACGAAGAAGAAGCCGCTTAACACCAATGAGGACGGAGCGTATGAGACGAAGCCACACAGAGAGAGGGGAGAGACAGAGAGAGAAAGTACATTGCAACCCACAGCAATGCAGCCGCTGTGGGTTACAATCTCTCTCTGTCTCTCTCCTCTCTCTGTGTGGCTTCGTCTCATACGCTCATTGGTGTTAAGCGGCTTCTTCTTCGTTGGTCAAAAGTTTGGCTAACTTTAGCAGGAAGAATGAGCTCTTATCTCAATGCAACATTAGCAATTCAGTTATATCATGCAAAGGAGGGTAAACGACCAACGTGATTAAACACCTCAGGATTCATGGAGGAGAAATACCCGAGTGCTCGTCTTTGACGCGCTTCGCCGGTGTTGTGCCAGAGAATCTACCCCTGCTGTTGAATGCACCCCTGACGGGAGCGCGATTGAAAGTACACAACAAGGCGAAACAATCCAAGTTTTTCTTACCGTTGAACGGAATCTAAAGCGTGTGCCTTTAATGATTTCATTCAGGCTATTCAGATATGCCGAAAACAATAGCCCTCTGATTTGGAATATTTACTGTCCTGAAAATATAATGTTCTCTACATTAACAGCTTACTCTACAGTTTATATACCCAAGTACACCTTTATGTGTGCATTTTTGAGACACATACAAACAAAATGAAAGTTTACTGCTCCATTTGACACGTTTTCATGATCTAATACCCGTGTTTTTTTAAATATGAGATCATATTTCTTCCACTAAGAAGCTAATCAGTGTAGGGGAGGCATTCTACGGCAGGGGTGCATTCTACAGCACAACACCTGTCTTCCGCTAACCAGTCAGGATCAGATAAGTGAAACAATAAATGACTTCTGTACTCTGCTAACTTTGAAACGGTAAAGAAATTGAACTGTGTACGGTGAGTAAACTTAAATATCCAACTAACGTTAGCCCTTGTACTTTTTCATAGACAAACGACCTGAAAACAAAAATTGATATTTATATACTGGTTGAAAATAGCTCTGTGAGAAATCCATAGTAAAGTTCTTAAAAAGTTAATAGGATTTAAAAATTCATGGAGAAGTTCAGAAATTTCATCCAAAAAGAAGAGCCCCGGTTAGCACCCTCATTCAAACCATGCTTTTTTTTTCTTTTTTCTTTTTTCTTTTTGATATCCTGCCTTTTAAAAGAATCGAATTAGAGAATCGATAGGAATCGGAATCGGAATGAGGAATCGAAATCGTTCAAAATCAAACGATACCCAACCCTAGCTGTGTCAGACAGTTCTTTCTCAATTCCCCGTCGGATCTTTTCATAAAGTGCGGGAATTATCGTGCCGCTGAAGTGTTTGCGGGAGGGGATCTTATATCGTGGCTCTAGCGCCTTTATCATGCACTGAAATCTCGCACCCTCAACCGCGGCGTAAGGTTGCATATCTTTGGCGATGAAACACCCCAGTGCCTTTGTTATGCCCTTCGCCCTGTCCGACTCGTCATTGTACGGCTGTTTAAAAGCTGCGGGGAGAATAAGTTGTGCAGCCTTGCCCTTCCTTGCGCTGTCAACAGCCACACTGGGATGATGTCTCCGTAAATGAACTGACATGTTAGATGTGTTCCCGTTAGCATAAGCAATGCGTGTTGCACAGTACTTGCACACTGTCGCACTTTTATCCACAACTTTCTTACCGCCTTCGTAGTTCACCCTGAACGCAAAATGCTCCCATACACCAGACCTATATAACGCTGGTGGCGCATTCTCCAGCCCCGAGTCTTCTCCGCTCGCCATGTTTACAGCTCCTCTACAACTGATTTCCGGGACACACCCATAGTTGCGCATGTGTATGACCCGAACCGGATGCAAGCGCACCGAACCGGGACGGTCGAACCGAACGGTTCAGTTCGGTTTCTTAAACCGTTCCATCCCTACTCGTAACAGATAAAAAATAAAAAAAATAAAAATTCTATTAACTCCCATGCTCCTTCAGCTAAAATAAGATTCTCCTGCATTGGCACAAACGTTACTCTTAGATATAGCGTTGTTATTACAACTTTAATAAACGTTATACATTGTCTTATAGTTGTCCATATAGGACTGCATATAACAGATGGTGTCCGCTTGTCAGAGTTGAATAGTCACTGGCTATTTTACACATTCAGTTGTAGTAATCATAATTATTGAAGAGTTGTAGTCAGGGCAATAACCAAATATATCGAAAATAAATTTCCCTCAATATCAATATAAAACATAGTCGATATACTTTTTGATAGTTGGCATTCTGCCATGTTTTGGTAGACTAAGAATAAGAAGAACTTAAGTAAATTGGCTATTTTATACGAATTGCCAATGAAAAGGGAAATTGCTCCGGGTCTGCTTCGCGCTTAACCAATCATGTGATGAAATAGAACCAAGTAGCAAACAACTTCGTAGTAATATGCTGCAGCTACACGCAACCATAGCATTTTATCATGTGAATCCGGAAGCACCGTTAGTGAGAGAAAAAGAAAATGAGTGCTACCTCAGCAGAAATGCAGATGAAGGTTCAACAGATGATAACATCGCTGACAACACTGGCAAGAAAACGGTGGTGTGGAGGTATTTTGGCATTTTAAGGTTGAGTATGAAGCAGAGTAATGTGCACTGTTCTCGACATAATCTGCAGTGCACCTCAAATCTTTTTCACCACCTGAAGCAGTGCCACACGGCAGAGCACACGCAATGCACAATGATACAAACCCTGAGCGGAGTAAGGAGCCCATGGCGCCTGTGCAGCCGAAACAGCCGACCATTTAGTCCACTTCCTCTAGCGCAACGCCTTATGACAAAACGTTGAAGAGGCACAAAGACCTCACAGATGCAGTAACTTATTGCAGGGGTTCCCAGACTTTTCCATGCCAAGGCCCCCAAATAGCATTAGCTTCTGGCCGGGGACCCCCTATGCAAACCTACTAACAATATACGATATGCTATGCCATAGTATATCATATATTGTCAGTAGGTACGTCGTGAGTGATGTTTTGATTTGCAGGCAATTAAAAAGATGAGAATGACAAATTAAATTTCGCTATGTTGTATTGATAGAAATTATATTTTATAATAAGACTGAGAAATATATATATATTTTGATTTTCTTTTTCCTTTTTTTCTCATCTTCCCTCCAACTTTTTGCGGCCCCCCTAGCACCCTATGGCGGCCCCCATGGGGGTGCACCCCCAATTTGAAAAAGCAGTGGCTTATTGTATTGCAAGAGACATACTACCAACAGTGCTTAATTTGTCCTCCAGGAGGTGCTGGGTCCCCCTCCGGAGCGCGCGTGCGCCGTAAAAATATGCTTTTTTTCTTGTGTTTTTATTGTCTTTTTCACCTTAATTTCCGCACCTACCTAGTATAACATTTGCAGCAACATTTGGCACACCATGTGGCCCATCAGAACACTTGGAATCAATTTGGAATGAGCAATATAAATAACTGACATATTGCAAGCAAACATATTTTTATTGTTAACAGATTTCTTTGACACCAGTATAGCCAGTCTTACTCTTAGTGTGTCACTGTCACCTAAGCACCACATCAGAAAAATAAAATACAATAAATTAAACAAAAACCTGAGAATTTAAAATAAAGAAAAAATTAGACTAAAAGGTCTCTATTTGGAAGGAGGAAATTTAAAACATAAATGACCAAACATCACGAGAATGATGTGTTGTGCACACTGCACAGTAATAATGTATCCAACCAAACTTAACAGGCAGCAGATACAGTTTGATTAAATGTCCTGTCTATTTGCCAAGTTGTTGTGTGCTTTGTCCATGAATAACTTTATGCTTGTTGACCGATTGTCTTCTCTTGTAAACTGTAGTCACCACAAAGGCCTCCCAGCTCCCCTACTCCTGTCTCTCTGACTCACTGGCTCTCCTGTCCTCGCTCCATGTAGTTTCCCTTCAAATGGAGGGGAAATTGAATTAGGACTGAATGTTTTATTTTAAAAAGAAAGCCTAAACAGAGTGTCACTGTGACGTGTTGTCAATCACGCTGCAACTGTACATACACACTAGGCCTGGACGATATAGAAAAAAAGCATATCGATAAAAAATAAATCATATTGATCGATATCGATAATTATCGATATAATTATTATAATTATTTAACATGTATTTTAATTGCAGCCCTGGATGTTTTATGCTATGTCTTAATGACCTACTTTTAATAAAGAACACACAAGCACTGAATTCAAATTCAAACCTTTATTCAACCACCTTTTTTTTTTTCCACAACTGAAAGTTTTTTAAAAAAGAACTTAAAAAAAAAAAGAAATCAACTGAAGTGGCCTGAGTGATGTCAGTAAATACTGACAAACATAAAGACTTAAGTGACCAGAAAATCAGATAAATAAATATTCAAATAGTCTTTTGATGAAAATAAACAAAACAAATATATAAATAAACAGAATAGCTTTAGGTGGGAATAGCATACTACCAGTTTTAACTGTGTGGGAAACTGCCCACAGCCTGGTGTCTGAACACTGAAATATTTCTCCCGGGGTCGGGAGATTTATTTTTTTAATTATCATGTGATTGACTTAATACGCAAACTGAGCACGAGAAGCAGGACTTATCCACGCCGGTGTTGTGTCGTAGAATGCACCCCTGCCGAATGCACCCCCTGCTAGTAGCCATGATCCAAATACTCGCGTCTTTGTAAAATATGAGCTAATTTTCTTCCACTTTAAGAAGCTAATGAGTGGACGGGATGCAGGGGTGCATTCTACAGCACAACACCGGAACGTATTTCCTCCGCATCCTTCTCACCTTTTCAACCCCTGACCCATTTTCATGCCTGAAGCGCTGTGTTTGAGAAATACTTGCGGCCAGGCACTTCATATCGCGGGTCGAGAGTGGCTAGAAGCTGGTCGAAGCCAGGCATTTCAACGGTAGTTATTGGCAGTATGTCCCTCGCTATGGAGCATGTTACTGCATGGGTGATGTCCTTATGCCGCTCGGACGCTTTGTCGTATTTTTGGCAAGAAACGAAGTCCAGTTTGGTCTGCTTCACTTGCTTTGTGCTGGTGCTAGCCGCGGTTCCAGAGGATTCCTCCTCCGACGACGTGGAGCCGCGGCGCGGCCGACACAGCTCGTACTCCTGCGGGTGCGACCGGTATAGATGGTAAAACAAGTTGGTTGTGTTACCAGACTTGGTTTTTACTAATTCTCTGCAAATTTTGCAAACGACCGCTGTTTGCTTTTTGTCAGACTTCTTAAAACCAAAACATTGCCATGCTGGTGAACTACTGAAACCTTTTTTCGGGACAATGTCCTCCGCTTCTCCTTGCTGTAACATTTTTTCTAATACACGTGCTGTCTGTTGTGGTTTGAGAGGGGCTGGGCTTGGTGCTGTAGCGTACCTGGGTCTGCGTTTGTGATTGGTGGGAGGAAGTAATGACTGTAGTAAAAGCTACATGATAGGCTATGATGAAAAAGAAAGGGAAACTGTGTTTTTCTATCGAACTTTTTATCGACCCGTTTTTTTTCTATCGCACCACACGTCTATCGATCGATATATATTGTTATCGAATTATCGGCCAGCACTAATACACACACTCGCGTATTTGCGCGCGGTGCGGAAACAATACCATCTGCGGAAACCCTGTTTATGTGTGTTAACATCTGTGTGTGTGTGTGTGTGTGTGTGCGTGTGCGTGTGCGTGTGCGTGTGCGTGTGCGTGTGCGTGTGCGTGTGCGTGCGCGTGCGCGTGCGTGTGCAGGGAGTTTTCAGGAGGATGGAGGATGAGGTTGGCGTTAGCCAGAGCTCTGTTTGCTCGGTGAGTTTTACTTTCTTTGCATAAAGAACTTTATCTCCTGTAGTTCATCAGGGTAACCATGCAGATGCTGCAGAGACCCTCCTGAGTCAGGTCCTTCACTGATCTTTATTATCCTGTTTTTGTTTATCAGGCCAGACCTGCTGCTGCTGGACGGTGAGTCTGATCCTCTTTAGGACACAAAAACAGTTCTCTGTGAGGAAGGAAAGGGCGGAGAGGCCAGGGAACAGAGTGAGAACAGGAGTAACAGCAGGTGGAGGAGTAATGGGAGTAACAGCAAGAGGAGGAGTAAAGGAGTAACAGCAGGAGAAGGAATAAAAGGAGTAACAGCAGGAGGAGGCGTAATGGGAGTAACTGCAAGACGAGGAGTAAAAGAATGAGTATCTGGAGGAGTGGGTTGAGATTTGAAGTAAAGGGATTACATGAGTGGGCGGAGTTAAAGGTGTAATAAGGAGGTAGAATGGTGTAGAAGGAGGAGGACAGGGCAGAAGGAGCTGGAGTAAATGGAGGTATCAGCTACAAGAGTTTCCGTCAATTTGGTTGTAGAGAGAGTATCAGTAATAGTACTGCAGTCCTGGGACAGGAATCGTTAAATGAAGCGGAGTACTGGTTGTACACTGGTGAGCTATGGTAAACACAGTAGTTTGTAGTAATGGTACTGTAGTAGTGTTATACTAGGTAGTATCAATAGTGCATTAGTAGTGTTTTTGTTTATGTTCGTATTCTCTGCAATACACAGTGTCTAGGACTCATTATCGAATTTGACCATAGGGGTAAATAAAGTTCTTCATATCTTATTGTATTTTATGTCAAGGATTGGTCATGTAGAAGTATGTATAGAATTAGCAGTATTAGCGATAGTACTGTGAAGTATTTGTACTGTGTTTCAGAGCCCACCAACATGTTGGACGTGAGAGCCATCCTCTGGTTAGAAAACTACCTGCAGGTCTGAACTAGCTCTCACTGTTACATCAGCATTCCTCATTCAGAATTATGGGTAAGTTAGCCAGGAGCTAATCAGTACCAACACCTCCCTCCTCAGACGTGGCAATCCACCATCCTGGTTGTCTCCCACGACAGGAACTTCCTTAATGCCGTGGTCACTGACATTATCCACCTGCACTCTCAGAGGCTGGATAGTTACCGCGGTGACTACGAGAACTTTATAAAGACCAAAGAAGACCGACTGAAGAACCAGCAGAGAGAGTACGACGCCCAGCTGCAGTACAGGCAGCATATACAGGTACTACTACTACCTCAGTACTGCACATACAGGTACTACTACTGCGCTACGGGTGAGAAAAGATGTGTTTTTTTTCCCAGAATGCGTTGGTGTGGGTCTCAGCTATGTATTTTTGTCTCAGGTGTTCATTGACAGGTTTCGGTACAATGCTAACAGAGCTGCTCAGGTGCAGAGCAAACTCAAGCTGCTGGAGAGACTGTAAGTACTTTTTCACCTGCTATTGCATGTACTTGTCTGGATCTCCACATACTTAAATAACAGCACTTCAGAAGCTGGGTTTACATTGTTTACACTGGTTTTAATATTCCGATTAGAATTGAGTTAGAAGCCCAAACTGAATAAAAATACTCAATATAAACACCTCAATCAAAATAAACAAACCGAATTTCATTCAGTTTCACAGGGGTGGAATATTTCTTTTCCCAAATCGATCAAAAAGTTTTGTCATGTAAACAGTGAAATAGAAAGTTGTCAGGCTGCTTTCTGTCTGTGCATGCTTTGTCTTGATGTAAATGCACAGTGTCATTCCTCACTTGAAAATATTGTGGCTTCCAAACAGAGCACGCAGAACAAGTTTATGGCGGAGAGATTGTTTTAAGTACAAACTCTCAAATAACTAAACATTATCCCACACATCGACTGTAGAAATACAAGAAATATTCAACTATTTTAAAAAGTCCACAAAAAATTCAGCAAAGCCAGGATAGCAAACCACCAACAAAAAGACCCACTGATATATGTCTTCTCCTCTTCAATGCTTCCAGTAAGAGCACGCTGATATCGAGCTGTTGCCTGGATAAAATGTAAAAGCATCCCAATTTCTGTGCTTAATGGACAATAGATCTCCATCTGTGAAAAACCACATGATGTTTACATAGATCCATGCGGTTGCCACATCTGTAAAACAGATGTTCTATATAAATGTAGTGGCACATGTAACACCAGATCAGAATAGATCACATGTTAACAGTTAACATGAGTTCTTCAATCAGAACTAGCGCCCCGAAGGGCACTGATGGACCCAAGCAGTGTTGCATCTCTCCTCTCCAAGGGAAATGTGCTCCACAGCCGCCGGCTATCTTTGTGATGGCTGGTACTTGTGACTGCCTTTGAGCCATATCGGTAAAAAAAAAACATCACAGTTTCAAAGGGTGCCATAGCCACGCCCTTTGACCTACACATGTGATTTTTTGATATAATCTCCCCTAACATCTCTCCTACAGAATGCAAGAGAAATTACATCCAAACCATAAATGGTTTGCTTCAGAGGCAGCCATTTGTAGGTGCTTGCAAAAAACCCTACTGTTGCCAAACTAAGCCTCTCAACAAAAAGTTGTACCTCAGTCTGAAAGTGGACTATTGTGGGTACCTGTGGCTGCAGTTTCAGCTTTCTATCCATAAATCCTTAGGAGGAGTTTTGAAAACACCTAAAAAAGTAGGCAAAATCTTAAAGTGCAAATTTTCAAACCAATCTGGATGACTTCCGGTTGGGTGTGGCCTATGGGTCCAAGATGCTTTTTTTGTTCATTTTGGGGTTCTAAATAATCATTCCCGGTTTTATAGTTGTGGGTCACATACATGGGCTGGGCTTAATTTTTGAAATTTGGAGTGGGCGCTATGGAGCCATATTCAGTTATATTTCCATTTTGACATTGGAACCCTCAAGAGGATGCCCCTCAAGATCTGTTTACCAAATTTCATGCTGCTGTGTATATCTATAGCAATATCAAAGAATGCTATTTCTCTGAGATATTTTATAGCGCCACCCAGTTGTACTTAAAGGACACATAGTACAGATTTTTTTGCCGCTTTGGTACCTCGACAGGTGTGTCCCGAATATATCTCAGCTGCATCCCATCAACAAAGACGAAGTCACAGGCCACTTCGCCTTTTCCACCAGGTGGCGCTACAACATATGGATGCAAGTTTGGTGTCAAATTCTCCAGTGCTAGGGATGGAAATTGATAAGATTTTATAAATATTGATGCCATTATCGATTCTGCTTATCGATTCAATTCTTTAATGATTCCCTTATCAATGCTTCTATTTGATTAAAAAAAAAAGTAGACCATAGGTTTTCAGTGTTAACTCAACATTTTATTGAGTCTCTGATAACACTGATAACAGAAAAAGATGTATGCCATCTTCAGTGAGAGTCTAAAAATAATCAAACAGAAATGCTATTTGCATACCTGCCAACATTTGGGTTATAAAATCAGAGATTTTTGTGGCGCACGCCGGGCAGTTTTGGGGTGACCTTGTATGGTGGATATGAACTCATTATGAGAGTATTTGTAATTAGATTGCTCATCAAAATAAGTATCAGTGAAGCTGCACACTTTTTTGTTTTGTTTTAACAATAACAAATGGTAATGAAAAATAATAGCTACGATATGCCTTGAACTAATTTAGTCCACTAATATTAGTGTTAAAGTCCTCACATGTTTTACATGCTCTCCCGTATGAGTCTCTCTGAACATCTCTGTGTGAAATACAGTACTCTGTTATCTGAGGCTGCCCTGAGGGCCTTACTCCTAGACGATGAAAGACCATCAACGTAAAAGTTATATCTCACGTTTGTTTCTCTTTCACTGAAGTTTTCATTTTGCAAGACACAATGCTTAAATGTAGTTCACATCTTAAACCGACCTGAATCATCTCAAATTGTAAAGTAAAAGTATCAATCCAGTGTCTGTGAGGCTCAGCAGAAACACAGGACAGTCTTCGGTTGTCTGGAAACTTTGGACAAATATAGTGATCCGATTCATGAATGAAAGTGGAGCACAGTGGCGGCTGGTGAGAAAAATAATAGGTGGGGCTGAAGTTTTGGAAACCAGAGCCCTCAAGGGGGTTCAGGGGAATCTTCCCCCAGTAGATTTTTTTTTCGTTTTCAAAAGGTAGATGAAGCATTCTGGTGCTTTCTTAATTAATAATTAAGGAAACATACGATATTGACCTACAAAGACAATTGGGGTGGGAATGCTTTAAATACAGATCAGTTTTATTAAATTTGATATTTCAGTTAAACTGAATTGAAACTGGGTGAACAAATACAGGGGTCCCACTCTTTTATAGAAATCATAATCATTTCCAGGACTTTTCCAGGATGTTTTCATCCTGCCTTACAATCTTATTTATTTCTAACATTGTGGCATGAACATTGTCTGTTAGCTCTCTTTTTTTTCGCTAACGGACTGAAATACACATTTAATGGAATGATTAATGTAATACCGCTATTTCCTTACTTTGAGAATAATTTTCAGGGAGACAGCAGACATTTCTTTTTGCTCACTCAGCTCAGGCGGGGCTCCGCCCGCAGCACCCTCTTATACCGGCCGCCACTGGTGGACTATGTAAAATATTCCCTGGGAGAATAATACCGGAGGTGGGCGGGAGATAGGTCTGAAATAGGGGAGAGTCCTCGGAAAACTGGGAATGTTGGCAGGTATGGACATATGTTAGGTTGACCATATTCTGAACCCCCAAAACACGATTACGGGGGGCGGAAATTTTGAGTGTTTTTTTGTGTCGGGTCGAGTGTTATTGTGCACTTCTAACTCAGTTAAAGGTATATTCTAAATTCCCTATGACAGTGCATGTGTGCGTGCGTCAGAGGCTTTGCTTGGAAGTGAGCGAAAAAGGGGCAGAGCAGCAGAGAGCACAGATGCTCTGCACTATTTTGTAATAAATGAATACACGTCCCTAGACAGCCCCCAAAAGAGGACATGTTCAGGTGTAATAAGACTTATGGTCACTCTAACATAAGTACCTTCAATGCCGTGCTGAGACAGAGCTGCAGCAGCTGATGACCGGCAGAGAACATCGAATACATGTGACTCCCTCTATTTGATGCCGTGCCCCGTTGACAAATGATTAAGCATGTTGCTAGTGTTTCCACCTTTGCATGTTATCACTGCCTGACAAACGTTGCACTGTTGTCGTCTTTCTTAGTAAAATTAAGCCACGCTTTACCCCGTTTCTGCCTACTTTTTGTACCGTCCGAGACCTTTTTTCAAGGCACCTGGAAGAAAGGAATTGTTAAGGGAATCATTAAGATAAAACGTAAATGATGTCCATGGATTGACCTGACCTTTGCCAAATTTGCCAAATTTGATGACTTTTTGAGCCTGTCTCAAGGGTTTTTTCAGTTGAAAAACTTAAGTTAATATTAATGCATAATTCTTACAATTTCAAAAAGGCTCTTTCCTGCTGCTTGCAGCGTCAACTAGGGCCCTGATGAAAAAATGTGTGCATGTAATCCCAACCACTGTCAGGTATCTTGGGTGTAAACCTTTGTGTGTGTGTGTGTGTGTGTGTGTGTGTGTGTGTGTGTGTGTGTGTGTGTGTGTGTGTGTGTGTGTGTGTGTCACTGACTGTCTCTCTGTGTGTGTTCTGCAGGCCTGAGCTGAAGCCCATTGAGAAAGAGACAGAGGTCACTCTGAGGTAAGACCAGTTTCCTGTTTAGACAAGAATCAGCTATTTTTAGACGTACATTTTCTTTGGGTTCTGATTCTAAAATGTATTCTGCTCTTAGAATGTAAATGTATTTACTGCTCACACTCACACACACACACACTGAGGTTTGTAACAGGCTGCAGCTCTTTAAACAGTCGCTCTCATTTGCTCTGAGTTGGCACAAATACTTGCTTAATTTCTGCTGCAGTATGTTTTTACAGGTTCAGTTAAATTAGCTGTGATTCCCCTTTACCCGGTTCCTGATAGATGAGTTTAAACTCACCATTCAACATATTACGAATGATCTTATTCTTTTTATTTTCATTCTCTCTGTGTGCATAATTTGCCGTAAAAAGGAGGCAGACAGAAACAGATGTGCACTTTCATCACGTCTTTTACCTTTACAGCAACACGAACACTACTTTAACATATGCACAGTATCAGCAGTGGGTTGAAAAGAGCAGACTGGAGAGGAGAAGTGAATATAAGGCAGTCTCTGCTACAGAAACCGGCTACTGGGGTGGTTCCTCCAGGTTCTGAAGAGAGAGGTTCTCTTTAAAGTTTAAATAGCTTTTCAGACCTTTATCAGAGCACCAAATCAGATCAGGACTCTGGGGGTACGTTTAGGTCACCAGGAGTCCTCAAGTCCTCATGAAGAGTCTGTCTGAGCTCATCCTGGATGTTTTTAAATCTGACAACTGTCAGTATGAGAGGAAGGGTATGGTTCAGTCTGTTGATGTGTTTTTTGATTAATTGATGAATGGTTGACTGAGATGTGTCTTTGTGTCTCAGGTTTCCAGATAACTTTGAGAAGCTATCTCCTCCTATCCTTCAACTGGATGAGGTGGAGTTTCATTACTCTGCAGATCAGCGGCTCTTCTCTGGACTCAACCTGTCTGCTGACCTCGAGTCTCGCATCTGCATCGTACGTATCATAATCACCATTATGAGAATCAGCCTGTCAGTAACTGTGTGCTGGTGTATGTGAAGCTGATTGACAAGAGTCACAGCTCAAAATGACATGAGCTTTGAGCTGAGGAGTTGCGACAGTCAGCAGCAGTTTAGTCTTGACTCTGTGGGTCGTACACTGATGGTCTATGTTTACTGTCAGGTCGGAGAGAACGGCGCTGGTAAATCCACCATCCTCAAGCTGCTGATGGGTGAGCTGTCGCCGGTGAACGGAGTCAGGCAGGCTCACAGGTGAGACCAATTAGTCAACCAATCAACAGCCTCCTGGATCTATTTATTCAGCCAATCACAGTCTGTTAAGTGACTGATTATGGAGGAACATTTGGGGACTTGGTACTGTTTGAAAAACAGTTTCTAGGGAACAGTTTACGCAGTGAGACATTCATTTACAGAGCAGTGTAACCTGTCAGAGAACTTTTTACAGCTGCCTCTCACTGATAATTACTGATCTGTGCCTTTGATCCCTCACCAGGAACTTAAAGATTGGTTACTTCAGTCAGCATCATGTGGATCAGCTGGACCTGAATGTCTGCTCTGTGGAGCTGCTGCTCAACAAGTTCCCTGGTAACCATGGAAACTACATCACCAACACCTTCTGGAGTAACACATGAAACAGTAACTTACAATGACAGCATGTGAAGCTCCTAGCAGGAACTTTCAGTTTGTGTAAATCATGGTGCCCCCTGTGGACGAAGCTGTCTTTGCTGAACATGTCATTTGATATAAGGGAGATCTGTCCAAGTCCTAGAAACGCTGAAGTTTGGTCTTTAGAGCGAGAATCTCATCCTTCTGACTTTAGTGAAGGAACTGTTAAGTCTGTTGTTAGGAACTTTTTGTTCTCCACTCACTGAACAGTTTTCTCAGATGAAGCCCAGCTCACCACACCGTCTTTCAGAGATTCTGATTGGCTGTTCTCTGTGTGACAGGTCGGACAGAGGAAGAGTATCGCCATCAGCTGGGAGGGTATGGCATCACCGGAGAGCTCGCTACCAGGCCAGTGGCCAGTCTGTCAGGGGGGCAGAAGAGCCGGGTGGCCTTTGCACAGATGACCATGCCATGGTATAAGCCCCGAATCCAGCTGTGTGCATTTCCATGGCAACAATGATGATGATGGTGATAATGATGCTGTTGTCAACAAAATGTTTTCCCTGTCTGTGTTTTCAGTCCAAACTTCTACATCCTGGACGAGCCGACGAACCACCTAGACATGGAGACCATTGAAGCTCTGGCTAAGGCTCTCAACAAGTTCAAGGTGAGTTTGAGTAGGTTGGGCTTAAATACACCTGACAAGGTGAGTTTTGAGTGGACTGAGCCAGATTTATTCACCTGTGATGACTCGACTTAAGACATTTACCTGCAGTAAGATCTGCACAGTGGTGTCGTATTTTCTAAAATTAGATTTGTGTTTCAGTTGCGTGTGATGTTGTGTGTTTCAGGGCGGGGTCATCTTAGTGTCACATGACGAGCGTCTGATAAGGCTGGTGTGTAAGGAGCTGTGGGTGTGCGAAGGTGGGAAAGTGTCTCGAATCGACGGTGGCTTTGACGAGTACCGAGATATTCTGCAGGAGCAGTTCAGGAAGGAGGGTTACCTGTGAGGCCCTGCCCACTACCCACTGACCACGCTCATAACTAACATAACCCGCTCCCTTCATAACGACACCTGTCCAATCAGCAGCCAATCAGCTGTCAGAGCAGAGCGAGGGACGTTTTCTTCTCTGGACTGTCTCACCTGCTGCATCAGTTGATGATCTTCTGTGAGCTGATTGTTGGTTCATGTTCACCTGGTTAGGTCATGGTGAACTCTGAGGAGGAGGAGGAGAAGGAGGAGTCATCCTGAGTGATTTGGATTTTATTTGTGGTCAAACTTTTTAAAGTTTATGGTCACTTTACACCTGGTTGAGTTTGGTTTCATAGAGTGGCATAGGTATGAGGTTTTAAGGGCTTTTAAAGGACCTGACCGCCAAACAATCGAGAAATAAAACTGTCTGATTATGAGTTCAGTGTGTTTTTTTTAATTCTGTCTGTGTTCAATCAATCAATCAATCAACTTTATTTATATAGCACATTTTAAAATAACCACAAGGGTAGTCAAAGTGCTGTACAATGATACATAAAACAAATAACACAAAGAGCAAGATAAAGTGAGCAGAAATACATTAATGCAAGGGGATAAATAAGTAAATAAATAAGCAGGCTCACGGCAGGTGCTAAAATGATAAAAAACAAAGTAACACTAAAAAGTATCAAAAGCCAAGGAGTAAAAGTGTGTTTTTAAAAGGGATTTAAAAACAGGAAATGAGGAGGCCTGTTTGATATTCAAGGGCAACTCGTTCCAGAGCTTCGGGGCAGCAGCAGCAAACGCTCTGTCCCCTCTGAGCTTCAGCCTTGTATATGGGACCGTCAGTAACAGCTGATCGGCTGATCTTAAGGGTCGGGGTGGGCAGTAAGGCTGGAGCATTTCAGAAATGTAAGGTGGAGCAAGATTGTTCAGGCTTTTAAAAACAAATATTAAAAGCTTAAAATGAATTCTGTACTGTACAGGGAGCCAGTGTAAGGATGCCAGGATGGGGGTGATGTGCTCACGCCTGCGGGTCTGGGTGAGGAGACGTGCAGCAGAGTTCTGCACAAGCTGCAGGTGGGCAAGGGAAACCTGGCTAATCCCTACATACAGAGAGTTACAGTAGTCAAGACGGGTAGTTATAAAAGCATGGATTAATTTTTCCAGGTCAGGTCTTGATAAAATGGGCTTCACCTTCGCTATTTGACGTAGCTGATAAAAACTTTTTTGTACCACCCCGCTGATCTGTTTCTCAAATTTAAAATCAGGGTCAAACTTAACTCCCAGGTTAGTGACGACGTCTTTAAGGTAGGGTGAGAGGGAGCCTAGGTCGATGTTGGGGGGGTGGCCGCCACTTGGTCCAAACAACATTACTTCAGTCTTGTTCTCATTAAGACTGAGGAAGTTAAAAGAAAGCCAGGCTTAAATGTCCTTAAGACAGTCAGTGAGTTGCTGGACTGAGTTGGAGTTGTTCTGTGCAAGTGGAAAATAGATCTGACAATCATCAGCGTAAAAATGAAAGGAGATGCCATGTTTCCTAAAAACAGAACCAAGGGGGAGTAAATAAAAGGCAAATAAAAGAGGGCCAAGGATTGAGCCTTGGGGGACCCCATGTGGGAGGGGAGCTGTTGACGACACAGAGTTGTCAAGTTTAACGCAGAAACTTCTGTCCCTTAAATAAGACCGGAACCAGTCCAGGGCAACACCCTTAATGCCCACACAGTGCTCCAGGCGAGAGATTAAAATGCTGTGGTCAACAGTGTCAAATGCAGCAGACAGATCTAGGAGCACAAGGACAACAAACTTTCCAGAGTGTTGTCATTAGAATATCGTTTGAAACCTTTAAAAGTGCTGACTCTGTGCTGTGGAGAGCTTTAAAACCAGACTGGAACAACTCTGTGATACCATTATCTTCCAAAAATGGTAACAATTGATTGTAGACCACCTTCTCTAAAATCTTGGACAGATATGGGAGATTTGAGATGGGTCTGAAACTGGCACAGAGGGATGGGTCAAGGCCAGTTTTTTTAAGTAGAGGCCGTACTACAGCATGTTTAAAATCCTTAGGTACTGTACCAGAGGAGAGGCTACTGTTAACAATATTAAGGACACTTGGTCCAATAGTAGCAAGTACCTCTTTAAACAAGCGAGGGGGGATGGCATCAGCAGGGGAACCAGAAGGCTTCATATGGCTCACTATGTCCTATAAAATAGAGAGGGACACAGATACAAATTTGGCAAAGACAGATGAGGGGTGCAGAGGGGCAGAAGGGTCATATGAAGGTTGAGAGATACAGGCTCTGGTTGACATAATTTTATCAGTGAAGAAGTGGAGGAATTTTTCACAGATTTCAGTGGAGGAATCAAAACCAAGAGACTTGGGAGCCTCAAGGACAGTGTTTATGGTTTTGAACAGAGCTCTGGGGTTGTTACTGTTAAAAGCAATTAATTCTGAGAAGTATTTATTCTTCTCGGCTTTTACAATCCTCTGATAATTCCTCAGACTATCTTTAAGGATGCCAAGAGACACGTGCAGTCTGTCATTTTTCCACCTGCGCTCCGCCCTCCTGCACTCACGCCTGGCTGCACGAGTGACGTCGTTCAACCAGGGCTCGGGTGTAGGTTTGGTGCGCCGGGTCTTCAGAGGAGCGATCGTGTCCAGTGTTTGTAGACAGGTGGAGTGAAATCTCAGTACCAGTTCCTCAGTATCCACTCACACAGGGGCTGCAGAGTCATCCTCGCAGAGACCAACGTAGGTGGAAGAGAACAGAGCAGGCGAGGAAGACTTAAACATGCGACGCGGTTTAGGTGGAGCGCGCAATTTAACCGGACACTGAGTGGGGATGTCAAATAAAATCGGCATATGGTCCGAGAAAACAGCGTCACAAATGACAAGGTTAGACACACACAGACCATGCGAGAGCACCAAGTCTAGTGTGTGCCCGAGATTATGTGTTGAACCGGACACAGACTGCACGAAGTTAAAAGAGTCAATGAGATTTAAAAAGCTCCTGGAGACCGGCTCTTCAGGGCAACAAGTGTGAATATTAAAATCACCAACAATAAGGACACGGTCGTATTTCGGCAGAATTTCGGCCAGAAATTCAGAAAAGTCACTTATAAAATCCTTATTGTACTTGGGTGGTCGATAAATGACGGCGCACAGGACAACATGAGAGCGGCCCAGTTCAAACAAGCTCATTTCAAAACTTGCAAAGGAGAATTTCAGGCTGATCTGCCGGCATTTAAAGTTGCTTTTAAAAATAACTGCTATTCCACCTCCTTTTCGACCAGACGACCGCGGGGAATTAAAATAGCAGCAATCCGGTGGACAGAGTTCAATAAAAGGGCTGGACTCACCGGTACTCAACCATGTCTCAGTTACACAGAGAAAATCCAATCCACGGGACATGAAGAAATCCTTCAGGATAAAAGTTTTGTTTGCCAGTGATCTGGCATTGACAAGGCCGAACCTGGTAGAAATCGGCACGCCCGAGGCATCGGCTGATCGTGGAGCCCGACACAGGGCCCGTAGATGGCGGGGATTCACCCCACGCCGGCGAGGACGAGGAGAGCAGGGGCCGCAGGGACGGGTTACCTCACCCGAACCGACGACAGGTACCAGCCAGGAGTCGACAGGATCCAGCGAACGTAGATGAAAAAAGAGACCAGATCCCACTCCATTTCTCCTCAGGGGAACAGCGGAAGATCGAGCCAAGAGAGCCTTAACTTTCACCAGCTGGCCGCTGCGTTTGCCACGGCGGCGACGGCGTTTACGCCGGGGAAGTGGAGCGAGGGTGCGGCGAAGGTGAGCAGGTATCCCGGGGAGTTGAAACAGTTTAAAAGTCGTGTGACCGCAGTGATCAGGATCTAATTTCACCAGATCCTTGGCAGAGGGGCGAAGATCCAGCAGGGTTTGGCGGTCGTACACAAACAGTGAGCTGACATTATTTATGACGATAGACACAAATAGCAGCACAAACACAAACAGCGCTGACAGCGAGAGACGGCAGGCCACACACACCGGCGCCATCTTGGTTCAGGTCATCATCAGTTCAGACTCCTTATCCCAACATCACTGTAGTTGGTCAGTGAGTTCCTTCTTATTCACAGGGCTCCTTAAAAACCTGAGTCTCAAAGTTCTTCAGAAAGCTGCAGCGACGTAAACAAAACTGATCTGACTTCAACTCCAGGGACAATCAGGCAGGTGTTTGTTTCAGTGAAGTCTCAGTCAAACTATTAAGGTACGCCTTTGTTCTCAAGTAACAGGAACTTTTGGGTCCAGAGATTTCTCTGTAAGGATCTCAGTGGTTCCTATGGCTCATTGTTGCCAGGGTGGCTCATGGTCAAAGGTGTTCAGGTGAGTTAATCAGCTCAGCTCTGTATTTGGCCCATTCCCAATCGGCCCCCTTCACACTCGCCCTACACACTCGCCATATTCAAGACCGTCCCAAACCATGAAGTGCAAGTGGACCGTTCAGCTCTTAAATAGCGAGTCTGAACCAGTGCACACTTATGGCAGGATTTGCTGGTAGTGCGCCGGCAAACCATGGAGAAAGAGAAAACAACATACAAATGTAAGTTCCGCATGTGTCCACCTTTGTCTCACTGACAAAAAATCACAAAAAATTTGGTTTAGAAAAATCATACGAAACTCGGAAGTCTTATTCTGAGCTGACGTTAGATTTGATTGTGCATGCACATGTCAAATAGTAAAGGAGTTCAAAGACATAAGAAGAACTTTATTAAGAATAAGAACTTTATTGATCCCCGAAGGGAAATTCAATTGTCTGTTGTCTCACGTAATATGTCTCTAAAAGTTATCTATCATTAACATAAGAGTTAGAAAGCCTGATGGCTTTTGGTACAAAAGATCTTCTAAATCTTTCTGTCCTGCAGCCAAGAAAGAGGAGCCGTCCACCACCATTTGCCCTTTGGTCTAGGCTTTCTGTGGTATACCGTATACACCGTCATCGCGATGAAATAAAGTCACGGTGGCGACACCGTTAGATTGCTGAGCTCATGGTGACGTAATTTCAATATTATGTAGCGCCGCCAGCGCGTAAAGCGCACGTTACGCCTCAACACAGGCGTGACTTGCCATAATAAAGATATCACTTCACGTTCACATTAACATTAGTGGTCAGTCTGGGCTTCAGTAAGACAGCAGCACCAAAATATTGAACCATTTCCTACCTGTGTCATGCTGCGGAGTGCTCCCCACCTAAAGCGACGCCCAGCCATATCCACATGATCCATTCCAGGAAGCGTGCACAAAGCATGGCATGATGATGGCAGACTCCTCCGAACCAGACCACAATATTTGTTTGAGTTAAACAATTATAACATCTCCCCTTTTATAGATGACAACTTATACATTTCTGAAGTCCTTAATGCAGAATGCAGATATTGTAAAGAGTCCAAACATTAGTGCAAATCAACAAAAGTATTTCAACAACATTGGTGCAAATCAACAAATTCAAACATTTCACATCCTTTTTTTTTTGAGTGTGTCAACAATAAGAACATATCGTAACATACCAATCCAAGGCGCTCTCCCTCCAGTAACAAAACAAACAGAGTTCAGTCCCACAAGATCCAGCCTGCCACTGACCGTCCTGTGCCCCGCCACAGGTGGTGGTGGTGGCGGTGGAGATGGGCCAGCCTTGGGCTGGTGCAGGTTACTGCGCCTGTGAGGCCCAGCTTGAGGCCTGACTTCCAGGGCACCTGTGCCTGCGTTGTTATTAATGTCCATCACGTTGCCGGGTGGACCACCTGGTTGCCTTTCGGGTGGGCCGTTGCTCTCCAGTGGGCTGCTGTGCTGCACATTGTGTCGGTCAGAGGGGTGCTTGGTAGTGTCCCTCTCTGCTGGATGCAGGTCCACCTGATTGCAGTGGTAGAATTTCCCCCTCGACATCCACCAATGATGATCTGGGCCCCACCTGCTGTAGGCAGACTCCTCTTCGCCACCTGCCAGTCCTGTCCCCGGGCAGGGGCTTCATCCTAATGTCCTGTCCGATACACAGTTCAGGCAGATACCAGAGTTTGGCTGTCTGGTGTTTTGCATGCAGTTTTTCTGGGACCCCTGTGACCACACTCGGCTCCAAGAGTGTGTCAGCAACTGGGAGCAGGGTTCTTAGTCTACGAGACATTAGTCTCTGTGCAGGGCTGCTGAGCATGCCCTCCGTGGGTGTGTTCCTCCACTGTAAAATGGCCAGCCATGGGTCGTTACCTGCGCTGGCTGCCTTCTTGCAGATGTTCTTCACTATCTTCACGGCTGACTCAGCCTTTCCATTCAATTTTGGATGTCGGGGGGAGGACTTGACGTGGTCAAAGTCCCACTCCTTTGTGAATCTCCTGAATGCCTCACAGTCAAATTGACTGCCACAGTCTGTTATGACCCGGTCTGGCTGTCCATGACATGCAAACTGGGCCTTGCACCTCAACACTAGGGTCTCCGCTGACAGATCTGGGAGCAGCTCTATTTCCCAGAAATCCGAATAATGGTCATCAATGATCAGAAAGTCTTTCCTGCTTGCTTGAACAGATCCATGCTGAGGATCTGCCATGGTCGTGTTGGGAGTGCATGGGACATCATTGTCTCCTGCTGCTGCTCATGTGAGTATTCATTGCACGCTGAGTTCTGGCTCACATAGGCTTTGATCTCACTGTGCATGTTGGGCCAGTACAGTGTGTCCCTGGCCTGTCTGTAGCAGGCATCGCTGCCTACATGGCTGGCATGGATGCGCTTCAACATTTCTGCATGCAATGACTTAGGCACTATGACTCTCTGGCTTCTAAATAGCACTCCATCCTGTGAGCTGATCTCGTCCCTGATTGACCAGTATTCCCTGATCGCCAGAGGTACGTTCTCCCGGCAATCTGGCCATCCCCGGAGAACCACCTTTTACAGCAACTAATGGCTCCCATCGTCCTCAGTGTGTACTCTTATCTTGTTAAGCCGCTGGCTGGTGACGTTGAGGTAGTCAGCCTGCTTTACCAGCTCAGTGGCCTCTTGTGCCCTCTGTAGGCTGCAGATGGTATGCTTTGTGTACTTCGTGTCAGGCCCCAGCGATGGAGCCGTGGCCCTGCTCAGCGTGTCACTAATGTGCACATCTGGACCCGGCTTGTACACCACCTTTTGGGTAGCCAGTGCCACAGAACATCCTTGTCCAACAGCCTCCCTAGTGGCACACATATCTCAGAGGGGTGTGGCATGAACCTTGCAAGGTAGGTTACGAACCCAATAAATTGTTGTACGGCTTTGGCGTCTTCAGGGCGTGGCATGTCCCTAACCGCCCTAATCTTCTCAGGGTCCACTCTGAGCCCTTCTGCTGAGAGAATGTGCCCATGAAACTTGACCTCTCTGAGCCTGAATTGCAGTTTCTTTAGACTCAGTCTCAGTTTAACCTCTCTGCACCTCTGCATGAGCGCTAACAGTTTTGTGTTGTGGTCCTGTATGGCCTGCTCATCAGTCTCACCACACCCAACTATGAGTATGTCATCTGCTATTGGTTCTACCCCACTTAGGCCTGCCAATAGCTCATGCTGCTTTCGCTGGTATATTTCTGAGGCCACGGACACCCCAAACGGCAGCTTCAACCTGCGCTTCCTGCCCCACGGCGTCCAGAATGTGGTGGTGTAACTGCTCTCCTGGTCTAGCTTGCACTGCAAGAAGTCATCTCGTGCATCCACAAGTGTAAAGATGCAAGCCCTGGGCAGCTTGCAAAGCACGTCTTCAAGTGTTGGCATGATGTAGTGAGACCTCTTTAAGGCCTGGTTCAGTGACTTGGGGTCTATGCAGATCCTCAGTTTCTCTGACTGACGGACAATCACCATGTTACCAAAATGAACATCCCCTGGGAGTGACTCGATAGGGTCATTGAAGACATTGTGGTAGTTCTGCACAAGGTGCTGTCTGGTAAGTGGCTCTGCGCTGCCATGTCCCATCATCATCAGCTCTTCTGGGATGGTGAAGCACATTAGACCTAGGCGCTCACTAGTTTCACCAGACAGCAGAGGTCTCTGCCCGCCTCTTACCATCTCAAATCGTAGCTTGTGTGTCTTTCCTCTCACCATGCAATCTGTTTGGAATATGCCTATTAAGCGCATTGATTGGCCTGAATAAAACAGCAATCTGGTCTGGCTTGGCAGTAACGGGGGCAGTGTGGTTTTGAGACCGAATTTGAAGCATGGTTAGCATTTCGTGTCAAATGGGACACCGTTCGCGCCACGTGATGACCTCACACACACTTCAAAGGCGCTGTTCGACGGTGCGGTCTCTGAAATGAGACACGGCCTGAAATGAGAAATGAGAACGTCATATTTTAGAGATATATATTTGGCATCTGCAAGCAAGATGAAGGGGAGCCAATTGATTCATTTGTAACAAAACTGAGGGAGAAGGCTGCTTCCTGTGAGTATGGACAACTCAGAGAGGAACTGAGAAGAGACAGACTGGTGCTAGGTGTGAGTGATGAGAGTGTGCGCCGGCATCTACTCAGAGAGAAGGATCTCACACTGGCATACTTGAAGGAAATCGCTGCTTTTGTGGAGGCAGAAATGAATATGCTGAGGATATATCCGTTAATGCAGCCGTAAATATCCGTGAATGACATTGAGCTTTAGTTTATGATATGAATCCATATACCATAATAAGGTGTTGGTGTCTCTGCAGGTGTAGGTTACTGTCGGTGTCAGAGACGTGGTGCTTGCCGGAGCGCAACTTCCTCTGGATCACAAATGTTGATCATCAGTTTGATTGTTTCTTGAAATGCCACAAAAACTCTCTGAATGACCCGCTGATACATTCACCGATAACCCTGCAGATGACCAGCTTCAGTCATTTCCCCCTCCACAGAAGCAGCTTTATGACTTTATTTACTTGATAACTTTATTCTCCCAAGTTTACAACTTTAATTTCCAAATCTTAAAAAACAAAACAAAACAAACAAACAAAAAAAACTCAATGTTGTCAGGATACTCTGCTGTAGTTTTGTCAGCTTTCTTATTTCTAATATTTTTGATTGTTGTAGCAGAGCGGATCAGTTCGTCTCTAAATACTATAATGTTTGATTTACAGATTTTAGTGAGTTCAGAGATCACGCACTCATGCAGCCTGAGCTGACTGCTGTTTTTGGATTTCTTGTATTTTCTTTAAAGACGCGCTGTAGCTGGGCAGATAACTGTAATAATCGTTCACTTGCGGATAAAAGCACCAAAATTGGCACACATACTCCTTAGGAGTTGCTCTTTTGATATTTCCATCTGGCCAAATGAAAATTCAAGATGGTGGCCATTTTTCAAGATGGCCACCATTGAAAATACAGTAATATTGCATTTTGCAATAAAATCCCATAGACTTGTCCTATTTGGATGAACTTGGTGTCAAATCATACATTTTCCACTATGCAGAATCCAAATTTGGACCCATGGACTTACTTACTGGCTTCCTTGTACCATATTTCAGTCCAGGAATCCTAATATTCTGGTATTTATGAGGTTTACATTATGTCCGACTTGGGTAAAATGGTTGGTAACCTATATCTTAGTGTTGTTAGAGGTTTAGTGTGTGTGTGTGTGTGTGTGTGTGTGTGTGTGTGTGTGTGTGTGTGTGCCACAGAAGCAGGCAGCAAGGTCATCATGGTCAAAGCCAACGACACAGATTATGTTGTCATCGCAGTGAGTGTTCTGCAGGCACTTCAGAACCTCGGTCTGCAGCAGTTGTGGGTTGCCTTTGGCCAAAGACAGAACCTGAAGTGGATTCCTGTTCATGACCTGTGTGGCACTCGGTCTCTGAAATGAGACACAGCCATGGTGCCTCCTCTAGTGGTAAACTGTTATCACTTTTGTCAGTAGTGATCAATAATGAAAGCAGAGCAATTGATGGCTGACTGATCATGTTAACAGAAATAAGTAGAAGTTTAAGTAAAAATGGTATGAAATAAATTTAGAGACAATATTGGTCAGTGAACTGTCAGCAAAGAGAGACTTCAAAAGTTAATACTTGGGGCCAAAAAGGGTAGGTTTGGGATTGGGCCAGAGATACACGCCGAACACATAATGACGTTACTCGTGTGAACACACCCTCCGCTGTTTATAAAGGGCACTGCAAATCATTTTTCATTTCACCAGATTTGAATTGTTACACATTTGTATCGATTTTTAACTGTCTCACAACGCATTGTTCCATCCCTACTGTCCATGCATTTCATTTTTTTCATGTCTGCTGCTGAATCATGATGTTTATATTAAGTTGCAGGGTACTTTATAATAATTTCATTCAAAAGCTTCTTCTCACTTTCACTAAAGTTTTTGGAACGCCTTCTTTTCCCCTTTCCCCATGCTTGATCATTGGTCAAACTCCTATTCCACACACACAGCTAAAATTTATCCTAGAAATATTCCACCCCAGGTTTTCAGAGCATGTTTACCTTTGTACTATGTGCACATAGTTAATCTGATTCTGCCTCAAATGCATGATCTGACTGGTCCTTGATTACCTTAGTCTAGGACTCTGTAATCTGGAACTAGTAAATCTCAAATTAAAAAACATCTCAGACAGCAATTTGTGGATTAAGTTAAACCAGATTAGTTTTATCCTGGTTTTATTTAAGCCCTGTATGGGAAACTGAGCCGTGATCTTTACTACCTGGATTCAGCTGACCTCAAATGTCCCTCCAAACTAGCTCTGCTTTCTGTTCCTGGGCTGGGATTGCTGTTCAGTTTCTGGTCTGCTTATCCAGTCACCTCCAGTCACAGCAGGGTCACTGTGCTGAACAGTGAAGGCTTATAACATATTTGGTGTCTGATTCATCTCTTTCGCCCTACTAATGAAGGAGAAATTATGTGTATATTAGTGGTTTATAACAGGCTGGGATGGCCTTGCTTACATGGCCTCACAACTGTGAGATTGTGTAAGCAAGCTGTTTTGCAAAACCTTAAACTTATCTCAGTTTGCCTAAAGAGTCAAGCTGATCTTAATGACTGCCAGGAAAGTGAAGTTTGTTTTCCAACAATACTAATGTCCTGTTAAATTTCAGGACACTCAGACATGTCCTTGGACAGCCTCTCAGAGGGTCAGATATCAGGCAGGAAACAACTTGCACTTGCAACACACATTGAAGGGACTCATGCATGTACACACACATAAGAGGTGCACATTTGTAATACACAGTGTAACACACACCTATTATGTTTAGACACACACTAAGCAGTGTAAAAGTTGGCCAGAGGAGCATTTGGGGCTTCCTCTGGTGGTCTTGGTCTGTTACATCTGTACTGATTTCTACATCTGTATAATAAAGACACCAAGGCTGCTCTTCAATCAATCAATCAATCAATCAATCAATCAATCAATCAACTTTATTTCTAAAGCACATTTAAAAGAACCACTAGGGTAGCCAAAGTGCTGTACAATGACACGTAAAAACAAAATCAAAGAACAAGATAAAGCGAGCAGAAATACATTAATGCAAAAGAATAAATTAGTATATAAATAAGCAGGCTCACGGCAAGCGCCAAGATCTCTTCCTGTCTCCTGTGCATTGTTTTGCTGCATACCATACATGTCTTTCACAAAACTGACTGTGCTTTCAGACCTCCCCAAAGTCTGGATCAAGGTGGATCAGGAGGTCAGTTATTCGTCTCTAAGCTGAGATTTAATCCCTCCACCTGTCTATGTGTATTTAAAGACGCTCAGAGAAATCAGGAGCGGCAGAAAAAAGAACAAGAAAACCATGTCTACGAATCAAAGTTATCAATATTTAATGATGTAACAGCAGTCCCCACATGATGCCAAACACACACTGATGTAAACAACAGCAAGAGGAGTTTGTTACAGGGTGAGGGTTACAACAACAACCTCAGTGAGCTGAATGGGGTCCTGATTGAATTCCTCCTATAAAACATCAAAACTAACATTAAAACAGGCCGCATGGACATGAATCGCTCTGAGGAGCAGCAGCTGATACCACCCACTTGTCCACAGAGGTCAGAGGCCACTACAGCTGGGGACCGTACCTATGACTCCTCTACAACTCTGGTCTTACGGCCACTGCCGGTCTCTTCTGCGTCTTCTCTCTGAGGAGTGGAAGGAAGGCCTTCCTGTAAAACACCTCCAATTTGGACACCGTCTCCTCCCAAAGATCAGGGTCAAAGGTTACAGGGACAATGGCTGTCTCCTTCAGGGTGTAAACAACAAGGTCAGCCTGCTGCAGCCCCGTCACCGCCAGCTGGCACTGGATCTGAGTGTAGTAACTGTGCGACTTCTTCAGACAGTAGACAGGGGACTGGAAGACAAGAACAGGACATCAGAGACAAGAGGAGACAGGAAACATTTAAGGTACAGGTAATGAGGTGATAAGTGGGACAAATGGACATGATGGGAGTGTAAGAAATGAGGACAGATGAACTGCGAAGAACAGAAAGATGAGGATAGCACAAAGTTAGCAGACAGGACAGAAAGGACAAGGCAAGACTACAAAAATTGCATTTCCTTGCAGAAAATGCGTGGAAATGCTGAGTGCTGAAAGCTGAAAAAAGCAATGCTAAACTGCTAAAAAAAACGGAGGAAGGTATGTATGGAAAAACTGTTGAAAAGGTGGCGTAGAAGAAGAAGAAATGGTATGAATGGAAGAATTGTAGTATGGCTGAAGGTAAATTGTATAATAGCTAAAGTGAAAATAGTATATGACTTATGTGAATAAACAGAACTGATAATAAGGACAATTGAATTTGAAAAACAAATGCCTTAGAATAATGTGTAACAATTTTCCCATTAAATGTACAAAAACTAAAACAGATTTCTGCAGTCTGCAGCATCCAACCATATTTTGGTTATGAATTGGAATGAAGAAACAAATAATTTCTCCATTCATTTCTAATGGTCAAAATTTTGCAAAAAAAAAGTGAAATATTGCAAAAAGTATAAATGGTAGAAAAGTAAAGGTAATAGCAATCATGTCCTGAAGGAATGCATTAGTAAAAAGTTTGAATGGTTAAAATAGCACAAAGTGGGAAGGAGTTGAAAAGGGCAAAAAAAGGTACGGAATAATAATAATAATTAAAAGGAAAGGGGAGAATAACAGTAACAATAACAATGAGGTGTGGACAACTTTGGACAACAAGTGTACCACAGAGATACATATATACGAGGAAAACTCAAAAAGGACAGAAGGGGAAAATCGAACACAGAGGACATTTAGACAAGGAGGGTGAAGAGGATGGGATAAGTTTACCCCAACAGGCTTCTGCCCAACTCTATCCTCATCTTGTATTTCCAGACAGAAGGCTTTGTCTTCTCTGCAGGCGTCCTCCACCCGGCTGTTCCTGTGTTTGTAGGGACACTTCACCTCTAGGCAAATCAGCCATTGGCCGGTTAGGCTGTCCATCACGATGCCATCAGGAGTTGCAGCCAACCAGGAACGCTGTGAGTCAATGAACAAACCACAGTCCCTCACTGTGACGGACCGACCCAACTCAGCGCTCTTCAGTCCCTGCAAGACAACATTATCAACATCATCATTATCTTCTTGATTATTGTTATCATTATTATGTTTCTCATTATTATCACTTTCATGATCGTCATTATCGTCTTCATTAACATTGTTATAACCATTATCATTGTCATAGTCATCAATATCTTCTTCATTATCATTATCTTTTTCATAATAATCATCATCATCATTTTTATTATTATCACCATATCTTAACCATGGTCATTATCTTCTTCATTATCATCATAATCTTAACCACAGTCATTATCATTAGCATTACAAATGTAATTATCCTATTGAGATGCTAGGAATTATTAAGGGGTCGATCCAATGGTGAAGGCAGCAGGTAAAAGCCCTACTGAGATGCTCGGAATTATTTAGGGTCTGAGCCAACACTGCAAGCAGTGGGCATTGTAGTGCCACCTGGTAGCAAAGGCAAATACAGCAACAGTGCCCACCGGAAACACAAATATGGCTTTTTGCAAGCACCAACAAATGGCGGCCTCCAAAGCAAAACATTTACAATTTTATGTTATATTTCCTCCAGTTTTTAGGAGAGACCTTAAGAAAAATTATGTCAGAAATCGTGTATAGGTCAAACGGCGTGGCCACATTACATTACCTGCGCTACTCGCCATATAGACCGTGTATAAGCTTGAACGTTATGGAAGAGGGTTCAACATGATTTGATCTGCTCGTTGATGACTCAAAACAAGTTGAAAATAACGCCGTGTGTTGTTGTGCTCACACAGTGCGAGTAGAAAACATTAGTGGCGCATTGATATTAATGATCATTTGAAATTTCAGAAGCGGTGCAAGAATGTAGGGGAAACACTGCAGTCTTCATTAAGCCGCACCTCTATGATCACACATTCACATTATTATTGTTAATGACTCCTGCCTGATATTTTCGGACCACCTCAGCCTCCCTGTTAATCCCCCAGGTCATGGCTCGTGTCTGGATTCGCCGCCTCTCACCTGTGGCACAGAATAACCAATTTTAAACCCCTCCTTGCTTCTACCAGTCAGAATAACCATCATTACATATTCTGTAAGGTCAAATAAACCTAGACATCAGCTACAATAATCAACTACTCTATTACTCTAAAATAAACTACAATCTTTTGTGTTTTTCTGTTTTTAGTGCTATTTTTGCATTGCTTTATTGAGGCCTACCTGCGATGTCATCTATGTAGGAGATGGGCGGGGTTTTGCTTCTGCCGTTAACGAAGCGGCAGTGAGCAATGCGATGAGCCACAGAGGCCGTGATCCGGTTCTTCCTCCAGTTGAACCACTTCTGATTGGTTCTTTGTCCTCGGGTCAGAGACTCCACTTCCTCAACTACACGCCTGTCCAACTGGACTTCCACACCCACAGGGATCTGATCAGGAGTGAACGAGGCTTCACCCAAGACCTGGGCTGGCATTAGAGGAGGATTAGTGTCTGATCTCTGAACTGATTTCTGGTCCGGTGTGTTTGCAGGTTTTGGCCCACTGTTAGGAACAAGACATGGTCTTACAGATGGATCTACTTGTAGGATCTGATGGACCACCTTGATTCGAGTCTGGGGGGTTCGCACAGGTGACGGTCTGGCCTTCTGAGTCTGAGGGGTCTTGATTTGCCCTTTGTTTCCAGGCATCTGGATGGTGGGGTGGTATCGGACCTTGGGGATGATCCGGTCTGTGTTCTGGTTCTGCATTTTCCTGAAGTCCACATGAAAACATGGAAAGGATACTGGATTAGAGTCTAACCTGTCAGACCTGTATGAAACAGCTCAGTACAGCAGAAACTCAGGTGGAGATCCGAACAGTCCAAACTCGTCAGGAAGAACCTGGTCAGTCCTAAAAAACCGACCCAACGTCACATTCAAACACTGAGACAATGAGTTCAGTGTTGTGGTGTATTTCAACAAACTGAAGTAACATATACACAAAATAAAATAACTTTTTCACAAGTAAATGTCCTCCAGTCACACTATTTATCAAAACCAATCTTATTCCAAGAATAGCAGAGTAAAGGCTTTCCTGCTCAGCCTTTTTATAAATCATATTGACAGTCTATATAATTAATGAAGTATATTAATGCTGTGAGAGGTGACGTGTAATTCTAATAAAAAAAGCTCCAGTTTCAGACTTGTTGTTCTGCTGCTGCTTAATGTGTATGTTTGCGTATATCTGCTTATTAACCTTGATGAACAGCCAACAGATTAACATACATTTATGAGATAATTTTGTTTATACAGAAAAAAGCGAGAATTTTTATTCAGAATTTTGCCTTAATTCCTTAATGATTATGTCATTGATACAGGAAAAACGTGGCTGAAAATAACTACCTTTTAAAAGGTAAAAAGCAGCGCAAAAAAATTATTTATGATCCAAGCACCCTCTTGTGGATCTTTGTTGTGCGGCTTAGACCTGCTCAGTGGTCAGTCCCCATCTGATGGCCAAATGCTGTACTGCTGTGACAAAAACAACTGTCACATTTATGGAACCATAGTACCATCACTGTCAAATGTCTGTATGCTTACTTCGGGAAAAGCATTTAAATGACATCACCAGAAAAGAGGCCGTGACTGCGTCAGGAGCTCACTTCTTTAAGTTTATCTTTCTAAAGTGTTATGGTTCATGTACAAAAAAAGATCATAGTTTCATTAATATACTTTGCAACACAATAAACATGACTATTGTGTAAAGAGTAACTTATCAGAAGACATTTTGACTATAATTATGTTGCGATTTGAATTTATAATAAATGAAATGAAGAGTAATAATCTTCAATTATGACATTTATGCACTTGTTGAAGGGGCACCACCCACCTTTCTGGTGGGAAAAAGACAAAACAAAGTTCAATTGAATAATCAAACGTTGAATCGGTCTTAAACAGATTTAAATCAATCTCACATCTGAGGCCGGAATTTTCATTTCAGGGACTTCACTCCTGGATATTGACCACTAAGAGACTACAACTTAAAATTCAATGGACAATTTATTGACAATTTATTGACAAATGCTAGTTGATAACATAGTCTTTGCAGGGCGGCTAGCAGCAGGCCGAACGGTGTCTCTGTCGTCACACCCAAATGCACGCCAAATGCGCCCTGTGGGTCCCACAGCGCTCTCCTTCCGGAATCTTATGGCAAACGCAGCTCGGCAGATGATGCAGGTCGGTCCTCCGGGCGTTCAGGATTAGCTTTACTGCAGATCAATTCGCGATAATAACTTAAGAAAATAATTTCACTGGCCAGCCGATATTATTCTCAGGAGTCACTTTAGCGAACTAAACAAAATAAAAGACTAAGACTTTGGTACTCTATGCGCGCAGCTGATTACTAATGTTTTAAAGGAACTTGGGTATGGGGTCATCCAAGTTTCTGGAAAAGTCTGAACTTAAAGCGAATTAAAAAAAAAACACGGGAAAAGTTACAAGACCATGGACGAAGACAAAAACACACGAGACAAAAAGACGATGAGAGCAAAGATGGTAAAAAAGCGAAAAGAGTCAGCTCAGCACTTTTAACCCATTTGATGTGAGGCGTGAACGAAAGGAGGGGGAGCTCGTGCACCCATTCATTGTTCACAGCAGGGGCTGATCAGGCTGGCAAGAGAATTGATTTTAACTTGCGGGATTAATAAGCGAGTTGGGTCTAATGTACTCACTCACTATGTTTAATGCTGTTTATCAAATCACATATGATATAGTTTCACTTCATAGTTTCTTATGAGCAGAGGCATCAAACCATAACATAACATCACGCATAAGAAACACATATGTGATAACACTCAATTGGAATATAACCTTGTCAATCTGTACTTAGTAAATGATTAAGACATATATTCTGATGAGGTAGACAGGCATAGCGTTAAAACGATCAAAACATTCTTAACTCGTATAAAAGAGTTTTCAGTTACTACTTCTAATATTGCTAACCTATTTCGGGAAGACCATTCACTAAGCTACAAAGTATATAATCATGCAACATAATTAAATAAAGGAATGACCAAAATCATATTCGGAAGACATCACTAGGGGGAGCTCTTGGTCCATCGAAAACCTGGAATAAATTTGTGAAGTTAGCAGTTTGGCTTATAAACATGCTAAACAAATAGGACAAAGACTGTTTCACTGCCGATCTGGGGTCCGTTTCACGTAGCAGGTTTAATGGAAACTCAGAGTCCGTTAACCCTGAAATCAGGGAAACTCTGAGTTTTCCTTTTCACAAAGGAGGGTCAGTTAAACCAGGGAGAGAGGGGTAACTCTAACCTGTTTCACAAAGAGAGGTAACTCAACCTCGCGATCAGTTAACATAGTAACAGACTCTGTGAACCTAACCTGGGGCCTGTTCTACGAAGCAAGTTCGACCTAGCGAGGTAGCCTTGGAGCTACCTCGCTCAACTTTACAAACGCAGACTTTACAAACGAGGAGCAGGAGACGATCATGAGAAAGTATAAGGAATTCAAAGCTATCACAAACCTCAAAAGCAACACCGTCGCTGCTACAAAAGCACGGAAGGCAGAAAATTAATCTTTGATGCCTTTATCACCCTGAAATAGCATTGTTCAACATGCGTTTTTAACTAAGGTGACCAGACGTCCCCGATTTCCGGGTACAGTCTCCGAATTGGATGATCTGTCCCCGTCTAAAACTGTCCCCAAAAATGTCCCCGATTTAAGCGTTTCATGAATGAGAACAAAAATGTTGCATGTGGGCTAGAACAACTGTTATTACAGTAGGTAGGAAGCACAAGTAAGCAGTCCTGAACAACAGTATTTACGGGGGTTATTAAAAAGGGCGTGCGCTGCTACTAAATAGTACCGAGATGTTGTCTGTGATCACGCAGCCCATGCCCATTCATTTCCAAGATGAAGTCATTCATTTGTTAATTCCTATCATGTTTACATTTTTGGTGTGATATGTCGGCCATATGAGCCTTTCATAAAGGTGGTCATCCGGAGAAGTAAATGGGTCCGTGCAGTCCTTGTAAACTCTCACGCGCCGGAGTGCTCCTCCTCGGACAATGCGAGCACCGAGGTCTACAGGATCCTCCGAGAGCGGACAAGCCGTTTTTCGAGAGAGCTCATTGATCAGTGGGCGGGGTTTTTATGCTCGGTGAGTTCAATCTGGAACTTAACCTGCCCCGGAGCAGGTTAGCCGTTCAGCGTATGTTGCCATGGAGACTCGCCTCGCTAAGAAGTGAACCCGCGTCGTAGAACAGGAAACCCCGAACTTATCCCCGAAGTTATCTCGCTAAGCAGTAATCCTGCTTCGTAGAACAGGCCCCTGGTCGGGACCAGGAGCCTGTTCTACGAAGCAAGTTCAACCTAGCGAGGAAGCTTTGGAGCTACCTCGCTCAACTTAGCGCGGTAGCCAGCGGTCTCGCTAAGCGGTTTTACGACGCTGGTTAACAACCTCATAAGTGGATCCAGCTTTGCTATGAGCGCGTGCACACATATAAGGCGGAGCCCGCCGCATCTGACCAATCGCGAACATGGATCAGTCTGGAGCGTCAGAGCAGGCTAGAGAGTGAAGGACTGCGTACTTTGCAAACGAGGAGCAGGAGATGATCATGAGAAAGTATGAAGAATTCAAAGCTATCATAAACCTCAAAAGCAACACCGTCGCCGCTGCAAAAGCACGGAGGGAATGCTGGCAGAAAATGCATCTTTGATGCCATTATCACCCTGAAATAGCACTGTTCAACATGCGCTTTTAACTAAAGTGACAGTCCCCGAATTGGATGATCTGGCCCCGGCTAAAGCTGTCCCCGAAAATGTCCCCGATTTAAGCGTTTCATGAATGAGAACAAAAATGTTGCATGTGGGCTAGAACAACGGTTATTACAGTAGGTAGGAAGCACAAGTAAGCAGTCCTGAACAACAGTATTTACGGGGGTTATTATAAGGGGCGTGCGCTGCTACTAAATAGTACTGAGATGTTGTCTGTGATCACACAGCCCATGCAGCTCATGCCCATTCATTTCCAAGATGAATTCACTCATTTGTTCATTCCTATCGTGTTTACATTTTTTGTGTGATATGTCCGCCATATGAGCCTTTCATAAAGGTGGTCATCCGGAAAAGTAAGTGAGTCCATGTGGTCCCTGTAAACTCTCGCACGCCGGAGTGCTCCTCCTCGTACAATGTGAGCACCGAGGTCTATAGGATCCTCCAAGAACGGACAAGCCGTTTTTCGAGAGAGCTCATTGGTCAGTGGGCGGGGTTTTTATACTCGGTGAGTTCAATCTGGAACTTAACCTGCCCCGGAGCAGGTTAGCCGTTCAGCGTATGTTATCCTCGAAGTTACCTCGATAAGCAGTAATCCTGCTTCATAGAACAGGCCCCAGGTTTTACTCAGTAAACCCAGAGTTTCAGGTGAGAGATTGGCATTTTCTCATTTTGATCATGTTTTACATTGTCAAGTTAGTATTAAGTGGCAGTTTGATCCCTTAAAAAATGCTCTTTTCACACTCAAAAATGAATTTTATTCTCTTATGATGCTGGGCCACCACCCGTTTTTCTGGCATCTGCCCTCTTTCTGTTTGCTGAGTGAAAGTCTAATATTGAGTGTAGTGTGTGTTAGTTTAATATATGTACATATACATACTGAGAGTTAGTTTAATATTCATAATCATTTAACAGAACATCATAAGAGAGTAAAATTCATTTTTGAGTGTGAAAAGAGCATTTTGTAAGGGATCAAACTGCCACTTAATACTTACTTGACAATGTAAAACATGATCAAAATGAGAAAATGCAGATGTCTCACCTGTTTGCACAATGTTTTTATATTTAATTTTCAGCTGCTGCCAAGTGCGCTTTTGTCCCGCTGGATTGCACCTACATAATGATTCTTACATACATCTAGTGATGCTTTTCTTGGACACATCCTCAGTGATAGTGCCTGAGCTCATCGGGGGTTTCGGGTCTTTCAACTTCAGACCCCCTCACTCAGGTGACCCGACCGGGGTGATCAGTTCCCGGCCCGTGTCCAAGAAGCACTCAACCACTGCTTATCCCTCTGGATCCACAGCCATTGCGAGGCTCTCTCTGCAGCCTCAGAGGCTGTAGAGATGGCTCTCCTCTTCCGTGCCCCTGTGATGCCCAGGAGACTGTAGGCCTTGCAGAGTGATTTCCCTGCAAAGCCTCTTCCCCCCACCTCAATCGGTAGGCATCGTGCACGCCACCCCCGTTTGCGGCACTCCTCCACCAGCTCTGCATATTTCTCTCTCTTTCTCTCACTTGCTTCTTCCATTCTCTCCTCCCACAGCACTGTTAGCTCCAACATGATGACTTGCTTGGATGTCTCTGAGAATAGGACGATGTCTGGCCTAAGTCTGGTTTCCACAATGTTTTCAGGGAATTTCAGTTGTTTTCCCAGGTCCACCCTTAGCTGCCAGTCCTTCGCTGTTCCCAGGAGGCCTGACTGGGCTTTAGGTCGGGGAGGTGGTTGATCTCCGGCTCTTACAAAGGAGATTTCACGCCTTGATGGTTGTAAGCGTTTGCTCTGGAAGATGGCAGTGTTGATGGACTCAGCAACCGCCTTCAGCACACGATCATGGCGCCAGCGATAGCGGCCTTCACCAAGTGCTTTAGGACAGCTGCTGAGGATGTGCTCCAGGGTTCCTCTTCCTTGGCACAAGGAACATGCTGGAGTTTCAACCTTGCCCCAACAGAAGAGGTTCGATGGGCTGGGCAGGACATCATAGACAGACTGAATGAGGAATTTAATGCGGAGGGGTTCAGCCCTCCACAGCTCGTTCAACGAGATTTTTCTGTCTGTGGCTTCCTCCCATCTGGTCCACGCGCCCTGTTGCCTCAATCCCACCCACTGGCTTGCACGCTGCTCTTCAATTCCGGCCCTCACCTCGAGCTGGACCTGGTCCCGCCTCTCCTTGCCCTTGAGCTTGTTGTACCGGGTTGTTGGAAGTGGTTCCCAGTCCTGCACGGCCGGCAGCCACCGATCCCACGAGGTCTCTGTGGCACAGCCGTGATTCTGCCTGGTTCACAGCCTCCTTCGCTCTCCACTTTCTGCCAGTCCTCACCTCAATTCCTGCTTGGGAAACCTTTGGGTCCTTGGATTCCCTGTACTGGAGAACCTCCCTCGCTCTGGCAACCATGAACTCCTCGGTGAGGCTGTTTATGGGGAGAGTCAGCTTGTTCTTGTTGCCGTAAAGGGCGATGCTGCTTAGGCTTCTAGGCAGACCCAACCATCGTCGCAGGCGGCTGCTGACCCTCCTCTCAAACCCTTCCACAGTGGAGATGGGAAACTCATACACCAGCAATAAATTCATTTGCTCCATGCAAGCAGTTTCCCCTGCAACAGTCTGTCATTGTGATTGCACAAGACTAGATTTAAAGTTACGCATTGACGCGAGCAGCAATTTCCTCCCAAGCCCTCTCCCTCTCCTTTGCAGCTGCTGCTGTATTGCACTTTCTTTTAAAAACGGGCTGTAATTCGCCGTTGGCTTGCAGCTGCCCCCTCCGTCTCCCTGTTTCCATTGGTTGATCAATGAATCTGGGCTCCACAGATGCTGGCTGTTTATGTCTGGCGTGCACGTGCTTAACTCCAGGTGAAACTACTCGGAGTTGCTAAAACCGACTCAAATCAGGTGTTGTGAAACCGGAAACTCAGAGTTTCCTATCTCAGAGTAGATCAACTCAGAGTTAAGGATTTGACTCAGAGTTTGTTGAACCACCTACGTGAAACGGATCCCTGGTGTACAGATGGAAAATCCTGGTGAAGTGTCCATTAAACCTGAAATTGAATCATTTGCAGTTCTTCTCTTTATTCTGCACCTAAAGAGAGTCACAGGAAACACAGCCACTCTGAAGATTTATGGCTGTGGTCTGTTTCACAGATGAATGCTTATGATGCACTCTTGAGTTGAGTTCTCATGATCTTCTAAGGTACCCTTAAGGTTAAGGTGTCAAATTTGAGAGTCTCTTCGCTCGCCGCTACTGAGGGAATCCTGGTTAGTTTCTTTTCCTCCGCTTAGTAATATGCTTAAATTCAGCGGCAAACGAAGAGCCCAGCGCCGAATCCTGTGGACGGTGTGAGGCCGGTAGCGGCCCCTGTTGAGCCGGGGTCCGAACTTCTCGGAGTGGGGTTGTTTGGGAATGCAGCCCAAAGCGGGTGGTAAACTCCATCTAAGGCTAAAAACCGGCACATCTCCTCCATTGCAGTTGGTCGCTTCCTGCCCTCCATTTGGTCCTCACGCGAAGTCAGGATCACGTGACTGAAAACCTCCTTTGTTTGAGATGTTTGTCGCGTCTTTCTTCTTTGTTTTCTTTTTGGCAATACAGACTTTAGTGGCCGCACCAGATCGCAGATTCATCCCACATATACGTGTTATTTTAAGCCTACATAGTTTCTCGTTTAAACTTAACTTTTAGAGACATTTGTGGAGATTTGTGAGGAGCATTCACGGTATCATGCTCGCCTGCCTGCTGCCAACCGGAAGTGCCTCCTATTGATTGTGACAATAGACTGTATGGACATCGTCTGCCTCCTCCCTGGATGAAGCCTCCGCTAGAACAGCACCCTCTGATGATGAGCTGTAGCACAGGCCATAAATCCTTCCTCCTCCAGCAACCTTAATGGAGCTGAGGACAAACGGATCCAGTTTTTGCACATAATTAACTGTAACAGAGTCAGTCTAAAACTCTTTAATGGTAAGTCTTAGGTTAGATCGATTAGTCTTTTGGTCACCAGTCACATTGTTTAACACATAACATTATCTTGGTAAAAACAAGATAAACAATTGATATGGAAGCCCGTTTCTGCCAGTCAAAAAAAAAAAAAAAGTCGAAATTATGAGATAAAAAGTCATAATTATGAGATTAAAAAGTCATAATTATGAGATAAAAAGATTAAAAAATCGAAATGATGAGATAGTAAGTGTGCATGTTTTATGGCGCCGTCTTCAAGGTCTCACTTCACCTCACTGGACGCACCATGCAAACGATACTCATCAGTAAATTAGGTAAGTATTATAGGTGTCTTTGATAGATATTAGATATTACTATTCATTTAATCAGTCCGTCCGTGCTGCTTAACAAATTACAACGTTATTTTGACAATATCTTTCTGCTGTCAGTGAATCATCGTTTTGAAGTAACGTTTATGCCACTAGATGGTGACACTGAGACAGGAACAGTGTCCATACTTTCTACCTGTGAGTTGCATTATGTTACTTAGAGTCGGCTACAAAAGTCTCCACAAAGGTCTTTGTTAAGAGTTGGTAAGTGTTATCAGAGCTAGTTTTACATGTAACGCTGTGTTCTCCAGCATGTTGAAAAGTCATGCGAAAATTGTACACTGTGCACTGAGTTGTCATTTTCCAGTTTAGCTAACGATTCTGAGAAACGATGCTAATGCCATAGGACTGTTGAGCACCTGTATTGTATCCTCGGTGCAACAGCTAGCATGAAGAACTGCACGTCACTCTCCGTCTATTCCTCACGTTTGTGAAAGGAACATTTTGGTCGTAATGGTCGTGTGTTTTTGCTGTTAATGGCATGACAGCAGTAAGGTTGCTATAAAAACAGTATGCAAATACCTTACTGTATAAATGCACGACTTCCATTAGTGACTGTTTGTCTCAGTGACCGGGTTTAGTTAACGACTGGCAAAAAATTTCTGTCTAATGGGTAACTTATGTGCATGAAAGATGGAAAAGCCAATGAGACCGTTATAATAAGTCAAAATATGCGACCTGAAAATGGAGAACTGTATAGTGAGGATGTAACAAGATGTTAGGTCTACTAGATAATCAGATAAAAAGTATTGAATGTATTGAATTTGTGAAAATATCAGAGGACAGCTTTTCTAAATCAGAAAACCAAGAGACTTAATCAAGATATTAATAGAAAGATAACACTTTATAAAGTAAAGTAATTATCCCTTTCTTCTTGGAACAGAGTGGATTTAAACATGAACATTGCTTGAATATCAAAATTGCAAACAAATTCTGTGAAATCAACTAAATATGTATTGTGTTTTTTTTTATTTCACATTTTAATTCTTATTTTATTCAACAGAGGTTTTCTATCTGTAACAAGATGGATGAGCTAAGTGACTACTTAAGGTCACGCCATGTGCCTGAGGAAAACATACAGCGAATGGAACAGGAGAAGGTAGTTAACATAGGAAGTTCTTGTACAAATCACACCAACACTAAAAAATTCATAGTTTGGAAGAGCTTTGTAGTTAATATGTGGTGCTGTGTATACATTTTTTTGATTGTTGTGATTTAATGGACTTGACTGAAGAATTCATGAAATATTTCTTCTTTTTAGATTGATTCCAGTGTCATACCCTTCATGACAGATGACCAGCTAAAAGAGTATCTCCCATCCTACGGTGATCGACTAGCTGTTTTTGGATACTCCAGAAGAAAGCAAAGAGAACCAAGCAATCGAAAGTCCAAGATTTTTGAGCGACTTAGAGGAAAGCTGTCACGACACAAAGGTGATCAGGTGTCTGTGAGAGAGCATCAGAGCCCTACAGGGAATGCTCAGAAAAGTGAAAGAAAAATTGAACTAGGATGGATACATTACAGAGAAGGGGAATTTGTCCAGGTACGCACCAAAAAGGGAGGGGGAACCAGGAGAGAGAGTGTCTCAAAGGACACGAAAAAACAGGGCTTGATTGAAAAAGCTGGTCAGTTGTTTTTCCCAGGTGGAAAAAATGCAGAGGGGAGCCTGACTGATTTTGAGATTGATATAACTGATTTTCAGCAACATCCATTAGAGGACACTATCACAGTCGGTGAACTGTATGACAAGACAAAGTTACCACTCTTACGTTTTTATTTAAAAACGAAGAAGAGAGATATTACCAGTGAGGAGAATAGTGATACAACTGCACAAGTTGAAAAGACACATGATGAACCTGATAACTATTGTTACTTTTCAGACACTTCTGCCACAGATGCTGTGGAGCAAAATACTACAGATGTCATTTATGTTGGAAGCAGCACAATATCTGCAAATGCAAGCAGTGAGAGGGTTTCCCTTCTTTATACCACAGCTAACCAAATAGATGCATCTAGTTTTCCAGAACATGGAACATTACTTCATGTGGATGCTTTAGAGGATAGTGGCATCGTAACTTTCCACACAGAAAGCGTCTCTGGGATGGAGTACTCCAGTCTTGATGATACCTTGCCTCTCTCTCAGGACCTGTCTTTTGAGTCATCCATGACTCCCTCCATAGATATGTTACAGGAACAAGCCAGCCAGGGAGAAAGAGTGAAGAAAATTATTGTTCTTCATCGTGGTCAGATTCTTAGAGAACTTATTCAAGTGTTTTCTGAGGAAAGTGTCATGGAGGATGACATTTTCTTTAAAGTTATTTTTCCTGATGGAAAGCTTGAACAGGCTGTGGATGATGGAGGTGTTTTGAGGGATGTTCTGTCAGAATTTTGGAATGACTTTTATGAGCAGTGCACTCTGGGAAATGCCTTCAAAGTGCCATACCTACGTCATGATTTTGGAAAAGAAGAATGGGAAAGTGTAGGCAGAATAATCACATTTGACTGGCAAAGAGAGAAGTACCTTCCTGTAAAACTTGCACCTGTGCTTCTGGAGCAAGCTATTTTGGGCACTGTGGAGAGTGATCTTGTAGATACCTTTATCAAGTACGTGTCAGAATCTGAGCGAGTCATCTTTGGATCTTGTCGTTCAGCTTTTGAAAGTGTTGACCATGAAGAATTATTGGAAATCATGGACATTCACAACTGCCGGAGGCTTCCAACAGCAGATAACATTGAGCAAATCTTGAGGGAGCTTGCTCACCAAAAACTGATTCAAGAGCCAGCTTTTGTGATTGAACAGTGGAGCAACATGCTGGCACCTGTTAGATCAGAGCTGAAAGGGATTGCAGCTATCTATGAAGACCTGCAACCGACATCACGAAAGATCATGAAATCAATTACTTACCCAAGTACCCAGAATGCCCAGGAGAAACAAATTGTTAAGTATCTAAGTGCATACCTTAGAGAGTCAGACACCCATCATCTCTCCTCTTTCCTCAGATTTTGCACTGGATCAGACTTGTTTACAGGAAAGAGCATCAGTGTCAGCTTTACACAAGTTCAGGGATTTCAGAGAAGACCTATTGCTCATACATGCGGCTGTTACTTGGAGTTGCCAGTCAGTTATGACAACTACCCAGATTTTCGTCATGAAATGAACAAAGTCTTTGAAAGAAACAAAGATTTTAGCCAACAGGAACTGAACTGCCATCAGAGGTCCATGTGTAGTCTTTTTAGGACTAGGTTTTTCACAGCTTGGGTTTATGAATGAAATACTTCTGTTCCCTTGTAACCTTACTGAGTGTCACAGCTTTAACATGCTGTCCACATTTTTGTTGCGTTTTTTGCCCCTCTTGCTTTGTTAAGCATTGTTTTTGTTGCAAATATAGTGGGGCTGCTGACTTATGTTTGATATATTTGTAGTAACATTTTTTTTATTACTCGTCATTATTATGTTGATAAGCAGTAATTATGTACAGTTATTCTAAAGTTAAAAGCATTAATATCAACAGGAATATTTCGGTTATTTCTGTTTTCATAAATCATTATTACTGCACTTATGTTATTTAAAATGCTGTCATTTAAAAGATAGTTTTTTTTTTTGCTTGTTTCAAGTAAATGTTACATAATAGTCCAATCTTGTTACAAGTTACTTTTTCTTTTTTTAATTCCACATTGGAAGCCTAAAGGATCCCTGCTGTAGCAAGTTGAATGAAATTACAGCTGAAAGGAAAAGCACATGCAGTTTGGTATGTTGTTAATGTTTTAAATGTTTTAATGAAATAAAACAACAGTTAATACGTGTGTGAAATTTCCTTCTCAGAAATAGTGAATACAGGAATGACAAAGCACTTAGTACTGTGTTTTTTGTTAGAAAGACTAATGTCTTTATTTGGTACCTCTTTGATTTGTCTGAAATAACATATATTTTATCATCACAGGTTAAAACATAATTTTGACAGTCGAAACACATATAAGTTTCAATTTGTACTGCAGTTAAACAGTTGAAATATAAATTGTGACACAGGACCAGGTAAGTCAATGATCTAGATCCAGTTCAGTGTTTATCAGACGTCTGAGTTCGATATACAGGTTAACTGTTTCAAACACATCATTTGTTAATTTCAGGTCATACTCTGACATTAAATCCACACAGACATGGAACACATCTTCATCACATGGAAAGTCCTTGAACACACACTCTTCCAGGCAGACTTGAACCCTCTCCAGGTCCACATGATGCAAACAATTTCTGCCTCCGTATAGATGAGGGACTGCATGCAATATGGAGGGACGTCCATGAGGTGATCGTGAGTTGTGGACCTGACGAACTCTGTGGTCAATGCAACCTCAGTAAGTTCTTCCTGGGAGGCATATGACATTCAGTCAGAGCATATATAAACATATTGGTTACATATATTAGAGATTTGTCTTCGGGTGGGTTGACACCGTTATTATTCAGGCCAAAATGTAATTTGATGTAGTGTAACTAATATTGCAAATATATTTTCACAGCAATCAAATATGGTGGAATAGCCCAGAAATCAAAAAGAGGCTCTCAAACTATGTCATATCATTCATTACATATGATAATTGTTAAATTAGGCCCTCTTATTTGATGCAGAGTTACTTTGAATGCCTCAACCCACAACAATGTATTTACTGAATGGGTAATCCTTTATTATATGTGGCATTTACCTGTATTGTTTGAAGAAAGCAAAACTGGATCAGGGACTTGTCCAAGAAGTTGTCTGAGAAGAAGCCATCTTCTCTCAGTTTGTCAAATAGGTCTATCCAAAACTGGACACACTCACTTCGTAATATCAGCCACCATCGTTCAATCCGCTGGTTTCCAGTGCTTGGACCAAAGGTTACACTGTCTGTTTCAGCTTGGTTTTCGGAAAAATGCAAAAAGCGCTGCATTTCAGCCATGTGCCCATTTTCTGTCCCTAAATCAAGTCTGAGCTTGGCAGGACATCCTCCGGCACTGATCACAGCATCCATAAAGTAGCCAGCTATGATCTTTGGGTCATTGTTTGTTTTGTAAGCCTCAAGCCATATCATCTTTCTGGAAAACCCATCAATGCATCCACTAATTGCAACTCCAAATGGCTTCAGCTTGTCGTAGCCATCAATGTGCCAGACATAGTTTGGACCGCAGCTGTGGTACACACGCCTTCGGAGTCTGTTTCTTGACCTCAGGTCAACACCTTCACCATCCAATAATTGCAACAGTATTTGAACTGTTTCTCTGTCAGTCACAATTCCGTTTAACCAACATTTTTGGTGCATCCATCTGTACCCATGACACTGACCAGACGTTTCCAGTTGCTGTTCAATGAGGGTTGCCACCTCAGCCACATCAGTTTTGTTCTTCCTACGCCAAAGCTGCTTCTTGCTTAAGATTCTTTCCAAGGTGCGTTTGCTTATTACAATCCCATGGAAATCCGCAAGCAAATGGAGAATTTCATTCGTTGTAAATCCACATTTAAAGTAGTCTTCGATGTGCTCACAATCCATTTCTGCTTAGGAGAATTCACAGAAAGAGCTGCTACTTTGACTGTTGTGTTAAAGAAGTATCTCATAATTTCGAATTTTTATCTCATAATTATGACTTTTTATCTCATAATTATGACTTTTTATCTCACAATTTCGACTTTTTATCTCATAATTATGACTTTTTATCTCATAATTATGACTTTTTATCTCATAATTTCGACTTTTTTTTTTTTTTTGACTGGCGGAAACGGGCTTCCATAAATTGACGATTACTTATATAATTTTAATTTCGTGCTTGAGGTCGGCGGAGTAACTACAAAATGCACAAACAAGTGCTTTTGTTTTGAAAATACCGACCGGAAAACCCTTTCAGCTTGTTTGTTACTAAAGACCCGTTTCACGGAGAAGTAAACAGGAACAAACAGGAATAAATAGGAATATATAGGAGTAAACAGGAATAAACAGGTGAGAGGTTGTTCCCTTGAATGTCATCTTTGTTATTCTCCGAGTGTTTTTGAACTGTACATTCTCAGTACCAAACTCAGTTAAAAATATGTCCGAAGAAAGGCTCATCAAAACACAGACACAGCAGACTAAATAGAGAAGCTGTTGGACGTTTGATTGACTGTCGGAAGCTTTCTTGTCAATACTGCATGGATTTTGTTCACTTACGATCGTCGGGTACTTGTGAATTAAGGGAAACGACCAAAATACTCTTCCGATAGGAAGATAACACTAAATTGTGACATTTCTGAACGAAGTTCGGTGTAGACCCGCCCGACAGTTTTCCGAATAAACTTACAGAGAAACCTTAAGTTTAGAGTTTGTCTTTAGGAACTAAAATACTTGGACTAACTGAGTATCCTAATGTGATTGAACAACTGCCAGGGTTTAAAGGTAGAAACAGAGAAAAACTCACCTGTGTGCCCGCGTGTGTGACTGCCGGCCTGAAGACAGAAATGAAAGTAAAATGACTGTGTGTGTTTGTGTGTGTGTGTGTGTGTGTGTGTGTCCTGAACATGCCCGGGCTGGTTTCTGTCCTGAGCCTCTGTGCTTATACAGATTACTTCAGTCTGTGTTGATCAGCTGGTTTAATGTCCTGGGTGTCCTTGAATGTGAATTCATGAAACAGCTGTGTGGGGTATCATTGTCAGATTATTGATCATAGATAAACTAACAGTCCTGATGATATAAACATTGTTCTGTTGAATTTTTCATGGGATTTTGTCATGTAGTTAGAATGGCTGAGCAGTTTTAGGAGCAGTGTCCAGGTTGTAGTTTCCACTAGAGGTATGGGTTCAAATCCCCCTGTGTCAAAAGAGAGAATCTCTTTTAGTTCAGATTATTAAGGCATAAACACACTACAGTGTAAACCACCTGGTTTGTGTGTCAGACAGTTTATGTTTAAAAGAAAAGCTGGGTAATCGTGTAATATTAGTAATCAGATTTAAGACTCGGGTTTGTGGGATTCTGAGTCTGACACAAATCCAGACCCTGAATATAATCACATCTCTGAGTCCTGGACCTGTAGACATGAAGTCTATAATAAAACACTAAAGACTGTGTGTATGCACCCACGGACATTTTTGCCCTCAGGCTGTTGTGTTTTCTGTCCTGCAGCAGCTCATGTCAGTCTCACAGATCCGTCCTGGTTTGTACCTCTGTGGTCTGGATTCAGCTCTGAATGCTGGCGTCCTCTCCAGCAGGAAGGTCACACTCGTGGTTAATGCCTCAGGGCTGGAGGACTTGTCCTACCCTCAGCTGGACGGTCTGCAGGTCCTCCATATCCCCATTCAGGACCAGCCCCATGCCCCTTTAGGACAGTACTTCGACCTGGTGGCTGAACGGATCAACCAGAACCACACAGGGACAACTCTGGTTCACTGCAGCACTGGCAGGAGCCGATCCCCTACCTTGATCATGGCCTTCCTGATGAAGTATAGCCCACCCCCCCACACAAACATACTCACACACAAACACTCACGCACACACACACACATGTGCACCATTGATCAGGTGATTTTTTTCAACCCATCAGGGTTGATGGGTTGAAAAAACCACCAGAGCGGTGGTTTCCCACTTAGCCGTGTGGCTCTGAGAGCAAGTATGGGCAGGGATGTTCCTGATTGATAAGAACTTGTGGTAACACTTTACTTGACACCTATCTCTATAACGCATTATAAATATATGTATAATGCATTATAATCACGTCATAGCACTGTATAAGTATAGTTGTAAACACTCATAAATGATCGTAATGCTTTATAGCAACAATCATAACACATAATGAAGCATTTTATTATGACTTACAAGGTCAGGTTTTATATTGTGTTATGCTTATTGTTATAAATCCTGATAATTAATCAGTGATTATAATAATAGTTATACAAGTTTATAAGCAAATTATAACGCATCATAAATATATGTATATGTGTGCATTGTCAGTAAGCTATTAACAGTTATAACACATTATAATACCTGACTTTGTAAGGCATGATAAAATGCTTTATAATGTGTTATTATTATTGCTATAAAGCATTATGTTCATTTATGAGTGTTTATAACTATAGTTATACAGTGCTATAAAGTGATTATAACGCATTATACATACATTTATAATGCATTATAGAGATAAGCGTCAAATAAAGTGTACCGAACTTGTCTTTGATATAATTGCTATCAGCTGCTCATTTATAGTTTATAATTGTACATATTGCATTTTCTTGACATTACTGGATATTTTTATTATGCCCTTGAAGGTTCGAGGGTCACAGCCTCCGCCAGGCTTATGAGCTGGTTCTGGAGCAGCGGCCATTCATCCGACCCAATGCTGGGTTCTGGAGGCAGCTGATAGACTATGAGACGACCAGGACCGTCAGGACCACAGTGAGGATGGCAAAGACGTCCAGTGGAGTCCTGCCTGAAGTTCTGGAGGACTCTGAAGACTCAAACAGTGCTGCAGCGTACTGCATCAATGCCTGACAGATCCAGATCTGACTCAGTCTAGACCTGGACTCATCAGCAGGCACCTGCTGTAGTATCAGGTCAGCTATGAGACAGAGTAGATGTCTGTGAACCACGGTCAGGATTCATGTGAGACATCTGTGAATATTTCAGACTGACATGTTGGTTTGATAAAATCATGATGAGTGGAGTGTCTCAAAACTAGACGTTTGTTCCTCTCAGACCTCAGCCTGATGTTTAAAACTGAAGATCTAACGGGGCTGCTGTCAGTCCACCTATCACTGATCCACATGTTGACTATAGACGTGTTTAGTTTTAGTCATACTGCTTTATTCCTGCTGTCTAATCTCACCTCCATGTATCTAAGTCATGTTCAGAGGGTAAAAACTGAGTTAGCAAAGTGAACCATTTTTACTGTAGAAATTTTCTGTTTTACTGCAGGAGAGTTGTCAGAATAATGTGTATAAATGTATATAGAAGTTATCATCTTACTCAAATTCTTATGTAAGAGTTTGCTACAAGTATGGACTGTTTTAACCTCTTGTTACACATCATATAAGAGTGTTTTCTAACTTCTCTCTCCAATAGCTTTATTACACAGCACATGAATGTTTCTTAACTTCTCTGTGACCTTGTTTCTCCTATTAGCAGGTGTGTGTGTGTGATGTATCCTCCACTGTGAATCGTGGGAAGTAATCCGCTCCTATCAGAAGGAGCTTGTTTAATGTCAACAATGTTGCCTTGACCCTCACATATTTTCTGTTGTTCATAATTATGCTTTATGAGAGTGCTTACGTTGCTGCACATATTTTTCTCCCATCCTTTAGTAACATTGTGTAACCAGGGACAACCCTAAATAAAGAGACTGGGTGGAAATACCTTCAGAATGGTTTTGAGATTGTAACTGAAACTATCTCTGTCCATTCTCCTCGAGTAAGAAACCATTGTCTTTCTCTTCTTTATATGTTTTCAGTCATTTGTTGCAGGTTTTAGACCCAACAAGAGTTCAGTACTTAAAGGTCAGGTGAGAGTTTCCCTTGAAGGTACCGTATTTTTCGCACTATAAGGCGCACCTGATTATAAGGCACACCATGAACACGTCTATTTTCATACTTAAGGCGCACAGGATTATAAAGCGCATTAAGCCAAACGAAACAGTCAGATAAGTCAAACTTTATTTAAGTCATTCAATAACTCTGCGAGACTATGGTAGCTGCAGTGGGATGAATAGAGATTTTTCTTATCTTACATCCTGGTGTGTTCGTAAAACTACACACAACACTTCAATGTCAGTCGTGTTTATACACATGAGGCCTTTGGACTGCACAGGAGACAAGTCAGAAGTTTGTGAGTGAAATATTCAGCAGAAGACAGTCTCATAAAACAAAGTTTATTGTAACAATAGAAAGAAACAATCAAATCATAACACCTCCAGGACTGTGATGTCATTAAGTCACATGCTCAGTCCCAGATCAGGAGCACTCAGTTCATATTTACGAAAAATTATAAAACACTGATAGGAGGACAGGTTCCTGGTGGATGTCAGGGCAGGAGGAACAAATGCACAGAGCCTGGTTCTGGTCCCGGATTCAGTACTGGAAGCTTCTTTTGGTCTGGATGTCGTCCAGGATCTGCTGCAGCTCCTCGTCTTCAAACCGACCCTCCAAACTAAAAATACACACAAAAACACACACGATTCACACAGCTGATCTAAAAGGGGCACGCTTTCTCTGTCTCTCTCTGTCCAAGATGAGGAGAGATGGCACTGAATTACATTGTAACCCAATTGTATGAAATAATTAACATAGGTCACCCTCACCTAAAATACAGCACTATTAGAGTTACATCTTTTTACAAATAAACAGAGCATTACATGAAATCCATCCTTTCTTTCCATCCTCTCCAAAGACCAGCCTCACTTCGGTATGCAAACCTCCAGAGCTCTCAACAGTTAATGTAGGTTAATATGTTAGAGCATATTCACTCATTATCATCAACTCTAGTAATCATAGGCTGACTTAGAATCTTTTATTCATCTACTTTTGTTTATCCTCATTTATTGCATGTATGTTGAACCATCATTTACCCTGTAATAAACAGATCATTATTTTTCGAAGTTCTTGTCTGTTAGTGTTCTTCCAGAAGTAGAGTCTTTGAAATGAGAATTTCGGCTTGAGATATGAGATTGATTCATTTAAGATTAACTTAATGTTTGATTTCTGAATTAAACTTTAGTTTTTCTTTATTTTCCCACCATTTTAACAAGTGCATAAATGTCATAATTTATATTACTATCAATTATTAATCTTAGGACATTCATTACAAATTCAAATCGCTAAATGCTACTGACTTGAAGATTCCCAATACAGAGTGAGTACAGCCCTCAGTTCAGCATTTTTTGAGTATAAATAACCGAGGCTTGCCAAATAAGCTGACAGTCTGATCTGAGGACATGTCAGTCATGTCTGTCCCTCCTGAGTCCGTCACACAGCCAATATGCTTCCATGCAAGAAGAACTGACGCAGGATAAAGTCTGATGTGGATCAGAGACTGCTGAACCAATCAAATGTTTGCCCTTCAAGTTCCTGTTTTGATCCCCGAGGGACTCTTAATTACCGCCTCAGACTACACAAGTACAGAAAAAGGCTTTAAGGTTTAACTTAACACTCCTCTGCAGATCTCAGCTGTGGTCTGGTCTCTGTTCAGGTTTATTTGTGGACAGATTCAGTGTAGTATTAACGTGTGACGGGGTCTGGGAGTAATGTGGGTCAAACTGACCTGGGGATCAGGGCTTTGGCTTCCTCTGCAGCTTCAGGACACAGGTTTGCTAGACTGGCCAGCTCAAACTTGTGGAGCTTCTTCTGCAGGAGGAGACTAGAGACAGGGGGACAATTCAGATCCAGATCAGACCTTATAAAACAGAAAGACAGGTGATAGGTGAGACCTGCGCACGGCGGTAATAGTCTCGCGGTTCTTGAAGCGGCTGAAGCGGGCCGTGTAGTTCAGGGTCTTCATGAAGACCTCAGACAGCTCCTGCTCGTCCTCAGCGCTTTCATTCTGCTGCTTCCTGTGCTCCAGCAACATGTGGACCTCTGAATTCAGAAGGGTCTCTGCGTTCTCAAACTCTGTGACACACATGCACACACAGAGTCACATCCAGGGTACAGGGTGACTGCTCCCACAAAACACAGTGGCAGACATATTTGTAGTTCTTCAGGTCAGGATTAATTAATTTATTTTTTAATCTGGAGCCTTTCGGAAAAAAACAGAGGGATGCTGCAAAAAACTCCAACCCTGGTGTCACTCGTCTGACAGTTTGCCCTTGTTCTGTGACATGAGAAAACAATATAGTGGTTAAATGGAGGATAAAATGGAAATTATGTTCAAAACACTGATTTTTACAGCTGCAGGGGTCATCCACAGATGTAGACTTTCGAGGGGCTAATCTGAGTAGTGACAAAGGAGTGAACACAAAACCAAAACGTGAAATCAGGGCTGCACTGACATTTAGACGAGGAGCCAATGTTAATGTTGTGGTGAAACCTTTGGAGAACAGTAAATAAATGTAATTGAGCAGATGAACAGCAGAAACCTTTAGGAAATAACAGCTGAGAAGCATCCTCTTCAACATCGCCCAGATGAGTCTGAGCCGCTCCGCCTCCTACCGCCATGACAGTTCACAGCTACCAGTTTACAGTTCACGAGTATCAAACCGGCGAATATCTGGAATAAACTCCGATTTCCAAAGGGTCCCGGTGGTCAGAGGAGGAAGTTTAGGAACTAATTCAACAGGATCCAGACTGGCGCCTTTCATTCACACAGACACACACTGAACCGTTTCCGTGTTTTCTTCTTCTTTTTTTCCGGCAAAGTAGACGCCGCGAGGCGTAGTACTTCTTCTTCGTCCTGTTTAACGGCGGTTGGCATCCAGCTTATTGGTGCATTACCGCCACCGTCTGTCCCTTACTGTCGACCTAAGCAAAATAATAATAATAATAATAATAATAATAATAATAATAATAATAATAATAATAATAATAATAATAATAATAACTAGAAAAATTGCATTTGGTTGCAGAAAATGCGTGGAAATGCTGAGTGCTGAAAGCTGAAAAAGCAATGCAAAACTGCTAAAAAAAAAAAAAAAACGGAGGAAGGTTTGAATGTAAAATTGGTTAAAGAGCTGGAGAAAGAAAAGTAGAAGTTGGATGAAAGTGAAAATTGCTGAAGTACAAAGAGTATGAATGTGCTTCATAAATCAAAACTGCATTCATGCTGAATAAGGCTAGAAAAACTGTCTGAAATTGCAAAAAAATTGGATAAGGAAGAAAATTACCTTAAAACACAGAAAAGTGAGAAGTGGCATAAGTTTACGTTGTAGTACTAGAAGTAGTATGATAATAGGTAGTTGTAGTAGTAATATTAAGTAGTCATGTAAGCAGTAGAAGTAGTTTTAGAATAATTCAAATTCAAATTTATTTTATTTGTATAGCACTTTTCATACATAGGAGTAGCACAAAGTGCTTTACAGAATGATAAGATAAGAATAAATAAAAATAAAACCCCTCCTTCCCACGCCCACACACAGATACACAATCACTTACACACACACACCCACCCACCCACCTACCCACACACAAACATACACACACAGGACAGTGCTTGGTTGTTTTGCATTTCGTCATGGCTTTGTACCGAGGGTCCTAGTGAGGAAGAACGCATGAGGAGACACTGGAGCTAGGAACTAAAAGATTAAAACACATAAAATAATGTTTTAAATAAAATCAGTTAAACGCTAGGAACTAAAAGATTAAAACAAATAAAAATAATATTTTAAATAAAATCAGCTAAACGCTTGGAACTAAAAGATTAAAACAAATAAAAATAATGTTTTAAATAAAATCACTTAAACGCCAGACTAAAAAGGTGTGTCTTTAGCCCCTTTTTAAAAATATCAACAGTCTCTGCGGCCCTGAGGGTCTCTGGCAGGCTGTTCCACCGGTAAGGGCCATAGTGGTTGAAGGCAGCCTCACCGTGCATCTTTGTCATGGTTTGTGGGACAGTTAAAAGGCCGGTACCAGAGGACCTCAGGGTCCGCAAGGGCTGATATGCTAAAAGCAGGTCAGATAAATAAGACGGCCCAAGACCATTAAGACATTTATAAACCAGCAAAAGAATCTTAAAATCGCTCCTGAAGCGGACGAGGAGCCAATGCAGTGATTTCAAAACGGGTGTAATGTGCTCCCGCCCTCTGGTCCTCGTCAGTACACGAGCGGCTGAGTTTTGTAATAGTTGTAAGCTACTAATGCTTTTTTTGGGAAGACCAGAGAGCAGGGCATTACAATAATCTAGGTGACTCGAAATAAAAGCATGCATGAGCACCTCCGTGCTGGCCTGAGATAGAAACGGGCGGACTCTGGCTATATTCTTGAGATGGTAAAAACCTATCTTCGTGATGTTCTTAATGTGGGGAATAAAAGTGAGCTCAGAGTCAAGAATAACGCCAAGGTTCTTAACACATTGTGAGGGTTTAAAATTTTGTAGTTTTGGTAAAAGTTTCTCTCTCAGGCCTTCAGGACCAATGACTAAAACCTCTGTTTTATTCTGGTTGAGTTGGAGGAAATTATCTGCCATCCATGACTTAATATCTGAAATGCAGTTAAAAAGGGCATCAACTGGCCCTGTGTCATCAGGAGACACAGCAATGTACAACTGCCTATCATCAGCGTAACTGTGGAAACTGATGCCGTGCCTCCTGATGACATCCCCCAAAGGAAGTGTATAAAGATTAAAAAGAAATGGGCCTAAAATTGACCCTTGGGGGACCCCACACTTAATTTTATGTGTTCTGGAGGAACATGTATCCATATTTACAAAGAAAGATCGATCCATGAGATAGGAGTGGAACCACTTAAAAACGGTACCAGAGAGGCCAACCAAATGCTTCGGTCTGTTTAATAAAATGTGATGGTCTACGGTATCAAAAGCAGCACTAAGATCCAGGAAGACCAAGACTGTTAGTTTTTTGGTATCTAAATTACATCTGGTGTCATTTAAAATCTTCAAAAGAGCCGTCTCGGTGCTGTGGTTCATCCTAAAGCCAAATTGAAATTTCTCAGAAATATTGTTTTTAGTTAAAAAATAATTCACTTGGTTAAAAACTACCTTGTCTAAGATTTGACTTAAAAATGGTAGATTAGATACAGGCCTGTAGTTGTTAAAAACATTGTGGTCTAGATTGCTCTTCTTCAGAAGGGGCTTCACCACCGCCATTTTATAGGCAGTAGGGACGACACCCGTCTGAAGAGAGCAATTCACTATATTTAAAATCTGTTCCTCGAAGAATTCATAACATGTCTTTAAAAGCGATGTGGGAATTGGATCTAAAAGGCAGGTTGTGGGGTTTACCTGGGAGAATACTCGACCAAGGGCCTTTGCATCAACCAGACTAAAACTCTCCAGTGTCTCCACGGGTAAAAGCAGTGATCCAGGTGTATTAAGAACAGCATTCTGATGAGATACAAGACTGGATCTGATGGTCAATCTTGCTTCTGAAGTGGTCTGTAAAGTCCTCACAGAGGGTCACTGTAGGTGTCAAGGACACATTAGAATCGGTGCTGGTTAAAAGATTAAAAGTGGAAAAGAGAAACCTCGGTTTGTTTTTATTGTCAGTAATGAGTTTTGAAAAACGATTTCTTCTGGACAATTTCATTGCGTTATAGTAGGTTTTTAGTTGATCCCGGTATATTTCATAGTGGACTGTTAATTTGGTTTTTCTCCACCTTCTCTCTGCACTCCTGCATTTTCTCTTCAGTTGCTTGATGTTGCCATCTCTCCACGGTTGTGTTTTCTTAGTTCTTACTGTTTTAGTTAAAAGTGGAGCCACTGCATCTAGTGATGTCTTTAATTTGTTGTTAAAATCATCGACAATAAAATCACAAGGTGCAGGTAAAATTTCAGCAGGAGTGTTCTGTAAAATCTCTATAAAATTTGCAGCCACTTCAGAAGTAAGGAAGCGTTTCCTCACCGTTCTCACTGAGGCCTCTCGATGGCTAAAACTGGTGATATTAAAAAACACGCAGTAGTGGTCAGACACCGCTAGGTCAACAACAGAGGACACACCAGTGGACAGGCCATAACTTATGACCAGGTCCAGAGTGTGTCCTCTGTTGTGAGTTGGCTGGGCAACGTGTTGGTTAAAATCCATGCAATCTAAAATATTTAAAAATTCTCTGGACATTGCATCCGAACTGTTGTCAACATGGAAGTTAAAATCACCAGCTATTAAAATCCTGTTATAGGTAGAGTGTATGACTGAGAGAAGTTCTGAAAATTCACTGATAAAAACCTTGGGATGACGAGGTGGCCTATAGATAGTAATACATAGAATAGGGGGACTGCTAAAGACAAATGCAGTGTATTCAAATGATGTATAACTGTTAAAAGAAACTTCACAAGAATTAAGCGATTTCAAGATAAAAGATGCAGTCCCGCCTCCCCTGCCTTCCCTAGTAGAAAATAAAAAGTTGAAATTAGGTGGACAGGCCTCAGAGAGGGAAACCCCTGCCTCAGTACCAAGCCATGTTTCTGTGAGCAGTAAAATATCAAGTTTGCTGTCTATAATCAGGTCATTCATTATAAAAGTCTTGTTTAAAAGAGAGCGCACGTTTAGCATGGCCAAATTAATGACCCCACTGGATGAGCACACCTCGCTGTCGCCTTAAGTCCCTTAGAGCCACCCGGGGCCGTGGACCTGCAGAGGCGGGCTTGTATTGATGGGAGTGATGACGTGAACTGATGTGTACTGGGATGGGATATTGAACAGTGTGGTCGTGGATGTGAACAGTAGGTCCATAGAGGGCAGTGTTGAGTGAAGCAGCACTGGGCGCTGCCGCGGAAGGTGAAGGTGAAGAGGTGTGGAAGGGGGTGTGTGGGGTAAACAATAGTCAGTCACGTGTGGCAGATTGCACCGAGTGCTGTAAACTAGCAGTTAGCATGGTGCTGCCTAATTTGTTTGGGTGCACTCCATCTGGCCTGTATGCGGAGTAGCGATTCCAAAATAGATTAAAATTGTTGATAAAACCAACCTCATAGTCTCTGCAGGCGGAAAGCAGCCAGGTGTTGAGGCTGAGCAGACGAGCAGAATAGAAGAAGTAGAAGTCAAAGCAGTAGAGCTCGTGGTAGTAGTAAGAGTAGAAGTAAAAAAAATATTAAGAGAAGCAAGAGTAGTGGAGGTAGAAGTGAAGATACAAGTTAAAGTGATATAAGTAGTAATTGTAGTGGTAGAACTGGGATTTTGTTTGAAGAATTAAAACATACATAAATAATGAGAATGATTTTGAAATGGGAAAAATTTTAAATAATTAGAAGTCCTAAAGTGTTAAACAGGTTTGAAATATCAGATAGGTTTGAATCAGTTTGAATGAGTTTCGATTTGTCTGAAGAATTTAATAAAGCATGAATAATGACAAAAAATTTAAAGTGGGGAAAAGTTAAATGAATAAAAATCCAGAGTACACCCCATAATATCCTCAATGAGCTGAATTTTTGGAGCCCTGAATGGTTTCTGTAGCTCAAAGTTTGTGGTAGGAGAGTGCTCTTGTGAAGGGTTTTAAATGTAACCCTCAGTGCTCTGTGTACTGAGCCTGGCTTCATGTATCTCATACGGCCATTAGAAGCAGCTTTTCAGTCAACTGTGTGTCTCCAGGTGCGCTAATTGGCTGCCATAGGCAGTGACACACACACACACACACACACACACACACACACACACACACACACACACACACACACACACACACACACATTGTCAGACTGTGTGTGTGTCTTGTTAATTATTTTATCCTAAACAGCTGTGAGATCAAAGGCATTAAATGACCTACTGTTTGAATGAAAAGCTCTTCTTCACCTCGCTCTGTCAGCTAAAAACTATTTTTTGTGAAACTTGCTTATATATGTAAACTCAGTGAGTGTATAGGTCAAGGGTGCCCCCCAGTGTCCTGAATGATATTTTTTATGTTTCTAAGTTAAACAGAATTGGTAGTCCTCGCTTTGTGGGTCTTTTCTCATAGGCCTCACAAAGCAGCAAGTACAAAATGTGTGCGTGTGTGTGTGTGTGTGTGTGTGTGTGTGTGTGTGTGTGTGTTAATTAATGCATCTTAACAGGTGTCAGACATCAAAGGCATTAACTGACCTACTGTTTGAATGAGAAGCTGCCTAACTGCAGTGAATTTAGAGCCTCTGAACTTCTTCACATAGCACGATTTCCTTAAATCCCAGAATGAAAATAAGAACATCGTACGAATCCTCCACCCTTCATGAACACAATGATGTGTTTTTCATGTCTGTGCTCTAAAAAATGTGGCCACAACAGCGAGTTAAAAAAGTCTGAGCCTGAGTGATGATAAGGATTTTCTGGGAGAAAAATTACATTAGGGCCAATGCCAGGGCTCTTTGCCTTTTTTGGACAGTTGGTCACCTGCTGGTCAACGGGTATGATTTAATGATTTGAAACCTCTTTTGTGAGAAGCAGGACACATATACCTCCATTTTGATGTATTTTTTATGGCTGTGGAGTGAAATTTGTGGGCGTGGGAGCGATATATTCGAGCAAGGTTCTGTCGATCAAAGAGGACCTCTCCACTCTAGCTACCCTCTACACTACACACCCATTATAAAGCCTGAAATTTGCTGAAAACCACGAGTTCCTTGAAGCTAAATTGTAGGAAAACTGTAAAAGATAGCACAAAAAGTGAATACAAGTTGAATAGTCGACAAGTGAATGAACATTTTAAAGCAAAAATGAGGTCTCTAGGTGAAAGTATGCTGACGTTATAAGGCTCAGAAGGTGGAAGAATAAAAGGAAGAATTGAAAGATTTCCCTATTGACTTCAATGTTAAAATTTTGGCACAAAAAGTAAAAAAACAACAAACAAAAAAAAGTTGAAAGGGTGGAAAGAAAAAAAAATACACGCAATAATGTCCTGAAATAGTGGAATAGTTTCAAGTTTGAACGGTTGACATAGCACAGAGTTTGAAGGAGGAGAAGCGCGGCAAAAAAGGAACAGAAGAATAATAATAATAAAGAAAAATGGCCGACGGGAAGAACAATAAGTGGAAATGCTTAATCAGCATTTCCACTCAATAATAATAATAAAGAAATAAGACAATAACAATAAGTGGAAATGCTTAATCAGCATTTCCACTTTATAATAAAGAAACAGGAGAATAACAATAAGAGGAAATGCTTAATCAGCATTTCCACTTAATAAGTTTAATAATAAAGAAACAGGAGAACAACAGTACGTGGAAGTGCTTAATCAGCATTTCCACTTTATAATAAAGAAACAGGAGAATAACAATAAGAGGAAGTGCTTAATCAGCATTTCCACTTAATAAGTTTAATAAAGAAACAGGAGAATAATGATAAGTGGAAATGCTGATTAAGCATTTCCACTTAATAAAGAAACAGGAGAATAACTCCACTTAATAATAAAGAAAAATGGCTGACGGGAAGAACAATAAGTGGAAATGCTTAATCAGCATTTCCACTTAATATTAATAAAGAAATGGGAGAATAACAATAAGTGGAAATGCTTAATCAGCATTTCCACTTAACTAGAAAAATTGCATTTCCTTGCAGAAAATGCATGGAAATGCTGAGTGCTGAAAGCCAAAAAAGCAATGCTAAACTGTCAATAAAGAAAGGAGGAAGGTATGAATGGAACTGTTGAAAGGGTGGAGTAGAAGAGGAAGAAATTGTATGAATGGAAGAATTGCAGTAGAGCTGAAGGTAAATTAGTTGGATGAATGTACACATTGTCTAATAGCCTAAGTGAAAAATGTATATGACTTATGTGAATAAACAGAACTGATGATAAGAATGATTGAATTTGAAAAACAAATGCCTTAAAATAATGTGTAACAATGTTCCCATTAAATGTACAAATAGTAAAACAGATTTCTGCAGCATCCAACCATAGTAACATAACAACAAAGTAAATATTGGGGGTGTATTTTCTACTGACAGAAAGACAGTAATGCATACATATAGAAAAAGTGTATGCGCGCGCGGCCGAGCCTGTCGTGTGTGTGTGTGTGATCAAAGCACACAGCCCATGAGAAATGCTGATATCGCGAAAGCAGTGAGAAACCGTCTGAACTTTTGCCCCTAGCGCAATTTCCGTAAGTCATATCCCAAAAATAAGATGAGGAGTCCTAAGACTGTCATGAACACAATGATGTATTTTTTATGTCCATAGTGTAAAAAATGTGGCCACAACAGCGAGTTCAAAAACAGCTTCACTGTAGTGTTTGTCAGGATTTCTTGGCCAAAATTTAACATGGGAGTTAATGGGCAGAATGTCTGCACTCCTAAGGAATGTACTCACTCCTGGGCAAGCGGCACAATTTGATGACTTCAGACCTGTTTTGTGAGAAGCAGGACTAGAGTACCTCCATTTTGATGTATTTTTTATGGCTGTGGGGTGAAAATTGCGGTCGTGGGAGCAAAATAATCACGCTTGGTTTAGTGAATCCAAAACGCTGTCCTATTCCTATTCTTAACGCTATTAAGAATAAAAGTTATATCAAACACTATAGGTTATTGTTATTGTACAGGGATTAAATATTATTCTATATTGTGATAATATCCACCCATTCATTTTCTATCACTGCTAAATCCGCACTCTGAAAACATTTTAAATCTATCCGAATGACTTGGCTGTCACATTTGAACTCTGGCAACAGATAAGGGCTAGTGAGCACTGAATGAAGCTTCGAGTAGTGAACCTTGGGGGGAAGCAATGGGCTGGAAAGCCTCAATGCTTCAGAAAGCTTCATTTGGCCATCACTACTGTAGACTGCTCTGGCCTGCATGGGGGAGCTTGTCTATAGTGTGTTCTCCCTCTGTTTGTGTATATGGCATCCACATTAGCACTTTTAATTTCTGTGTCCCCCATAGTAGTTGCTGTTGTTTTCTCAGTTCTTCCTGTTGCCTGACAGGGTCATTGTTTTAGCTAGCGTCAGGTCTGGGTCTAACTGCAATCTCTCTAACAGCCTGGAGTCTCTCATTCCGACCACTATGTGGCTTCTTATCATTTCTCCTTTAAGGCAGCAAATATGCAGAGCTCTGCCAGTTTACGTACATCTGTGATAAAGGTCTCTGCAGACTTGCCTTGTTGCTGCTGTCTGCTATTAAACTTAGCATGTTCATATATAACATTGTGTTTACCAACAAAATGTTCACCAAAGGCTTTTGTCACTTCTGGCTGCCTTTTGTTGGTTCGTTAGTGGTAATGTGCTGAGAATGTCATTGCTTTTGTCACCCATTACAGGGGGGAGTTGACTTGATAATCCTTTTCTTTTTATTTAGTCCTGATGCCAGTCTGAACCTGTCGAACCGTCTTATCCATTGTGGCCATGAGCTGGGCTCCTTAAAGTTGCAGTTACTAGGAGGTATGATCAAGAATATCTGATCCATCATTTCCCTATCTCTGTCCGGGCTCTGGTGTGGGTCAGCTTCATATGCTGCTTAGCTTAAGCTTTAGCTTGCCCCCACGTTGCCAGGCAAACAGTCTCCACTGGACTATCTCAGATAGTCTAAGATAGTTTTCCTCGTCTCACGCCTTCAAACACGCTGGATGACAAGATGGCTAATTCTTTGCATTGGTCTCAGCACTTGAGCGTGTTTCTGCCTTAGCAGCATTAAATAAAGGGAGTGAACCATCTTGTCAGTCATTCAGGATCTTTGTATCTGTGGGGAGAGGTGCAGCGGAGCCACAAGCCCACACATACACAGAGTAGACCCCAGCTAGTTAGCCGCGTGAGGAGCATGGAGGAGCAAAGCCACATGCCACAACACCGGTGTGTGAATATTTTGGCTTCAAGCCCGATGAGCAAGGCGGGATCAACACAGATGAGCCAGTATGCTGACTTTGTTTAAAAATGGTAGTCGACAAAGCAAGTACAGTTGGAACAGCGCAAAATGGTGTGCACTCACATAAAGTTAAGTTCACTACATTGCCAAAGAAATGCTACCATTTTATATGGTTGAAAAGCCAGCATTTTTATAGTTTTTTGTTTGTTTTATTTATTTAGGATATTAAAAAGTTCTCCTTCTGGACATTGCAATGAGAAATAAAGATTTTATTGTTGCATTTGAAAGGGTGTACTTGCGTTATTATATGTTGACAATACAAAAGTGATTATTTTGGTCTAAATAATGTCGGCAATAATATTGTTTATCGTCAATAATTTGTGAGACAATATATCGTCCAGCTAAATTTGTAATTGTCCCAGGCCTGCCTACCTACTTTACACTCACAGTGTTTATATCAATAAAAGTAGACTCCAGAGACTTCAGGTAAGTTGAACATAGCTTCCTTTATTCGTGCTTCATTAACAACATAACACTTAGGGCTCTATTTTCGTGTACGCCGATGAGGTGACAGAGGGCGGCGAGCCCCGCGCAGTTGTATTTTTTCGTCTGGCGCAGCCCGGCGTACAGCCAGTTTGGTATTTTCGTGGACTGAGGCGCACGGAGGCGAACCGAGATCCGCCAAGCTGGGCGTGGTGGCGTGGCAGGGGGAGGTGTCGACAGAATCAGCGGGCGCAGTGACATTTTCGTGCTCGCCACCGGCGTGTAAAGTGCGCTGAAAGCTCGCCAATTCAAACCTGGTCAGCTTTCAGCGCAGGCGGAACGCAGCTGGTCTAGTAGTATTTTGGTAGACCGGCAGCGTATTGGCATACGTCACTGATGCCTCACCGGCAGGTTTCCACAGTGTCAGGCACATTTCAGTGCAATAAATAATCAATAACAACTAATAATCTGAGTCAGCACACACATTTAGATCTATATCGATATATTCTGATCTATATCTGATCCAGTGGCGGCTGCTGGTCTTTCAAGGAGGGGAAGCTCATTTTTCTGGCCTACATCATAATTGTGTTTGTTTATTTACATGCAACAGAACAGAGTCGCCAAACACAACGGCAGTTGTTTTTAACAAAGACAAAAGCCGCTGAGGATCGGTAAAGTCTCTGGAGCAGTTAAGAACAACGGAATGAATAACTTGGAAAATGCTTTGGTAGATGTTTTATTCTTCAAGATCGCTGATTCGCTTGTTTAGCTGTCAATCAAAAAAGGATTTCGCCTCAGACAGCTCATCCAATCATGGATGCAGAAGCTCGGAGTCTGGGAGAAAGTCGGGACCACCCTCTCGCCATAGAACTCCAGAGACGCCGAGCGTCCGATGGGCGGGACAAAGCCCAGCATTTATCCAATGAGCATCTAGTTTCGCTGCTGGAACAACCCACTTTGAGCTTCCACATTGAAGTCAGCAGAAGCTGGGCGTCCGGCTGTTTAAAGCGCTGAGGCGCTGCGAGGATGAATGAGAACGAAGTTGTTCAGAATCAGCTTCTTATCACAGTGTGATAAGAAGCTGATTCTGAACAAAAGATGAAGGCTTTCTAGTTAATGAAATGTACACACAGCAGTACACATTTCACCACTTTTTCTTTTTTTGGGGGGTGACATTTTAAGGGAAGCTGAGCTTCCCTTGCAGTCTTAGAGCAATCGCCACTGATCTGATCTGATCAGCGCGTTTGGCACGCGTTTGGACACACAACCTGACCGAATCAACACAGCTGAAACCGCATTAAATTAAATTAAATATCTAGTAAATAGACACATATGATGAAGTTAACAAGATATGTAATTCGTCTCCCTCCTTTTCTTTTTTCCTCTTCCTCTTCCTTCTCGCGCAGCTCGACCTAGACACGTCTCTCTGTCCTGCAGCGGCTGAACAGATGATTTGTTTCAGTGCTCAGATGCGTTATCTACTGTAAGCCGACATACGAATATTATAATATTCAGTTTTGTGAGGCAAATTTATTTTATATGCCAACATCTATGAAAGAAAGAGCCAGGCCACGGAGCGCGATGCGTCATTACGCACAGATGGTTCCAATTTTAATGCCATTTTTGTAGTTTATATTGTGATCTGTGCGAATATGTGCAACTTTATGTGAGTGTCTTTATTTGTGGAAAAGGGTGTTTGTCTTACCAGTGGGTCCAACATTACACACACCAAATCCATCTGTGCTCATATGAGAGAGTGTGGAGGATGCCCAATGCAGCGCTTACAGTGACACTAGTTGAGGAGCTGCCTTCTGTCGCCATCTTGTGGCATTACTGTCTTCAGACATCTCTTGATCTCTTTGACTACTTCACGAAAATGGTAATATGCCTCGCCTGTGGCGGATTTAAAGGCAAGGAGAGGAGCTGATGTGATTGGTGAAAACAGGTCTCGGCTGTGTTAAACCCACTCCACGCCCTTTTTCCTCCCTCGCTACGACTTACGCCGCTGGGAGGAGCTGAGTTAGGGAGGGGGGATACTTACGCCGGGCTCCACTGCTCACCAAAATACCAAATTGTGCTTTGAAAAGCCTTGTCGGCGCGGCGGACCTGACTTACGCCGCGCCTGCGGCACGTCTCCGGCGAGGCACGAAAATAGAGCCCATAATCTCCCTCTACACTCCTTAACCCATGTTTGACAGTTGACGTCACACACTGAGCAACCATCCTTTCGCCTACCCAAAGGCATACAAACATCCTGCATGATGAGATTTGACAACTTTTTTGGGTCACTTACAACCCCCTCTGTCTCCATAAATGTAGTGTTGGAACACACTGTGGTACCTTACTATTGTGAGCACTATTTGAACAGCAGTGTACTGCAGAAAATAGTGTGTTACTATAAAAATGGCAATTAATGAGAGAAGAGAGACAGACCATCATAACACTTAAAAATGTAGATCTTTCCTACAGAGAAATTGCCAAGAAAGTCAAGGTGTCAGTGAGTACAGTTTCCTTTACCATCAAAAGGCACTCAGAAACTGAGGGAAATGCTGCCAGGCAGAGGTCTGGAACACCCAAAGCCACAGCATCAGAAGACAAGTTTCTGAGAGTCACAGGACAACAGCTTCAAGCACAGCTTATTAGTGGTCACAGATAGCTAGTCTCAGTTTCAACTGTAAAGAGAAGACTTCCAGTTGCAGGTTTGATGGGTCAAGTTGCGGCAAGAAAGCCATTGCTGAGACTTCAGAATAAGAAAAAGAGGCTTGCCTGGGCCATGACACACCAGAAATGGACTACAGAAGACTTGAAGAAGGTTTTATAAACTGATGAATTAAAATTTTGAAATTTTCAGTTCATCATGAAGGAGTTTTGTACACCGTCGAGTAGGTGAAAGGATGGTTCCTCAGTGTGACGTCAACTGTCAAACATGGAGGAGAATGTGTGATGGTCTGGGGCTGTTTTCTGGATCCGGGGTTGGTGACTTGTACAGAGTAAAAGGCACCCTGAACCAAAATGGCTATCACAGCATTCTGACACACAGTACCCTCTGGGATGAGCCTAGTTGGTTTGGGGTTCATCCTACAGCAAGATAATGACCCAAAACATAAGTCCGAGCTATGCCAGAACTACCTTGAGAAAAAAGAACAAGATGGTAAGCTTGAAAACATGAAGAGGCCATCAAGTCTCCAGACTTGCGGGGCTCTCTGCATCAGCTGTGTGCTTGGCCGACAAGTGATATTTGAGACTAGACGTACTCCGGTGACTAAATTCAGCTCGACAGGAAACACAAATGACTTTTGTCCTGTCAAGAGAGCCATCTGGCAAGGCTTTGTAGCTGAACTTTCTGTTCAAAATCGTGTTCTTATCCATTATATCCTAGTTACTGCTCACGGGGATTTGTTTATGTCTGCTGCAGTATCAGTCAGTGCTCTACTTCCTGATTCGCGAAACTACGGAGTGCCCCGAGGCTCACATAGCCTGGACACCTCACCAACTGTTCCTCTACCCTTTTACAACGGCAAGAATATCCACGCAGTGTGTGTATAGTTATAGATCAAGCCAGGCTAAGGCTTGCGTTAATTGTGCGTCAAAAAAATTAGTGGCGATAAAAGTCACTTGAGTTAACGCGACAATAACGCGTTAACTTTGACAGCCTTTATATATATACATATATATATATATTAAGCCGGAACTACAGACTCTTTAAAAAACAGTTGCAATAACGTAATGTTGATTCTAGTCATTACCACTATAAGAGCTCCTGCCTCATTTAGGTAGTCCCGTCCCTTTAAGAGCCAAGCAGGGTACGTAGTTCTCAGGAGACGTTAGACGCGTGCGGGAGACTAAACAAGTTATGGGCATGGCAGTTCTTTTCGATGTATTGATTCACTAGAATTAGTTAACTACAAAGAGTTTTTCAAAAGATTCGTTCACCGAATCATTCAGCACTTCGTGGGAGGAGCCTGCGACTCTGACTTCTTGAATTGATACACAGCTGAACAGTTCAGGCTTCTGGGACCTGGAGATGAGAGTGTTGTGGCTGTTTTGCTTTGGCAAACACATTTGTAAAAATGAACTCATTTATAAATCATGATCTTTCAAATATACTGCCAAATGGTATGTGATTTATTTGTTCTACTCGGTAAATTGGGCTCAGTGAGTGATTCATTCACTGAACGTATACCCCACAGGACACTCAGTGAAGGATTCACACTGACCATGCACCATTCCCTCTCATTTTTTTTACTCTGCTAATTATTATGTTTTCTTCCATTCAGATGTGTCGCCATAATCTTAAATGTGAAATAAGCTGTCATTCATATTTTTATGCAGCAATTGTTATATTTTAATTCTAGGCTATTCACAATTTTGACATTTGTAGGATATTTGTCCTACCATTATTTTTTTAGCCATTAATCACTCATTTTTTGTTCTATTGCTACTTGTTTTATACAGTAGGTCTACTTGTTACATGACATTTTGAGCTCTAGAAACTTAAGCTGTTAAAACAAGGGGAGGTGTGTGCTTATGTTTATGTGATTTACTCCTGTTTCAGTTTCTCCTGCAGATCAGTTCACTGAACAGTTAGACCACAGTGCATTTAGTGAAGGATTCACACTGAACATGAACCCTCCCTCAAAAATCGATGCAATGATAGGATCAGACAGTCATGCAGTTTCTCAGACTGCCGGTCTTATACGCTGCTTGTTACATGCTGTGTCCTACTGTACGCAAGTTGTTGTGGTGGAAATTTATCAGTTAAAAAAAAGGAAGTTTGTTATCTCCAAGGCACACTTGGACATAAAACACCTCTATCTCCCTCTGTTGCTCCTGCCAAGAGCTTGCTACAGCTGGTAAGTCTCGCTAGCTTTTCATTACTGCTATAAAACAACAGTGAACAACGGTCACCATGAAAGTGTATCCCTTAGACCAGGGGTCGGCAACCTTAAACACTCAAAGAGCCATTTGGACCAGTTTCCCACAGAAAAGAAAACACAGGGAGCCACAAAACCTCTTTGACATCTAAAATGAAGATTACATTGCATATGTCGTTTTTTTTTACCTTTATACAAAGTATATAAAAAACTGTAGCGAGTTGCATTTATGAAATAAACGAACTGCTGCAGAGAAAAAGAAATGTTATTTCTGCAGGCAAACAAAAAATATTTTAAATAGTTTGAAATAATCTTGAAGACCCACTTCAATGAAAATCATGTTATTCTTGTCGTCTACATGTTCATATATCATTTTAATATTAGTGAGAAATTGAATTTCTGAGTATTTCTGCATTCAAATCACTGAGTCTCTGGCAGAGCCAAACGGTAGTCTCAGACGCAGGGAGATTTCCTACTTTATAACTGCAAGCTCCCCCCTTGGAGCCCTGCTATGCAGGCCACACTCGGAGACGTAGCGAGGATAATCGCGCAACAAGCGTGTGCGGTGAATAAAAAAACACAATTTCACGGAACAACGTAAGATATATATTTGCAAAATAATAGCCGATTAAAATGTGAAATTTACTTGCTTAATGTGACTTTCGCTCCTGAATCTCAGAGCACATCGTCTCCACATCCAGGCTGTGTGACATCACATTCATCGTCACACAAGTTTTTACTTTTCCCAAATCGGCAGTTATGATGCATATTTTGAGCGATAAAAAAATTCAACATGGTTTATTTAATGTTACAAGAGCATTATAATCTTTGAATTTAGAATTACAAAAACAAATGCTAAAATAAAATAAATTTAAATAAAACATTTATCATTTATTCTCCAAATCCAGTGGGAGCCGCAGCTTAGGGAAGAAAGAGCCGCATGTGGCTCCGGAGCCGCGGGTTGCCGACCCCTACCTTAGACGAAAATGATTCCTGAGAGTGTTGTTCACGGAGTGACTCCCTCACCAAGTGATTCAGGCATTGGCGTGTGGTCCCTTGCTCACTGGCTGCTCACCCGGCAATGCGCCCATGCTATGGCAGCTGTGCTGCTGACAGCTCAACTGAACTGAGAAACGAATGAATCAATTGAGGAAGTGATTCAGTTCAGTACATTCACTTGAAAGATTTGTTCTTTTGAATGAAATCATTCACAAACGACACAACACTAATGTAAACAGAGCATCCGTGTAATGCTGGACTTCTGAGGTGTGTATTTTGTCAATGCGGAAGAGATATAGCTTTAAACATGAAAGTGATCCAAAGAGATGCATCAGTAGCAGTAGATGAGTGATGCTAACTTTTGCACCACAAGGCTAATGAGTGATGATTCTGTATTCGTGACAATTTTTGTAGATTGAGGAAATGTGTGTGATAGGGTTGCCGCGCTGAGGGAAAACACTGAGCATCAGGGCAGCGTGAGTGGTTATTTCTAAACTTTTCTGGTAAAAGGCAAAGAAAACTCAGTTATACACTAATTCTGTCAGTATGTACATTTTTTGGGTACTTTGTGAGGATTTGTAATAAACAGTTCTTGAAGGAACCCAAAAGCAGGTTAGGGAGGCAGTAGAAGCTTTTAGAGGCTTTTTTGTTAATTAAGGTGCTGGTGAGCTTTGAGGGAGTGGAGGAGATCCATGGTGAGGAAGGGGAGGCAGTGTGTGTGTTAATCTGTGAGGAGAGAGGATTATAACTCTTTTGAAAGTATTGTTCTCAGTCTTCCGCATCCAGCCTCAAAGACCATGAGACCACTGGTATTTGCAATAGTTTATCGCCCTCCCAGCCCATACTCTGAGTTTTTGTCCGAATTCTCAGAGTTTTCATCTGATCTAGTCCTTATAGGCTGTATTGGATGAGCGAGATCGTGTTGGTTCGTTCCTCTTCAGGGGGGCAACATAAACTATGATTCATAAAACAGCTCTATTGACAGTAAATAATAAAGAAAAATATCTACTCATGCCATCCTGTTGATTCTTAGTAATTAGTGTTTCGGTGTCCAACTATTTCCTTTCTGCGGCGTAGTGATACTTGCACGCGCACAATCGAATATGCAGAGGGGTGAAGAGATTTTGTTCACGTGGACCAATAGGAGCCGAGTCGTGTTGCCACAGTATCAAAAATACACAAACATGGCGACGAGCGCATCTAGCAGCGAGACAAGTGAAAAGAAAAAAAAAAAAAGGAAAAAAAGAAAACAGCCTTCAAAAGTGTCACCATGTACAATTTGTTTTGTTTAAAGGATTGCTACACCGAGATTTGAGATTTTTATTATTTTTATATCTGTTCTACATTTGTCTGCGTTTGTGTTTTGATCTTTATTTTCATATTCTGGAGGGATTGATAAATGTCAGATGTTTTGACACTGTGATACTTAAATAAATGTTTTATACCATATTTTGAATTAATTCAGACCTTTTGTGCATTTATTTTTGTCTTGTTACATTTTTTCCATTATTCCAATTTTGGGGGGCATGGTAGCAATTTGATTGACTGTCAGCCATTTATGGCCATGATGTGCTGTTTATATTTTATTGCTTTTATTACACAGTAGGTTGTGTCATTTTTATGTATGAAACATAAGCTTTTAGCTAAATTTACTTTATATATTTCATTGTGCTGGGTGTAAATCACTTGAGTTGAGACGTTTTCTTCAAGAAATTTGCTACATTTCATAATCTGAATTTACTTATGCGTATACTAAGGCACCAATGACTGTTTCAGATGTTAGGTAGATGTATTTATGACATTTGAGAAAGATTTTGTCTTGCCAGAATCAACATAGCAGTTTCTACAAGCAAAAACACCAGCACCGTATAATTGTTTTTTGAGTTACTCACATATATGTCCATTTCTGGCTGGTGACAAAAGTCTGACAGATGGTCTGAGTAGATATTTTAACCTAAAATGGAATGGTATTGTCTATGCAAAAATGCATTAAACAAGTAGCATCAGCGTAGTTGAACGAAATTCACTTTCTAGGCACTTTCCTTTGTCTCAATACAGCCTATGACCTCGAGCGAAGTTTCTTTCGTAGAGTTTCAGATGCCGTGGACGTGGATGCATCGGCGATGCTGCCTGAAGGGTTTGACTGACCTGCGGCTGCATCACGTTCTTGTTCCTCAAACGTCTTATGCAAATAAATCGCTGGTAGCATGTCATGTGAAACCCAGCGTCATCAGGAACATTGTCAAAGTCGATATCAACGCAATGTTTATAAGTTTCTGCAAGGTCCTTCTTCTCACTCTGTAGAGAAAGCCACTTTCTAATACTAGTTCTGTTAGTTTCCCAACGTGTCCTTGTAAAGTCGAGAACGTCTTCTCTCTGTGTCCAAGACAAATTTCTCCCTAGGGAGACAGAATAAATGAACCCTGAGCCCTGAACCCTGGACAGATGATAGATGCATATAGCATCGTTTTGTTCCTTTTTTATGCACTTTTGAAGGCTGTTTTCTTTTTTTTTCTGTTTCTTTTCTTCCTCTTCGCTTGTCTCACTGCTAGTTACGCTTGTCGCCATGTTTGTGTATTTCTGATACTATGGCAACGAGACTCGGCTCCTATTGGTCCACGTGACAAAAATCTCTTCACCCCTCTGCATATTCGATTGCGCGTGTGCATGTATCACTACTCCGCAAAAAGGAAATAGTTGGACACCGAAACACTGATGACTAAAAATCGACAGGATGGCATGAGTAGATATATTTTTTTAGTATTTACTATCAGTAGAGCTGTTTTATGAATCACAGTTTATGTTGCCCCACTGAAGTGGAATGAGATTGCTAGAATGCTAACTAGAAGGTTGTCTGAAAATGCTGTGACTAAATTTAAGGAGGCAATTCCGTCTGCTCTTAATTCTGTGCTTGAGAAGAACTTTGCTGATAGCTCATACTTGAACATCAGTCCCTTGCAACTTGATCAGTTCATCGATGATACCTCAGGCACATTGCGATCAATTCTAGACTCAGTTGCTCCTCTTCGACAGAAAACTCTTACATGCGAGAGGCTGGCTCCGTGGTATAATGCTGAAACCAGTGAGCTGAAACAGTTATTAAGAAGGTGAGAAAGGATTTGGCGCTCCCCCAAAACAGCTGAAGCTCGTTTTCTCTGGCAGGAATATCTTGATAAATATAAGAAGGCCTTACGACGTGCTCGGACAACTTACTACTTGTCTCTTATTGAAGAAAATAAGAATAACCCCAGATATCTCTTTAGCACTGTAGCCAGGCTGACGGACTGTCAGAGCACTGCTGAACCTTGTATCCCATTAGCCCTCAGCAGTGACGACTTCTTGAGCTTCTTCAATGAAAAAATCTTAAAAATAAGAGGTAAAATTAGTAACCTGACTGGAACAATCTATCAGCATAGCAGGATCCGCTCTTTCCTGGTTTAAATCTTATCTAACGGATCAATCCCAGTTTGTCCATGTAAATAATGAATCCTCTGCGCACACCAAAGTCTGCTACGGAGTCCCGCAAGGGTCAGTGCTTGGACCGATCCTCTTTACCTTGTATGTGCTTCCTCTGGGTAAAATTATGAGAAAGTACTCGATTGAGTTCCACTGTTATGCAGATGACACCCAGTTATACTTATCCATGAAGCCAGAAGAAGCAAACCAGGTTACCAAATTAGAAGCTTGTCTCAAAGATATAAAATCCTGGATGACCAATAACTCTCTGATGCTCAAATCAGACAAAACTGAAGTTCTTGTCCTTGGTCCTAAACACCTCAGAGAGGCATTCTCTAATAATATACACTCACCGGCCACTTTATTAGGTACACCTGTCCAACTGCTCGTTAACACTTAATTTCTAATCAGCCAATCACATGGCGGCAACTTAGTGCATTTAGGCATGTAGACATGGTCAAGACAATCTCCTGCAGTTCAAACCGAGCATCAGTATGGGGAAGAAAGGTGATTTGAGTGACTTTGAACGTGGCATGGTTGTTGGTGCCAGAAGGGCTGGTCTGAGTATTTCAGAAACTGCTGATCTACTGGGATTTTCACACACAACCATCTCTAGGGTTCACAGAGAATGGTCCGAAAAAGAAAAAATATCCAGTGAGCGGCAGTTCTGTGGGCGGAAATGCCTTGTTGATGCCAGAGGTCAGAGGAGAATGGCCAGACTGGTTCGAGCTGATAGAAAGGCAACAGTGACTCAAATAACCACCCGTTACAACCAAGGTAGGCAGAAGAGCATCTCTGAACGCACAGTACGTCGAACTTTGAGGCAGATGGGCTACAGCAGCAGAAGACCACATCGGGTGCCACTCCTTTCAGCTAAGAACAGGAAACTGAGGCTACAATTTGCACAAGCTCATCGAAATTGGACAATAGAAGATTGGAAAAACGTTGCCTGGTCTGATGAGTCTCGATTTCTGCTGCGACATTCGGATGGTAGGGTCAGAATTTGGCGTCAACAACATGAAAGCATGGATCCATCCTGCCTTGTATCAACGGTTCAGGCTGGTGGTGGTGGTGTCATGGTGTGGGGAATATTTTCTTGGCACTCTTTGGGCCCCTTGGTACCAATTGAGCATCGTTGCAACGCCACAGCCTACCTGAGTATTGTTGCTGACCATGTCCATCCCTTTATGACCACAATGTACCCAACTTCTGATGGCTACTTTCAGCAGGATAATGCGCCATGTCATAAAGCTGGAATCATCTCAGACTGGTTTCTTGAACATGACAATGAGTTCACTGTACTCAAATGGCCTCCACAGTCACCAGATCTCAATCCAATAGAGCATCTTTGGGATGTGGTGGAACAGGAGATTCGCATCATGGATGTGCAGCCGACAAATCTGCGGCAACTGTGTGATGCCATCATGTCAATATGGACCAAGCTCTCTGAGGAATGCTTCCAGCACCTTGTTGAATCTATGCCACGAAGAATTGAGGCAGTTCTGAAGGCAAAAGGGGGTCCAACCCGTTACTAGCATGGTGTACCTAATAAAGTGGCCGGTGAGTGTAGCTACGCTAGATGGCATCAGTCTGGCATCCAGCCCCACTGTGTGAAATCTGGGAGTTTTATTTGATCAGGATTTGTCCTTTAGCTCCCACATTCAACAAATCTCTAGGATAGCTTTTTTCCACCTGCGCAATATCTCAAAAATTAGACCCATCCTGTCTCAGAGTGATGCAGAAAAACTAGTCCATGCCTTTGTTACCTCTAGGCTGGATTACTGTAATTCTCTCTTATCAGGCTGCTCCAGTAAGTCTTTAAGGACTCCTCAGCTGGTCCAAAATGCAGCAGCTCGGGTATTGACTAGAACCAGAGGTAGGAAGCATATCTCTCCTGTCTTAGCCTCTCTTCATTGGCTCCCTATTAAATCTAGAATTGAGTTTCAAATCATCCTTATGACATATAAAGCGCTTAACGGCCAGGCTCCATCATTTCTCGACGAGCTTGTTATACCTTACTTTTCATCTAGACCGTTATGCTCACAGTCTGCAGGCCTGCTTGTTTTACCAAATGTCTCTAAAAGTAGTATAGGAGGAAGAGCTTTCAGCTACCAGGCACCTCTCCTTTGGAATCATTTACCGCTCAAGGTTCAGGGAGCACTAAGACTTAAAACATTCTTCTTTGATAAAGCTTATAGTTGGGGCTGATTTGAACCAGCTCTTAGTTATGCTGCTATAGGTTTAGACTGCCGGGGTTATCTGGCACACTGAGCTAGAGTCTGTCTCTATCTCTCTTTTAGATCTTTGGTGGCTTTCTTAAGTTTATTAAAAAGAGACTGCTGATTCACGCTTTTTTTCTGACTGATCGATCCAGTTCATCCCACACAAGCTCAATTGGAGAAAGGTCTGGAGACTGAGGGGGCCAAACCATCTTTTGAAGAACACCTTCCGCTTCTTTTTTGTCTAGGTAACCCTGACAGAGCTTGGCAGAGTGCTTAGGGTCATTGTCTTGCTGCAAAACAAACTTACGAGCCACAAGTCTGAGTCCAGATGGAACAGCATGGTGCTGGAGGATGGAGTGGTACTGTTCCTTCTTCATGATACGCTTTACTATGGAGCCAGATCAGGCTCAAAAGTATTGAAAAAGTAGTGTAAGTGAAAAAATAAAAAATGAAGTGAAAAAATAAGATTTGAACCTGAAAAAAATACAATGGTACCTGAAAGTCTTGAATTTCGAAATTGAACTTTGAAAAATCCCAGAATGCATGAAAAAAATCTGTTCAAATGTAACTTTGATTCTGTTTTTTTAATACTTTTGAATAAATTACTTATTTCTATTTTTCACTTCAATGTATATTTCGATCTTTGAGTACTTTTTTTTCGATTGAATTTTATTTATTTATTTCAGATTCAGATCTTATTTTTACGGATTCAAAACTTTTTTTTCGGTTTCAGATTTTTTTTTTCAGATTCAGATCTTTTTTCAGATTCAACTTGAAAAGTTTCAGGTTCTCTTTTGAGCCTGTTTTTCTGTGGGGGCAGGCCTCGACTGAGAGGGGCGCGGTCTGCCATGAGTGACAGGCCTCCCCATCCTTCCCCACCCCATCACCCTGCGTTCAGGAAGTGGCATGAATACACATTAGCTTAGCCTACAATAAGGCTGTATTGGCTGAATGAGATCGTGTTGGTTCGTTCCACTTTAGTGGTGCAATATAAACTGTGATTCATAAAACAGCTCTATTGATAGTAAGTACTAAAAAAATAAATCTACTCATGCCGTCCTGTCGATTTTTAGTAATCAGTGTTTCGGTGTCGAACTATTTCCCTTCTGCGGCGTAGTGATACTTGCACACGCGCAATCGAATATGCAGGGGGTGAAGCGATTTTTGTCACGTGGACCAATAGGAGCCGAGTCTCGTTGCCATAGTATCAGAAATACACAAACATGGCGACGACCGCATCTCGCTGCGAGACAAGCGAAGAGGAAGAAAAGAACAGGAAAAAAAGAAAACAGCCTTCAAAAGTGCATAAAAAGGAGCGAAACGATGCTATATGCATCTATCATCTGTCCAGAGTGAAGACGTTCTCGACTTTACAAGGACACGTTGGGAAACTTACAGAACTAGTATTAGAAAGTGGCTTTCTCTACAGGGTGAGACAAAGGACCTTGCAGAAACTTATAAACTTTGCGTTGATATCGACTTTGACAATGTTCCTGATGACGCTGGGTTTCACATGACATGCTACCAGAGATTTATTTGCAAAAGGGGTTTGAGAAACAAGAACGTGATGCAGCCGCGGATGGTATGAATGAATGGTATTGTCTATGCAAAAATGCATTGAACAAGTAGCACCAGCGTATTTGAACGAAATTCACTTTCTAGGCACTTTTTCCTTTGTCCCAATACAGCCTAAAACCTCGAGCGAAGTTTCTTTCGCGGAGTTTCAGATGCCGTGGACGTGGATGCATCGGCGATGCTGCGTTAAGGGTTTGACTGACCCGTGGCTGCATCACGTTCTTGTTTCTCAAACCCCTTTTGCAAATAAATCGCTGGTAGCATGTTATGTGAAACCCAGCGTCATCAGGAACATTGTCATTGTCAGGAACAAGTCGATATCAATGCAAAGTTTATAAGTTTCTGCAAGGTCCTTTGTCTCACCCTGTAGAGAAAGCCACTTTCTAATACTAGTTCTGTAAGTTTCCCAACGTGTCCTTGTAAAGTCGAGAACGTCTTCACTCGCTTGTCTCGCTGCGGTCGTCGCCATGTTTGTGTATTTCTGATACTATGGCAACGAGACTCGGCTCCTATTGGTCCACGTGACAAAAATCGCTTCACCCCCTGCATATTCGATTGCGCGTGTGCAAGTATCACTACACCGCAGAAGGGAAATAGTTCGACACCGAAACACTGATTACTAAAAATCGACAGGACGGCATGAGTAGATTTATTTTTTTAGTACTTACTATCAATAGAGCTGTTTCATGAATCACAGTTTATATTGCACCACTAAAGTGGAACGAACCAACACGATCTCATTCAGCCAATACAGCCTTATTGTAGGCTAAGCTAATGTGTATTCATGCCACTTCCTGAACGCAGGGTGATGGGGTGGGGAAGGATGGGGAGGCCTGTCACTCATGGCAGACCGCGCCCCTCTCAGTCGAGGCCTGCCCCCACGGAAAAAAAAGTGAACCTGGATGACCAATAACTCTCTGATGCTCAAATCAGACAAAACTGAAGTTCTTGTCCTTGGTCCTAAACACCTCAGAGAGGCATTCTCTAATAATATACACTCACCGGCCACTTTATTAGGTACACCTGTCCAACTGCTCGTTAACACTTAATTTCTAATCAGCCAATCACATGGCGGCAACTTAGTGCATTTAGGCATGTAGACATGGTCAAGACAATCTCCTGCAGTTCAAACCGAGCATCAGTATGGGGAAGAAAGGTGATTTGAGTGACTTTGAACGTGGCATGGTTGTTGGTGCCAGAAGGGCTGGTCTGAGTATTTCAGAAACTGCTGATCTACTGGGATTTTCACACACAACCATCTCTAGGGTTCACAGAGAATGGTCCGAAAAAGAAAAAATATCCAGTGAGCGGCAGTTCTGTGGGCGGAAATGCCTTGTTGATGCCAGAGGTCAGAGGAGAATGGCCAGACTGGTTCGAGCTGATAGAAAGGCAACAGTGACTCAAATAACCACCCGTTACAACCAAGGTAGGCAGAAGAGCATCTCTGAACGCACAGTACGTCGAACTTTGAGGCAGATGGGCTACAGCAGCAGAAGACCACATCGGGTGCCACTCCTTTCAGCTAAGAACAGGAAACTGAGGCTACAATTTGCACAAGCTCATCGAAATTGGACAATAGAAGATTGGAAAAACGTTGCCTGGTCTGATGAGTCTCGATTTCTGCTGCGACATTCGGATGGTAGGGTCAGAATTTGGCGTCAACAACATGAAAGCATGGATCCATCCTGCCTTGTATCAACGGTTCAGGCTGGTGGTGGTGGTGTCATGGTGTGGGGAATATTTTCTTGGCACTCTTTGGGCCCCTTGGTACCAATTGAGCATCGTTGCAACGCCACAGCCTACCTGAGTATTGTTGCTGACCATGTCCATCCCTTTATGACCACAATGTACCCAACTTCTGATGGCTACTTTCAGCAGGATAATGCGCCATGTCATAAAGCTGGAATCATCTCAGACTGGTTTCTTGAACATGACAATGAGTTCACTGTACTCAAATGGCCTCCACAGTCACCAGATCTCAATCCAATAGAGCATCTTTGGGATGTGGTGGAACAGGAGATTCGCATCATGGATGTGCAGCCGACAAATCTGCGGCAACTGTGTGATGCCATCATGTCAATATGGACCAAGCTCTCTGAGGAATGCTTCCAGCACCTTGTTGAATCTATGCCACGAAGAATTGAGGCAGTTCTGAAGGCAAAAGGGGGTCCAACCCGTTACTAGCATGGTGTACCTAATAAAGTGGCCGGTGAGTGTAGCTACGCTAGATGGCATCAGTCTGGCATCCAGCCCCACTGTGTGAAATCTGGGAGTTTTATTTGATCAGGATTTGTCCTTTAGCTCCCACATTCAACAAATCTCTAGGATAGCTTTTTTCCACCTGCGCAATATCTCAAAAATTAGACCCATCCTGTCTCAGAGTGATGCAGAAAAACTAGTCCATGCCTTTGTTACCTCTAGGCTGGATTACTGTAATTCTCTCTTATCAGGCTGCTCCAGTAAGTCTTTAAGGACTCCTCAGCTGGTCCAAAATGCAGCAGCTCGGGTATTGACTAGAACCAGAGGTAGGAAGCATATCTCTCCTGTCTTAGCCTCTCTTCATTGGCTCCCTATTAAATCTAGAATTGAGTTTCAAATCATCCTTATGACATATAAAGCGCTTAACGGCCAGGCTCCATCATTTCTCGACGAGCTTGTTATACCTTACTTTTCATCTAGACCGTTATGCTCACAGTCTGCAGGCCTGCTTGTTTTACCAAATGTCTCTAAAAGTAGTATAGGAGGAAGAGCTTTCAGCTACCAGGCACCTCTCCTTTGGAATCATTTACCGCTCAAGGTTCAGGGAGCACTAAGACTTAAAACATTCTTCTTTGATAAAGCTTATAGTTGGGGCTGATTTGAACCAGCTCTTAGTTATGCTGCTATAGGTTTAGACTGCCGGGGTTATCTGGCACACTGAGCTAGAGTCTGTCTCTATCTCTCTTTTAGATCTTTGGTGGCTTTCTTAAGTTTATTAAAAAGAGACTGCTGATTCACGCTTTTTTTCTGACTGATCGATCCAGTTCATCCCACACAAGCTCAATTGGAGAAAGGTCTGGAGACTGAGGGGGCCAAACCATCTTTTGAAGAACACCTTCCGCTTCTTTTTTGTCTAGGTAACCCTGACAGAGCTTGGCAGAGTGCTTAGGGTCATTGTCTTGCTGCAAAACAAACTTACGAGCCACAAGTCTGAGTCCAGATGGAACAGCATGGTGCTGGAGGATGGAGTGGTACTGTTCCTTCTTCATGATACGCTTTACTATGGAGCCAGATCAGGCTCAAAAGTATTGAAAAAGTAGTGTAAGTGAAAAAATAAAAAATGAAGTGAAAAAATAAGATTTGAACCTGAAAAAAATAAAATGGTCCCTGAAAGTCTTGAATTTCGAAATTGAACTTTGAAAAATCCCAGAATGCATGAAAAAAATCTGTTCAAATGTAACTTTGATTCTGTTTTTTAATACTTTTGAATAAATTACTTATTTCTATTTTTCACTTAAATGTATATTTCGATCTTTGAGTACTTTTTTTTTTTCGATTGAATTTTATTTATTTATTTCAGATTCAGATCTTATTTTTACGGATTCAAAACTTTTTTTTCGGTTTCAGATTTTTTTTTTTCAGATTCAGATCTTTTTTCAGATTCAACTTGAAAAGTTTCAGGTTCTCTTTTGAGCCTGTTTTTCTGTGGGGGCAGGCCTCGACTGAGAGGGGCGCGGTCTGCCATGAGTGACAGGCCTCCCCATCCTTCCCCACCCCATCACCCTGCGTTCAGGAAGTGGCATGAATACACATTAGCTTAGCCTACAATAAGGCTGTATTGGCTGAATGAGATCGTGTTGGTTCGTTCCACTTTAGTGGTGCAATATAAACTGTGATTCATAAAACAGCTCTATTGATAGTAAGTACTAAAAAAATAAATCTACTCATGCCGTCCTGTCGATTTTTAGTAATCAGTGTTTCGGTGTCGAACTATTTCCCTTCTGCGGCGTAGTGATACTTGCACACGCGCAATCGAATATGCAGGGGGTGAAGCGATTTTTGTCACGTGGACCAATAGGAGCCGAGTCTCGTTGCCATAGTATCAGAAATACACAAACATGGCGACGACCGCATCTCGCTGCGAGACAAGCGAAGAGGAAGAAAAGAACAGGAAAAAAAGAAAACAGCCTTCAAAAGTGCATAAAAAGGAGCGAAACGATGCTATATGCATCTATCATCTGTCCAGAGTGAAGACGTTCTCGACTTTACAAGGACACGTTGGGAAACTTACAGAACTAGTATTAGAAAGTGGCTTTCTCTACAGGGTGAGACAAAGGACCTTGCAGAAACTTATAAACTTTGCGTTGATATCGACTTTGACAATGTTCCTGATGACGCTGGGTTTCACATGACATGCTACCAGAGATTTATTTGCAAAAGGGGTTTGAGAAACAAGAACGTGATGCAGCCGCGGATGGTATGAATGAATGGTATTGTCTATGCAAAAATGCATTGAACAAGTAGCACCAGCGTATTTGAACGAAATTCACTTTCTAGGCACTTTTTCCTTTGTCCCAATACAGCCTAAAACCTCGAGCGAAGTTTCTTTCGCGGAGTTTCAGATGCCGTGGACGTGGATGCATCGGCGATGCTGCGTTAAGGGTTTGACTGACCCGTGGCTGCATCACGTTCTTGTTTCTCAAACCCCTTTTGCAAATAAATCGCTGGTAGCATGTTATGTGAAACCCAGCGTCATCAGGAACATTGTCATTGTCAGGAACAAGTCGATATCAATGCAAAGTTTATAAGTTTCTGCAAGGTCCTTTGTCTCACCCTGTAGAGAAAGCCACTTTCTAATACTAGTTCTGTAAGTTTCCCAACGTGTCCTTGTAAAGTCGAGAACGTCTTCACTCGCTTGTCTCGCTGCGGTCGTCGCCATGTTTGTGTATTTCTGATACTATGGCAACGAGACTCGGCTCCTATTGGTCCACGTGACAAAAATCGCTTCACCCCCTGCATATTCGATTGCGCGTGTGCAAGTATCACTACACCGCAGAAGGGAAATAGTTCGACACCGAAACACTGATTACTAAAAATCGACAGGACGGCATGAGTAGATTTATTTTTTTAGTACTTACTATCAATAGAGCTGTTTCATGAATCACAGTTTATATTGCACCACTAAAGTGGAACGAACCAACACGATCTCATTCAGCCAATACAGCCTTATTGTAGGCTAAGCTAATGTGTATTCATGCCACTTCCTGAACGCAGGGTGATGGGGTGGGGAAGGATGGGGAGGCCTGTCACTCATGGCAGACCGCGCCCCTCTCAGTCGAGGCCTGCCCCCACGGAAAAAAAAGTGAACCTGAAACTTTTCAAGTTGAATCTGAAAAAAGAAGATCTGAATCCGAAAAAAAAAAAATCTGAAACCGAAAAAAAAGTTTTGAATCCGTAAAAATAAGATCTGAATCTGAAATAAATAAATAAAATTCAATCGAAAAAAAAAAAGTACTCAAAGATCGAAATATACATTTAAGTGAAAAATAGAAATAAGTAATTTATTCAAAAGTATTAAAAAACAGAATCAAAGTTACATTTGAACAGATTTTTTTCATGCATTCTGGGATTTTTCAAAGTTCAATTTCGAAATTCAAGACTTTCAGGGACCATTTTATTTTTTTCAGGTTCAAATCTTATTTTTTCACTTCACTTTTTATTTTTTCACTTATACTACTTTTTAATACTTTTGAGCCTGATCTGGCTCCATACTTTACTTCAGACATATTTCCTACTCTATCACCTGCAAAACATCCCCATACCAGGGAACTACCACCTCCATGCTGAATTGTGGGTGTAACACATGGTGCTTTCAGACGTTCACCAATTTGTCTGCGGACATAGACTCTGCTTTTTGAACCAAACAGTGCAAACTTGTTTCTAGTCATCGTAAGTCCAATTTTTGTGAGCTTTTGCCCACTCATATCTCTTGTTCTTGTTCTGGGGAAGAAGTAGTGTTTTTTTGAAGATACACAACCCTTCAGACCAGGCTTTCTCAAACGTCATTTCACGGTTGTCAGAGATATGGGTTTTGACATTGTCATGTTGATTTCCTCCCTTATTTGTGGTGCTGTCTTTCAGTGATCTCTCTTACTGGTGACAATGCCACGTTTATCATCTGCTTTAGTAGTAACTCTCTTTCATCCAGGTCTTTTTCTATTATCATAACTTCCAGGTTCCTCGAGTCTCTTCAGAATGTAGTGGACTCCTTTGTTAAACACCTTTAGGTGTTTTGATATTTCTCTTTCTGTGTATCCTTCTTTCCTCAATGTAAAAATCTGTACTTTTGTTTCTTTACTCAGTTGCTTCTTTCTAGCCATTTTTGGGGTAGTTTGAACGCAGTTGAGATTTATCAGGATTTTTGTATGCAGACTCTCAAAAGCCAAAAAGTTGAAATGAATAATCCAACTGTGATCTGTTTTTTTGCTTTTGCACTGGAGTTGTGACTCTTGCAAATGTTTTCAACCCTAAAACTTAGCCCTTATCTTTTGCTGACATATATTTAGCAATGGTCTGTTAACATCAATGTTTATCTAAAGGCAAATGGAGTAAAATGGTGCCTTTCCATGTAAGCAACATCTGATCATGGAGTAAATACATCCCAAAATACATAAAACTCATGCTGGATTTTTAAAAAAAGCATTGTGAACAAAAACTTGAAGTTACTCCCAACTGTTTGGCCTGTAATGGCCTTGCTTCCAAACTTTTGGCCTGTAGTATATATATAAATTATTCAACAGTTGTTTTTTGTGCCAGACCTTTTACTGCACACTCCTGCCACCATGTGCAGTTAAAAAGAACCAAAGAGTTCACACTTGTCCAAGTTATATTTAAGTTCAGAGTGCAACAGCCTTTAGATAGAAACTGATGTTTTTCTAGAGAGCAGCAGTTCAAACGGATGTGCTGATGAGAGGGGTCTTTTAGGATGTTGTGTCTGGAGGCAGCAGGTAAAGGTGTGGTCCAGGACAGGTAGCTGTACCTTTGTAAAGTTCTGTGCAGTCTGTATAAATCGCTGCTGCAGAGCGGTTACTGTACCACAGCTTTCAGGAGTGAAGATGTTACGTCAGAGCAAACAGCTGATATGAGTTTAGAGCTGGATTTTACAACAATCGAGACAACAGTGACGAAGACTGTTAACCTTGATTTTGCTGCATTTTCTGAGAGAAATGGATTCACAGTTGAGAGTGAAAGCAGCTCAGAGTCCTTATTATGTGCTGTCTAATCTCTGTGGTTCTGACGCCGTAGATGATTGGGTTGAAACAGCTAGGAAACAGCAGGTACATGGTGCTGAAGAAAACCCGAACGCCTGCAGGGAGACCATTTCTGACCCGATATGAAAGGAAAGCAACCAAAGCAATGGTCAGACTGACGGTGATGACCACAATGTGAGTTACACAGGTATGAAGGGCTTTGGCACTGGACTTTCCTGAGCTCAGCACAGAGCTGAATATGACCTCGTAAGAGGCAGCAATAAAGATGAAGTCCGCAACAGGGATCAGGAAGGCAGTCAGTAACCCTACCAGGTTATTGATAGAGGTGCTTCCACAGGCCATCTGCACCACTGCCATGTGCTCACAGAAACAGTGCTTTATGATATTTGATGCACAGAAAGTCAGTGTTCCTGCCAGAGTCACCATAAGTGTGTTCAGGAAGAAGTTTCTGATCAGGACCGGGATCATAAACCTCAGAAATCCTGGTAGAACCATTCGCTCATGGTAGTAGAGTGGCGTGCAGATGGCAAAGTATCTGTCCAGTGCCATCCACACTAGCAGTGTGGACTGAAAGGCCCCAACAAAATGGATGAAATGCATTTGCACCAGGCAGCCAATCAGAGAGATCCCCCTCCAGTCAAACAGAAAGTTCAGCAGCATGTTGGGGACAAAGAACAGCGGGAGGCTCAGGTCCACACATGCCATGCCAGCGATGAGGATGTACATGGGTGAGTGGAGGCTTCTCTGTGATATGATGACGTAGAGCAGCAGCGAGTTAGCCGACAGAGACAGGATGAACATGATGAAGAAAGGGAGGAAGAGGACGGACCTCAGCGCTCCAAATTCACTGAAACCATCCAGGATGAAGAGTCTGTGTGAGGAGACATTTCCCTCCATCCTGTACACCTCACAAAATCTTGTGGTTCAGAGGTTTAGTTCAGGAAGTCTGAAAAGATAGCGAAACAAAGGAAAATGTGTTACGTACCTGGAGGAGTACAGGTGGTAAGTACCCTGACTGTTAAAGACTGAATATTTTCTATCAGGACCACAGAAGATCTGCAGGACCTTAGAGGAGCTGCAGGACGTGGGTGGTGCAGCTGTATCCAAGAAGGCAGCAGCAATTGTCCTTTGAATGGCTGAGAAGTTCTCTGCCCCTTTGCCTCCCTGATGTGTAGACTTTTTTGTGGACAATCAGGTCTGGACATGCTGGGGTCATAATAAACTGGAACATCTGGTCTCAGCTTTATACATGCTCCCAGGTTCAGCTGTTCTAGACAGCCTGCTTGATGACACTTGACTGCTCTTTCTGCTTCACCTGGTCACTCGAAGGGCTCTATTTTTGTGTCTGCCGGCGCGGTGGCGGACCCCGCGCAGTGGTATTTTTGTCTGGCGGAGCCCGGCGTTTAGCCAGTTTGGTATTTTTCGTTGACTGAGGCGCACTGAGGTCCGCCAAGCTGGGTGTGGTAACGCGGCAGGGGGGAGGTGTCGACAGAATCAGCTGGCACAGTGACATTTTTGTGCTTGCCGATGGTGTATAAAGTGCACTGAAAGCTCCCCGATTCAAACCTGGTCAGCTTTCAGCGCAGGCGGAGTGTAGCTGGTCTGGTGGTATTTTGGTAGACCGGCGGCGTATCGGCATACGTCACCGATGCCTCACCAGCAGGTTTCCACAGTGTCAGGCACATTTCAGTGCAATAAATAATCAACAACAACTAATGATCTGAGTCAGCACATACATTTAGATCTATATAGATATATTCTGATCTATATCTGATCTGATGAGCACGTTTGGCACGCATTTGGACACCCAACCTGACCAAATCAACACAGCTGAAACCACATTAAGTTAAATTAAATATCTAGTAAATAGACACATATGATGAAGTTAACAAGATATGTAATAAAAAAATGTAATAAATTTTTCTTTCATTCCTCTTCCACTTATTTCTCGCGCAACTGGACCTGGACATGTGTCCGTGTCCTCTCCCTGTCCTGCTGCAGATGCTGCTGCGGCGGCTGAACAGATGATTTATTTCATTGATCAGATGCGTTATTTACTTTAAGCCTACATACAAATATAATATTCAGTTTTGTGAGCCAAATTTATTTTTAAGGGCCAACATCTATGAAAGAGAGAGCCAGGCCACAGAGCGCGATGCATCATTACGCACAGATGGTTCTGATTTTAATGCCATTATTGGAATTTATGTTGTGATCTGTGCGCACAACCCACCTTAGTCACGTGAGGTTTAAATATATGCAACTTTATGTGAGTGTCTTTAGTTGTGGAAAAAGGTGTTTGTCTTACCAGTGGGTCCAACCTTACACACACCAAATCCATCTGTGCTTATATGAGACAGTGTGGAGGATGCCCTCTGCGGTGCTTACAGTGACACTTGTTGAGGGGCTGCCTTCTGTCATTGCGTGGCATTGCTGTCTTCAGACATCTCTTGATCTCTTTGACTACTTCACGAAAATTGTAAAACGCCTCGCCGGTGACAGATTTAAAGGTGAGGAGAGGAGCGGTCCTGATTGGCAAAAACAGGTCTCGGCTGTGTTAAACCCACTCCACGCCGCCCCTCCCCCCCATAACACAATCAAACTAATGAAACATCTCTGTGGTCTAAGGGAGTATCTGTTGTGACACCTTTTTCAGAGTACAGACCATGCCTCCTTCTGTGGATATGACAGCTCCACTCACACACAGTGTTGCTATTCTGAAGAACACCTCACTGCACAGGTGTGTGGTTTTCCTCAGCGCCGGTTCGTCACTGAATTTTACTCCAGTTATACACCTCCTGGAGGAGCCTGACACCAAATAATCAGAAAGTGAATTTTCCAGCATGCACAATACTCACACAGTGATAACCCATGTTATGATCCACAGAGGCTTAACCAGACTGTCAATATGAGAAAAGACAGACATTATTTTGAATATGTGAATACAGAAATAGATCATGTTATAGAGCTGCTGTCAGTATGGAGCTCTTGGGGTTAGGGTTCATAGAGCACCCCTTGGTGGTAGAGGGTCCAACTGCCCTTGGACAGGACAGGAGCTTCACGGCCAAAATACTGTTTGTTCATATGTGGTTGGTTGTACTCTCTGGTGGTGATTTTTTTTACTTACCATAAAAGTTTAAAATACTGAGATAACAGACTGAGCGTCTGCCTTTAACTTAAACTCTGCTCTTTATTTTAGGATATTTGACAGACTCTGGGTATGAAGCTGATGAGTACTGAATGAGGCTCCTGAATGTTAATGAGTATCTCCTCATTACAAACATGGTGAGGCCTTTCTTCTGCCTTTTTAACAGCATTTGTGACTTCTGTGATTTATCGGTTATCTAAGGTTCATTGGAGGGGTTCTCAGAGTAAGGCTCAGGGACTGTCAGAGGGCAGTAAGGAGGGTTACAGGGTCCCAGATTAGGAATGCGGGAATTCATTTCCGCCATAATAAACTTATCTTTAGGTCACACAGGGACAGAGTGAGGTACTTCATATCACAGTTTAATTCTCTGTTGAGAAACAGATGAACTTCCTCTCAGCTGAAGCTCTGATCCATCATTTGTTTGTTTCGTGGGAAAAAGAAGCTTATTGATTTATAAACGATAATAAATGATAATAACATTCAATAAAATCACAGATCAAATAAATATCTTGATTATTCCTAACTTCCATGACTGTGAGTCTGCGTTCCTATTTCTGTCCTCCCTCTGAGTGTTTCTGACAGGACAAAGTTCAGTTTGAAAACCAACTCAACATTTTCCGTTTGTTTCTAAAACCAGCAAAGAGGATGAGCAAAAGTCCAAAACAAACCCAGCTGTACCCATGTCCTGCCACTCAGTAAAGAGATGTGTTTTATTCTGTTCATCATGAGCTGCGTTTACATGGGCACAAATAATCAGAATAAAGGCCTGATCGGAATAAAAATGCGTCATGTAAACATGTTGATCGGAAGATTCTGAAATTGTATTCCGATCAAGAGGGGTGGTTTATGCCAATCGTTATTCTGACACACGTCCATGTAAACACTTACTCTGATCGTGACTCACTAACCTGACTTGGTCTTCATTCTTTAGCCTTTGGCTTATTTATTGAGGTCAGTAAAGGAGGTTTCATTATTAACACTCCTGTCCCGTGATTCAGTCCAGTGTCTGCTCCTGTGATATCATAACAAGGCATACAAACAGTGTAATGATGTCACATCTGCATCTGAATAAAGTTCTGTGCATGTATACGAATGTCATCATCGGATTATTTGATTTTGTGCCCATATAAACAGTGGATTCAGATTTTCCAATCCCTCCAATTTATTAATCGGATCAAGAATTTTTTCCCATGTAAAAATGGCTACTGACAGGAAAGATTTACTCTAGAGAGATCTCTTTAACAGACAGAAAAAGCCTGAAAATCTGAATCTGTATCCATCACATCAAAACACACCACCAAAATATAAAAACTATGACTCTATCACCCAGTGATTCCTCAACACAAAACTCAGCCATCAGAACCAAACACATGAATGAACACTGTTTACATCATCAGAAAAGCCCAAATACTCCTGCAGGAAAACCAGGACTCAGAATTTAAGGGAAAATACTCACTTCACATGGAACCTCGTAACACCATCTGGACTTTTAAAAAATCCTTCATCAGCAGGAGGAAACTGAGAGTTCACTTTAGGGTTCAGAGTCCTCCTCAGAGAACACACAGTAACACTCAGGGTCAAATGTAGACCAAGTGCAGAGAGGCTGAGGGTCCATATATCATACAAAGACCATCATCCAAACCACCTTTGGTTCTCTCAGGTCAAACCAGGGCCCATAGATTCTGCACTAAAGACACCATTATTTTCCTCCAGGAGGTTCAGGAGTATCTAAAGACTGAAGGAGACTCTGTTCTGAGATCAGGAGACTACCAGACACAGACAGACATACTCAGCTCTGCATGAATACAAGCAGCTGCTTTTACTTGTTTCCTCCCGTCTGTTGGTTGATGTATCAGTTGCTGATTCTCGCTCATCCATCCCCCTGTCTACCCATCCCTTCTGAGTGCTGACTTTAATACCCTCCGTCGGATGCTGCTATTGGCTGCAAACACTGTCCAACATCAGGAACAGAGCCCTGAAACAAGAGCAGAGTTTAGACCAACTCTTGACATTTTGAGATTCACTTTTTAATCATCATATAACCATGACAGTGTTTAACAAACTTAAGTATAACCCCAGAATAAAAGAGTACTGAAAATGACACCTTACTATAAAGTTATATGTGGTGTTTGGGTCTGCATTCATGAAACCTCCATGACCTCCAACATGAAGCTACATATGATGGCACCCTCAGACATGCTCCATCACAGGAGTTTTATCGGTGATTGTGCTGAAAGTTTCACATGAACAGATGTGGACTCAAGTGGACTGTGAACTACAGGATTAGGTCCTGTTTTTGTGGAGGCCCCCTGCTTTAATCTCTGGCCAGTGTTGTATGTCACAGCAGTGTGTTAGCTGGTATTTAAAGCCCCTATAAACAGTAGTGATGTGCTGACACCAGTTTTATTATGTTTAAAACTGCTTTGTGAAAACTGACACAGTCACAGAGATCATCTCAAATTTTTTTTTGTCTAGTCACCGTTCGTTAAAGGTGGGGTAGGCAGGATTTTGTTAAAGAAGCATCTTTTTTGTGGTGCATGTAAAAAAAAGCTTTTAATATCAGTCAATAGCTATTAGTTATTGATGACATTTAGTAATATAATCATATTGCTGTGTTTTGTTATGTCTGTGTAGTCAACATTTTAATTTTTTTGAGTGGCCCACTCTGTCTGACTGCTAACGAAGTTGTTCCCCGCCTCCCCCAATCTGATTTTGAGATCCAGAAGCCCAAACAAAGTTAGCATGCTGCAATATCGGACAGTAGAAACCAACTAGAAAGTACAGAAAATACAAGCAATAAAATGAAATAAATACCGGAGACTCTGGCAGAATAACAGGCACTTAAATGGAGGTAGACTGGACAAGAGCTAAGAAGCTGAGACAAGATCAGCATAAATGATGGGGGACACTTGGGGTTCTTACGGACCCTGTAACCTTTTTGCTGGACAGGTAAACCACTTTAACAAAGTAAGCCAAGTGTCTGTAACAGAAGTGTTTCTTGTCAAACAGGACCTGCTGATTGTTGAAGCGCTGCTAAACTGTTTACCTCGGGTCCTGGACTATGTCACTTTATCCTAGTTGTAGAAGTCCTGCAAACATTGTGTTTGCCGGTAGTCTGTTGGCATCTACAGTAGCACCAATGCTCTTTAGTTTCACGCTGACTGGGCCCCATTTGTAATTATCTGAAGTATTTATCTGCATTATATATGAATTTAATTGAAATGATACGAGTGAGCAGGAGCGTCTTACTGGAGCAGAGAGGGAGGGGAGAGGAGGAGTTGAGGGGAAAACTGGCTGGGAGGGGAAGTGTTTACATTCAAGATTTCTCCCTAAAACTGGTACTTCCTCAGATCCTGCCTACCCCACCTTCAAGCTAAACACTAACCTCACAAACCTCTGGTTTCCTCTCATAGTGTTTTAAAATCAGACAATTTTCCTTTATCAATAATTATAGACTTGATGCAGTCAAGATTTTATATACAATCCAATAACTCACAGAGGTGGACATTCACCATGCTAAACCAATGATGTACATCCAAAACATCACATTCTCCACTACTCCAGCCAAGTAGCACATGGCGGTCTTCATCCTCTTCAGCTGACATTTTTAGCTGCAGTTCTCAACATAAACCACACTGCCAATGATCAAGATCATGAGCCAGCTCTCAGGTCCCTGATCTTCCTGGTTATTCATGATTTTAAAAATAGAGCTTCTGTGTTAACGTCCTGTTAACCCTCTTAGTGTGAGCTGACAGAGGTTACACTGGGTCACACCTGCTTTTTCTACCTTTGGACTTGGCCCACCTTTAACCTGGGTGGAGTTTACATGGTGCTAATGTTTGAGGTGTTATATCAGCTGAGATGAATTTTAGCGTTAATCTTACGGAGCCAGTCTGAAGTGCTGCATGGACAGGAGAACTCAGAGAATATTATTAATTTCTTTTTTTAAACATGACCCAAAGAGTTCAAAACAAAATCATCTGTTCAGTCATCCACAGACATTAATTGAGTCACGCCAGCTGGTGAGTCCAACACATAGACTGCATATAGAGAGGAGGCTGTCTGCCTCCTTGCTGGCTGAAGCCTCCGCAATAACAGCACCCTCTGGTGACAGGTTGCAGTATAGGTCATAAATGCCGCAATTCCTATGGAGCTGTGGACAAACTTTAGAAATTGATAACACAGAACATAATTTTTTTCCCCTTGGTTGCGATGTTGACAGAAGAATAAGAATAACTATATTTTATCTCTAAAGGGAAATTGAATTGTCTGTAGTCTCATTTGTCATGTCTTAAAAAGTAATCCACAATTTTTAGAAGAATTGTAGAGTCTGATGGCTGTGGGAACAAAAGATCTTCTGAACCTTTCTGTCCTGCAACAAAGGTAGAGGAGCCGTCCACCACCATTGGCCCTTTGGTCCATTAAGGTGTTGTGAAGTGGGTAATCTACTGTATGTTATTTAGAATAGTCTCCACCTTCCTCAGTGTACATCTCTCCACCACATCCTCCACTAAGTCCAGCTTGAATCCATCCACAGAGCCAGCCTTTTCACCAGTTTTCAGACATCTTACATCTTTGTGTTTGATGCTTCCTCCCCAGCAGACTGCAGCATAGAACAGAACACTGTAGACACAACAGACTGATAAAACATGTGCAGCGTCTTACTTCAGATGACTATTGATCGGAGTCTTCTCAGGCAAAAGAGGTGGCTCTGCCCCTTTCTGTAGATGAAGTCTGTATTCTTAGACCAATCCAACTTATTATCCAGATGTACACCTAGGTATGTCTATGATGTCACCACTTCGATGTCCACTCCACAGGTGTTCATTGGCTGAGGAGAGGGTTTGGATCTATGGAAGTCTTTGATCATCTACTTTGTCTTTGAGGTTTTGAGGAGGAGGCAGTTTTTGTGACTCCAGTCACTGAAGGCTCTTATCAGATCTCTGTATTCAGCTTCTTGTTCATTTCTGATACGTGCCACAATAGCTTTTTCATCTGAGTATTTCTGGATGTGGCAGGACTCAGTGCTGTATTTGAAGTCTGACGTATACAGTGTGAACAGGAATGGAGCCAGGACTGTCCCTTGTGGAGCCCCTGTACTGCTCATTAATGTCCCAGAAACACAGTCCCCTAGCCTGACAAACGTTGCATGCACTTGAAAAGTCAAAGAACATGATCCTCACATAAACCCCAGGTTCTTCCAGATGAGACAGGGCACAGTGAAGCATGTAGAGGACAGCGTCATCCACTCCAATGTGTTCTTTGTATGCAAACTGCAGGGAGTCCAGTTTGTCTTTGACCTCAGACCTCAGAAGGCGTAGAATCAGCCGCTCCAGGTTTTCATGATGTGTGAAGTGAGGGCCACTGGTCTGTAGTCATTGAGTTCAGCAGGACATTTTGTTTTTGGTACTGGCACAATGCAGGATGCTTTCCACAGAGTAGGTACCCACCCCAGCTGTAGACTCAGGTTGAAGATCCTGTGGAGAGGTTGACACAGTTCTGTGGCACAGTCTCTAAGCAGCCTTGGACACACACCATCTGGACCAGCTGCCTTCCCAAGACAAAGTCTTCCAAGCTCCAACCTCATCCCTGTAGTTACTGTAAGACTGGTTTGTGCTCAAGTCCTCTTTTTTCTGTGCAGCTACATTTTAAAATGCTAGGGGGTTCATAAAAAAATGACACACAGCTTTAAACTTTGAGACTGTAATTCATATCTGTGCTGAATTAGGACACGGCGGGCTGCTGCAGAGGCTCTGTCTGTCTACAACTGTAAGTCTGAGTCTTGAGGAAGAAGGGTGATGGCTTTTTTACTCCAGATGAAACTGAAGGAACACTCATTATTTACAACAAACCTGGGCCTCATGTTCAGTTTACTGCATACATGAAAGCTGCACATGAGCTCTGTAAATCAAATGGCACTGAATTAATGACTAAACAAAACTGCTGTTTGTAGATCAATGAGGATGACTTCATGTCTCCTTGATGTGAGACCGGGATAGGTGCATAAATACAGAGGGAACATGTTCAAGTAGAATCAGAACAAGAGTAAATAATGCAGGAGAGACACAAGACATATGAAGGACAAAAAGAAACAGTGTAAAAGCCATAACTTGTGTTTGAAGGGTAATGCTCCTCCAAGTCACTACTGGGCAGCCAAGTGTGATTTTGATGGCGACTGAGTCTGGCCACAGGTGTTTAAAGTTCAGTGATTATTGTGTCAATGATGCTGCTGGGGAAACAAACAGTTTTTGACTATTTTAACAGATCTGTGGTAAGGGAATAAAATGCATCATAATTGTAAAGGACCAGACTTTGGTATCTTCACTGATTACCATTAAATTGGTAATTAAATACATAAATGTGCCATTAAATGCGTCATCAATTTATCAAAATATAATTTCATTTAATGTAAAAACATATAATTAATTCACTATTTAATTCTTTATTATATGGACCTTTGATGCAGTGCTTCATGACTGTATTTTATCTGTCAAACTCACCCATCAACATCAGTGGGTGAATCCTAACACCTGAATGATTACCCAGCACATCAAGTCAAGACAGATTGACTCCAGATAATGGATTGATGCAGCCACTTTGCGACAATATCTTGGGAATATGGGAATAACTCCAAAAATCCAAATAAATAAACTAAATAAAGGTTTTATCTTTAACCATCCTGTTGTGTGTGTGTGTGTTTGTTCCTAGTCCAGCTAAAACCAGTTGATGTTATCACCCTTAAACCAAACTCCCATAAGCTGCATGTAAAAGTTACAGTTGGTAGTTAATAATAATCATAATTAATCCATAAATGTAATAAATAATATTTTTATGACATTTTGTATCCTTGGATCCTTTTTGAAAGACTCATAATTCAACACTGTCTCTGCATCCTGGACTTCTTTACTGTCATAACTTCCTTCTGGGGTTAACAGTATATGACCAGGCTGGCCCTTATACTTAGGTGTTTCTGATATTAAGTGGATTTACCATGACATGCAGTCCTGACATAATGGGCTCTATTTTCGTGCCTCGCCGGCGACGCGGCGCATGCGCAGCGTAAGTCAGGTCCGCTGTGCGGACAAGTCGTTCCCAAGCACAATTTGGTATTTTGGTGAGCGGCACAGCCCAGCGTAAGTTTCCCGCCTCCCTAACTCAGCTCCTCCCAGTGGCGTAAGTCATAGGGAGGAAGGAGAGAAGGTGTGGAGTGGGTTTAACACAGCCAAGACCTGTTTTCACCAATCACATAAGCTCCTCTCCTCGCCTTTAAATCCGCAACCGACGAGGTGTATTACAATTTTCGTGAAGTAGTCAAAGAGATCAAGAGATGTCTGAAGACAGCAATCCACATGATGGCGACAGAAGGCAGCTCCTCAACAAGTGTCACTGTAAGTGCTGCAGAGGGCGTCCTGCACACTGTCTCATATAAGCACAAATAGATTTGGTGTGTGTAAGGTTGGACCCACTAGTAAGACAAATATCCTTTTCCACAACTAAAGACACTCACATAAAGTTGCATATATTTAAACCTCACGTGACTAATGTGGGTTGTGCGCACAGATCACGACATAAATTCCAATAATGGCGGAACCATCTGTGCGTAATGATGCATCGCACTCCATGGCCTGGCTCTTTCTTTCATAGATGTTGGCATATAAAATAAATTTGGCTCACAAAACTGAATATTATAATATTCGTATGTAGGCTTAAAGTAAGAACTCATGTGATCACTGAAACAATTCATCTGTTCAGCCACCGCAGCAGCAGCTGCAGCAGGACGGGGAGAGGACACGGAGACACGTCCAGGTCAAGCTGCGTGAGAAATAAGTGGAAGAGGAAGACAGAAAGGGAGGGAGACGAATTACATATCTTGTTAACTTCATCATGTGTGTTTATTTACTAGATATTTAATTTAATTTAATGCGGTTTCATCTGTGTTAATTCGGTCAGGTTGAGTGTCCAAACGCGTGCCAAACGCGCTCATCGGATCAGATATAGATCAGAATATATCTATATGTATGTGCTGACTCAGATTATAAGTTGTTGTTGATTATTTATTGCACTGAAATGTGCCTGACACTGTGGAGACCTGCCTGTGAGGCATCGGTGACATATGCCAATACGCAGCCGGTCTACCAAAATACCACTAGACCAGCTGCACTCCACCTGCGCTGAAAGCTGACCAGATTTGAATTGGCGAGCTTTCAGCCAGCTGATTCTGTCAACACCTCCCCCTGCCACGCCACTGCGCCCAGCTTGGCGGACCTCAGTGCGCCTCAGTCTACGAAAATACCACTGCGCAGAGTCCGCCACCCTCTGCCACGTCCCTGGCAGAAACGAAAATAGAGCCCAATGTCTTTGGAATGTCAAATGTAAAAAAAATCCCATTCATTTTCATATTGAGTTTTTAAACTGGGTCTTCTTTTCATTAAGTGCGAGACCACAACTGAAGTGAGGTGATCCAGATGATCCCAACTATGTTTCTGTGGATGATCCTGGAGTTTTAACCACATTTCATCTGGACAAAAGAGATTTCACGGAAACAGAAATACATGAATCGGGAAGTCCCCTCAAAAAACATGATCAGACCCCACACACCTAAACCTCAGCGGGTCTGAAGAATTCTGAACTATAAAGACTGTGAAACAGCATCCTGCTTGAAGCTGTAATAAACTCAGTGATGAAACCGATGCATTAATATTGAACCTTTAAACACACAGATAACCATTTATTAGACACATATAGAAACACAGAGGATTCTTTTGTGCCATATGTAGCTATTGGAATTCAAAATAAATGTCCTAAAATAATAGATTTAATTATGACATTTATGCACTCGTTGAAGGGGCGCCACCCATCTTTTCCTGGTGGGAATTAGGAATCCATTGAGTAATAAAACACTGAATCAGTCTGAAACAGATTTAAATCAATCTCACATCTGAGGCCGAAATTCTCATTTCAGGGACTTCACTTCTGGAAGGACCACTAAGAGACTACAACTTAAAATTAAATGGACCATTTATTGACAACTACTAGATGATAACATAAACTCAATAAATGATGATCAAATAATGAGAAAATAAAAGAACACCTAATGAATAAATGAAGGAATGGTTCGAATTGAAACTAAGACTGGGGGTTAATGATAGTAAGTGAATAAAGAAAAATTTAACCTACATTAACAGAGTTACGAGGATAAATTTAGAAGGGGAATTTGGAGAAACTAAACTATAATTAAGGATATAAGCAACTGAACGCTTGACAGCATCACCCAGTTGATGCAGCAGTGTCGAGGGGTTTGCCTACTTATTTGATGTCGGTTCTCAGCGGCAATCTTGGAGTGGATTGGCTGAAGTTCTTTGGCTACCTGTCAGAATAATGTGTATAAATGTATATAGAAGTTATCATCTTACTCAAATTCTTAAGTAAGAGTTTGCTAAAAGTATGAACTGTTTTAACCTCTTGTTACACATCACATAAGTGTTTTCTAACTTCTCTCTCCAATAGCTTTATCAAACAGCACATGAGTGTTTCCTAACTTCTCTGACCTTGTTTCTCCTATCAGCAGGTATGTTTGTGATGTAACCTCCACTGTGAATCGTGGGAAGTAATAAGGAGGATCTGCTCCAATCAGAAGGAGCTTGTTTAATGTCAACAATGTCGCCTTGACCCTCACATATTACCTGTTGTTCATAATTATGTTTTATGAGAGTGCTTACGCTGCTGCAGATAGTTTCCCCCATCCTTTAGTGTATGCAGCGTTGTGGAACCAGGGACAACCCTAAATAAAAAGAGACTGGACAGAGATACCTTCAGAATGGTTTTGAGATTGTAACTGAAACTATCTCTGCCCATTCTCCTCGCGAGTAAGAAATCTAATACCATTGTCTTTCTTTTCTTTGTGTGTTTTCAGTCATTTTTGCAGGTTTTAGACCCAACACTACCGGACCAGATGCTGAAGGTTCGGCAAGAAGTTCTCAGCCATAAATGGGTCTCAGGTTTCAGTACCGTGTCAGCACCATTAGATACTTCAGTTCTCTTGGCCTCTCGGAACCGGGTGGCAAACGCAGCTCGGCAGATGATGCTGGTCGATCCTGCGGGTGGTCAGGATCAGCTTTACTGCAGATTAATTCACGCCAATAACTTAAGAAAATAATTTCTCTGCCCAGCCGATATTATCTTCAGGAGTCACTTTAGCGAACTAAACAAAATAAAAGACTTAGACTTAGGTACTCTATGCAGGCAGCTAGTTACTGATGAAACGTGGGGAAAAATTACGAGACGATGGACAAAAACACCAACGAAGGGAAAACACAGGAGCGAAAACACAAGAGAGTGAACAGCAAAAGCAAAGCTCTTTTAAGCAGTTCACGTGGGGTGTGAATCGGAAGAGGGGGGAACTTGTGCACTTTTTGTTCACAATGCAGGCCTGTCGGCTGACAAGCGAATTAAATTTAACTTGCAATATTAAGAGCAAGCTAGATCTAATTTACTCACTTACTATGATTAAAGCCGTTTATAAAATCACATACGATCAAGTTTTACTTCATTGTTTCTCATGGGCAGATGCATCAAACCATAACATTATACGTAAACTTTAATCAGCCGTTTTCTTGGTAATCTATAACCAGAGGGTTAACAACTCTTTGAAAGTAAGAGATAGCGGGGCGGATAATACGATATTATAGGAGTATCGTTCACTTGCGGATAAAAGCACCAAAATTGGCACACATACTCCTTAGGAGTTGCTCTTTTGATATTTCCATCTGGCCAAATGAAAATTTAAGATGGTGGCCATTTTTCAAGATGGCCACCATTGAAAATACAGTAATATTGCATTTTGCAATAAAATCCCATTGACTTGTCCTATTTGGATGATCTTGGTGTCAAATCATACATTTTCCACTATGCAGAATCCAAATTTGGACCCATGGACTTACTTACTGGCTTCCTTGTACCATATTTCAGTCCCAGAATCCTAATATTCTGATCCTAATTAGGTCTGAATCATGTGAGACTTGAGTAAAATGGTTGGTAGCCTATATCTTAGTGTTGTTAGAGGTCTAGTGTGTGTGTGTGTGTGTGTGTGTGTGTGTGGGTTGTGGGGGGGGGGGGGTTGCAAGGAGGGCAAGGGCGTGGGCAAGGGTGTGTCCTCACTGCACATATCAGTCACAGAATCATAATATTCTGATAAATTAGAATTTCACCTAAAATGCATGGTAGCACCATGGGATCACTCTTTGTCTGGTCTCTATCCTTCGAGCTGTTTGGCGTGGGTGACCCTGGCTGCAGTGAGCAACCCACCAATAAACCGTTTAGACCTCCTGTTGGAGCCAATTAACTCTGAGTGGGTGACAGTGAATTTCTGAAGCTGCTCTAACATGTAAGTAATGTCAGACTCTGCATGACTCACGACTTCCCTGCTCCAATGTGTCCCGGCCCAACTGGTCAGCTGAGCCGTTACTGGAACATTTTTCCAGAGGACTTCCTTAGGGTTGAGCCTAACAAACACCATCTCTGTGTGCAGGCGACAGTCCGTTATCAGGAGTCCAGGCTCATCCCTCAATACAAATCCGGAGTCCGGTCCTGACTCTATGATGTTGGGGCTAGCTGGAGCAGCTACCAAGCCGAGAATCAGGAGCGCTATCAGCCAAATCATCCTGGGGAAGAGGATGGACATCATTAGGATGACTTGGTATTAGACAATCTAAAATTCAAATGGTCACTATTAGAGATGCACCGATAAATCGGCTGCCGATTTAAAAAGCCGGTTTTATATCCAACCGGCCCCAACCAGTGACCGGCCGGTCACTGTCGTAATTTGCCGGTTTTCCCCGAGCAAACGGACACGCATGCGCGGTGTGTATCAGCTCAGAGCAAAACTGCTAAAAATTAGCAAGACTCAGGAGGAAAACATGTCGGTGATTTGACACTGTGTGCCAGAGCGACCCAAAACACGCTGTTTGTAATGCTTGCACGTCAAAAGTCAGCCATGGAGGATCAACGCCTAAGACATTTGGAACAACAAACTTAATACGCCACTTGGAAAAGAAGCACCCAGGCTTGTTTAGCAAATATAAGGAATACACTGCCGCTAAGAGGAGGGATGCAGCAGAGTCGCAGCGAGCACAACAACCCTCCGCCGTGGCTCCTATGTTCGACATCAGCACTGAAAAGTCCAAAGCCACCACTAGGAAAATAATGGAGTTCGTGGCACTGGAGGTCCAGCCGTTTAGCGTAGTACAGGATAAAGGCTTCGTAAGTCTGATGAAACACCCGACTTGGTAATTTGTACCGTGGACTCAGGTGTTTATTCCCATGGGGTTGTGGTGAAGTTTGATCTGGTTGCGGTGGACCCATTTGAAGGACGGCTCTTTGTTGACCTTTGTTATCTTGATTTGGTACACAATGGAAGAGAGCTTTTCAGTGATCAGGTAGGGGCCTGCCCAGCGGGGCAGGAACTTTTGTGCCAGTCTCCCAGACTTTGGGGCTTTGTCTCCAGTGGAACAGGTAGTACCACACCTTTTTGCTCACCTGGAATTCTTGTTGGGAGGCTTTTTGGTCATAATAGGACTTGCACCCTTCTGCACTTTTACTGAGATGCTCTTGGGTAAAGGCAAAAGTTGCCTTCAGGTGCTGGTGGAGGTCAGTCATGTACTGATGAGTTGTGTGGGCCGTTGCAATGCTGGCCTCACATGGCTGATACAGGTGCAGAGACAGTGTCATCTGTCTGCCCATCATCAGCTCAAAGGGTGATAACCCGGTTGACTCGTGTGAAGTCACTCTGATGGCCATCAGGACTAAGGGAAGCTTAACATCCCAGTCCTTGTGGTTGGCCAACACATACTTTTTCAGTGTGGTTACCACTATTCGATTTGCTCATTCCACCTGTCCAGACAACTCCGGGTGGTGGCTGATGTGGAAGTGGGCTTTGACGCTCAACAGTTGCCACAGTTGTTGCATGACCTCTGATGTGAAGTGTGTCCCTCTGTCAGAGTTGACACGAATTGTAGGTCCAGACTGCGAGAAGAAGTGGTTCATCAAGAGGCAGGCAGTGGTCTGAGCTGTATTGTTTGGGGCTGGTAGGCATTCTACCTACTTGGTGAATGCACAGACAACTGTGAGGAAGTATTTGTTTCCTCACGCCGACTTAGCGAGAGGGCCCACCCAATCGATCTGGAGGTCTGACCAGGGAAAGGAGATATCTATGCCCTGTAGAGGCGCTCTGTGAAGTGGATTTGCTGGTTAGAATTGGCAGCAAACCAAGCACCCTTTGATGTAGTCAGCTACACCTTTCTGCATGTGTGGCCGATAGGCCACCTGTTGGAGTGCCTGGAGCATGGCTTTGTTTCCTCTGTGTCCTGCACACGGTGCGTCATGGGTGTATGTCAACATCACCCCCCTGTGGCTGCGAGGCACCACCAAGGCAGGCAAAGTGAGTGCATTGGAGACATAAACAAGAAAGCCCTTGACGAGTCGAAGTGAAGAGCACACATGGAAGAGATGGCGCAGGTCAGGAATTGAGTTAAGCAAGCCAGAAGACATGGAGGAGCCAGGAGGCACTGAAAGGAAATGGGTCAGACGGGTGGCAGCAACGGAAGGGTCCGAAGCCTGGTCCGAGTCAGAAAAAGCCGGAGCCACAGTGGGGCCGGCCACCACAAGGCGGACCACAAGGTGGAGCCTGAGTCTGGGCTCTGGTGACAGCACAAACAACGGGGTCGGGTGGTTGGGGAAAATCAGAGGGCACAAATTGCCAGTGCAAGCCAGTTAAGGCTCCCTGCTTGGCCAAAGAGTCTGCTTGGTCGCTAAACATCTTGTCTGGACCAGGAACATGAAAGTGCCCCCTGACTTTCTTCCAGTAGACCTGAAGATCATGTTTAGTGGTCAAGAAGTCACATGCCAGGAACTGTTCTTTGTGTTTGACCGGCTTTCTGTTCTTTCTGAGCTCAAGAAACTGAGTGGTTTACATGGTTTGTTGTCGACCCAGATGATGCCTATGCCAGCCCGGACAACTTTGTCGTGATGGTATGCGCAGCCATCAACATAAGCTGTAATCATGTCTTTGCAGACATTGTCATCAAAGTATCAGTGGCAAGATTGTTCAGGGGGCTCAGGGTTGCAGGTTGGGGACCCTGTGTCCAAGCCATCCATCAAGCAGCTTTGGCAAGTTCCATACCAAGAGGTGTTTTGTGATTTTGGGTGTAGTGAACCTCGATGTCAAAGCTCTGAAGAGCCATAAGCCAAGATGCTACACAAGCATTAGTCACAATGCCATCTCTAATCCTTTGGCTGTTAAGGAAGGTCACTGGTTGGTGGTTGATTTCCACAATCACCTTTTGGCCTCTGAGAAAATTGGAAAAATGCTTCACTGCCCACACAGTGGCGAGAAGCGCTTTCTCGCTGTCAGAGAACTTCAATTCAGGAGCCAACAAGGTTTTGCTAGTGTATGCTATGCCCTGCCTATCTGAATCATGGATTTGGAATAGTCCTGCACTGAGGCAGTGACTAGAGAAGCTGACCTCCAGGTAGAATGGTCTGTTGCAGTCTGGGTGGGCAAGACAAGGAGCTGCACAAAGTTTGTCTTTCAAAGCTTGCATGGCTTGCTGTTGAGACGGCCCCCAAGTCAATGGCACATCCTTTTTCAGCAAGTTGGTGAGGGGTTTCTCCAAGTCTGCATAGTCCTTAATGAACTGTCAGGAGTGGTTGCACAAACCAAAAAAGCTGTGAAGCTCTGAGATGTTCGTGGGAGCTTTAAGATTTGACAGTCCCTGAATACGACTCAGCTGCAGTTCGACACCTGTTGGACCAACAAGCAAGCCAATCTAATTCACCTTGGTTCTGCACCACTGACATTTGGACAGGGATATCTTTGCTCCAGTGTTTGTGAGCTGGCTTTGGACATGGTCTATCTCAGCAAGATGCATGTCCAGGGTCTGGCTCCTTATTAAGATGTCGTCGACATATATGAGGGTGACTCTTTCACTAGCATTTGGGCAGGCTTTGTTGAGGAAGATATTGAACCCGGCTGGCAAGTTGGCATAGCCAAAAGGGCATCGGGTGAAAGTGTGTTGCCTGTTGGCAAAAGTGAAAGCCAGTTTGTGCTGATCAGCTTTGTGTACTGGTATCATCCAGAACCCTGATGCCACGTCAAGAGTGGAGAAGTATTTCGCATTTTTGATCTTTGGCAGATCTTGTTGGAGCTGAGTCATAGGCCACCTGGAAAGGGGAACCTGTTGGTTCAGTTTACGGTAATAGATGTTCAGCTGCCATTTACCGTTTGGTTTCAGTACCAGCCAGAGTGGGGCTGAATAGGTACTGTTACATAGTTGATCCCTTTAGCCAAAAGATTGTCCATGATTTCCTGAAGAGGTTCATAGCATGCCAAGGGAATTTTGTACTGGCTCACAAAAAATGGGGGTGCATTCGGTGGTGTTGGGATGTGGACAGAGTGGATGGAGGTTAAGCCTCAGTCAAGCGAGTCTTTTGCAAAAGAAGCTCGATATTGGTGCAGAATTTTGCGAAGTTTTTCACACTCTTCTTCGCCATTCAGGGCGCCTCCCTCGGCTAAGAGCTGTTCCACTTTGGCGTCAAAGGCTGGATCATGCTCAGGTGTTTGCACTGTAGGGGAGATAGAGGGCTCTTCCCTCAGAAAGTGTAGAGGCCGTTTCTGGCTCCGAACCGACATTTAGGACTTGCACTGTGTGCAGAACCATCTGTGAGTCCTCAGAGAGGTCGACCTGACAGATGGTGTCATGGTCCAGTGGAACAGTTGGTAAGAGAGATATAGCCCTGGAAGGTAGGGTATGAAAGACCTGCTCCGGTGAATGGTCTGAGATAAGAGAACGAGGCATTTTTCCTATTACAGGAATCCTTAATTCGAAGTTGTGGAATGAAGTGCTGATCAACCAACCCAGCGGGGTGGATTAAGGGATCAGGATGTCCTCCGATGTCGTGTTTTGTACAAGCAAGTGTGTGAATCTAGAGTGAAGCTCTAAAAGAGGGGTTGCCTGGGTAGACAGCCCGTGTTTAAGAAAGAGCAATGATGGCTGGAAGAAAGCTTGGGTGTGCAACAGCTGTTGTCCACATTGTAGGTTCAAGTGAATGGGAACGTCTTTGGTCATTGCAGGTATGACAATGTTGTGGTCAATGGACACCTGACAGGCTTCAGGGATCGACTGTCCTGATTTGATGTTATCGACATCAGGAGTCTGGGTTTTGTCATGTACACCTGTAAGTGACCACAGCACATTGTTAATGGTATCAACCTGGACTGCCAACCTGACCAGTATATCACTTCCCATGTAGACATGATGTGGTAGGTCTGGGATGACCAAGAAGTGGTGTGTCATCTCCCTTTTGTTCCACCGTAAAGTTAAGGCACAGACGCCCTCAGCTGTAATGGTAGCTTTAGGAAGGGAGTCCAAAGGGAAGTGAAATGCTTTCCAAATGCACGGAAGGTTTGGGTCATCCCTAGACAAGGTGTCATACAGTTTGCGGCTGATAGCTGATTTATCAGCCCAAAGGGCCAAAATCGCATTGTCGACATGATTTCCATTCAGCTTAACTCCATCAGTGATCAATGGCCCGGGAATGTCGGGTCCATTGGTGTCATCAAATTTGCACAAAAACGTGTCTCTTTTCATGACTGAGTCGTCGAAAGGCCTCGAGCAAGGTTGTGGCTCATGGTCAGACAAGTAGGTTAACTCCAGTGAACTCACACTTGCCGGTGTGCTTGGAGAAAGTTCATGCATCCGGGCGTAACACTTAGCCTGTTTTCGGTCAGTTGCTGGTATGTGTAATGGTCTGCGGACCTGTGTCCATATTTTCAGCTGTCGATAATCGATCAGGGGCTCAAACCGTTTTAAGAGGTCTTGACCAATGAGGAAAGGAATCGGCTCAAGGGTTGACACATACACAGGGTGCATGATGTTCATTGGTCCAATGGAGATGTTCAACATGGTCATTGTTTTTAAAGTCCTACTGTCTGTGGAGTATGGCAGAATCTCCATGGCGCACGGCTGCATCTTGATGTCCCTGTTGGACTGCTGCACTATGCTGCACAAGTGGTTGAAAAGCATTGCAGACATCAATGATGTCAGCAGCAGTGTCCAAGAGTGCTTTGTGTTCAAGTTCATTTTCAAGAACAGTGTTGATGTAAAACTTCTGTGTGATGCCTTTCTCAGTGAGGTTGCACAAAAATTGGAGAAAGGGGGTTCAAGCTGAATGAGTGAGGAGTCTTCTTTGGCTGGCTCCTCTGCGGATTTCACCTGAACTACCAAGACAGCGCTGGTAGATGTAGTTTCCTGCGATGTACTGTCTTGAGGTTCAAGATCGACAGTGATGTCAGCCAGTGGAAGCGTCGCCAACTCCTGTAGGGACATACGCACTTCCTCCTGAACTGCAGTCTGCTGGACAGACACAGTGCTTGGCTCAGAAGTGTCTGGCTGGACGGCAGCGACGGTGATGGCGAAAAGATCTGCTTTCTTATCTCCTTTTCTCTGTACTCTACTGAGTATACGCCTAAGAAGTCTGTCTTCTTCCTCTGTCAGGTCAGAGGACTTTGATTCACCTTTAGGCCCATCACCCTTCTGGGGAGGGTCTAATTTGGTCTTTGTACCCGTCTCTTCATCAGAGGGTACCAACTGAGACTGCTGGTAAGGTCGATCAGAGTCTCATCCCTGGCGTGGACCGTAACGATCTGACCGGTCTCTCCACCCCCTGTTGTTTAGGGCGAGCCCCACCCCTGCGAAAGTATGAGGGTAGACGATTTTCGTCAAATCTGACCTGGTGTTGTCCACTGTCAGACCAAGGTTGCTTTGGGTTTCGACCTTTATCAGCTGTCTGATATCAGGATGCCTTTAGATTCTGGGATGGTCGGGCGGTTACAGGTTGAGGTGAATCTGAGTGCGCACCAACTGCCCCGCCCTCCAGGCCTAGGGGCATAGACTTTGTGTCCACAGCCAGGACAGTACCAGGTTCTGATTTCTTAGATTAGGTGTGGCGTTGTTAAGCAAAGCCTTTTACAGCCAGTTCGCGGAGCTGTCTGCTGTCTAAGGTTCGGGGACAAGCGATGACACCAAGGTGATGACTGGTGGTGGGATGGAGGTTTTGAACAAACAAGGTTTTGAAGTTTAGGTCCTCCTCCATTTCAGGTTCATTTTGACAACCAAAGTAAGCCTGGCGCAGGCGACTGTAGTATGACTGGGGAGATTCCTGTCTCTCGTGTTTGACTAACAGTGTAGCGGCTAAACCAGTTGGCATAAGTGAGTCAGAGAACTCGTCAATAAATGCCTGGCACAGCAAGTCGTAGTCGTTCTTGACCTGACGGGGGTTGTCGTTCAAGAAGCTGCTTACCTCTCGATTGAAGGTAGCTTTGATCAAGTAGATTTTGTCATCCACAATAGCACCTGGAAACTTCCTCAAGTAGAAGTAGATGTCTTTCAAGTAGGTGATTGGGTCTTCTGAACCTTTGCGATTGGGTTCAAAGCGTGTGATATTACGCGCCATTTTGTAAAGATCCCTGTCTGTGGGATATGCTGCTTGACGAGCAGCAGGTGTGGACTGAGGTTGGTAGCTCAGAGATAGCCTCGTAGGGCCGAGAGAGTAACGATCAGGCCCTTGTGAATGATACCCAGCAGTGGTTGGTTGGGAGAGGTGCGACAAATTATGACCAGGGGTCTGTCCAGTGTAACCAGAGCTTGACTGCCCTGATGTCCTTTGGAGATACGACTCAGTCGAAAAGTGGGGTATTGGAGTGCCTGTTGATCACTTGGTGAGCTTTGGCCACTCTGATCTTGCTGGTGTTGACCCGGACTAAGTTTCTTTTGAGCCTCTATGAGAAGTTGCTTTAAATCTGCAGAATGTCTTGCTTCAGCTTCAAGGGCCACCTTTTTGCTTTCAAACTGGGCCTTCCGGTCCCTCGCCTCAGTTGAGGGCTGATCTAGGCAGCTCTTCATTCTTGACAGCTCCTGTAATTTCTCAAGAACTGTTGAATTAGTACCCGAAAGCTCAGCTTCCTTTCTCTCAATGGTGTCATGCAAGTCTGAGATTTGGTCTACTAAGGAAGGGTCTTGATCAGGTGGGGATGGAGGCTCTGTTTGCATCTCAGTCAAGCAGTCTTGAGTCTGCTGTAGAGCCCTTTCGGTGTATCCCAACTCCCCTTTGAGATCATCAGTTTCATTCATTTGTGCCTGTATTTGTGCTTTGGCACTCTCCATGGCTTCGTCCTGTCTCTTGAGTAGGACAGACATCACAATAGCCAACTGTGCTAAAGCTCTGGGGAAGTCTTTTCTTTAGGTGGGTTCTGTGTGACCCAATTAATCACCCCAGCCAGTACATTTTCAAGCCTGCTGGCATCAGCGTCATTCATCTCAGCGACATAGCCTGGGAGCAGCGGCTGAGTCAGAGTTGTCAGTGCATGCTGTAGCTCTTCACTGAATCTTTGCCAACCTGCCTCTTGAAGATCTTCCATGTTGATTCAAGTTTAGCAAGGTTGGTAGGTTGATGACTTTTTCAAGAATAGCAGTGCTTATGAAACGATTGAGAAAATTGTTGAATTTGGGACCAGAAGATAGGCACTTAAAGCAAAGTCTGGTTCATGATAAGATAGCTGGATGATTATTTGCTGGATGAACGCAAATTTTATTTGCTGGATGCTGGATGAAAAAGTGTGGCTAAATGGAGGGTTCAAAATTTTAATTTTTGTTGCCGAACAACGCCACCTGGGGAGTTTCACCCCATGAAATACACCAGACCCTTACAAACTGAAGGTCACACAGATTCGTTACACCAAAAATAGGGAGGACGAGAGACAGACTTCCAAAAAGAATAACACAATTTTATTGATTAAAACTTTCGTTTTTAAAAGAGCACAAATATGAATAATAATCATCTGAGTGCCAATAAACAATAAATGCACTAAATAAACAAAAGCGGGAACAAAGAGACTTGGTAGCAAACAGACAAAAATAAAAAGGAAAAAGTCAAAACCAAAGAAAACCACTGCAAAACAAAGAAAATCACTACAAGCCAAAGAAAATCCAACAAACCAAACCACCATGTGCCACGGCAAACTAAAGGGAGTGAGGGGGGAGGCCACCACCGGGGAAGTCTGTCGCAAGCTCCTGAAAAAGAAAGAAGAAAATCAATACTATGATTGGTCACTCAAAAAGCAATATGTAGAACTGTTAAAAAATGGGATACCTATTCTAAAAAAACACACACACATACAGCACGTGCACACACAACCACAGGAAAAAAGAATAAACCTAACTTAATTGGATAATGAACTTAATAACAAAACAAATGTTCTGGATATTAATATGTAAAATATTAATATGAAAAAAACAAACTAACAAAACATGAACCTCAGCTGTGGGCGGGGCCTGGGGTAGGGAGAAAGCCCAACAGCTGATAAATTAAAGTGAACTAAACAAAAGAAAATGTTTCAAAAAAAGAAAAAAAACTTACCAAATAAACCAAAGAAAAAAAAAAAATTAAACTCAGAAATAGGTTGTGGTGGAGCATTAACCAGTTCTTGGTACGGTATGGGACTCCAAAGAAGCAGCAGAGAAACAGAGCAGCCGCCCCGGGGCTGGAGGCCTAAGGAAGCTGTCCCCTAGGATGCCCAGCTGGCGACTAACGTAGTGGGCAGAAGTGGAGCCTCGCACAGAGCGCTGAGGAGAGGAGAGCCACAATCTGTGGCTCCAACAGCTACAGAAAAAGTAGGGCACGTTACCATGCAACAAACAAACAAAAAAACAAAAACACAACCAAACAGCTAGCCTACCAGAGCTAAGTGAGCTTTACGCACAGACCAAACCAGTCACCGTCTTTTAGATGATGGAGAGCCAACACCACACTTAAAGCACCTCTAGTACCTCCATGCCAGTAGCAGACCATGCTGTGAATGAAACATCACGGCTGCTGTCACACCAAGATACACAATTACAAAAGTCCGAGCATGAAAACTCATGCTTACCTTTTATGTCCCACAAATGATCAAACCAAATGACCAGCGGACGGCAACACAGCCCGTCGGGGAACGTCAGTTAACAACAGATTCAATGGTAGGACAGGACTTATAAAGGCACCGCCTCGCAATCAGGCCGGGCACAGCTGAAAATTAGACGCAGCTGGTGCCAATTAAGTGGAGGTGCAGCAGCAACCTGCCACAAAAGGAAGCTAAAATAAAATTTGGGAATTAAGTGCAAAAATAAAACCTAATCAAAGCCAAATCTCAAAAATCAAACAGGGTTTGGTCAAATACAATTTACCTAAAGGAATACAGGGAAACCTTTAGAGTAAATAGAGGCTAATCAGTTGAATAATGATTGGTTTTAAGTGTGGAAGGAGGGTAAAGGCTGAAGGTAATCAGGATTACCAATGTAGTCGTAGATGCACTTAAATCTTTCAATGTCTTCCAAGGTAATGAAAGTAAAGCTGTCCAAATTTAATTGACCTAAAAGGGATTAAAAACATTATCTGTTTGTTGATTAGTTAGGGAATTATTGAATCAATTGACAAATGTTACATTAATTGATTAATTAATTATTGCCCTAAGTCTGTGATCACCTTCACGTGTTCTATAAAGGGTCAAAGAAAGATGGAGGCAAGGAACAATGATTACAGGGTGACAAAGATTTGATTCAGCTATTCTGATGAATAATGAAGGTGATCTATCTGTATAAAATAAGAACATTTTAGAGTAAAACAACATTTTATCTATAGTACAGTAAGTGAATGTCAATCAACCAACTCAATATGACTAGGTCTGCATGGCATCTGTTTGACAACAGGAAATCGTGGCAGTCAGCTGTCACTGCAGTCTGTTTACAATACAGTCAGAGCAAAACAAAAGCTACGTGGCTGTGAGCTGGCTCACATTGTTTGCCGGCCACCACATGAGGGTGATGTTTTAAGGGGCGGTTCAACCGTCAAGTGCGTCGCAACGCGATGTCAGAAAGTAGCTATTGGGCTCCACCCCTCCGGGTGGGGTGCCTGTTCACGCACAGATCAACTAGTCTCTCTGTTGATCACAAAAGGTTTAATACCTTTAATACCTTGCTCATGAGCCACAAGAAAAACAACAGTTCACGCTGCGTCTATAACAGCGGAGAGTTACACAGACAGATCTCACAACAGCAGAGAAAACTGTAGACTTATATTCACAAAATGCGGCAATTTGTGAAGAAGAATTATATCTGAAATCACTCACCTCTCACTGGAAACAGTGATCTTCCGTGACAGGTAGCTAATCTGCCAGAGATGAGGAAACAAAATGAATCCCTTACAGTCACTAGAATTTAGTAGCAGACTATAGAGGGTTCGGGGCTTCAGAACCACGGCTCGGAGCTTTGCGAACACCGTGTCCAACCCAAGGCCTTTTAATACAAGCGTACGGCGACGCTGAAATCGTGCACCCAAAGGTTAACAGTCTGGAGATGCACATTAGCGGCACGCACAGCAGAAGACACAGCCTTGCTGCAATCAAAGCAATGATCCACATGGTCTAGGCTCACACACAAAGGTCTGCAGCAGAAAAATCAGCACTTTATCAAGAGCTCATATCATTAGTACATGAATCAGAAACACATCAAATGCCCAGTTCAGCAATTTCAAAAATGCATCAGAAATACATCAAGCATTCAATCCAGTAATTTCAGCAAACATAGCATAGATTTTGAGGAGTCTAAGGTGGGAAAGCTGGGTTTCTCACTAGTTTGGGGAGATAATCTGAGGGTCGTGAGTTTGGGCCTCACACGGGGCACCAAATAATATGTCGCGATTTTGAATTCAAATCGCTTCGCATAGATAACAGACATGAAACAAACCAGGACAACAGAATCTGTCTCTTCAAACAAACACCTTCAAGCAAAACTAGCACCCCACGGGGCACTGACAGGCCTGAGCAGTGTCATACTGTCACACCACCCTGTTGCACCACCCGCCACCACCAGTGCAAGGCTCTCCATGGCAGCCACAACCCTTTGTGATAGCTAATACTTGTGGCTGCCTTTCAGTGGTGTGGCTTATTTATGGTGAAAAGACTTTAACATATTTTTTTTTATTCCATCTTCCTCAACGTCTCTCTCTTTGAATTATACAATAAAGTTCTTCTTCCTCTTTTACAGACTGGAGAAGAAATAACATCAAAACTGTAAATGGTTTGCTTTGGAGGCAACCATTTGTAGGTGCTTGCAAAAAGCCTTACATGTGTTTGAAGGGGCGTTTTTGCCAAACCAAAAAATGTTTTTTAAATATTTTAAATTTTAAAATGTTTTTTTTTTTTTTTTTTTTTTACTTTTTAAGTGTTATCAGTGGTCTTTAAACAGTGATTATGAGGTTTTTAGCGAAAATCACATTACCTGTCATTTTCAAAGACTTCTCTTCCTCAGAGCTCGAGTAGCTCATTAGCAATTTGCCTCTAAGTCGTGGGCAGAGACTTCTCCTTAAGTTAGCTTGCAGCCTAACATTGCCAGTGTAGTAGAAGAAACAGGTAACATAGGAGCTATTCAGTTCGCGAACGCTAGTGTCTTTAGGGACATGATGAAAGCTAATATCAAATTAGCTTCCTCACAAGCATTTCAATCCAATCACAAGCATTTCAATTTCAATCCGATTGTTCCACGATCGTCCTCTCTATTTCTCCAAGCCTGGCCTACCAGTCCAACTTCAGGGGTGGAGTTTGGATTGGTTACGTAGGAAATGTCATTGTATCTGAGCCTGCTGTTTGGCTCTGCTAGAGATTCAATCAGATCTAATCCAATCCATTTATTTATATAGCACGATTAAAGCAAATGCAAGGTTTCCAAAATGCTGCACAGCAAGATAAAAATACAATAAATAACACAACCGAAGCACAATAGATAAGGAAAAAATTTTAGAGATAAAACAGTGAAATCAAATAAAAAATAACACAATAAATAAAACCAATAAAATAACAAACACAATGAAAAAAGATCATCTCTAACTACTCAAAGGAAAAGATAACAGCTAAAATACAACTAAAATTTGACAGATTTTTGAGAAGATGGAACCCTATAATTGTCTATTTCAAATTATCAACTTGAACTCTCTATACCTTTATTCACTTATTGACCAAATCCAGGGTATTTAAATGGTTAATGGAGAGATTAGAAGAAATTAGCCTTATTACAAGATGTTTTTTTTCCTTTACCTACTTATTTTGTTTTATATCTATGTAAATAATGGCACACGTGTGTATGAATTTAGGTGCACACTTGTGAATTTGTGTATGAACTCATGTGTGGGTGTATTTATACATACTTTAGTTGCTAACTTTGGACCAAGGTTTACTAAGGCCAAATATATGCCGCCTTATCTTTTCTTTACTGTGTATTAATTTACCTACTTTATCTGGTGGAGAAGAGATATTTTATGAACTAAATGGAAATGCTGAATTTATGAACCCTAATTTGAATGAGTTTGGCTATTTGATTAAACAGGGCAACCAAAATTTATTTGTATATCCACCTTTAATTGGTGCCGAATGAATTATATTACTATTTTCAGTATGAAATCTATTTTTGTTACTGTTTTTTAATGAACTGAAAAAGGAATTAGAAAAATTATTGGAAAAATTGTGTGAAAATGGTTTGAGATGGAGGACACCCACAAGTCTGCCACAATACTGTGCACATTGAGTGGTATATATTTATTTTGTCTTGTTTTTTGGATTTTTTTTTCTTTTCTTCTTTTTTCTCCTTGTGTGACTCTGATTTTGCGTAAATTAACGAAGTCAACCCCATACTGGGTGTTGAAATCCAAGGAGATAAAACAAACACAATCAATCAAATTAATAAAATAAAATAAATGAAGTCAACCTACTACTGGGTGTTAAAAGCCTAAGAGAAGAGGTAGATCTGAAAAAAACTGGCAAAGAGGAGGCCTTTCTGATGTGCTAAGGCAGGTTATTCCAAAGTTTAGGAGCTGCAACAGAAAAGGCATGATCCCCTCTGAGCTTCCGCTTTGTTTTAGGCTCTCTTAGGAGCAGCTGATCAGCTGACCTGAGAGACTAGGAAGGAGTATAAAAGTGTAGAAGCTTAGAGAGGTAAGGTGGGGCAAGAACATTGAGGAATTTAAAAATAAAAGAATTTTACAATGAACCCTAAAATGTATAGGCAGCCAGTGGAGTAAAGCACAAATGGGGTTAATGTGCTGGTGTTTTCTAATGCCAGTTAAAAGACATGCTGCAGTGTTTTGCACTATCTGGAGCCGAGAGATGACCAACGCACTGACCCCCACATATAATGCATTGCAGTAATCCAGCTGAGTGGTGACAAAGGCATGGATTACTGTCTCAAAATGCTGCCTGGAGAGAATGGGTTTCATTTTAGCCAGCTGCCTCAAATGGAAGAAACTTGATTTAACGACAGAGCTGATCTGGCTGTCAAGTTTGAGATCAGGGTCCATCTTTACCTCCAGGTTTGTAATGAACGGTGTCATGTACTGGGTTAGAGAACCAAGCTCTGGCATGGGGGTCCCACTGGTTCCACCAAAAACATCACCTCAGTTTTGTTGTTATTCAAATTTAAAGTTAAGAGCCATCCAGGCCTTGATGTCATCAGGACACTTCAGCAGCGCAGTGACAGAGTCTGTATCATTTTTCTTGATAGGAACACATATTTGACATCTGTCATCTGGAATGAAACACCATGTTTCCTAATTATGGAGCCAAGCTGGAGCAAATAATGAGAGAAGAGGAGAGGGCCAAGCACGGAGCCCTGTGGGACCCCACACGAGAGGGGAGCAGAGGAGGACACAGAGTCGCCAAGGCTAACACAAAAAATTCTGTCGGCCAAGTACGACCTGAACCACTCCAATGCTATGCCCCTAATGCCCACCCACTTGTCCAAGCCAGAAATTAGGATCTCATGGACCACTGTGTGGAAGGCAGCACTTAAAACTAAAAGCACAAGAATCACAGAATCACCAGAGTCTGTGGCTAAAAAGATACCATTAAAAACTTTTAAAAGTGCTGATTCGGTGCTGTGCAGCGATTTAAAACTGGGTTGGAAAATCTCTAGGATGTTATGCTGTTTCAGAAAGGCCATTAATTGACTGTAAACTACCTTTCAATGATTTTTGAAGGAGAGGGCAGTTTAGAGATAGGCCTGAAATGAAGCATAGCGTTAGTTCTGTCAGGACATGACGTCAAGCGCTGATCCACAGCCAATGGCTAGTAGCCACCTCAACCAGATGATAATCAGCTGATTCACTCCTAGCTCCTATTGGTCCTTTGCCTATAGAGCGCCTTATTTAAAACTGCACTAACCCAGCCTCTTCCTCTGCTCTGACAGCAAACCAGCAAGCTGCCGCAACCGCTCTGCACGCTCCCACTTTCAAGAACACTCAGAACTGCTTTTTTGCTTTTTCCTACCTTGCTCTTCATCATGTCGATCGCTGCCCACGACGAAGATCCATGGCATGGATGAGGCTTTTCTGAAATGCAACATCAGCACTGCGAAATCGAGGAAGACAGTCCTTGCAACGACAGCTGCATTCCCTTCAGTAGGAGCTCTCCTCTGGCAAGTAAAACTCAGGGCTCTCAAGTCTCACGCATTCAGCGTGTGACACACGCATTCCCACCCATTCACACGCCACACATTGTATTTCTCACGCATTTAAATGAATATGGTGACGTCCCCCAAGTTGCACCTCTTTAACTATAGAACAGGTAGGAATCAAGTGAGTTCCTCCGAGAGTTCAGAAGCTGCGTGCCACGCACAAGCCAATCAAGGAAAGTATATCTATTGAACAGCCAATCAAAAAGCAGCATTGCTGTATCCGGGTAGATTTTGATTTGATTTTGACAGACACTCGCCGAAATAGAGCAGGTTTTTATAAGGACAAGATAGACCCGATGATTACAGTAAGTCAGTAACCTACACATGCAGAGACCTCAACACCTCATGGCATATAAACACAAATGATAAACTTAAGCCCTATGCTATTGCTATTAACAGCTGTATTGACGGATTTAGCATCTGTACAGCCATTTCCCCCTCCACAAAGGAGCATTTCTCATATATTCTTTTTAAAGTTCTGATACTCATGACAGTGTAACGTGCATGTACCAAAGGACTGAGTATCTCCATGTTTGTGAAACCTATACTAAAGAACAATTCATCTAAATGCTCCACAGTGCTGATTTTAACAACTCTCCTCCACAACAGGTAACTTTACGACTTTATTCTTATAAATTAATGACTTTATTCTCCTAAATGATAACTTTATTCTCAAACATTTAAAAACGTTCTTTTTTTAATGTGGCCCTCATACTCCGTTGTATTTAAGAGATTATTATACTAATAATTATCTTCAATCACCCCCCCCCAAGGAAATCTCACTCTAAGCTTAGTTCAAAACTTGAGAGCCCTGAAAACTTCTATTTCTCCCAGCTTCAATGAACGGCCGGAGTCCGGGCTCCTGGAAGTCCTTTAAAAATAACATTACAGCTCCAGATGGTGCCTCACATCAAGAGTTTTCACCTTGTTTATGGAAAATATGCACATAGATCCTCCACTTGCAGTTCTCTGTTCCTCCTCTGTATCCAGAAAAGCGACCGAGAAAAGAAAACACTGTTCCCGCAGCGTCACGGCAGTTCCAGCTTCAGCCGCCGCGTCATCGCCGTCGCCTGCAGAGCGCTAAGCACAACCCCAGCTATCAGATCCGCGAACCTGGACGACAATCCCATCCTGAGAGCACTATCCAGCATCCAGCCATCGTTCTCCCACATGTCTTCAAGGATTCGAAGCCTCAGAATCCGGTTCGGCACGTGCTAAGCTGTCTCCCTTCATCCCAGCTGTTACCTGCATTCGATGGACGATGACGTCACTCCAGCGACAACCGACGATGGTCACCATCCCGCAAAAGACCCTGGGAAGTGCAGTCCCCGTCTCCACTGGCGTCCAATTCTTCCCTCCCGCGGCTGCATTTACACCTAATCCGCGGAGCCAAATCCTTGCAGGTACTGACATTAGTCTTGCTGTGCTCAAACTACAATGATAGATGCATTGTTGATTGCGGAGATGAGTCTGTGATGCTTAAATATCGTGATGCCCGGCTGTTTAAATCTCTGACCTTGGCTGAATTCATAGCTTTCGGCGTATTTGGAGATGTCATATGTGAAGCGTTTTCAGCACGCAGAACTGAACTGGACACATATCTCGCCATTATTTCTGATTCAGCCATGACCTAGGGAGGATCATTATTCTAGGAACATTACAAATCATTTTCAGCAAAGCTGCTAAGTACATTCAAAGATTCAACCAAAGACTTGATCAGTCCGTAGTCGACCTGGCTCTAATTAGTAGACATTTCACCGAGCATCAAGCTTTTTCCTGCTCAATCTGCGGGTCTTTCTCTCACCCGGAGGTGAAAGTAAGCCATTACGCAGGAGTACGCCATTTCGGGAAGACATAATCAGCAGTTTAAAGTTTTCACCCCTTCCACGTATCTAGGCTTAGTGTGTTGCTGCACATCAGTCTGCACTCTGCGTTATAACAGAAGTGATCCAATAGGACCATGCCGCTTGAGAGTGAGTGGTATTTGCTTACAAATAAACTCCAAGTGGGAGCACCAGTGCGCACTTTTGTTTGGACGCAGGTTGCCTAGGTGCAGGGGCCCGCCTTCCGCCTTTTGCGGAAGGAGGGAACTTTTAAAGAGTCAGCTGCTTCAATCTTAATGCAGAAATAAGACAAAATGCAGAGAAAAAATAAAAATAAATAATGATTGATTTTATGTTCAAGAGAGAGAGAGAGAGATACAGCAGATGATGATACTGTGGCATCGGAGTCAGCAACTCGCTTAACTTTGGTGTGCTCCTCTTGTACAAAGTCTACAGGTACAGAACCTGGAGGAACCTTATCCTACCTTGTCCACTCCTGCCCACACCTCTAATCGGTGCCCTAAAACTGTGGCTACAGGCCAACCACCCAAGCCTCTCTAAGCCTACTACTCGGAGAAGCCAAGTTACTCCAGGGATGGGCATCTGAAATCAGCGTGCCCAAGACGCACCCACCTGGTAAAACGGGAGAGAACAAAGCTGTCTACTCTGTCAAATGTCCCTGAGCTGGGGAAGGCACTGGCAAAGCATCCCAATGGCTGTTCGTGAAGCCATTCATTCAGACTGCGTTAGTCTGAGTGCAGCCTTGCAAACCTAAGTGCTCTCTGTTGCCAGCTACTTGAGAGCTGGTTAAGCAAAATCAGCATTAAAGTTTATACGATTCTGCATGGTCTCACTTTACCTCTTTTGTACCACCTTCTCTGTAGCCCCAACGCTCTAAATATATCCATTGTATGTGCTTTAATAGTCCACTGTTTTGAATCTCGCACTTTTTTTATATATATATATATATTTCCAAAACTAACTCTGTCTTTGTTCTTTATCCTCCATGTCCAGCTGCCTGAGAGGCCGGCCATTGGCCAGCCAGCAAGAGTCTCTCCTTGCCACTGAAAAAGGGAAACCTATATCCAGATTGTGGCTTTCTGCTCACCCTGCCTGCTCTGCCAATCCTGCCGGCTCCTACCTGAGTACAACTCGCATTCACCATGCATAGGTGCAGCTACAACTGCATCTTCCATTGTCCCCGTCTCGACGCTCAAGGCTACGGGTCGATGGTCCTGATCAGCCTTTGAATGATACCTCAGGCCCAACGCTAATATATTATTATTATTATTATCATTATTCGAATATTCCTATGCTCAATTAGCTACGGAGAAAAAAAAATTGCTGCTGCTCCTAAATTCTGTCCCATATCTATTGTATTAAGCATATTCCCAATTATAAATTTGTGTATGGATTAAATTAATCCTGATCCATGATCATGTTGTGAGGGTAACCAATACTATGCAAGCTTTGGAGGTGGGTAGGTTGCTTCATAGTTTCTCGCTGCTGGCTGCCCTCCCTCCCCCCTAGGTGCCTTCATGTAGCTCATGAAAGCCGGGGAGGGTTGCCGGTATGGTTGTTCTGGGGGACCTAACTTTTTGCCGCTGCTTCCCCTGCCTTGGCTTTAATGTAGCACATGAAAGCCAAAAGGTTGTCTGGTATGGTTGTTTTGGGGGATCCTAATTTACCTTAATTTTATTTATCACTGCTGCTTTTCTGCCTTGGCTTTTCACATATGCGCATGAAAGGGAGGGGAGGGCATTCCCTCTCATAGCCTTGGGATTCTATGCAAGCTCATGAAAGAGCAGGGAACTCTCAGAACAGAGCCATGCTGCCAATGTTAAAAAATTTTTGCTAGTAATAAATAATTAATTCTAACTAAAGTAGTCCTGACTGAAATAAAGTATGGCCGTAGTTCAGGCAGGACACAAGGTACAGTCAAGATAAAGGTTAGAGTCAGCTGATCTTAAGCTAGCCCTCAGTCAGATGACAACTCAGCTGATCGCCCTCCACACATCCTCCAGATCGCTACACGGCTCATTCCTTTCACATAGGTGCAGCTACAACCGCAGCTATGACGGCTCCTGTGTCCACCCTCAAAGCCATGGGCCAATGGTCGTCAGCCAAGTACGAACGCTATCGGTGCCCTGGGGCTCGGGACATTCTAGAAGCCGAAAAACTATGAGTACCCATAACTTTGACACATAGATGCTAATTAAATGAAATATATAAATAAACACCCCGCAGATAAATATCCATGCTTGGGCAACGGGTCTCTCTAACCCGTCTCTCTTTCAGCAGCTCTCACCTCCCCTGCTAGCTCCTAGACTGCACGGCATGGTTGTTTTGGGGGTTTCTGTTCATCGCTGCTCTACCCCCCGCCGCCTCCGCCTTCATGATGGCTCGTGGAGGGCGGGAAGGTGCTCTTCCTGCCGCTGGCCTTTCACCCCTGCCAACGTGGAGAACGGGGGCCCCGAACAGAACCTCACATGTGCTCCCTGCTATCGCCTTTCATGATGGCTCGAAGCGCGTGGAAGGGAAGGGACCCAGAGCAGAATCATGCCGCCAAATCTACCGTATTTTCCTGACTATAGAGCGCACCTCAATATAAGCCACACCCACAAAGTTTAAAAAAAAGATTGGAAATGTACTTATATAAGCCGCACCGGCCTAAAAGCCGCGGTTATCTACTGAACTGAATATTTAGTTTAACTGAACATAACTGAACTGATCAGTTTCCGAACGGTGCCCAAAGCATAAAAGTGCTTATCAAATAAATCAGAAAAGTTATTGATCGCTTTATTCATCGTCCTCCTGCGCACTGAAACTATCTAAGTCCTCTTCTTCAGTGTCGGAGTTGAACAGCCTCAGGAGAGCTTCGTCACATACCTTTTCTGTGGCGATGTCAGTGTTGCTCTCCGTGTTGCTCTCCGTGTCTGTCATCATCCCGGGGTGAAGCTGACTCTGAAGCTGAAGTGTCCTCTTCACGCAACAGTCCAGCCTTTCGGAACCCATTGGTGATGGTAGATTCCTTCACGCTGCTCCACGCAGCTAGGATCCACTGACAGACATCAGAAAATGATGCTCTTCGCATGCGGCCAGTGTTTGTGTCGGATTTATCGCCACTCGTCATCCAAGTCTCCCATTCACAGTGGAGTGCTGCTTTAAACGCTCGATTCTGCTTGCATGTGCTAAATGAAAATTAGCACTTTCTTCTTTTATGTTAAAATTTGACTTTCACCTGTCTCGTTTTTTTCACTTTATACTAAAGCGCCCCCCTGGTGGGTGAAGAAAAATCCACAGAAAAGCCACACCACATTATAAGCCGCATAGTTCGAAGTTTGTGAAAAAAGTAGCGGCTTATAGTCAGGAAAATACGGTAACTTGCACAATAAAGCTAAAAATTTTGACAAAGTGTACCTGACTGAAATTGTCAAGAACAGCAGGATCTAGCCCTGGTTTTTTGATCAGTGGTTGCACCACTGTTTTTTTGAAATTCATAGGGACCACACCTGAGCACAGACTGCTTTTAATGACTACAGTACTATATGGTCCTAGTGAAGGAAGACCTCCTTAAAAAGTCGAGCAGGAACAGCATCATTCCTGAGGGCTTCATATGACCACCAATCTCCTGTAGAGAAGACAGAGTCACAGCCTCAAACTTGTTAAAAACAGCAGCGCAGGGGGAAGAGACTGAGGGGTCATAAGCAGAGGGAGAAATTAGAGCGAAGAAAATTTTCACAAACAGCAGGGGGGGCCTCGATACATACAGACTGTGGGGCATTCAGAACAGAGTCAATAATTTTAAACAAGATGCAAGGTTTGTGACAGTTTGACAAGATGATGTCAGACAAATATTTTTCTTTTAGCAGCTTTCACAGTTGTTCGATAACGTTGCCAACAGTCCCTAAGCACCTGAAGTTTGTCCCTCTTCCATTTGCGCTCAGCTCTGCGGCACTCATGTCTGACAGCCTGAGTTGTGTCACTTAGCCAGGGCTCAGATCTGGTTTTAGGCTGCCTGTTATTTTTTTAATGGAGCCACAGTGTCTGAGGCAGTCTGACAGGTGGTGTGAAGCCATGAACTGAGCTCCTTGGTAGTGCACACAGACTCAGGAAAGACGCAGTTCAGATCAAAGGCAGTCAGAACTGAGAAGCAGTGGAAGTTAATAATACGACAGTGCCGAGCAGCAGCTGCAGGTTTAACCAAAGCGTTACAGACAAGAGCACTTTCAAATAATATATGCATTTGATCTGAGAAAGCTGCGTCACATATCTCAAGATTAAAAACAGGCGGACCTATAAGATAAAACAAGATCAAGTGTGTGCCCATCTTCTTGTGTGGGTCCAGACACAGACTGCACAAGATTAAAAGAGTCAATGAAGAACTTTGCCATAGGGTTATCAGGACAACACACATGAACATTAAAATCACCAACAATAAGGACACGGTCACATTTAAGCATGATTTCAGCAAGGAAATCAGAAAATTCCTTAAAGTCCTTATTGTATTTCGGAGGCCAATAGACCACAGTACACAATACAGTGTGGGAGCAGCCCAACTTAAATACACTTAGTTCAAAGCTGGTGAATGAGGATGAAGGAGAGAGCTGCTTACACTTGTAAAAGTTCTTAAAAACAGTGACTATTCCTCCTCCTCAGCTGGACACAATGACCACAGGTTGCGATGATTTACCCAGCGCCAGCGGGGACGGGAAGAGGAGGGACTGCTGAAGCACCTCATCCAGGTCGATGACAGGTGTCAGCCAGGGCTTGACAGGATCTAGCGAGTGCCGGGAAATGAAGAAGCCACACATAGCTCCAGACTCAGTCCAAGGAGTAGAAGAAGAGTCCACCACAGAAGCCTTCAGCCTCACCAGCCGACCACTACATCTACCCTGATGACGGGTGTGCTTACGTCGAGAAGGTAGGGCCGGGGTGCAGCAAAGGTGAGCAGGGATCCTCGCCTGGAGCGGGGGCAGATTCTCACGTCCACCATGATCCAAGTTTACTAGATCTTAAAGTCATAGATCCAGAAGTGTTTGGCGAATGTACACCAGCAGAGAGTTGATGATTTAATTTTTGAAATTTTATAGGGGGCGATATGGAGCCATATTTGGTTGTATCTCCATTTTGACAATGGAACCCTAAAGAGTACGCCCCTCCTAATCAATGTACCAAATTTCATGTGTCTGTGCATATCTATAACAACGTCACAGAATGCAATTTTTTTTAGATATTTCATAGCGCCACCTAGGTGCAGTTAAAAAAATTATGGTACTGTGGATGCCACTTTGGTATCCCATCAGGTGTGTCCTGAATGAATCTCAGCTGCATCCCATCAATTAAGAAGGAGTTGCAGGCCAAGAATTGAAAAAAAAAAAAAACATGTTTGCCTTCACCACCAGTTTGAGCCATAACATATGGATAAAGGTTTGATGTCAAATTGTCAAGTGCTTGACCATCATCAAATGACTAAAATCCCCAACCCAGCAGCGGCATGGTGGCTGTCTAGCATGAGGCTGGTCCTGCCCAAGGTTTCTGCCTGTTAAAAGGAAGTTTTTCCTTGCCACTGTAACTCATGTTAGTTGAGATGGGCCAAAACCCATCTTAGGTTGGTTCTTGATCATCAAACAATGAGCGTGGTCCAGACCTGCTCTTGTTCCTTGAAAAGCGTCTTGAGATGACGACTGTTGTGAATTGGCGCTATATAAATAAAATTTGATTTGATTGATTGATTGAAAATCTGGTGAAGCTGGAACCAGCATATGGCAAGTCCTACAAGAAACTCCCCGAGCATGATAATCTGTAGGATGTGCTCGCGAGTCATTTTTTCCATTCATGTAGGGGCGCTGTAAATACACAAATTTTAGCCAGGCCAAACCCACCTGATGAATTTCATGAGGTTTTAAGCCCGTCCAGTTGAAAAATTGAAAAACGTTTAAAGTTGATGATAATAAACAATTCCTTGGATTTCAATAGGCTCTCGCCTGCTGCTTGCAGTGTCAGCTCGGGCCCTCATCAATAATTCCTAACATTTCAATAGGGCTCCCACCCACTGCTTGCAGCGTCCGCTTGGGCCCTCATGAGATGTCTTTGCTTTCAGTCATGTCAGTGACAGGATGAAGATATTACTGAGAGTCAGTCTGTGCTTCTTGGTCATCACACTTTCTACCATTTTATCTGTTCTGTCAAAACTCGAGTGAATATTGTTACCTCTGTGTATAAACTCTGTCACTTAAAGGACAAATTAAGTCTGAGCATGAAGACCTGCTAGTAAGTTGGACAGAGTTCGAGGAGGAGGTCAGTAAAACTTGATCTGATGCTTAAAAAACATGGAGCTGTTCTTGTTTTGGTACTCAGTGTAAGGTAGACTGATCTTTTGTTTCATCATGTTTACAGCATCCTTTCACAGTAATAAGCCCCCTGGAGCTCCTCTCTTAATCATCTTATCATCAGCAACTATTTCCATCTGCAGTTCAACACCAGACCAGACCCTGGAGACAGCTCTGTGGACTCTTGGACTCTATGGAGGCTGAAACCACCTTCACAAACAAGCTAATTAACTCACTGTGCATTACAGCTTCATGCCTTCACTTTGGGGCTTTTCGGCAGAAATCCTGCAGAACAACACACACACACACACACACACACACACACACACACACACACACACACACACACACACACACACACACACACACACACACTGTATATTATTCACAAGAAGTTAGGGATGGTCTGGATTTTAATGAAATAAGTAACAGTTCCCTTTGATATTACTATTAATGAATGAATGAGAAGAAACACCATTTTCCCATTTCACTTCCACTTCATCAACTGTCCCTTCTCAGAAAGATGAATACCACAGGCTAAATCCAACAGAATGAAAAGACTTCTCCATTGTTAACACTTTATTTGAATTTTGCACAAACATACAAAAATCACCTTCTAAGCAGTTTGAGAAAATAAAAATACCCTAAAGTAACAAAACACAAACTGATTCATTTTAAAGGATTTTTTTTCCAGCAACAGAGCCATTTAGGGCCAATGCCAGAGGAATGCAAAGTCTAAGATAGTACGACTAGAGAATAGATTAAGCAACCTTTTCCTGCTGAGGAGTGTCTACAGCTCTCATTGTCTGTGATTTTTTCTTTATCATTTATTATCAAACAGACAAAAAAGCTGTTCTGATTTTAAACAGAGATGTTAGTATAGGTGCTGCTATATTAAAGTAAACCTGAAGGAACAGACTTTGCTCTGGAAACAGAGTATTGTCTGTTAATCCTTGTTGTTATAAACATAATAATCAGATTGAATGATGAAAGGTGAGCTATTCTCAAACACCTGTCAGCTCTTCATTTAGTTTAATGTTCTTTCAAGGAACCCAACTCTGAGATTAGACTGAGGATGCTCCTACACTCCCATGTGACAGTATGAATGTTAGAAGGAGGTGTCTGTGGTTTTTACCGTGTTTCTCGAAAGAACAGGCTTTTACTAACCATGCGTATTTTGGACATTTTTAATCCATACAGTAAAGGGTTAATGAGTGGCTGACCTGTCAGCCAGTACAAGGACAGAAAAATACGTAACAACTTTGGTAAAGCTTGAAAGTTAAACCTGCTCTGAACTATTTCAAAGAAACACCCTGAAGAGAAGTTTAACAGAGAGGCCAGATGAGGTGTGCAGGTGCTGACAGCTTTCTGTCTGGTCTGCTTGGAGCCTGAAAAACAGACTTTAAGGATCCTTATGTAGGTGTAAATAATAAGAAGTATCAGACCAAAGATGACTGTAAACATGTGACAAAGTCCAAAGATGTTATTTAGAGTGGTGTCAGAGCAGGCCAGCTTGACTATATAATAGTTATCACAGTACACTTTGTTTATGATGTTTCCACACAGCTGCAAAGGAAACGTCAGACCTGCAGTGATCACAGTGTTAATGAATAAAGGGTACAACCATATAAGTGCAGTCAGCATGGCAATCTTACTGGACGTCATCAGTCTGTTATATTGTAGAGGATAACAGATAGCCAGATACCTGTCATAAGACATGATGGCCAAAGTGAGAAACTCTATACCTCCATAAGAATACAAGCAGAAGATCTGCAGGAAACAAGCAGGAGCAGAAACTGTGTGAAAGTCTGAGAGGATCTGAACCAGCAGGAGAGGGAAGAGTCCGGTACTACCATACAGCTCATTAACAAACAGGCTGCAGAGGAATATGTACATGGGCTCATGAAGACTCCTGTTAATACAGATCACCAGGATGAGGAAAAGATTAGCACAAACAATAGAGATATAAAATGTAAGAATTATAAGGAAATATAAGTATTTGAAGATCCCGGTCTCCATGTAGGCCCCAAGTATGAAAACTGAAACCTGTGTGGAGTTCATCATTCCTTTTTGTTTCCTTTGACAGTTACTGACACCATTTAGAGAACTGACATAATGTACCGGTAAATCACACAGCTCTGTAACAGGTGAGCATGTTTACAGCATAACAGTGATGGTCAAAAATTCACCTGAATGCATTAACCCTAATCAGGTCTCTGTGAGAGGAAAGGAATCACAGGTCAGCACATGTATTCACTTACTACCACAGTCAGTCTGTCCAGCATCCATTAGCTCACCTGCTGCAGTCATAGAGTCACTCCCTCCAACTCAGCTGCTTTTCAACCCTCTGAAAGTCTGTCTGTGGCTTCTTGGTTTAAATCCCTCCCCCAAAGGATGCATGAAGGGACACAAGGAAACAAGGAAATAGGAGAGAAAACAAGGACATACATGTGTCCTCATAAAATGTAGACTTGTCTCCTCAGACACATTACCTTCAGGAACATCAGCTTTCTGTGTCAGAGCCATAGACTGTATATACCATGGACAGCTTGGTTCTGCCTTCTGCCAGTATACAGATTTGAAGCCAAAACACTCTTGGTATTTCCGTATTTTTACGCAATCTTCGTACGCCCATAGGCTGTATCAAGTGTCAATCATAGAAAACACGAAACCGCTAATAACTTTTAAAAATGGAGCTGTACAGAAAAAAAGAAGACTTGAGCACAAACCAGTCTTACAGTGACTACATGTCAACACTGCAAGCAGGGGGGAGAAAAATGTATATTCTGTGTAATAAATTGTAAAAAAAGTTTGTCCACAGCTCAATAGGGAGGGCTGGAGGAGGCAGGATTTATGACGTATCCATTCTACATACAGTCTACGGTCAGAGCACCTTTGCTGTGAAAAATAAATTAGAAACACATCACTTTTTCCCCCTTTTTTTTCCTTCTCTTGTTTACAGTGCAACAACTATAACCAAATATTGTGAACAACCAGCTTAGTTTAGTTTTAACAAACACCTTAGTGGTGCAGCTTGGACACAACCTCAGTGATGAACCCAGGGTCACGGGGTGTTTCAGGTCTTGGATCATCAGACACCCTCACCTGGGCGACCCAGCCGGGGCTGATCAGACCACGACTTGTGTCCAAGCAGCGCACTAAACAATTTATCGCCCTTCTTGATCCAAAGCCACCTAGAGGCTTTCTCAGCTGCCTCACAGATGTTCTTGGTGGCTCTCCTCTCTTGAGCCCCCCTGATTCCAAGGAGCCTGAGTGCCCGATGCAGGCTCTGTCCTGGGCACATAAGGGTCCCACTCCGCTTCTGCCCTAGCAGCTTCTTCGTTCTCTCGCCGGTTTGGTCTTGCTGTTGTCTTAGCCTTTGGCTGTTTGATCCCAAATCGCTCAGCACCGATGCAGATGATGAAGGTGCACATCGTTTGAAGCTGCTGGTCCACTCCCCCCTTTGATGACGCTTCCAGAGCGGCATCTGCATCATCATCGAACTGGCGCCACTCAGTCTCCTTATGTGCAGCTGGCCACAAGACCCTGCGATGTTCGGTTGGATTGCTGGGTGGAGCGCACTGAGCTTGGAGGGTCTGGACACTGTGGGTTGACTCCTGGTCCGGCTCCTCCTCCATCTCACCAGAGGTCGTGCTAAGCACTGCCTCTGTGCGTTGTTCAGCTTGCTTCCTCCTCGAGCAGCCCATTTTGGTCTGATGGATCTTCAGACCTTTGAGATTCTTGCAGCTCTTGTCACACATACAGGTTACTCTCGTTGTCGGTAATCCATTGCTCATATTCCTTGCCAGTAAATCCGTCTGTGTGGGGTGCTCATCCTCCCCCCCTCTCGGGCACCCCTGGGGGTATCTTTCATTAGGGCTTTCTGTAGCTTAGTTGGGTGCTCCCTCACAGGAGCTGCAACTTGGGGTGCTAACCCTTGCTGCCCCTGGTGCCGTCTCTCCGAGCTGTCCACTGTCTCTCCAGTTGTCACTACACTATTCGTAGTCGTCATCCAGCCTTTCCTGGAGGTCACTGGCTATGCCAGATGTAGATAGTTTTAACAAACACCTTAGTGGTGCAGCTTGGACACATCCTCAGTGATGAACCCAGGCTTCAATACAACTAGGCAGGTCTGTTAACCTGGCGTTCCTTTTTGAGTGGTGACATCAATGCTACGGGCACCCTGTGCTTGGGCAGCTTTACAGGTGGTACACTTTTGTCTATCTCTATCTTGTACTCACCTTCTAAGCAGCCTACACCTGTAAAAATCTCTCCGAACTCAGTCTTATTTCAACCATGTTTAACAGTTCCTCAGTGTCATTTTTCTTTTTCTCTGGACACTGTTTTGTCACTATGCTGTCTATTGCCAGGATGTTCTTGTACTGTACTTTGATTAACTTCATTGCCTTCAACCCCTTGAAACTCCAGTCTGTACAGTTTAAATTTTCTTGGATTTCAGAGTTTGACTTTACATTTCCCAAGTGGTTTTAGTTTGCTCTTGTTGTACATGACTAGTACTTTCTCTGTCATTTCAAGCTGTTTGTCTGGGGTTAACAGCTGCGATGGAATAATGTTGCAAGTAGCACCACAGTCTATCTGGAGGTTAACTAGCTTCTTGTCTAGCAACATACCTGCAAAAAGCTGCTGGCTCTTACTGTGTGCCTTTCACTTGGTTAATCGTCTCTCAGCTGTCATACAACTCATTTATTGTCATGATGTCCTCAAACGAATCACTTGACTCTGAAACGCTGTAAATCAGTCTTTTTTTCTTGTTTCAATCTGCATTTTGCTGCAAAATGGTTCGCTTTTCTACATGTCTTGCACTTTTTTTCCAAAGGCCCGACATTTGAGTTTATTTTTCTTTTGTGTGTTTCCACAAAAGTTGCAGGAAATCCCATCCTTTATTTTTCTTCTTGGAATCTTCTTCATGGCATGTACAAAACATCCTCCACTGTCTTTCCTTGCAATGTTTGACTGTTTTCCACTGACAGCTCAGACGCTTTGCGTATCTGCACACATTTGTCCAGTGTTAAGATTTCTTTCCCTAACAGTCTTTCTCTCATGGCAGAGGTGTGTGTACCACAAGCAATGCTGTCTCTTATTAATTAATGAGTCTTTAATATTACCAAAGTTGTTTGTGCTGGCCAAAACTCAGATCTGTGACATATTTGTCAATGTTCTTGCCCTGTCCTTGGTTTCTAACAGAAAACTTCTATCTCTCCACAGTCTCAACAAGCTAGCAGCACCTGCACTTATGTGGTAAAACTTTTTTCTTGAGTGATAGTTACCAGCTCTATCTGTGTTTCTCAGTCTACCACAGAAATATCTGAAATACCATGGATACAGCAGAACTATCCCAGCTCTTAAAACACCCAGTAAATTTTGCATCAAATAAATTCATTCTCAGGTGTTATTTATTTTCTTGTTGTATATTATAAATGCACTGTCAATGTTGTTTACAGGACTTGATGAGGTGGCAAAAGAGATTCCCCACTGGTGATCTTTATCCTAGGTGGTCTTTCACACTCACTCACACACACGTGCATGCACGCATGCACCCACCCACGCACACACACGTGATAAGGGGCCTTTCAGAGCTGATGCCAGGGGATGCTTTTTCTCTGGGCTGCTGGAGATTTAAAGCTTTTGAGATCTACTTCATCACAGATGGTCACAAGACAGAAGATGTGAAATCCTGTTGCTTAAAAGTGCAGAAAACTGTTCCCATTTCTGACCCATCCACCTGAGACTGGCTCTGAAAAAGGCCTTCCGTCAGCCCTGACCTTCTAACAGCAACATACAGTACAGGCCAAAAGTTTGGACACACCTTCTCATTCAATGTCTTTTCTTTATTTTTTATATGACTATTTACATTGTACATTACCACTAAAAGCATCAAAACTATGAATGAACACGTGGAATTTTGTACTTTTAAAAAAAGTGTGACATAACTGAAAACATGTTTTATATTCTAGTTTCTTTAAAATAGCCACCCTTTGCTCTTGATGACAGAAGTACTTAGTGACTTACTCTGTCAGTCACGAAGTAACCCTGACAAGGCACACCTGTGAAGTAAGAACCATTTCAGGTGACTACCTCATGAAGCTCATTGAGAGAACAGCAAAAGTTTGCAGTGCTATTAAAAAAAAGCAAATGGTGGCTACTTTGAGGAATCTAAAATATAATACATGTTTTCAGTTATTTCACACTTTTTTCTTAAGCACATGATTCCACATGTGTTCATTCATAGTTTTGATGCCTTCACTGAGAATCTAGAATTTAAATAGTAATGAGAATAAAGAAAATGCATTGAATGAGAAGGTGTTTCCAAACTTTTGGCCTGTACTGTATAACTATAACAGATTTACAGCGTGGTCACTTTGAGTGACAGGTGCAGCCCCCCTGCTGTCCACCAGGTGTCACCTAAGCCAAATTAGTCACGCAACATTCCCTTGAGGCTTCAATTATCGAACACTCTTGAAAATAATAAAAAAAATACCACTCTATATGACACTGACTGTGAGTCTGCTCTGACTCAGTTTGGTTTGGAGTGATGGCTCTGTCATTAATGTTTATAGGAAGCTGAAGGTAAATTACACTCACTTGTTTGTGAGTTTATTAATGGTTGATTTAAAATGAACTTTTTGTCTGATTTAATTGTGGACAGCTGTCTCTGATTGGACATTTGGATAACAAGTCTGTTGAGCTTGAGCTTGTTCCTCTTCTCTAAGAACTTTTTACCTGTTTGGTTGTTCCTCTAAGAACTTGGTGAGATGTGTCTCATAAAAGCAGAAATGTGATAGTGAGAGTTTTGTGAGTTGGGAGTTGTGAATATTTCCCTGCAGATCCAAGCAGGGGATGTTGTTGACACAGCAGTGTTGAACACGGTGATCAGTGTTATTAATGCTTGTAGTGTAATTATTCTCTAAGGAACCCTACTGAGACACTTTTAGAAACATCTTCATGAATAACAGATCTCAAAAACCCTTAATAGAGTCAATATCTGAAGTTTTGTTTAATCTTTTCATTCTATATGTTGATGTTTCATAAATTGATACACATTGAAACTTGTGTTTTCTATAACTCTGGTCTTATTTCATTAAAAGCAAACTTTATAAGGTGGATAGAAATCTTTGTCTGTTAGAGCACAGTGAGAAAGAGGCAGAAATCCAACTGTTTAACTGATGTCCTCGCTGACGTGTTTGAGAATTAATCTGCTGAAAACTTCAATCAATCAATCAATCAATCAATTAAACTTTGATTATAAAGCACTTTTCATACAAAAAAATGTGGCACAAAGCGCTGTCCATTCAAGCAGGATAAAAATAAAAATACAGAACCCCACCCACCCTCCCAACCTACATTCAACACATACAACACCTGCACGCTCACACACATAAAAAAACAGGGGAAGACTCTCAACTTGCCACGGATGACTTGTTTTTATTTTCTTCTTTTCCACACAGTTAGTTGAAGATATTTTATTTTGACACCAGATTTGATGGAGGAGACAGATATTTTTCAAATGTCTGTAAACTGAACTGCAGTTTTCTGTTGAGTGACCTACACCTCACAACACAGCAGACGTTTACAGAAATTAAATATTTTGGGTAGTTTCAGTCCATAAAGTAGAGGATTAAAGAGAGGCTGGCATGTTAGAAAGTATACTGATAGTAGAATATCTAATAAATTTGGTAAGCTCACATCTAATCTGCTGTGTAACACCTGAAAACATACCCCAAAAGAGAAGTTTATCAGAGAGGCCAGGTGAGGTGTGCAGGTGCTGACAGCTTTCTGTCTGGTCTGATAGGAACCGGAATAACAAACTTTTAAAATCTTCATGTACGTGTACAGAATTAAAATGAGAGGAATAATGATAGAGACTACAGTATAAATAAGTCCATAAATGTTATTGACCCTGGTATCAAAGCATGCCAGTTTAACAATGGCATAGTTCCCACAGAAGACTTTAGTGAGGGTGTTCCCACACAGCTGCAGCGGGGCACTCAAAGATATCACAATGACAATGGCAAGAAAAGGGACTAACCATGCTGCACTAATAAGCATAGCCACCTTTTGATTTGTCATACGTGTGTTATACTGGAGAGGGCAACAGATAGCAAGATACCTGTCATAAGCCATGATGGCTAAGTTTAAATATTCTATACACACATAAGAATAGACACAGAAAATCTGCAGGAAGCAAAAAGGAAAAGATACAGAGTGGCTTTCAGAGAGAACCTGAACCAGCAGAAAAGGGAACAGTCCGGTACTGCCAAACAGCTCATTCATAAACAGGCTGCAGAGGAATATGTACATTGGCTTATGAAAACTCCTGTGCATACAGATCACCACAATCAGCAAGAGGTTTGAAAAAATGATCAGAGTGTACAGAAACATGATGATAATGAAAAACAGAGACTTTAAACCTCGAGTGTCAAAATAGGCAGTTAGCACAAAATATGAAACCTGTGTAAAATTTAACATGATCAGCCTGTTTAAGAAAAAATAACTCTACAAAGTTATTCTGATAACCACATGTGATATTTAGAGCTGTGTTTGCTTTAGACTGTGTACACACTTTTAACAAATGTTATCCTGCTAAGTAAGCAATTCAAAAAGGAATCTACAGAAATGTACCATCAACAGAGCAGCTTTGAAACATCATCCAGGATGACCATGACTCCTCAGCATGTGGAGCACCTAGGTGAGGCACCTGCTGCAGTTCAACTGTGAGCCCCCCAAACTGAGCTGCAGCTCTGTCCCTCTGCTTCTTTAAAGCTCCACAAGGAGGGACTACCGTGGCAGTAGGCCAACCTCACTGTCAGATGACCCATTATTTGGAGGCTTCATGTTTAATTGACTTTCCACACTGTCTTAAAGTAACCCCTATTGTAACTGTCCTTATTAAATTGTACAGTAGGATAATAATAATGCAGTTCTTCAGGATCTCATTTCCTCAGGCTGGATCGTGTCAGTCTGTCGACAGTCTGAAGATTTGGTGGTTCAGCAGTAATAACCTTACAAACAGAGCTCTATGTCTTTTATTTCTATTTATTTGGATCCTCATTAGCTACTACCTAAGTAGCAACTACTCTTCCTGGGGTCCACAAAGTAGACACTAAACATTCATATAGTTTACAATGAAAAAAGTGTGAAAAGGAAAATTATACAAGATGTTAAAATCATAATTAAAACAAGTAGGCTGTATTGGCTGAGCTCATAAAACAGCTCTATTGATAGTAAGTACTAAAAAAAATATCTACTCATGCCATCCTGTCAATTTTAATAATCAGTGTTTCAGTGTCCAACTTTTTCCTTTCTCCGGCGTAGTACAAGTAGCACCAGCGTAGTTGAACGAAATTCACTTTCTAGGCACTTTTTCCTTTGTCCCAATACAGCCTATGACCTGGAACGAAGTTTCTTTCGCGGAGTTTCAGATGCCGTGGACGTGGATGCATCGGCAATGCTGCCCTAAGGGTTTGACTGACCTGCGGCTGCATCCCCCTTGCATTAATTCATCTTTAATTACCATGACAGCAGGGGGTAAAATATGCAAATTTCATGAAAAAATGAACGTTTTGACAGGGTAACTTACCCCCCCACCCCTCCCCCTAAACTGAGATTTACTTTTCCTTTGGCATGGAAGTACCTTAGGGCCATAGGAAACATTTTATCCAAAGAGACAAGTTAGATCACCCTTCATTTATTTTATAGACATTTTAAAAATGGCCGCCGACAATAAACCGCTAATACACCAGACCCCATATCTTTGCTTCTGTTAGAGCTATAATCATAATATTGGTGTCAAAGTGCACATTTTTGGGGTCTAGGAATTCAATTAAATAGGTTTCAATTCAAAAAACCCAATGCATCATTAATTACCATGACAGTAGGGGGTAAAATATGCAAATTTCATTATAAAATGAACGTTTTAACAGGTTAACTTACCCCCCACCCCTCCCCCTAGACTGAGATTTACTGTTCCTTTGGCATGGAAGTACCTTAGGGCCATAGGAAACATTTTATCCAAAGAGACAAGTTAGACCACCCTTCATTTATTTTATAGACATTTTAAAAAATGACCACCGACAATACACCACTATTACACCAGACCCCATATTTTCGCTTCTGTGAGAGCTATAATATTAATATTAGTGTCAAAGTCAACATTTCTGGGATCAAGAAATCCATATGAAAAGGTCTCCAGACTAAAAAATATATAGTCTTCTCATTACCCTCACAATGAGGGTAGAATATGCACATTTAATGAACAAAATAAGTGTCAAAAAGGTGACTTTAAAAATGCCCCCCTAAAAAAGAAAAAGAAAAGAAAAAAAGAAAAGAAAACAGCCTCTTATGTACTCTATGGGCTCTATTTTCGTGCCTCGCTGGAGACATGCCGCAGGCGTGGCGTAAGTCAGGTCTGCCGCGCCGACAAGGCGTTCCCACGCACAATTTGGTATTTTGGTGAGCGGCGCAGCCCGGCGTAAGTATCCCCCCTCCCTAACTCAGCTCCTCCCAGCGGCGTAAGTCGTAGGAAGGGAGGAGAGAGGGCGTGGAGTGGGTTTAACACAGCCGAGACCTGTTTTCACCAATCACATAAGCTCCTCTCCTTGCCTTTAAATCCGCCACCGGCGAGGTGTAGTACAATTTTTCGGGAAGTAGTTAAAGAGATCAAGAGATGTCTGAAGACAGTTATGCCACACGATGGTGACAGAAGGCAGCTCCTCAACAAGTGTCACTGTAAGCGCTGCATTGGGCGTCCTCCACACTCTCTCATCTGAGCACAGATGGATTTGGTGTGTGTAATGTTGGACCCACTGGTAAGACAAACACCCTTTTCCACAAATAAAGACACTCACATAAAGTTCCATATACTCAAACCTCACGTGACAAAGGTGGGTTGAGCGCACAGATCACAACATTAACTCCAAAAATGGCATTAAAATCAGAACCATCTGTGCGTAAATGACGCATTGCGCTCAGTGGCCTGGCTCTTTCTTTCATAGATGTTGGCATATAAAATAAATTTGGCTCACAAAACTGAATATTGTAATATCCGCATGTAGGCTTAAAGTAAATAACTCATCTGATCACTGAAACAAATCATCTGTTCAGCCACTGCAGCTGCAGCAGGATGGAGAGAGGACACGGAGATATGTCCAGGTCGAGCTGCGCGAGAAATAAGAGGAAGAAAGAAAAGGAGGGAGACGTATCACATATCTTGTTCACTTCATCATGTGTGTTTATTTACTAGATATTTAATTTAATGTGGTTTCAGCTGTGTTGATTCGGTCAGGTTGTGTGTCGAAACGCGTGCCAAACGCGCTCATCAGAGCAGATATAGATCAGAATATATCGATATAGATCTAAATGTATGTGTTGACTCAGATTATCAGTTGTTGATGATTATTTATTGCACTGAAATGTTCCTGACACTGTGGAAACCTGCCGGTGAGGCATCGGTGACGTGTGCCGATACGCCGCCAGTCTACCAAAATACCTCTAGACCAGCTGCGTTTCGCTTGCGCTGAAAGCTGACCAGGTTTGAATCGGCGAGCTTTCAGCGCACTTTACACGCCACTGGCGAGCACGAAAATGTCACTGCGCCCGCTGATTCTTTCGACACCTCCCCCTGCCACGCCACCACACCCAGCTTGGCGGATCTCGGTTCGCCTCTGTGCGTTTCAGTCCACGAAAATACCAAACTGGCTGTACGCCGGGCTCCGCCACCTTCCGTCGCCTCACCGGCGTACACGAAAATAGAGCCCTATGTGTATCTGTCTGACTGCATTTGTATCTGGCTGTATGACTGCTGAGTGTTACACCTCTCGTAGCCAGTTGCTGCCACAAAACATGAATTCTATACCAGGGTCTGTGACAGCTGGATGAAATCAGAGGTGACAGAAAATCTGAGACACTTTGAGGTTCAGTTTGAGGTTTGTATTACTTTCCTATTTAATACAGAAGATACTCAAGAGATACTCAAGAGAAGTTTTATAAGTGGTGGAGAAAGTTTACAGGAGAGTCCCGAGTGATCAGTGTGCGATGCAGCATCCTGCCTTCGTCTGTGGGGCGCTGCACCTAAAAGCGCACAGATTACGAACACTTTACGCCCGGCTTTTTGCAAAGATGGGAAATGTAGTCTTTGGAAAGACTGATGCCAATCGATTCAGTAGCTTCTCCCCTTTCAAATGACTACAGACATGGTTGACTTGTCTTTTTGGATAAAATGTTTCCTATGGTCCTAAGGTACTTCCATACCAAGGGAAAAGTAAATCTACATTTAGGGGAAGGGGTGGGGGGGGTAAGTTACCCTGTTAAAACGTACATTTTAAAAGGAAATTAACATATTTTACCCCCGTTGTCATGGTAATTAATGATGAATTGGGTTTTTTGCATTGAAACCTATTTAATTGAATTCCTAGACCCCAAAAATGTGCACTTTGACACCAATCTTATGATTATAGCTCCAACAGAAGAAAAGATATGGGGTCTGGTGTATTAGCGGTTTATTGTCGGCGGCCATTTTTAAAATTGCTATTAAAAATAATTAAAGAGTGACCTAACTTGTCTCTTTGGATAAAATGTTTCCTATTTCCCATTAAATAAATTAGATGTACATGGAAAATAAATCATATCTTGCTCATTTCTCAACTAGTTTTAGGGCAAGACGTGTTATCTTAATACAGAACATTTGATTAAACATTTGTTTTTTTAAGTTAATAAATCAAATGATCTATATTAATATTTCATGTTTTGGCATTGAAAATAAAATCAACCCCATGAAAATAGATTGAGAAATGAGCAGAGTATGATTTATTTTCCATGTACATCTAAAGCCTTTAATGGCAATATTGCCCCCACCAAGATAGCTGCCACGTAGGCACGTATATATACACTACAGGCCAAAAGTTTGGAAGCAAGATCAGATTTGTACAAAAAAAGATCATAGTTTCATATATATAATTTGCAACACAATAAACATGACTATTGTTAAAGAGTAACTTATCAGAAGACATTTTGACCATAATTATTAGGTATTTGAGTTATTGTTGCTTAGACTTCACTTTCTTTAAAGTAACCTCCTCTGGCTTTAACAACAGCCTGGCATATACCAGGCATTCGTTCCAAGTTTTTTAAGGTATGTTCCAGAGATTGCATTCCAAGCTTTCTTAAGTTAATCAAAAAGAGACTGCTGATTCGTGTTTATCCTCTGCTTTTGTAGTAACTCTCTTTCGTCCAGGTCTTTTTCTATCATCATAACTTTCAGGTTCCTCTAGTCTCTTCAGAGTGTAGTGGACTCCTTTGTTAAACACCTATAGGCGTTTTGCAATTTCTCTTTCTGTGTATCCTTCTATCCTCAATGTACAAATCTGTACTTTTGTTTCTTTACTCAGTTGCTTCTTTCTGGCCATTTTTGGGGTAGTCTGAACGCAGTTGAGATTTATTAGGATTTTTGTATGCAGACTCTCAAAAGCCAAAAAGTTGAAGTGAATAATCCAAACGTGATTTGTTTTTTTGCTTTTGCACTGAAGTTGTGACTCTTGCGAATGTTTTCAACCCTAAAACTTAGCCCTTATCATCTTTTGCTGACATATATTTAGCAATGGTCTGTTAACATCAATGTATATCTAAAGGTAAATGGAGTAAAATGGTGCATTTCCATGAAAGCAACATCTGATCATGGAGTAAATACATCCCAAAATACATAAAACTCATGCTGGATTTTAAAAAAAGCATTGTGAATAAAAGCTTGAAGTTACTCCCAACTGTTTGGCCTGTAATGGCCTTGCTTCCAAACTTTTGGCCTGTAGTGTATATCTGTGGCCTTGACAGACAAGCCACGAGCCGAGCCAATCAATTGTCACCTCTGTGACTCTCTTTGTTGTGTTGTGTGTGCAACAGCATGTCCCCAGGCACAGCAATGAATAAATGATGAGGCGATGTGGCGCTATATTAACAAACATTTATTGAATTAATTGAATAAAGAACTCAATTATAGGTATTTTAAATAGAACATGGTAAGGAGCTGCTACCTCAAACTACAATATCTGTTGTTGCAGGATTTCAGGATGCTTCCATTTTCACCAAGTTTGACCTCGGAACCGCAGAAGACCAGAATAAAGACTGTTAAACCACTGCCATTAGGAACAGCTCATGATTACCTTCAGACTTTCCAAGATTTCAGCAGTCTTTAACCTTGTGTTTACACCAAGGTTAAGTAAAATCATTGTTGTGGGTAAATTAAAAGTAAAGTCAATGTAGAGATGCAATTAGATGTGCATTATACTTAGGCGTCACATATGATGCGAATTGCAAGGTGCGAATTGTGTGAATTGAGCGGCCTAGTTGTGGGAATAACTTAACTTTTTTTAATTTGTGCATCCAATGCTCAACTCGCTTCAAACACCTATTCACTGAGTTAAAAATATCTCAACTCAAGCAAATGTTTGTGTTGCGATAACCAATCAGCACTGAGATACCCCAGTGACTTATGTCAACAACAGATGGGCATAGATTAACTCACTTGGTTACAGTCAGCTGCTTGGTTCTGTGTATCTAAACTTTTATTTATTTGTGAATTCAGCAGCTCCCCCTGTGGTGTGACTTTCAGAACCCCTTGGTCTGCAATAGTGTCCTGTTTCCTTTCCTCCTGACATTGTAGTCTACTTAATTTTTCCAGGATAATAGTATGACAAAACGGATTTTTAAAGAAGTAGTGAGTAGTGAGGAACTTCATAGTGTTCTTGCTCTTCTTACCTTTCTGTCTATTACACAGGTCAAAATCTGTTCACTCCGAGCCTTATCCCCAATTTCTACCATATCTGGAACAGCTGCGAAAAGGTCGTATGTGCCTATAGCAGCAGATTGTTTCCATTTAAGTTCATGTGTCAATTTCCACCAGCTACTTTCCGTTCAGCTGCGGCTCAGCGGACTCCACAGCCGATCACCAGGGTTCTATTTTTCCTGGACGTCTCAGCATGCTTCTTAATTTAAGCACAGATTAGTCTGTGCTGGAAAGGAAGTCGGGCACAGACACAAAATGAAACATCAGGCCTATTTTCAAAATAAAGCACTCTGTGTACTGAAACAATGTTGCAAAAAAGGACATATCCTTCAGGAGCAGAGAAAAGAAAGAGGAAGAAGAGAAAAAACGCCAAGATAAAGGTATGTTTGCATGTCATGGAATGTTAATCTCAGAGATTTGTTAAGGTGTGTGAAGGATCAACAATCAATATTATTGGCATAAATAGAGGGCCCCAAAATCAAATTTTGCTTAGGGCCCCATTGAGGCTAGTAGTTTGACCTGGAGTTAAGCACGTGCACGCCAGACATAAACAGCCAGCATCTGTGGAGCCCAGATTCATTGATCAACCAATGGAAACAGGGAGAAGGAGGGGGCAGCAGCAAGCCAACGCAAATTACAGCACGTTTTTAAAAGAAAGTGCAATACAGCAGCTGCAAGTGAGAGGGAGAGGGCATGGGGGGAAATTGCTGCTCGCGTCAATGCATAACTTTAAATCTAGTCTTGTGCAATCACAATGACAGACTGTTGCAGGGGAAACTGCTTGCATGGAGCAAATTAATTTATTTTATGTAGGTGCAATCCAGCGATCAAAAACGCACTTGGCAGCAGCTGAAAATTAAATATAAAAACATTGTGCAAACAGGTGAGACATCGGCATTTTCTCATTTTGATCATATTTTACAGAGGAGGCAGAGGAGCGCGCCCCCCCCCCCCCCCCCCCCATACACACACACACACACACACACACACACACACACACACCAGTCCGACGATCGCTGCTGGCGGGGGGGGGGGGGGTTGCAACCGGACCGGCCGTGAGGGGGGGCAGCTACTCTGCCTCCGTTAAAGGTGGGGCTGCTGGCCCACCACCCGTTTTTCTGGCATCTGCCCTCTTTCTGTTTGCTGAGTGAAAGTGTGTGTTAGTTTAATATTCCTAATCATTTAACGGAACATCATAAGAGAGAAAATTCATTTTTGAGTGTGAAAAGAGCATTTTTAAGGGATCAAACTGCCACTTAATACTTACTTGATAATGTAAAACATGATCAAAACGAGAAAATGCCGATGCCTCACCTGAAACTCTGGGTTTACTGAGTTAAACCTGCTCCCGAGCAGGTTAGGTTCACGGAGTCTGTTACTATGGTAACTGACCGCGAGGTTGAGTTACCTCTCTTTGTGAAACAGGTTAGAGTTACCCCTCTCTCTCTGGTTTAACTGACCCTCCTTTGTGAAACGGAAAACTCAGAGTTTCCCTGATTTCAGGGTTAACAGACTCTGAGTTTCCATTAAACCTGCTACGTGAAACGGACCCCAGGTCTAGACTCTGTTTGAACAAAGAAACCACAGTTCATCAGTCCAGTTTATTTATGCAGTTTACAGCAGCAGTTTATGCCAGAAAAAAAATGTTCTCTCTTTTTTCTCAAGTGCCAAACCGTTAGTATAAGCTTTACTGAGTTGAAATCTGACTGACTGGCTAAATGTAAATTGAATAGTGAACAGTTGTTTTTCTATCAACAGTTTTAACAGATAGGCAGTAATGAAATCTGAATGAGACAAGTTGGAATTTATGCAAAGTTAAACTTTATTAACCTTCACCTCATCTATCTGCATTGTTATCATAGACTGTATATACTATGGACAACCTGGTTCCGCCTACCACCTGTATACGGATTTGAAGCCAAATAGCTCTCTGTATTTCCGGGATTTTTCTTCATTTCCTGAAACCAGTGCTGTGCAGTAGCGCTGTCCGCATTCGGCCTTGCAGTCGCAGAGAGTCCCTGTGATGACGCTCTCCCCAATAGCGTATCCCCCCGGGAGAGCTACTCAATCCCTGAACGCCCATAGGCTGTATCAGGTGTCAATCATAGAAAACATGAACCCCCTAATAACTTTTAAAAATGGAGCTTCACAGAAAAAAGAGGACTTGAGCACAAACCAGTCTTTCTGTAACAACATGTCAACATCACAAGCAGGGGGGAGAAAAATTTATGTTCTGTGTAATAAATTAAATTAATAAATTCTAAAGTTTGTCCTCAGCCCCATAAGCTTTGCCGGCGGAGGCGGGATTTATGACCGATACTGCAGCCAATCAACAGAGGGTGCTGTTCTCGGAGTGGCTTCACCCCGTGAGGAGGCAGACTCTGTCCATTCTATATACAGTCTATGGTTATTATCAAGACCATGTTATACCCCTGATTAACAGAACGTGACTGTTACACATCATGGTAAAGGTCAATGTCAGGCATTGATAGAAATTTTTTCTCACTTAATGTTTAAGTGAATAATTGCAACTTTAGAACAAAACAGACTTTTGAGTATATTGAGGATTTTTGACATTTTGAGGCCGTACATTACAGGATTTAGCAGAGGTTGACATGTAAGAAGGTACAAAGATAATACTATAGGCAGCAGAGTTGGTACATTACTCATATCAAGCCTGAGCTGAACAACTAAAAAGCAAATCCCAAAAGAGAAGTTTATCAGAGAGGCCAGGGGCCTCATGTATCAACACTTGCGTGGGACTCATACCGGAAACGAGTGCACGCAAGGTCCGTCACGCTGAAAAAAATTCGTATGTATCAAGGTGTGCGGGCGCCGAAAGCCACGCATGTTTCCTTGATAAATCCCAATCAGCTTGGAATTGAGCGCAGATGTCGGAGTGACCGGGCCCGCCCCCGTTACGCCCACCTATAACTATGCAGATTTATTTAAATAGGGTCTCCCTGTCCTCGCACGCAGACAAAATGACAAGAAAAACGAAATTTACGGCGTGCGAGGTGGAGGTGATGGTGATGGTGTTGGTGCTGATGCTGGTGGCGGTGGAGGAGGTGAAGGAGCGACAGCGTGTTTTGTTTGGCAGCCTGTCCAGTGGCGTCAGTGCAAAACGAAAACGCTTGGAGTGGGAGAAAGTTTGCGAGAGGGTGAACGCGGTGGGTTCCGAGACACGCACCCCCGCGGAGATTAAAAAAAAGTGGTCGGACCTCAAGATGGAGGTCAAGCGGCGTACAGCTGCCCTCCGGAGGAGTACCGGCCAGACAGGTGGGGGTCCGGGGGAGGAGACCCTCACGCCGTTTGAGCAGCGGGTGGTGGCGATTATGGGGGGCGCCTCTGTGGGGGGGATTGTCACTGCTACCCGCGGCAACTCAGACAGCCTGCCGGAGGGTAAGTGGCGTGTCACACAAATATCCACATGCCATAGATGTAAACGCAACAGATACACAGAAGCAGGAATTGAAATGAATCAATATTTTTATTGTGTCACAGAAATCAATGTGTCGGCTGTGTCGCCGGCTTGCGGAACCCCGGCCCGCGGCAGCCCGTCCGCCGGCTCGGAGTCGTCGGCCAGGACCAGCGGCATTCGGGTCACCCCGGCCCCCGGCCCCAGCACCAAGCACCAGCACCAGCGCGCCGACAAGCGGTGGAGCGTCCACCAGCCGCGGCGCTTCTGCTGGACCACCCGGACGCAGTGGAAGGGTCCTCGCGGAGGCGGTCCTGCAATCGCAGGAAGAAATCATCAGGGGGATCGCGGGGATCAACGAGCGGCTGGACCGGCTCGTAAATGTCCTCGAGCGTCTGGTGGAGAAAATAAATTAATTTGGCTGATTGAACTGTGTATTCACTTCTTACCCATTCACACTGTGGTGATGAGATTCTCCCGCACGAGGACGGCGGCCCGGCAGGGATCAGCTCGCATCCCTCCGTCTTCTGCTGGTTCGTCATGTGGGGTGACGTGCTGCTCGGCCACGGGGATGTGGTGCACGCTTGTCACATAGTGAGTCACCAAACACCGCCACACAGCGTCACCAAAGTGCCGTCAACGCAAGTATCGGCTCAACGCCAACTTCTACACCACCTCCTCACTTTGCGCTGGAACCGACGCTCGTTTCGCGATGATAAATCTGGACGTGTGCGCCGATCTTGGCGAACGCAAGGTTTTCTGGCGCCGCCAGCGTTGATACATGAGGCCCCAGGTGAGGTGTGCAGGTACTGACAGCTTTCTGTCTGGTTTGATAGGAACCAGAATAACAGACTTTAAGGATTCTCATGTAGGTGTAAAAGATGAAAACCAGGGGGACAGTTACTATGATCACAGCCATAACAAGACCATAAATGTTATTTACTATGGTGTCAGAGCAGGCCAGTTTGACAATCACATAATTATCACAGAAAACATGGTTGATAATGTTCCCACACAGCTGCAAAGAAGAACTCAAGGACATTAAACCAACAACCAGAAGAAAAGCAATAACCCATGCCACCGTAATCAAGACAGAAACCTTTTTAAATGTCATGAGAGCGTTATACTGCAGAGGATAACAGATAGCAAGATATCTGTCATAGGAAATAGCTGCTAAAGTGAAAAATTTGTTTCCTAAATATGAATAAACACAGAAAATCAGCAGATTTCACAGACACAGAGTGACTGTCAGAGAGAATCTGAACCAGGAGGAGAGGGAAAAACCCTTTACTACCAAACAGCTGATTAACAAACAGACTGCATGGAAATATATACATAGGTTCATGTAAGCTTCTGTTCATACAGATAACCACAATGATCAGCAGGTTAGCACAGATTATCAAAGTGTAGATTAAGATTATAACCATGAAAAATAAGTGTTTAAAATACCTGATTTCAGAAAATCCACCAAGTCTGAAATAAGAAAACTGTGTAGAATTGATCATGATTAATCAAAAACCATCAGCTCATGAACCAGGAGCAGAGGACCTGCAGCAGGATCAGGGTGTATAAAGAGGTCAGAGTAAATAAAGTTATGGAGCTCACTCACTTTGACATCATGAGCTCTGACCTGAAATTTGAACCCTAACCTCTGACTGAAGACTCTCCCCGTGCTTCTCCATGTTCTCCTTCTTTTGGTTTCATGAGTAGAGCAGAACAGCATGAACTAGTGCAGGTGCCTTTACTGATCTGCAGGTGTGGTTGTGATTAAATACCCTCGGAGCCGTCACAGGACTGATCACAGCGGCTATTCAAAGTCATGACATCAGCTCAGAAAAAAAAGAAAACTGTCTGTAGTGATTTTTAGGGAGCTAAAAAGTGAGTAGGCAGACATATGGTAATGGAGTAAAGATTAATTCTGACTTATGGAGATATCGGGGGCCTCATTTATAAACACTGGGTAAGTAAGCATAGGATAGCATACGGAATTTATAAATGTAGCAATTTGAATTTATAATAAATGTCTCAAAATAATAGAATTAAATTATGAAATTATGAAAAACAAAGTTTAATTAGGTAATCAGATGTTGAATCAGTTTTAAACAGCTTTAAATCAATCTCACATCTGAGGCCAGAATTTTCATTTCAGGGACTTCACTTCTGGAAGGACCACTAAGAGACGACAACTTAAGGTTAAATCGATACTTCATTGACAAATGCTAGGTGATTACATAAATTCAATAAATGATGATCAAATAATGAGAAAATAAAAGAACACCCAATGCATAAATGAAGGAATGGTTTGAATTGAGCTAAGACTGGAGGTTAATGATAGTGAGTGAATAAGGAAAAATTTAAACTACGTTAACGGGGTAACGGGAATAAATTTGGAAGAGGAATTTGGAGAAACTAAACTATAATTAAAATTATAAGCCACTGAACGCTTGACATATTACCTGATTCTTCAAAGAGTGTCAAAGGTTTGCCTACTTAATTGATAACAGCGGGTAATCTTGGAGCAGATGAGCCAGAGGTCCAGGCTACCAGTTGGGTACTTGGATTCGGCAAGAAGTTCTCTGCCGGCACTGGATCTGATGTCACACCCAAGCACACAGCACAGGTGCCCCATGGATACTTCAGAGCTCCTCTTCCAGAACCTTATGGTCAGCAATTGATACTGGTCGGTCCTCCGGGTGTTCAGGATTAGCTTTACCGCAGATTAATTTGCGCCAATAACTTAAGAAAATAATTTTGCATAATTTTGGGGGGGTAGACAAACATAGCATTTTAAACAATCAAAACACTCTTAACTCACGTATAAAAGAGTTTTCAGTTACTATTCCTAATATTGCTAACCTATTTTGGGAAAACCATTCACTGAGCTACAAAGTATATAACATGCAACACAATTAAATTCAAGGAATACGTATTTGGATTCTGACCAAAATCATATTCAGAAAAAATTAATAGGGGTAGATCTTGGTCCATGAAAAACCTGGAATAGTTAAGCAGTTTGGCTTAGAAACATGCTTAACAAATGGGACAAACACTGTTTCACTGCTGAAGTGGTGTACAGATAGAGAATCCTGATGAAGTGTCCATTAAACCTGAGATTGAATCATTTGCGGTTATTCTCTTTATTCTGCACCTAAAGAGGGTCACAGGAAAAACAGCCACTCTGAAGATTTTTGGCTGTGGTATGTTTCACAGATGAATGCTTTTGATGCACTCTTAAGTTGAGTTCCCATGATCTTCTAAGGTACCTTTAAGGTTAAGGTGTCAAATTTGAGTGTCTACAGCTAACAGCAGAGCGTTGAATGTTTATCCAGTCTGGGGGTCCTGCTGGAAATGAACAACTTTGTCTCCTTGAAATGCAAAAGATTGACTGTCTGTCTTTTGCGAGATCACCTCTTGGTTAGTCACTGCATTCTTTTGAGGGTGAATTAAAGGTGAAAAAGCAGAAACCAGTTGTCTCGGCTACAAATCCCAGCTTCAGGGGCCATTAGGACGATCAGATGAGACGACCATTTGGAAGCCGCAGTTTATCCAAGGAGGGTTGATGCGTCTCGTTCAGAGTTCGTCACTGGCTAGGTCTACTATATAGGCTAAGTCTACTAAATCTAAGCATGCAAAGTTACAGGGAGCAAACTACAGCATGACCAAGTTGTTAGCACAGTCTTTTCTTCCTCATTTACTTCCTGTTCAGGTTCTGGCTGCCTACGGAGTTGTAGCCTAGCGCTTCATTGATCTATCATGTACTGTAGAGCCCTTCCACATTTGGCGTCTAGGGGAGCTAGTCCAAAGGTCAGAAGGTACCCTAGCACTACACTGACAGCTACATGGTGTCTGGGGAATGACCAGATGTAGATTATGGGTTGAATTGGGGCTTCTCTTGAGATCTGAGAGATGTTACTAGGATCTACCTGGAGCGCATGCTTGCTGAGAAACACTGGCATTTCAATCTCTGTTTTAAGTTGATCAGGATTAAGGCAGTAGAGGGCAACAACCATGGCAAGACTGTCTACAGTTGATATTTCTGGCAACATGTCTGACATGAGCATATTCAACAGCAGTGTGTGAGCATAGTCAACCTGGACCACTGACAGCAAGGAATTTACAGCAAGGAATTTACAGCATGCAGCGTCTTGTTCAGGACTTCACTATGGGTATTGACTGCAAGGACAGTGCCCTTGACTGTTAGACCAATAGTCTGCAGTTGTGTCTGCTGTCTGCTAATCTGAGCCCTGATGTCTAGAATTTCAGCTTCTAGCCACATGGTGTTTGACAATAGCTAGGCTAACTGCATTAACAGAGGAAAATCTGATGCCAAAAAAAGAGCCAACAACCGAGGCTGCGGTGAGCAGTGCTCTGATAAACCGTTTAGACCTCCTGTTGGAACCATTTATGTCTGACTGGGTGACAGTGAATTTCTGAAGCTGCACTAGCAAGAGATAGATGTTTTACTCTGTTTGACTCACGACTTCCCTGATCCAATATGTACCACCCTGGCTGAGCCGTTTCTGGAAGAATTTTACCGCAGGCTTCCTTAATTGAGCCTGACAAATAGTTAGGGCCCTAAGACACATTTTACTTCAAGTCATGCAACAAATATCCCCTTTGGTATGGAAGTACCTTAGGGTCATAGGAAACATTTTATCCAAAGAGACAAGTTAGATCACCCTTCAATTATTTTTTATCGCCATTTTAAAAAAGGCCGCTGACAATAAACCGCCAATACACCAGACCCCGTATCTTTGCTTCTGTTGGAGCTATAATCATAATATTGGTGTCAAAGTGCACATTTTTGGGGTCTAGGAATTCAATTAAATAGGTTTCAATGTAAAAAACCCAATGCTTCATTAATTACCATGACAGTGGGGGGGTAAAATATGCTAATTTCATGGAAAAATGTACGTTTTGACAGGGGAACTTACCCACCCCCCCCCACCCCTCCCCCTAAACTGAGATTTACTGTTCCTTTGGCAAGGAAGTACCTTAGGGCCATAGGAAATAAATTATCCAAAGAGACAAGTTAGATCACCATTAAATTTTTTTAATAGCCATTTTAAAAATGGCTGCTGACAATAAACCGCTAATACACCAGACCCCACATCTTTTCTTCTGTTGGAGCTATAATCATAATATTGGCGTCAAAGTGCACATTTTTGGGGTCTAGGAATTCAATTAAATAGGTTTCAATGTAAAAAACCCAATGCTTCATTAAATACCATGACAATGGGGGGTAAAATATGCTAATTTCATGAAAAAATTTACGTTTTGACAGGGTAACTTACCCCCACACCCCTCCCCCTAAACTGAGATTTACTGTTCCTTTGGCATGGAAGTACCTTAGGGCCATAGGAAACATTTTATCCAAAGAGACAAGTTAGATCACCATAAAAAATGTTTTTAATAGCCATTTTAAAAATGGCCGCCGACAATAAACTGCTAATACACCAGACCCTGTATCTTTGCTTCTGTTAGAGCTATAATCATAATATTGGCGTCAAAGTGCAAATTTTTGGGGTCTAGGAATTCAATTAAATAGGTTTCAATGTAAAAAACCCAATGCTTCATTAAATACCATGACAATGGGGGGTACAATATGCTAATTTCATGAAAAAATTTACGTTTTGACAGGGGAACTTACCCCCACCCCCCCCCCCACCCCTCCCCCTAAACTGAGATTTACTGTTCCTTTGGCAAGGAAGTACCTTAGGGCCATAGGAAATAAATTATCCAAAGAGACAAGTTAGATCACCATAAAAAATGTTTTTAATAGCCATTTTAAAAATGGCCGCCGACAATAAACTGCTAATACACCAGACCCTGTATCTTTGCTTCTGTTAGAGCTATAATCATAATATTGGCGTCAAAGTGCACATTTTTGGGGTCTAGGAATTCAATTAAATAGGTTTCAATGTAAAAAACCCAATGCTTCATTAAATACCATGACAATGGGGGGTAAAATATGCTAATTTCATGAAAAAATTTACGTTTTGACAGGGTAACTTACCCCCACACCCCTCCCCCTAAACTGAGATTTACTTTTTCTTTGGCATGGAAGTACCTTAGGGCCATAGGAAACATTTTATCCAAAGAGACAAGTTAGATCACCATAAAAAATGTTTTTAATAGCCATTTTAAAAATGGCCGCCGACAATGAACCGCTAATACACCAGACCCTGTATCTTTGCTTCTGTTAGAGCTATAATCATAATATTGGTGTCAAAGTGCACATTTTTGGGGTCTAGGAATTCAATTAAATAGGCTTCAATGCAAAAAACCCAATGCATCATTAATTACCATGACAACGGGGGGTAAAATATGCTAATTTCATTATAAAATGTAAGTTTTAACAGGGTAACTTACCCCCCCACCCCTTCCCCTAAACGTAGATTTACTTTTCCCTTGGTATGGAAGTACCTTAGGGCCATAGGAAACATTTTATCCAAAAAGACAAGTCAACCATGTCTGTAGTCATTTGAAAGGGGAGAAGCTACTGAATCGATTGGCATCAGTCTTTCCAAAGACTACATTTCCCAGCTTTGCAAAAAGCCGGGCGTAAAGTGTTCTTAATCTGTGCGCTTTTAGGTGCAGCGCCCCACAGACGAAGGCTGTGCTGCATCGCACACTGATCACTCGGGACTCTCCTGTAAACTTTCTCCACCACTTATAAAACTTCTCTTGAGTATCTCTTGAGTATCTTCTGTATTAAATAGGAAAGTAATACAAACCTCAAACTGAACCTCAAAGTGTCTTAGATTTTCTGTCACCTCTGCTTTCATCCAGCTGTCACAGACCCTGGTATAGAATTCATGTTTTGTGGCAGCAACTGGCTACGAGAGGTGTAACACTCAGCAGTCATACAGACAGATACAAATGCAATCAGACAGAGACACATAGGGCTCTATTTTCGTGTACACCGGTGAGGCGACGGAGGGTGGCGGACCCCGCGCAGTTGTATTTTCGTCTGGCGGAGCCCGGCGTACAGCCAGTTTGGTATTTTCGTGGACTGAAGCACACGGAGGCGAACCGAGATCCACCAAGCTGGGCGTGGTGGCGTGGCAGGGGGAGGTGTCGACAGAATCAGCGGGCGCAGTGATATTTTCGTGCTCGCCAGTGGCGTGTAAAGTGCGCTGAAAGCTCGCCGATTCAAACCTGGTCAGCTTTCAGCGCAAGCGAAACGCAGCTGATCTAGAGGTATTTTGGTAGACCGGCGGCGTATCGGCATACGTCACCGATGCCTCACCGGCAGGTTTCCACAGTGTCAGGCACATTTCAGTGCAATAAATAATCATCAACAACTAATAATCTGAGTTAGCACATACATTTAGATCTATATCGATATATTCTGATCTATATCTGCTCTGATGAGCGCGTTTGGCACGCGTTTCGACACACAACCTGACCGAATCAACACAGCTGAAACCGCATTAAATTCAATATCAAGTAAATAAACACACATGATGAAGTTAACAAGATATGTGATTCGTCTCCCTCCATTTCTTTCTTCCTCTTATTTCTCGCGCAGCTCGACCTGGACATGTCTCCGTGTCCTCTCTCCGTCCTGCTGCAGCTGCAGCGACTGAACAGATGATTTGTTTCAGTGATCAGGGGCCTTATGTATCAACGCTTGCGGCGCAAGAAAACCTTGCGTACGCCAAAATCGGCGCACACGTCCAGATTTATCATCGCGAAACGAGCGTCGGTTCCAGCGCTAATCAACGCAAAGTCAGGAGGTGGTGTAGAAATTGGCGTTGAGCTGATACTTGCGTTGACTGTGATTCGCACTTTGGCGACGCTGTGTGGCGGTGTTTGGTGACTCACTATGTGACAAGCGTGCACCACATCCCCGTGGCCGAGCAGCACGTCGCCCCACATGACGAACCAGCAGCAGACGGAGGGATGCGAGCTGATCCCTGCCGGGCCGCCGTCCTCGCGCGGGAGAATCTCATCGCCACAGTGTGAATGGGTAAGAAGTGAATACACAGTTCAATGAGCCAAATTAATTTATTTTCTCCACCAGACGCTCGAGGACATTTACGAGCCGGTCCAGCCGCTCGTTGATCCCCGCGATCCCCCTGATGATTTCTTCCTGCGATTGCAGGACCCCCTTCGAGAGGACCCTTCCACTGCGTCCGGGTGGTCCAGCGGAAACGCCGCGGCTGGTGGACGCTCCACCGCTTGTCGGCGCGCTGGTGCTGATGCTGGTGCTGGTGCTGGGGCCGGGGGCCGGGGTGGCCCGAATGCCGCTGGTCCTGGCCGACGACTCCGAGCCGGCGGACGGGCTGCCGCGGGCCGGGGTTCCGCAAGCCGGCGACACGGCCGACATATTGATTTCTGTGACACAATAAAAATATTTGTTCATTTCAATTCCTGCTTCTGTGTATCTGTTGCGTTTACATCTCTCTCCACGGTATCATAGGTAATGTAATCCAGTATTTCGAGGTCAGTTATGCACATTACAGTTGTTTATTGCATAAAAAGTTATCAAAAAATTAAGTTAAGGGCGAAGTATAAATCACGTCTAAAAATAGACTGAATCCCGATGTTGAAATGAAGTATAAACTTAGACTAGACGTCTAATATACGTCTTTTGCTCAGTGGGATGACAAAGCATGTGGACATTTGTGTGACACGCCACTTACCCTATAATAATAATCACCACCACCCGCTGCTCAAACGGCGTGAGGGTCTCCTCCCCCGGAACCCCACCTGTCTGGCCAGTACTCCTCCGAAGGGCAGCTGTACGCCGCTTGACCTCCACCTTGAGGTCCGACCACTTTTTTTTAATCTCCGCGGGGGTGCGTGTCTCGGAACCCACCGCATTCACCCTCTCGCAAACTTTCTCCCACTCCAAGCGTTTTTGTTTTGCACTGACGCCACTGGACAGGCTGCCAAACAAAACACGCTGTCGCTCCTCCACCTCCGCCACCAGCACCTCCACCTCGCACGCCGTAAATTTAGTTTTTCTTGTCATTTTGTCTGCGTGCGAGGACAGGGAGACCCTATTTAAATAAATCTGCATATTTATAGGAGGGCGTAACGGGGACGGGCACAGTCACTCCGACATCTGCGCTCAATTCCACGCTGATTGGGATTTATCAAGGAAACACACGTGGATTTCGGCGCCCGCACACATTGATACATACGGATTTTTTTCAGCATTATTGACCTTGCGTGCGCTCGTTTCTGGTATGAGTTCCACGCAAGTATTGATACATAAGGCCCCAGATGAGTTATTTACTTTAAGCCTACATGCGGATATTACAATATTCAGTTTTGTGAGCCAAATTTATTTTATATGCCAACGTCTATGAAAGAAAGAGCCAGGCCACTGAGCGCAATGCGTCATTTATGCACAGATGGTTCTGATTTTAATGCCATTTTTGGAGTTAATGTTGTGATCTGTGCGCTCAACCCACCTTTGTCACGTGAGGTTTGAGTATATGGAACTTTATGTGAGTGTCTTTATTTGTGGAAAAGGGTGTTTGTCTTACCAGTGGGTCCAACATTACACACACCAAATCCATCTGTGCTCAGATGAGAGAGTGTGGAGGACGCCCAATGCAGCGCTTACAGTGACACTTGTTGAGGAGCTGCCTTCTGTCACCACCGTGTGGCATAACTGTCTTCAGACATCTCTTGATCTCTTTAACTACTTCCCGAAAATTGTACTACGCCTCGCCGGTGGCGGATTTAAAGGCGAGGAGAGGAGCTTATGTGATTGGTGAAAACAGGTCTCGGCTGTGTTAAACCCACTCCACGCCCTCTCTCCTCCCTTCCTACGACTTACGCCGCTGGGAGGAGCTGAGTTAGGGAGGGGGGATACTTACGCCGGGCTGCGCCGCTCACCAAAATACCAAATTGTGCGTGGGAACGCCTTGTCGGCGCAGCGGACCTGACTTACGCTGCGCCTGCGGCACGTCTCCAGCGAGGCACGAAAATAGAGCCCAAAGAGTACATAAGAGGCTGTTTTCTTTTCTTTTTTTCTTTTCTTTTTCTTTTTCTTTTTTAGGGGGGCATTTTTAAAGTCACCTTTTTGACACTTATTTTGTTCATTAAATGTGCATATTTTACCCCCATTGTGAGGGTAATGAGAAGACTATATATTTTTTAGTCTGGAGACCTTTTCATATGGATTTCTTGATCCCAGAAATGTTGACTTTGACACTAATATTAATATTATAGCTCTCACAGAAGCGAAAATATGGGGTCTGGTGCAATAGTGGTGTATTGTCGGTGGTCATTTTTTTAAATGTCTATAAAATAAATGAAGGGTGATCTAAGTTGTCTCTTTGGATAAAATGTTTCCTATGGCCCTAAGGTACTTCCATGCCAAAGGAAAAGTAAATCTCAGTCTAGGGGGAGGGGTGGGGGGTAAGTTACCCTGTTAAAACGTACATTTTATAATGAAATTTGCATATTTTCCCCCCCGCTGTCATGGTAATTAATGATGCATTGGGTTTTTTACATTGAAACCTATTCAATTGAATTCCTAGACCCCAAAAATGTGCACTTTGACACCAATATAATGATTATAGCTCTAACAGAAGCAAAGATATGGGGTCTGGTGTATTAGCGGTTTATTGTCGGCGGCCATTTTTAAAATGGCTATAAAATAAATGAAGGGTGATCTAAGTTGTCTCTTTGGATAAAATGTTTCCTATGGCCCTAAGGTTCTTCCATGCCAAAGGAAAAGTAAATCTCAGTCTAGGGGGAGGGGTGGGGGGTAAGTTACCCTGTTAAAACGTACATTTTATAATGAAATTTGCATATTTTATCCCCCGTTGTCATGGTAGTAAATGATGCATTGGGTTTTTTGCATTGAAACCTATTTAATTGAATTCCTAGACCCCAAAAATGTGCACTTTGACACCAATATTATGATTATAGCTCTAACAGAAGCAAAGATATGGGGTCTGAGGCCTGTACTACGAAGCTGGATTAACACATCCAGGATAACTCTGCGACAACTCGCTAAACTTCACCGGATCTCCGCGATCCCGATCAGCTGTACTACGAAGCCGGTTATCAACTCGATAACTGAATCCTGAAACCTGCCGGTGAGGCATTGGTGACGTATGCCGATACGCCGCCGGTCTACCAAAATACCTCTAGACCAGCTGCGTTTCGCTTGCGCTGAAAGCTGACCAGGTTTGAATTGGCGAGCTTTCAGCGCACTTTACACGCCACTAGCGAGCACGAAAATATCACTGCGCCCGCTGATTCTGTCGACGCCTCCCCCTGCCACGCCACCACGCCCAGCTTGGCGGATCTCGGTTCGCCTCCGTGTGCTTCAGTCCACGAAAATACCAAACTGGCTGTACGCCGGGCTCCGCCAGACGAAAATACAACTGCGCGGGGTCCGCCACCCTCCGTCGCCTCACCGGCGTACACGAAAATAGAGCCCTATGTGTCTCTGTCTGATTGCATTTGTATCTGTCTGTATGACTGCTGAGTGTTACACCTCTCGTAGCCAGTTGCTGCCACAAAACATGAATTCTATACCAGGGTCTGTGACAGCTGGATGAAATCAGAGGTGACAGAAAATCTAAGACACTTTGAGGTTCAGTTTGAGGTTTGTATTACTTTCCTATTTAATACAGAAGATACTCAAGAGATACTCAAGAGAAGTTTTATAAGTGGTGGAGAAAGTTTACAGGAGAGTCCTGAGTGATCAGTGTGCGATGCAGCACAGCCTTCGTCTGTGGGGCGCTGCACCTAAAAGCGCACAGATTACGAACACTTTACGCCCGGCTTTTTGCAAAGCTGGGAAATGTAGTCTTTGGAAAGACTGATGCCAATCGATTCAGTAGCTTCTCCCCTTTCAAATGACTACAGACATGGTTGACTTGTCTTTTTGGATAAAATGTTTCCTATGGTCCTAAGGTACTTCCATACCAAGGGAAAAGTAAATCTACATTTAGGGGAAGGGGTGGGGGGGGGGTAAGTTACCCTGTTAAAACGTAAATTTTTTCATGAAATTAGCATATGTTACCTCCCACTGTCATGGTAATTAATGAAGCATTGGGTTTTTTACATTGAAACCTATTCAATTGAATTCCTAGACCCCAAAAATGTGCACTTTGACACCAATCTTATGATTATAGCTCCAACAGAAGAAAAGATATGGGGTCTGGTGTATTAGCGGTTTATTGTCGGTGGCCATTTTTAAAATGGCTATTAAAAAAATTGAAGGGTGATCTAACTTGTCTCTTTGGATAAAATGTTTCCTATGGCCCTAAGGTACTTCCATGCCAAAGGAAAAGTAAATCTCAGTTTAGGGGGAGGGGTGGGGGGGTAAGTTACCCTGTCAAAACGTACATTTTTTCATGAAATTTGCATATTTTACCCCCCGTTGTCATGGTAATTAATGATGCATTGGGTTTTTTGCATTGAAACCTATTTAATTGAATTCCTAGACCCCAAAAATGTGCACTTTGACACCAATATTATGATTATAGCTCCAACAGAAGCAAAAATATGGGGTCTGAGGCCTGGGGCCTGTTTTTTTTTTTTTTTTTGTTTATTTAGCACAGATTAAAAACAGTGCAAGGAGGGAACGAAGCCGATGGGCTTATACAGAGTTCCACTCCCGTCAGGTCAGAGAAAACATAAGGTGCGGACAACTAAGTACACAGACTGTTCTACGAAGCAGGATTACTGCTTAGCGAGGTAACTTTGAGGATAAGTTCGGGGTTTCCTGTTCTACGACGCGGGTTCACCTCTTAGCGAGGCGAGTCTCCATAGCAACATACGCTGAACGGCTAAACTGCTCCGGGGCAGGTTAAGTTCCAGATTGAACTCACCGAGTATAAAAACCCCGCCCACTGACCAATGAGCTCTCTCGAAAAACGGCTTGTCCATTCTCGGAGGATCCTGTAGACCTCGGTGCTCGCATTGTCCGAGGAGGAGCACTCCGGCTCGCGAGAGTTTTCAGGGAGAGTTTTCTCCGGATGACCACCTTTATGAAAGGCTTATATGGCCGACATATCACACCAAAAATGTAAACATGATAGGAATTAACAAATGAATGACTTCATCTTGGGAATGAATGGGCATGGGCTGCGCGATCACAGACAACATCTTGGTACTATTTAGTAGCAGCGCACGCCCCTTATAATAACCCCGTAAATACTGTTGTTCAGGACTGCTTACTTGTGCTTCCTACCCACTGTAACAACCGTTGTTCTAGCCCACATGCAACATTTTTTTTCTCATTCATGAAACGCTTAAATCAGGGACATTTTCGGGGACAGCTTCAGCCGGGGACAGATCATCCAATTCGGGGACTGTCACCTTAGTTAAAAGCGCATGTTGAACAGTGCTATTTCAGGGTGATAATGACATCAAAGATTACTTTTCTGCCAGCATTCCCTCCGTGCTTTTGTAGCGGCGACGGTGTTGCTTTTGAGGTTTATGATAGCTTTCAATTCTTCATACTTTCTCATGATCGTCTCCTGCTTCTCGTTTGTAAAGTCCGCGGTCCTTCACTCTCCAGCCTGCTCTGACGCTCCAGACTGATCTATGTTCGCGATTGGTCAGATGCGGTGGGCTCCGCCTTATATGTGTGCACGCGCTCATAGCAGAGCTGGATCCACTTATGAGGTTGATAACCAGCGTCGTAAAACCGTGTAGCGAGACCGCTGGCTACCGCGCTAAGTTGAGCGAGGTAGCTCCAAGCCTACCTCGCTAAGTTGAACCTGCTTCGTAGAACAGGCCCCTGTACTACGAAGCTGGATTAACACATCCAGGATAACTCTGCGACAACTCGCTAAACTTCACCGGATCTCCGCGATCCCGATCAGCTGTACTACGAAGCCGGTTATCAACTCGATAACTGAATCCAGGTGTGGCCACTTCAGATCTGTGCGCGCACACGTAAAGGGGGTGGGGTCAGTGCCACCGGACCAATCTCCACAATGGAGAAGGCTGCACGTCATTTTTCACAGCTGAGGAACAGAGCATTATTTTACGAGGAGTACCGCAACATTATAAGTGAGGAGCAGGACAGCTGCAGCCGCTAAAAGCAGGAGGGACTGCTGGCAAAAAAAATCACCGGTTGTGTAAATTACATTTGTGCGTTCATAAATTTATGGCCCCCTAATATGTTGTCATGCAGCGTGTGTGATCACCTCCATCATAGACCTCATTATTTCAGACACAACAGCAGTGGGGAAAAGAGTACGTGGGAGCAAATAAAAATAAATCTAAAAACATCCTTTTAAAGTAGTTTGTAGGTTTATTGGAAGATTTTATTTGTATATTTCAACACGTTAACAGTGATTTCCTCACACTGCCTTTTTTTCTTTTTTTCTCCATCATCTGATAGTCACATGTCATCTGCAGACACATTTGGGGTTAAGAGTTTTCTAATCTGCTTCAATAAATTCTGAATGATGACTAATATGCCGCATGAAATTGGAACCTGGAGCTTGGCAAATATTTGTGCATTGCTTAGACTTCATGCTACCTGAATATTGAGGCTGTCCAAGGAAAACCTGTAACGTTCATATAGAACATCATCAGGTAAATCAAAGGGGTTTGAACGATCATGTATATAACGCTCTCGGCGAAGCGCTCCTCTCACTATCCGTGCAACGATGTCCCCGGGATCCGGCAAGATTGGGCAAGCCATTTTCCAAGAGATCCGATTGGTCAGTGGGCGGATTTTTATACCTGCTGAGATCTTATGCTGAAACATAACCTGCTACGGAGCAGGTTTGCCGTTCCGCATAAGTTACCGGGGCAACGGACCCGGATAAAAAGAGATCCACCTTCGTAGTACAGAAAACCCAGAAGTTATCCAGAAGTTATCTCGCTAAGACCAAATCCAGCTTCGTAGTACAGGCCTCTGGTGTATTGGCGGTTTATTGTCAGCGGCCATTTTTAAAATGGCGATAAAAAAAAATTGAAGGGTGATCTAACTTGTCTCTTTGGATAAAATGTTTCCTATGACCCTAAGGTACTTCCATACCAAAGGGGATATTTGTTGCATGACTTGAAGTTTACAGCTTATTTTTTGGGCTTAGGGACTCCACTATATGAGCACAGACGGATTTGGTGTGTGTAATGTTGGACCCACTGGTAAGAAAAACACCCTTTTCCACCAATTAAGACACTCACATAAAGTTGCATATATTCAAACCTCACGTGACAAAGGTGGGTTGTGCGCACAGATCACAACATTAACTCCAAAAATGGCATTAAAATCGGAACCATCTGTGCGTAAATGACGCATTGCGCTCCCTGGCCTGGCTCTTTCTTTCATAGATGTTGGCAAATAAAATAAATTTGGCTCACAAGACTGAATATTATAATATTCGTATGTCGGCTTAAAGTAGATAACGCATCTGATCACGCAAACAAATCATCTGTTCAGCCGCTTCAGCTGCAGCAACACAGGAAGAGGACACGGAGACGTGTCCAGGTCGAGCTGTGCGAGGAAAATAAGAGGAAGAGGAAGAAAGAAAAGGAGGGAGACGAATTACATATCTTGTTCACTTCATCATGTGTGTCTATTTACTAGATATTTAATTTAATTTAATGCGATTTCAGCTGTGTTGATTTGGTCAGGTTGTGTGTCCAATCGCGTGCCAAACGCGCTCATCAGATGAGATATAGATCAGAATATATCGATATAGATCTAAATGTATGTGCTGACTCAGATTATTAGTTGTTGATGATTATTTATTGCACTGAAATGTGCCTGACACTGTGGAAACCTGACGGTGAGGCATCAGTGACGGTCTACCAAAATACCTCTAGACCAGCTGCGCTCCGCCATGCGCTGAAAGCTGACCAGGTTTGAATCGGCGAGCTTTCAGCGCACTTTACACGCCGGTGGCGAGCACGAAAATGTCACTGCGCCCGCTGATTCTGTCGACACCTCCCCCTGCCACGCCACCACGCCCAGCTTGGCGGATCTCAGTTCGCCTCCGTGCGCCTCAGTCCACAAAAATACCAAACTGGCTGTACGCCGGGCAGCGCCAGATGAAAATACAACTGTGCGGGGCTCACCGCCCTCCGCCGCCTCACGGGCGAACTCGAAAATAGAGCCCTTAGTCTTGCCAGGAATAAATGTTTAGGATTTTTGGTCAGTAATGTGGACAGCTTTAAAAATTTTGCTTGAGCTGTATGCTATATAAGGATTGTCCATTCCTGTGTGTAGTACTACATAACATTCCTTCAGTAATTCAATAATTAATGATTCAATGGTTTGCATCTTGTTTTTGGGCAGCAGGCACCCTGAATGATTGAGTGCAATAAATTAGGTGAATATTTTATCCAATTTATAAGCTTTGCACCTCTGTTCAAAAGCAGGGCTGGCTGCTAGTGATGTGCATGGCAGTTCTTTTTGATGTACTGACTCACTATAATCAGTTCACTAAAATTATTTGTTTAAAAGATTCATTCACTGAATCACCAAATCGTTCAGTGCTTGGTGGGAGGATCCTGTGACTCTGACTTCCTGAACTGCTACACAGCTGAATGGTTCAGGTTTCAGTTCAGTTCACTGCTTCTGGGACCGGCAGATGAGAGTGTTGTGGCTATGTTGCTTTTACAAATACGTTTGTAAAAATGAACTGGTTTATAAATCATGATCTTTTAAAGGGGCCATGGCATGAAAAACTGACTTTGTTAACTGGAGGGGGGTGCATATCAGGGATAGAAAACCGCTACAATCCCCCCAAGTTCGAAAAAATTCCATCCAGTCGTTTTTTAGTTATCTCCGTATTTAGAAACTGTGTGCTCAGAGCCGGCTGTTCTGAAAACTCCACTGACATGACGTCATGTCAGTGCTGGCGGGTTGATGGTACTGCCCATGGAGCCGCCCATTGCCCCGCCCCCAAAAATTATCAAAACAGCGCCATTAATCCCGGCCGCTCGCTCGCATTGCTGCGGTTAGAACCATGGTGAAAGTACGATCCGAAAAAGAGGCAGCGTTTGCTCTGTGGTTGGCTGCACAAGACGAGCACAAAACTCTTTTGAAAACTCCCTCGTCGGAGGATTTGAGGACTCAATGGGTGGATTTTATTTATAATGGGAATGTACCCACGGCACTTCCAACATATCTGTACGTATGTGCGCACCATTTAACTTCGGACTGTTTTATCAACATGGGACAGTTCAACGCTGGATTTGCTAGATGTCTGAAGATAAAGAATGGATCTGTACCAGCTATCCGTGATCCTACTACAAACGTGGCATCTGTAAGTATGAACGTTTTATTTTGACTAACTGTTTAGCCTAAATTCCCCCCGGTGCCTCAGCACGGCCACCACGCTTTGATAAACACACTGGGTCCGTGCCGGTTTACCGGAGCCTCCCGTATTTTAGCTGCTCACTTCTTCCCCGACAACTCCGCTGGAGGGGGACAAAATCCCCCTCCGGAGCAGTATGTAGCTTTAGCATTTACCTGTGCGGTGACGCGCCTCTTTAGGCTCAAATACGGGACGTCCTGGCTAATGCTGGACGGTCGGCCATCCTATTAATTAGCAAAAGGCTTCAGAGAGGTTTTAGAGCATCGAAATCTTACATTGTAGCAGAGCTCTGGTTGTAATTTTTTCTACATTCATATCTTCCTCCTTAAGCGTGACCCTCCTGGCGGCTTTGAATAATACATAGGATGTGTCAACTAGGTCGCTTCAAGTCGCGTTTGGTCTGAACGCGGCTAAGAGTTTCTTCCCGAGCCTCTCCCTCTAGGACAGACTCTGGCTCAAACTGGTAGGATGTATGAGCGATCTTTTTGCAGCCATGACCGAGCCAGTGTAAACATTAGCACATGGCTATCGGAGCACAGCCACAGCCCCTTCCAGAGAGATGGGTGTAAAGTGGATGTGGCTTAGGTGCAGCTCATTTCATTAAAGAGACATGGCCCAAAACGGAGGATTTTGAGCGGAGCAGTTTTTAGCTGATAAAAAGAGCACTAAGATAATTGATCCAAATCGAATTTTGACCGAAGGACATCACAGACATGCTTATAACACACCAGGGGACTATTTTAAGTTGTGTGAAATTGGCATGCCATGGGACCTTTAAGTGTACTGTTCTATGGTTTGCTGTTTATCTGGTCTACTCGATAAACTAGCCTCAGTGAGTGTTTTGTTCACTGAACGTATACTCCACAGGACATTCAGTGAAGGATTCACACTGACCATGCACCGTTCCCTCACTACTTTGTTATAGTGTTTCTTCCATTCATATGTGTTGCCATAATCTTAAATGTGTAATAAGCTGTCATTCATATTTTTATGCAGCAATTCTCATACTTTAATTCTTGGCTATTCACAATTTTGACAGTTGAAGGATATTTGATCTACCACTATTTTTTAAGCCATTAATCACTCTATTATTTCATTCTATTGCTACTTGTTTTATACAGTAGGTCTACTTGTTACATGACATTTTGAGCTTGTTTATCTAGAAACTTAATCTGTTAAAACAAGGGGAGGTGTGTGCTTATGTTTTTATGGCTTACTCCTGTTTCAGTTTCTCCTGCAGATCAGTTCACTGAACAGTTAGACCACAGTACATTCAGTGAAGGATTCACACTGAACATGAACCGTTCCCTCACAAATCACCACAATAATAAGATCAGACAGTCATGCAGTTTCTCAGACTGTGGGTCTTATACACTACTTGTTACATGCTGTGTTACTGTACGCAAGTTGTTGTGGTGGCAATTTAGCAGAGTTAAAAAAAAGGTTTGTTATCTCAGATGTACACTTGTACACAACACACTTCTATCTCCCTCTGTTGCTCCTGCCAAGAGCTTGCTACAGCTGGTGAGTCTCACTATATTTTCATTACTGCAATTAAAACAACAGTAAACAACAGTCGCCATGAAAGTGTATCCCTCAGATGAAAATGATCCCAGGAAGTGAAGTTCACTGTGTGATTCCTTCTTTGGCAGCTGTGCTGCTGACAGCTCAATTGAACTGAAAAACAAACAAATCACTTGAGGAAGTGATTGGGTTAAGTAGGTTCACTTAAAAGATTTGTTCCTTTGAACAAATCATTCATGAACAACACAACACTACTGGCCGTACATACATACAATACACACTTGACCACTAGTTTTACACATAAGAAAAATGTAGCTTGCGACCAAGTGGGCTGATGCTATAACTTGTATGTGTTTAAAAATGTATTATTATTAAGTGTTATCAAAAAAATACTGTAATGTAGATAAAATACCATGCTGTTTACCTGTGATATCGAGTTGGAGCGCAGCGTTCCTGTTGTCAGCCATTATTGTGCATGTGCGTTTGGCAGAATTTGGGCTCGGTTCAGTCTCCCTACCACCTGCCTGTGGCCCCTGTGACTTAATTTGAATGCTTTTCTCCTCATACCTAAAGACTCAAGTTTGTATGGGTAGAATTCCGATTTGTATTTGTTCCTGCTTGAAGCTGTACCTTTTAGATAACCCTCCCTTAAAAACACTCATAATTTGCAGACTCATATATACTAAAACACATTTTGGAGGTACAAAGCATTTATTCATGCCTAAAGTTTTCAGTTATGGATACAGAGAGTCAAAGTTAGGCATACAGACTTATGACAGCAATGGTAGTCACTAGGACCCACAAATCTATAATACCACAACAAGGTGGTGGCTCAAAGAGGAGTAACTGTCATTATAAAATTGACAAAAGCAGATGGAATAAACATTTTGCAGCATTTATTCATGCAAATTTCACAAAACCCACCTGTTCTATTTTTTTTAATGTAAACTGCATGTGTCTGGATATGCGCTAACTCTAACCCACAATCAGATGGTTGTATGTGTTGATAAGATTACAGGAAAAGGCTGGAAGATTGGACAGCACAGATTCAAATCAAATGTTGACACAACACACTGTTCATAAAGAGTAGGTATGGACTCTGCTGTTTGCTGAGTAAAGAAGTTACTTGTCATCAGCAGTTTATCGGTAAACCATCAAATAATGAAGGACAAATATGCATTGAGTGAAGTTTCTCTTTAGGTACAAAACACTTTACCAAAACTTGACTGCACTGAAATCAGACCTGAAAATAGCATGGTTATTGGTTGTGAGTCCATCATCAGTTTTTAAAAAAAGTGGCTTGTTTAATCTGAATGAGTCAAGCTGAAATGTATGTGTAATCAATGACAAATAGTATGTTTCTATCAGGTCTTTATAAAGCTTTAGCTGTTTGTGCTGTTATCAAGAGCATGTCAGGTATCAGGGTAAACAAAGATGCCCTCAAACAGCATGATACCTTGCAGTGCATCACCAGGACTTGGACTTGCTCAATGATTGATTTGGATCATTGAAGCTTTAGAACAAAAAAGACTTTTGAGTATTTTAAAGATTTTGGACATCTTCAGACCATACATTACAGGATTTAGCAGAGGCTGACATATAATAAGGTATAAGCATAAAAATATGGGCAGCAGAGTTGGTACATTACTCATATCCAACCTGCTCTGAACAACCACAAAACTAACCCCCAAAGAAGAGTTTATCAGAGAGGCCAGGTGAGGTGTACAGGTACTGACAGCTTTCTGTCTTGTTTGAAAGGAACCAGAAAAACAGACTTTAAGGATCCTTATGTATGTATACAGAATAAAGATCAAAGGAACAACAACTGTGAAAACTGTCAAGAAGAGTCCATAAATATTGCTTACTATGGTGTCAGAGCAGGCTAGTTTGACAATAGAGTAATTATTACAGTAAACATGGTAAATAATGTTCCCACACAGCTGCAAAGAAGAACTCAAGAACACTAGACTACCTTCCAGAAGAAAAGAGGTCAACCAAGAAACTGCAATAAACACAGAAACCTTTTTAAATGTCATTAGAGAGTCATACTGCAGAGGATAACATATAGCAAGATATCTGTCATAGGAAATAACTGCTAAAGTGAAAAATTCTAGGCATACATATGAACAAATAACAAAGTTCTGCAGAAAACACAAAGGAACAGAAACAGAGTGACTGTCAGAGAGAATCTGAACCAGGAGGAGAGGAAAAAACCCTGTACTACCAAACAGCTGATTAACAAACAGACTGCATGGAAATATATACATAGGTTCATGTAAGCTTCTGTTCATACAGATAACCACAATGATCAGCAGGTTAGCACAGATTATCAAAGTGTAGATTAAGATTATAACCATGAAAAATAAGTGTTTAAAATACCTGATTTCAGAAAATCCACCAAGTCTGAAATAAGAAAACTGTGTAGAATTGATCATGATTAATCAAAAACCATCAGCTCATGAACCAGGAGCAGAGGACCTGCAGCAGGATCAGGGTGTATAAAGAGGTCAGAGTAAATAAAGTTATGGAGCTCACTCACTTTGACATCATGAGCTCTGACCTGAAATTTGAACCCTAACCTCTGACTGAAGACTCTCCCCGTGCTTCTCCATGTTCTCCTCCCTATGGTTTCATGAGTAGAGCAGAACAGCATGAACTAGTGCAGATGCCTTTACTGATCTGCAGGTGTGGTTGTGATTAAATACCCTCGGAGCCGTCACAGGACTGATCACAGCGGTTATTCAAAGTCATGACATCAGCTCAAAAAAAAAAGAAAACTGTCTGTAGTGATTTTTAGGGAGCTAAAAAGTGAGTAGGCAGACATATGGTAATGGAGTAAAGATTAATTCTGACTTATGAAGATACCGGGGGCCTCATTTATAAACACTGGGTATGCACAAAAGTAAGCATACAGGATTTTTAAAATATCAAATTTGACAGGATAATGTGCGCACCTCCATGGCAGCCTTGATCCTGCCGTACACACAAAATCTGGAGAAATGGGAAAGTGCGACACCACGAGTAGAAGGATGAAGTGAAAGAAAGCTATGTCAAATTGATATTTGTGACAAATACTTGAATCTTACACATTTTTCACAGTACATCATATATGAAGGTTATATTTGCAAAAATGAAGAAAGAGGAAAAATGTATATTGATACTCAAGGGAATGAGTAAGCGAACGCACGAAAGCATGCATCCACACACCTACATACATGTATTATTGAATTAATAATGTTCCATCATTGTGAAACAAACCTTACCTGTTTTTATGAAATCCATTCACATAATAAAACGGACAGGAACTGTGTTCCTTAAATATGCCATACAGATACAGGTCTTGTATTTAAAAATGATCATTGCACAAAACTACCTAAAGTCAAAACAAAAACACACGGGGAGGCGGCGTTCAGTTCTTATGGTCCCCGGTTGTGAAACATCCTGCCGGAGAGCCTCAGGGCTGCAGAGACTGTTGATATTTTTAAGAAGATGCTCAAGACTCACTTTTTTAACCAGGCTTTTTACTAATTGCCATTTTAGATTTCTCTTATTGCAAATGTTAATTTTAATCAAAGTTCTTAATGTTTATTTTATGTCATTCTATTCATTATCTCTGTTCCTAGCCTTTTTGTTTTTAAATTTCCCGTCACAGGTTTTTACTTCTTTTACCCCTTTTATTTATTTGTTCATTTAACATTATTATTTTATTATTTTAGTCCATCAGGTTTTACTCTTTTTACCATTTTGATCTCTATTTTTATCTCCTGTGTTTCCTAAAGGTAGCTTTTTCCTCATGTAATGTCTCAGTGTCAGGCCATGTCTCTTTACCTGATATCGTAAATTCTCACACTGTGTGCTGTTGTATGTTTGTGTGGGTGAGTGAGGGTGGGTGTGTGTCTTTGTGTGTGTGTGGGTCCATGGGTGTGTGTGTGGGTGGAAGGGTTGGGTTTTTGTCTTCATTGTTGTTTTTAGCCTCTGTGAGGCACTCTGAATTGCATTTCCTTATGTACGAAAAGTGCCATATAAATAAAGCTGAATTGAATTGATTTGAATAAGAAAGTCTAAGTTAGAAATAAGTATTGAGCTACGATGTCCAGATATAAAGGTGTTCTTTCTTTATACATATATATCTACAACTAGGATTAAAAAACACTCATAAAGCTGTCTGAGAAGGTTTTACCCAAAATAAGATTGAAATAAAAACAGATTTTTTTCCGGACTAAAACAACACAAGGCACAGAAAGGAAATTTGACAAATATCAACAATAACGTCCTATATCTAACCAACAATACACAAAACCTTTATGTCTATATTTTAGTCTGAGGTGTGTGTTGGTCTGAGGGGAGGTCATTATGGTCCCTCGAAGGACCTGTGGTACCAAAGCTCAGCTCTACAGGCCGATTGGTTGGACAGTAATGAGCCTCAGAGGGAATTGGTCGAAACTCTGGCTGATGTGAAGACAAACATGTTTACAGGCTGAGATGACCTTTGACCTTAATTCCCATGTGAATTCCAGGATGAAGTTCATGCTGAAAAAAACTCCTTAAACTTGTAATCACAAAGAGAAAACTTCTAAAGGAGGGACTGAAACAGCACAGAGTTGGTGAGCAGCTGATGTATTACTAAAACTGTCTGAGACAGGAGATTATTTAACTACAGAAAACTGAGCTATGGCCTAACTGATCCATTTTGATTGAACCTTGAAAGAGTCTGAAAATGTACAAACCAAGAATAAATGATTACAGAACAAACCTTTAGGGGTTTGGAGACCTTATAAAAGAACCTTTCGCAGTTGTCCAGTTGGAGTCATCCACTTCCTGTGGTCATCTTAAAAAGTAACTTATTTTTAAAGTTATAGTGCATAACTTCTGTCGCCCCCTAGAGGATTTCCACATTATTACAATGATATGGCCGGCACCTCAATATGGCCTATGCACATCACACACAGTAACACTCACCAGACACAGCATACTGTTTGTCACAGTACACAAACTAACACTGGCTACAAATGTGTACTGCTCATCACATTACACAGAGAAACACTCACGACACACCTCATGCTGCTGGTCACGGACCACGTACACAGACTATATCTGTCTACACAGTGTGCAGGCTACTAAAATTACTTATCACAGCACACAGACTCCCCACAGTAAGTTACACACAGCAACACAGGCTACACACCTTGTAACTTACTGCTCATTAGGATAGTGTTACAAAATGTGGCAAACACCAGGCTGCTAACAATACATTACATTCATAGCACCTTTCTCAAAAAATAATTAAGTACTCGGTCAAGTACATGTAACAGCAACACATCCTGCTCGTAATGAACAGAGTCACTTAGTTATCCAGCAGTATCAAGGCAACATCAGTGTTGGACCTCAGTCCAATCTCCTCCTTCAGGGCTCTCCATCGAGACAAAGGGATGCAAATGTAAATCTGTATTAGTCTTCTCCATTTGTCACTCTCTTTCTTGGTCAACAGACCTTCTTCAGAACGTGGAAGGCTTTTTCTTTTTACTAGAATCCACTTCTGAACCTCTTGGTTGCTTCTTCAGGTTCTCCGCCATGTTGCGTCTAGCAGTGTTCTCCTCCCCCCTCCCTTCTGGTTGTCAGGTAAAACCAACTAGGACGGGTCATTTGCTGTGCGCCAGCGCGGGAATGTTGCCCCTTGACACCAAATACAAAAAGAACAAATACTGAAAAATACTGTGAATTGTTAGAGGAGCCAAACAGCTAAATCAGCGTTGTATCATCTCCTATTGAAGTGGCTTGGGTGAAACAGATATTTATAGACACCTGGAAGTTGTTTATAAACATCGCACTATGGCTTGAAGGTTCCTTATTTACTGTATTAAAAAGTTCTCCCAAGCGCAAACCCAGAAAACATATAAAACAGATCTGAGAGCAGCCTTGCAAGGGTGTGAGAAACAAAGAAAGATAATAGTGATACACATTTGTGTTAACCTTGTTATCAATAAAATAGGCTCTTGGGACTTTTTTTAAAGTGCTGTTATTTAGTACAGTCCGGTTTGTGACCTTAATTTTGGGAAAAACAAACTACAGGCTGAACAGCAGCAACTCCATAGGGAAGCAAACATGCAACAGAAACATATCCATACCTGCCAAGCCCAAACCAAAACATAGAATAAACAAAAATCAACTTAAAACATTCTGTACCTGTTTCTGAAACACAATCTATACACAATGCTTACAAGCCCCATGCCAACAAAACCAACACACCCATCAAGACCAACACGCAACCATTCCAACGCATCAAAACCAATAACAACACAACCAATAAAAACTAACACAAAACGGCAAAACACCTAACAGAACCAGCACACAACCACTTCACACCCAATAATACTGACCCACAACCACTATACACCCAGCAAAAGTAACACAAAACCGCTACACACACATAAAACCAACACATAACCACTAAACACCCAACAAAACCAACACTTGACCGCTACACATCCAACAAAACTGACACACTAGCTTTACACACCCCACAAACCCCCCCACAACTACACGACAAACCGAACCAACACACAATCACTACACGCTCAACAAAACAGACACTTCACATTTACACATCCAACAAACCAGTCACAGAACCTCTACACACCAAAAAAAAACTAACATACAACAGCTACAAATCCCAACGAAAACTGACACATAACCACTACACACAAATAAAAACTATCACACAACAACTACACACCCCACAAAACCAACAAACTACCAAACTGACACACTCAGGGAAACAAACACACAACCCCTACACACACGTCAAATCCAACAATATCCCTACACACTCAACAAAATCGAAACCTAACCACTCCCAAAAAACACACTTCCTCTACACACCCAACAAAACCATCACACAACCACTACACACCCAACAAAATCAACACACAACCACTGAACACCACACAAAACTAATACACAACCATTAAACAGCCAAGAAAACAAACACACTACCTCTACACACTCAACAAAATTGACACAACCACTCTACACACCCAACAAAACCAACAAACAACCCCTGAACACCACACAAAACTGATACACAACCATTACACAGCCAACAAAACTGACACACAACTACTACCTACATTAAAACCAACACTCAACAGTTACACACCCATCAAAACTGGCACACAACCACTGCACACACATCAAAAACAATACACAACCACTAAGAAAAGAGGGCCAAAAAGGAGGGCGACTGGAACCCAATTGGTCTGGGCCATACATCATAGCCTCTATCACAGAAAAGGATGTGTCAATGCTGTCAAGCACAGCAGGACCTCAGCTGAAACAAAACACAAATGTTTCACAGCTGAAGCCTCTCATCAGGCCTAAGTTGAGAGGTATTATAGCTAATTGTTATTACAAAGACACATTGTATTTGGACTTGGTCTGCGGTACTTGCATAACACTGGATTCTCCTTTTAGTCCGGGAGCCAAAGGGTGATTTTTGGCTGAACGTGGTTTCATCAGTTAAAGTTTTTTTCTCAACTGATTCTTGCTGCTGGGGGTCCCCTCTTAAGGATTCAAGAGGGTGCCCAGTGAAATCCATGAAGCATTTTTTGTTATTAATATCTATAAAATGTTTTAATGTGAGATCAGAAAACTAAATTTTACACATCCATGTTCATTGATAAACACTAGAAATCAAATTTGATGCACTAAATCAATATTTTTTGCATAAAATGCCATAAAACCCTATTTTGTGTATTTTTTTGTTTTTGTTTTGGGAATTTAAGGGTTAATGACTAAAAGATGGTTGGCCTCAAAGGGTTGATATGCATTCATCCAAAAGGAAACATGACCAGTTCCACTATTAGACTTTGTAGAAAGCAGATCTAATGCATTTGATTTGATTTCTGTGCATGTACAATATCACAGTTTATTGATTATGTTGTTCTGGGCAGGAAGGGGTTAATATTTAAAAAATGCATACATATTAAATCTAATGCACTGTACACATCCATTTACATGGATACAAACTGTAGAAAGCAAATTTTATGCATTTGGATCAGGTATTTTGCATGAAATACCATAGAAGTCTATTTTGGGTGAATTTTTTGTGTTTTGGGCATTAAGAGGTTAATAACAAAAAATGCTCAAGGGATTTCACTGGGCACCCTCTTGAATCCTTAAGAGGGGACCCCCAGCAGCAAGAATCAGTTGAGAAAAAAACTTTAACTGACGAAACCACGTTCACCCCCATGGCTCCCGGACTATTTTCAGAGTTAGCTGGGCAGATAACTGTAATAATCGTTCACTTGCGGATAAAAGCACCAAAATTGGCACACATACTCCTTAGAAGTTGCTCTTTTGATATTTCCGTCTGGCCAAATGAAAATTCAAGATGGCGGCCATTTTTCAAGATGGCCACCATTGAAAATACAGTAATATTGCATTTTGCAATAAAATCCCATAGACTTGTCCTATTTGGATGAACTTGGTGTCAAATCATACATTTTCCACTATGCAGAACCCAAATTTGGACCCATGGACTTACTTACTGGCTTCCTTGTACCATATTTCAGTCCTGGAATCCTAATATTCTGATCCTAATTAGGTCTACATCATGTGAGACTCGAGTAAAATGGTTGGTAGCCTATATCTTAGTGTTGTTAGAGGTCTAGTGTGTGTGTGTGTGTGTGTGTGTGTGTGTGTGTGTGTGGGGGGGGGGGGGGGGTGCAAGGAGGGCAAGGGCGTGGGCAAGGGTGCGTCCTCACTGCACATATCAGTCCCAGAATCCTAATATTCTGATAAATTAGAATTTCACCTAAAATGCATGGTAGCACCATGGGATCACTCTTTGTCTGGTCTCTATCCTTCGAGCTGTTTGGCGTGGGTGACCCTGCCAGGAGTACAATACTCCAGCCGGCATAGCTCTAGGGGTCATGGAGACACACAAAGTGCCCCACCACGGTAAGGTGGGGCACTTTGTGGATCACCGAGGCAGGTTTTTTTTTTTTTTTTTACATGTAGGCTGTTTGGATGAGTAGGCTTTTACTACAGCATTTCTAAACCTCACACCTGCAGCTGCACAGTGCTGTGCAGGTCAGACCAAAGCAGTAACATTTGCATCGACCGCAGCATTTCAACTTGCATCCACACTTGGCCAGCTGCTGGCAACTCTCTGCAAAGGGTGGGAGCTCTGTCCAAACAATCTGCCATAGATCTCCTTTCTTGTTCCAGCCCCAGTTGGCAGGACTATGTGTTTCTGGTTGACATACTATTGACTGACTCCAGATGCAGCCCACTTGGTAGGATGCACGCATGACTTATTGCTTAAGTGCTGATCGAGTTGGAGGAGCTTCGTACGGCCTCTGCTTCCGAGCAAACATGTCCAACCTTGCATCGTCGACACCTTCAGCTGTGCAGGATCTGTCGTACAACATGACCATGTCTTGAAGACTTAAAGCAGGCAACTGGACTGTGTAGAGTTGAGAAGACGTTTCGCCTCTTATCCAAGAAGCTTCTTCAGTTCTAAAATTGCTAGTGTGAGGAGCAGATATTTATCTTGCTGGAGAAGGGGGAAGATAACGACTGGGTGGAGTTAAAGAGAATGGGTCATAGAAACCCATTTCTGGGTGTGTGTCCCCCCAAGTCGTTAACCTGAAAGGGTCGTTAGCGACTCCTGTCATGTGACCACATGACTCATGCCACCTGGGTCATGTGGTTCCAGGTGTGAATGTTTGTGGAGCTTCCTGGGGAGAGAGCTGAGAACAGCATTGTAAGTGCCAGAGAGATTGTGCCTGAGTCCACCCCCTCTGTTCAGAGAAGGTTTCTCCAGCCTGGTAAAGATGGCTTCTTTAACTCCTCTTTCAAACCATCTGTCTTCTCGAGCCAACACCTGTACATTGCTGTCCTCGAAAGAGTGACCCATATCTTTCAAATGAAGGTGGACAGCTGAGTCCTGACCTGAGGAAGTGGCTCTCCTGTGTTGAGCCATGCGCTTGTGAAGTGGTTGTTTCGTTTCCCCAATGTACAGGTCCGAGCATTCCTCGCTGCACTGGACGGCGTACACCACATTACTCTGTTTATGTCTCGGTGTTTTGTCCTTGGGATGGACTAGCTTCTGCCTTAGTGTGTTACCAGGCTTGAAGTGAACAGGAATATGGTGTTTGCCAAAGATCCTCTTGAGTTTTTCAGACAAGCCTGCAACGTAAGGGATTACAGAGCTCTTGCGTCTCTCCTCCGTTTCGTGTTCAGTGTTATTTCTCTTTCTGTTCTTTACAAAGGCCCACTTAGGGTATCCACAGGTTGTCAGGGCATTTTTGACGTGCTTCTGTTCCTTTTCCTTACCTTCTTTCTTTGTGGGAATATTCTCAGCCCGGTGGTTGAGTGTTCTGATGACACCCAGTTTGTGCTGTAGAGGATGGTGGGAATCAAAAAGTAGATACTGATCCGTGTGTGTTGGTTTCCTGTACACTTCAACGTTGAGACACCCATCTGCCTCCAAGTGTACAGCACAGTCCAAAAAGGCCAACACCTTGTCCTTGACATCTTCACGGGTGAACTTGATGTTTCTGTCCACTGTGTTGATATGGTCAGTGAAGGCCTCTACTTCGTGTGTTTTGATCTTAACCCAGGTGTCATCCACATATCTGAACCAGTGGCTAGGTGCTGCTCCTTTGAAGGAGGTTAGGGCCTTCCTCTCTACCTCTTCCATGTACAGGTTTGCCACTATTGGAGAGACCGGTGAGCCCATAGCGCATCCGTGTTTCTGTCTGTAATGGCGCTCTCTGAACTGGAAATAGGTGGTGCTGAGGCAGATGTCCAATAAGGAGCAGATGTGGTCTGGGGTTAAGTTGGTTCTGACTTCCAGTGTGCTGTCCTGTAAGAGGTGCTGTTTTACTGCTTGGACTGCCTCTGTTGTTGGAATGCTTGTGAAAAGTGATGTGACATCATAGGAAACCATGGTTTCATCTGGGTCCAACCTGATGTCCTTAATTTTCTCGGCAAAGTCTTGTGAGTTTCTGACGTGGTGAGTGGTGTGGCCGACAAGAGGAGCTAGGATGGTGGCCAAATGTTTTGCCACTTTGTATGTGACCGAGTTAATGCTGCTGATGATGGGTCTAAGGGGGGCCCCTTCCTTGTGTATTTTTGGTAATCCATAAATGCACGGGACAGCTTCCCCTGGGTACAGCCGGTAATAGAGTGGGCGGTCGATAACTCCATCCTTTTCGAGCTGTTGAAGTGCACTGATAACTTTCTTTTTGTAGCTGTTGGTGGGATCCCGTTTTAGAGTTTCATAGGTGGCAGTGTCACTGAGAAGGCTTGTTACCTTGTCATGGTAATCTCTGGTGTTGAGTACCACAGTGCATCTCCCCTTATCTGCAGGCAGGATGGTGATGTTTTCATCTTTTTGCAGAGATGCCAAGGCTCTTCTTTCCTGCATGGTCAGGTTGGAAGGAGGTGTTTTGGCATTCGAGAGAGCAGCTGTTACCTTCAACCTAAGTTGCTCTGCCTCCGTGACCGCCAGATTGTTGTTGCGGATTGCTGACTCTGTGGCTGTGATAAGGTCTATCACCGGGATCTGTTCTGGGGTAACAGCAAAATGTAGTCCTTTGTAAAGGACTTCCCCTCCGGCTGAGTGAGAACCCTGTCTGACAAATTCTTCACCCACTTTTCTTGCATGTTGGTGTCTGTGTGGCTGTCAGTTTTGTCCCTCCAAACAAGTTCTGATGGAAAAAGACACTGGAAGCCTCATCACAAACATTCCAGGTTTGCCAAGCAGACTTCTTCCCTTTGCCACGGAATGCTGAAACAACATCGCAACCAGTGAATGCATGGAAGAAGAGCATCCCTTTGCTCTTTTCTGCCACACAGGTCATGAACAGGAATCCACTTCAGGTTCTGTCTTTGGCCAATGGCAACCCACAACTGCTGCAGACCGAGGTTCTGAAGTGCCTGCAGAACACTCACTGCGATGACAACAACATCTGTGTCGTTGGCTTTGACCATGATGACCTTGCTGCCTGCTTCTGTGGCATGCCTGGCATGCACAAAGATCTGGGTGTCAGCTTCTTCATGACTGCATGGTGCCACCCCAGCCAGATTAATAGTAATGTTGTAAGAAAGTGTATGTGTGAAAGTGTTGCCTAATAATTAAGTGAGATGTAATGCAGGCAGGTCAAGCATTTTTCTTTTTTGGATTTTTTTTACAGTCAGACACATTTTTTTCAGTGTCTCTCTCTCTCTCTCTCTCTCACACACACACACACACACACACACACACACACACACACACACACACACACACACACACACACACACACACACACACACACACAAAACCTCTAACAACACTAAGATATATGTTACCAACCATTTTACCAAAGTCGGACATAATGTAAACCTCATAAATACCAGAATATTAGGTTTCTGGGACTGAAATATGGTTCAAGGAAGCCAGTAATTAAGTCCATGGGTCCAAATTTGGATTCTGCATAGTGGAAAATGTATGATTTGACACCAAGATCATCCAAATAGGACAAGTCTATGGGATTTTATTGCAAAATGCAATATTATTGTATTTTCAATGGTGGCCATCTTAAAAAATGGCCGCCATCTTGAACTTTCATTTGGCCAGACGGAAATATCAAAAGAGCAACTTCTAAGGAGTATGTGTGCCAATTTTGGTGCTTTTATCCGCAAGTGAACGATTCTCCTGTAATATGTTATTATTCGCCCCGCTAAGTCAGAAGATCCAGAAATCTTGATTCCTCAAGGTGACAGCTTCCAAGATACATATTTAAATGCATTCTAGTCAGTCAGTAAGGCTATGCTTGTAAGGAACAGGAGCTAGCTGTACTCCAGATGTCCCTTCATCCTCAAACTGTAAAAGATTATCACTTGCAAGTGCTTTTAAATCACCAATAGCTGAACAGGAGCCTGTTTCAGGCCAACTGGTAGCACAGAGGTCAGTACATGACCATGTCTGCTGGCTTGGTCTGGGATATTCAAAGGGTATTCACCCTATTCAAGCCATGCTGGTAGGTATGTGTCTACATCAAACAAAGTTTTGAATATGTATTAAGATTTTGGTTTTGCAATTTATAGTTGTAGCTCAACTATGTACTTCATAAAACCAGACCCGGAGGAGAGATTGTTGTCAAGGATGGGGATGTCTGACATGGGAAGACTTCTGGAGCTTAGGCCTTCCTCGATTTGTGGAATTCAATTTAAGTATATTAAAGCTATTGTATCAGGTTTCAGATGAATACACCAGGTACTTACTTTTGTTTCTCTGCTGCAGGTTGGAAACGCATGTTTCAAACTTGTCAAAGAAACTGCCCAAAAACATATACGGTTTTGTCACAGGTACTGAAGCCGGCACAGAAAGAGCTAGTTTTGCTGGACTCATTCAAAACAAATGGCTTTGGTGACAGTCAGTTCCATACCATCTTTAGGTTTAACAATACAATAAGCCCTGCTCTGTTGCTTGTTCAGTATGGGAATTCTACAGAAACTATAGTATTCCAAAAATGCAATTAAACAGCTTATTGGCCAGATTTGACAAATGACAGGAAAAAAAAATCAACCATTGCTTCACAACCATCAGGTCTACTTGAGGATACAATGAATTGCAATATTTGTCTTGTATAAGAATGAACCTTGAGCCTCTTTCAAACGCTGCTTTAAAGTTAGGCCTCGTTCGTTGGCTATAAAAGTTTTGTTTGTCTTCTTTAAGTCCTGTTTAGGCTATGTTTTGACACAATTACAAGTATGAGATGGATCATTTGCATTTCTAATGATTTTGACAGTGACCTAGCTCATCACATTGCTCCGGGCCAGTGGACAAGTTTGGCAGACATTCAGGTACACCCCCGAGGGTATTAGGATTGTACTTTGATGCACATGTCCGTATTTATGTTTTTGCACAAACACTCCTACACATGTGCTCAGCATGAGCACATTGGTCAGTATGAATTTTTTTTTTTTTTTTACAGGATATGTTGGAGCGAGGAAAAGAGGACTACTGCAGGATATTTACTCAGAAGACCCTCATCAAGGATACTGCAGTCACTTCTGCAGCCAAATGCAAGAGGTAAACATAAGTTTTACACACACAAAACTAAGACTATACTAAATTAGCTCAGTGAAATATATACAGGAGGATAAAGGTCCTAAAAAAAAAGAACTGAGCCATGTTATTTATTAGAAGAGCCTTACAATAATTTAAAAAAGTATGTTGTGTTTTACTTTTTGTTTCTTGATCATACTTTCTCACACACACACACACACACACACACACACACACACACACACACACACACATATATATATATATATAAATATATGTGTGTGTGTGTATCTTTTTTTTTTTTACACAAATTTTGAACAGGGCATGGACATGTCTGACAGTTTTGGTCTGTCAGATCAAGTTGTTTCCTGGTTCACAAATTTGAGTGACAGGACCCAGTGTATTGAGTATGATGGTTTATGTTCTGAATTTGTGAGTATTCACAAGGGTATGCCACTGGGTTCTATATTAGGACCTCTCCTATTCATTATGTACATTAATGACTTGGGACGAAATGTGTCTGATGCTAGTATGCATTTTATACAGATGACACAATAATTTTCTGTTTTGGCTCATCCCCGGCTAATGCTGTTGAATCTCTGCAGAAAGCTTCCGATGTGGTGCAGCACACACTTCCGCAGCTAAAACTAGTCCTTAATGCTGACAAAACTATACTAATGTTGTTTTCAAACTCTAGGAAGGGTACACAAATTATCCCCACTGTGTCCACTCTTGAGAGAAATGAAATTGAGGTGGTTCATTTGTACAAATATCTTGGTATCTTGCTTGATGACGCTCTCACTTTCAAACCCCATGTTGAGAATCTTATAAGGAAACTCAAACTGAAACTGAAACTTCAGCTCAATGTCTGTGAAAGATTGACTCTGTGTTTCATGCTTCTCTGAGGTTTATTACTAACTGTAGGGCCTTGACCCATCATTGTAAACTGTATTCTCGAGTGGGATGGTCTTCTTTGTCCACCAGGAGGATGACTCACTGGTACACTTTTATTTACAAGGCCATGCTTGGACTACTGCCCTCTTACATTTGTGAATAATGCTGCATTCCAGTTGTACTTGGAAGTCGTAATTCTCATGCTCCAAGTTGGAAATTCATCTGGAACACCCCCCTGAAGTTAGAGTTTTGACTCAGAAAGTTGGACGAGCCTCACTAACCCCGACTTGACAACAACATCATATTCCAAGATGGCAGCTGAGTGCATCAACAGTAAAGAGTAACAGTAAAAGCTCTTGTAATGTATTATTTATGAGCACTTCTGTTTTGTTTTTGTGGAATTAAGTAAGTGGTATATATGTTGTACTGCCCAATGTCTAACTGTGAACACGGTGCTATGGTGTTTTTAAGAGTAAAATACTGTGTTATGCATTGTTTACAACCGGTATTGCTAACAACAACTAACAGCTGACAACCACTAACAACAACTGACAATGGTCAACAACAGCTGACAACTGCTAACAACAGCTGACATTTGTAAACAACAGCTAGCAACAGGTAACTGTAGGCGTCCGTCTTGGTTTTCCGACTTGTTAACTGGAATGGCTTCAACTCAACTCCCAGCTCTGACATCCGACTTCTGAGGTAACTGGAATGCAGCATTACTCTCACACAGAGAAGTGTTGATTCTTAGAGTTTGTGTTCAAACAATAATTTGTTGCTCACTGTTCCATTTGCTTGCACTGAGCTGGGAAAAAGGGATTTTGTCTTCTCTGCCCCCTCTAAATGAAACCTGTTGCAAAAGGACTGGAAACTAACAGAACTTATCTCGTTGAATGACTTTAAATCCAGACTGAGGGCACTTGAAACAGCCTCCTTAACCTGTAACTGTTTTATCTAATTTGTATGTCATTGTTGAAATTGTAACTTTTCGCTGCCTCTTTGCCAGAACTCCCCTGAAAAAGAGGTAATCTCAAGGGGACATCCCTGGTTAATAAAGGAAATAAAAAGGATATTTGGTCTAATAAATATTTAATCATAGATTGCATAAATCAAAAAATCAATAAAATTATCTTTATGCTCAAATTAATTTACTCACGTGGGAAGTACAAGTTTATTTTGCCAATGTGTTCCTCCTGTTATCAATAAGACTATGGGCTCTATTTTTGTGCCTCGCCGGAGACGTGGCCCAGGCGCGGCTTAAGTCAGGTCCGTCGCGCCGACAAGGCATTCCCAAGCAAAATTTGTTTTTTTGGTGAGCGGTGCAGCCCGGCGTAAGTATCCCCCTCTCTAACTCAGCTCCTCCCAGCGGCATAAATCGTAGGGAGGGAGGAGAGAGGGCATTGAGTGGGTTTAACACAGCCGAGACGTGTATTAACCAATAACATCGGCTCCTCTCCTCACCTTTAAATCCGCCACTGGCGAGGCGTATTACAATTTTTGTGAAGTAGTCAAAGAGATCAAGAGATGATCTCTGAAGACTGTCTGAAGACAGCAATGCCACACGATGGCGACAGAAGTCAGCTCCTCAACAAGTGTCGCTGTAAGCGCTGCAGAGGGCGTCCTCCACACTCTGTCATATAAGAATGTTGGACTCACTGGTAAGACAAACACCTTTTTCCACAAATAAAGACACTCACATAAAGTTGCATAAATTTTAACCTCAGGTGACAAAGGTGGGTTGTGCACAAAGATCACAACATAAATTCCAATAATGGCATTAAAATCTGAACCATCTGTGCGTAAATGAGGCATCGCACTCTGTGGCCTGGCTCTTTGTTCCATAGATGTTGGTATATAAAATAAATCTGGCTCACAAAACTGAATACTATAATATTCGTATGTAGGCTTGAGGTAAATAACTCATCTGATCACTGAAACAAATCATCTGTTCAGCCGCCGCAGCAGCAGCTGCAGCATCAGCAGCTGCAGCATCAGCAGCTGCAGGACGGGGAGAAGACATGTCCAGGTCGAGCTGCGCGAGAAATAAGAGGAAGAGGAAGACAGAAAAGGAGGGAGACAAATTACATATCTTGTTAACTTCATCATGTGTCTATTTACTAGATATTTAATTTAATGCGGTTTCAGCTGTGTTAATCCGGTAAGGTTTAGTGTGCCAAATGCGCTCATCAGATCAGATATAGATCAGAATATATCTATATAGATCTAAATGTATGTGCTGACTCAGATTATTAGTTGTTGATGATTATTTATTGCACTGAAATGTGCCTGACACTGTGGCAACCGGCCAGTAAGGCACCGGTGACGTGTGCCGATATGCTGCTGGTCTACCAAAATACCACCAGACCAGCTGCGCTCCGCCTGCGCTGAAAGCTGACCAGGTTTGAATCGGTGAGCTTTCAGCGCACATTATACGGCGCTGTCACTGCGCCAGCTGGTTCTGGCGACACCTCCCCCTGCCCCCAGATGACTGGAAAAATAGATTCCTGTCAAGATTTCATACTTATCACTTTAACAACACAGTCAGGGGTTTTTTGGAACACACTGATGTTAGAACACTAGAGAGTCGAGAACAATGAGGTGTTGCAATACTCTTAGCATAAACCTGACAAAACATGCATATCTAGAAATGATTATTGGTTACCTGCATATGGTTTGTCACAGTATGTTTCTTAAAGGGGACCTGCCATAAAAATGTAATTTTTGTTTTTTTTGTGTCAGATAAGGTCCATATTATGTTCGTCTTATGTTGTAAATGTGAAAACAAACCGTTACGTCGTTTGCATTCTGTAAAGGTTTAAAATAAAGGAACGAGTAAACCAGGCCAATTGAAAAAGCAGGTCGGTGTTACGTTGCGTTGACGTTGCTCATTATAGTTCACGAGCGCGTCCTCGGTGAGCCGCGCCCACTCTCTCGTTCTCGTCCTCAGTTACAGCCAGAGCGAGACCCAGCTACCACTGTATCCGCTATGGGTCTCTTCCAAACGATCGGTGTTTCCTTCGGTTCACTGCCGGGAAAATGAACTTTAAGCTGGGCAGAATGAATGAGAAAACACTGCTGGAGATCTCCGGCTTCTTCCTCAACTTCCACCTCCTCTTGGGACTCGGGGTCTAAAATATATGGTTTATTACCTGCCGTTTTTAGCCTTTAGCATAAGGTGACCAGACGTCCCCGATTTCCAGGGACAGTCCCCGTATTGGATGACCTGTCCCCGGCAAAAGCTGTCCCCGAAAATGTCCCTGATTTAAGCGTTTCATTAATGAGAGCAAAAATGTTGCGTGTGGGCTCAAACAACGGTTATTACAGTAGCTGAATGGGTAGGAAGCACAAGTTAGCAGTCCTGAACAACAGTTCTTACGGGGGTTATTACAAGGGGCATGTGCTGCTACTAAATAGTACCGAGACTTTGTCTGTGATCACACAGCCCCTGCAGCCCCTGCACCGCCACACCGAATATCCCCGGATATCATTACAGACATCTGGGCACCTTACTTTAGCACACATTAGCATATGCTATTAGCATTAGCATAATAACAATGGATAAACCGAAATCCGAACCTCCACTGCTGAGCCAATCAGAGCACAGCAGGCTTCACAGGAGCGATCCAATCAGAGCAAAGCTCATTACCATAAATGTTAATGAGCCAAAACCAGTTGGTTTTCCTGTAAGGTTTTTAAGGCATAGGCTACTCAAACAAACCATCAAATAACTTTTCAGCTAAAATTATGTTGCAAACATGATCAGAGGACATCAAGGATTATGAAAAAATGATAAAAATAGGTATGAAATTTTGGTGGCAGGTCCCCTTTAAATATCAATGGATATCGCTCCTTTAAGAGACCACAGTGTAATACATTTGGAGCTGTAATCTAACATAGATAGTAAAATAAACAGGTTTTTGGAAATTCAATTTTAATTTGCTAAATGATGAGGAGTACTGTAGGAGCATCAGAGCCAGAGCATAGACACATCTGTAAATTGAAATTCAATCTTATGCAAACGAATGGGAATTTTTAAAAATATAATGTCAGAAAATACTCAATACCTTATAGTAAGAAAAAAGCTCTTAATGAAATAAAAAGAAATGATCAAAAAGCTGAACACACTTTGTAATAAAAGCAATCATGCAGAAGAGGACAAACAGAAAATGATGGAATTACATAGCATACTAGATACCATCTTTATACACAAAGCCTAGTAAGCTTATATCTATTCAAAGGCTCTTGCTATAATCGCTTATACATGATATGGGAAATCATACTCACAGACAACATCTCGTACTACTTAGTAGCAGCGTACGTCCCTAGTGGTGTGGGGGCTTTGGCGGTCCTCCACACCTCCTGTAAACACTTGATGTGCTCCCTCACCGAGGGGGTTGCCACAGCACGTTCCTGGTCTGGGAACAGGAGAGGTTGAAAACCATAACAGCATATGAAAGGCAACATACCTGTGGCAGAGCAGGTGAGGGAGTTGTGAGCGAGTTCAATCCACGGCAAGTGGGAGCTCCAGGCTACGGGGTGATGAACCATAACATACTGCAGAGCAGATTCCAGACTTTGGTTGGTGTGCTCTGTCTGGCAGTTTGTTTGTGGGTGGTATCTAGCGGATAGACCGGCTGTCACACCCACTGATTTGCAGAAGTCCGGCCATACTTGTGAAGCAAACTATGGACCCCGGTCTGACACTGTATCACTAAGGATACCATGAAGTTTGTAAACATGCTCAATGAGGAGATCTGCAGTCTCAAGCGCATAGGGGAGTTTAAGCAGTGGTATGTAATGAACACACTTGGTAAACCGGTCTATGATGGTGAGTATGACAGTATTACCTTTGGAAGGATGGAGCCCAGTGACGAAATCCATGGCAATATGTGATCAAGAGTAGGTAGGAATGGGGAGTGGGTGCAACAGACCAGCTGGGGGCAGATGGCAGGATTTGCCCCAGGCACAGACAGAGCAGGCAGCCACAAACTCACTGACATCCTTGGCCATCTCTGGCCACCAGAAACTCTGTGGGAGGAAGTCAAGGGTCCTGTGGGTTCCAGGATGGCAGGTGAGTTTTGAAGCATGCCCCTACTGAAGCACCTGAGAGCGGGTGGCTGCCAGAACATATTTTGTGTCTGGTTGTTTCTTGAGGGCTTCCTCCATGACTGCCTCAATCTCCCAGGAGGCGGAGCCAGCGATGCAAGCAGGAGGGAGAATGAGGTCCGATTGCAGAGAGTCTGAAGGTGGGCTGAAGATCCGAGAGAGTGCATTCGGTATAGTGTTGCAAAATCCAGTGTCACGATATCAAGTTAAACAAAAAGAAAAGGGCTAAAATGCAGAACAAAAAAGGATTTATTTAAAAAGAACGAAATAAGAGGCAACAAAAACTTACTTTAAATGCCCAACTGAAAAAAAATCCTTAAAAACACAAGAAGCAAAATCCAAGAAACAAAAAATCATGAGGAGACACTGGGGACACTGGCATAGGCACATCTTGACAAACACACACAAACACAAAGAACCAACGAAGAAACAGGGGAAGACAAGGACTATAAATACACACACACAGGGAAACGAGCAATGAGAGGCACTTGAGACACTGAGACACAGGTGCAGAAAATTACAGAGGAGGGAAAACTGAGGAAGTAAAACAAGACTAGAAACACAGGGGATAAATTACTACAAAATAAAACAAGGAAACACTGTAAACTGATTATAAAGCACTGAGAACATGAGCGATAACGGGGTCAGCCACAAACTGAAAACTCACAAAACAGGACTACAGGGGAACAGGAACAATAGGGAACAGAAACACTTGGAAAAATCACAAAAAAAAAAAATACATTTAGTATTGTTTTGGCTGTCAAAATGGCCGCGCTGGCACGTTACGCACCACGCCCCCGTGCTGGGGTGGCCTGGCTCTCTATGTTAATAGGAACTGGTGCGGGAATGTGATTGTTAGGGAGAGTCTTTGTACTCCGGACATTGAACTTCTCTCTGTCTCGCTCAGGCCCTTTTATTTACCAAGGGAATTCACTCAGTTATTTGTAACGTTGGTTTACATTCACCCTAAAGCAAACGCGGATAATGCTACCCAGGCTATCACTCGTACAGTGCTACAGCTACAAGCTATCTCACCAGACACTCCTAGCTTTATCATGGGTGATTTTAACAATTGTAAACCAGGAAAACAGCTGGGGAACTTTTACCAGTATGTAACTTGTGCGACAAGACTCACTAAATGTTTGGATCTTTGTTACGGCTCCATAAAAGGGGCTTATAAATCCCTCCGGAGAGCCCAACTCAATGCGTCTGACCACAACACTGTTTATTTGGTTCCAGCGTACAAATCCGTCCTGAAGAGACACAAGCCGGAATGGAGATTAGTTCCAGTTTGGTCAGAAGAGTCTATCGGATGGCTTCAGGAGTGTTACGCCTGCACCGACTGGGCCTTGTTTAAGAATTCATGTGAGGGTCTGGAGGAAATTACTGAGACTGTCTCGGACTATGTTTCATTTTGTGAGGATCTATGTATCCATAGAAAAACAATCTCCACCTTTCCAAATAATAAGCCTTGGGTCTCAAAATCACTCAAATACGCCATTAATAAAAGAAACATCAGTTTTAACTCTGGTGATAAGGACACGTATAAAGAGCTACATAAGCAGGTCAGGAAAGAAATAAAAGCTGCCAAGCAGCAATACAAGGCCAGGGTGGAAAACTTGTTCAACACTGGTAGATCACGCCCTGCCTGGGAGGGGGTGATATACCAATGCATGTCAGAGCTCACAGGAGAAACAACACATTATTAAGTACGCTGATGATTCAGTTATCGTGTCCCTCCTCAGCCACGATGATGTAGCGCCTGGGCCCGTACTGGAGGATTTCATCCAGTGGTGCAAATCGTCCTTCCTTAACATGAATGTCTCGAAAACAAAAGAGATGACAATCGATTTCAGGAAGTCACGCCCAACCACCCCTCCCCTGTTGATCAACGACCAAACTGTAGAGTCTGTGCAGCAGTATAAATACCTGGGGACAGTGATCGATGACAGGTTGTCCTTTGAGCATCATGTGGACGCTGTGTGCAAAAAAGCCAATCAGCGCATGTACTTCCTTTGCAAGCTCAGGAACATAAACATTGAGTCAAAGTTTATGAAAATGTTTTACTCTTGTTTTATTGAATCAGTCCTCACCTTTGCTTTTATATGTTGGTTCGGGTCAATCACGTTAAAAAACCAGAACAGACTCCAGGGGATAGTCAAAGTGTGCAGTAAAATTGTCGGTACCCCACTGACAGACATCTCCCTCCTGCACAAATCCAGGTCCCTTGCGAAAGCTAAACTTATCCTGTCGGACCCTTGCCATCCTCTGGCACATGAATTCAGCCTGCTCCCTTCCGGTCGTAGATTTAACGTGCCAAGATACAGGACAAACAGACTTCAAAAGTCTTGGGTCCCGGTGGCCATTGGCCTCCTGAACAACACCAGTTAGCATGCACTGTGGTCACTTTACTCCTTCTCTTCTGTCCCTTATCGTGGTATTGCACTTATGCATTGTCATTTTGTATATTTTTTACCCTTTTTAACCTGTCATGTTATTGCTGTGTATTTTTTAATGTTGCCTCTGTTTTGCTGCTGGCTGCACCACAAATTGCCCCTCGGGGACAATAAAGATTTCTTGACTTGACTTGACGTCAGTGCTGCTACACTCTATAAGACAGGCTGAAGTTGAACCTACTAAGGAACAATGACCAGCGGGCTTGACAGGAGTTGAGGCGCTGTGCAGAGTAAAATCAGGGAGGTGAGATTTTATGATCTGTCCAGATAATGAATGGATGTTGTGAACCCTGGAGCCAGTGCCTCCACTCTTGAACAGCCCAGACTACCCCTAGCAACTCACGTTTCCAGATGTCATAATTCCTCTCAGCCAGAGACAAGTGCACAAGAGAAAGAGGCACAGGGGTGCAGTTTCTGAGTTTTGGTGCCTCTTTGAGAGAAAACAGCCCCAGCTCCGGGCTCTGATGCATCCACCTCCACCACAAACTGCTGAGTAGGATCTGGGTGTTTCAGCAGAGGGGCTGTGGTGACGACGAATTTGAGCTAGGTGAATGTGGAGGCAGCCTCTGGTGACCACCGATAGGGGGAGCTGGAGGATGTAAGCTGAGTAAGAGGTACCCCTTATAAAAATGAGCAAATCCAAGGAGCCTCTGCAGTTCCTTGCAGGAGGTGGGAACAGGCCTATCAGTGTCAGCCTGGATCTTGGCTGGGTCGGGTTGGAGTTCTCGCTGGGGAATAGTATAATCCAGGAACCCTACCGCAGAAGAGTGAAACTCTCATTTCCCCAGCATAGAGGCGGTTCTCCAGGAGCCTCTGAAGAACTAGGCAGGCATGTTGCTTGTGCTCCTCCAGGGAGCAGGAGAAGATGAAAATGTCATTCAGGTGTACAAACACGAATCTGTTTATCATGTCTTGGAGGATGTCGTTAATGAACAACTGGAAAATGGCTTGGGCATTGGTGAGTCCAAACAGCATGACTAAGTATTCGAAATGTCCAAGTGGGGAGTTGAAGGCCGTCTTCCACTCATCTCCCTCCTTGATCCTGATGAGGTGGTAAGCTTTCCTGAGGTCTAACTTAGAGAATACTTAAAAGAAAAATTGTATGTGTATGCTATCACATGTGTATTTTATCATCACATACATGTATCACATACATATGTTAATCATTTACTGAAAATCACTTGGTGTGAATGCTTGCAGAGTCATATCTGTGTCTTTTTAATGAGCATGGAAAAGGAGAATAATGGCCTTGGAGTTGGGACTGATACTTTTCTGCTGAAGCCATGCAACTAGATGAATGCTACAATTTCACTCACAGGTTGTTTCTCAGCTGTGTGACAATGAACTGATAAGCAGGAACCTGATGATGAACTAAGCTCGCTTTGTTCTCCCAGTACAGACCACAGCTGCAACCTGTACCCTATTTGGATACTGTTGTAATGTCATGCCACTTGTGAGATGATATTAGTGGGTGGGGGTGTCTTTGTTGCTGCCTTTGCTGCCTTTGTTGTAAGCTGCTGACTCCTTGCAAGTAAAAGATATTGGAGAAAAAGAAGTCCACTATCTCTGTCGTTCTTCTCAGCTGGCTGCAAGTCAGATGCAGAATTATTTTAATGACATACTTGGTCCTTCGAGCCGGATCGCAATATTTTATCTGGGACTGGAAGACGGGTACCGGAGAAGCTGAAACCTGTGCACAGTCAGGCCTGAGGCCTGGGAGAAAGACCTCCTCTCTAAGATTGGGTGACAGAAGAGGCCAGATCAGAAATTTGAGACAAAGAAAATCCTGAACCATAGTGAGTAGGTTCTAAAAGATAACTCTGTGCCACACTTTAAAGAATAAAGAGTAAACATAACAGAGAGGTGCTAAAGAGAAGTGAGTGTGAGATTAAAGATTTAAATTCTACAAATGAAGCAGCGGGTGGCTAAAAACCACTGGCAGTTGAAGTACGTTGCAGAGTGAACTTATTTTGAAAGCAAAAATAAAAAAATAAAAATGAAAAAAGATAAATGCACAAAACACGTGTTAGAAAAAAAAAGGGGTGTAAGAACAATGGGTGGTTGTTGTAGTTGTTGCCAAAGGGAGGACAGCCTTCGACTCGCGGGAGATGCTAAATACATGGAATGCAAACACCCAGGCTCAACAATAAAGTTAAAACATTGGCGAATAATTTATGGATTTGATTGAAGGCTGCAGCTAGTTTCGTGCTTATCAGTTAAAAGAATAAAAGCTAAAAGTAAAGACAACTTTATTGATAATAATAATAATAATGATGATGATGATGATGATGATGATGCAGAAATAAAAGATAGAAAAGGCAGTTAAAAAAGGCAGAAAGGTTTAATGCAGACTGCTAAAACATGTTTTTATTTATATATATAAGTTAAATCCTCTGTACAGTCTCTGTTCTCTGCACAAATGATAAAATGATACATCAAATGCCAGTTATGACCTCGACTCCTCCAGAGACACAGCAGCCAAAGAATCCCTCCCTATGTAGAAGCATGTAACTATCAAAAGACAAAACTGTGATTAAACTGGTTTAGCCTAGGAAGTTTAAGCTGTGCATGTAGACATGTGTCACTGGAGAAGAAGAGGTTTCGTGACCTCAGCTGGCATCCCTGTAAAACATTTAAACCAACTGATTGATCTAATTTTTACCTTATTAAAGAAGTAGCCATAGTAAAGTGCAGAGAACACCAAAAAGGAGACAGCAGAGTAGTTAGAGGAAATAATGCAGCAGAAATGGCAGCAAAAGCCATAGCATGATACAATGTGAATAGGCAATTTACGCAAAAAGCAGTAAGTGACAAACTACAAAGAGATATATGTGTCCAAGAGCTGCCCCATCTGAATAACAGATGTATAGAAAGAAAAAGGAGGAACAAAATTTGATAAAGGGCTCTGAAGAAATCATGAAGTAAAGATAGTAGCTCCGATTGGAGAAGCCCACTATAGAGGTCACCGTGTGAGCTCAAAAGTTAACAGCTCTTGGCACCCTCACCTCAAAGACACTTGTAAATATATTGTATATATTGTAAATATATTATCAGTTAAATCCAAAGGTTTCAATCAAAGCAGGACTGTGAAGTTTTCCAGTCCCTGATGCCCCATAATCACACTATTCAAATAGAATTGGCTACAGTCTGGGCAGACACAAAACTAACTTGGAATCAAAGCCCTCCCTTTAATGCTATTTAACATGAGATCAACTCCAAATATGGCAATGAATTTCATCCTACATGAGATATGTAGGACCCATAGACTGTATATAAGATGGACGCCGTGGTTCCGCCTTCCGTCTGTTTACGGATTTGAAGCCAAAAAGCTCTCGGTAATTCCGGGTTCCTTGCAACCAGAGCTGCGCAGTAGCGTTGTACGCAGACGTTTTTGGCTGGGCGGGAGACTCGGCGCGATGACGCTCCGCTCAAAAAGTGCCCCCCCCCCCGGATGTCCTTCCAGCCTTTCATCGGTAATGCTAATAGCTTCCCCGCTCGTCGAGACCAAGAATAAGTAAGTTCCACTTCTCCTGATATAATGTGAAATTTGTGAGCGTACTAACTTTTAAGAACATAAAATACCATCAAAACTAATACGAATAAAGATATCATCTATTACTTGATTGGCAAGTAAGTCATCTCTCTTTGTTGAAAGAAACGGTGTAAATGTAAGCTTAAGTATCATTGCAATTTAACACTAGCCTTGGTAAATTAAACAGCAAAATACGTGATATTTTTAGTTTATCAGTTGTTAAGATGTATGCTATTGTCCTGTGATTAAAAATGAACAAAATTCTGAATGAACAGCAAATATTTATGTTGTTCTCCTTTTTTTAGACAGAGAGAAGAAGCTTCAAAGATGAGCACAACATCAGCCACTGTGACCAGAAGTAAGGATAAAAATTCATTGAGATGGATGCTGATTTAGTTGGATATGATTTTAGTGAGACTTTTATTAGGTAATGTTATATATAGTTTTTTTGTGATGTAACAAGAGCAAGCTCAAGTTTTCAATTCCAAATTATATCTACTGTAAAAAATATTAAACAGCCTGTGATTCAGCATGATGTGGAATCATGCTGAATCACAAGCCATGCAAGGTTTTGTAGGAAACTAACTTTTTTTTTCTTTTATTGTTCAATACATTTACAGAACCACATATATTCATCATCGGGGACAGCTACATTCGTCGTGGGGAAACGAGAGCGAGGCAGACTATCGGGACCAACCTTGGTCTGGATGCCCGTGTCCTGTGGTTTGGCTGGGGTGGCATGGTTTGGAGGAACTCCCTCTCTTTTTTTCATCAGTGCTGTCGGGGAAGAGCTGTGCCAGACGTCCTTTTGATCCATTGTGGCGGGAATGACCTGGGGGTCACCAAGACCATCAAGCTTGTGGCGGGAATCAAGCAGGACCTCCAGGATCTCCATCTGCAGTTCCCCACCATGAGGATCATCTTCTCTGCCATCACCCAGAGGAGCCGATGGAGATACAGCCCCAAGAAAATGGACAAACCCGGGCGCTATGTGAACAGTGTGATGGCTACTTTTGTTTCATCTGGTGGCGGAAGCATTGTGCATCATCCTCAAATAAAGCACAGAGATCCTGGCCTTTTTTTAAACGATTGAGTTCATTTCACCACTTTGGGTAATGACATTTTTTTAAATAATATTGCCTTGTGTTTGAAAGACCAAATCTAGTAGGGTGGTGCTAGATTTGGGATTTCACCTACAATAGGCAGCAAAAAATGGTCAAGATTTATCTGCTTTATTTGTGATTGATGTGCACATTTTGTTTACTCGAGCACAATTTTGTGAATTTTGTTTTACAAAGGTAACCATCACGCTGTTCAATTCTGTCACAGCTCTTCCTCCTTCTCCCTCTCTCTTTCTCTCTGTCCTACAAACTTTCTGCCGTACCCCAGCCATTCCACCCGATGGTCTTCCTCAAGGCGTTTTCCCCACGACGAATGTAGCCGGGGATGTTTTTTATTGTTAGAAAAATTAAATTAATGTTGAAACTTCACATGCTTTTCTGTGATTTGTTGTACCATGATGAAGTTTTCTGATTTACAGCACAGATGAAAAAACACAGTATATGCTTTATTATTCCAGAGTATTTGTCTCAAAATTTTATTTTTCATGTAAACCTATCAAAAGAAAAAAACATACCACAACAAAGTCAATGCATTTCTTATGTACTCATCATCAAGTGATTAACAAGAAAAGAGCTTAACATCAGTCCTAGTATTCTTGCTACTGGTGCAATGGTCAGATAAGACAATTCAAAAAGGCTGTAAAGGACTCACACACAGAAAGATGGAAAAGACAAATGTCTCAAAGTTGGATCCATTTTATTCCTAGCAATAAAATGGATCCAACTTTTCAAGACATTTGTCTTTTCCATCTTTCTGTGTGCGAGTCCTCACCATGAAGTGGACAAAGTGTGGTAAAACTGAAAAAACAAACTGACAATATGTGTAGTGAACAGCATGTAATTAATGTAAATCAGATAGCATGACATGGACACTTGTGAGAGGACAATAGCATTTTAGTATTTATTTGTGATTTATAAATACTTAACTCCTTTGCAGAAAACCTGTATGTTTGTATTTTACCAGGAACTTAAAAAGATATAATCTAGTACTTTGGGAGTTGCACTGGGTGGAAAGGAAACAGGCTGCAGCAGATGAATCCACCATATCATCAGTGGTTGGTGATGAAGTCTGAAAAACACAAAGAAATTCATCAATTAAATTGTGAATACCAGTACTTAAATTCATTAAGACACTTATGTCTCAAACCAGGTGGTAGCTCAGCATGAAAACTTTAGAGGTTTTGATATACTTGTCCAATTATTTAAAAGGTTTCATTTAGTTAGCATTCTTAGAGACTACTACTTGGCTAGTGCTGTTACCTTTATCTAACAGGGCACATTTGGTCTAAGCATAAGAAGTTGTTCATGTGGTATCACTCAAATTTTTTTTGCAATATGATTCCTGTTTTTTTTACTCCAGGCTGCGCCAACTTAAACTGAAAATGACTGATAACACTAACTAATAATGACCAGTAGATGGTAGCAGACACTACAACTACATGCAAATACCTAATTTTAGAAAACATAAAAACAGCAGTAATTTAAAATGGAACCACGATAGTTGTAGTGTTCAGCTCTTGGGAATGTTTAAATAACCGCCATTTTATGATTCAAAGTCAATTTAACAATAAATTGTTGCAAATGTGAACTTCATAAAAATTGCTGTCCATTAAAAAAGAAATAATTTAACCTTTGAGTCCACAGTAAAGGCATGCTCTTCAAAATGAGCACTGCAAAGACGTGATGATCCTGTTGGTTTCCAGTCCTGCCGTCTTGTGTTCACCAGCCACTGCTTCAGCCTCGCTTTGTCACCTAAAGGGAAACTTTACAAAAATACAATAACATGGCTTACTGCCATTTGTCAAGTTTGTAAACAACACAAAGTTAATGTTTTGCGTTCAGTTTAATTCTTGCTTTGTTGCATAACAGGCTGAAGCCAAAACTCAATTCAAAGACAATCACAAAAAATACCTCAAGTGAATGAATATACAAACTGTCTAAATAATCTAAATCATTTCATCTTGTGAGTGATATGTCTTATGAACATCCTATCAAAATTGAGGGATTTCTTTGCATGTAACAAAAATTTTAATGTCATTGTGATTGATTAAGTATGTCATATGCAGCTGTCTTTCCATAACTAATTACATTACTCATAGTTTTATCTCGATCTCATAAGTAACAGGGCTATCTATCTATCTATCTATCTATCTATCTATCTATCTATCTATCTTGAAAACTTAAATAAGACATCTACCATGCTGCTGTAAATAATTGTCATTCCACAGAAGTATACTTATGACTTATGTATGTTATTTGATAACATAAAATAAATAACAGTTATGCAACTTGTATAAGTAATCTTTTGAGCATGTCCTTCTATACACTTATAGGGTCTCGTTTTCTCGACGTTTTGTCCCATTAAAGATAGTTTCAGAGCTTTATCTTAGACAAATATCGTTATGTCACCAGAAGCTGTAATACTACTGCCGCTGTACGGAGGAGACTGAACCGGCGGTCAATCCTCTGCCAGAAAGCTAGGACGGTGCATCCGAAAGATGCATTTTAATTAAACCATACCTGATTTTAGCGCAGGCAGCTCTCGTTGTAACATACCCGAGTAAAACTGGTTGATCCATTACCAAAACTTCGACTCATAACATCATGACTCTCATTTTATTCATTTACATGGCCTTGTTCTCATAAAGTGATGCAATATTAGGAGAATGACTTAAATGCGAATTAATTCCTTTAACATTATGACTTCATGCCTCGAGTTTTCATTTCATGCCCTGATACGCTGTGGTAGTATTTGGTTGCTAGTATGAATCTGTGTGATCGGTACGGTTTTTAATTCAAATTCAAAGTCACGTAGTCATAATATTGTTATAAAAAGAAGGCGGATTTTAAGGGGTTTCCTCATTGTTTAACTTCTAATAAAAACGCTTAATAGCGGCACAGAACTTACCGCTTGGTATCTGTAAGTAAACCCCATTAGCTAAATTAAACCAGACCATTTAATGTTATGTAGCTAGCAAGCTGATGACTTACCGAAACAACTGCAAAGTTACCGATTTCACATGTCGGTTAACACAGTTTACTGCAGAACAACTCATTTTTCCAATGCAATAGAAGAGAAAAACGATGGAAAAATGTAATCCTCTTCTCCGCTGGCAAACCCGATCGGTCTTGACGATGGACAAAAAAGAGCGACGCGCAAGTGCAAAGTGTAGAGAATGACGCAATTTCCTGTTTTTATAACTCCTTATAACTTTTTAAAATGGAGCTGCAGAGAGAAAAAAAGACCTGAACACAAACCAGTCTAATAATAACTACATGTCAACATCGCAGTCGGGGGTGAGAAAAGTGTATTTTCTGTGAAATTAATTTCTAAAGGCCGTCCGCCGCTCCATTCACTTTGCTGGCAGAAGTGGGGTTTATGACTTGTACTGCAGCCAGGCTCTAGGGGGTGCTGTTCTCGGAGTGGCTTCACCCGGCGAGGAGACAGACGGCGTCCATCTTATATACAGTCTATGGTAGGACCACTATAGGACAATGGGAGACAATAGGAGAGATGATGTACATTTGATGACTATTACAGGGAGAACGAGGAAGAAGCAGGTTCAGAGGCAGGAATTTTAACAGAGAGGAGACAGAGGAGGAAGAAGTGCTTGTGACACCCACCACTGTGTGGTCACAAATGAAATGTTTTTTTTGTACAAACCATTTATATTTTACCTAGATGTTCTCTGTTTATATGTTAATCAGCCCATAATTTCGTTAGTTTTGGGAATGAAAACCAGTGTTGATCCAGAACATTAGGGGGCAGTGTGGAGCGATGGCTTGGCTTCAGCAGTGGGGGGCGCCATCTTGCCCTCATTGTATTTATGCAATGGTCAAGAGTGAACGTCTGTCTCTGTCTCCATTCTTTGATGTGTTGCAGGTTCGTGAAGCACAACACAAATTAGTATGCCCGTCGTGAGTCAGAGACGGCATCGTCATAATTATTAACTGGTACATAGTCTCATCTACTGGACCTGTAACAGTTTCTTGGGGGCTCGTCCGGGATTGACACCATCAGCACGCTGCGGGTTGTCAGTCCAGTGATTATTGAACCTGTGGACCTCCTACGAGGATGCCAGCGTGAGGGGCTCAGCGCGTCCAGCGGTCCAGTACGTCTGTCCACGGCCAGAGTGAGGGGCTCAGCGCGTCCAGTGGTCCAGTGCATCTGTCTACAGCCAGAGTGAGGGGCTTAACGCATCCAGCGGTCGAGTTCACAAACAGCTGGGACCAGCATCAGCCTGCCGTCAGCGAGGGGTGTGAACCATGACAACCAATACATGAAAGGAGCTGGTGAGGTCCATCAAGAAGAGTCTGCTGTGCCTTTCCGCAGACCAGATCTTTGACATTGCACGACTTGTCTCAGTATCACGCCAAGGAGAACCAGCCAAGTGGGATAATCATGATGAAGATGAATGTTTTGACTATGTTTGTTTTCATATGTCTTCTGCATACCTGCTTGAGTTAGAGGATGAGGGAATGGTTGAGTTGCTCTATCTCAAAGATAAAATTGATGAAGTGATGAAGGGTCATCCCGACCAAGCAGAAATGACAGAAGAAAGGGCAAGTACGGTGGCTCATCAACAATCACAAGTGACAGCTAAAACCATAAGCAGTATTGACACACAAGTAGACACCAGCACATTACCCTATGGTGGGGGAACAGCTCCTGAGCTGCATTCCACTGGAGGCAATCTTATTTCATCCCCTCTACCTGCCGGTGTCAGAGTTGATTCGAATCAGTCAGTCCACACTCCCGCCATTCAAGCAGTCCAGTCAGTAACTGAACAGTCACATTCTCATAGGGGTGAGGGTCTGGTGACTCTGAGGGATCTAGCACTGTTTAACAGAAAATAGTTTAAAGTGCATGGTGGACAGATAGGTGACGGTTCAGCAGATATTAGTTTCAGTAACATCTGCAAACAGGTAGATAAGGGATTGAAAGAACAACACACAGAGCGTGAGGTAATTCGTGCGGTCATGTGGGTGATAAAACCAGGTCACTTCAAAGATATGCTGATCAGTAAAGATGAGATGACAGTAAGAGAGTTGAAGAGTTTCCTTCGGTCTTACATGGGGGAGAAGAGCACCGCGGAGCTCTTCCAAGAACTGGTTCTAGCGAAACAGTTAGAAACGGAAACACCCCAACAGTTCCTGTATAGGATGGTAGGGCTTAAGCAGAGAGTCATCTTTACATCAAGGCAGGCAGATGCAGATATTCAGTATGGGGTACACACCGTACAGGACGCATTCTTGCGCTTAATTAGACAGGGGCTTAGTGATAAGAATGAGGATATCAGGAGGGAGTTAAAGCCACTTCTATCTGATCCATCAGTCACTGATGAAGCTCTATTGAGGCAACTTAACAAAACCACCAGTGAGCAGAGTGAAAGACGACAGCGCCTGGGTCATAGAACACGTACCAAAGCTATCTATGCCCAAAGTGGTGAAGTGAGCCTAGACAAATCAGGCAGCTGTAGAGAGGACTCGCATTGTAAAATCAAAGATGAAGAAATGCAAAAACTGACAACACAAGTACAAGCCCTGACACAAATGGTGGAGTCACTAAAACAGTCAAAGCTTCAGTCAGACACTCAAACCCAAAATCCCCATCAACTGTCGTGTCACTGTGCTAATACACACGCAAAACCACAACCACAGAGAAAAGGGAAACCATATGGCTGTCCATCCTGCATTGAACAAAAACTGCCAAACTGCCAGCATTGTTTTGAGTGTGGAGAGGAGGGACACCGTGCAGTAGGGTGTCTTCAAAAACGCAAGACGCCAGGAAACCAGCAGCGGTCATAGACGGGGGACGACCTGTGAACAGTCACTGCAACGAGTCCCAGCAGCAATGAGCAAGACCACCCCACCGATCCTCCTGACCCGCTGGTCAATAACAAACGTACTGACCCATAAGCCAGTAACAAACCCTCATCTGAGAGAGTGGCACAGTTAATTGGGAAGAAGTGCCTACTAAAGTGTAATATGAACAGCTATGCTGTTATTGCTCTATTTGATACAGGGGCCCAGGTCAGCCTAATAGATTGAGCGTGGAGACAGCGATACCTACCACATCAGGAGATTCGCCCATTAAGCGAGCTGATGGGCGATGATGGTCTTGATGTCATGGCAGCCAATGGAGAAACAATCCCCTATGATGGATGGATAGAGGTGATTGTCAATCTGCCGGGCAATGATAACCCAGAGTACTCCATCAAAGTCCCATTACTTGTAAGTCAAGTCGCTCTGCTACGCCCGCTGCTAGGCTTCAATGTCATCCAAGAGATCATCTTAAGCCAAGAAGATGAAACTGATGCCTTACCCGTCATATGCACCCTCCTTAAAGGGCCATGCAGATCGAGACCGACCAAGTTGAAGCAGTGATGAACTTCATTCGGACCGAGAAAAGGACAAATGTATGTGAGCAAGTGCCAGTCAAAGTAGGCTATCATGACATTGTCGTTCACCCAGGTCAGACAACCTACTTAAAGTTCCCAGTACCTGCCACTTTCATCCACTCCGTGGCTCTCTTTGAAATCTGCCCTGATGATCCACAACTTGAGCAGCTAGATGTGGAAGACTGTCTAGTTGGAGTGCACCACACAGAGAGGCCATATGTCGAAATCCCTGTGAGTAACCCAACCAAGCATGATGTAGGTCTAGCCTCCCGCACAACACTGGGTAGCATCCAATCAATTGACAAAGTAATTGAAACAGACCAAGTGGACAGTGTTCAAGTGAGTGAAGTTGGCACACCCCCCCCCCCCCAAATGCAGCAGCATTGTGGCATCCACCAGTGGACATTTCCCATCTACAGCTCGAGGAACAGGCAATAGTGAAACAGCTGCTTTATGAGGAGTCCAATGCATTTGCCCGTGACAGCGATGATATTGGCTGTATCCCTAACCTTCAAATGACCATCACCATGAAGGATGACATTCCTGTGCAACAGACATATGCAGCCATCCCAAAGCCACTCTATAGAGAGGACAAAGACTACATCCAAGACCTGCCTGCCAAAAAGTGGATTGTGAAATCAAAGTCACCGTATGCTGCTCCAGTGGTGTGTGTGCACAAACGGGACGGGACACTAAGACTGTGCGTGGACTATCGTCTCCTCAACCGGAAAACAGTCCCTGACAGACACCCACTCCCCCGAATCCAGGATCTTATGAACACGCTGGGCGGATACAGCTGGTTTTCTATCTCGGACCAGGGGAAAGCGTATCATCAGGGATACATTGCAGAGGGATCCAGACACCTGACAGCGTTCATCACCCCTTGGGGCCTCTATGAGTGGGTCCGCATCCCCTTCGGTCTCTCAAATGCCCCAGCTGCATTCCAAAGGTGCATGGAGGAGGTGTTGGACTCTCTACGTGATGAATGCCTCTAAGGTCCTGAGAGCTCTCCAACAACACGGCATCAAACTTGGGCCCACCAAGTGTGAGTTATTTAAGAAAGAGGTGCAGTACGTTGGGAGGCTTGTGTCAGCCAACGGCATGAGGATTGATCCCACAGACCTCGCAGCTGTCCAGGCATTGAGAGAGAGAACTCCAAGCACGGCCGGCAATGTCTGTAAGCTGGTAGGATTCTTATCCTACTACAGGGCATTTGTGCAGGACTTTGCTAGAATAGCAAAGCCATTATATGACCTGTTACGAGTGAATGGAAGCTATGATGCACAACCGCCACCCAGAGTTGGAAAAGGGGGCCAGCTGTCCTCTAGAGCTTCCGTACATTGGACAGCAGAACATCAAGAGGTCCTGGACCATCTGATAGACATTTTGTCCAGCCCCCCGGTATTAGCATATCCTGACTTTGACCTGCCATTTGTGGTACACACAGACGCGTCAGCGAAGGGTCTGGGGCAGTGCTATACCAGCGCCAGAGTGGGAAGTTGCGGGTTGTGGCCTATGGGTCAAGAACATTGTCGGCTTCAGAGAAGAACTACTACGTGCACACTGGAAAGCTAGAGTTTCTAGCTGTTAAGTGGGCAGTGTGCGAGAAATTTCGTGATTACCTCTTCTATGCTCCACACTTCACTGTGTTCACAGACAACAATCCCCTGACCTATGTAATGAGTACCACCAAACTAAACGCTGTTGGTCACAGGTGGGTTGGGGAGTTGTTGGACTTTCGCTTCGACATCCGGTATAGGCCCAGGAAAATTAACATTGATGCAGACACTCTTTCTCGACTGCCAGTTGACATGCCTGAGTATGTAGCTACCTGCACAGAACAGTTGTCAGAAGAGACGGTCCAGGCAGCATGGGATGGCAGTCGAGCAGCAAAGAAAAGTGATGTGGCCTATGTGGCAATGTTGAACCTGTCTCAAGGAGAGGGGCAGCAAACAGCTGGCTCCCAGTCAGTTTTCAGCCATGAAGACATCAGAAAGGCACAAAGAGAGGACACAACAATCAACAAAGTTATCTAGCTCAAGGAAAGTCACACCAACCTAACGAGTCAAATCAGAAAGAGTTCCAGTGGTCCAGTAAAGAGGCTTCTTCATGAGTGGGAAAGGCTTCAGTTGAAGAAAGGGTTGCTGTGGAGGAAGATGCTACAAAGAAAACAACTGGTCCTCCCCGGCAAGTATAGAGTCATTGCCCTAAAACATCTCCATGACGATATGGGCCATGTGGGGACAGAGAGAGTGGTTAATCTAGCCAGAGACAGATTCTACTGGCCCTACATGAAGAAAGAAATTGAAACCTATGTAACCAGAAAATGTCGATGTATCAAACAAAAGAAGCCTGTGTCACATGTTAGGGCACCGATGGGGTCCACTACCACCACTGCGCCACTTGAACTCGTGTCCATTGATAACCTACACCTTGAGCCAAGTGTCGGGGGGTTTGAGTACATCTTGGTTGTTGTGGATCATTTTACCCGGTTTGCCCAGGCGTATGCCACCCGCAACAAGTCAGGAAAGACTGCAGCGGAAAAGCTGTTTGATGACTTCATTCCACGTTTTGGATACCCAAGACAGTTCCATCTTGGCCAGGGTCGTGAATTTGAAAACAATTTGTTCAAGACCCTGCAGCGGCTCTCAGGAGTGGGGCACTCCCGTACCACACCCTACCACCCCCAGTGCAACCCGTCAGAGAGGTTCAACAGAACCCTTCTACAATTATTGAGAACACTGGAGAACAAAGAAAAACATAAATGGAAGGAGTACCTACCACAGATGGTTCACGCCTACAATTGTACAAGGCACAAAGCCACAGGGTATTCACCTTTCTATCTACTGTATGGTCGCCATCCTCGTCTACCGGTAGACCTCTTATTTGGACTGGGAACGGAGGAGGAAGCCACATCCCCAAGGGGATATGCGGAAAAGTGGGCAGCAAGAATGAGTGAAGCCTACAAAATTGCCTGTACGAACAGTTGTCAGTCAAGTGCCAGAGGAAAGCAGTACTATGATCGGCATGTGAAAGGTGTGACTCTGCTGCCAGGTGATCATGTCCTGGTCCGCAATCTGGGCAAGAGAGGAGGCCCAGGGAAGTTAAGATCTTACTGGGAAGACAGTGTGTATCGAGTCAAAGAACAACTAAACAGTGGTCCCGTGTACAAAGTGTGCCCAGAAAGAGGAGAAGGCAGAACTCGTACCCTGCACCGCAACCTGTTACACCTAGTCAATGACTTACCTGCCGACCTACCACCCCCATCGGGACCTGTAAAGACAAGAAACGTACCTGTGCCATCATCACTACCTGAAAGGAAGCTACGGGGAAAGAGAGAGTTAACGAGTCAACGTCATGGTGGGCTGGTTGAAAGCAGTAACTCATCAGACTCAGATGAGGATGAGGACAACAGGCACTGGCTCCGTCTCTCTGTGAGGAGAGAACCCGCCACTGAACCTCTAAGACCCAGGCAGGAACAAGAGAGAGCCCCAGTTCGCTCCCTCCCAGAGGAGCCGGCACATGGTGTGTTAGGAGGGACAGCAGTTGATCCTCTGTTAGCAGATGAGAGGGAAGAATTAGATGGGATGGGGTCAGTAGAACAGGACAGGCCTGGATCTCCCCAGTCACCTAGTGATCAGCAAGGGCACATGCAAGGTTCAGGAGTCTCACAGACAGACTGCGTTCCACCAGGTCATCACACACAGGCAGTCAGTTACACAGCCAGATCAGTCAGCTGACCGCAGTAAGACAGTCAGGAAGTCCGCACGCAACATAAAGCCTGCTCAGAGGTTTACTTATGAGTCTTTAGGTGAACCTTCTTACCAGCCGCAAGGCAGAGTTAATGTTTTAAGTGCCTATGGAGCACCTCGGGTGCTAGTATGGGAAATGCAGCCACATCGCGTCTCATGTCACTCACCCTACCTCACTATGCCGTACCAGTGGGTATCGTGTACACCTTTGTATCTTTCCGCAACTCCCACATAGATGTTCTCAACTTTATTCTCAACTCAACTTTATTTGTAAAGCACTTTAAAACAACCACAGCTGTACAAAGTGCTGTACATAACTAAACAAAACAACAAGATAAAAAACAATCAAGAAACAATTAAAACAATGGATAAAATAAAAGCAGAATTAATAATAAAATATAGCTTCAATGTTTTTAAAAACTAATTTAAAAACATAGAAACAAATAACTAAAAAACAAACCATAGAACACTAAAACAGGAGCCGAGTCTCATGCAGGGTTAAAAGCCAATGAATAAAAATGGGTTTTAAGACGAGTTTTAAAAATGGACAGTGTGGGGGCTTCTCTAATTTGGAGGGGTAGCTCGTTCCATAAAATTGGGGCAGCAACAGAAAAAGATCTATCCCCTCTGAGCTTCCGTTTGGACCTCGGTACCTCCAGGAGCAGCTGATCAGCTGACCTGAGGCACCAAGCTGGGGTGTAGGGGCGGAGAAGCTCAGAGAGGTAAGATGGAGCCAGACCATTTAAAGATTTAAAAACAAATAAAAGAATCTTAAAATGAACTCTAAAATGCACGGGCAACCAGTGGAGGGAGGCCAGGATGGGAGTAATGTGCTCCCTCTTACGTACTCCAGTTAAGAGCCGGGCGGCTGCGTTTTGAACTAACTGGAGACGTGAGAGGGAGGACTGGCTGACTCCAAAATAAAGTGCATTACAGTAATCCAGCCGAGATGTAACAAAGGCATGGATTACTGTTTCAAAGTGCATTCGTGAAAGAAAAGGCTTTGCCTTCGCCAGCTGCCTAATATGATAAAAACTGGATTTCACTACGGAGCTAATTTGCCTGTCGAATTTAAAATCACTGTCCATCTTAAAACCCAAATTTGAGACGGTTGGCTTTAAATAATCTGCTAAAATACCCAAATCTACAGGAGGGGTTTCACAAGGGCCACTGGGACCAAAGACCATCACTTCCGTTTTTTTTTCATTGAAGTTTAAGAAATTCAAAGCCATCCAGGCTTTGATGTCTTCAAGACATGCCAGAAGTGGAGTGAGGGAGAAAGCATTTCTCTTGTTAAGTGGCACATATATCTGACTGTCATCAGCGTAACAATGAAATGAAATGCCATGCTTTCTCAAGATGGATCCCAGGGGCAGCAAATATAAAGAAAAGAGCAGGGGCCCTAAAATCGACCCTTGTGGAACCCCATACGGCAGTGGAGCAGAGCTGGACTTTGTATCTCCAAGGCTCACGCTCATTGTTCTGTCGGTCAAATAAGACTTGAACCACTCTAGTGCAGTACCACGGACACCTATAAGGTAGCTTAGCCGAGCCACCAGAGTATTGTGGTCCACTGTGTCGAAGGCTGCTGTTAGATCTAACAGAACAAGGATAACATAATCACCAGAGTCATTTGCCTGGAGGATGTCATTAAAAACTCTTATTAAAGCAGACTCTGTGCTGTGGCGAGATTTAAAACCAGACTGGAAGACCTCCAAGACACCATGCTCATCCAGAAAAGACTTTAGCTGAACATGAACAACTTTCTCTAAAATCTTTGAAATAAAAGGAAGTTTGGAGATTGGCCTAAAATTGGCCAGCACACTGCAATCAAGGCCTGGTTTTTTAAGTAGAGGCTACACCACTGCATGTTTAAAACCTGGCGGAACAACACCAGAGGACAGACTGCTGTTTATGATAGCCAGAACAGACTGACCTATGCAGGGGAAAACCTCTTTAAACAGCCTGGGAGGGACAACATCACAGGGAGAACCAGCAGGCTTAATATGGCCAACCAGCTCTTCTAAAAGTGACAAAGACACAGGCTCAAACCTGTCAAGAACTGCCGAACAAGGAACAGGCACAGAGGGGTCGGATGCAGGAGCACAGATGAGAGACCTGGCAGTCGCAACCTTTTCAATAAAAAAGTACAGAAAATTATTGCACATTTCCACAGATGCCTCCAAGCTGGCAGGCTGTGGGGCGTTTAGAACAGTGTCGATACTTTTAAACAGCACACGTGGGTTATGGTGATTTACCTCTACCAAGTTTGCCAGATATTGTATTTTGCTCTGTTTAACAGTTTTCTGGTAGGTGATCAAGGAGTCCCTAAGGATTTGGAAAGAAACCTGCAGCTTGTCCTTCTTCCACCTTCGCTCAGCTTTGCGGCACTCTCGTCTGGCTGCGCGAGTTTCATCATTGAACCAGGGCTCCGATTTAGCCTTTGGCCGAACAGTTTTTAAAGGAGCCACAGAGTCCAGAATATTTTCACAGTAGGAATGAAACCAGGAGCTGAGCACCTCTGTGTTCGCAGAGGTAGGGCAGACACAGAGCTGTTCAAAAGCCACAGAGAAGCGACCGGCAGTGGAGGGGTTAATAATCCGGCGTCTCTGCGCAGGAGCGCCAGATTTAACCTCAGAGCAAGAAAGGTACACCTCAAACAATACAGGCCTGTGATCAGAAAATACATCATCACATATCACCAGGTTAGACACATGTAAACCATGATACAGTACGAGGTCCAGTAAATGCCCGTGCTCGTGTGTGGCACCCGACACACACTGCACCAAATTAAAAGAGTCAATAAGACTTACAAAGTCCTTCACCAACGGCTTTTCTGGACAACACAGGTGAATATTAAAATCCCCAAGAATAAGGACGCGATCATAGTTCGGCATAATTTCAGCCAGTAGACCAGAGAAGTCATTTAAAAACTCCTTATTGTATTTGGGGGGGCGATAAATGACCGCGCACAGCACCGGGTCAGACCGACCCACCTCAAATAAAGTCACCTCAAAGCTTGAAAAAGAGGATGATACTGTGCGCTGCTTGCATTTAAAACCATTCTTATATATCGTTGCTATTCCTCCACCACGACCCGACGTCCGCGGGGAGTTAAAGTAAGAGCAGTCGGGAGGTAAAAGTTCGGCTAGAGCGCTGGACTCACCCGCACCGATCCAAGTCTCTGTCACACAGAGGAAATCCAAGGCACGAGAGCTGAAGAAATCCCTCAGAATAAAAGTTTTATTCACCAGGGATCTGGCGTTTACCAAGCAGATCCTGGCGGGTGCTGGGGCCGGGGCCTGTAGTCCGGTGGGTCGGGGAGCCGGGCGCAGCGATCTGAGGAGCCGATGGTCCACCCCACGCTGTGACAGCCGAAGAGGGCGGGGTTTGGGTCCTTCCGCTGAGCCGATGACAGGTACTAGACAGAGGGGAAGTTAAGAGTGCGACTCAGTCCGGGTTACAATGCCAGGAGTCATCTTTATTTGTAGGGGAGTGTGTGACACCCACGAATGTGTGGTCACAAATGAAATGTTTTTTTTTTGTATAAACTCACTGCTGCATCAGGAGCAGCATGTGCCTTGGTGGGTACATCTTGCTGTACTTTCATTCCAGAAAATGATGCAGGCGGAGGAATCATTCAGTAGGCGATTATAAATCTGACTGCACTGAGGATGGCTGTGGATGGTGATCATGTGAATAAAGTGGACTGGCTAAGCTGGATGACGTCTGGTCCTTGGTATCATATCCTTTTCATATCCTTTTGAAATTCCTGACACCAGTTGTTACTATGTTACTATTGTAAGAAAGTTTCAATTGTTGTTTTATTTTGAAGGTCTACGCTGCCACCACCTTTGTTTTTCCGGTCTGGTCCAGTGTCAGAGGCAAGAGAAATCACTACCGAGGCTTGTTTAAAAGAGGTAATGAAAACTTCATTGAAATAAATAAAACAGCCCTATACCCACACACAACCTATAAACTATAAACCAAAACAAAGAAATACTAATTAAGAATTCGTCAAACAATGGATGACTTTCTAGGGAACTTATCTCGCCCAGCTGTCGACGACACTCCCACGTGGAGACTGAACACGGATTCCCCCTGCAGCTCTGGAAGTGTCCGCAGCAGTAACGGGCAGAGCCGACAGCTCAGCGGCTCCCATGCACGCCGGTACAGCTAAGCGTGCCAACGTGGCTCCAGTACAGGGACTCACTAACCCCCCTCTCTAACTCAGTTAGAGACACACTCTTGCAGTAACATGGTGAAGTGTATCTCAAGCTCGTGGAGCAGGCTGAAAACATGGACATTGCAGTCCAGCTGAGCCCATCATGATACACAACAATCGTTTTGCAGTATGTTAATAAATGTGACATTCTTACAGAAAATCAACAGATGCTGTAAGTAACTGATGTGAGAGAGATTTTCATACTGTAATAATGATATACAGGAGGGAAATGAAAGAAAAATTGTAAGTGTATGCTATCAAATGTGTATTTTATCATTATATAAGTATGTTTATCATCATTAACTGAAACTCACTTGGTGTGAATGCTTGCAGAGTCATATCTGTTTCTTTTAAATGAGCATAGGAAAGGAGAAGTATGGCCCTGCAGATGGGACTGATACTTTTCTGCTGAAGCCATGCAAAGAGATGAATGCTACAATTTCACTCACAGGTTGTTTTCCCAGCAGTGTGACATTGAACTGATAAGCAGGAACCTGATGATGAACTAAGCTGTCTTTGTTCTACCAGTACAGACCACAGCTGCAACCTGTACCTGCTAACCATTTGTCCTGTGTCATACCTACATGCACAGAAGAAACTGTGTGAAACTCTGTGTAGTTTTCTACGCGTTATGACTGAATATATGCACTGACACGTCGCTGCACCTGTCAAATAGATAGCACTGAACAGGGCAGCCGACCAGACCAAGATGGCAGCCCCACTGCACATCAATGCCAGTATTAAGTAGCAGTCGATGTGGCGGTTACTCTTTATTATGTCTTTGTTCCAACCTACCTCAATAGAAATAAATGCTCTAGGGGCACATGGGGGACCCAAGATGGTGGCCGTAGTGATACGTGAGTTCCAATAAACAGCGTCAGTCTATGGGGTGTATATAATGTCTATGGATCTGGCAACCCAAGCACACCTGCTCTGAGGTGTGTAAGCCTGCGGAGTAGACATGCTAGACTGCATTAATACATGTTCTGGGGCATGAGCTTCAGCCCTGGAACATGTATATTACCCACGATGTAACAGGATAGTCAAATATCAACAATTGGTTCCGATGGCCGCTTACACACAGTATAATAGAGTATTGCACAGTGAGGCTTTGTATGAAGGAATGTATGTTCCCCCTGTGTGGAGCTGCTGTTCTTTCTCTTCTTCCTGTATTTAACTGTGTTGTGTACCGTGGTAATACAGTTTATCAGATCAGTCTGTTGTGTAGTGTAGTAATGCAGTTTATCAGGATCAGTCTGTTTTGTGTGTTTTTAAACTTGAAGGCTCTTTTCAGTCTGCTTTCTTCTTCTGCATGTATATGTTTGGTTTTATTTTATTTATTCGATTGATGAATGATTTTTGATTGGTTCTTAGATCTTTGATTGTTCTTGCTGTGCCTATGTTCCTGCGTTTGAGTGTTTTGACATCATCTGTTTTCAACTGTTTGTTTGCATGAAAGTGAAGACAAATCACAATCGATTAGAAAAAAAAAACTGCATCATCTCTGAATTTTTACTTTCTAAACACACATCCTGAAGAAATACAGAAGGGTAGTGTTCATGGACTGAGTTGTATGCACAAACACGTCACATGGTTTAGCCACTGATCTGATTGACATGATTGTTAGGAGGTGGGCGTGGCCTCTGCCAGCCTACCTGTCTGTGTGAGGATGAGATGTATAAGAGTGGCTGCAGGCAGAGCTGTGATGGGCTGCTTGCTTGGTGGCTCATCTCTCTGTGATCATGTGATGCTTGTGACTTCCTGTCAGCTCTGATAACTCTTCACAATGCTCATTCATTAGTCTTCTGTCCAAAGTGGAGCTCAGGAATTCGGGGTCCATCTTTGACAGAAAGTAATCTGAGTCGCTGAACTGACATGACTGACCTTTATACCATGAATGAATCTGTTTTTGTTTTTCAGAGGAATCAGCAGTTCGTCTATGTGTCTCTAATGTGGACGCTCCTATAACCTTCAGATTGTCTCAGCTTTTAAATCAGATCATTGATGTTCCTGTTTTTTGATGATCAGAATTTTCCCATGAGCTCTCTGAGAGTGTATCTGTTTTTTTTTCAGGCTCAGAAACAGCTGAGTTTAAACCTGATGCTGGTTTATCTTTGAAGTATTCTGAGCACAGAGCTGATGGGTTCATTATTCCTCTAAAAAGTCTGTGTATAGAGGTCCTGCTGTTGTTGATGTTGTGCAACGAGTCTTTAAAAACTGAATTTCATGAACAAGGATTTTCTGTTTGTGAGCCGATCCTGATGAACCTGCCATGTTTTCAGTCAATGTTTTCTGTGCTGTAGCAGCTGGGGTGAACTGGCTCTGAGTCTGAGTGCGGCTGGTCTGCTTTCCTCATTGTGAATCTCTCTGAGCTGAGGGACCTTAACTTCCTGTCTCGCTGTCTGATGTTTGATGTCTGATGGAGAATCGCTCTGAGCTCGTCTTCTTTCTTCAGGGTCTGAATGACTCTCTGACAAACCGTCAGATATACTTCTCCTTTGCTCTGATCACGTACCTCCTCACGATCTTTGTTAACCTGACACTCATCGTGGTTGTCTGCTTGGAGAAGTCACTCCATGAGCCCCTTTACATCTTTCTGTGTAACCTTTGTGTGAATGGGATATGTGGGGCGTCCAGCTTCTACCCAAAGCTCCTCCATGACCTTCTGGCTGACTCCCATGTCATCTCATACATTGGCTGCCTGTCACAGATTTTTGTGGTTTATGCTTACGTGTTTGTTGAGTTCACCAGTCTGACCGTTATGGCATATGACCGCTACCTTGCAATCTGTAAGCCACTGCAGTATCACACACTGATGACGACGTGGCGAGTGGCGCAGCTGTTGCTTCTCACCTGGAGCTTCTCTCTGCTGGAGATCTCAGTGGGAGTCGCCCTGACTGCCCGCCTGCCGCTCTGCGGACGCCACATTCACAAGTTCTTTTGCACTAACTGGGAGGTCGTGAAGCTGTCATGCTCCGACACCATTGTCAATAACATCTACGGCTTTGTGCTCATGTTCTCGCACGTCTCACAGACCGTGCTCATCCTGGTGTCATACACGCACCTGGTCTGTGCCTCACTGCGCCTGCGCTCCAACCGTAGGAAGTTCGTCCAGACTTGTCTGCCACACCTCATCACACTGCTGGTCTTCACTGGCTCACTGGTCTTTGACATCATGTACTCTCGTTACAGCAGCAGCAGCAGCAAGCTGCAGACGCTACACAACATGCTGGCCGCAGAGTTCCTGGTGGTCCCTCCCCTCATCAACCCTGTCATCTATGGCATAAACTTGCACCAGATACGCTACAGGATCCTCCGCAACTTCAGTGTCAGACCAGAAACTCTAAAACCTCATCCATGATCAACACAAGCTGTGAAACAACTATCTTTATTCCCAACAAAATCCCCTTCAGACCTTTAATCTCCAGCTCACCTGACCGGGAACCTAAATCTGAGGTTTTTACTCCTCAGTTTGTGCATTTGTGTTTGACCTCAGTCTCCTCCTCCTCCTCAGTTTGTTCAGTTTACAGAGAGCCACCCTGAGCTACAGAAAAGATCAGCATGGAGGTTCCTAACAACCTAAAACACAATCTGCATGACAATCAAACAACAGAAATAATGAGAATAACCTCTACAATGATAATGATAATAATAATACATCAGTAGACCAAATACACTTATGAACCCTAATGAATGAAAATATGACAACTCACCTGTCCTTACAGAAAGATATAAAAACCTTAAAAACTAACAACAAAAAACTGCATTTACCCAGATTTTTCCACAAAGCACAGAAATAAAAAACTTCTCAAAGATATTAAAAATATGAATATCCAGAAGATAAAGTCCGACTCTTTGTTTGAATTCGACATTGAAGCAAAAAGGGTTGTGTTTTTGAGTGAGAATAATGATTAAAAAAGTGATAGAGTGAATAAAATGACAATGAAGAGGCTTTAAAAAAGTTTATAAACATCTTTCAGCCTCTAGACTTTATCGACAGTGTCTCATGATGTGATTTAAGTTTCAAATGAAATCAAAGTCTGTGTTTGAAAACCTGAAGTGTTTTTTTTCCTGTAGGATCTAAGTGTAGCAGCCGTAATAAAGAGAAGAAAAAAACAGGCATGTTTGAAGGTTTTATTGGTGGATTGTCGAGGGAACCACAGTAACATCACTCTGTCCTCCATCTTATCAACCAAATCCGATTGACTGACTCTGCAGTGACCCTTAAACACATCACAGCTTCTCTACACCTGAATGCCACATAAATATCTTTAGACCTACAGATCTTTAGATCTTTAGACTACAGTATAAAAATAAACATCCCTGACATTCAGCTCAGCATCCAAAAAGCACAAAGGGAAGAAGAACACAAAGAGCTGACTTCCTGTTTGGCTAAAGAGACATTCTGCTTTTTCATGGAGGCTCAATTAGGACAAAACTGACCACAGAAAAACTGCAGCCTGTGAATGGATCTGTTGAATGATGTTTGCCTGATCAGAGTTTGAATCACTATTCCAGGGAAAAAACAAACAAACAAAAAAAAAACAAGTTTTTACTATTTGATGAATAAAGTGCTGAAAATATTAAACAGAAATCAGACTCAGAGTCCAGATGTCATAGTTAAGGCTCTCTTTTTCTTTGGTTTCAGTTTGGCTGAGAGGCTTTCAGTTTTGAAGGTTTTTGGAGTATAACACAAAAAGGTTCGCTTCGTTGAAAATAGAAATGTGAGAGTTCAAGAACGGAGTCTGAATATTTCCAGACTAAAGCTGCAGATGTACAAGAATAAATGTGTGAATGAATAAAAAACATGTGAGAGAGAATCAAGGTGAGATTTATGATCACATACTGGTTTCAGAACACCAGTATATGTTATTAAAAGAACTCAGATCATTGTGTCAAGTTGGGGGTCGATGTCATCTGCTAGTTACCACACAGCGGTCCTTACAGGTCCGATCCTGAGGACTGTGATGCAGCTGAGCTGAAGATTGGAGCATTTTCTGAACTCATACGAACCGAAAACTCAACAGTCATTTATAAGGGACTGAGCAGCAGGGTGGTGTTAGAGTCGGGCTGATACCATAAAGAGCCCCTTTTTTAATCTTAGTAACCTCAAATTTGGAGACCTTGACATTAAACTCACCAAACCCCTCTCATGCATCAGGCTGGGTCAGAAAGAAGAATGGCTGCTCCCAGCTGACCCTGTATGCGCTTGGATTTCTGCTCGTCTGACCCTTCAATCTCAATAACTCTTCTTTCTTATTCATTTACAGCTCTGTTCTTAAAATCTCACATTTTTGTCTTGTAACCTTTAAACTCTGATGCAGCTTGACATTCCTGCTCCGACTACTTTGTTGTTGACATGAACCAATAAGAAAAAGATGTTAAAACAAAACGAAAGATTCAAGAAAACAAACCAAATCCTGCCAGCTTTGAGAGCAGCAGCAGTGAGTTAACAAACATGAGACAGTTCTGAAAACCTGCTTTTCTTTTCCATCACTGCACACTAAATTGTGTCTTCATTTCTCAGAGTGATATCTCAGTAAACCCAAACTGCTCATAGATAAAGTCTAGCATCATGACAACGTTAGTCTCAGTTTTCTCCTTGACTGTTCCTTTAGGATTGACTGATCAGGTCTGTCCCCAAGACCATGATGATTATGACAGACATCCATCAAACAGGAATCATACACTGATGTAGGTCGTCAACAGAACATCATTTGAACTTCCTTCTGTCCTGTTCAAACTTCCAGATATTGTAAACTAAATGTGACGTTTGGACTTAAGTTTTCTCCTCCATCCTCTTTATGAAAATACTCTTAGCTCTGCATCTCTTACCCATGATGCTCTCTGCTGGGAGGTAAACACACATGTTTCAGGTGGATGTGTTGTTCTTTGTTCAAAGTATGGACTCTAAAGTGAACTTCATCCACAGCACACAGAGAGGCAGCAGCTGCGACTACAATGACTTCAGATTCCTCTAAAAGCGAGACAGGATTTGGTGTCATCAACAGGGAACAGCTGTGGGCTCATGGGAAAGGACAGGGTGCACTGGAGGCAGAGCTACACACTGCGGCGGATCAGGTTGTTCCTCTCGGGCTCCAGAAAGTCGTCCAGCAGAGCGGTGGTGATCTTCCGCAGCTCCTCCTCCAGCTGGGACACCTCGCTGCAACATGGACACACAATGATGATGACAACAATTTAACAGTAATGATGACATCACATGCTGTATAATTTTGAAAGGATGTTTTCAGACATTTTCTGTAGTTTGTTTTTCATTTGTTGAATCTCCTCTGTGACTGAAAATAAAGGTCACACTGGCAATTGTAACAGTAAATTAATATTTTTGTTTCTCTTTAGTGTTTCACCAAACAGCTTCAATATGAAACATCAAAGATTTTTATGTGACGCAGCAGCTGGGATCTCCGTTTCTGTGGCACCCCCTGTGGACCAAGTCTGTAGTGTTCAGTGTTTGGTATCAGTGCATATTAACAGGGCTTGTTTGGCTTTGAGATTACTGGCATTAAAACGTGACTTGTTACATTTTTGTCTTCTTTCTGACTGTTAGCGAAGAACAGCGTTTACAGACACATCAGCAGATACTGTGAACACTATACAGGTTATGGAGAGAATGACTTTCTCGTTAAATCATTGCTGGATATCTGACATAGTTGAAAAATGGAATGAATGTTTAGGTGACCAACTGTTTGCTTAAACATGTTCAGTTAAGTGTTTTTATCAACATAAAGTAAAAAAAATCAGCCTGACTCTTTATTCAGAGTCTGTTTGAGAATTATTATTTTAATGGGCTTCAAAAAAGTCTTTTCCTAAATATCACTCTTTAAAAGGGGGATGGACTCTGTTTTTTTTCGGGGGGGGGGGGGTGCCTTTGTTCAGGATGGTCTGATTATCAGGTCAATACAGCGTCTTTAAAACCTTAGTCAGCAAAAACAACTCGAGATAAAAAAGAAAAGATAAGTGGATTTATTTGATTTCCAACAGACAGAAACGTGTGTGTATGTGTGTGTGTGTGTGTGTGTGAAAGAGAGTAAGCATGTAGGTATGTATGTGTGTGCATGTGTTGCAGCAAGCTGACCTGACCCCCGGTGCAGCGCAATACTCAGTGTAATATTTGATTTTGGGTTCGGTGCCGCTTGTCCTCAGCGTGGCCACGACGCCATTCTGCAGCGTTAAGGTGATCATGTGACTGCTCTTGGTGACAGGAAGTACCTCCACAGAGAACAGAGGAGCAGTAATTGAGTTTAGTTTAGACAAAGATAAAGAAGATCTTAATAACGTCCTAATCAAGTCTGTTTTGGTTCCCCCTTGTGCAGATTTTCAGCCTGTTCTGTTTTCTGGACATTGATTGGACACCTGGTCCCGCTTCGAATCCATGCTAAGAACATGAGTCCATCTTTATCTCAGATTTTCTACAGACAATCATAGAAATAATTATGTGTGCTTGTTTTGTTGCCTTGCCCAATCAGGATGCAGTATCTGGATATTCCTGTTTGGTTCACTAACTTGAGCCAATCAGAGCTAAAGCAGAAGTTCTTCATGAAACAAATGACGTTTTTTCAGTTTTAGGGAAAGGTGAAAACTTTGGTGTGGACAGACTTTAAAAGTTTCACCTCTGAAGGTCTGAAACAGGTCTCAGGTGACCACCCTCCAGCTTCTGCTGTTTCTGAGTTTTATTGAAACTCTGGCTGACCTAACAAACTGTGGGGGATTTCTTCATGTTTATGTCACAGCTGAGAAAAACAAACCGCTCCATCTCTTCCCGACTTACAGATCTGAGGTCAGGCTGGCTGCTGTCGTATCCTGTGGTTACATCTCTGACGTGGACAACCTGGACACCACCACACACCTTTGGGTACAGACCCTTGCCTTCAAAGTTTCGTATCCGGCTGAAGATCTTCTGGATAGTGGGGGGATCATTACAGACCACGTACGAGGTTTTGGACAGGTGATGACCATACCTGCAGACAGGAAGATGACAAACAGATGATTTAATTCAATCAGATTAGAGCTTAGAGGCCTGCCACATACAACAGCAACACAGAACCCAAAACAGACTCACAGGACGGAACAAAAACATCCATGATAGAAGAAAACATCTGAAAAGAGAAAGACTTCAAACCAGGGACTCAAAACATCTCAGCTCTGAAAAAGGCCAGGGGCCTGTTCTACGAAGCAGGATTACTGCTTAGCAAGGTAACTTCGAGGATAAGTTCGGGGTTTCCTGTTCTACGACGCGGGTTCACTTCTTAGCGAGGCGAGTCTCCATAGCAATATACGCTGAACGGCTAACCTGCTCTGGGGCAGGTTAAGTTCCAGATTGAACTCACCGAGTATAAAAACCCCGCCCACTGACCAATGAGCTCTCTCGAAAAACGGCTTGTCCGTTCTTGGAGAATCCTGTAGACCTCGGTGCTCGCATTGTCTGAGGAGGAGCACTCCGGCTCGCGAGAGTTTTCAGGGAGAGTTTTCTCCGGATGACCACCTTTATCGAAGGCTCATATGGCCGACATATCACACAAAACATGTAAACATGATAGGAATGAACAAATGAGTGAATTCATCTTGGAAATGAATGGGCATGAGCTGCATGGGCTGTGTGATCACAGACAACATCTCAGTACTATTTAGTAGCAGCGCACGCCCCTTATAATAACCCCGTAAATACTGTTGTTCAGGACTGCTTACTTGTGCTTCCTACCTACTGTAATAACCGTTGTTCTAGCCCACATGCAACATTTTTGTTCTCATTCATGAAACGCTTAAATCAGGGACATTTTCGGGGACAGCTTTAGCCGGGGACAGATCATCCAATTCGGGGACTGTCACCTTAGTTAAAAGCGCATGTTGAACAGTGCTATTTCAGGGTGATAATGGCATCAAAGATTACTTTTCTGCCAGCGTTCCCTCCGTGCTTTTGCAGCGGCGACGGTGTTGCTTTTGAGGTTTGTGATAGCTTTCAGTTCTTCATACTTTCTCATGATCATCTCCTGTTCCTCGTTTGTAAAGTCCGCGGTCCTTCACTCTCCGTCCTGCTCTGACGCTCCAGAATGGTCCATGTTCGTGATTGGTCAGATGCGGCGGGCTCCGCCTTATATGTGTGCACGCGCTCATAGCAGAGCTGGATCCACTTATGAGGTTGATAACCAGCGTCGTAAAACCGTGTAGCGAGACCACTGGCTACCACGCTGAGGCTGTGTCTCATTTCAGAGACCGCATCGACCTAAGTGCCCTTCTGCACCTTCGAACGGTGCATTTGAAGCGTGCATGACGTCACGACGGTGCGAACGGTGTCCCATTTGGCACGAGATGCTAAAAAATGCTAAGCGCGCTTAGCATGTTTTCAAGCGTCCATTTATGCACGCTTTCGTGCCGTCGGTATCCCAGAATGCTTTGCGTGCCGCTGCACAGCTGCGCATTTCAGGTGAGAGGCTGGACTCGCTTGGAGACGCAGCGCGTCTTCAAAGAAATTACAAGCAATCCAAAAACAGCAGACAGTCAGCTGAGGCTGTATGAGAGCATGATCTCTGAACTCACTAAAATCTGTAAACCAAACATTATAGATTTAGAGACGAACTGATCCGCTCTGCTTCAACAATCAAAAACATTAGAAATAAGAAAGCTGACAAAACTACAGCAGAGTATCAGGACAACATTGAGTTTTTTTTCTTTTAAGATTTAGAGATTAAAGTTGTAAATTTAGGAGAATAAAGTCATAAAGTAAATAAAGTCATAAAGCTGCTTTTGTGGAGGGGGAAATGACTGAAGTTGGTCATCTGCAGGGTTATCTGTGGATGTATCAGCGGGTCATTCAGAGAGATTTTGTGGTTTCTGAAGAAACAATCAAACTGATGATGATCAACATTTGTGATCCAGAGGGAGTCGAGCTCCGACGAGCACCACGTCTCTGACACCGGCCATAGCCTACACCTGCAGAGACACCAACACCTTATTATGGCATATGGATTCATATCATAAACTAAAGCTCAATGTCATTCACGGATATTTACGGCTGCATTGACAGATATATCCTCAGCATATTCATTTCTGCCTCCACAAAAGCAGCGATTTCCTTCAAGTACACCAGTTTTTTTCCCCGTGGAAAAGACGTATTTCTCATATATTCTTTTTTTAAAGTCTTTATACTTATGACAATGTTATGCTGATGTGCCAGAGGATGAAGTATCTCCTATCCTCCTTCTCAATAGGGCCCTCATACTCCTTCATACAAAACAATCATTGGATGAATTTTGTGGGAATGATCTGTGCTTGTATGTATCTACTATTTTGTGTCTGTGCAAGGTCGCACAATTAAAACAATACATGCTGCGCTCCGCAGCTTTTTTTCTAATCAGTCGTGACGTAAGCCTGAGGGCGGGGACATTTGGAGACCTTCGGAGGACTTCCTGGTGGAGTTGCCAAATGTCCCCGCCCTCAGGCTCGCGTCACGACTGACTTAAAGGAAACCCGCGGAGCGCAGCATTTATTGTTTTAATTGTGCGACCTTGCACAGACACAAAATAGTAGATACATACAAGCACAATTCATCCAATGATTGTTTTGTAAGAAGGAGTATGAGGGCCATATTGAGATTTAAGACTTTAAGGACTTCGAGATTTAAGTCGTGAATTTACGAGAATAAAGTCATTAATTTATGAGAATGAAGTCATAACCTGTTATTTCAGAGAGACTTGTTAAAATTAGGGCCATGAAGCATTTGAAGGAACTGTGCTTCAGTATAGGTTTCACAAACAAGGAGATTCTTCATCCTCTGGCACATCAGCATAACATTGTCATAAGTATAAAGACTTTAAAAAGAATATATGAGAAATACGTCTTTTCCACGGGGGAAAAAAATTGGTGTACTTGAAGGAAATCGCTGCTTTTGTGGAGACAGAAATGAATATGCTGAGGATATATCTGTCAATGCAGCCGTTAATATCCGTGAATGACATTGAGCTTTAGTTTATGATATGAATCCATATGCAGTAATAAGGTGTTGGTGTCTCTGCAGGTGTAGGTTACCGCCGGTGTCAGAGACGTGGTGCTCGTCGGAGCTCGACTCCCTCTGGATCACAAATGTTGATCATCATCAGTTTGATTGTTTCTTCAGAAACCACAAAATCTCTCTGAATGACCCACTGATACATCCACAGATAACCCTGCAGATGACCAGCTTCAGTCATTTCCCCCTCCGCAAAAGCAGCTTTATGACTTTATATACTTTATGAGTTTATTCTCCAAAATTTACAACTTTAATCTCTAAATCTTAAAAGAAAAAAAAAACTCAATGTTGTCCTGATACTCTGCTGTAGTTTTGTCAGCTTTCTCATTTCTAATGTTTTTGATAGTTGTAACACAGCGGATCAGTTCGTCTCTAAATCTATAATGTTTGGTTTACAGATTTTAGTGAGTTCAGAGATCATGCTCTCATACAGCCTGAGCTGACTGTCTGCTGTTTTTGGATTTCTTGTATTTTCTTCGAAGACGCGCTGTGTCTCCAAGCGAGTCCAGCCTCTCACCTGAAATGCACAGCTGTGCAGCGGCACGCAAAGAATTCTGGGATACCGACGGCACGAAAGCGTGCATACATGCACGCTTGAAAAAGAGGCGGGGGTAGTGTGGTTTTGAGACCGAATTTGAAGCGCGCTTAGTATTTTGTGCCAAACGGGACACCGTTCGTGCCGCGTGGTGACCTCACGTACGCGTCAGATGCGCCGTTCGATGGCTGCTGTATCTGAAATGGGACACAGGAAGGGCACAGAACGGCGCAAAACGGCTCAAAACGGCTCAAAACGGCAGTGCACTCAGCTAAGCGCCGTTAAGTGCGCTTATCACGATGCGGTCTCTGAAATGAGACACAGCCTAAGTTGAGCGAGGTAGCTCTAAGGCTACCTCGCTAAGTTGAACCTGCTTCGTAGAACAGGCCCCTGGAGTAGACCTCTGAGGACATTGGTTTTGTTGGGTACCTTAGACACCTTCACCATGAGAGAACATCTAAAAGTGAACCAATCTAATGTTTAATGAAACAGAGGGCGGAGAGCTAGTGTTTGCTGCCCTCTAGTGGTAAAAGATTTGTGTCAACAAGGAGATCATCAAACTGAAGATTAAACAAGTCAGATGTGTTTCATTTAACTGCATCAATCCAAAAGGAAACATGACCAAAACAGATTCTCTGAATTATTTAGAGTCCAGATTTCATGAAAAACTTAAACAACCTCTGACACTAGGGAAAGTTTTAGGAAAAACCTGGGCTAATTTTAAATTTGAGGTTTGTTTAAAGTAGTTCCAGGTTCATGTTTCTCACCGTGTGTCCTTAGCTCTTCCTTCACTAACCCTCTGTAAACCTTAGTGAACCTAGCAGACCAGGTTCTGTACATCTTAGTGAACCGAGCAAACCAGGTTCTGGAGTCTGATAGTGAAATGTTGTCCTATTATAGCCTGATAGAGAATTTCAGCTGTTCAACAGTTCAGGGTCTCCTTCGACCTGTTTTTGCTCCAAATGTTTTCAAAGGGGGACAAGTCAGGACTGCAGGCAGACCAGTTTCTCAGCAGGACTCTGTCGTTGTCCTCCTGAAATATGAAGGTCTTACCAAAAAAGTCTATGTCTGGATGGCAGCAGGTGTTGCTCCTGAACCTGCAGGTATTGTTCAGCCTTGTGTGATCATGTCTAATATTGCTGAATTTCTCTCCCTGTGGTTGGCAGATTAACAGCAGGACAGGTTTTTTCCTCACATAGAGCTCTGTGAGCTAACATTAGATCTTACGTCTGGTAAATGTTGAGGAGCTGTTGGCCCAGACTCAGGTTCTTAGAGAGGAGATATGCCGCCATTTCAGCCACGACCACTGCTGCACTCACGCCATCTTTCTCGGGAACCAACCCACCGCACAAAAAACCTGAAAACACAGAAGCAAAGATTTGCCACATCTGCACTTGTGTTCATTTTTAGTTTTATGTTTGATATGTGGTCGAAATGATCTTCTGATGGCATGAAAATTAAAGATAGTTAATGATTCTGTGATGTGACAGATGGTCTTCAGGAGAGTTACTGAACCTCTGACTTCAATCAGACCAACATGAACCATGAAATCATCCAGAGTGTAAAATGAGTCTAACCAGCAGAAAGTGACAGCAGACAGTTTTCTTTATGAATCAAGTTAGAGCTCAAAGTCTAAAGATTGTTCAGAGGTGAATGTGTGGAGAAAACCAGCAAAAACTAAAGGGGATGTTATGATGTCCTTATCAGAAGTTTTTTTCAATAAAATTCAGACCCTCAGAGACCATCACCCTGACTGAAGACGTCTTAGATTAAATACAGTATATATTAAACATGCTCACCGATGGACTCCTCAAAGGCAAATAAGACAGTGTTTCCTGTTTTGGTCAGCTCATGTATTTTGTTCCCAATCCATTTGAACCCAGGAAGAGTTTCCTGTTAAGCACAGAGACACACAGACAGACTCTTATTTTGATATACTATATTGGATCGATTTTTCTACATTTAAACCGTCAGACCTCGAAGTGGAAGCCCTCAATGCGAGCAAAGGCCTGCAGGATCTTAGAGGACACCGTTGTAGCCAGCATGTAGACCCTCTGTGAGTCTGCAGGATCTGGATGGGCCTCCTTCCAATTAAAGAACATCCACCAACCCAACAGAGCGGCCAGCTCATTCCCTGTGAACACCTTCCAACTGCACCTGTGAGAGTGGCACATACAGGTCAACGACACCTCTATCAGGGGGTAGGCTGAATGTTTTTTCAGACTGTCTCTACTTCAGTGCCTTTGCACAAACAACAATTACCTGTCTGATCTCTCAGCCACAGCCAAACGGTCAGCATCGGGATCTGTCGCCAAAACGATTTCAGCTCTCTCTTTCTCTGCCAGACGGAGAGAAAGTTCCTGCAAAAACACACAGAAATTTAAAACGCTGAGTCACAGAAATCACCAGAAGACCTGAGACCAGTATCCTACCAGCACTGACTCCCCCTCCTCAGGGTTAGGACAGCGGACAGAGGGGAAGTTTGGGTCCGGGTCCTTCTGTTCAAGGACAGGGATTGGAGGAGCAAAGCCAAAGGTGAGGAAGGCCTGATGGACAAAGTCGTGTCCTACACCATGGAATGAGGAATGGACGAACTTCAACGGAGAACTTCGGTTCAGATCCCTGAGGGACACAAAAAGGCGTCAGACACTCCTGCTCTTTGTTTGACCTGTTAGCATAGAAACAGGTGAGCTTCTGTTCATTCATTCATTCATTTCTACTGCTTATTCCCGTTGGGGGTAACAGGGGGCTGGAGCCTACCCCAGCATCTTTGGGCAAAGGCAGGGGACACCTTAGACAAGTCGCCAGCATACTTCTTCAGCATCTTCTTGTTTGGTTATCAAGCATACTGATTCGGACCCACATCTGTTAAAGACTTAAGAGGTCATGGTACTGTTTTGTTTAAATCTGGATTCATAATGAGGCATTCACAAGAAGCACGAGTCAAACCATCTACTCGCTTAATTTGCGGGTATGTTCACATGTGAATGAAGAGTATTGACTTGCTTCATTTGCAAGAATCATTCGCACCATTTACACATCAACGGAGTGCTCAAAAGGCGTGGATACGTGAGAGTCTCCATCAAGCATGGTAGAAGTGAACTACGTCGCGAGGATTGCTGCTTTGTATTTGTTGTTGAAGGCCAGTCGGAGATGGAGGCACTGCTGTGTCTGGGTGCATCCTATTCTCCAGATGTGCTGACAGTTTGGAGAATTTCACCACCTCCTCCAAGAGCTGCGCCTGGCTGACGGCCATTTCCAGCGATATTTCTCAGTCCAGTGGAGGATGTACAAGCATGCCATGGAGGTCCATCCAGACAACCTTTGTTCTCCACATCTTAATACGGAGGTCAGCTGAGACACCTGCAGTGTTTGGGAGCAGTGAGGTGCAGCCACTGCCAGGTCCTGTTAGGGTTGGATCCAACACCTCTTCCAGAGAAGCCATCCGGGTCAGGGAAGTCTTTAAAACCCATTTCTCTGCAGAGGGAGCAGTACCCTGGCAACCAACTGAATGATGCACACCACAATGGCTCTTTTAAGAGCCAACCACACATTAAAACTGAGCAAAAGTCCTGCAATATTATATTTTTTATCAGTACCAGAATGAATTCATATCTATGTGCAGTGCTTCTACTTTATATTTTTGTGATTATGCATTTCAGTAAATGTATTTTAATCTTGCATTTTGTTGCTTGGTATAAAGAGACCATGTCCTGAGAGAGCTCATTTATGACTAACAATAAAATGGCATAACACCGTTTTTGTGATGAGTACTAGGAGGTTTCAAACTCCAGACTTCCGAATAAGTCATTAACTCAAATAACTTCATGACAAGCAGTCTTTTTCTTCAGATAAAACTATTCAAATCAAGGTTTAAGCAGCCATGGAACAGGGAAAATACTACATTAGCAAATTATTGGTCTGACTTGATTGCACCACTTGGTCTTCAACTACTTAATTTGGTAAGATGCAAAATATATGAAACACTGCAAGTTAAAACATTATAATGCAACTAAAAACTCAATGTATTATCAGTTAGACCAGTTAAGACGTTGTATCTGGAAGTCAGACTCAGATAGCAGTTTACCAAACATAACAGAATTCAAACACGCAAGATCAATAATCATTTAAAAATGATACAGACCTGAACTACCATGTTAAAAAATTATAGAGTTGATGAAATTCAGAAAAGCACTTAATACCTATGGTAAAAGAAAGTCAAACATAGATTTTAACAGATATAACATGCTTTATTAACTAAAATTTATGAACAATTAAATAACAGATATTTAAAAATCAAAAACTATGTACATCCAGGAGTGAGATGCAAGAGTGAGGGACAAAGGAGAAGGGGAAAGAGATCAAACGTCTGGTTCGGGGCAGCAGCAGGTGAGGAAAGACAGAACTTCCCTGCTCCTGCTGCTGACCCACTTCTCCTTTCCATCTCCTTTCCCCTCTCCTTCAGGTAAGTGTCCCTCAGGCTCTTCCACTTCTTTTCTGCATGTTTCTTTTTAAAAAACATAAGTTTTACATAGTTTCCCTGACGTGAGGCCAATTCTTCAAATTTCAACAGTGATCCTTGACAATTCAAACAGTAGGATTAAGTGATGGAGCAAGGTTTTAACAATTTACCAGATAATCTGACCTCCTCACCCACTTTCCACTAGGCGAGCTCCTTTTTAATCCTGTTTCAGTAAAGAAACAAAACAAGTTGTATTTTACAGTTCAGGGTACCCGCACATCGACACAATGACTTTGTCCTCCTTTTTTCAAATCAGTGGTCTGTCATCATGCGTCACCCGGGTATCTCAATGCTGTTTGGTTATCTCGATGCGAACATCCCCATAAATTGAGATTTTTTTTTTTTACTTTCACAAATAACATGCTCAATTCGTGCGGTTTGTGCTGTCGGAGTAGAACAAGTGTCTAATCACATTTTTGCATTGACTTTACACATAATCCACTTGTGTGAATGATTTTACTGTGCTTGATGTGAACGCCCCGTAACAGGGAAAGCTGTCAAGGGTTAATGAACAGGCCCTTAATTCCCCAGCTGAGCACAGAGGGGGGCTCAGAGAAACTGCACAGAGAGAGATCACAAAAGAAGAAATATTTCCTCTAACCTGGTATTGAAGAGCACTTTTCATGCTAGCTACTGTTGGCAGGCTAAACATTCCAGTTAACACAATGCCAAAGTCCTCCATGCAGGAGTCCAGTCTGCTGTTAGAACACAATGTTTACCAAGCCAAAATGTTCTGACCCAAAACAGGCCCCTTGGTGGGAATGCACCATCAGACTAGCTGCAGAGATACTGAGACCAGTTGCCGAGGTCTAAGTTTGACAGTCAAGAGACATGGTCTAGGGAATGACTGAAAGGGTCTGGACTGGATGACAGAGTTGTGATTAGTTGCACAGACTATGATACTAACTGCAGACTATGGGTTGAGGTCCAAGACCTCTAGCTAGAGAGGTCTATGGTCTTATGTCTTGCTGTAGAGGCCTAACTTCCAGGGTCAGTGCGTTGAAGTCTGGGACCTAGATAGGGAGGCCTAAATATTTGGTGCAGTGGTATCGACTAGCTGCAAATATCTTGAGCTGGCGAGGTTCACCACTTTGTGAACAATTGCGTGAGCAAATAGTCGAACAGTTTAAGAACAACGTTTCTCAAAGTACAATTGCAAGGAATTTAGGGATTTCAACATCTACGGTCCATAATATCATCAAAAGGTTCAGAGAATCTGGAGAGATCACTGCACGTAAGCGGCACGGCCGGAAACAAACACTGAATGCCCGTGACCTTTGATCCCTCAGGCGGCACTGTATCAAAAACTGACATCAATGTGTAAAGGATATCACCACATGGGCTCAGGAACACTTCAGAAAACCACTGTCAGTAAATACAGTTCGTCGCTACATCTGTAAGTGCAAATTAAAACTCTACTATGAAAAGCGAAAGCCATTTATCAACAACATCCAGAAACGCTGACGGCTTCTCTGGGCCAGAGCTCATCTAAGATGGACTGATGCAAAGTGGAAAAGTGTTCTGTGGTCTGATGAGTCCACATTTCAAATTGTTTTTGGAAATAGTGGACATTGTGTCCTCTATTCCTACAAGAGGAAAAGAACCATCCGGACTGTTATCGACGCAAAGTTCAAAAGCCTGCATCTGTGATGGTATGAGGGTGCATTAGTGCCTAAGGCATGGGTAACTTACACATCTGTGAAGGCAACATTAATGCTGAAGGGTACACACAGGTGTTGGAGCAACATATGCTGCCATGCAAGCAACGTCTTTTTCATGGACGCCCCTGCTTATTTCAGCGAGACAATGCCAAGCCACATCCTGCACATGTTGCAACAGCGTGGCTTTGTAGTATAAGAGTGCGGGTACTCAGCTGACCTGCCTGCAGTCCAGACCTGTCTTCCATTGAAAATGTGTTGCACATTATGAAGCGTAAAATACGACAACGGAGACCCCAGACTGTTGAACAACTGAAGCTGTACATCGAGCAAATGGGAAAGAATTCCACCTTCAAAGCTTCAACAATTAGTGTCCTCAGTTCAAACGTTTATTGAGTGTTGTTAAAAGTAAAGGTAATGTAACACAGTGGTAAACATGCCCCTGTCCCAACTACTTTGGCATGTGTTGCAGCCATGAAATTCTGAGTTTTATTATTATTATTAGAATTATTATTTGCAAAAAAAAAATACAGTTCATGAGTTTGGACATTAAATATCTTGTCTTTGTAGTGTATTCAATTGAATATAGGATGATGTATTTGCATCAATTTGCAAATCATTGTATTCTGTTTTTATTTACGTTTATCACAATTTCCCAACTTCAATGGAATTGGGTTTTGTACATTATGCAGAGGCCTCAGGACCAGCTAAAGAGGTCTATGATATTAGGACTAGCTACATAAATCTGAGGACTAACTGAAATGGACCTCAGTCCTCCTATCACCTGTGGAAGCAGAGGGAGGTGAGCTCCTCCATATAGCGGCTGTTGATCTGGGTCAGGGGGTCAGTCCTCAGGGAGTTGCTCTCCACCAGCTCCTCCTCCCAGCAAGAGGCGCTCCATGGCTCCAGCTGTTCCTCAATAGCCCGCAGGATCTCCTTGTCGTGTGGTGCAGAGATCTGAGCGCCATTACACCAGTACACCTGCAGGGGGCAACACATATTCACATCTGAGGCCTTGTGTCATGTCAGTGTTTAGACCAGGGGCCTCATTTATCAACCGTGTGTAGAAAAGGTCCTAAATTCTGGCGTAGGAATGAAATTTAGAATGTGCGTAAGTTAAAAAAAAATTGTATTTATCAAACATGCGGACACCAGTCGTATGCACACTAGTAAGTAATCGGTGATGATAAATCCCACCTGTTCGGATCATTTGCATTCAGAAACACCTCCAATTGACAATATATGGAATCAACAATCCCTTTAAAAATGCCTGAATGGATTTTTTCCCCCTCGTAGAAACCATGGAGGTACACACTCACAGAGCTGTTCTGCAGAATGAATAAGTCGTGCGTTCCTACTGGCCACAGGGCAACAACGTTTAACAGATACATATGTGCATCACAGATTATTTGTGCATTGACTGAATGAAATCCTTATCTTTTGACATAACTGAATTTATTGTGTGAAGGTGCTTGGCTCCAATTATGTTCGGAAATCCGGCGATGGCGTGAAATCCTCGTTTTATTTCGGCTTGTTGGTGATGTGTGTTTGGGAACTGGATGTAAATTGAGGCCAGAGAAATTATTGCATCCAACTTTGCCGGCATGACTCTGCTTAGCGTTAGCTGCGAAATGCCACATATGTCTCCAATCTCACGCTGAAATGTTCCGGTGGCCAAAAAGCCCAGGGTGGGCTGGAGCTGGGTGTGCACTGGGACGGCTTTGGTGCGATTTGTCTCTTGCTCCAACACAGGTTGTAAATCACGGCATAAATCCATTAAAATGTTTTGGGGAAAGCGGTAACTGCTGAGAATCCACTCTGAGTTCTCACTGAACAGATAAGCACGTTCTTGGGAAACACGCAAAATGCAAGCAAAATAATCCATGATACTTGTATTTGTACTTGTAAGACTTAATTTGAGGTTGTCCTGTCACAGCTGATTTTATAGCTCATCACACCAATCATTCAAAATGTCTGCTAAAGAACTATTTCATAAATTTTGTACAGAGGCAACGGAGAACATGTGTGAAGTTTGACATTGCTGAATGCTGTGACTCCTTTAATGGGTTCTATTTGTAGTTTCACTTGTCTGCCACTAGTTCTTGTGTGTAAGCATGGTCAGAGGTGTGCTTAAATTTATGCACGATCCTAAGCACAAGTACAGGTTGATAAATTCCATGCTTTGCGTGGGAATGTTCGTACACACTCATTACGCACACATCTGTGCATAAGCACGGTTGATGAATGAGGCCCCAGGACTTTAATGTGCAAATCCGATATATCGGTATAAAAAATATATCGATATATTTTTAAATGAGTTATGAAATTGGACCATATCGCATATTTTGATATACAGATATCAGATGCTGTTCTTGACAGGCTGGTGTTTCTCGCACAAAATCTTTAACCCATTTAACCGGGGACAGCACATACGCATTTCTACCTTTCAAGCCAGGAGCACGGCTGCTCATTTCTACTCAGAAAGCCGAGTGCATGTAGGTATTTCAACCCTACAAGCAGAGAGAAGCGTGAACGCATTTCAACCTTCCAAGCTGGCGGTGCCGCTGCGCATTTCTACCCTTTATGTCGGGAGCGTGGATATGTCATTTTGTAACATTCTGTAGTTTTTCAATCATTTCTGGAGTCGTGGTGAATCAAATAACCATACCTGTCTGCCTCTGATTGGCTAATAAAGCGTCTGGATTCATGCTCAGACCTTGCTACGTGCTTTGTGAGGAAAGTAAACAATGACGGTAGCATTGAACAGCTTCAGAGTAGAAGCATCCAGCAAGTGTGAACAACCTCTACATATCGAGTGCTTTGGCTCACACTATCGCGTTTTCTATGAGTGTTGCATGACTTTGGGTGAGCACAGAGATGAACACACTGTCAGCCACTTACTGATTTATTTATTAGTTTTTAGTGCTGCTTTTGTACTGGCACTATACTAGCGCAGCTGTGTACCCTTTCAACACTTCATTTTTTTCTATTTACATTTGTATTGATGGAAACTTTATCATGACTGCCACTTGTTTTACAGAAAGCAAATTATTTGTTACTCTCTGGTGCAGAGCCTGTACTTTAATTTACACAGCCACTTAACTTCATTTGAGTTTGTTTGTTCAAGGTTTTCAATAATGTGAATAAATGGTAGTTATCTTGAAAGCCCCACGTGTAAGCTCTCAAATACTTTTTGAATTTTGTTTCTATCTGCTACAGAGGCAACACTTCAGAAAACCTCAGGATCTGGGGGCCTTTCTCAAAACGGCCCTCAGGATTTCAAAGTGTGTCTCAGACAGGGTTCAGGTCTTCATGGGTTAAACAAAGAAGGAGTCCTCCAAAGTCCTCTAATGTCGACCTCAAGACAGCACTCACTGTTTATCAAAGTAAAAAAGAAAGAGGGGGAAATGTTTACTGAGTTCATAATCTGGCATAGTCTTGTGCAACTGGTTGAGACTGTGATGACGATAAGTAAGACAGATAGGTAATCTCAAAATGATGTTTAAAAACAAGTTTCTTAAACTGAGTACTTTATTTTGTTCTGTCTTTATAGATGCAAGTGCTGCCCTTACTAGGGTTTGTCATATTTAATTCTTTGTAGTCTTTGTTGTTTGCATCCGTGGATTTGTTAGAGAGAGGAAGAAAATCTGCTTTTGATTTTAATATGCCATTTATAGTTGTCAAAATATTGATGCTTTTCTTATATAAATAAATTCACTTTAGAGGTACTATTTTACTTTTGCTATTTTTATTTAAGATATATTTTTCATTTTTTGTGTACCTTATGGAGCTCCAATTAAAAAAAAAAAAAGTACTCATGTGGTTATACAGTATTTATGTTTACATTTTATTGTTCTTTGAACAGCTGAGCATAATTTTGTCCGGCCAGTTTAAATAGAACTACTTGTGACATGTCATTTGGCTTTGAAAGTGACCAAACATTTGCTCTCACTTTGCAATAACAATATCGGGGATATATATCGTATCTCGATATTCAGCCTAAATATATCGGGATATGACTTTTGGTCCATATCGTCCTGCCCTAGAACAGATCTGGTAATATTTCATTTCAGTGACACATAAACCAACACAATTCCTCTGATTCTCAGAGTAGGTCATATCCTGAACTAGAAAAGAAATTGCGAGTGGGATTGCTCTGTTTCAAATCGCTATTGCTTAACTGCTATTGCGAATGGCTGAATTTTGAAAGTCTGAAAGATAAGAATGTTTGAATTTTGAGGACGCTTTGAATTTTTTGAACGATTTGGATGAATTCATTGAAATTGTTTAAAAAAAATTAGTATGTGGAAAATAAAAATGATTAAAAATCCTGAAGTTTGAGAAAAGTTTGAAGTACTAGAAAGGTTTGAATCATCTTGAATGAGATGGAATTTGAAGAATAAAATGATGTATAAATCGTTAAATGATTTAAAACAGGGAAATTAAAATGATTAAAATTCTTAAAGCAACGGGAATATCAGAAAGGTTTAAATCAGTTTAAATAATTTTTAATTTGTTTGAAGAATTAAATAACGCATGAATATTAGAATTCAATCTAGTGTGGGAAAAAAATTAAATTAAAAAAAAAATCCTGAATGCATCCCATAATGTCCTACATGAACTGCATTTATTTAGCCCCGGATGGTTTCTGTAGCTCAAACTTTGGGGGAAGAGATAGATGACAGTTTGTCTAGTGAAGGGTTATAAATGTAACCCCCAGTACTCAGTGTGCTGAGCAGTGTTTATTTTTTCTGAAATTTTTGATTTAGTCTTAGTCTTAGGGCTCTATTTTCGTGCCTCGCCGGCGACGCGGTGCATGCGCGGCGTAAGTGAGGTTCGCCGCGCCGACAAGGCGTTCCCAAGCACAATTTGTTATTTTGGTGAGTGGCGCAGCCCGGCGTAAGTATCCCCCCTCCCTAATTCAGCTCCTCCCAGCGGTGTAAGTCGTAGCGAAGGAGGAGAGAGGGCGGGGAGTGGGTTTAACACAGCCGAGACCTGTTTTCACCAATCACATCAGCTCCTCTCCTTGCCTTTAAATCCGCCACAGGCGAGGCATATTGCAATTTTCATGAAGTAGTCAAAGAGATCAAGAGATGTCTGAAGACAGTTATGCCACACGATGGCGACAAAGGGCAGCTCCTCAACAAGTGTCACTTTAAGCGCTGCATTGGGCGTCCTCCACACTCTCTTATATGAGCACAGATGGATTTGGTGTGTGTAATGTTGGACCCACTGGTAAGACAAACACCCTTTTCCACAAATAAAGACACTCACATAAAGTTGCTCGTATTCAAACCTCAGAATATACCGATATAGATCTAAATGTATGTGCTGACTCAGATTAATAGTTGTTGATGATTATTTATTGCACTGAAATGTGCCTGACACTGTGGAAACCTGCCGGTGAGGCATCGATGACGTATGCAGATACGCCGCCGGTCTACCAAAATACTACTAGACCAGCTGCGTTCCGCCTGCGCTGAAAGCTGACCAGGTTGGAATCGGCGAGCTTTCAGCGCACTTTACACGCCAGTGGCGAGCACGAAAATGTCACTGCGCCCGCTGTCGACACCTCCCCCTGCCACGCCACCACGCCCAGCTTGGCGGATCTCGGCTCGCCTCCGTGCGCCTCAGTCCACGAAAATACCAAACTGGCTGTATGCCGGGCTCCGCCAGACGAAAATACAACTGTGCGGGGCTCGCCGCCCTCCGCCGCCTCACAGGCGTACACGAAAATAGAGCCCTTAGTCTTACGACTAAACGCAAATTTTGCCTTAGTCCTGTCTTAGTCTTCTGGAATCATTTTAGTCTAGTCTAGTCGACTAAATATCGAAAACAGTCTTAGTCTATTAGTCTTCTGGGATTAGTCTAGCCTTCTGGGATTAGTCTTAAGGTCCTTACACACCGGGCGAGAATTCGCCAGGCGAATTGTTCGCCTTTTTTTAAAACAGCTTAAAGTCAATGCAAGCTTCCACACCGGCGGCGATTTTTCCGCGGGGCGAAAAGCCGCTTTTATTTTTCCGCTCCTGTGTCGAATTTTTCGGATATTCGCAGGCGAATATCTGGACCTGCTAGACCTCTGGCCAATCAAAAGTCATGTTGTTGATGACGTCACAGACCCATACGGCTGGAGGAGAGGGAGACGTTTGAGATTATGAATACGCAGAGAAAGGCAGCTGAGGTGCATCCAAAACTCTTTCTAATTACTAATGAAGTAGTTTCCTCACAAGATGACACTCTCTTGTCTTCCACCTCGCATCTCCTCTCCTCCGTGCCGCAAAACGACTTTATTAATTCGCTTTGCAAAAAATATACGCATATTCGCTTCGCGGCCGGTGTGTATAGGCGAAAGCGATTTTTCGGACCGGTGAATATTCGCAATTTTCGTCTCGCTTTTTCGCTTCGCTCCGCAAATTCGCCGGTGTGTAAGGACCTTTAGTCTTAATGTTTTCAGTCTTTGGGAAAAAAGAAAAAAAAGTCCACTACAGACCAGATGCAGATTTATAGTTGTAATCCAAAACATTGTTTTATTTTTCAGTATCAAACAACAAGATAACACATAAGTACATGTCCTTGATCTCAGTCTCACACTGACTACAATGAGTAATAAGGCCTGCACTATGCATGCATGCAGTACAGTGAGTGCATACTCATTCAGTCAAGGAAAGCTTTGCTGCCCTAAAGGACAATGTTCTTGAAAAATAACCACTTTCTCTGAACAAACAAATTATAACAATATAATTCTGATTAAGTTGTTGTATTCTTATCTGCTTTTACTGTTGGTGCAAAAAAGGTGCAATTGAGTACTCACTACTCAAACATAAAAAAAAATAAACACTATCTTAGCTGCCAGTAATAGCACTGCACCTAAATACAGCAAAACATAACAATTCTGTTATGTTTAAATAAGTACGTAACTGCTTGGACAGGGCTGGGCTACAATGCCTGGAGTTTGCCATAATGCCTCTGCCAGATCCAAACATTATAGTAACAGTATCGATCACATTTTCTCCTGTCTGCTACTCTGTGCATTGTAATGCAAAATCAAACACGAATGAAAAGAAATGTAAAGATAAAAATAGAAGATTGTATATTTGGCTTGTATGCCTTGCACAGTTCAGTAATAAATGTGTGTGTTGCACAAAAACCCATGCACGAAAAAAAGAAAATACAGGTAAATATACTCTGTAAGCATCATCAAAGTTCTGTCTCAGTCTTTGTTACACTCAGTCTTTGTTACACTCTCTTCCAACCAATAAGATTGCTTGCTTCACAGTGTAGTAGTGAACTAAATATATATAGAAAATGAAATATTCCTGAGACTGATTGATAATGTTAATATATAACAAGGATCAATGAGCTGATTGCTGTGCAAGACAAGTACATAGAATGGAACAAAATGTATCTCTCTGCTGCTGCTCTTCATATTAAACAAACAAACAAAAAAAAATAAATAAACTAATGACAGACCAGTCACGATTGGCATTTAATTAAGAATTCTACTGATCTAGTAGTTTTACAACACTAAACGCTGTCAATACTGTAACAGCAATGTATTGAATCAATGTGACAATTCTATTTGTTTTTGTTCATTTTAAGGAAAGCACTTCGCTCCAAAGTGACCCTTCCTCTGTTGCGTCGTCCTCTTGTGAGATCACTGGGGACACTGAATACCCTCTCTGCAAAAGCTTGAGAAGCTGGCATAGCTAACAAGTCTAATACGAAGGGTTTTAAGCTGTGATAAAAATTGTCACTCTTTTCCAGCCAAAAGCCAATCGCTGTCTCCTCTGTGATTGGATGTGCAATTTCTTCCTTGTACTTGATAATCTGCTGCCTGATGCTGGTTTTGGAGGTTCTCTGTTTCGGCCTTGTGGTGCGGCACTTTGACAGAAACTTGAACACTGGCTGCTTAGAGGAAGCTGCTGCTTCTGCTTCCGCAGGCTCAGTCTCCTCTTCTGCATCTTCTGACTGAATGCTGCTTGACAGGTCCTCCTCGTCTTGTCTCCCTGCCATTGGTGGCAATACGGTTTTGGCCACATAGTCCTCTGCCTGCATCAGCAGCTGCTGGATATTTCCATCAGACAGATTAACATTAACAAGCATTTCACAGACAATTGGATTGACAAAGCAGGCAGCTGCTGCAAGTGGTGAGAACTTTTCATCAACTGGATCCAGAAAGCAAGCAAAACGCTGGCTTAGATTTGCTTTCATTTTCTCTGCAAGAGTGGCGAGGTTACTGTAGCGACTGCTCAGTGTGAACTCAGTAAGGTGTCTGAGCAGATCAAAGAGGGAAGGGACCACTTGGGACAAGGATGTGGTGTCACTCTGGAGGGATTTAGTATGCTGTGCAAAAGGTAACAGTAGGACATGCACTAATGAAAGCTTCTCCAACTCACAAGTAAGCAAGGCATCCCATCCCATGTCACTTGCAATCTGGCAGACTGTGTTTTTGAGGTCGAGGAGTCGTGCGAGCAAGTTGAATGTGCTTGACCAGCGAGTGGGGCAGTCATTTATGACAATAACACCGCACTCCTTCAATACCCTCTGTGTTGCAATGGAGGACTGGCGAAAGAGCTTCACCATAGACCTTGCTTTATCGAGGAGTCACTTGACAGATGCCTCCTTTTGCACCTTGTTGACCACGAGCTGTAAGGTATGCACGACACATGGTGTCCGATCCATGTTGACTTGATGGTACTTAATAACGAGAGGAAGGAAGTGAGACAAAGAGAAAAATTATAAGTCTATGTAAATATATATTTTTTTCATGTGATAATTAACAGTAGTGTAATGTGGAAAATAATTAACTAAACATGGCTCACCGCTGGTCATCAATTTCAGAGTCACTTTCAAGGTCAGGGTTGTCTTCATAAGACCGTTCAGACTCAGAGATGATGGTCTTGAATGCTGCCACCATGTTACTCCCATTGTCAGTTATCACTGTGAGGATTTTCTCCTCTGATTTGGTCCACTCTTGCATGCATTTGTCCACACATGCCTTAATTAACAGTGCAGAGTGCGGGTGTGCTACTTCTTCTAGAGCCAGCAATATGTGTTCAGGTTTACTTTGTTAATCATTGAAGTAGCATGCCGTTATAGCGAGGAATGAGGCTGTCAATCCTTTTTTTGTCCACAAGTCAAGGCCAGTGGATATTCTCCGTGCAGCAGCCAGTCTCTCTTTGAATGTCTTTCTATGCTCTGCATACTCTGTTTCAATCAAATTGCTTATTTTAGTTTTCTTTGGAACAGTCAGTCTCTAATCGATTACCTCCATCAATTCCACAAAGTCCTCATCTTCTATTGTTGTGACTGGTAAACCAGTGCGCCCAATCCATTGGGTTATGGCCTGCACCCTGGTCTTTTGATCTCTGGACTCAGATTTGTGCTTTGTACTAGTCATTAAAGCCTCAGGGAGGGTGGTCTGGCCATCGGGCTGGGCCTGGGATGTAGTTGCCTCTGCCTCTTCCTTTTCTTTAGTCTTCTGAAGCTGTGAACAAGGGAGGGAATCAAGTACACATACATAATGTGTCTATGGCAAGACTTGGTTTTATATATTGTTTTGTTTTATTAAACACCATTATAATTAATTTTCTTATTTTGATTCATAAGTCCCAAATCTCCCAATGACTGAATGTCAGTCAGTCTCCAGGTTTTCTTCAATACATGTATGACACTGATTTACTGATTTACTATGACACTGTCTGGCTTTGGCTTATTAGGAGTCCACTATCCTAGTTGTTCTCAAATGTTTTATTTGCATGGTCCATTTGTACACATTACAGAAGACCTGTTATATTCATTCAAATTCAGAGATATATGTTGGTGTTACTGGTAAATATTATTGTATTCTCATTTTAGGTGTGATTAAAAGAATGACAAAATGTCCACCAAAGTCAGCATTATGATGATGACCCATGTCTCTCTCCCTCTCTCTCTCCCACACACACACACAAACAAACACACACACACACACACACACACACACACACACACACACACACACACACACACACACAATCCCATGATATACAACATCCACTCTAAAATTTAGTTATTCGTGGCAGTGGCACACATTCATTTTCATTTGTGGGCAATGCATTTAATTGCATTCAAATAGTCAAGAGAAACAACTGATTAATCTAGTCTTAATTTACTATTTCAGTAGTACAGTAGCCAGTACCACTTTACACAATGTATTCTCCATTTCAGTTTATGTCACGGTGGTTTATCTGATTAAAAAAATAACATTGACATGTGTGACTGTGTGCTTACCTTAGCAAATATTGCTGGGTTGAGTAGTCTCCAAATGTCGCTTCAAGTTGGTGGTGTTTTTCCCCTTCAGTTTTAAGTCACAGAGTGTGCAGAGGGTCTGATCCTCCTTCTTGTCATATGTGAAGTTTGTCCAAACGTCAAGTCTCCGTTTGCTTCCAAAAGGCTGATATTCTAGTTCCGACATTTTGTTCTCTCATTGTTGCAACCACGACGAGTCATGCCGTTCTAAATGTACACGCTGCGGCGGCACTGCACTACTGAATGCAGAGTGTCTGGCGAGTGGAGTGGAGTGTGGAAAAGAGGACGAGTGGAAAAAAAAGTCTTAGTAGGCTTAGCTGTAGTTTTTCTCCTCCTCTAACAGCGTGTACCAGTGTTTACTTTCTGCGTTGCAACATGTGCTGGCGGCCTGGCTGGCCTAATATGGCTCTGCTTCCTGGTGGATCAACCTAATGTGACAATTTGGCGCGTTCTGATTCAAGCCCACAAAAAGATTAGCTCTGATTAGATCTCAAATCCATTTGTCCCGCCCTAACATTTTCGTATAGTCTTATTTGTTGACTAACGTATACTTTTTGTCTCCGTTATCGTCATGCATAGACACATTTCGTTTGTCTTCCTCTTCGTCCATGAAAAAGGGTCGTTGACGATTATTTTTCGTCTTAGTCTTAGTCTACGAAATTAACACTGAGCAATGCTCAAACAACGCCCTAATGCTCTTCCTCTGTAACTGCTATCTTCGTGATAATGCGATTGTGAGAACCACAAGTCCCGGCTAAACACAATGATACAATTTCTGTGTTTGTGGAGCCAAAAATGCCTTCACTAGGACAAGTTAAAAACATGTCTAGTTTGTGTTTCCTCTGAAAATCCTCCTCTCAGGATTATATCAGAGTCAATGGAGAAAGCTGGAGAAATTTTGGGGATACCTGTGGCAGTTGGTGTCTGCCCAGGCCACTGTGTATGTCTTACAGCTTTGATTTTTGAGATGAAGAGTGACAACGAGTGTTTCCATCACTGTACTAAATATTACCTGTGTAGAGCGAAGTGAGTTGCCACAATCCTTTTGTAAAGACAAAGTTTTGAGGATAAATTTTCAGCCTCTCTCACTCTAGCGATGAGGTCACGCACTCTAGCTGCCCTTCTCTTCCCTGCCATGCTCTTCCATGAAATACACACTAATGTTAAAACCTGAAGAGGTCAGAAAATCCTGTGACTGTTTGAACTGTCACTGTGAGAAATGAATGAATGCTATGAAGATGGTGAATGAATGAGTGAATGTCTGAAGATGTGTGAATATTTTAAACTTTGAATGAAGTTTCTAGGTGAATGTATAAATGAATGAGAAGAGGTTGAAGTTGACTACTTCTGAAGCCCTTTTCCCATTGACTCCCATTATAACAAAGTTTGGAAAAAATCTTAATAGTTTGAAAAGAACAAATGGGATTAAAAATGTTGAAGATGTGGAATAATGCTGACGAATTTGTGAACATTTTGGTTCTTGAATGAAGTTTCTACATGGAAGTATAGAGGAATTGAAGGCTTTTGAAGTTGTGTGATAAAATGTGAGAAAAGAGGCTGTTCCGAACATTCCGTAATGCATTTCTAATTGAGAAATCGGTCGGAAAACCTGGAATATCTCGGAAAGTAAGAAATGAGTTAAGGGCCAAAAAACGGTAGAAGTCGCTATGATAATAATAAAGATATGAATAACAATAAGTGGAAATGCTTCGCAATCCCACTCAATAAAGATATGAATAACATATAGTGGGAATGCTTCGCAATCCCACTCAATAATAATAATAAAGATATGAATAACATATAGTGGGAATGCTTCGCAATCCCACTCAATAAAGATATGAATAACATATAGTGGGAATGCTTCGCAATCCCACTCAATAATCAAGATATGAATAACATATAGTGGTAATGCTTCACAATCCCACTCAATAAAGATATGAATAACATATAGTGGGAATGGTTCCCTCTCAATTATCCGTGTTTTCAAAATAAAACTTTAATCTGGGTTAAAGCTCTAAAAAAAAAAACAAAAAAAACCCTCTCAAATACCTAGCAGCTTCAGCAAGTCAAAGATATCCCAAATTAAGCCTCAGGCAGTGACAGCTGTTTTACATCAGTCTGTCCTCAGTGGTGTCCTCACCTTATACCCATTGTCTTCTTTGGGGTTGTGAGACGCTGTGATCATCACTCCGGCCACGGCGCCCAGCTTCTTGACTGCGTAGGGCTGAAAACCAATTTTATGATACCTTAATAATGTCATGCTGCAGAAGATGATACTGTTCCAACAGCATCCACAGCAGAAACTGATGTGTAAGTGTGTCCTCACCACATAGGGCGTCGGGACGAACGAGGAAAATAGATGGACAGTGACGTCTCTGCTGAGCATCACAGCTGCTGTCAGCTTTGCCAACCTGAAACAAACAGAGAAAAGTACTGAAAATGATCTTATGTCATCCCTAAGGAATGAGAAGGGACCACTCAAGGCATGATGACAGTAAAAATAAGTTTCAGAGCTGAATCTGGAGCCTTAAGACCAATCAGTACATTTACACCATAAAATGTATATATAACGGAATTTATCTGCTTCCTCGCATGGTGAAGCTTCTGGAGAACAGCAATCTCTGGTGAGTGGTTGCAGGATAGGTCATAAACCCCGCCTCCTCCGGCAAAATGAATAGAGCTGTGGACATACTTAAAAATGAAATAAAAGTTACATACAGTTTTCTCCCCTGTGCCTGTGATGGTGACATGTAGTTATTGTAAGACTGGTTTGTGCTCAAGTCCTCTTTTTTCAGTGCAGCTCCATTTCTTAAAGTTAAAGGAATTAATTGTACAAATCTGGCTTCAAATTTGTACAATGACGGGAGGCGGAGTCACAATGTCCTTACAAAATATAGTCTTTGGTTTACACATACAGTCAACTCAGAGGACCTTCCAGACTGAATCAGTGGACCTTCAGTCAGAATCAGAGGACCTATAGTCAGACTGAGTGGACCTACAGTCAGAAATCAGTGGACCTTCAGTCAGAATCAGTGGACCTTCAATCAGAACCAGCGGACCTACAGTCAGAATCAGTGGACCTAAGGACAGAATCAATGGACCTATAGTCAGACTTGGTGGATCTTCAGTCAAAATCAGTGGACCTACAGTCAGAGACCAGAGGAACTTCAGTCAGAGACCAGTTGACCTACGGTCAGAACTAGCAGACCTACAGTCAGAATCAGTGGACCTAGAGTCAGAACCAGTGGACCTTTAGTCAGAGTTCGGTTGACCTAAAGTCAGAATCAGTTGACCTTCAGTCAGAATCTGTCCTGTTTCTCTCTAAGTGTATCCTGCTGTGTTTGCAGAGACAGACGTTTTTACCTGATAAAAAAATCTGTGTTCTCTGTTAAGTAAAGCGCCCTCTCTCTCTCTGCAGGGATCCTATCTGTAAAGCTTTTAGACTCTGAGAAGAACAACCTGGGCCTAACAGGGACAAACACAAGAACTTTTTCTTAAATTGACTTTTACTGACTCATGTTGATCCACAGAGGATGGCGTTGTTGACATTGCGAACAGTTTACCTGTTGCAGGAGGAAGAAATCTGCTGCAGACACTCACAAACTTTGAGTCCCAAAACATGAAAAAGGAGCTCCTATTTTACAATGAAAGACCTGCCCCCTTATCCAGAGAGATTCTGCATGTTTTTATTCACCTCTTGCTGCTGCAGCCGCTCTCCTCCTGTCCTCTGGTGTCATAACCAACAACCACTCCTCTGCTGCTGAAGTCTGCAAAATACCTGGACAGGTAGGAATACAACCCCTATGGACAGACACAAACACAGAAAGACAGAGATTGTGACTCTTATTGTGTCAGGAGCTATAAAATAACGTGAAAACATCCAAATAAAAACACTCAGATGTGTTGTAGATGATTGAAGAAAACAGATCACTGAAACTATGAGGCAATGATCAAAATATCTGCTGATTTTCTGCCCATCAGTGTACAAGGCTGATTCTAACATGTAAGTTATAATCAGCCTTTTCAACCTATGGACTCACTTATACTGGTCTGAACTGGTCTGACCTGTGTGGACTGGATGACAGTGAGGTCATTGATCCGGTTAAATCCAGCTCCCATCGCTGCTCTGAGTCCCGCTGTTCCGAAGCTCATCCTGCTGCAGAGTCTCTTCCTCAAATCATCATGGCGATCCGCTGCCACCAGAGACTCGACCTGAGCACGAGTCCTGGGGTTCTGCACACAGAGAAGAACCAGCACAGTCTGAGTTCTCAGCCTGAGAGATCAGGATAATATGATCAGATGAAAACACTCAGATGGTACAAAAACTTGGGATGAGACTGTTGAAAAGAAAAGCAGGAAGTCAGATAAATTAGGTCATCTGGTTCGGTTTTTGGGCAGGAAAAGCCTGTCCCAGTGGCTGCAAAAACAAAGTGTACTGCTGTGGAAATCAGGCACAAATCCCTCACTCTAGATTCAGGCATCAACACCCACTCCAACAAAACTGTCAGTTGTCTCTGGTTTTGTTTACTTTGTTTATCATAAAAGGCAGTGTTTCCCCTAGAATTTTTTTCAGCGGCGGTGTGGCTGTGTCCGGGGGGGTGGGGTGTGGGGGTTTGCTGTTACCCCAACTCTCTTGCTGCTCAAGGAGCTATGCTGTTACGTTCACGTTACGTTACCCGCGCTACTCGCTATAGACCGTGTATAAGCTTGAATGTAACCCTTCACATTAATGGAAGAGGGTTCGACAGGATTTGGTGTGCTTGTTGATCACTCAAAACAAGTCGAAAATAACATTGTGTGTTGTTGTGCTCAGATAGTGCGAGTAGAAATCAGTAGGGGATGAATGAATGTAGTGGAAACACTGAAAGGTATCAAAGTGAATACCATTCACATCAAAAATCTACTTATCGGAGCTTTAAAATGTTCATAATTTAAAGATAGGATGAAAAATAATGAATTAAAAAAATCTGACAGCCTGCAATGTGTATGTGTGTGGGTGTGTGTGTGTGTGTTTGTGTGTGTGTGTGAGAGAGAGAGAGAGAGAGAGAGAGAGAGAGAGAGAGAGAGAGAGAGAGAGAGAGAAGCAGCAGCATCGTAATGAGCTCCTGAAAATGATCTTTTTTTGTTTTTGAGATGAGATGAACTTTCAATTGTATGTCGAACTTTGAAGGACACTTTTAGAGGAATTGCTTCACTAAAGTAGAAGAACGGAAAAGAAAACACCAGAGAAAACTTGGAAAATTTATCTGAACTCAGCAGCCCAGCAGAAAAGTTCAGCCAAGTGACGAACTGACAGTGAGTCAAACTGTCCTGATGACGATAAACAAACACTGATTCAAAACACTATTCTGATTCCTACAAGAACGGAGACATCAGCAACCTGATCTTCTTCACAGAGCAACCACTGGCATGGCACTCATCTATCAAGACACACTACCCCTCTGTGAAGAAGGGAGGCATCAGTAATGGATGAAAGCTGAAAGTCAGAGAGGCAGAAGACCCAGACTCTCCCATGACTTCAGTCAACATCTATAAGAACAGGACCGTCATGGTGCAGAGGAACCTCAGGCAGTTTGAGCTGGACTTCCCCCTCATGAAGGAAAGAGTCCAGCTGGAGAAAACCCCCCTGCCTGATGACACCCCCACCCTGCCGGACACAGACACCACCTCCACCCCCACCTGCCCTCCTGCTGACCAGCCCTCTGAGAAGACTGAGCCCACCAGCGCTGAACAGGCCCAGGACCCGTAAGTGACCCACACCATCACCGACATGAAGGTGAAGTTCACTTAGATGGAGAGAGAGCTGGTCCAGCTGAGAGAGTTTATCAGCCATCAGCCGAGCCAGGAGGAGGCCCACAGCACCTGCACAGAGCTGAGCAGACTGAGACAGGACAGAGAAGAGGACCAGACTACGCTGAACAGACTGAGGACAGAGATCAGGAAGCTGCAGCAGCACCAGGAGAGCCACAAAGCAGCTCTGAGCGCCCTGACAGAGGAGGTGAAGGAGCTGAGAGAGGACAGAGAGAGTCACAGAGGAGAGCTGGCCTCTCTGTCACAGAAGCGTCAGGACAAAGACAGAGTCCCCCCAGGCCCTACAGGACAGCTGGACTCACACCCGACCACAACCAGGACCCTGGGAGCCTCACCCAGAATCACCAAGACCAAGAAACTCCACCCACCCAGCAGCTCCCCTCAAGTCTAGAGACCAGCGATTCTCCCAGGCCTGCCACCCCAACCCACTGGTCAACCCCAACCCTCGTCTATCCAGACCAGCGCAGCAGGCAGACATTGTCATCCTCATCAATTCCAATGGAAAGTTTCTAAATGAAAAGAAACTATTCCCCAACCACAAAATGTCCAAACTGTGATGTCCAACCAGCTGACAGGCCATGGAGCTGCTGCCCGAGGAGCAGCTGGGTTCTCCCAGCCACATTATCATCCACACTGGCACCAACGTTATGAGGACGCAGCAGGACAGAGTGTCAAAGTCGCTCAGAGGAGTCGTAGAGAAAGCCTCCAGCACCTTCCCCAACAGCAAAGTGGTGATGTCCACGCTGCTACCCAGGAGAGACTTCCACAGGATCAACAGCAGCATCTCCAGGGACTGGGTCCTGAGGCCCAACGTCCACCTGGCCCACCGTCTCTCTCCCAGCAGCCGCCTGTTTGTAGCGAGACCTCCAGGTGAGTGAATCGACTTTAGCGGGGGGACACAGCTCAAGGAAGAACATTAATGATCATTTCTTTACCATTTCCTTGAAGTAATAATCATTATAATAATCATTTTGCACTGCAGACGCGGTAGTTCTTCTGCCTTAGCGTCTCTGTCTGATTGCATGTCCATGAAGTAATAATCATAAATGTTCTTCCTTGTGCTGTGTCATCCCGCTGCAGTCGATGGACTCGTCCGGAGGTCTCCGTTCAAACAAGTGGCTGCTGGAAAAGAGAGAGTGAGTTGTGTTTGGTCTCTTTGCTAAAGAAACCAGGCAAAGCTAAAAAGATGTTTGGTGGCTAGTGCTATGGCTGGGACCCTATATGTACTGTTGATAAAGTTAAGTGCTGCTCTGAGCATTATTTGTAACTACGGAGTGGCTTGTTGGTTGAGCGTGTGGCTCTATGAATTGCTATCGTGCGGTCGTTACTAAAGTTGGTATGACTAGAGAAGAAAGCGGTCGGCAACATTCATCTCTCGAGGGGGTGTCTAACTCAGTGTTATGGTGTGTTTGACCCTAACTTAATTTTACGCCAGAATATCCCCAACTTGGTTTAAAATAAAAAAAGAGGTTGTCTCCACAGACAAAGACATATTCATATGTGCAGCCTATACCCCCCCCCCCCCCCCCCATCAGAGTCCCCTTATTATAACGAAAAAACTTTCCCCATTCTGGAAGACAAGATCAGCTGTTACCACACACAGGGAAACGTGCTGATCTGTGGTGACCTTAATGCCAGAACAGGCACAGATCCTGATTCGATTAATGAACAGGGAGACAAACACATCCCTGGTCAGATCAGCATTCCTCCACTTCCATATCTGCACAGAAACAACATTGATAATACTGTCAACAAACATGTGCATCAACTGCTGCAGATGTGTTGCACACTGGGTCTGTTCATAGTCAACGGTCGGCTTCAGGGGTACTCCTTCAGTCACTACACACACAGCTCTCCTCTTGGCAACAGTACAAGGTCTGTAATAGTTTTACAGACCAGGACCCCTTCTATATTAGGACATTCACTGCCCTAACACCCCTATCAGACCATAGCAAAATCACCCTGTACATTAGGAGGACCCCAACAAACCCCTATGTAACACAGCCCAGCAGGCTCAACCGCTCCAAACAGCCTTACAGGTTGACAAGTCATAGCAAAGATGACTATCAGAGAGCAATCGGGCATCCAACTATCCAAACCAAGTTAGACCATTTTCTCTCCACCTCATATCCCCACAGTAGAGACAGCCTCAATCAGAATGTTAGGAATAATAACGATATATTTGACCAAACAGCATCTCTATCTAGTCTAAACAAATCTAAATGTCATAGTTCTAACAAATCTACTGATGAAAAGTTGTTTGATTCTGGCTTCAGATCTCTGAGAAAAACACTGTTAATTATCCAATGAAAAACACTGGCAACCTGATAATAAGGAGCTCTGCCTTTGAAACTGGGAATCACTGAAGTTATACAGAAAAACACTGAGCACAAAAAGAAACAACATGAGCAGCATGTCCACTTTAGTCAACAAATAATTATTTATTACAAGAAAACATTTTTACAATGGTGGTATGGCTCTGTTCTCAGAGTTCCCTGCCCTTCCATGCACTTGCATGGAATTCAACAGCTATAAGAGGGGAGAGCTGCTCCCCTCCCTTTCATGTGCATACATAAAAAGCCAAGGCAGAGAAAGCAGCAGCAAATAAATACAATTAAGATAAATAAATTAAAATCCCCCCAACAGAACAGAGCAAGCATCAGTGACAAAACATATGACACTGGTAAGATCAGACATAACATAAACAGGAAGAACTGGGGTGGAGGTGGGTTGCAGAGTGGTTGTAGGAGAAACTGTTTAAATAAACATTTTGACATTAGCCAATAGGATGTGTAGAGGGCAATCACCCGAGCTGCCAGCTGACTAAGGGTAGTTGGGCTGACACCAGGTGACAAAGTCATGGATGAGGTTCCTGTACTCTTCCTCCTGACTATCCCTAATACAAACCACGATCACAGTGTCATCTGAGAACTTCTGCATGTGGAACAACTCTGAGTTGTACTTGAAGTCCGATGTGTACAGAGTGAACAGGACAGGAGAGAGCACAGTCTCCTGCGGAGCCCCGGTGCTGCTGATCACAGTCTCTGACTTGCAGCCCTCCAGCCGGACATACTGGGGTCTGTCAGTCATATAGTCCGTAAGCCACACTACAAGGTTTTGATACACACCCATTCCAGTAAGCTTGTCTCTCAGAAGCAGAGGGTTGGATGGTGTTGAACGCGCTGAAAAAAACAGGGAACATGACTCTCACTGCACAGTTGCCCCTGTAACGGATGCAGAGCTGAATTTGGACAATTTCCCTTTTTAATTCAAATCAAAAAAAAGGCCAGTCAAATTCTACCAACACCTCAAAGCCAGCCACCCCAGCTCCTACCACTACAAAGCCCCGCAGAGGCTTAGCTCCACCAGCACCAAGCACCAAGACCGCCCTCACAAAATCGAGCCCCCCCCCCCCACCAAATTATACCAAAAAAAAAAACAAAAAACATCTACATCATCTATTGGACATCTACAACCCAAACCCAAAGCAAACTTCAATGCTATCTGGCCCTTAACAGACAATACTCCATGGCAGATTATCTGAGTTCAGTAACTGACCCCAGACTGAGGAGAACCTGGACAATGTACAGACTCAGCAACCACAGCCTGGCCATAGAGAGCGGCCGCCACAGACCTGGCTGCCCAGAGAGGAGCAGCTGTGTCGGCTCTATCCTCACACTCTGCTGGAGACAAAGCAGCACTCCCTGTTACTCTGTGTCATATACACACACATCAGGACACACACATACACTGAACTCACACACATAACACCCAACCTCACCCAGCTTACAGACCAGGAAAAGTTTAGACATCTCTTAGGAGAACAAAGGGCCACTGCTTAAGAAGCAGTAAGATATGTCAATAAATGCCATCAAAAAAAAAAGAGAAGAGCTGCTGAATATAACCTGAGCAACTGCTTCCGGAGTTTGAACTGCAAACATGATAATCACACTATTTATTCCTTTTATATTATTATAATTATTGTTGTTGTTGCTGTTGTTGTCACAATTATTGTTGTTGTTATTGTTATTATTGATGTTATAATGTAATGCTTTGGCAATATTGTAGTCATGTCAATAAAGCTTATTAAATCTAAGTTGAAATTGAAAATTGAGAGGGAGAGAGAGAGAGAGAGAGAGACAGACAGAGTCTTTTTTCAGGCTGTTGACATTTACAGGGGAGGTCAGATCTACTCAAGGCAGCTATGACCTTTAAAAACTACACAGCTGTGTGTGTGTGTGTGTGTGTGTGTGTGTGTGTGTGTGTGTGTATGTGTGTTAATATTTTAACACTGACATACATATACAGTACATAAACACACATATGTCCACATGTGGTTCATATTCTTCATCATTTTAGGTCAGGTGCCTTAGTGTGAAAATAAAATCTTGCCTCAGATTTGACCAATCACAGATAAGTTACCTGTGATTTAATAAACCATGTGAGTTCATTCAAACCTAAACATGGTTTCAGCTGGTTGAAATAGTTTAAATAAGGAGTGACACCTGACAGCAGCCTAAATATCGTAGATCAGCTCTGAGGCTCAGAGGATAATCTAGATACACTACAGGCTAAAAGTTTGGAAGCAAGATCAGATTTGTACAAAAAAAGATCATAGTTTCATATATATAATTTGCAACACAATAAACATGACTATTGTGTAAAGAGTAACTTATCAGAAGACATTTTGATTATAATTATTAGGTATTTGAGTTATTGTTGCCAAGACTTTGCTTTCTTAGTAACCTCCTCTCGCTTTAAAGGGGCCATGGCATGAAAAACTGACTTTGTTAACTGGAGGGGGGTGCATATCAGGGATAGAAAACTGCTACAATCCCCCCCAAGTTCGAAAAAAATTCCATCCAGTTGTTTTTTAGTTGTCTCCGTATTTAGGAACTGTGTGCTCAGAGCCGGCTGTTCTGAAAACTCCACTGACATGACGTCTTGTCAGTGCTGGCGGGTTGATGGTACTGCCCATGGAGCCGCACACTGCCCTGCCCACTAAATTATCAAAACAGCGCCATTATTCCCGTCCGCTCGCTCGCATCGCTCCGGTTAGAACCCTGGCGAAAGTACGATCTGAAAAAGAGGCAGCGTTTGCTCTGTTGTTGGCTGCACAAACGAGCACAAAACTCTTTTGAAAACTCCCTCGTGAGAGGATTTGAGGACTCAATGGGTGGATTTTATTTATAATGGGAATGTACCCGCGGCACTTCCAAAATATCTGTACGTATGTGCGCACCATTTCACTTCGGACTGTTTTATCAACGAGAGACAGTTCAACGCTGGATTTGCTAGATGTCTGAAGATAAAGAATGGATCTGTACCAGCTATCCGTGATCCTACTACAAACGTGGCATCTGTAAGTATGAACGTTTTATTTTTACTTACTGTTTAGCCTAAATTCCCCCCAGTGCCTCAGCACGGCCACCACGCTTTGATAAACACACCGGATCCGCGCCGGTTAACCGGATCCTCCCGTATTTTAGCCGCTTGCTTTTTCCCCGACAACTCCACCGGCGGGGGACAAAATCCCCCTCCAGAGCAGCATGTAGCTTTAGCATTTACCCGTGCAGCGACGCGCCTCTTTTGGCTCAAATACGGGACGTCCCGGCTAATGCTGGACGGTCGGCCATCCTATTAATTAGCAAAGGCTTCAGAGAAGTTTTAGAGCACCAAAATCTTACATTGTAGCAGAGCTCTGGTTGTAATTTTTTCTACATTTATATCTTCCTCCTTAAGCGTGACCCTCCTGGCGGCTTTGAATAATACATAGGATGTGTCAACTAGGTCGCTTCAAGTCGCGTTTGGTCTGAACGCGGCTAAGAGTTTCTTCCCGAGCCTCTCCCTCTGGGTCAGACTCTGGCTCAAACTGGTAGGGTTGTATGAGCGATCTTCTTGCAGCCATGACCGAGCAAGTGTAAACATTAGCACATGGCTATCGGAGCACAGCCACAGCCCCTTCCAGAGAGATGGGTGTAAAGTGGACGTGGCTTAGGTGCAGCTCATTTCATTAAAGAGACATGGCCCAAAACGGAGGATTTTGAGCGGAGCTGTTTTTAGCTGATAAAAAGAGCACTAAAATAATTGATCCAAATCGAATTTTGACCGAAGGACGTCACAGACATGCTTTTAACACACCAAGGTACTATTTTAAGTTGTGTGAAATTGGCATGCCATGGGACCTTTAACAACAGCTTGGCATATACCAGGCATTCGTTCCACAAGTTTTCTAAGGCCCAGGGATTGCATTCCAAGCTTTCTTAAGTTCATTAAAAAGAGACTGCTGATTCGTGGTATGTGTTTTTCTGACTGATCGATCCAATTCATCCAGCACAAGCTCAATTGGAGAAAGGTCTAGAGACTGAGGGGGCCAAACCATCTTTTGAAGAACACCTTCCTCTTCTTTTTTGTCTAGGTAACCCTGACAGAGCTTGGCAGAGTGCTTAGGGTCATTGTCTTGCTGCAAAACAAACTTATGAGCCACAAGTCGGAGTCCAGATGGAACAGCATGGTGCTGGAGGATGGAGTGGTACTGTTCCTTCTTCATGATACCCTTTACTTCAAACTAATCTCCTACTCCATCACCTGCAAAACATCCCCATACAATGGAACTACCACCTCCATGCTGAATTGTGGGTGTAACACATGTTTCAGACGTTCACCAGTTTGTCTGCGGACACAGACTCTGCGTTATGAACCAAACAGTGCAAACTTGTTTCTAGTCATCTTAAGTCCAATTTTTGTGAGCTTTTGCCCACTCATATCCTTTTTTCTTGTTCTGTGGACAAATAAGTGTTTTTTTTGCAGAAACACAACCCTTCAGACCAGCCTTTCTCAAACGTCATGTCATGGTTGTCAGAGATATGGGTTTCGACCTTGTCATGTTGATTTTCTCCCTTATTTTTGGTGCTGTCTTTCACCGATCTCTCTTACCGGTGACAATGCTATATTTATCCTCTGCTTTTGTAGTAACTCTCTTTCGTCCAGGTCTTTTTCTATCATCATAACTTCCAGATTCCTCTAGTCTCTTCAGAGTGTAGTGGACTCCTTTGTTAAACACCTTTAGGCGTTTTGGAATTTCTCTTTCTGTGTATCCTTCTTTCCTCAATGTACAAATCTGTACTTTTGTTTCTTTACTCAGTTGCTTCTTTCTAGCCATTTTTGCGGTAGTTTGAACGCCGTTGATTTATCAGGATTTTTGTATGCAGACTCTCAAAAGCCAAAAAGTTGATAGTCCTTGAGCCGGACCAGATGTTGGTACCACTTGGGTGGGCAAAACCTTACATATACTAAATTGTTTTTAGGGTCAATATAAGTAAATTAAAATATGATAGACTTTTCATATGGGTAGCTTTTTATATTTTTTCTCATTTTGTTATTTTCCTCAATAAGCAAATTTTTGTTAACTCCAAAAGCAACACAGAAAGTCAAAAGCACATTAAAAGTCATACTCTTTTTGGGTCACACTGCTCTTTTCTATAAATGAATCAAACCTGTGTCTAATTAAATGAGTTGATGAAGTGGGAGTGGCCCAATTTGATGGTGGAGCAGTTCTTTCAGGTATCATAGCACTTGAGCCAAGAACCAAAATTTCACATATCAGTACCACCTGGTAGGGCAAATTCTAGTTGGGATTTTTTTGTTGCTATACATCCCTACAATAAGTTTTTATATGATAGACCTTGGTAACTGGTAGCTTTATTGTAGTTATCACTCATTGAAGTAATAGAGTGCAGCTGTTCAAAAATGAAAAATCGCCTTCCTTCAAAATTAGCTTTCTTTCATTTTAACCTCTCATTTAGGTGTGTTTGAACTATTGGCTAGCCATAGAGACTTGTAATAACCCCCTAAGTAGTATTTCAAGTAATTTATCTAATACAGGTGTGTATATATAAGCTTCAATTAGCCAATTGTCAGGTCTAAATCAAGGTCTAAATTAAGGATATTTTTTTACTTAGAAGTAGAAGTAAAGTAAGTGCAGACTAATAGCATTATAATAACACAACTTTAATATGACACTGACATATTTTCAATGCAGGAACTCAATATACAATTATCCTGGCTGGTGCAGGGCAAGAAGACATTAGCAACAAAATAAGATCTACTGATGTATACACTCAAGGAGCCGAGTCTCATTGCCATAGTATCAGAAATACACAAACATGGCGACGAGCACATCTAGCAGCGAGACAAGCGAAGAGGAAGAAAAGAAAAGAAAAAAAAGAAAGCAGCCTTCAAAAGTGCATAAAAAAGGAACAAAACAATGCCATATGCATCTATCACCTGTCCAGAGTGAAGACGTTCTCAACTTTACAAGGACACATTGGGAAACTTACAGAACTAGTATTAGTAAGTGGATTTCTCTACAGGGTGAGACAAAGGACCTCGCAGACACTTATAAACATTGCGTTGATATCGACTTTGACAATGTTCCTGATGACGCTTGGTTTCACATGACATGCTACCAGCGATTTATTTGCAAAAGGCGTTTGAGAAACAAGAACGTGATGCCATGGGTCAGTCAAACCCCTCAGGCAGCATCGCCGATGCATCCACGTCCACGGCATCTGAAACTCTGCGAAAGAAACTTCGCTCGAGGTCAAAGGCTGTATTGGGACAAAGGAAAAAGTGGGCAATACCATTCTGGACTTTGAGTTAAAATATCTACTTAGACTATCTGTCAGACTTTTGTCACCAGCCAGAAATGTACATATATGTGAGTAACCCAAAAAACAATTATATGGTGCCGCTGTTTTTGCTTGTAGAAACTGCTATGTTGATTCTGGCAAGACAAAATCTTTCTCACAGATTTATGTCGGTGCCAAGCATGTGAGAATGCTTCAAAGGAAACAGAAGAAAGGGCTGTATGGGATGATGACTCTGATGATAGTGATGTATAATATACACACCATGTCACCATGTACAATTTGTTTTGTTTAAAGGATTGCTACACTGAGATTTGAGATTTTTATTATTTTTATATCTGTTCTACATTTGTCTGCGTTTGTGTTTTTATCTTTATTTTCATATTCTGGAGGGATTGATAAATGTCAGATGTTTTGATACTGTGATACTTGAATAAATGTTTTATACCATATTTTGAATTAATTCAGACCTTTTGTGCATTTATTTTTGTCTTGTTACATTTTTTCCATTTTTCCAATTTTGGGGGGCGTGGTAGCAATTTGATTGACTTTCAGCAATTTATGGCCATGATGTGCTCTTTATATTTTATGTATGAAACATAAGCTTTTAGCTAAATTTACTGTATATATTTCATTGTGCTGGGTGCAAATCACTTGAGTTGAGACGTTTTCTTCAAGAAATTTGCTAAATTTCATAATCTGAATTCACTTATGCGTATACTAAGGCACCAATAACTGTTTCAGATGTTAGGTAGATGTATTTATGACATTTGAGAAAGATTTTGTCTTGCCAGAATCAACATAGCAGTTTCTACAGGCCAAAAAGCGGCACCATATAATTGTTTTTTGCGTTACTCACAAATATGTACATTTCTGGCTGGTGACAAAAGTCTGACAGATAGTTTGAGTAGATATTTTAAGTCCAGAATGGTATTGTCTATGCAAAAATGCATTATACAAGTAGCACCAGCGTAGTGGAATGAAATTCACTTTCTTGGCACTTTTTCCTTTGGCTCAATACAGCCTATGACCTTGAGCGAAGTTTCTTTCGCAGAGTTTCAGATGCCCTGGACGTGGATGCATCTGCGATGCTGGCTGAAGGGTTTGACTGACCCGCGGCTGCATCACGTTCTTGTTTCTCAAATGCCTTTTGCAAATAAATCGCTGGTAGCATATCATGTGAAACCAAGCGTCATCAGGAACATTGTCAAAGTCGATATCAACGCAATGTTTATAAGTTTCTGCAAGGTCCTATGTCTCACCCTGTAGAGAAAGCCACTTTCTAATACTAGTTCTGTAAGTTTCCCAACGTGTCCTTGTAAAGTGGAGAACGTCTTCACTCTGGACAGATGATAGATGCATATAGCATCGTTTCATTCCTTTTTTATGCACTTTTGAAGGCTGCTTTCTTTTTTTTCTTTTCTTTTCTTCCTCTTCGCTTGTCTCGCTGCTAGATGCGCTCATCGCCATGTTTGTGTATTTCTGATACTATGGCAACGAGACTTGGCTCCTATTGGTCCACGTGACAAAAAATGCTTCACCCCTCTGCATATTCAATTGCGCGTGTGCAAGTATCACTACGCCGCAGAAAGTTAATAGTTCGACACCAAAACACTGATTACTAAAAATCGACAGGATGGCATGACTAGATATTTTTTTTTAGTACTTACTATCAATAGAGCTATTTTATGAATCACAGTTTATGTTGCCCTACTGAAGTGGAACGAACCAACACGATCTCGCTCAGCCAATACAGCCTATTGTGCCTTAATAATAGTTAAAGTTTTTATTTTCTAATTTGGATTTTTTTTTTTTAACTTTAATAGCTAGTGGAAGTAGAGCAATTCTATTGAGGGACAGGACATTTTTTCTTTCTTTGCAAAACATTTCACAGAAAGATGTTTAAAATTCCATTCAAAAAAAAATATTTTTTAGTGTGTTTATGTCACTTGACACCTAAATGATGAAATGTTTTATTGTTCATTTTTTTTTTAATTTAGTTATTTAGTTAGAATTTAGTCAGAGTGACACGAAATGGCAAGCTTTCATAGAATGACCCATTTACAGTCACTTGAAATGCTTTTTCCATGTAGATGAAACACAGATAAGACAATAACCTTTTGCATTTACTCCTGGATTTGTTTCCGTGTGGATGGGTTGATACCGCCTTCAGAGAGACTTTGCAGCGGGTAGGGTTGGGTATCGAGAATCGAGTATCGATGAGGACCGGGACTAACATTTCGATTCTTCCGGTATCGTTCAAATATTAAAATTTCGATTCCAAGTTTCGATGCCGGAGTCCGCCGACCGGAAGAAATAGCCACCGAAAATCAACGAAGAAGCTGCCGAACACCGAGGACGGAGCGTATGAGACGAAGCCACACAGAAAGTGAAGAGAGACAGAGAGAGAAAGTACATTGCAACCCACAGCAATGCAGCCGCTGTGGGTTACAATGCGCTCTCTCTCTCTGTCTCTCTCCTCTCTCTGTGTGTGGCTTCGTCTCATATGCTCTGTCCTCGTTGGTGTTCGGCAGCTTCTTCTTCGTTGGTCAAAAGTTTGGCTAACTTTAGCAGGAAGAATGAACTCTTGTCTCAATGCAACATTAGCAATACAGTTATATCATGCAAAGGAGGGTAAACGACCAACATGATTAAACACCTCAGGATTCATGGAGGAGAAATACCCGAGTGCCCGTCTTTGACGCGCTTCACCGGTGTTGTGCCATAGAATGCATCCCTGCTGTAGAATGCACCCCTGACAGGAGCGCGGTTGAAAGTACATAACAAGGCGAAACAATCCAAGTTTTCCTTCCCATTGAACAGAATCTAAAGCGTGTGCCTTTGATGATTTCATTCAGGCTATTCAGATATGCCGAAAACAATAGCCCTCTGATTCGGAATATTTACTGTCCCGAAAATATAATGTTTTCTACATTAACAGCTAACTGTACAGTTTATATACCCAAGTACACCTCTATGTGTGCTTTTTGAGACACATAAAAACAAAACGAAAGTTTACTGCTCCATTTGACATGTTTTCATGATCTAATACTCGTGTTTTTTTCTTAAATATGAGATCATTGTCTTCCACTTTAAGAAGCTAATGAGTGGAGGGGAGGCATTCTACAGCAGGGGTGCATTCTACAGCACAACATCTGTCTTCCGCTAAACAGTCAGGATCAGATAAGTGAAACAATAAATTACTTCTGTCCTCTGCAAACTTTGAAGCAGTAAACAAATTGCACTGTGTACGATTAATAAACTTAAATATCCAACTAACGTTAGCCCTTGTACTTTTTCATAGACAAACGACCTGACAACAAAAATTGATATTTATATACTGGTTCAAAATAGCCCTGTGAGAAATCCATAGTAAAGTGCTTAAAAAGTTAATATGATTTAAAAATTCATGGAGAAGTTCAGAAATTTCATCTAAAAAGAAGAGCTCCGGTTAGCGCCGTCATTCAAACCGTGCTTTTTAATTTTTTTATATCCTGCCTTTTAAAAGAATCGAAATAGAGAATCGATAGGAATCGGAATCGAAATGAGGAATCGGAATCGTTCAAAATCAAACGATACCCAACCCTAGCAGCGGGGAGTGATTTCCTCTTCATCTGAAACTGCAAAGCCGTACCAATTCCATACAACTAGGGATGTATATCATTAGGATTTTCACGGTATGGGTACTGATACGGATACTGTTTATCAGTGTCAGTCTTTATCAATACCGTTAACGATACTTTTGTATTTATTTTGGTGAAAAAAGTAAACATTTGTACATTTGTGCGTTTATAAATTTATGGCCCCCTAATATGTTGTCATGCAGCGTGTGTGATAACCTCCATCATTGACCTCATTATTTCAGATACAACAGCAGTGGGGAAAAGAATACGTGTGAGTAAATAACAATAAATCTAAAAACATCCGTCCAAGTGGTTAGCTGGTTTACTGGAAGATTTTATTTGTACATATGTCAACGCGTAAACAGTGATTTCCTCACACTGCCTTTTTTTCTTTTTTCTCCATCATCTGATGGTCACATGTCATCTGCAGACACGTTTGGGGTTAAGAGGAGTTTTCTAATCTGCTTCAATAAATTCTGAATGATGACTGATATGCCGCATGAAACTTGAACCTGGAGCTTGGCAAATATTAGTGTATTGCTTCGACTTCATGTTACCTGACTATTGAGGCCGTCCGAGGAAAACTTGTAACGTTCATAGAGAACGTCATCAGGTAAATCAAACGGATTTGAACGATTCTGAATATAACGCTCTCGGCGAAGCGCTCCTCTCACCATCCGCGCAACGATGTCAACAATCTTGGCCCAATCTTTGACCAGCCCTGGCATGAACAACATGCTGCAGGGGTCAGAGGTCAGAGGGGTCAGGGTCAGAGTTGACACGCTGCCTATAGCGAGCGCTTTTAACTTTGCTTAGCAGTGGCATCTGGTAAAATAAATTAAAATGACTTAAATTGATACATGAGAGTTAATAAATTGCTAACAACGGCATAAATACCTTAAGTGAAATGGCATGCTTTTAATATTTTTTTTCTTATTTTGTACAGAGATGACCTAACCATTATTTCAGAAATGTTAGCAAAATGACTCATCAAATAACAAAAAAAATTGAAAATAATACTAAAAATTAAGTACTTAGTGTTTATCAATCATCAATTGAATATAAAAAGCGTAAATACTGCCAATCGAGGGCATATATTTATGATGGAAAACAATCTGCAGTGGTCGCACCACATGATAATTGGTCGCACCGCATGACATTTCAAATTCAGTCAAATCTTACTGATACAGGATTAGTCACATAAACAAACCTCACTAGCTTCCCACAAAAGGTCACTATGAAATTTATAATTAAAATACTTATTTGTGGAAATAACTTAAATTAATTGTTTTTTTTGAGGTCATACCACATGACATCGAAAAGTGCAAACACCATTACAGCAGTTGAAAAGGTCTTTTTTTTTTTAAAGAAATGAGAGAGCCACCAACCCTCTTTCTGCTTCCATAGATCTACGACAAAATGGTGAATGATGCAACATCCTGTCCTTGAGTAAATTTCAGCATAAAAGTGTCAAAAATTGTCATTTTTTGATGGTCGCACCACATGATATTTGATGAAATTGACAAAATCGGACAAAATTCGTTTGTATATTATGAAAAAAATATAACAGCAAAAGCTTTGCAATTTTGTACAGGAATAAAAAACACTTTCAAAATTATGCTGAATATTGCAGAAACTAAATTGTAATAGATTTAGAGTAATTTCAAAGAAGTTTTCAAAACAGAAGTCATGGCTGGACGGTCGCACCACATGATATTTTGACCCTTTGAAGTTCAGAAAAATTACAAAAAACTCCTGATTTTTGAAAAGTTGAAGTGGCCCCATATATAAGAGAGATACTACAAATAGATAGTATATTTTTTTACATTTAAAACTCTTTGTAACATAAAGAAAATACAGCCGGACAGAATATTGAGGCTTCACGTCATTGACCCATATACTATGGACAACCTGGTTCCGCCTTCCGCCTGTATAAGGATTTGAAGCCAAAAAGCTCTCGGTATTTCCGGGTTTTTCTCCACCTCCTTGATACCAGAGCTGCGCAGTAGCGATGCGCGCATTCGGCCGTGCAGTCGCTGAGAGTCCCTGTGATGACGCTCGGCTCAAACAGCGTATCCCCCTGAGTGAGCTACGCAATCCCTGAACGCCCATAGGCTGTACCAGGTGTCAATCATACAAAACATGAACCCCCTAATAACTTTTAAAAACGGAGCTGTACAGAAAAAAAAGGACTTGGGCTCAAACCAGTCTTTCAATAACTACATGTCAACATCACAAGCAGGGGGGAGAAAAATGTATGTTCTGTGTAATAAATTTCTAAAGTTTGTCCACAGTCCCATAAGCTTTGCTGGCGGAGGCGGGATTTATGACCTGTACTGCAGCCCACCATCAGAGGGTGCTGTTCTCGGAGTGGCTTCACCCAGCGAGGAAGCAGACTCTGTCCATTCTTTATACAGTCTATGGTTGGATGCTGCAGAAATCTGTTTTACTATTTGTACATTTAATGGGAACATTGTTACACATTATTTTAAGGCATTTTCTTTTCAAATTCAATTATTCTTATCATAAGTTCTGTTTATTCACATAAGTCATATACATTTTTCACTTAGGCTATTAGACAATTTGTACATTAATCCAACTAATTTACCTTCAGCTATACTACAATTCTTCCATTCAAACAATTTCTTCCTCTTCTACTCCACCTTTTCAACAGTTTTTCCATTCATACCTTCCTCCATTTTTCATTGTCAGTGTAGCATTGCTTTTTCGGCTTTCAGCACTCAGCATTTCCACGCATTTTCTGCAAGGAAATGCTATTATTCTAGTTGAGTGGGATTGCGAAGCATTCCCACTATATGTTATTCATATCTTTATTATTATTATTCAACACACTTCCACAGTTTTTTGTGCTTCAACTACTTCCACATACTTCAACGTATTCAAACCATTCAAACTTCAAAATATTCATCCCATTGATGACATTCCGGCTTGTATTCATAATTTCCGAGATATTCCAGGTTTTCCGACCGATTTCTCCCATTAGAAATGCATTACAGAATGTTCAGATAGGCCCTTTTCTCCCTTTAATTCAAAAGCCTTCAACTTCGCCATACTTCAACATAGAAACTTCATTCAAACTTCAAACATTCACCCACTTTCAGACATTCACTCATTCATTCACCATCTTCATCGCATTCATACTTTTCTCACAGCGACAGTTCAAACAGTCATGGGATTTTCTGACCTCTTACGGTCCTTACACACCAGCGAATTTGCGGAGCGAAGCGAAAAAGCAAGACGAAAATGCGAATATTCACCGGTCCGAAAAATTGCTTTCGCCTATACACACCGGGCGCGAAGCGAATATGCATATACATTTTGCAAAGCGAATTAATAAATATATATTGTCTTTGGCACAAGCTCTTTCGCGCTACGGAGGAGAGGAGAACAAAGAAATTGAGTCAACAAAATCCTCAAGCGATGATGAGCTCGTTGTGATGCTTTTGGCAAAAAAAAAAGAAGACAGAAATATGAACAAAGGAGTGTTTGGGTACATCCCATATTGGCTTTGAGGAAGGAGATGGGTGAGTTCCACACCACCATCCAGTGGTCCTGTACCGCAATTACCAGCCTTTCTCCCATCGTTGCTCTTCGTGCCAGTGGTGGTGTGTGTCGTGTGAACTGCAGCCGCATGGGTCTGTGACGTCATCAACAACATGACTTTTGATTGGCCAGAGGTCTAGCAGGTCCAGATATTTGCCTGCGAATATCCGAAAAATTCGACACAAGAGCGAAAAAATAAAAGACGCTTTTCGCCCCGCCGGAAAACCGCTGCACTGCTGAAATCTTGAGGACAGTTAACCTGCTCTGATCTTACCTCTTTTTGTGAATGTTAGAATGGCTTCTGTCTGTCTCAGAGATATTTTTAGCTTTTATTGTGCTGGGACGTTATTGTGGCGACAGATGAACACAGAACACGTGTTTTGGTCGACATCATCCTTCTTTTAACCGAAATAATTCCAGATAACTGACTTTCCTTTTCTTTTTGGCAACAAATCTTCATTTTCGGTGGTTTTCTCTGTTTGTTGCTCATTTTGCAATCGTTGTTGTTGTTAGCAGTGTTGTGCCGAGAAACGCATGTCCTCCGAGAATTGCATGCACCTCGCAAAACGCGCACCACTTATAGTAGAGTGGTCCACCGAAATATAAATTTTAAAACCCATACAGTTTTTACTTGTTGGGCTTAACAGTCATAAGTAAAGTTCCGAAAGTAATTCTCAGCGGACACGCATTTCTCGGCTCAACACCAGCAGCCAGCAAGTAACTACATGTGCAGAACATGTGCATGGGTGGGTTTCCTCCTCTCTGATTTTGATTGACAGCTGGCAGGGTAGTCTGATTGGCAACTGAGAACTGAGTCTGATTGGCAACTGAGTAAAGAACGAAGGTGATTGGTGGATCGCTGCACAGCACATGCAGAGTCACATGGAGTGTATCTCAGTCAGCTACCCTTGAAATTAACTGAGTTCATTCACCTCCGACATCGCAGGCTCTGCGATGTGACTATCGCACACACATACCGTATATACTGTATATCGTGCAGGCCTAATTCAAATTATTCAAACTTTGCTGATAATTCAAAGCTTCTTATCTTTAACATATTTTTAAAATTCAGCCATTCGCAATAGCAGCTTAGCGATAGCAATTTCAAATGATTCAATTCAAATTTCTTTTTTTTTTTTTACTTTTTGTGCCAAAATTTTAACATTGAAGTCAATGGGGAAATCTTCCAATTCTTCCTTTTATTCTTCAACCTTCTGAGCCTTATAACTTTAGCATACTTTCACCTAGAGACCTCATTTTTGCTTTAAAATGTTCATTCACTTGTCGACTATTGAACTTGTATTCACTTTTTTGACATATTTTACAGTTTTCCCACAATTTACCTTTAAGAAACTTATTGTTTTCAGCAAATTTCAGGCTTTATAATGGGTGTGTATTGGAGAGGCTAGAGTGTATATTTCATCGCTAGAGTGCAGAGCTCCTCTTGGATCGACAAAACCTGGCTCGAATATATCGCTACCACGCCGACAGATTTTAGTCCACAGCCAAAAAAAATACATTAAAATGGAGGTATATGTGTCCTTCTTCTCACAAAAGAGGTTTTAAATCATTAAATCGCCAGCAGGTGACCAACTGTCCGAAAATTACAAAGAACCCTCGCATTGGCCCTAATGTAATTTTTCTCCAAGAAAATCCTGATCATCACTCAGGCTCAGACCTTTTTAACTCGCTGTTGTGGCCACGTTTTTTAGAGTACAGACATGAAAAACACATCATTGTGTTCATGAAGGGCGGAGGATTCATACGATGTTCTTATTTTCATTCTGGGATTTAAAGAAATCACGCTATGTGAAGAAGTTCAGAGGCCCTAAATTCACTGCAGTTAGGCAGCTTCTCAAGTCAAACAGTAGGTCAGTTAATGCCTTTGATCTCACAGTGTAAAGGATGCTATCATTAACAAGACACACACACACACAGTCTGACAATGTGTGTGCGTGTGTGTCTCTGCCTATAAGACCTGCATGTACACACAGTTAACCATTCTGGGCTTCAAAAATTCAGCTTATTGAGGACATTACGGGGTGTTTTGAGGATTGTGATAATAAATTGTGTTCATGTGTTCAGCAGAGTCTTGTGGTTCTCACAAGCTCCTTATCATGAATATATACAGAGGTTGACCATCAGGGCCTAGCTGGAGAGCTATTTCCTCAGCTTCAAGCCTCCTCTCTCCTGCTGCAGTGACACATCTTCCTTCGCCATGGCAACCAATTAGTGCACCTGGAAACACACAGCTCAGGTAAACCTGACACCAATCTGCAGGTTATGCCCTAAGGAAGTTGCAGCGCCATTGTCTAACACGTCAAACCTACGTGCTCACCTCCGTAAACACCATCCAGCATCGCAGCTGGTTCAGTGACAGAGCAGAACAAATACATAGCATGGAGATGACTTGCTGACTCCACAATTCCCACCTCTGGGAACTGAGGAGCGCTCCTGCAAGGAACGGGGAGCCTATGGTGGCCTGGGGGCGCGAGCCACGATAGAGAGGAAAATCGATTTGACAATTTTCTTTTTTTTTTAACATTGTCATAATCAAATAATCCGATTACGATTTAGATTCAATTAATTGCGCAGCCCTATTATAGATGGCTTATATTAAAGCAATTCGTACAACTTTGATTTCGATTTTGGCTCCAAAAAATTTTGATAAACAAGTCTGAACAAGATTGTTCCTCCTGCTGTGTGCCTCTATTACGTCCTACATCATAATATAGCTCACCCATGCAAGGCCCCTCCTCTCAAACAGCTCCCACTTTCACTCCAGGAGTGGAGTGAGGAGCAGGAGGAAAGAGGAGAGCAGGAAGCGGAGCAAGAGGAAAGAGGAAGGCAGGCAGAGAGCAGGGGGAGGAGCAGGGGGAGGAGAGAGGTGGGAAGGGATGAGAAGAGGAGCAGAGCGAGGCAGGTGTCTTGGTGTGTCTGTAGAATCAGAACAGGGATGACAGGAGTGAGTCTGTAGTGATCACAGATGTGCAGGAGTGCTAACAAGTGCTAACGAGCACTAACAGGTGATAACAAGCACTAATGATCTAACAACAGTTGGGCTAAACAGTGGTAGACCTCATTCTGAATCTTAATCAAAATCAAGCCCACATCTTGACCTCATAAAGCCATTATATAACAGCATAAGTAGACTGAATGATTTGCTTGATTTGCAGAATGTGATAAAATGGTCTTTGATTCACAGCTTTTTAAAAATAGTAATCAACAGTAATAAACTTGTTGACTAGTCAAATAGTTGGTGGATCTCCTTCTGCATCCTGGAAGGCATATCACCTTGCATTGCTAATTTCAACTGGTGTAAAAAGTTACACACAATATGCACATTATACAAAAATGTGAACAGCTGACTCCCCAGTCTTTGCTGGTATGACCTAATGCAAACAAAACACCTGTCAGGGCCTCCCTGGGTAAATCCTCCCCTGGGGTCCGTTTCACGTAGCAGGTTTAATGGAAACTCTGAGTCTGTTAACCCTGAAATCAGGGAAACTCTGAGTTTTCCGTTTCACAAAGGAGAGTCAGTTAAACCAGAGAGAGAGGGGTAACTCTAACCTGTTTCACAAAGAGAGGTAACTCAACCTCGCGGTCAGTTACCATAGTAACAGACTCCGTGAACCTAACCTGCTCGGGACCAGGTTTAACTCAGTAAACCCAGAGTTTCAGGTGAGACATCGGCATTTTCTCATTTTGATCATGTTTTACATTGTCAAGTTAGTATTAAGTGGCAGTTTGATCCCTTAAAAAATGCTCTTTTCACACTCAAAAATGAATTTTACTCTCTTATTGTGTTCCGTTAAATGATTAGACGATCGCTGCTACGGGGTGGGGGGTTTGTGATCGGACCGGCCGCGATCGTCGAACGGGGGGGGGGGGGGCAGCTCCTCTACCTCCGTTAAAGGTGGGGCTGCTGGGCCACCACCCGTTTTTCTGGCATCTGCCCTCTTTCTGTTTGCTGAGTGAAAGTCTAATATTGAGTGTAGTGTGTGTTAGTTTAATATATGTACATATACATACTGCGAGTTAGTTTAATATTCCTAATCATTTAACAGAACATCATAAGAGAGTAAAATTTTTTAAGGGATCAAAATGCCACTTAATACTAACTTGACAATGTAAAACATGATCAAAATGAGAAAATGCCGATGTCTCACCTGTTTGTACAATGTTTTTATATTTAATTTTCAGCTGCTACCAAGTGCGTTTTTGACCCGCTGGATTGCACCTACATAAAATAAATTAATTTGCTCCATGCAAGCAGTTTCCCCTGCAACAGTCTGTCATTGTGATTGCACAAGACTAGATTTAAAGTTACGCATTGACGCGAGCAGCAATTTCTTCCCATGCCCTCTCTCTCTCCTTTGCAGCTGCTGTATTGCACTTTCTTTTAAAACCTGCTGTAATTCGCCGTTGGCTTGCGGCTGCCCCCTCCTTCTCCCTGTTTCCATTGGTTGATCAATGAATCTGGGCTCCACAGATGCTGGCTGTTTATGTCCGGCGTGCACGTGCTTAACTCCAGGTCAAACTACTCGGAGTTGCTAAAACTGACTCAAATCAGGTGTTCTGAAACCGGAAACTCAGAGTTTCCTATCTCAGAGTAGATCAACTCAGAGTTAAGGATTTGACTCAGAGTTTGTTGAACCACCTACGTGAAACGGACCCCTGCTCTCTTGTCTGTGTGACTCTATAAATCACAATTCACCAAATGAACAACATACAGTGTTAAAGACTGTAAACTACAGACTGAGACATAAACTCTTCAGGAAAGTGTTTTCAGAGGGAGGGACATTTTCTCATAGACTGATTTTCACAAAGAGCCAATCAAGCGAAAAAGTAACATAAAAGAAATAGCACATCTTTAAAAAGCCCCTCTTGGGTCTTCAGAAAGTCTTAAATGTTACAATCCAGAGTCATGAGCAAGGTGATCCAAGAGATCAGCATGTTGGTGATCATTTGGGAACAACAAAAGTATCATGACTCAGGGGCTATAACTGAATCAATACACTGACATTTTAAACTCAAACCTGAACATGATCCAGTCCAGTCTCTTCAAATATAGGTCATTCACGAGGAATCATGATGTAGAAACTTGAAACGGACATGAAGACCAGACTTCCATCATTATCCTGCTGCTTGATTCATTTTAGAAGAAGTTTCATTTCCATTCATTCATCTTTCATGCACAGCTACACAGAATGAAGGGCTGATTCTAGACCAGTTCAAGGCTTCTTCTCTTACATCAGTCTGATAAATTCAGTCTGGTTTTTGGTCCTAACCGTAATCTCAATCTGCCTGATGCAGAGTGGTAACTGAAGTATCCCTGGTGTACCTCAGGGCTCTGTCCTTGGGCCTTCACTGTCGTTCAGATATTTGGATAAAATAATTTATTTTAAGTGATTTTAATTCATTTTAAGAGTGTTGTTTACTGTGATTTCTATTCTGATGAAATGCAGCCTGATGCCATCAGGCTGTATTTCAACATCTCTATGAATTTAGAAGTGGATTGGTATGAAGTGTTTGCTGATGAAAAGCACACAACAGTGTTTAATCATTACAGATGCTGAATATGGATATTCTTTTGGGGATTTGAGTTTCAGTGTTGATGGCTGTAAATGCTAGTCTTATAACAATGTTGTTATTGTTAATGTACTCATCATCTTAATTCTTTTTCATCGTAAAGTGTCCCGGGGTCATGGCTACACAGTGACATTTCCTTCACATGTCATTTGTAAATGCCAAAGGAATAGTGCTCCATAGATAAATACATTTGGTTGTTTTCCCATAAATACAATGTTTTCTAATTTAGAATGGACCTACAGACAATCAAGTTAGAAATACAAACCAAATGTGGAAGATGAAAGCAGCCCGAGGACAGGAGGTCAGTTTGTGGATTCCAACATTTTGTATAATCTGGATGATGAATCAAGGCTAGAGGATGAGGATGGATTTATTATGAAGTCATTAAAATAAGCACATAGGCAGTACATGCCTTTTTGTGGTGTTATGGCAAACGGCAGAACGACGCTGATATTAGTCAGTTATACTAACCTCCAACATCCACACAGCCACAGGTTTCCTTCCTGCGTGCAGACGAGCCTGCAGGTCCGCACTGCGGGAATAACGCACTCACTGACACCGGTGAGACATAGAGCTAAAACCAGCCCACTCGCGCCGCTTAGTCCACAGTCAGAACTCCATTTGAAATCCCATGGTTTCAGATATTCCGGCAAAATGACGAAATTTAAGGGATCAAGGAGTAAACTTTCGGTAGAATCATAAGAAATTAGGTCAAGTCAAACGTCGGCACACAGACTTTAAACTCGTATTTGTTATTTTTCAATAGATTGAGTGTTTTGTAGCTGCTGCGTCAGTGATTCCTACACGCCCCCATTATCGGAAACTGGTCAAAATGCTCTGAAAGTTGGTCCATCACCAAATACAGTACTAATTTTACCGGGTAATTTCTGTGCCGAATTAACCAGAAGAACATTACTATTATCAGATAACAGTGTTTTCAATCGATTGTCGAAAGATAGATTGCTGAGATGCAGTGCAATTTCAAATCGATAATTTGACGGGGGAGGATTGGTGGGGGATTATGTCCGCACAGTCGTTTACGTCCGGCTGACAGACCTCAAAGTTGTCTTCATTGTAATGAACTGATACTCACCTTGTCCCAGGACAACCACTGGTGCACCACCTTATCTAGCTGCGGGTCGCCAGTGCTCTGGCACGTCGAGTTGGCGTTCAGGTCCCCGTTAACTCCGTTATCGTCTCCCATGCTGGCAGACCGGTCAAGGAGAGCTAACACTCTGCAACCTGAAACGGGGCCATCTGCACGGAGGATAAATGTAGCAGCCAACTAGCAGGCCTTACTGTGTGCGGTGACACAGCGTTAGCTCCAAAGTTTTAGCGCTCCCTGCTCCTGGACCTGACCCACATCTCCCCCGCGACCAGCTGCTGGTGGCGGTCCAAACTCTGCGCGTCAGACTTCAGCTCCACGCAGAGGCTGATGCTAGCTACAGGCTAAAGCCACAATAACATCAGGCAGTCGAGAGCATCCAGTTTAACTACTGTCGATCATAAATATTAATACTCATATGCTTTGGTGAAGTTAGACTTGGAAAAAAAACACAGGTTCATAAACATTAAAGGGGACCTACCATCAAAAATGTAATTTTGTGTGTTTTTGTGTCAGATAAGGTCCATATTATGTTCGTCTTATGTTGTAAATGTGAAAACAAACTGTTACGTCGTTTGCATTCTGTAAAGGTTTAAAAAAAAAAAAAAAAGAAACGGGTAAACCAGGCCAATTGAAAAAGCAGGTCCTTCTGACCAGTGGCGGTTCTAGACCCCCTAGCTGCTCTCTGCGTCCGTCATTGTTTACTTTACTCACGAAGCGCTTAGCAAGATCCGAGCGCTTTATTCGCCTATCAGAGGCAGACGGGTACGGTGATTTGATTCACCACGACTCCAGAAATGATTAAAAAACTACAAAATGACGTCTCCGCGCTTCCGGCTTAAGAGTAGCAATGCAGCCGCGCTCCCAGCTTGGAAAACTGATTTGCTGACATGCGTACACAGAGCAGAGCTGTCCCCCCGCGACTCTCTCCCCGCCTCATCTCACACCTTCGCAGCAAGCAGGGGCGCCTATAACAGCGGGTGGGGGGCACCAATTTGACAACAAGAGTTAATAAAAAACCGCTTTGCAGTTAAGATTTATTATTATTATCTTTTATTTTATTTTTTTGGAAGTGCTCGTGCCGCCCCCCATGAGTCATGACACAAATGCCGCCCCGGGCGGCTGCCCTGTTCGCCCGTGCCTAAAACCGCTACTGCTTCTGACGTCACGCTGACCTTGCTAATTATTATTCATAAGCGCGTCCTCGGTTAGCCGCGCCCACTCTCTCGTTCTCGTACTCATTCACAGTCAACATCACTCTCCAGCCAGAGCGAGACCCAGCTACCACTGTATCCACTATGGGTCTTTTCCAAACGACCAGTGTTTCCTTGGGTTCACTGCGGGGAAGATGAACTTAAAGCTGGGCAGAATGAATGAAAACACAGCTGGAGATCTCCGGCTTCTTCTTCAACTTCCACCTCCTCTTCGGACTCGGGGTCTAAAATATATGGTTTAATACCTGCCATTTTTAGCCTTTAGCATAAGGTGACCAGACGTCCCCGATTTCCGGGCACAGACCCCAAATTGGATGACCTGTCCCCGGGAAAAGCTGTCCCCGAAAATGTCCCCGATTTAATGAATGTGAGCAAAAATGTTGCATGTGAACAACGGTTATTACAGTAGCCGAATGGGTACGAAGCACAAGTAAGCAGTCCTGAACAACAGTTCTTACGGGGGTTATTACAAGGGGCATGCGCTGCTACTAAATAGTACTGAGATGTTATCCGTGATCACGCAGCCCCTGCAGCCCCTGCACCCTCCCCGCTGCCGCCGCACCGAATATCCCCGGCTATAATTACAGACATCTGGGCATCTTACTTTAGCACACATTAGCAAAATGGATAAACCGAAATCTGAACCTCCACTGCTGAGCCAATCAGAGCACATTTATTACCATAAATGTTAATGAGCCAAAATCTGTTGGTTTTCCTGTAAGGATTATGAAAAAATGATAAAAATGGGTATGAAATTTTGATGGCAGGTCCCCTTTAAAGTCGACAACCAAACAGACGGCAAACACAACTTCCGGTGTCGTCCAAAATAAAAGCTTTAATTTCGTCGGAGGCAAGCACATAGTTTAATCAATCGCTGCACAGATAGGTGCAAAATTTGATTTGAGAAGTTTATTCAAATGTTCCATATTAATAGCACACATTTTGGCATGGAAGTAAAGTAAACCACATGTAAATCGGTTGGGAAATGAGCAAGTTATGATTTATTTTTGATGTACATGCAATGCCTATAATGGGAACGTTGTCCCCATTAGCTTCGCCTCGCTGCAGTCACGCAGCTCAAAGGAGCTTGTCCTATCTATGTATTCATAACTATGATCCGCTGTCCTGTTCCGCTAAAAAAAGGAAGCAAAAATTGTGTTAGTCAACACTTCCATATGTAACATTTACTTGGTCTCTCAATCAAAGAACCCAAATATCTTTAATCAAATGGATTAGAGTTAGACAGAACCAAAAATGTTTAAGATTGAAAAAAAAATTACCTGAAAGTGCAGGTTAATCTTGTGTGCACATTCTTATAATTTTCTGGTGTCTACAAGTTTAAATCCTGTGCAAAAAAGTGATAAGCACAAATAATATTGCACTATATGATGTATGAAATACAAGTTTGTTGTATTTTCTACTTATGTTTTGATTGTGTAAAACAAATAATGCAAATCATGGTGGCTGCAGCCAGTCAGCATGAAGCCGGACTTGGGTTAAAGATAACACTTTGAGGTTGGCTTTAATAACAAGAGTCTGCAACAGGTGTGCAGAAATGACTGTTATTGATTTGTTGGTAATTGATCAGTGTATCAATAACTCACTCTGCAGGCACTGTCTCACTGTCCAACCTGCTTTAATTCATACAGATCCACATAAAAAAACTGGGAGATGACTGACGTGATCTAGACGGTCCTTTGTTAGACTTCAGTCTCCCTCTTGTTCTGCTTCGACCCTCCTCAATTCATGCAAACACAAGCATTCAAATGTGTTGCACTCTCTGAAAAGGACCTTGGAGTTTGTTTGGACTGCAGTCAGACCCACTTTTACTTCTCTCCATTGGAGGCTTTTGTGGTGGTTCAGGTGTCTGGTATCATGCACACGGCAGCAGATGTTGAGATCATCTTCTCTCTTATTATAGGGTTGGCTTAGATTCTCCGTAAACATCAATGTCCATGAGACTCTTCTAGCCAGAACCCTGACGGCCATGAGTCCACCTAACGACATTTCATCAGATTTGTGTTGCTGACCTCTCCTGGTTTTTCCTCTTCTTTCTGCTGTGAAATCTGAACATCTGATGATTCAATGACTCCACGTTACCTGAAAACTCCTGTGAACCTAATTTTTCTATCACATGGAGACGGCAAAAATAACCAGACAGTCTTCGTTTGGGTTTTTACGGCTAAAACCCCCAGGATCCGGAATGGCTGCCCTCCGATCCGGAATGGCAGATGGATCAAATACGCAAGCATTATAATTAATGTGTGTGATTCCACATAATCCATCCACCACCCGGCTCTGCTGCAGATTGGCTCCAGGGGCAGGATCAGACACGCAAGTCTTCTGTTTTTGCTTGACACTGCAGCATAGCGCATCAATTCAGTGCAGTGCAGCATGAGCAGCAGCAGCGGTTGTATGTGGCTACAGAGTAAAATATCCAGTTAATTTTCAAGATATAAAGTCAATACGTGGAACTGAGGCCAGGGTTGTGGGATGTGGGTGTTAATATACACCGCCGTTTATATACATGGATCGGCAGATCTCATTCAATGGAAACACACGAGATCTCGTCCAGTTCCGCGAGACATATCGGTAATATCGCGAGCGCCTCTCCTCCGATGGTGGAGGTGGATCGGATCAGGTGGGCGCTACATGCTTGCGTTAGGGCTGGGCGATATGGGAAAAAGTTTATCACAATATATTTTTTTCATATCAGTCGATATCGATATATATCACAAGATAAAAAATAAAATTTAACAGTGCTTATTGGTAGCATGTCTTTTGCAATACAATAAGCTACTGCATCTGTGAGGTCTTTGTGTCTCTTTAATGTTTTGTCATAAGCTGTTGTGCTAAGGAAAGTGGACTGAATAGTCGGCTGCACAGACGCCATGGGCTGCTTCCTCCACTCGGGGTTTGTAACCTTGTGCATTGCAAGTGCTCTGCCGCGTGGCACTGCTTCAGGTGGTGAAAAACGTTTGAGGTATTCTCCAACTGTGCGAGAACATGTACTCAACATAATTTGCAGTGCACATTACTCTGCTTCATGCCCAATCCCAAAAAAACAAAATACCTCCACACCACCAACGTTTTCTTGCCAGTTGTCGATGATGTCATCATCTTTGAGCCTTCATCTGCATTTCTGCTGGGGGTAGCACTCATTTTCTTTTTTTCTTACCGACAGTGCTGTAAGCTTCATGTGATCGCCTATGTGCACATGCGTGGCATGTGTGGCGTGTCTGGGTCCTGCACAGGTCGATGAAAGAGAATTGTCGTTTTTAACCTGTTTTTAAGTCACAAACTTAAGTTTTATCTTTGGTCCTATGGTGATTTCTTGATGGTTTTTAACTAGGAATCAAAGCTCTGATATTCGGATGCCACAATAAGGAGTTACGGACTGATCTTGCTAGACTTCTCAATACGGAAGTCTAGCAGCCTGTGTGTTTGTGGTCACCTCTCAGGCCACAACACTCTGTTTTAGTTTTCTTAATCGTTTTATTTTTATTTATTTATTTGTTGTCACTGGATTTTATTGCTTGTGGACTCACTCACCATCTCGAAGTTGAGGAAACGCATTGCCTCACTGAGACCAGAGGTAATGGAGAAAAATAACCTCTTTTTGGAGTTCTCTACTGTAGCCACGACCCAGGCCAAACACCTCACTGTCATGAGCGCCTCCAGTCATGGCTTTCCCAATGTGGCCTGCCTCTCCCGCTGCCCAGCTCCAGCAGCAGCTCCAGGAATGGTCTATGATTTCACTTTCCATGGTTCAGATCCATTACCACGGGTGTCTCAGAGCCCGGAGCTGCTTCAGCCCTGCCAGAAGATTCATGGGTTCTCCTGGGAGCTAAGCCAAAATCAACAGCAGGGCCCGCTCCCTCACCTATGCCCGCGAAGACACAGGTGCACGCCGGTGGAGGAGTGGAGGCTCCAGTGAGCTCCACTCCATGTCAGCCGGAGCTCTGGTCCATTGCATGCAGGGATAAACACCATGCAGTACCTCCTTCAACCCTCTCATCACCTCCGACCATCCCAATGACCAGCAGGTTTGATGTCCTGAGCAAGGAGGATTTCCCTCCTCTGGGCGAGAATGCCCAACAGCAGCAAGCAGTAAAACCATCCTCCATTCACCGCAAGCTGCTGAAGGAGGCTGTCGCACAGAGGAGCTCTGGGAGTAACACCAACCCTGTGACAACTGGACCCTCTGCTGCTGGTAAAAGGTGCTTCTCGGGACTACAGAGCACCCTGGAGCCATCCAGTCCCAGTCCAACTCAGAAGTGTGTCCATGAGGGCCTGGCCCAGAGCCCTGCTTTCTCCCGGGCGCTCCACGGAGGTCTCCTTCATCTCAAGGCCATCCTGGACGACTCGGGTAGGATAAGCGCAACAGGGGCATAGCACATGCTTCCCTGGCAGCTAGACAACTGGCCCCAACAGCGGATTCTCGGGTGAGTCCTCTGTCTCACTCCTCTGGTGGTGATGTGTGTCCTGGGCCACCTCATGTGTCTGCTGCTTGTCCCTCTGTCCTCGTTGTTGGATCATTGATGGTCCGCCACATGCAGATTAACAGGTACACTACTTCATACCACCCAGGTGCACTTGGTGATGATATTAAAAATGCACTCCCCCTGCTCCTACGTCACCACTCCTCTGTGTCCACAGTGGTGGCACATGTAGGATCAAATGATTTGCACCTTCAGCAGTCTGAGAAACTCAGAAATGATTTTATTCAGTTAATTGACAGTATTCTTGATGTGGGGAAACAGTGCGTAATCTCTGGTCCGTTTCCCTCCCCCCGCTTTGGTGACGTTAAATTCTCCCGTTCACAACAACTTCATATCTGGCTTAAGGACTACTGCTGCAACAGGGGCATTCCATATGTGGACAACTTCACAACATTTTATACAAGAACTGATCTCTTTAAACATGATCGACTCCATCCAAATTACACCAGATCCCGTCTTTTATCATTGAACATCGATCTTACTCTGCACTCCTGCAAGGCTTTTTCAGCAAGCACAATTCCATAACATGCTCCACCTACCCTATTCCTGTCATCAGCACATCCAGAAAGCATTCTGGTCACTCAAAACCACCCTCAGGCATTAATCTGCACAATCTCAAATTTATAAATTTACATAACCTCCCTGCTGATCCCCTCAAACCTCCACAGAACACACTGAAAATGGCACTTTTAAATGTAAGATTGCTTTTAAACAAGTCTTTTCTCATAAATGACCTTATTTTAAATGATAGAATTGATTTTATGTTTTTAACTGAAACATGGCTTAGCACAGATGGACCTGTGACACTGATAGAGGCCTCTCCACCAAATTATGAATTTTTGTATTCTTTTTGACAGGGCAAAAGAGGTGGGGGGACAGCTACAATTTATTTAGCACAGCATGGTTTTATAAACATTTTATTTGATGATTTGTTATCATTTGAACACCACTCCTTTGTTTTTAACAGTCCCCCAATACTTTGTTTAACTATATACAGACCACCTAAGCGTTGCACAAATTTTATCACAGAATTTTCAGAGCTGCTCACATCTATCTACGTAAGGTTTGAAAGAGTTATTTTAGGGGATTTTAATCTGCACGTTGACTATCAATCAGACTCTTTTAGCACAGAGTTTTTAAACCTTCTTAATTGCAGGAATTTTGTGCAACATGTAACACAGCCCACCCACAACAGAGGTCACATTTTAGATCTAGTAATAATCTATGGCCTATCAGCTTCTGTGACCTCTGTTGTGGACATTGGCTTGTCTAACCACTTCTGTGTCTTTTTTAATGTAAAGGATTTTAAACGGCAGGAAATTCCGGTGCGCACTGTCAGGAAGCGCTATCTTACTGCTGAAGTGGCTGCAGATTTTATTGATATCTTAACTGTTATCCCCCCAGATGTTTTACCTTCCTCTTGTCATTTTTCTGTTGAAAATTTTAACAGTAAACCTAAATCAACACTGGACACTGTGGCACCAATGAAAACCAAGAAATTATCAACAAAACCAAAGCTTCCCTGGAAAAATATATATATAACCGATCTAAAAAGAAACTGCAGGAAAGCAGAACGGAGGTGGCGAAAGGAAAAGTTGAATGTTTATTATGAGATTTTCAGAGAACAACTGCATATCTACAATAATGCAATGCGGTGACGTCATGACCAACATGGACGCGTGAATCACCTTCTCCGCTGAGCCCACATGAAAAATTGCCCTAAAGTAAAGTAAAATTAGCAAATGACAAGGGAAAGCTACCGAAATGGCTACGGAAGAATGTTGAGAAGTGGAAAATCGTCTGGGAAGAGCTCCAACTGCGAAAAATCTAAAGTAAGGAGACCAAACACAAGGCAGTTAAAACAGACGCAGCTAAAGCTAGCCGGGCTAACGACACAGGAGGAGATGGATGGAGCTACGGCTAACGTGAATGCAGAGTCCGAGATGCTAACCGAGACAAGAAAGCTCCGGCAGGAGAACAGTAAGTGCCATGCAGAAACAAAAACCTCACTGAACAGACTGGAGGCATCCGTGACTGAAATAAAACAGAGAATGGACATGCTAGATAAGAGAGTGACCACAGCAGAGCAAAGAGTGAGTAATGCTGAAGATGCTAGCTTGCGACATCAAAGGGCACTGTCCTATCTGCTACAGAGGGAGGCTTTCTTGGCTGCCAAATGTGATCAATTGGAGAACCAACAACCTCGTGATAGCATAAGACTATACGAGATTTCTGAAGGAGCTGAGTCAAACGACATGTCCACTTTTATAAAAGAATTCCTATGTGCAAAAGTGGAGCTAGATGAGGAGCTGGAAGTCAGAATTGCAAGAGCACACAGATCTCTCGGGCCTAAACCAACAGATCCATCTGCACCTCCCAGATCCATAATTGTCAAATTTCTGGATCATGGTGTTAAGCAGACAATCCTGCATCAAGCATGGAAACAAGGAAATATCCAGCATGATGGAAAGAAAGTTATCTTCGATCATGACTACTCACAAAGTCTCCAGAAAAAGAGGAAAGCTGTGTGGGAAGTGATTAAAAAGTTGAAAGATAAGAACATTAAAGCCCGCACAATCTACCCTGCCCAAATAAAGATAGCACTGGACTCAGGAGACAAGATCTTCCCCTCTCTGCTGGATGCACAAGCAACACTGAAGGACTTTGGAGTTGAAGTGGACGTGGACGAACGAGACCAAGTCGAAAGGGAACTGATACCGACCACTTGGAAGACTCAACGTGGGAAAAGAAGGAACAGTAGGCTAAATCTTGAGGATGTCAAGTCCATCGTGTACTAGGTCAGCTAAATGGAATAATTGACATTGTTTGATCCTATCTGCTGATGCTGGAGAGGACAGTGAGGTACTTGGCAACATTGACACCCACAATAGGGCGTCTAGGAGGACAGTAAGTTATCTGAATGACCAATGTGCTATAGCTGGATCATTTGTTCGTCATACTAAGACTAAAAACAAAAAAAAAGAGGAAAAACATGGGCATTAGTTATTGAGAGATACTTGACTGGGGGGAGTGCCAGGGGTGGGGGACGTCAGCTGAAGTTGTATATTTACTGATGTCAGGCTTCAAGCCTAGACACGTTTTTTGTTACTCTAATGTTTTTTGACATATGTATGTGTATGTATGTATGTATATATATGTGTGTGTATGTATGTACACATATGTATATATGTATATATATATTCTCGCTTCAAGGGGGACAACAAAATAATGACAGTGGTTTTGTGTTAAGATGTTTAAGTAAGATTGAGGGATGGAGGGGATTTCGGCACTCTCCTTACTATGTCATCTAATTTATTTCTAAGTGGGTTTAGGCGGGTGGGGGGAGCCCTGAAGGCATGCTCTGTGAGTAATGCAACTTAAACAACGCGACAAAGAGGATATCCGGTGGAGGTCCGTTGTAACTGCACTTAGTGCAACTTTGATGCCCAGGATGCTCCATCAGTGTTTTTTGTCTGGTGTCTCTGTTTTTTGGATGGAGCATTCTATGGGGGTTTTTGAGGTCTACCATTGTTTATTAGGAGACCCTTCTTTTTGTTTTTTGTTTTTGTTTCATTTAATTTTTTCCGGCAAACACTCAAGGAAAGGACAGGCTTTTGAATTTAATCCTACTCTCCCAGGCATGGCAGAAACACCGTGGCATGGCCGTATAAATTTTTTTTTTGATATACTATGAGCAATTAGAATTTTGTTACCTATAATGTAAAAGGGATTAATAATCCCATAAAGAGAAAGAAAATCATTAGTCAACTGAAGAAGCTAGACTGCTCGGTAGCATTATTACAGGAGACACATCTTGAAGATAAAGAACACAAAAAACTAAAAAGAGAATGGATTGGACAGGTATTTAGTGCATCATATGATAAAGGGAAAAAAAGGGGAGTGGCTATACTGTGTCATAAAAAGGTGTGTTTTGTGCCAGAAATAATACATGATGATGGGAAGGGAAGGGTTATCTTAGTGGTCGGTACAATTGGAAGTATGTATTTGACCATTCTAAATTTATACGCGCCAAATGAAGAAGACCCCAATTTCTTTAGAGAGATTGCCTCATTACTAGCGAAAAATGCAAAAGGAATGATTATTGCAGGAGGGGACTACAACGCAGTCGTGAACCAGCAGATTGAAGGAAATCCCTCCGTGGCCAGCCCAAAATCACAAAAAACAACTGCACTATGTGGTGTGTTAGGGGAATTGGGATTAGTAGATATCTGGCGACTAAAACATCCAAGGGAAAGAGACTTCACTTTTTTTTCGAGGGTTCACAAAAGCCACTCCCGCATTGATATGTTCTGTGTCTCAAAACAAGATGCACATAAAATAATTAGCTGCCATATTGAACCCATAACTATCTCAGACCACAGCCCAGTGGTTTTGACAGTAAACATGGACTCAGATAGACGTCACAAATATTGGAGATTGAATGTCTCCCTATTGAACAACCCAGAAGTGGTACAAAAAATAAAGGCTGAAATTCAGAATTATTTAGAACTGAATGATAATGGAGAAGTCTCCCCATCTACCTTATGGGAAGCAGCAAAAGTGGTGATAAGGGGCAAAATAATAGCCATCTCCTTGACCCTTAAAAAGGATAGGGAGAAAAAACAATTACAACTAGAAGAAAATATAAAGGAACTAGAAAAGGAACATAAAAGAACAGGTTGCGAGGAGGTTTTGCGAACTCTTGACCAGTATAGAAGGGAATTAAATGATTTGCTGACATTCAAGGCAGAAGGTGCATTATGGTTCACTAATCAAAAATACTCTGAATCAGGAAACAGAGCGAGCCGATTATTAGCGTTCCAACTGCGCAAGGCACAAGCAAGCAGGACGGTGGCAAAAATGGTAGACCCGGTTTCTAACAGTTTAGTTTCACACCTCAAAGATATCGCAGGAGCTTTTTCTGCATTTTACAAAAAACTATACGACTCCCCAATGGTTGAGAATAAGGAAGAGAAAATTAGAACACTAATGGGGAAAATCTATTTGCCCAAATTAAGCGAAGAAGAGTCACGATCTATGGTAGACCCAATTACAAAAGAAGAAATTGAGGATGTGATAAAAAGCTTAAAAAACAACAAATCTCCAGGAGTAGATGGCTTCCCGGGGGAATTTTATAAGTGTTTTGTGAAAGAGATCAGTCCCCTTTTACAGAGGGTATTTCATCATGCCCTTGGGGAAAAGGAGCCTCCTAAGAGTTGGTCAGAGGCAATTCTCACTGTGATCCACAAAGAGGGGAAGGATCCCACTTTCTGTGCCTCATATAGGCCTATAAGCCTATTATGCAATGATGTGAAGATACTGAGCTCTATTATGGCTAGAAGAATACAGAAGTGCATCACAAAAATAATCAACCCAGATCAGACAGGCTTCATGCCTGGACGTCAAGGAATACATAATATAAGGAGAACATTGAACGTAATATCTATAGCTCGTAAAAGTAAACAAACCTCTATGCTCCTGAGCCTAGATGCGGAGAAAGCCTTTGACAGACTAGATTTGCAATACTTGGAACATGCTTTGGACAAAATGGGATTTCATTCAAATTTCATTGACTGGATCAAAGTTCTGTACTCTGATCCAGTATCAAAAGTTAGAGTCAAAGAGTGATAGAGTGATCAATTTAAGTGGAGGAGAGGGGCAAGACAGGGATGCCCACTATCGCCGTTGCTCTTTGCGATAGGCATAGAGGTTTTAGCAGAGCTAATAAGGGGAAATCCGAATATATCTGGAATATCAAACAGTTGCAAGCCACATGTTATATCATTATATGCAGACGACGTCATTCTATATGTTAGTAATCCCTTAGAGTCAATCCCAGTGATTATGGACTGCTTAGGCGAGTTTGGTACAGTGTCGGGATACAAAGTCAACGAATCTAAATCAGAAGCAATGATGCTGGTCGGGGAGTTCCCACCCCAGTTGGCGGGGAAGCTCGCATTTAACTGGTCACCCCAGGGTTTTAGATACTTAGGGATTAAGATAACACCAGACACTTCAAAACTATACAAAGCCAACTATGGCAGATTAATAGACCAAATAAAATCGGATCTGGCACGCTGGGAGATTCTCCCGCTTTCGTTGTTTGGCAGGATTGAAACGATTAGGATGAACATTCTACCCAGGCTGTTGTCTCTTTTCCAGGCATTGCCTGTCTGGATTCCTGAATCCGTGTTTAAATCACTAGATAAAATGATGTCTACATTTTTATGGCAAAAGAGGAAACCAAGGATCAAATGGAAAATGCTAAATTACCCAAAAGAACAAGGAGGACTCAACCTCCCAAACCTGAGACATTATTACTGGGCGGCACAGCTGAACGGAATGGTTGAATGGATAAAGCAGGATAACGATACAAACTGGCTAGACCTGGAAAGAAACTCATGTCCAAGGGTTCCTCTTGAGTCATTACCCTCTTTGGAGTTAAAAAAGTGGAATAATCTTAAATTGAATAACGAATGGATGAGTTGTACTTACAAAGTCTGGTCTTTGGTGAGGGAAAAATGTAAGATGTCTTTATCAATATCAAGAGCCACCAGAATAGATAAGAACGAGGAGTTTAAACCAAGCAAACTGGACTCTGGGTTTAAAGTATGGATAGACAAAGGACTTGTCACAATACACCAGCTGCTTGAAGGGGATTCTATTAAATCATTCAAAAAGTTATAAGATAAATTTGGGTTGGATACAAAAGACTTTTACAAATATCTACAGGTGAGAAGCTATTTACTTTCAAATAAGGACTGGGAGACTATCAGGCGACCTCCGACCCCTCTGGAACTATTTTTGATTAGGACAACAGATGAGAAAAAGGGGAATAAAGTTATCTCACAAATATATAGCTGTCTGCAGTCCCTCACCTCAGGGAATACAATGGAAATAAAAGCAAAATGGGAAGTGGAAATGACTGTCAATATAGAGGACGAGGAATGGGAGACAGCCTGTGAAGGAGGTCACAAAATCACAAACAGCCCACAGTGGAAAGAATTTAATTGGAAATTAAAAATGAGATACTTCAGAACACCTTCTATGATATCCAAATTTGATAAAAACAGCTCAGAGTTGTGTTGGAGGGACTGTAAGCGGATTGGTGACCACACCCATATTTTCTGGGATTGCCCTAAACTGAAAACATACTGGGAGGGAATACGCAGAGAAATATTGGCTATTCTGAACATAGACTTGCCACTAGATCCAAAAGTGTATATAATTGGAGCGGTTCCAAAGGGGTTCGCTAGTAAACACGTATTACACATTCTACACATTCTCTTACTGGTTGCAAGAAAGATGATCACCCTATCATGGCTGCGACCATTACCACCTACAATCAATCAATGGCATGAGAGGTTGTTAAAAGTATGTAATATGGAAAAGATCACTGCGATGCTTCAGATGAAGTACGACACATTTCTAAAAAACTGGGCCCCACTGATACAATACCTTAAGCTTTCTATATGAGGGTAAACATACAAGCTATGCTAACACTGAGCAAGACAAAGTTGTAAACTCCTAATTCGAAGCCTGCCCCATGTGTATTCCCATTCAAAGTATCAATTTACTTAAAATGTTTGCCGTGTTTTTTTTTGTTTTGTTTTGTTTGTTTTCTGTGCGCTAGTTTTTCGTTCTGTGTCGATGCTCTATGTTCTTATTATTATTTTACTGTGGTTTGTTTGCTTGCTGAGAGATGTCTTATACTTTGTAATTGTATTGCAACATAACGGCAAATAAACACCTTTGTTAAAAAAAAAAAATAATGCAATCAAACAGGCTAGAAGAGACCACTTTTCAAAATTAATAAATGAAAATCAAAATAACCCACAGAAACTTTTTTTCAACTATAGACCGTTTAATCAACCCTGTTTTTAACCAACCTTATAATTCGAACCTGTCAGGTGACAACCTTGCAGTCCACTTCAGCAGTAAAATAAGTTTTATCAGATCAAAATTTTTACTTTCTCAGCATTTTAGTTTTTATCCCTCAAAACCTTTGCTTTTAAATGAGGAAACACTGGAGAGTTTTGTCCTGGTTGATGCTTAGATGCTTGAAAAAGCTTTTAAACAACTCAAAACCACTACCTGTCTTTTGGACCATATCCCAGCATCCCTTTTTAAAAGCTTTTATGACTTTTTCAAGCACGATTTTCTTACCATTTTAAATTACTCTCTTCAAACAGGTGTATTCCCCTCTGCTTTTAAAACTTCTTCTACTAAACCTATTCTGAAGAGAAGCAATTTGGATGCATCAGTACTTGGTGACTATAGTCCTGTATCCAATTTGCCATTTTTAAGTAAAATTTTAGGAAAGATAGTTTTAAACCAGTTAAATGATTTTATCAATCACAGAAATATTTATTAAATTTATCAATCGGGTTTTAGGAAAAATCACAGTACAGAGACTGCGCTAGTTAAAATTATAAATGACCTCAGGTACCACATGGATAAGAAGCTACCAGCTGTTTTGGTTTTGTTGGACCTGAGCAGCTTTTGATACAGTTGACCATAAAATTCTTTTAGATAGACTATGTAATTTTATTGGCATCTCTGGCACAGTTTTTAACTGGTTTGAATCTTATCTTAGTGACAGACAATTTTACGTGAACCTTGGGGATCGCTCATCTAAATGTTTTGACATGAGGGTATGGTGTTCCCCAAGGTTCCATTTTCGGCCCCACTCTTTCTAAACTTTATATGCTACCTTTAGGGAATGTCATCAGGAGGCATGGCATCAATTTCCACAGCTATGCTGATGACACACAACTTTATGTTGCCGTGTCTCCTGATGACACAGGGCCACTCAATGCCCTTTTTAACTGCATTTTAGACATTAAATCATGGATGGCTGAGAACTTTTTACTGCTCAACCAGGACAAAACTCAGGTTTTAGTCATTGGGACAGGGGACAAGAAAGAGAAACTGGTCAGCAAACTCAAAGCATTATCGTTTAATCCAAGTCAACAAGCCAAAAATTTTGGAGTTTTATTTGATTCAGGATTGAGCTTTGAGCCTCACATACGAGATATCACCAAGAAGGCATTTTATCATTTAAAAAACATAGCCCAAGTGCGACCATTTCTCTCTCAAGGCAATGCAGAGACATTAATTCATGCTTTTATCATTTGTAGAATAGATTATTGTAATGCCCTCCTTTCTGGTCTCCCCAAAAAGAAAATTTCACACCTGCAATTACTACAAAATTCAGCTGCACAGATGTTAACAGGGACCAGAAAGAGAGATCGTGGTAGAGGTAGTAGAAGAAGTAGTGAAAGTAGAAATAGTAGCAATAGTAGTTGAAGTAGAAGTCAAAGTACTAGTTTAATTGATATTAGCAGTAATTGTAGTAGAAGAAGTGGGAGTTTGTTTGAAGGTTTGAATAATGCATGAATAAAAAACTAATCCAAAACAGGGAAAATTTAAATAATTAAAAATCCTCAAGTATTAAAAAGTTTTGAAGTATCAGAAAAGGTTTGAGTCAGTTTGAATGAGGTTTAATTTGTTTGAAGAATTGAACAATGCATTACAACTGAGTGATTATAAAATGGGGAAAATTCAAATTAATAAAAATCCTGAGTACACCCCATAATGTCCTCAATGAGCTGAAATTTTGAAGCCCTGAATGGTTTCTGTAGTTCAAAGTTTGTGGGAGGAGATAGGGGCCGAAGTTTGTCAAGCGCTCTAGTAAAGGTATAAAAATGTAACCCCCAGTGCTCTGTGTACTGAGCCTGGCTTCATGTGTCTCATATAGCCATTAGAAGCAGCTTTCCAGTCAGCTGTGTGTCTCCAGATGCGCTAATTGGTTGCCATGGGGAAGGTAGAAGCATCACTACAGAAGGAGATAGGAGGCTTGAAGCTGAGGAAACAGCTCTCCAGCTACATCCTAATGCTTTTCTTCTGTAACTGCTGTATTCCTAATAAGGAGCTTATTAGAACCGCATGATTCTGTTGAACACGTTGATACAATTAATTAACAAAATCCTGAATACATCCCATAGTGTCCTTAATAAGCTGAATTTCTGGAGCCAAGAATAGTTTCTGTAGCTCAAAGTTTGTAGGTGGAGATAGGTGATAAAGCAGACTCATGGTCAAAGTGTGTGCATGTAGATCTCATAGACAGAGAGACACTCACACACATATTTACTGTGTGTACATGCAGGTGTCACAGACAGAGAGAGACACACGCACACACATTGTCAGAGTGTGAGTGTGTGTGTGTGTGTGTATGTGTGTGTAACTGTTTATCAATGCATCCTAAACAGATCAAAGGACCAACTAACCAACATTTTGAATGAGAAGCTGCCTGACTGCAGTGAATTTAGGGCCTCTGAACTTCTTCACATAGCACGATTTCCTTAAATCTTAGAATGAAAATAAGAACATCATAGGAATCCTGAAACCTTAAAGAATACAATTATGTGTTTTTCATGTCTGGTTTAGATAGATAGATAGATAGATAGATAGAATTTTATTGTCATTGTGACCATCACAATGAAATTAAAAAGTGCTATTACAGTCAGTGCATTACAAAAAGAGACAATAAAACATTAGACAGTAATATCAGTAAAGCCAGTGCAGAGTTAAAAGTAAAAGAACTAAAACTGCATAAATACATAAGCAACACATCATCTGGCTTTCATGGAGGCATTGATGGAATGAACAGTATTTGGGAAAAAAATGTTTTGCAGTCTTTTTGTCCTGGCTTTGATGGCCCTGTACCATCTGCCTGACAGCAGTGGCTCAGACAGGGTTTACAGAGGGGAGTGTATACAGGGATGAGTTGAATTAAGTTGTGATCTGACTTGCCCAGATGTGGAGCAGATCTGGCCCTGTAAGATAAGATAAGATAAGATAAGATAAGATAAGATAAAATAAGATAAAAAGAACTCCCCGAAGAAATTCAATTGTCTGTCGTCTCACTTGTCATGTCTCTAAAAATCATCTACTATTTACACAACAGTTATGTAGCCCTGCTTGATGTTAGTGTAGACCTTGTAGACCTAGTAATCAAACGTTGAATCAGTCTCAAACAGATTTAAATCAATCTCAAATCTGAGGCCGGAATTCTCATTTCAGGGACTTCACTTCTGGAAGGACCATTAAGAGACGACAACTTAAAATAAAATGGACAATTTATTGATGAATGCTCTATGATAATATGACTTCAATAAATGATGATCAAATAATAAAAAAATTAAAGAACATCTAATGAATAAATGAAAGAATGGTTTGAACTGAAGCTAAGACTGGAGGTTAATGATAGTGAGTGAATAAGGAAAAATTTAACCTACGTTAACGGAGTTACGAGAATAAATTTTGAAGAGGAATTTGGAGAAACTAAACTATAATAAGAAAAATAAGCTACTGAACGCTTGACAGCATCACCCAGTTGATACAGCAGTTTCAAGGAGTTTGCCTACTTATTTTGATGTCGGTTCTCAGCGGCACTCTTGGAATGGATGGGCTGAAGTTCTTTGGCTACCGGACCGGATGCTGAAGGTTTGGCGAGGAGTTCTCAGCTGTAAAATTACAAGACGATGGACAGAGACAAAAGCGCTAAGACGTTAAAACAAGAAGAGGGTGGAAAACACCCAAGAGTCCACAAAACACAAGAAGCAAAAAACAAGAGAGAGGGTGGCAAAAGCTTAGCTTTTTTAAGCAGTTTACGTGGAGCGTGAACCAAAAGAGTGGGGGCACTCATGCACTCTTTCTTCTTTTGCAGGCCCATCGGCTGGCAGCGAATTAAACTTAACTTGCGATATTAAAAGTGAAAAAAATTTACTCACTATGATTAAAGCCATTTATAAAATCACATATGATCACGTTTCACTTCACTTTCTCATGAGCAGATGCATCAAACCATAACATTTAACGTAAAGTAAACTTTGATCAGTCGTTTTCTTGATAATCTGTAACCAGAGGATTAACGACTCTGAAATTTATAGAGGGATAGAAAACCAAATTATCTTTTCATACAGAAACACCATCAAGCATAAGAAACACATACGTGATAATACTTAATAACAATATAACCTTGTCAATCAATACTTAGTAAATGATTAACATATATATTCTGGTGAGGTAGATAAAAACATAAAAACAACCTTAAAAACGTTTAAACCACTCTTAACTCAAGTATAAAAGAGTTTTCAGTTACTACTTCTAAAATTGCTAACCTATCATGAGAATACCATTTACTAAGCTACAAAGTATATAAAAATGCACATAATTTGTGAAGTTAACAGTTTGGCTTGTAGACACACAAGACAAATGGGACAAAGACTGTTTTATTGATGATGTGGTGTACAGATAGTAAATCCTGGTGAAGTGTCCATTAAACCAGAAATTAAACCATTTTCAGCCATTTTCTTCCTTCTGCACCTAGAGAGAGTCACAGGAAAAACACAGTCACTTAGAGAATTTATGGCAGGGGTCTGTTCCACGGATTGGCGCCAAACTGCAGCCTTGGAGAGTTTCTCATGATCTTTTGGGTCAATCCTGAAACTGAGGTGTCCACTATGAGCTATCCCAGCCAAGGTGAGAGGCTGAATGTTTATTTGGTCTGGGAGTCCGGCCGTTGATAAGCAACTTGTCTCTTTGAAGTGGAAAAGATTCACCATCAGCCTTTGGGAGAGGACCCCTCGGTTCTGTCCTGGATCGTAAAAGGCCATAACTTAGATGTGAACGTTATTCCCATCTCCTCTCCTAATCAGGGGAGCCTGCATTCCTTAGTGGGTGAATTAAAAGTGGAAAAGCAGAAACCAGTCGTCTCTGTTACAGAGGGCAGAGCTAGCATTAGCATCTGGTGGAATGTAAACAGCCATTAGCAGGACCCCAGTAAACTCCAGAGGAAGGTAGTATGGCCGGCATTTCACTGTCAAATATTCCAGGTCAGGGGAACAGTGACTGTCCATTGTTGCTGTCTTATTACACCAGTCGTTGTTGATGTACATACACAAGCCACCTCCTTTGCTCATAACGGAGTCGCTAGTCTCTCTGTATTATCTATAATTGTTGTAATTTTTGCTGGATTTTTTTCATATTTTTGTTGTCTTTTTGTTGGCTGCTGATGGATACTTCTGCTGGGTGAATAGTTTACTCAAGAGAAGCGCTTCTTTCATTAAGGAAAGGCAAATCTGGATACAATTCCAGAGGACATAAGGAGGTGTTATTGTGGTTGCTGTGCTGGTGCAAAGGTGAAGGCAAAGCTGATTGCTAGGAGGTGGCGATATAAACCCTTTTTTCCATCAATCATCATGGGAAATGTCAACTCTCTGCCCAACAAAAGCGATGAGCTGAAGATATTGGTGAAGACTGAGAAAGCATACCATGAGTGCAGTCTCCTGTGTTTTACTGAAACCTGGTTGAATCAAAACAACTCTGACTCCAGTGTGGATCTACCTGGCTTCACTCTCATAACGTCAGACAGAGATGCTGAAGCTAGTGGCAAGAAGAAAGGAGGTGGTCAGGCTTTATTTGTCAACCAGAGATGGTGTAACCCTTCACACATAACTGTCAAGGAGAAGTTGTGTTGACCAGATATTGAACTGTTGGCAGTTGCTCTCCGGCCATATTACATTCCAAGAGAATTCAGTCATATCATAAAAATAGTTGTTTACATCCTATCCAAATCAACCGCAGATACTCCATGCACTCTTTTGCATAATAGTGTTGCCAGGCTACAGACCTAACACCCGGAGGCACTAATAGTAATATCAGGAGACTTCAACCATGTCATCCTCTCCCCTCACCTGACTGGATTTACACAGTTTGTGAACTGTCCTACCAGAGAAAACAAAACCCTGGATCTGCTGTATGCCAACCTCAAAGAAGCCTACAGATCCACTGCCTTACCACCACTGGGCAAGTCAGATCATAACTTGGTCTATCTGCAAACCTCTAACAGACCTTGTGTACTGAGGCAGCATGTGACCAAAGTCAAAATCAGAAGATGGACACCTCAAGCTAGTGAAGCTCTAAGGGACTGTTTTAAATCAACAGACTGGAATGTGCTGCTGGAAACAGATGTGGATAGTATGAACATTGACAAACAGGTTGACTGCTTTACTGATTATGTCAACTTCTGTAGAGTTACACAGTTATGCCCACAAAGACTGTTCGCTGTTTCCCCAACAACAAACCCTGGATCACAAGAGACATAAAGGCAATCCTTAACCAGAAAAAGAAAGCTTTTAAAGATGATGACAAAGAACGACTCAAACAAGTGCAACAAGAGTTGAAGAGGAGACTGAAGATGGCAAAGCTGGAATACAAAAAGAAGATACAGAGGAATCTACAACACAGCAACATCTGTGAAGTGTGGAGAGGAATCAGTACCATCTCTGGACACAGCAATAAAAAAAAGACAGCCAGTGGTGGGTGATCTGGAAAGAGCTGATGAACTCAACCTGTTCTTTCACAGATTTGACACTGCTGTCACACCCACTTCCACTGCTGCTCCATCTTCCTCTCTGCAACAAATCTCCACTACAACTTCTCCCCTTCCTCCTCCATCTCATTTAAATGTCTCAACCACTTCAACTGCCTCCCTCCTAGAACACCAGTCCTTGTCTTTCACAGAAACAGAGGTGAGGTTGGAGCTTGGAAGACTTTGCCCTGGGAAGGCAGCTGGTCCAGATGGTGTATGTCCAAGGCTGCTTAAAGACTGTGCTGCAGAACTGTGTCAGCCTCTCCACAAGATCTTCAACCTGAGTCTACGGCTGGGGTGGTTATCTGCTGTGTGGAAAACATCCTGCATTGTGCCAGTACCAAAAACAAAATGTCCTGCTGAACTCAATGACTACAGACCAGTGGCCCTCACTCGACACATCATGAAAACCCTGGAGCGGCTGATTCTACGCCTTCTAAGGTCTGAGGTCAAAGACAAACTGGATTCCCTTCAGTTTGCAAACAAAGAACACATTGAAGTAGATGATGCTGTCCTCTACATGCTTCACCATGTCCTGTCTCATCTGGAGGAACCTGGGGTTTATGTGAGGATCATGTTCTTTGACTTTTCAAGTGCATTCAACATCATCCAACCCACCATACTCAAAGACAAGCTCACGGAGATGGGAGTGGATCCTTCCTGTGTTTCCTGGATCACAGATTACCTGACAGGAAGGCCAGAGTGAGGAACTGTGTTTCTGGGACATTAATGACCAGTACAGGGGCTTCACAAGGGACAGTGCTGGTGCCATTCCTGTTCACACTGTATACGTCAGACTTCAAATACAGCACTGAGTCCTGCCACATCCAGAAATACGCAGATGACACTGCTAATCGTTGCATTTATCAGAAATTGATAAGAAGCTGAGTACAGTGATCTGATAAGAGCCTTCAGTGACTGGAGTCACAAAAACTGCATCCTCCTCAACACCTCAAAGACAAAGGAGGTGATTATAGACTGCCGTAGATCTAAACCCTCTCTTCAGCCAGTGAACACCCGTGGAGTGGGCATTGAAGTGATTACATCATATGAATACCTAGGTGTAGATCTGGATAATAAGTTGGACTGGTCTAAGAATATAGACCTCATCTACAGAAAGGGGCAGATCCGCCTCTTTTGCCTGAGAAGACTCCGATCTATAGACATCTGTAGTAAGATGCTGCAGATATTTTACTGGTCTGTGGTGGCAAGTGTTCTGTTTTGTGCTGCGGTCTGCTTGGGAGGAAGCATCAAACACAAAGATGCAAGACGTCTGAAAAAACTGGTGAAAAAGGCTGGCTCTGTGGTTGGATTCAAGCTGGACTCAGTGGGGGATGTGGTGGAGAGATCTACACTGAGGAAGGTGGAGACTATTTTAAAGAACATGAATCACCCACTTCACAACACCTTGATGGACCAAAGGGCCAATAGTGGTGGATGGCTCCTCTCTCTTAGCTGCAGGACAGAAAGATTCAGAAGATCTTTTGTACCCACAGCCATTAGACTGTACAACTCTTCTGTAAATAGTAGATGACTTTTAGAGACATGAAAAATGTGACAACAGACAACTGAATTTCCCTTCAAGGATTCATAAAGTTCTTCACATTCTTATTCTTATTGTTAGTCCTGTCAAGGCGGCATGTTGTGTATCATGCTAGCTTGATCCCGGATTCCGGGATGGATGAATGGAGCCAAGTTTAGGTAAGGAGTAAAACACAATCCTTGGTGAAGTTGTTCGACGCTGCATTTTGTTGGTGAGTGATTTCACATTTGCGAGGGAGAGGCTGGGGAGCTGTGTTTTTTGTGGCCGCTTCCTTAGCCGGGCTAGGGCACCCGCCCTGCATCCCTGCTTCTGTTTACGATCCCGGCGTCGCTTACGTCTCCACTTCGCTGGGATTGTGATCCATTGCGAGCAGGCGTCCCTTGATATGAACTCTGGGATGTTGTATGAACGGGCGGATTCTGCTGTGATACTCCTCACCCACATGACTCCGATATTTAACAGATCTGTTATGGACAGTAATTTGTTTTGAGTGTTTTCTTTATGTTTATTGTTTTCTGTGGTAAAGTAGCAGTTTAGTTCGGCGATGACGTCACTTCCTGCGCAAACCGGAAGTTGTCGCAGATCGGGACTCGCAAACAGGCGGCCGACAGGGCGTTTATGGAGTGTTTTCCTCATTATCCTCCGTGGTTTCACAAGTCTGTTAAGACGCATTGTCTGTGAGTATGTGTTTATATGGTTTACATTGATGTTAAGAGTGAATTATTTGGCGATTTATGTCTGAAACTCATGTCTATTTTATAATGTTTTGTATTGCAGTTTCACACTGGTTCAGTAAAAAGTCAAACAAGTCCCGGCTTCAACTGCATTTATTGAATCACGTGTTTAACTGTCTGGATAACCGCTGGTGAGACCAGTACAGTGTGTCTTGGGGGAGCACACAGACCGGCTCAAGTGAACACCTTCAAGACCACAGTTTTGGAAAATGGCCGTCCCACTTACCTTGAACCATGTACCAGCAAGGTCCAAGTAAAGGAGAACTTCAACTCCCAGCCCCTCAGTACAGCCCAAATCACAAATCGGTCTCTAACACATGCCGAGAGAGTCTGGGCGAGTCAGTCTTCCATCAGTCTGCCAAAGACCATCAACTTGGACCATCTATGGAAGATTGGACCTTTCTTCAGTTAATGGAAGAAGAGTGTTATCAAGATAGTTCTAACAGTTGGGCTGCTCCTCTGCCCTTTCGTTCGCCAAGGAGACAGCTGCCCAACAACAGAGACTATGCCTGCCGTCGCCTCTCTTCTCTTTGCCGAACACTAGAGAGGTGGGCGATGAAGGCCCAGTACCTTGAGTTCATGAAGAAGCTGCTCGACAACAACCATGCTGAAGTTGCTCCACCACTTCCTGCTGGCCAAGAGTGTTGGTATCTTCCATCGTTTGGGGTCTATTATCCCAGGAAGCCAGAGCAAATCTGTGTGGTCTTCGACTCCAGTGCTCCTTTTGAGGGAATATCTCTGAACGATGTGTTGCTTTCTGGTCCTGATCTCAACAACAGCGTGCTGGGCGTCCTCCTAAGGTTCAGGAAAGATCTTGTGGCCGTCACCGCAGACATTGAACACATGTTCCATTGTTTCGTGGTTCGGGAAGACCACAGGGATTATCTCCGCTTCTTGTGGTACCGCAACAATGACCCAAGCCAAGACATCATAGACTACAGAATGTGCGTGCATGTTTTTGGTAACAGCCCATCGCAATCTATGGTCTCAGAAGAGCAGCCAAGCAAGGAGAGGGAGAGTTCGGCAGTGATGCCAGACAATACGTAGAGCGAGACTTCTATGTGGACGATGGACTACGGTCTTTCTCTACAGAAGAGGATGCTATCGGTATCATCAAGCGAGCTCAGAAAATGCTTTCCATGTCTAACCTTCGGCTACACAAGATAGCTTCCAACAGACTTGCAGTCATCGAGGCCTTTCCTCCCAAGGACCGCGCAAAAGAAATTAAAAACCTGAACCTTCTCACCAACGATCTCTCTTTACAGCAGAGCCTTGGAGTGTCTTGGGATATTGTTACAGACACCATTCACTTTTCAGATCTCAGACGATGAGAAACCATACACCAAAAGAGGAGTTTTATCAATGGTCAACAGCCTGTACGACCCTCTTGGGTTTCTGGCTCCAGTAACCGTACGAGGCAGACTTTTACTCAGAGAGCTCTCCAAGCAAGCCGAAGACTGGGACTCAGCACTCCCTCACGAGATGGAAAGGGAGTGGACAACATGGAAAACCTCCCTACAAGATCTTCAAGAGCTGCGGATACCACGACCTTACTCATCGTTCCCACTCTGTAATGCTCAAGACAAAGAGTTATTTGTCTTCTCTAACGCCTCTGTTCAAGCCATTTCAGCAGTGGCCTATCTGAAACTAACCACTGAATATGGAAAGAGTGAAGTCGGCTTTGTCTTCGGGAAGGCTAGATTGGCACCCCAACCAGAGATTACTGTCCCAAGGTTGGAGCTATGTGCGGCAGTCCTCGCAGTTGAAATTGCAGAGATGGTGGTGGAAGAAATGGATATGAAACTCGACCGCATCACTTACTTCACCGACAGCAAAGTCGTGTTGGGATATATTCACAATCAAGCAAGACAGTTCTACGTCTTTGTGAATAACAGAGTCCAGCGGATTCGACAGTCGTAATCCCCAGAACAGTGGCGATATGTTCCCACAGAACACAACCCCGCAGACCATGGGTCCAGATCAGTCACTGCAGCCTCCCTGAGCACCACAACTTGGTTGACTGGACCAGCTCTCCTCCAGAAACCTTCACCGCACTTCTCCGAACTTGAAGAACCCTTTGACCTCCTCAACCCTCTCACCGATGCCGAGGTACGTCCATTGATCACAACCACTGCAAAAGATGTCTTGAACGATGTGATGAGCACCAAGAGGTTTGAGCATTTTTCAGCATGGAGCACACTCATGACAGCAGTTGCACGCCTGATCCACATAGCTCGTTCATTCTTCAATTCCACACCAGACAATGCCTGCCAAGGCTGGCACATCTTTCGTGCAGGTCCCACTGAAGAGGAGCTGGAGAAAGCAAAGATCTTCGTGATCAAAAGCGTGCAGCAGGAGTGTTTCCTCAAAGAATTGAACTGTATCGCTAGAGGTAAGAATCTCTTGTCTCAAAGCAGTCTAAAGAAGCGGATGATTGGGATCGCCCGCCGCATCCTCGACAGTATGCTCCTCCAGAATATACGGGCTCGTCTTACACATGAGGTGCTGACAACGTTCATGGCTGAGGTCACAGCTGTGATCAATTCAAGACCCCTCGTCCCTGTATCTTCGGACCCAGAAGCACCATTAATTCTGACTCCAGCCGTGCTGCTGACCCAGAAAACCGGGAGTCCTCCTCCTCCACCTGGAGATTTTGGGAAGGTGGAACTCCTCAAAGAGGAATGGAAACGTGTTCAGAGTCTAGCAGAGACCTTTTGGAACAGATGGCGGCGAGAGTACTTGAGCACACTACAGTGTCGACGCAAATGGCAAGACGACAGGAACCAGTCTGAAGGAAGGCGACATAGTCTTGATGAAGGACAACCAGGTCAAAAGGAACGAGTGGCCGATGGCCATCGTCGTGAAAGCCTCACCAAGCAAAGACGGGAAGGTGAGGAAGGTGGACATTAGGATTCCTAAGGATGGAGCGCAGAAGGTTCTCTCTCGATCCATCACAGAAGTGGTCCTCCTGTTGTCTCCAGAAGACTCCAAGTGAAAGGCGATGTGAAGTGGGGTCATTCGGGGACCCCAGGCGGGGAGTGTTATGGACAGTAATTTGTTTTGAGTGTTTTCTTTATGTTTATTGTTTTCTGTGGTAAAGTAGCAGTTTAGTTCGGCGATGACGTCACTTCCTGCGCAAACCGGAAGTGGTCGCAGATCGGGACTCGCGCGAACGGGCGGCCGACAGCGTTTATGTGTTTTCCTCATTATTCTCCATGGTTTCACAAGTCTGTTAAGACGCATTGTCTGTGAGTATGTGTTTATATGGTTTACATTGATGTTAAGAGTGAATTATTTGGCGATTTATATCTGAAATTCATGTCTATTTTGTAATGTTTGGTATTGCAGTTTCACACTGGTTCAGTAAAAAGTCAAACAAGTCCCGGCTTCAACTGCATTTATTGAATCACGTGTTTAACTGTCTGGATAACCGCTGGTGAGACCAGTACAAGATCCTTCCAGCTGTACGTGATTTTCGCTCGGCAGAAAGAGGTGAAAACAAGCAGGATGTACTTAAAAAAAACCAAAGCACTGAAAGTAAGAGCGTCGAGCCACTGCATCTGTGCGCACCGCCATGGCAACAAGAAAACAGTTGTAACCGTGTAACACTTACAGTGTGTGTAAATGTGTGTAAAAGCCAAAAGTGAGTTTTATGATGTTTCACGTCCAAGTTGGATGCTATATTGTGTTAATGTATTGTTTACCAGTAAGTTCAACTCAAATGATTTGAGGTTTATAAACTTATATTTTTCAAGTATGAAAAATTGTTCATTTGAGTTCAAGTAACTTAAATATGTAAAGCCATGGTAACTTGGTCACTCATTCATCTTTTTAATTCAATTAAGTCAATAAAAATTAAATCCTTCACTATTTTGTACTCATATGAATCATTTTTCCACACTCATAACTTAAACTAATCTAGTCCATACAAATCCTTCCTTAGTCTTCCACTGCAGCAAATTGTTAGATTCTAGTTAAAACAACTAACAGCTACTCAATTCAACCGAGAAAACTGATTGCCTTTAAAAATTTAATTTGGAATAACTCAATACAACACAAGTAGAGAACAAGCAAACAATTTATTAGAATAACAAATGCAAACATTTGAAACCTAGCATTTTTCATAAAGCAAACACATTTCTTATAACCTCACATCGTAATGCTGACATTATTTCCCTCTATGCCAAACAACAAAAATGAAACGTTGTGTGGCTCAAGTGAAAATTTTCTCCAAAAAACAAATAAACTCCTGCACACTGTTTCTCTCGAAACAGAGGAGAAAGATTTGTTCACTCTTTGGTAAAAACGTGAATATGTTATCCAAACAGGAATGAAAGAAATCACTAACAATGTGATTGTAAGCAGGAAAACTTGAACCTCCTACTCAAGCTCATTTTTAGAGCCTGTAAAGTAGGTTCAAGCCGCTTTCTTCCATCAGTTAGATTTAAGAGGACAACCTGAATAATCTCAAAGAAGCTGCAGAGCTTTTCAGGGTAGGTCAAATGGAGAGCATAGTTCAGCCCAAACTAAATAACCACTGAATCTGGTCAAGACCTGTGAGTCATTACCACCTGATCCTCCAGAACGATCGACAAATGTGCAGTCTCAAAGGGAACTCCAACAGGCACAGCTTCTTCATTCACAACTGCCACCAGACCCACTGCTGCTTTTGATGCCACTGAGTCATCCTAAAAATATGACAAGGATTAATGATTAATAAATGATTTTAATCCTTTTTATAAAAAAAATGACTTACATTTTTACATTATATCTATAAATTGTAGCGATTTGAATTTATAATAAATGTCTGAAGAGTAATCTTCAATTTTGACATTTATGCACTTGTTGAAGGGGCACCAGCCACCTTTCTGGTGGGAAAAAGACTAAACAAAGTTCAATTGAATAATCAAACGTTGAATCGGTCTTAAACAGATTTAAATCAATCTCACATCTGAGGCCGGAATTCTCATTTCAGGGACTTCACTTCTGGATATTGACCACTATGAGACGACAACTTAAAATTAAATTTAAAATTAAATTTATTGATAAATGCTAGGTGATAACATAAATTTAATAAATGGTGATCAAATAATGAGAAATTAAAAGAACATCTAGTGAATAAATGAAGGAATGATTTGAACTGAAACTAAGACCGGAGGTTAATGATAGTGAGTGAATAAGGAAAATTTTAACCTACGTTAACAGAGTTACGAGGATAAATTTGGCAGAGGAATTTAGAGAAACTAAACTATAATTAAAATTATAAGCTCTGAACGCTTAACGGCATTACCGGTTCTTCCAGGTGTGTTTGCCTACTTATTGATGATGGTTCTCAGCTGTAATCTTGGAGCGGATCACTGAAGGCCCAGGCTACAGATGGTCTTTGCAGGGCAGCTAGCAGCCGGCCAAACGGTGTCTCTGTCGTCACACCCAAATGCACGCCAAATGCGCCCTGTGGGTCCCGCAGCGCTCTCCTTCCGGAATCTTATGGCAAACGCAACTCGGCAGATGATGCAGGTCGGTCCTCCGGGCGTTCAGGATTAGCTTTACTGCAGATCAATTTGCGATAATAACTTGAGAAAATAATTTCGCTGGCCAGCCGATATTATTCTCAGGAGTCACTTTAGCGAACTAAACAAAATAAAAGACTAAGACTTTGGTACTCTATGCGCGCAGCTGATTACTAATGTTTAAAAGAACTTGGGTATGGGGTCATCCAAGTTTCTAGAAAAGTCTGAACTTAAGGCGAATAAAAACACGGGAAAAGTTACAAGACAATGGACGGAGACAAAACACACGAGACAAAAAGCCGATAAGAGCAAAGATGATAAAAAAGTGAAAAGAGTCAGCTCAGTGCTTGTAACCCATTTGATGTGGGGCGTGAACCAAAGGAGGGGGAGCTCGTGCACCCATTCATTGTTCACAGCAGGGGCTGATCAGGCTGGCAAGAGAATTGATTTTAACTTGATTAATAAGCGAGTTGGGTCTGATTTACTCACTCATTATGATTAATGCTGTTTATCAAATCACATATGATATAGTTTCACTACATAGTTTCTTATGAGCAGAGGCATCAAACCATAACATTAAATGCAAGGTAAACTTTAATCACCCGTTTTCCTGGTAGTCTATAACCTGAGGATTAAGAAGCTCTTTGAAAGTTAGAGAGGGATGAAAACCAAGTTATCTTTCTAACAGAAACACCATCACGCATAAAAAACACATATGTGATAACTGTCACAACGCGGTGAGGGGTGTCTTGTCCTGGTTTTCCTGTCTTGTCATTTTCATGTTTTATTTTAAAAAGTAACTCCCCTCTCGTTTAAGGTCACTTGCCCTTCCTTTTGTGTTTCCGGTCTGACGTCTCCCCTGATTCCTGATTGTTTCCACCTGTTCCCCATTAACCTCATGTGTCTTATAGTCGGCGTCTCCCTTTGTCCTGTGCCAGAGTGCCTCGTTTAGTCGTGTTCCTCCAGCCTTCATGTCCACAGCCTTGCTTGATAACCACGTTGGTATTTTTGATAATCCTTGTTTCTTCTGTAGAAGAGTGATTTTCTGTTGTAGTTTTCCCTGTTTAGTTTATAGATCTAGCTTCTGTTTCATAGCCTTGTTGCTTTTTCCTCCCTTTTGGGGTGACTTTAATTTCTTACAGTTTTTTCTAGCTTAGGAGTGCAGTGTAGATAAGTTTGTAGCCTCTTTTTGTTTCCCTCCTTTTGGAGCGTTTTTTGTTCATAAATTTTCATAGTTATTCCTCTAAAGATTAGAGAATTTGTCCTCCCTTTTGGAGTGAATTTTTGTTCAGTCTTGGTTTGTGTTGTTTTTGTGTTTTGTCTGTTTACCATTAGAATAGATATAGAAGGTTTTCATAGCCTATTTATTTATCACTCTATCTACTGAGTAAAGAAGACGATTTTTCAAAATAAAGCGTTTGTTCATCTTGGAACCTCTGCGTTTGAGTCCTCCCTTAAACCCAGGCCTGACAATAACACTCAATTGGAATATAAACTTGTCAATCTGTACTTAGTGAATGATTAAGATATATATTCTGATGAGGTAGGCAGCATAGCGTTAAAACAATCAAAACATTCTTAACTCATGTATAAAAGAGTTTCAGTTACTACTTCTCATATTGCTAACCTACTTTTGGAAAACCATTCACTAAGCTACAAAGTATATAATCATGCAAAAAATTTACACCTTGCAAATTTTGAAGACCTCAGATGCATCCTCCTTTAAGTACAGCACCAGGACAGCAAGGGCAGCTGTTTGGGCAGCAAAGATGTCATTCCTGTCCTGCTGAACAGACACAAGTTACGCATAACTTAGCTTGTGTTTTTTTTTTTTTTTTCCATAGCCAGCATCTGTTAAAACCACTTAATTTTTTTTTTTACCCGTTCTTTTTTTTTTTTTCTTTTTTCTTTCATTATTTTTTATTGATTTTATAGTTCAGCATGTGCACATATAACCACATCCCTAAGACAATAACATGGAAACAAAAGATGGTATACAAAAAGCAAAACACAAAACAAAAAGAGAACAAAAAAACAGCACGTAATACAAACAGCGGGCCAGCAACACTAAACTCTTTACAGTTTGCAGAACCATATTTGACAATAATGCAGTATAGTAATATTCAATCATTCCAACATTTCATTGGTTATGTCACTCCCATACAAAATACTTTTCTCCATTCTTCTTTTAAAAAAACAGCAATTGGTAACCAGTCTCTGACAAATTCATCTAAATTACCCTTTAAAGCATGGGACAGCCTCTCCATTGGCAATATAATCACAAGTTTTTCATACCATAAATTAATATTTGGCGGGTCCTCGTCTAACCATTTCTGTAAAATTGAGACTCGTGCAGCATACAAAGCAATTCTTAAGATATACCTATGCTGCACCTCATAGTCCAGATCTAACCCTAGTACCAAGTTAATTGGGTTTAAGTGTATGTTTATTTGAAAGACTTTTTGTATTTCCTTTTGAAATGATAACCAAAAATCTGAAATTTTTGGGCATGACCACATCATATGACTATATGAACCAGTGTTGGTTCTGCATTTCGAGCATTGCCCAGAGCAATTTGGGTCATATTTCATACGTATAGTTGGGGTTACATGCAGTCTGTGAATAATCTTAAATTGTGTCTCATGGGTTTTATTGGAGCATGTGATCTTCTTTGCATTTAGCAAAATCTTTCTCCACTCTTTTGTATCAACTTAGCATCCAAAATCCTCTGCCCACTTTGTCCTACTTCCAATATTAAGGGTATTGACAAACATTTGAGAGTATAAGTACCCAATCACTGTCCTATTCATGGCCGACGCTTTCAATACTATTTTTTCTAAATTGTTCACCCTCGCTTCATACTTGTAAAATGAAATCAACTGGATATAGCTCCTAAGTTGCAAATATCGAAAAAAATGAGTTTGAGGTAGGTTGAATTCAGACTTAAGTTGGGCAAAGGATTTTAAGATGTCTCTCTGGAATAGATCTTGGATCTTAATGATACCAGCATCCTTCCAAACTCTAAACCCAGCATCAGAGCAGGATTGGGGAAAGTCAGGGTTATGGCACACAGGAGCAAGAATACTTATTAGTGACACCAAAATGCCTACGGATCTGGTTCCACGATTTAAGAGTATTTCTCACAATAGGGTTTTCACTTATTCCAGGGAGTGAAATTGCCTCATTGATGAACGGCAGCTCGAAAAGAGCCGACCGACAACCGACAGCCTCTAGGTCAAGGAAAGTTTAATTGGTATCATTTCTTATCCACTCCGCTATGTATCTAACCTGAGAAGCCCAGTGGTAATATATAATATTAGGAAGTGCTAGGCCCCCTTCAATCAATGGTAGCTGTAGTTTCTCCAACTTAATCCTTGGTCGCTTGTTCTTCCATACAAATTTACAAATCGTTCTGTGAATTTGCTTAAAATATTTTGCAGGAATATAGTTTGGTAACATCTGCATTGGATATAATATCCTCGGTAATACATTCATTTTTACAATGGCAATCCGGCCAAGTAATGATATTGATAAGGGGTTCCATCTTTGAAGGTCTGTTTTAATTTTGCTTACTACTGGGTCTAGGTTCATTCTAATCATTTCCTCAAAATTGGGAGAGACGTGAATGCCTAAGTACTTAAAGCCATTAGGAGACAGCTGGAATGGAATATGACCGAATAAATCTGAGCTTGTTGCGCTACCAAGTGGTAGAGCAAGGGATTTACTACAATTAATCCTATATCCAGAAAACCTAGCAAACTCATTTATTATCTTAATAACAGCGGGAACGGAGGATAATGGGTTATTTAAAAATAGAAGAATGTCATCGGCATATAGAGAAATCTTATGAGTTTTCGTTTCAGTCTGGATACCGGTAACTGATGTACTGGACCGAATCATTTCAGCTAGAGGTTCCATTACTAGCGCAAATAACAAGGCAGACAGAGGACATCCCTGTTTTGTGCCCTTACTAATTAAGAAAGGTGAGGAAGTTGTCCCATTGACTGCAACAGATGCCTGTGGAGCCACATATAACAGCTTGACCCAGTTAATAAAACTTTCTCCGAATGAAAACTCTTCTAAGGTTTTAAACATGTACTTCCACTCAATGCGATCAAACGCTTTTTCTGCGTCGAGAGTCACTACTAAAGAGTTCGTTTTCTTAATTTTAGTGTACTGCATGATGCCCATTAATCTTCTGATGTTAGTGTATGATTGTCTTCCTTGTACAAAACCAGACTGGTCGTTTCTGACGATTTTAGGTATTATATTGTTAAGTCTGGATGCGAGGAGTTTTGCTAGGCTTTTACAGTCGGTATTTTGAATGCTTATTGGCCTATACGATGCAGGGTCATGTGGGTCTTTATTTTCCTTTAGTATTACGTTAATAGTAGCCATTCGCAGTGATTGGGGAAGTTGTTTTATTGATAATGCATGTTTAAACATTCTAACTAGTAGAGGAGCAAGGGTCCTTTTAAGTATTTTATAGATCTCTGGTGGAAGGCCATCGGGCCCACAAGCTTTCCCAGATGCTAGTGTGTCAATCACCTCTTCAATTTCGTTACTACTGATATCCATATCAACTAAGTTCTTATCCTCTTCTGAAATTTTAGGAAGGTTGATGCGCTGGAAAAAGCTATTCATTTTGTCTTCTGTTCCCATTGATTCTGAGGTATATAAAGATGAATAAAAATCATTAAAGGCTCTAGCAATTTTATGTGTTCGATATTGTAGCTTACCATTCTTGTCCCTAATTGCAGAAATTGAATTATTCAGGTTTGTATTACTTATTAACTTTGACAAGTAGTGCCCAGCTCTATTGGCGTGTTCATAAATTTTATGCTTTTGCTTAAACAAAGCCTTTTCTGCACTTTGGGACAGGAGTGTATTAAGTGCTGTTCTAGTTCTTATAATTTTCTCCCAGTTGCTTCTCCCACCGGTACGCTTGTGCTCCATTTCAGCTTCCTGTAATTGTAATTCAAGTCTTCTCTGTTCTTGCAACTTTCTTTTCTTTTTAGCTGAACAATAAGAGATGATTATACCCCTTAAAAAGGCTTTCGTCGTTTCCCATAAGTTTGATGGGTCAGTATCGTCATTATCATTCTCTTGTATAAACCTTTCCAGTTCTCTTTGTGCCAATGAACAAAAAATAGGATCAGAAACTATTGATCTGTTGCATTTCCAATTATACCGCTGCGGGCTGCCAGAGATTGAGCTGACTAAGAAGACGGGAGCATGGTCTGAGATGTGGATATTCCACATCTCAGACCACTGATTCCACTGAATCAACGGAAATCCGTGGAATGACAAAATAATCCAATCTGCTCCAGGATTGGTGGGGAATGGAATGAAAAGTATAGTCTCTTTTATTAGTGTTTAGCATACGCCAAATGTCTGTCAGACCCACTTCGTTTAGCATTAGGTGAATAGCCTTTTGCCTGGGGCTTAGTATGGTTGAGGTAGCTGTCGGTTGTTTATCCCACATCCCATCTTGAACGGAATTCCAGTCTCCACCACAGATTGTAATAGGGCAACTATATTTCACCAGTAAGGAAGTTAATTTGGTAAACATATTCAATTCTATGTTTGGAGCTGCATACACATTCAAAATGCTTACATTTTCGCCATACAAAACCCCATGGAGAAATATATAACAACCGTCTGGATCAGACTCATAATGTTCTACTTTTAGAGGCAAGTTTTTGTGAATTAAAATAGCAACTCCCCTACTTCTACTATTATAAGATGAAGAAAATACTTGTCCAACCCAGTCTCTTTTTAGTTTAGAATGTTCCATGCTAGTTAAATGAGTTTCCTGTAACATCCCAATAGATACTTTCTCCTTTTTCAAAAAAGATAAGATTTTCTTCCTCTTTATGGGGTGATTACATCCATTAATGTTCCAAGAGCAAGTTTTAATGGAGTTTTTAAGTGACATAAGTTCCTAAATCAGTACTATAGTATTGCTTGTATTTTAACCACCACATGCATAATACATTATGAGTTGCTGGTTTGCTGGCAACGCACACGGATACAAACACACTCACAGAACAAAATACAGAAAACAAAAAGCAAAAGACATTTACTACCAAATGCCAAGATGGCAGTAGTGTACCCATGTGCGACATAAAGTAGTCCCCCCCCACCCCCCAACCCTCCTCCCACCCGGTCAAACAGTAATAGGCCAAGCACGAGGCTAATTGACCTGCGATCTGCCTAACCATTTCCTTACCCTATATAGGAAGGAGCTATTATCTGTCGTCTAAGAAGAACGAAACGAGATTTAACCAGAACTGCTGTCATTTGTTGGTTTCTATTATATGCAGTTTAGTTTTGAATCACTTAAAAAAGAAAAGAAATCAAGAGAATTATAGTGCTTTGCTTGACCTAGATCTTGGGTTCCATAGCAATTAATTAAACTGAAATGCAAACGCGCTACCATTGTACTAATCATGCCGACATAGTTGATGTAGTTCTTATCCCACTTTTATCAAAAAAAAAAGGGGGGGGGGCTCATATTAATAAACTTAAATTAATTTAGCAGGATGCAAGATGAAAACAGTACTAATTGTAATAAACCAAGAACAAAACTAAAATGAATTAACCCAATCAACACTCAGTAATTTCTCGACTTAATCTTTAAACCATCCGTGGGTCATTAGAATACCGTTCAATATAGTATTTTTTTTTCCTTTTTTCTCCCTCTTTCTTTCCCCCTTACCCCCTTCTTTCCCCTTTCTCTCCCTTCCTCTTTCTTCAAACAACTGAAGGTACCAAAATGTGAACGAAAATCAGTCCGAAAATAAAAAAGATGAAGGGGAAATATATATATATATTTTTTTACAAATAAGATATAAATGATAATGGTAGTAAATGATGGAGATCATAATAATAAGATCAGTAAGCGGAGAAAATAAAATAAAATAAAATAGATTAATAAATTAATTTAAAAAAAAAAAAAGGTAAGAAACGAAAAGCACGCACGCGCGCGCGCACACACACATACTAAATCAACATGATTGACACTGCAGCCACTAATATGCGTCCAAATGCCAACGAAAAATGATACGTCACTTTAAAATAACGAAACTAAAGTCCACTCCACTAGGTCAGCAGTTCTTTTTTTTTTTTGAGGAGCGAATCAAATCAACATTATTCCATCGGAGCCGGTGATGATGCCCGGCTAGTGGCCTGAATGTCATCAATATAGTTCTCTGCGAAAGCACACTTTTAAGGTTTAAATTTAAACCAGATGCCTTCGGAAAAAAAAACCAAAACAATTGTCTCAATAATCTTAGGGATTTGGTCACCATTTTTCAAGAAAATGGCTGTATTGTCAGCCAGTTGGCTAATTGCTAGCTGTCTGCCTAGCACTGTCAGTTTTTCAAAATCTGTATTTCTAATGAGAATTGATAGCATTTCCGCTGCTGCAATTGAGGAGCAAAGGAGAGATGGGACAGCCTTGTTTAATGCCTTTACTGACTAAGAATCTTGGGCATGTACCCTGTGGTAACATGACTGTACTATTAGTATCTTTGTAAATTAATTTAATCACAATAATAAAGTTTTCTCCAAAGCCAAATAACTCTAAGGTACGGAATATAAAATTATGTTCAATCGTGTCGAATGCTTTGAGAAAATGTAAGAATACAATAAAACCGTCTTCTTCAATTAGATGGTTGTATTCAAGTAAATCAAGTACAAGTCTTATGTTATTATGAATTGATAATCTTTTTATAAACCCTGATTGTGTGTCTGAGATAATTTAAGTGATGCCAGATTTTAATCCATTTGCATATATATGAGTTAAAATTTTATAATCATTATTGATTAATGTTATAGGTCTAAGGTCGCTTTCACACCAGAGCTGTTTGGTCCGCTTCAAACGGATCAGAGTTCATTTCTTCGGATAGTCCACTTCATTTGGGCAGGTGTGAAAGCTAATCCGAACTCTGGTGCGGACCAAACCACTTGCAAGTGAACCCTGGTTCGGTTCGTACGCAGTGTGAAAGCTCACTGGACTAAACACAGGACCAAATGTACGTAATGATGCTATACGCAGTGCATAAGCAGTGCATCTTGGGTAGAGGAAGCACGGCGTCCCTTGTTGCAACAAGTGACCGCTGACATTAGCAGTTGCTAGCTAGCTTAGCTCAATTGTCTGAACAACAAAAACCCATAAATTCACAATTTGGCGTATTTAAACAAAATCAAATCACAACTACCAACACTCACAGTCCTTAAACTTTGAGCTCATATGTTGTCACATGTTAGATCGTCAAAGTTAGAAAAATAACAGGATCAATCTCTGACAAGTGAAGATAGCATGATAGGAACAGTTGTGTTCACTAATGTTGTAGCATTCCATAAAATAGTGTGACAAAGCACAATACAAGACGGCTAGTCCACCCCTGTTTGTAATCCGTGAGGTAACATACCCCTCCTACTTTGTCCAATCGACGAGCGCCCTTTTCAACCACGTGATGCTGCTCGGAAAGTTCGGTGCGCTTTAGAAATCACAGTGTGAGAGCAGAACCGAAACAAGTGACAAATGCAACAATGTTGCTAGGGTCGTCCCGATATCACTTTTTTACTGACCAAGTACAAGTACGAGTACTGACATATAAGTACTTGTCGATACCAAGTACTGATACAAGTACTTAATAATACTATAGCGATGACTTTAAATTATGATTTTTATTTTTTCATCAATGCTCCCTGAACAAACATGGCACCACTGCCATAATTCACTTTCACAACTTCCACATATTTCCAATTGCCAATACTTTTACTTCTACTCCACAATCTTAGATGCAAATATAGCCTAGTGCACATACAATATAACATAGTGTAAATGTAAACATACAGATAAGTGATAACTGCATCAGATGTCTCTATCACTGTATCATATACATGCAGCAAGTTACAACTACAAGAACTGAATACTGAAAAATAACACCAGTGCTGTCTGTGAGGACTAAGCCTTTCTCATACAAGCCAGAGGTAGGTTCTTTTCTTTTGGTTAAAAAAATAAAATAAAATAAAATAATACAATCAGAAGACAAGTCATTTTAAACAACTTATTCAGCAGCACTACACATGTGGGATTAATCCCAGCTCTTTTCACTCAGTCTGAACTCAAGAGAGAATATAAAATAAATCTATAAAATCAAATAAAAAAATTGTTCACATGCTACAAGTAGTGCTACACACATTTCTGTGAAGGGAGCTAGGGCTTAAAGAGTGGAGTGAGAGGCAGGTTTTTTTTGATGAAGAGAATCATCTCTGTGTTCTCAGCAGTGATCCTGTTTCTAGCTTCATCCACAATGTTTGACAAAGCACTAAAAAGCCTCTCACTCTCCACACTGCTACAAGGGGCCGACAGGTATTTTCTGGACATCTGGGCTAGAGTGGGAAATCTCTTTCTGTTGACTCCCCAGTACTGCAATGGGTCGTCATGCTTGTCAGCTAGGCCCTCTCCAATGTATTTCTCAAATTCAATGGGCCCACCCTCTGGTGCAGCGCTCTGTGACGCTCGCTCATTAGCTATTTTATCATACAGACTGTCCAGGCTGCAAGTGGCTGAGGCCTTGCGGTGCTTTCTGGCAGGAGCGTCCACCACATCTGCGTCTTCTGCAGACAGCTTCTGCAGCTCTAGCCTCACCATCTCTTTGGCTTCTACAGCAGTGTTGGCGTTTGAGAAGAAACAGTCTTTGTATCTAACAGAGAAAAATAAATATCTTAGCTGGTTTGAAGGTAAAGACTCATTCTCTCTCTCTTCTACCAACACACACACACACACACACACACACACACACACACACACACACACACACACACACACACACACACACTATCTTTCTCCCCCAATTCAAAGGATCTTTATTGATTGAGTTATCTATCTCACACACCTCTCTCTCTCCCACCTCTCTCTCTCCCTCTCTGACACGCACACACGCACACATACCTCGGATCTAGTACAGTGGCGATGCTGTACAGTGGGTTTCTTTCTGTGTCGGAGAGGCGTCTTGCCACGGTGGCAGTCAAGGTTGCCTTCATGGTTTTGATGCCTTGGTCCTGTTCCCTTTCAGCTTGTGGCAAAAACTCGAGAAGCACAGTCACGGCAGGTATCACATCAGACGCCATGGCGTCAGCTTTGCTGACTTTTTTGGTCATCTCCTCAAACGGGGCAAGGACAGTCTTAGTGTGTTCAAGGAGGGTCCACTGGTGAGCACTGAGGGTGGCGCCGGTGGGGAGTTCATGTTGGGATGCATAGAGTATTAGAGCCCGCTTCTGTTCAATAAGAGACTGGATCATGTAATAGGTGCTGTTCCAGCGCGTCTGTACGTCTTGCTGTAGCCTTGCTGTAGCCTTGCTGTCGGCTGTAGGAGTTTGAGCTGGATGTCCTCCAGGCGGGAGTAGGCTAATGCAGAATGTTTAAAATGCCCTAGTTTGCGTCCAACGGCCACCGCGTCTGACACACTCCTCTGGGACAACAACCCCTCGCCAACAGCCAGTTGAAGCGTGTGGGCTACACACGATAGGCTAGGAAGTTCAGCTTCACGCATGGCCTTTATCATGTTTGCTGCATTGTCCCGAATGACAACATGAACAGAACTTTTCAGAATTCCCCACTTCTCAAGCATCCCCTCAAATTCATCAGCGATGGCTCTGCCCGTATGTGAACCCCGAAACTGCTTTGCGTGGAGAATGGCACTTTTGCGCGTGTAATCCTCCCCAATCCACTGCGCAGTTAAACTAATGAGGGACATGGGGGTGACACTGCAGCTTCAAATATCAGTTGTGAAACTGAAAGCCAGTACGCCATGCAGCATGTTTTGTATGTACTCTTTCACAACGTTCTCTAGAATAGAATAGAATAGAATATTCCTTTATTGATGCCCCATGGGGGAAAATTTTTTGTCACAGCAGCATCACAGACAAGACAAAAAGTGCAAAAATGCAGTTATAACAATAAGAGTCCTAATATTAAGAACTTAAATAAATGTAATAATTAAGAAAAAAATTAGAAAAGGGAGGAGAAAAAATAAAGCTTTCTACAATATACACATTCTATCCTTGGCAATTCAGTAGTTGTTATGAAATGACGGCTTGGGATATCATACCATGGCTCAAGTGTATGCACGAAATTCCGAAAGCCCCAATTTTCAACAAGTGAGAATGGCTGGTCATCGTACGCAATGAGTAGTGCAAGAGCTTCTGTTATTTGGACCCACCGTGGGTTTGATTTTGATAGCTTCTCTCACTTTTCCAAGGTTTCCTCCAAAGTTGGTTGCTTTGTGCTGCTGCTACTAGCGGTGGAAAACTCCTTGTACTCAGCATCGTGCTTGCTCTTAAGATGTTTGATTAAGTTACTCATGCCAAACGAGCTAGGCTTCGCACCTCCTCGTGACACTTTCACGCCACACAGTTTGCAGTCGGCTTTGCAATGGTCAACATCGCTAATCTTAAAATACGTCCACACGGCCGACATTGTTTGTTTTCCTCCTCCTCAGAACGCACACCGTGCCCACCTGTTTAGCTCCTCTTTCCCTCCCACAAGCTTCCGCACGGCAGTGTGTTGATGACGTAACAGTATCGGGTGCTGTCGCAAGTACAAGTACAAGTACTTAAAATAGTCTAGTATCGGGGCAAGTGCCGGTGCTGGTATCGGTACCAGGACATCACTAAATATTGCGACTTACAGCTCCCCAATCGAACCAAGTCCGCTTGGTCCGGTGTGAAAGCGACCTTAGATTATCAATTAGTCTATGGTCTTTCCCAGGATTAGGGATGAGTGTAATTATTCCTTGCTTCTGTAACAAGACGACTGCTTTCTGCTTTGTCCAGCTTTAATTCACCCACTCAAAGGAATGCAGGCTTCCCTGATTAGGGGAGGAAAAGGGGGGTAACGTTTCACACTTAACTTACGGCCGTTTACGATCCAGGACAGAACCAAACGGGGGGCCTATTCCCAAAAGGTTGATAGTGAATCTTCACGCTTCAAAGAGACAAGTTGCTTATCAACCACAGGACCCCCAGACCGAATAAACATTGAGCCTCTCACCTTGGCTGGAAAAGCTTATAGTTGACACCTCAGTTTAAAGAGTGACCCAAAAAGAGCATGAGAACATTCTCCAAGGCTGCATTTTGGCGCCAATCCCTGGAACAGGCCCCTACCATAAATCCTTTGAACGACTGTGTTTTCCATGACTCTCTCTAAGGTGCAGGAGGAAGAGAATGACTGAAAATGGTTTAACTTCAGGTTTAATGAACACTTCACCAGGATTTTCTATCTGTACTCCACATCATCAATGAAACAGTCTTTTTCCCAGTTTTCTAGCGTGCCTACAAGCCAAACTGTTAACTTCACAAATTTATTCCAGGTTTTCCATGGACCAAGAGCTCCTCCTAGTGGTGTTGTCTGAATATGGTTTGGTCAGAACCAAATGTGTATTCAGTGAATTTAATTGTGTGCATTTCTTCCTTTTTTTATTTCTACCTCACCCAAATACAGTACAGGCCAAAAGTTTGGACACACCTTCTCATTCAATGCATTTTCTTTATTCTCATTACTATTTAAATTCTAGATTCTCAGTGAAGGCATCAAAACTATGAATGAACACATGTGGAATCATGTGCTTAAGAAAAAAGTGTGAAATAACTAATGTTTTATATTTCAGATTCATCAAAGTAGCCACCCTTTACTTTTTTGATAGCGCTGCAAACCTTTGCTGTTCTCTCAATAAGCTTCATGAGGTAGTCACCTGAAATGGTTTTTACTTCACAGGTGTGCCTTGTCAGGGTTACTTCATGACTAACAGAGTCAGTCACTAAGTACTTCTGTCATCAAGAGAAAAGGGTGGCTGTTTTAAAGAAACTAGAATATAAAACATGTTTTCAGTTATTTCACACTTTTTTATAAGTACAAAATTCCACGTGTTCATTCATAGTTTTGATGCCTTCAGTGATAATCTACAATGTAAATAGTCTTACAAAGAAATAAAGAAAATACATTGAATGAGAAAGTGTGTCCAAACTTTTGGCCTGTACTGTATATATGTTAATCATTAATGAAGTATTGATTGACAAGGTTATATTGTTGTCAAGTATCATCACGTATGTGTTCTTATGCTGGATGGTGTTTCTGTTCGAATAGATAATTTGGTTTTCTGTCCTAACTTTCAAAAAAAGTCGTTAATCCTCTGTTATGATCAAAGTTTACTTTTCGTTAAATGTCATGTTTTAATGCATCTGCTCATAAGAAACAATGAAGTGAAATGTGATTGTATGTGATGTTATAAACAGTTTAATCATAGTGAGTGAGTAAATTAGATCTAGCTCGCTTTTAATATCAAGTTAAGTTAATTCGCTGCCAGTCGACTGGCCGCATGGGGAACAACGATTGCATAAGTCCCCCCCCCCCCTTTTGGTTCACGCCCCACGTGACCTGCTTAAAAGAGTTGAGCTTTTGCCGCCCTTGGCTTCTTCTGCTTTTTGCGTCTTGACTTTTTTGTGCTTCTTCGTTCTTAAATGGTTCTTTTGTCTCCGTCCATCGTCTTGCAATTTTTCTCAGTTTTATTATCTGCCTTAAGCTCAGACTTTTCCAGAAACTTGGATGAAACCATACCCAAGTTTCTTTAAAGCATCAGTAATTAGCTGCGCGCATAGAGAACCTCAGTCTAAGCCTTTTACTTTATTTTTAGTTCACTAAAGTGACTCCTGAAGATAATATCGGCTGGCTAGCGAAATTATTTTCTTAAGTTATTGGCGCGAATTAATCTGCAATAAAGCTAGTCCTGAACGCCCGGAGGACCGACCAGCATCATCTGCCGAGCTGCGTTTGCCACCTGGTTCCGAGAGGCCAAAAGAACTAAAGTATCTAACAGCGCTGACACAGTCCTGAAGCCTGAGACCCATTCAAGGCAGAGAACTCCCCGCCGAACCGTCAGCATCCGGTCCGGTAGCCGCAGAACTTCAGCTGATCCATTCCAAGAGTGCCGCTGAGATCCGACATCCCAAGTAGGCAAACTCCTCGAAACTGCTGTATCAACTGGGTGATGCTGTCAAGCGTTCTGTCGCTTATTTTCCTAGTTATAGCCTAGTTCTCCAAAATTCCTCTTTAAAATTTACCCTCGTAACTCCGTTAACGTAGGTTAAATTTTCTCTTATTCACTCACTATCATTAACCTCCAGTCTTAGGTTCAGTTCAAACCATTCCTTCATTTATTCATTAGATGTTCTTTGATTTTCTCATTATTTGATCATCATTTATTGAAGTTTTGTTATCAAATAGCTTGTTAATTAATTATCCATTTAATTTTAAGTTGTCGTCTCTTAGTGGTCTTTCAGAAAGTAGTCCCTGAATGGAGAATTCCGGCCTCAGATGAGAGATTGATTTAAATCTGTTTAAGACTGTTTCAACGTTTGATTACTCAATTGAACTTTGTTTTGTCTTTTTTCCCACCAGAAAGGTGGGTGGTGCCCCTTCAACGAGTGCATAAATGTCATAATTTAATTTGATCAATTTTGGACATTTATTCTGAATTCAAGTCGCTACACTTCATAGTAGTTGGAAGAGGGTGTGATTCAAAAATTTTCTTTAACATATGGTAAAAGAGGTATTTAAGATATTCCCAGAAATGCTTATAGAAATTGCTAGTTAGACCATCTGAACCCGGAGATTTATCTAATGCTAGGTTAACCTTTTCTATTTCGGCCTTACTGATATCTGCCTCACATATGTTTTGAAACACTCATCAACTCTGGGGGTCCATTCCTTAACATACTCAAAAAAGGCATCAGCATCTGGGGATGAATAAGAGGACGAATACAATTTACTGTAAAATTTGAAGATTTCCTTAGAGATTAACTTTGGGTCAGTGCATTCTTGACTATCTATCAGTAAAGTTCTTACAGCATTCCACTCTTGTCTTCTCTTTTCCAATCTACAAAAATATGCTGAGCTCCTCTCTCCTTCTTCCATCCATTTTGCTCTCGATCTAATATAAGCTCCCCTGGCTTTAGAAATGTAGATGTTATCTAATGATTTTTTTGTCTGCTATTCTCATTTGCAGATGGTTTATTACAGATACTGTTGATTTCTTTCATGATTTCCAGTTCTTTTTTCTTACTATCCCTGCTTATTGTCTTTCTTGTTGAGATAGAAATCTGGCGTACTTGATGTTTCAAATACTCCCACTTCTCTCTAGTTTTAGTTTTAATGTTACTATCTGTAATTGCATTATTTATAGCATTAATTACTTTTTGACAAAAAGGTTCATTTTTCAGAAAATTTTAATTAATTTTCCAATACCCTTTTTTAAAATGTGTGTTTGAGGATATAAAATTAAGTTTAATTGTGCTATGATCTGTTAAAGGTGCAGCTGAAATTGAAGAGGTTGAGTTAAGCCCAGGCCTAATATCTGACACCAACCAAAAATCAGTTCTGGATTCAGTCAAACCATCTGGTTAGAACCACGTGTAAGTTTGGGTATCTAGACTATCAAAACGCCATGGCCCTCATTTATCAACATTGCGCAGATCTGAGTGCAGGATTCATTGTACGATAGGACACATGTGAGATGTATGAAAGGGTTCGTATCTGACCAATCCCAGCGTACGTATGATAAATGATAAATGCGGCGGCTGAAATCGATCATCATTAACATGTTTACGCCCTTAAATATTCGTGGTTCAGAAGCCTCGCCCACTGAGGTCAAACATGAAAGAGGAGAAATATTAGAAAGATGCGAAACTTTTCCGAGCTGAAAGTGGATATCCTCGCATCTGTGGTGGAAACTTAGAAGGATTTTCTCTTTGGAAGCATCAAAACTGGTATAAAAGCAATCCAGAAAACTCCTGTCTGGAGCAGGATTATTGGTGGCGGTGAACAGCGCTGCTGCGGAATAGCGGACAGCAGTTTGAGTAAATCATTAGTCAATAAGTTGCTCATGATGATTAATTAATATTTCATACATGCCTCATATTTTTTTATCGCCATGACATAGGGTACGTTGCTCCTATTATTGAAAGTATTTAGTTTTAATTTGTTGCTTCTTTGTAATGTAGAGCAGACTGGAGAGTCTGACAGAGGCTGAACAAAAATAATTCTTAACCTCACCAAACGGTGTGTTGCTGCCCCTGAGGCACATTTTTTATGGAATTCTATTTGATTTTTATTACTGAATAAATAGCAAGAGCACTTTCTAAAACTTATACTTTGCATCAGAATCCATCGATAAGGCCCTGTCTCCTCTGTACAGAACCTTTCAGGAGTGTACAACAACGTCCCTGCTGCTGGGCCAAGAGAGAGACACCTGCCTTTTAGGAGTCAAACGCAGTGCTCCACAGTGGCGCGTGTGTGCGCAATGTTAAAACGGTGCTCCTGGGGCCTATTCTACGAAGCAAGTTCAACTTAGCGAGGTAGCCTTGGAGCTACCTCGCTCAACTTAGCGTGGTAGCCAGCGGTTTCGCTAAATGGTCTTACGGCGCTGGTTATAAGTATATCCAGCTTTGCTATGAGCGCGTGCACACATGTAAGGCGGAGCCCGCCGCATCTGACCAATCGCGAACATGGACCAGTCTGAAGCATCAGAGCAGGCTGGAGAGTGAAGGACCGCGTACTTTACAAACGAGGAGCAGGAGACGATCATGAGAAAGTATGAAGAATTCAAATCTATCATAAACCTCAAAAGCAACACCGTCGCCGCTGCAAAAGCACGGAAGGAATGCTGGCAGAAAATTGCCAACAGTCTCAATGCGTAAGTATAGTGCGCAAAAATTTTTTGATGCCATTATCACCCTGAAATAGCACTGTTCAACATGCGCTTTTAACATGCACCAGACATGTCTAATTCATTTCCAAGATGAATTCATTCATTTGTTCATTCCTATCGTCTTTACTTTTTTTGTGTGATATGTAGGCCATATGAGCCTTTCATAAAGGTGGTCATCTGGAAAAGTAAGTGGGTCTGTGCGGTCCCTGAAAACTCTCGCGCGCCGGAGTGCTCCTCGGACAATGCGAGCACCGAGGTCTATAGGATCCTCCAAGAACAGACAAGCCATTTTTTTAGAGAGCTCATTTGTCATCAGGTGGGGTTTTTATACCCGGTGAGTTCAATCTGGAACCCGTTCAGCTTACGTTGCCATGGAGACTCGCCTCACTAAAAAGTGAACCCGCGTCGTACAACAGGAAACCCCGAACTTACCCTCGAAGTTACCTCGCTAAGCAGTAATCCTGCTTCGTAGAATAGGCCCCTGCTCTGTGGCTGTGGTTCTGGGCAGAGTTATCAAATAGGCCTATTCACTAAGGACATTCAAAATTTATTTTATTTTATTTGCGTCTTAATCTTTAATGAAATCTGTCTGATAGTGCTAAGTGACAGGTTTGAGGTTTGTATATCAATTATTTTGAGACAGACATTTGCTGCACTGCAGATCCACACTGACTCAAACTTGCGTACACGATGTCAGACCTGTCGTGAGATTTGGTCGTAGCGTACGCTCACATGCAGATTGATAAATGCCGATCCTCACGTCAAAATTGTCGTACGCAAGTTTTCTGCCGTATGCAAGCTTGATAAATGAGGGCCCATGTGTCTTTCAGATTAAACACACCACAAAAGTCAAGCAAAACAGGATTATAAGAATGATTTTATTATTTTGAAGGATACCAAGCCACTCATCCATAGCCATATTAAAATCGCCACCAAAAATAAGGTTTTTGGTAGGATACCTTTGGTAGAGATCCTTGACTGACTATGTGATTTTGGAAATCATTTTTTTGTTCTGGTTAAGATTGTTGTATCCATAAATGTTTCCTAGAATTAGAAAATCCTCATTTGCTTCAAAAACACAAATTATCCAGTGGTCAAAATTCTCCCATGGAAGTTGTCTAAGAGTATGGCCACACCTGCTGATCTGTTTGTGCCGTGACTAAATATAATTCTGTCACCCCATTGATTTGACCAGAATTGTCATCAGTGTTATTCGAATGAGTTTCTTGTAGGAGAACACATTGTGCTTTTTCATTTTTACAGAATAAGAAGGTTGATTTTCTTGTAATAGAGTCTCTAAGGCCCCTAGCATTTAGAGAAATACAGGAGAATTTAGAATTGAAAAAAGGCAAAAAAAAAAAAAGGTTTAAATTTAACTGAGAAGTGTGTACTTGTTCAAGATTAAACACTCAAGTAATGCCCCTATCTAACACTTTTTGAAGTAATAAAAATTTGCAACACAATTTTGTCCGTCTATATTTATATCAGCGATTAAAAGGATGTAGATATTGATGTAAACTTGGGGAAAACAAGAGTAAAGTCAGGCACATATGTACCTAAAGCATAACCTTCAAGCTTAGTTTAAGGTAAAGTGCACCAACCTCCATTTAACAGGATCATATAATATAAAAATGTTTATCAAAAAAGAAACATTGAGATAGCCTAACATCATTTAATGGTACTATAACATACCAACTAGAGATTTGAGATTTCTGCTTAAACTGTATTCTGAAACACATCAAAAAGGAACACCAGAGTATTAGTTCGGGGTAAAAAATTAAACCTCTTTTTTTCCCTTTAATCACTATGATGCCTAAAACAAGGAACCTGGGGTAATAGTGTAAACAAGAGCCCTGAGCAGAGCACTGAACATGAAGGTGCTGAAAATGATTTAAACCCCTTTTCCAAAGGAAGGCTCAAATACCTGGGAGAGAGAGGCTCATAGTCTGTTGCTCTTTATAAATTCTCTAATCTAGTGCCACCCTGTTGCCATTAATGTACCCTACATGACCTCTCAAGTACACATTCTTTCCTGTAGCCCGGGCTTGCTCCATCTTTGGCCACGCAGCCGCACGAGCCTCTCGGTCGGCTTTGCAGAAATCTTGTTTGAAGTGAATCCCCAAGTCTTTGCAGATTTTTCAGTTCTTGGACAGCTTCCAGAATTCATCCTGGTGGTGTCTCATGGTGAACTGCACAATGACTTGGCACTGCTTCCCCTCCTCTCTTTTCCCAAGGCGGTGAACGGTGTCAACCACGCTTTCCATAAATGAAGCCCTCTGTGGTTCAATCTTGGACAGGTTCGCTATGATAATGTCTCGAATGCGTTCATCTTTTTCTTTGAGGCCGTGTACTTTGAGGTTCCAGCGCCTCCTGTACCTCTCCAGCTGTTATCCTTTTTTTTTAGCTCCTCATTTTCTTTGATGTGACGAGGCATTTCTTTTTTCACTGCCTGAATCTTTTCTTTACACTCTTTAATCTCTGCTGCATTTATCTCCACAATTTTGGAGATGTTAGCCACCATAATGGAGTTTTCTCTTAGCTGAGCACCGAAAGTATTTGTTTTCTCAGTTAGCTTGTCTATAGCATTGACAAGAGTTGCCTTGCCAAACCCAGACTGTCTGTACTTGGAGAGGTTGATTTTGGCATTGTCAATAATACTGACCTCAATATCAAGCTGCATTGAACTGGATTGAAGAAGCTTGTTTACCTGGATTGTGGTGGTTAGAAGTTTACACCACACAACAGAGCAAATAAAAAAATCGAAATGAGGCTACTTCCTCAGCAAGAGCTTGAGCCTCCACTCTTGCCACCAGGGGCCTGTTCTACGAAGCAGGATTACTGCTTAGCGAGGTAACTTCGAGGTTTCCTGTTGTACGACGCGGGTTCACTTCTTAGCGAGGTGAGTCTCCATGGCAACATACGCTGAACGGCTAACCTGCTCCGGGGCAGGTCAAGTTCCAGATTGAACTCACCGAGTATTAAAAACCCCGCCCACCGACCAATGAGCTCTCTCGAAAAATGGCTTGTCCGTTCTTGGAGGATCCTGTAGACCTCGGTGCTCGTATTGTCCGAGGAGCACTCTGGCGCGCGAGAGTTTACAGGGACCGCACGGACTCACTTACTTTTCCGGATGACCACCTTTATGAAAGGCTCATATGGCCTACAATGAATGAATTCATCTTGGAAATTAATGGGCATGGGCTGCATGATCACAGACAACGTCTCGATACTATTTAGTAGCAGCGCACGCCCCTTGTAATAACCCCCGTAAAAACTGTTGTTCGGGACTGCTTACTTGTGCATTTTTGTTCTCATTCATGAAACGCTTAAATCGGGGACATTTTCGGGGACAGCTTTAGCCAGGGAAAGATCATCCAATTCGGGGACTGTCCCCGGAAATCGGCGTCGTCTGGTCACCTTAGTTAAAAGCGCACGTTGAACAGTGCTATTTCAGGGTGATAATGGCATCAAGGATTACTTTTCTGCCAGCATTCCTTCCGTGCTTTTGCAGCGGCGACGGTGTTGTTGCTTTTGAGGTTTATGATAGATTTGAATTCTTCATACTTTCTCATGATCGTATCCTGCTCCTGGTTTGTAAAGTACACGGTCCTTCGCTCTCCGGCCTGCTCTGATGCTCCAGACTTGTCCGTGTTCGCGATTGGTCAGATGCGGCGGGCTCCGCCTTACGTGTGCACGCGCTCATAGCAAAGCTGGCTCAACTTACGAGGTTGTTAACCAGCGTCGTAACACCGTTTAGCAAGACCGCTGGCTACCGTGCTAAGTTGAGCGAGGTAGCTCCAAGGCTACCTCGCTAGGTCGAACCTGCTTCGTAGAACAGGCCCCAGATCACTTAGAGCCTTCCTGGCCTCCAGTAGAGTATTTCACACTTCTTTTTTTTTTAAATTCCGGACAGCTTTTACACTCCATGTCACTTTCACGTCACTCCAGGATTTCAGTGTCAGTTTGACATGCTTTGTCAAAATGGCCCGTTGCCGGGTTGCACCAGAGAAGAAACTGGATCATTTCTGCAAATACCCAGAGTAGCCAGTGGCATCCTAAGAGGACTTGGTAGCATCAGCTATGACAAGATTCATAGTGTGAGCTACACAAGGAACAAACGATGCTCTTAGATTTAACTGTAGCAGTCTAGCCTGACCACCTTGCTTCTTCCCCTTCATGTTGGCTCCATTGTCATAGGCTTGTCCTCGACAATTTTCAAATGGAATGCCAAGATCCTTTAACATGTCTTGGACAACATTGGACAGGTTAAGGCCAGTAGTTACCTCCACATCAAGATATCCCAGAAAGTATTCTTTAATGTCTTGTTGCAGCTGGAAACAGACAATGCACACTATGACTGACATCTCTTACTTGTGACTTATATCTGGAAATGCGAACTGGACACGTCTCACAATGTTGCACTATGTTTCTGAAGAGGTTATCTGAACTAGTCAGTTGCATCTGGTGTTGGAGGGCCTTCATGCTTCTGCATATAGGGAGGGAGCGAGTGCTGTGGGAGTGGGAGCGTAATTAGGCTATTCTTCTTACCGATCAAGAAGCTTCTACATGGAGTCTATAACTCTGTGCGCTTCATAAATATCCAGGGATAATTCACAACTCTGATCAGCAGAAGTCTGGCATCCCTCCCAGCATCTGGCTAACCCAGGAAAAATTTTTGAAACCTAATTAGACATTAACCAGTTCAGAACAAATTAAGGCCACACATTTACTTTCCCTCACATGAAATTGTGTGTTTTATACTTTACATGTAATCATTCAGTTAAAAAAGAAAAAATGCATTTACTACAATTTTCCTCATGATATTTTATAGATCAGGAGATGACACTTAATCAGACAATTTTAAATTTAGTGTAACCAATGTGCAAAATTATCAGATAGAAAAGGTTTCCTGCATACCTTGATTTCAGGCACCTGATATTGTCTGATAAAAAAAGTCTTCTCTGATCAACTCTGGCAGTCCTCAATCAGACATGGTCTCAGAATCAGCCAATTAGGGTCACGGCACCAAAATTGTAAGAAAAAGTTCTTTAGTTGACTGCTTAAGGACAACCAGAGAAGTCTTCGGCTGATGGTCCTCTACTGTTTCCATCAGGTTCAGGTCTGTGCCCGTCAGTCAGCTGACAGTTTAACTGCTCTCCAAAAGCGTCCAGCAGGTGAGGGACGGTTTCCTCCACAGTGACGTCTCTCCGCAGCTCGGCACTCAGTGATGTTACTCCTTTACCCTCAATACCACATGGGACAATGTGGCTGAACCACGACATGTCTGTGTTACAGTTCAGAGCCAAACCATGAGACGTGATGTATCGGCCACAGTGGATTCCTGATGGTACACAAACAGAAATGATCTGATCTGATGATATGATCACTCACACAATAATCTGATTACTGAGTTTGATTAGCTGCTGATTTATTTATCAATGTTATACATGTGTTGATTTTAAACTATAAATAATCCAGTTAGTTAGGCTTCCTTACTAATAATTCTCTATATGTGTTATTAACAGCAGGTGGATGATTCACAGCTACTAATTTGAAAAATGGAAAAAAAAAACAGTCAAATGAGTTATTTCTGCTTTCTGTCCTCAGAGTTTGTCTTGAAATGGATAAAATCTGTTTTGGAGCTGTGTTCGGGCAGCCTGGAACTCTGCAGGAGGATTTGAGTCTGAGGGCACTGGTCTCTTGAACTACTTTTAGATTTGACTGAAGGTGCTGGAGAAAGATGCATTGGCTGCAGATGCTCTGACTGATGATTTCTGTTATGTGACCAAGGATATGTCGACGTGTTTTGTAATTTTTGTTGTGTTGTCTGTCTGTAACTTTGATGAAATATGCTGCTGCGAAGTTTGGCCAGAGCACTCTGTAAGAGGTTTTATATGTTTGCGAGGCTTTCCTGGCTCTAAGTGAATACATGAATGAACAAACAGAAAAACTAATACATTTTAAAAAGTCTCCCTCACACATTCTCAGTCACAGTGCAGGAAATCAGGATGGTCCTTGTGACCCACTGTAGCTGTGAGAGAGGCTTAGAGAGATACTTCTAAGTCTAAAGGGTCTGTCCAGCCCTTTTTTACTTCACTGCTCCACTGAGAAATTGCCAGCAGAGTAGGAAACAGGCTGAAATGAACACAAATGACTCTTTGGAAGGAAGCAAGGAACTGCTGTACACTGACTGAAAGAAAAGATAGATTCAGAGGATGAACCTTTGGGAGACAGGATGATGATGAAACTGAATCAGTTTTCAAATAAAGACAAACAGGCTGATCAGGGGCCTCATTTTTAAAACACTGCGTAGGAAAGATCACTACAGGTGGTGTATGTTGGGAACACAGGAAATACGTGCGCACAAAAATTTCAGATTTATAACAGAGTGCGCACGCGCGTCCTACACCTGTTTCCATTAAAAAAAAACAATCATCTCTACAGTTGTCGCATGTGAGGGAACACTTTGCCCTGCCTATATGGTGCCTTTAAAAGGGTAGGTGAACGCAGAGCTCAAGGCATAAGTGAACTAAGTGTCTGCTTAGGGCCCTGCAGCCATTAGGGGGCCCCAAACAGCAGTCACAAATTTTTTTTTTTAACATTTATTTTTTTTTGCGTGTATGAGTGATGCTTTCTGTATGATCAAAAATATATTATTGTCAAAATAAAATAAAATAAAGTAAAAATATTTTAGTGCTGCTGCTGATGTGGGCCTATGATTCTTACTGCCAATATGTCAAAGCTCTGCTACCGTTATGTGCCTTCTGCTGTGCAATATGCACTGAGCATCCAAAGCACAGGTAGTTGTGGGGCAAAACAATGACGCCATAAAGGACATATCCTTCAGGAGCAGAGAAAAGAAAGAGGAAGAAAGAGAAAAACGCCAAGATAAGGTATGTTTCCATGTCATGGAAAGTTAATCAAAGAGATTTGTGAAGGTGTGTGAATGATCAAATTTTGCTTAGGGCCCCATTGAGGCTTGGGCTGGCTCTGCGTGAATGCCCTTGAGAAATATTCAACGATACCAATTTTATGATGAACCAAGAGGGAAAACAAGTGAAAAAAAAAGAAATTCCACTCAATGTGGGGTCAAGATATTAATAGGTAAGGTGGAGGTGAGAGTCTTATTTGATAGGCACAGTGTGGGCATCACTCATGCCAGAAAGGCAAAACAGTGGGAGCATGGAGCTGATGCCGAAATAACCTCAGAGGGTTGGACTGTGGATGGTCAAAAAAGATTCCTTCAGTACCTGCATAGGTGGGGCCAAAGATGACCAATCACAGCTGGTTTAATTGTATCGATATAAAGCTGATCAGTTAGTGTTCAAAATGAAACCTGAACAATCTCGAAAAATTTGAAGGAACCTGAAGTCCTCCTGTCTGAGAGTTTGTGACAGAGATGGATAAGGTGGTCATACCAATGGCACAGATCTTGTTGTCTCCAACCCAAACTCCTGTGTGAGGAGACGTGGATGCGTTGATGCCAAACCTGCTGCAGACGGAGATGATGGTCTTTTCCAGCTCACAGACATACCAGCGAACGCTCTGAAGGGGGCAGATCAGAGGTTAGTCCACTCACTGACAAAACATCTGAAACTAAACATTTAGTGACTCCAGACCTTCTTGAAGCTGCTCAGGTTGAGGACTGGGTAGCAGACCAGCTGACCTGGTCCATGGAAAGTTATGAGTCCTCCCCGGTTGGCACGGTAGACATCGGCCCCCAGCTCTCGGAGGTGGTCCAACACAGTAGCGGGGTAAGGTTTGTGTCGGATTCCAGTGGTGTAGACTGGTAGGTGCTGACAGAGGAGAAGAGTGTGAGCCGGACCTGACCGGTGCCGATTCACATAGACCTGCTGCAGCAGCAGAGCCTCCTGATAGGAGACCAGGCCCAGACGGACCACCTCCACCACTGGCCTGCCCCCCTGCATCCAGGACCAGGATAATATCAGGAGACTGGTACTGTAACCAGACATTTCCAGAGAAAGTTAAAAAGAGGGTATTGTGCATTTTTTCAGACTCTATACTTCCTCTCTGATTCCTGTTTAATATCTTGACATGATTTTCAGATCAAAAACAGCCTCCTGTTTCTCCCTCTGGTGGATTAAAATATCATTTGTTCAGCCTCAGCCTAAAACCCCTTATTTTAGCTGCCTGCCCATGTAGGCATTCATTGAGTCTCACGTCTTAGTGCAGGCTCCCGTTTTCAGTAGTATATATCTATTTTCTAAGATTTTGACAACATACGTTTACCTTGTGATTTTAAACTATAAATACATGTAGTATGGAAACCAAACATTGTAACATAGCAGTTTTTGTTGTAAATGTGGAAAAACATAATATCACCCCTTTTAAAGACCTCTAGCTACAGCAGAGGAAACATCATGTTCACTGTCAGGAGGGTTTGCAGTTTAAATTCCACTTGAGTTGTTTGGTGATTTACTTCAGGGAGTGAAGGATTTGTAAGGTGGGTGTGATACACTGACTGAGGGGTCCCCCATCAGGGTCTGTGATGTCTGTGTTAATGGAATTGCAAAATTGGCCAATAAAAACAAATTCTAACCTCAAAATTTTGCACACACGTGCACAACTCTGCCTGGCGCAGTAGTGTCCTCTTTTTGGGTATTCAGAATATGGTCCCTATTGGTGCTTTCTAAAGTCTGCCCCAATTTAAGCCCTATGTCACATATGTCATAAAAAGTGCCACACCAGACAGAACGTGGTGGTAAATCACACAGTCATATTGTAATCCTAGCCAGGCTGCTTGAGCATGTGACTGTGCACAAGCTATATTACTGATGGTTGGCCTAAGTTATAATCATGAGATACTATAATAATAATAATAATAATAACAATAATAATAATAATGAAAATAAAAACAAATAAAAAACAAAAGCTCAGCTAAAACAAGGCCTCCAAATTTCATTTGTCATAAGGAACCCAGACAATAAAAGAATCCTACCACATAAAATGAGCCCATGAGGACCAAAATAAAAATATAAAATAGGTAAGAAAAAGAAATGTAATAAAAAAAAAAAAAAAGGGGGGGGGGGGGTGAAAGGTTATAGTAATAATGAAATAGAATGACAAAAATTATCAGGAAATAAACAATAAAATCAATAAAAGGCCTAAGAGGTTAAATAAGAAAAGATAAGTAGAAAAGACGGCATCGCATAAAAGCAAGTCTGTCAAAGTGAGTTTTTAAGATTGACTTAAAAGAAGTGACTGACTGCACACCTTATCTCATCTGGCCCTATCAACTTTCCGATCAAATCTTCTGTTGTGTCTTTTTTTACCTCAAACTTCACCTCCAGCTGTTACGGATCCTCTCTTATCTGCTCCACTCTCAGTGCGCCGCCATTGTTGTTACTCTTCTTCTTCTTCTTCTTCTTCTTCTTGATTCCTTTTTTTTGGCGGTTGGCAAACAACGTTATGGTGCATTACCGCCACCAACTGATCTGGAGTGTGGATCTGGCTCTTAAAAATACTAATGAAAATACATTTAAAAAATAAAATAAAAATTAAAATAAAAAAATAAATTAAATTCTTCTTCGATGGTCCTAAAAATATTTGTGCGGTTCTTTTACAGGTCTCTTCTGCCACCTGCTGACCGAAAAACAAAAACTAAATGACATTTTCTTTCAAATCATTACAATAAACATTACTTCAAGTCTAATTCCACTTTGAATTCAGTCTATTATCGTCGTGGACCAATTAATCAATTCATTGTTTAATTTGTTTAATTTTAAAAGGATTTGAATTTCTTCTCTGAACGTGTTGCGTTCATGAGCAGCCTTAGAATTTTATGGCGTCAACAGATCCTACTTAATGGGATATAACCATAGACTGTGTCTATGGATATAACGCGTTAATGAACAGGCGATTACATTTTGTCAGTAAAACATAACTTACATACATTATTATTATTATTATTGTTATAATTATCATCATTATTCTGAAGGAGTTGGCCGTTCAAGGAGAAAATACCTGACCTAAGCATTAACTATGAGAAACGAAATTCCGAGTTTCTAAAAGGCGGCAACAACCCCCCCCCCCCTCCCCCTCCCCGCGCAGGCCGGAGGACTGCTGTGCGTTCCGGCGGCAGCAGGGCGGGGTTTGTTTTGAGAGCAGCCCGGAGAGAGAAGACTCACCAGGGAAGATGGCGACCGCAGGGTCCGCCGAACGGCCTGGCGCCCCGGTCAGAGCCGCCACCGGCAGATGCTGGTCCGGGTCAGGCCTGGGAGCCGGGTGCGGGACCAGGTCTAGCCCGCCCGACGACGAGGGCAATAAGTGTTCGGCGTGCGTGGAAGGACAGCCCGGCGGCAGCCCGCCCTGCGGACACCCGGCCTGCCCGCTCTGTCTGGCCCACAGACACTCCGGCAGCAGAGAGCGGCTCCGGAGGAGGAGCGACCCCGAGAGGAGTAGCAGCAGGCCGGGCAGGAGGGACCTCGACAACCGGAGAGGTCAGTGTGTTTACCAGGAAAGCTTAGCTCTTTATCCGCTGTATGAGCATCGCCGCCGACCGTTTGTTTTCACTAATACCCACCAGAAAACCGGAGAGACAGAATCTAACTTTATGTAACTTAAGCAGGAGTCCCGAGGAGGTGATTACAGTCTGACAGGTAAAACTAACCTAGAGTCGGCTCACTCATTGATTGAGGATTGAGTCCGAGCTGCTGCAGGAAAAACCGACCAGTCGGACTTTCTAAGAGCAGGGTCCCTGTGTATGTTTGAGGTTTGATTGGAGCAGAAACTGACCTCCAGTGAGCTTAGTGAGACTCGAATCAGTGAAAAGACCAGAAATCAGACATGAGCAGATTCCTGTCACTGTGAGCTTTACAGTCTCACCTTCATTCACGTTAACGTGTTCACAGGGAGAGGACGTGTGTTCAGGAGTTTTCGGTCAGATTTGTGGTGAGGTCTGCTGATGGAGGACTTGTCTAGACTTGTGCTTCGGTAGGAGGAGCTGAAGTTTGTTATTTTCTGCCTGTCTGTCTCCTTCATCACCGTCTGTTTGACTATGAGCAGTAGAATTTGCTTCCGCTGATCACATGATCACTGTTATCATCTACCTGTATTCACTAGCTCTAGACTTTAGTCAATAATGTCACGCGCGTGTTTTCCCCCCCTTTTCCGGTGGTGTTCTTTTTTTAAATGGGGTCCGTGCCTGATTGAATCAGTATTAATGTGACTTTATTGCAGCTGTTATGTCTCAGAGAGAAGGCTTTATAAAGAGGACTGCTACAAACTCAAAAGTGTTGTGTTGAATTCACTTAACCAGTAACAAAAAAAACTTAAGTTATGTGGTGACAGAGGACTTCATACATCTATATTTAATAGGGGTGGGAGAAAAAATAATGCAGACTAGTATTGTGATATTTTGTCTGGTGATATATCGTATTGTCTCATTTACCAAGTATTAATTTTTTTAAATTAATTGTTAATATGAAGTCAAATCTATGACAATAAAAAAAAAAATCAACTGTTTGTCCAGTGAGGTTGGCAGAGGTGACATCATAGAGCAGGAGAAAGTTACTGCAACAAATATATAAGGTTTGCAAGATGTGCTACATGAAAATAAAATACAGCATAAATAAGACAAACATAAAGATAAAGACAAATGCTAAATTAGCCAAACAGATAAAATTTCTTTACAAATTGTAATATATTGTATCACATAACTCACCATATTGCAATATGTTAAAAATCGCACTGATATCGTATTATGGGGCCACTAGTGATTCTTACCTCTACTGTTGAAGTCTATTTTATTGATTTCTGAGGTTTTTATCAGTAGTTTTGAATATGCTTCAGTCTGATCTTTGAGTAGCTCTGCTAATATGTGTCCTCAGAGTTCTTCGCATCTCCTTCCATCATCCCTAAGGGTGCAGACTTTTTATCAGCACTGAGCGGGAAACACAAGGTGAGTCTGAGTCGCTGCTTGGTTTGTCTGAGCTGTCTCTGAATGTAGTGTGAGATTTTTACAGTTGTGAGTGTTGTTTTGCAACTCTGAATGGTTGGTGTGTTTCAGCTGCTGATGTGTGAGGACAGAGAGGAGGTGAAGAGGAGAAACACTCTGATCTGTAAAGATGAGTCAGTTCGACACCAGAGCGAGCCTGTGAGTCTGAATCCTTCACGTTTACTCCACCTAAAGATGCAAACCTGGAGCTGTGAGAGCTAGGAATTGTAATGAAAACACAAATGACTCTCTCCTGAAAATGTTCAGTTTGGACCTCTTCAGTCTGCAGCAGCTTACTTGTTTCTTAAACTGTATTTTTCAGGGAGTCCTGTCTGACTCAGAGAACGAGGAGCCAATAAGCAGGAGGATCAGGAATATCTCTGCCTTCATCAGGAAAACCAAAAACTCTGCAGCTCTCACCAGGTGAGCACCAGAGGAACTCAGGATCACAGCCAGCACTTACCTTAAAGCCTTGTGACCCCTGGTGTTTTCTTCTTCTTCAGTGGGTCTCAGAGGAGTCAGAGCTGCACAGACTCAGTGGAGGACAGAGGAGGGAAGCTTAAGGTGGTCCTGCAGCCCGCTATGGTGGACAGGGTTCGTTAAACAAATAAGTTTACTTAACCTGAGACAACACATGATGTTTCATCATATATTGTTGACCAAAACAAAAAAAAAATCAATTGATGGTTTCCAAATCATTTAAAACTGATGCTGAAAGTAGAGCAAAGATATCAGCTCCTCTGTCACCAACCCTCTGTAAATCTTAGTGAACCCAGCAGACCAGGTTCTGGAGTCTGTGAGTGAAATGAAGAAGAAGTGTTATAATGATGGCTCATCCTTCTGGTGTCATATAACAACTCTTCACCTGTTTGGTTCTTCCTCTATTACAACGTTGTAGAAACATCTCATTTAAAATGAGCATATTGAGATTTTTCTAAAATAAGGAGAGAAGAATCTTATAACCTAACAACTTATGAGACCATTTCTAAAAACTGAGGCTGTTTAAAATAACAAGATTCTTGGATATTCTATTTGCTACTTTTGACTCATTGTAGGGTAAATGTTTCAAACTGTATGGATAGATATTAAAAAAACAGTGTTTAAACTAAGTAAGCTGAGATGACAGAAAGTAATAGTAAAACCTGGGGAGCTTCATGCCTCCAGACTCATAAGGTAAATGTAACACTGACATACAAATTCATGGGGTTTATTGTTCCATATAAAGGAAGACACTAAACTTTGAACTTTTTTAAAATAGGATTCTGGTGGAGTAATTAGACGGTTTTGAAATGAATATAGAAAATTAGGCAGACAGACAGAAGATATTTCCATTCCATTCAACGACTAAAACTCAGGAAAGGGAAATGTTCCTTTTCAAAGTAAATGTCTGCTCAGAGCCATTTTCAGAGAAGCAAAGAGTGGTGTGTACTTCTATCTCTGATCCTTCCCCTCCTGTCCGTCAGGTTGGGATCAGTCACAGCTTCACAGCGGGAATCCTCCTCTCCTCTGAGAACAGTCGCTCTGTCTCTGCCCCCATCACTGCCCCTGACCGCAAGCTCACTTGGCGAGCTGTCATCACATCATCGTCCACTCCTGTGGTCCTCCCTCCGCCCCGGCTCGAGCACTCCATCAGCCCTGAGAGCAATGACAGCATCTCTGAAGAACTCAACCACTTCAAACCCATTGTCTGCTCTCCATGCACACCACCCAAACGGCTGCCGGATGGCCGTCTGATGGAGCCGACCATTGTGAAGTCCACGCCAAGAAACCTGACACGGGGCCTGCAGAAGGCGACCAGCTACGAGGCCAGCCCCGCTGTCCTGCAGAAGTGGAGGCAGATCGAACTCGACCGCCAGAGTCTCAAGGATAATTCAAAGGCAACGCTAACGAGCCCGATCAACGAGATTTTCAGCAAGACCATAGGAGGGGAGGACGAACGAGAAGGTGTCGCTAAGACCTGCAAGTCCCCAGCACGACGGGACGGGGACGCCACAATGAGCATCAACAAGAGGAAGCTGCTCTTCGACCCTCCAGTCGGGGACACAGACGCCCTGCAGAAACAGTCTGTGAAGATCCGGGTCCCTGCAATCCGCTACAACAGTGAAGCAACTTTCAGAGGAAGTGCAGACTTTGAGACGACAGGTGGTGCTCCTGAATCTTTCGGTGGAGGAGCAATTTTCAGCCACAGACAGTCATTCTCACCATACACTAAAAACTCTGGTTTCCAGTCGTGTAAATTAGTGCCAAAGGACTCACAGAGTCCCAGGAGGGAGTCTGACAGCAGCCTCCACAACCAGTCTACCTCAAGGAGGGGCAAGAAGAAGGAGCAGAAGACCAAACACCTGGACTCAGAGAGGGACTCGGACCTGAAGAGGACACGGGTGGTGGGACAGGAGGAAGAGCGGTACGTCTGTCAGATCCAGCAGGAGCGTCAGGACAGAGCTCTTGCCCTGAAGCTGCAGAGGCAGTTTGACCTGGAGAACCAAACCGGCAGCTGCAGGAGGAGCCCAGACTCTTACTTCCTGCGGTCCTGGAAGTCCAATCAGAACCGCAGGAGGCGTGGTCTAAGGAGATCCCGACGAATCAATAAGAAGCACTAGAAAAAAGTGATCACAGAGTTCATATATGCAAAGAGTTGATGGTGAAGGTTTGAGGGAGTTTGAATGTTTTTACTCAACTCTGTTCTGAGTTTATTTCAGAGTTAAAACTGAGTGAAGAAAAAACTTGACAGTCTGTTAACTGAACCAGTCTCCCACATTTTCTGAGATTTTAACCTCTTTTCACCAGCAAATCACCAAATGAATATGAAAACAGCCACAGGAGGAGGACTCTGAGCAGACAGGAGGACCTTTGACTTTATTTACAGATGAAAGAATAAAAATGTGAAAAATCTAACCCTCAGACTTATCACACAGGAATGATTGATGCTGCAGACGAGGCCCAATGAGTCCATATCAGTCCCTGTGGACCCTCACTCCTGTCTCAGGTGCTCTGAGTTTCTCAGACTTTTTAACCTTCAGTTCTGAGTTTTTTTTAGCCTGGGGCATATTTTCACATGCCGAGGTCAGATTTAAAGGGATATTCTGGCGTGAAATTAATTTAGGGTCAAACCGTAACTGTAAAATTGAGTTAGACACCCCTTTGAGAGATGAATGTTGCTGACTGCTTGCTTCTCTAGTTATACCAACTTTAGTAATGACTGTAGCAATACACAGCAGTCTATGTCTCCACGAGCAAACCTCAACCAAAACACCATTCTATAGCCACAAATAATGCCCAGAACAGCACCTAACTTCATCAACAGTACATGTAGGGTCCCAGCCATAGTACTAGCCACCAAACATCTTTTTAGCTTTGCCTATTGTCTTTAGCAAAGAAACTAAACACAACTCACCTACTCTCTTCCAGCAGCCGCTTGTTTGTTGGGGAGTCCTGATGAGTCGATCACGAGTTAGGCAGTCGGCAACATTTATCTCTCGACGGGGAGTCTCACTCTGTGTTACGTTGTGTTTGACCCTAACTTAATTTTACGCCGGGATATCCCTTTAAGACCTGTTGTCAGTTATAATGGCCTTTTGTGTCAGTTTAGGCATCACAAAAACATCATGGAAGCAGAAAGAAAAATCAGCGGTTGTGTTCACACCGAGGTCTGAGAACATTAAAGAAGTAATCAAGTTAAAATCAACCTCAGTCTATGAGTAACATCCTGAAACCAAGACCAGCAGCCAGCCTTGGTCTCAGAGTCCTCTTAGGAAACATCAGGTGTAACAGACCGTTTAAACTCTGCACTTAGAAAACTGTGCAATAAATCCGGCCATGTTCCTACCAGGGATACAGAACTGGGGGTCTCAGTTTGAGCCCTTCCTGTTACAGTGAGAGAAGAAGGCTCTTTGTTTGTGCTCTGTGGTGCATCTGTTCAGTCTGCAGCCCTAAAATCTGAATGGTTCTCCGGGGAATGGACCCTTGTCCTGCAGAGACTGCGCTCCGTTCTCTCAGACGGTAGATAAAATTCTGACGTGCCGGTCAGGTTTGCCACCACAGTGCGTTGTTATTGCCTGGTTTAAGCTAGTAATGCTAACAGCAACAGGTGCTAACAGCCCAGCAACTGTCCATCTTTGTTTCCACCCCGTTACTGGAATTTGGTCAATGTGGTATTTTCAGCTCCAGCTCTTTTAGGCCGGATTGTAGACCAGCTCTGTCATGTCTAAAAGTATTAAAACACCACGGCGTTCACTGTTGGCAGTTGAAGAGCTCTTAGACTTAATTAAGTCCCAAGTTTCCCTAAAAACAGGTTCAAATGAAAGCTTTTTATTTGGACCTCAAATGAATTAAATTGTTGATTTTTTTTTTTCCTAGAACCGAAGCTTTGTAATTTGGCTTAAAGTTCAATCAAATACTTGGATTCAGGTTTGATTGAGAGGCTACTGAACTGCAGCAAGTTTCTCATAAACTCGTGGAAAAGCAGTCATTTCTGATGAGGAGGATGTTGTGGTGGACCAACAAAACCCTTCCTCACAGTGAGAGCATGCAATTGTACTGAGATCCAGGTGTGGACGCAGGAAAGTCTCCGTTCGTCTGAGGTGCTCTGGCTCAGAAATGAATCCTCAGAAACTCTCTCTAAGAGGCTGAACTCACCTCATAATGACAAGATTTTCAGGGAATTATAAAGCAGCACAGCCAAAATACCGCTGAGCATTAACTCAGAAACACGAGGCTTTCTCTGTTTTCCCCTTTATTTCCTAACTCTGCTTTTCTTCCTGCTCTGTCAGACCACCCTCCCAAAAACAATAAATCACTCTGTGGAGCAAGAGAGTCCAGTTACCTCACCACGTTAAAATACAGAGCAGGGCAATTCTTTTATTATCAAGGCACTCAGATTGACATGATAAATACAGATTTTTTTTCTGTAGGGTTAGAAAACTAAACCCAGAAACCAGGGGAAAAGAGCATCCAGACTTCACAAGGCAGCAAGAGAACCTGAGACTCCACACACATCATGTCCGCTTTCTAACACACACACTGAGAACTCGTTACAGTTTACCTGGGGGAGCCTCCTTAAAGAAAAACTACATGACAGTAAATATGGATAAATGTCAGAGCTGCAGAGGATCCTGGACTCATGGAAACATCAAATATTCTGATATTTAATGAGAAAAATACAACATTTGAGTTTCAGCTTTCTACAGAAAATGATTCAGTTATGGATTTAATGAAAGAAACTATGCTTCACATTATAGTAAACTGTACACTAGAAACTTGCTGATAGTTCAGAAATATTGATCATAAAAATAAGAAGAAAAGAAAGGTTCTAATAAAATTGAAGTCTTAAAGTAACATTCAAAACTAAATAATTATAAAATGATGGAAGAGATCAGAATTACAACAATAATAATTAAAAAAAAGAGTTTAAAAACAATGACGAAAACAATGGTCAATCAAGATACTGATCATGAATCGCATTAAAGGATTAAAAAAGTTACATTTTAATATAGGAAATAAAGGTTAAGTAATAAAACCATAGATAAATAAAACCATTACAGAAATAAATAAGATACTCTTACTTAAGAAAGATAATGATTAGAATATTTATGATATTTAAAGAAGAAAAATGTTATAAAATTATTTAAATAATGTCAGTGATTATTATTATGAATATTAGATTTCAATAAGACAAAAGTTACATTTGTTAAAAGATGATTATCACAAATAAGTTTTACTAACTTTAATAAAATAACGATAAATAAGTCAAAATAGTCAAAATTTGGTAATAGTCTTTACCAAAATAGATAATTATGAAGTATAACTGGATTGATCAGGAATTAAGTTATACAAATAACAAGAATGAAAATAATAAAATTATGATTAAAATACGAATAAAGTATTTTTAGAAATTTATAGGTTATTATCTAGAACAGTTGTCTCTTTTGTTTGTACACCATCACAAACTCAGTAAGAACATTTTCAGATTTTAGAGCAACAAAGTGCATTGAAATAGTTCAGGGTTAATGGACTAATAATGTTGGAGTACTGTAGCACAAGTGGAAATGATGAAATTGGAAAAATGTAGAGTAGAAATGTGGTTATAATTACCCAGCTTTTATCAGTTTTTAAAAACTTGACTGTAGGTTAAATATGAGGCAATTTTTTATAGCATTAGCTTCTATAATCAATTAATATGCATGATTTCTTAAAGAGCTGATGAAGGCAGAATGAGATAATTCATTAATCATAAAATCTAAAGTTAAAATCTGAAATGACGAAACAGAAAAAAAATATTGTGGTGAATATCTGCTCATTGTAAACGTCATGGCAGAAGTCTGACTGTTTCAGATTTTACTGTCTAAAAACGATCAGAAATAGCTCTTTCAATGCACAGAGGCTGAACTCCGGCGCGTGCACGCTGATCTCATACCTCGTCTGCGTGGACGTGGTTGCGTCTTCACACGTTGCTGTTCGTTCAAACCTTTTCGACAGCCAATCAGAAGCGTCCAGGTCACAGCGTGGTGTTTCGAGCGGAAGAGAAGATGGCTGCTGCGCGAAACGGAAAAAGTGGACTGCTTGAGAAAGTAAGCATTAAAGCTGATTCGTTTTATCCAGCCGGACAAAAGTAACCGTTTTTACTCCATGAGTGAGGCTCTGGACTGCGGCTAAGCAGAGAGCAGCTCTGCGGGGCTCAGAGTGACCATTATGGAGCTGTGCTGTTAGCGTGCTAGGCTAACAAATTCTATAGTAACCGGTTAGTTAAGTTATAAACTCAGGAGAATAACCTATAATCTAAAACACAAGAGAATAACTCATCACAAGAGGTTAATCGATACCTGCTCTTTATATCCATCTGAGTCCAAACTGTTGCGCTGCGTTCAGGGTCCTGCTGGTCCTGACAGCTGCTGCTCCAACCAACCACATAAACCTGAAGTTTTGACCCTCATCTCAGGTTTGACAATCTTTGGGATTTATGTAAGTAGCATCTATTGCTTGGGGAACACCCAAAGCAAAGAGGGAGAGTTCCTGTGACCCTCACTTCTATTTCCATCGTCTGCCCAGCGACGGACTTTGCTTCGAATTAGACCTTATTTATAAAACACTGATCATACAAAGATAATGCAACGCAAAGTTTTGTTGCTTTAAAAGGAGGGAGAATCTGCCAAAATACTGACACACTTTCCACAGCATTGCAGCTGCATGGCAGCAGGATCATCCTGGTCTTGCAGTCCATGAGCAGCCAGCTGTGCGTATTTGACCTGGAGCTGACACTTAAGCCCAGGCATGGCGATGTGTGGGACATCAAGGCTCTGACTCAGCTCTAGTCCAACTACTTTTACCAAAATGCAACCGATCTTGTAGCTATGTAAGTCCAGATAAGCCTCAGCTTCCCCTTCTACATCAACAGAGCAAACTACGTGGCTAACTATGCTAGAATATGTAATTTGAGGCCATTTCTTTATATTGTCCTCCACCCCCTCAGTAGAGGAGGACAGGAGAATGGTAACATTGTCCTGTTTAAGGTGTAATGGATGATGTTCACAGATGACACAGTTTTTTATCCTTAATGGCTTTAATATTCTTGATTAACATACAGTTGCCAAAGAAAATGCTGTCTCTGCATCAAGTTTTAGAAGACACCGGAAGACACCCCCATTGCCAGAGATCATGAAGGAGTTTTGGTAGATGTGAATAGGAGCTGTGTGAATCTGTGTGTCGATAGTCTTGGTTTCTCAATTCTGAATCAGCTTCTTCCTGCTCAGCAGATGTTCTTCCTGGTTTCAGTTTGTGTGGCAGAGCTCAAACTGAACAGACTGACTGCAGTTCATGAGTCTGACTTGAAATCTCTGACTGTTTCCCTTGTCTGTGTTAGTGCTGAAATTCTCCTGTCTTTGACCAACTGAACTCTTACGGCCTTTTACAATTACTCTTAATACGGAGTAAATGTCATTTACTGTAAGATGTGTTTTAGGGTAGTCTTCATAGAGCTGAAAACCACGATTTTCTCTTCAATGGACAGAATTTCCTTGTGTTTCCAAACGCAGAAAAAACAGCAACACTGTGACGTAGAATAGAGCAGAATAGAATAGAATGCTCTTTATTGTCATTATACAGCTGTACAACAAAATTGTTGAGCTTCTGCCATTTTCAGTGTACACAAGAAAATAATTAGTATAACAATTAACAACTCGAGGTGTAAAATATCTGAACATGTAATTACAAAAAGTTTGAAAGAATTGGAGGTCAACCCTTCACTGGTTGTGGTTGGCTGATGCTGATTCTGTAGATTAGAGAGCAGAAGTCCATTTTTTCACGTTAATGAAGATGGATGGGGTCCAGTTTTGAGACCCTTTACATTGGATTACAGGCTGCAGAGGCAGCCTCTCCTGTCATATTGACACTGGCTTTTCAGACAGACAGATATGGTTACCTTCCTCCTCCTGCTCCTCCCCCTGCTTTCCCCTTCCCTCTCTCCTCCTGTTCTTCTCTCCTCTCCCTGCTCGCATCTCTCCTCATGTTCCATCTGCTGTCTACCTTTCTCCTGCTTCCTCCTGATAATTGTCTTGATATTTTGACAATGGTTTAAATTCCAGTCAGACAGACTCTGCTCCCCCTGGCTCCTATTTTCTGACTTTGGAGATAAATAGACATAGAGCTTGTCAATCCATGATGACTTTCAACAATGATTACTCTTTGTGTTTCAGTGGAGGATCGATGAGAAACCGGTCAAAATCGATAAATGGGATGGAGCAGCAGTGAAGAACTCTCTGGATGATGCAGCTAAGAAGGTGACCTTACAGAGCGTTATAGTGAAAAACCATCAGATTGTCTTGTTGTGGACTGATCTGGTCTAAGCCTTCAGTGTACTGCTTTGCCCCCTTCAGGTGCTGCTGGAGAAGTTTGGGTATGTGGAGAACTACAGGCTGGTGGACGGCCGCCTGATGATTTGTACCGTGTCGTGTCTGTTCGCCATGCTAGCTCTGGTCTGGGACTACCTGCACCCCTTCCCAGAGTCCAGACCTGTCCTGGCATGCTGTGTCATCTCATATCCTTTCAACCGAGACCACCTGCAGTGATGTCATTGATCTGTGTGTACAGGACCAGCCGGGTGTGGATTTGGTTGTGTGTGTTTCTGGTTGTAGATAATTGTGTGTAATCCAGATTCTGGCCCTGGTTTTTGCTTTCCTGACCCCTGTCTTCATCACATACTTCATCATGATGGGGATCCTGACTCTCTACACCTCCTACAAGGAGAAAAACATCTTCCTGATGGCCCTGCAGAAGGATCCAGCTGGGATGGATCCAGATCACATCTGGCAGCTCTCCTCCTCCCTCAAAAGGTGTGGAGTTTTACCCAGAATGCACTCTGGTGATGTGGTGTCACAGTGATAGGTCTTTGCTATGATAATGGTTATCTTGTGGTGAGTGGGGTCACAAAAGTTTCTCATGAGTGGGGTCTGAGTCCCTGAGGTGACAGGTCACCTCAGGGACTGGGTGTAGTCTTACCCACAAACCAGTTGTCCCTGACTGCTGAACTTTAAACCAGTCCAGTCCCCCCTGAGCTGTGGGGCAGGATCAAGCTAACCCCCTGTCGCTTAAACCAATCAGAGCTACGAACACATGGGTCACCTGAACATCGGTGTTTTAGAAGGTGGCCATGTGATTATAACCTGTGTCTGTCTGTCTGTCTCAGGTTTGATGACCAGTACACGCTCAGAGTCTCCTTTTCTGATGGGAAGACAAAGACCTGGAGGGAGGCCGAGTTCACCAAGTCCGTGTCGGCTTTCTTTGACGAGAACGGGACACTGGTGATGGACCAATTTGAGAAATGTGTCTCCAAACTCCACGACACACTGGCCACAGACAAGAAGACCAAATAGCACACACACACACACACACACAAACACACACACACACACACACACACACACACACACACACACACACACACACACACACACACACACACACACACACACACACACACTCACACAAGGTCATCAGTGTGACGGTCTGACTCCCTGGTTTTACTTTAAACTTGAGAATCTTTCAGCTGCAGGCTGTGGTGGCCTCAGTGCTGGAGACTGTTTAGTTGTTACCTTTAGAGTTTATTAGCCTGATTCTGCACCCCCCCCCCCCCTTGTTCCCTTGTCTCCTTTCCTTATGCCCTTGTCCTTACCATGGATAAGAAGAGAGGGCAGTCAGGTTGCTCCTTTTGAGTGTTGTCCCCCACTGTCTTAGCTTTGAGAAATGTTGAAGAGGCCACACCCCCTGAATTCTTACCTGTAACAGGTGAGTTCTCTCCAAATTCAGTCTGTACAGGTGTCCTGAAGAAAGACATGGACTACAGAGGCCCAACAGTGTTTCTGCACCAGGTTATTGGGACTTAGCTGTCTCAGCTCTGAACAAACCCGAATCCACTGAGGAGATCTTTTCAGAGTGTGGAGCCTCTTCAGTATGTGAGATTCTCATTTCAAGTGAAACCAGCAAGCCATCTGAAGCCACACCCCCTCAAGCAACAGAGTGGTTTTCCGTAAAACCCTCTAGGTTGCTATTCAGTCCAGTTTGAAATTGTTTTTGTTATTTTGAATAGTTTTTAACTGTAAGTTTGTCCTCTTTATTTTTCTGCTGCTTTAAAGCCTCTTGAAGCTCCAGCTTGGTTTTTGTCTCTGTGAAGTTTTTGATGGTTAATTCAGAATGAATGGTTCAACGTCTCAGTAGGATGTCATCAGTATTTCTGTTTTTGTCCCAAGACATTTCATCTCCACAGTCAAACATTTGAAGCTCTGTTTGAGGACTGTATGAGAAGAATAAATCAGCTGTGAACAGGACTGCACCGATCACCTACATCAGTTCAGTTTTCATGAAGTCCTGGAAGCAGGTCTGTACATACAGCCACGACATGTTTCCTCAAATAGAAAAATGGTGTTGAATACCTTGATCAAGACAAAACCTTATGCAAGAAGTTGCCTGTAAGAGCTGAGAAACCAGAGTCCATGCTGCTGCTGCTGTTCTGTTGGAAACCTTTCACTTTTGTCCCTTTTAAAGGATTTGGTTCATTTAGGAATGCTTGAGTCAGGGGTCGTCAAAAGTCTAGGTGACAAATGGAAGGTAAAGGTGGCATGGCTGTATACAGATTTAATGAGCCCTCAGTGATTTTTCTAACAGGGTCAGGAGTCAAAAATATTCCTGAATCAGCATTTGTGAAAATGAAGGTAGAAAAAAAAAGATGTTTTCAGACTGAACTCAAGATTCAGTTTTTAAAACCATCCAGCAGAAGTCACAGTCCAACTATTAATGCTGATGAAGACAGTGTGTGGATCTGGAGGCAGTCAGTCCCGAGTCCCTTCTGTCACAGTCCAACCAAACTGTCTGCAACACCCATTCAAATTAAGGTAACAAAGAAAATTTCAATTTCTTTTTTTTTTTTAACTGCCAAACTTGCCAAACCCACATTTCAGATGCTCCATAAATCAGACAGCTGCAGTTTCAGGTTATCTCTCAGGATCCAGTCCAACTTGGACTCAGCAGAGACAGGGACACTGAAACTAGGACTTAGTGGAAACAGATGGACAGGTTATCCACATCAGAAACAGTCAATGGAGTCCATCAGAAAAATCTGGGTAAATAGGTCCTCAAACTGGGACCTGATCAGTCTGAAGTAGCTGGAAGCTGCAGGAAAGATCATTCAGTCTGAGTTTATGGAGGAGAGGAGGCCAACCTGCTGAGACCGAGTCCAGGTGACCATTGGCATCATGTCAGTAGCAGGACTAATTCTAACTGAGTCCAGAGTCTTGGCGAGGAGAAATCTTTGGACTGGTCTGAAGTCACCTTTTTGGTTTCCTAAACCTCTCAAAGACCCCACCCCACCCTCACTTTTGGGTCCAGCATCCAGGTGTCCTAGTATAGTTTACTTCTCACCTGTCTGTTAACTGTTAAGCACCATTAGCATCGCGCTAAACACTGGCACTGTTCCCCTGTTGGCCATATTGATGCCTTACCGCAGGAAGTGACTGGCTTTGGACCAGTTTTGTTTGGAATGTATTTGTGTGATCTCTGTGGAAATATTAAAGATGGATGTTGTTACAGAGCTGCTCAGTCTATTTCTGAATGTTCCTCATGCAGCCAATCAGAGGCAGGCTGCAGTGACTCAGCTCAGCCAGCAGATAGTGCTGTTCCTATGCTCATATTAGGTTCAGTGTCACATACTTCTCCTTAGCTTTTACTCTATCTACTGCAGTCAAACTAAGCTTTATTTCAAACATATCAGACAGTTACTCCAAAGATAATAGTGAGTAAAGTTCTCTGTTCACCTAAAAAAAAAACTTTTAACATGTATTTAGGTTAAAGTGAGTTACTCTGTGAGCAGACAGAAGAGACCAACCAGCCAGGCCATATGGAGGACCGGGTTATGCTGTGTGACTCAGAGGGAGAAGACACCTCAGTGCTTATTCTGTCAGATACAGACGAGCACAGAGTGAAAAACTGCAGCACACCTTCTAACTCACAGAATGAAACATTTATCAGGAACATCCCTGCCCTGCCTGATCAAAGTCTAGGGCAGAGCTGTCACTTCCAAAAGTAAAACCTTGAAAGTTCAGTGTCATGCTCAAGTCTTGCACCTTTTGATCAGTTCACACAGGCCTGAATAGAGCTCTGATGCAGTTACATCAGTCTGGTTCACTGAAGCTGCAATCTCAGCTCATGTTTGGTTACCTTTATTCACTGGTACTCTAAATGTTCCCGGCTGGTGCAGCTGGACTTCAACTCTGCTGTTTAGACTAAATGTGCTGTGGATGCTTTGTTTTTGATGGTTTGGGAGTGTGTTTAGAGAAGCTGCTTCACAGGCTGAACTTGAACTAATCCTACTGCAGAGTCCTTAAACCCTTAATGCTGCACAGACATTAGGGGCAGGGCCATGTGAGAACTGGGTGGAGTCTAAATATGAGTGGGCGTGGTTAGCAGGCAGCGCTCTGTCTGTCAGGGAGCAGGGATCAGATGAGTGCGAACAAAGCAGACAGTCAGAGCTGCTGTATCTTGGCCATGGCCTGTCTGATGGCCGCCTGGTCCGTCCACAACCCCACTGTCACCAACTCCATCATCATGGTAAGTACAGGGACAGACTTAAATCAAAGATCCTCGTCTATCCTCTTTAATCGCCTAATTTCTGGTGTTTCCATTTCTGAAGTGGCCTGAGTGAGCTGACTGACCGTAATCAACCTTTTAATAAAGTTTGCTGTTAAATTGGACTAACAGCTGTTAGAGACACTAACAGATGACCAGAATCAGATGTTCTCATTACTATACCTTTTGTCTTAGACGTTAGATGTGGTCTGCAGATTTTCCAGCATGTACATTTTAGAGATCAGACCTTGGTCAGTTTTTGAATAAACATAATGGAAAACTTCGGTTTTAGTTGAAGACACAAAAATTTCTGTGTATTAAACACCTGATGTTTTACAGTGAAGACTTAGGAGATCTAAACTTTCTGACCTGCAATTGTCTTTATTCTTGTTTGTTTGTATGCTTGTTTGTCTGTTTGTTTGTTTGTTTGTTTGTCTGTTTCTGTTTGTTTGTGGTTTTTCTTGTCTGTCTGTTGTTAACATGGATGTGCAGAAACAGTGCTGCTGTAACACTTACATGCTCCACTCCTGGTGTTTTCAGCTAAAACACCAGGAGTGGAACGGTTTCTTTGGAGTCTTACATTTGTGTTTAAAGTTTGGGTTATGGGTTGTAAACCAAGTTTGAGGTTTTAATGTTTAATTTTCTGTGAATTCTGATGTCGTAGGCTAAAATGGGAATGGCTACATCTTTGGGACAGTAATACAAACAGTCACACAGCAGCTTACTGATTATTGACACCTAGAGAGCGTCTGCACGGATTACTACAGAGCTTCACTGCCAACAGGAGGACGGTATCCTGATTTAAATCAGCCTGTTTAGAGAGTAATGATGGAGTTTTGTGAAAATACAGGCAGAATTTTTAGTCTATGTGAAAGGCAAGTTTCAGAGAGCAGTAAGATATCTGTGTTAAAGGGACAGTCTGTGTGTTTTTGGTTGTGTGAGGTTCACTTTGCTGATTTATTTCCAGCATTTACTCAGGTAATGGCACCTTTTATCACTTAACTTATACGTGGGCAGCCATCAGAAATTCACTAACTCACTACAAAATAACTTTTCTGGTCTTGACATTGAATCACATAGATATCAATCAGCTGCAAATCTTTACCAGAAGATAACAATGCGTGAAAACCATTTCAAAGTGAATTAGCCATTCCACTGGGTTGCATTGTGAATAGTATGAGGTGGTAGTGAATGAGCAATGCCTGACAGTTACAGAAGTCTTTAGAACAGGCTATTCTCAAACTCACATCCTTGATCGTGATGCAGCTTTTCTGAATACCCAAAACAAGGAATGTGGTCTAGAGATATCTTCTTAGCTGTTTTTACTGATTTATTTTGTGTTGTGCCTGCACAAAGCCTGTAAAGTGATGGACAAGGACCAGGATCTATCCATATCCTTCTTTGCTTGGCACCAGGTGCAAAAAGTCAATAGAGACCAACTTAAAAGGTGCACTAATTGTGATGAATCCCATTGGAGCTCTCTGTGGAACACTGCTGAGTTTGATGCAGGGACATCTCTTTGTCACATAGTCCTCTATGTCTTGCTGTATGTGTGACCTTTATAACCTTTCTCAAGAAAGGTGGATAACCTTTTCAGGACCTACATGCCCCATGTCATCATTTTAACTTTAAAACACCATCATTTTAAGCTGTTCAGGGAGGACCAGTTGTCTGTTTTCAGATGTTTTCTGGTATAGCAACCCGTCTTCCACCGCTAATTTTTGTGATTCATGGAAAAGTCCTCTTGTCTGGTTACACATTGTTTTTTTCTCTTTTTCATTTGGAGTCCAGTGTCAAGGACATGATAGCTTTGATAGCTGGATCCTCCTGCTGTGCAGCTTTGATGCCTTTGGGCAGGATGCTTGAAACAGTGTTAGATGGCATATAATCACCAATATATTAGATTTGGCTCTTGAAGACCTCGCATTTAGCTGGACAAAGAAGCTTAATGCCATGTTGCCGCATCTGGCAGAGAACTTGTCGGAGATGGTTCACATGCTCATCTAAAGTTTTGGAACAACATAGAACATAACCTAAATATGGCAGGCAGCACTCATCTCCAATGCCCTCTAACATGCCCTCTGTGCACCCCTGAAATGTGGCAGGTGCATTTGTTAGCCTTAAGGGTATAATGACCCACTCATACAGCCCCCATGGTGTGCTAAATACTGTTAGGTGTCTTGACTTCTCACTCACAAGTCCTTGATAGTAAGCATTTTCTTGGTCCAAGATAGAGAATCATAAATTGCCATCTAAGATGTCCAACAGATACTGCATCTGTAGCATCAGGGATGGTTTTGTGGTTCAGCTTAGAGAAGTCAACACAGGCATAAGCAGCTGTCTTTTTTTTTGCGCATACACACCACTGGTGACGAATAGGCTGACTCTGACTTACTGACCCATCCCCAGGTTTGAATACATTCCTTTACCTCTCTGTACAGCGATTGTGGAATGGAGTTATAGATGCTTTGAACAGGGATGTTGTCCGTGATGTTGATTTTTAGCTGTAAACCAGGAAAGCCAATGTCTTCTTCCTCACAAGCGCACACGTCTGACTACTTATAAAGCATCTGTCGTACCGCTTCCTGTTCATTTTAAACAAATGAACATCATCTGTTGAGCTTACTTGGGTGGTGCACAAAAAAACATCTTTGTGTGGGTCGGGTGCCTTCTGTGGATTTGGGAGAATCCTTACAGGTTTGCTTTCAGAGATTTCATCAAAGAACCCTTAAACTGTCTTTAGAGGTAAGAAAATGTCATGCTGTGTTAAATTCTGAATTGGGAATTGTACTATTTTTCAGACACCAGCAGACACATCAATGAGCGCAGGGAACAACTCTAGGCTATCTGGTAAATTACACTCTACATCTGGCTCAAACAACATTGTTCCGCTTGAAGTATATGCTCTAATTTCACCTCACACATCTGGTTGCTGTTCACAGTTAGCCCTTTCTTTTCATCTTGGACCACTGAACTTTCAGACTCTTTCTGTGATGGCATGGTGTGAATGACAGAGACAAGAGTTTCAGCATTGCTTTTCTGAATTTTCAGGGTCTCTGACTGTATATCTGCCAAGCTAAGATCATCTGGTTGGTCAACGTTCCCTATAATTATCTCTTAGATTACATTAAAGCCTAGTAACGGGCTGCTCAAAGTTCCTTGATTTATCAAGATTACAACATCAATAGAAATTTAGCCTTGTCAATTGTGATTGGATTGGATTTTAATGTTTGGCAAGGCTTTCTGCACCCAAGACTTCTTCACTATACTAACCTGTGTCCCACTGCCCAACTATTAAAATATACTTAGGCTGTGTCTCATTTCAGAGACTGCATAAGGCTGAGCGCGCTCAGCTGAGCGCACTGCCATTCTGTGGACTTGAGAACCCTGAGTGAGATGGTCCGGTTTTTGTGAATTGGGATGGTCTACCCTTCGGAGGACTTCCTGGTTGAGTCGCCAAATGTCCCCGCGCTCAGGCTCGTGTCATGACTGACTTGAAGAAAAGCCGCGGAGCGCAGCAGTTATATTTTTAATTGTGCCACCTTGATCAGACACAAAACAATAGATACATACAAGCACAGATCATTTCCACAAAATTCATCCAGTGATTGCATGTTTTGTATGAAGGAGGATTAGGGCCGTATTGAGAATTTTTGGTAAAGACTGAGATTAAAATTGTAAATTTACGAGAATAAAGTCATTAATTTACGAGAATAAAGTTGGAAGGCTACCTGTTATTTCAAAGGAGAGTTGTTAAAATTAGGGCCATGAAGCATTAAGGCAGGGCTACTCAACTTAAGATGGCTCAGGGGCCACTCAGCAAATTACCAAAAGTCTAAAGGGCTGCAAGCTAAAAACTAACGCCCTATTTTGGACTTTTACGACGATTTTGTAACACATACATGACATGTCTAAAAACACACCAGGAAACACACAAAAATAGCCACATTTCCATAAGCATAAGGCAGCCAAGGCCACATCTCATTGAACCAAAAGATTGTCATGGATGGAATGATGAAATTATAAAGTTATCAAATGAGGCTTTATTCACAGAATGTGAAGTGACCATGAACAAATATAGAAAATATTTCAAAACTAGAAATAGGCTTCTTTCATACAGTTTGAACAGATTGTAAGAATCAGAGTCCAATAATTCAATATTCAATTTATATCCTGGATTTCTTCTCTTGGGGGTTTTGGAGAGATGACTCCATTTGACTTCAGCCGTAGCTAAGGCATGGCCTGACAGGCTGTTATTGATCCAGATCTGTAAATACAGTAAAAGACAAACAAAAAAAGAATCATAAATAATATGCTATCTTTAGTCATATTACTGACAGACTGTTATTTATCCAGGCCTGTAAATACAGTACAAGACAAACGAGAAAGAATCATGAATATATTTCAGTCAAATTACAACTTGAACATTAAAAACGAATAGTTTCATAAATCAGATATTCTTATTGAATGTGACACTTGAATCAACATATTCCCCACTATTCGCCCCAGGTCTTGCTGGTATGTGGAGGTTGCTGTGCATAGAAACATAGAGCATAGAAAAATCATTTTTTATTGGTATGATCATGACAGTCCATGGGCCGCAGAGACATGTGGCGGGGGCCGCACGCGGCCCGAGGGCCACGGGTTGAGTAGCCCTGCATTAAAGGAACCGTGCTTCAGCATAGGTTTCACAAACAAGGAGATATCCTTTTGCACATCAGCATTACACTGTCATAAGTATTAGGACTTTAAAAAGAATATATAAGAAATGTGTCTTTTCCACAGGAAAAAAAACAGGTGGACTTGGAGGAAATCGCTGCTTTTGTGGAGGCAGAAATGGATATGCTTAGGATAAATCCGTCAATTCAGTTGTAAATAGCTGTGAATGGCATTGAGCCTTACTTTATGAATGATATGAATCCATACGCCATAATAAGGCGTTGGTGTCTCTGCAGGTGTAGATTACCACCGGTGTCAGAGACGTGGTTCTGGTCGGAGCTCGACTCCCTCTGGATCACAAATGTTGATCATCAGTTTGATTGTTTCTTCAGAAACCACAAAATCTCTCTGAATGACCCGCTGATACATCCACCGATAACCCTGAAGTTGACCAGTTCAGCCCTTTTTCCCTCCACCAAAGCAGCTTTAAGACTTTATTTATGACTTTATTCTCCCAAGTTACAACTTTAATCTCTAAGTCTTTAAAAAAAATCGATGTGGCCCTGATACTCTGCTGTAATTTGTCAGCTTTCTTATTTCTAATGTTTTTGATTGTTGTAGCAAAGCGGATCAGTTCGTTTCTAAATCTATAATGTTTGATTTACAGATTTAAGTGAGTTCAGAGATCATGCGCTCATGGAGCCTGAGCTGACTGTCTGCTGTTTTTGGATTTCTTTTATTTTCTTTGAAGACGTGCTATGTCTCCAAGCGAGTCTGGCCTCTCACCTGAAATGCGCAGCTGTGAAGCGGCACGCAAAGAATTCAGGGATACCAAGGCCATGAAAGCATGCATAAATGCATGCTTGAAAAGTGGCGGGGGCAGTGTGGTTTTGAGACCGCATTTGAAGCGCGCTCAGAATTACGAGCCAAATGGGACACAGTTCGCGCCGTGTGATGACATCACGCACACTTCAAATGCGCCGTTCGACAGTGTGGTCTCTGAAATGACACACAGCCACAGCCTTAATCCCGAATGCTCAGAGGGGCGGTTGTACCACTGCGAGTGGGCGACAATACTCTGGCGCTGAGACTTGTGTCAGCAGCAATCTTAAAGGTCAGTTGATTGGTGAGTGAAGGCAGGTGCACGCAATCAGCCTCAGTGCTGTGGGGGAAAGAAAGAAGCTTCTGAAACAGGTGACTAGACAGCAAAACCCACACAGCGAAAAGACTCCAACAATAAAAAGAATGAAACACCAGTCCATGCTCACCATAGTACCCCCTCCTCAACAGATGCCCCCTGGTGTCCTATCAGGCTTGTCCAGGTGAGAAGCATAACAGTCTCTCAGTAAGGAAGCATCCATAATGAGCTTTCTGGAGATCCAAGAGCATTCCACTGGATCGTACCCCTCCTAGTCGGCTAAGTATTGGAAACCCTTGCCCCGGGGCCAAACATCCAGAATCCATGAGACAGTGAAGCCAGGGTGATCGTCAATGATCCGTGGTTGCAGGAGGAGACCAGCTTCAGGAGGGATCGTGAAAAGTAGGATGGATCTTGAGGGACTCTGGCAACCTGAGTTTAAGAGGGATTGATAATTTTGAGGATAGGAAAAGGACAAATAAAGCAGGGTGTCAGCTTTTATTACTCATTACTCTTTCTGAAGAGGAAGGTCACGTGACTAGAGCCAGACCATGCGTCGGGATGGTACTCTGGGGTTTTCACATCTGTGAAGGCTCCATTAATGCTGAACAATATCTACAGGTTTAGGAGCAACATCTGCTGCCATCCAGACAAAGACTTTTTCAGGGAAGACCTTCATATTTCAGCAAGACAATGACAAACCACATTGTCCAGCCGCTCGTTGATCCCCGCGATCCCCCTGATGATTTCTTCCTGCGATTGCAGGACCCCCTCCGCGAGGACCCTTCCACTGCGTCCGGGTGGTCCAGCGGAAGCGCCGCGGCTGGTGGACGCTCCACCGCTTGTCGGCGCGCTGGTGCTGATGCTGGTGCTGGTGCTGGGGCCGGGGGCCGGGGTGGCCCGAATGCCGCTGGTCCTGGCCGACGACTCCGAGCCGGCGGACGGGCTGCCGCGGGCCGGGGTTCCGCAAGCCGGCGACACGGCCGCCACATTGATTTCTGTGACACAATAAAAATATTGGTTCATTTCAATTCCTGCTTCTGTGTATCTTTTGCGTTTACATCTCTCTCCACGGTATCATAGGTAATGTAATCCAGTATTTAGAGGTCAGTTATGCACATTACAGTTGTTTATTGCATAAAAAGTTATCGAAAAATGAAGTTAAGGGCGAAGTATAAATCACGTCTAAAAATAGACTGAATCCCGACGTTGAAATGAAGTATAAACTTAGACTAGACGTCTAATATACGTCTTTAGCTCAGTGGGATGACAAAGCATGTGGACATTTGTGTGACACGCCACTTACCCTATAATAATAATCGCCACCACCCGCTGCTCAAACGGTGTGAGGGTCTCCTCCCCCGGACCCCCACCTGTCTGGCCAGTACACCTCCGGAGGGCAGCTGTACGCCGCTTGACCTCCACCTTGAGGTCCGACCACTTTTTTTTAATCGTCGCGGGGGTGCGTGTCTCGGAACCCACCGCATTCACCCTCTCGCAAACTTTCTCCCACTCCAAGCGTTTTTGTTTTGCACTGACGCCACTGGACAGGCTGCCAAACAAAACACACTGTCGCTCCTCCACCTCCGCCACCAGCACCTCCACCTCGCACGCCGGGAGACCCTATTTAAATAAATCTGCATATTTATAGGAGGGCGTAACGGGGACGAGCCCAGTCACTCCGACATCTGCGCTCAATTCCACGCTGATTGGGATTTATCAAGGAAACACACGTGGATTTCGGCGCCCGCACACATTGATACACACGGATTTTTTTCAGCGTGATGGGCCTTGCGTGCGCTCGTTTCTGGTATGAGTTCCACGCAAGTGTTGATACATGAGGCCCCTGGTCTGCTGGGTTGATGATGGTGGATGATGAAGATGAAGATGGTTGGGGTTAAGGTAATGGTGTTTCTGTACTGAATCACAGCAGCAGTCTGCAGTCTGTTTGTCCACCTTAAATCCTTGGTGACTAAGCTCTTCTCACTGACAGTCGCCACCTCCTCCTCCTCTGTGTGGAGGCAGATTAGTTTCCATATGGAGCAGCAGAACGCTCACACGCTGTCCCATATATCAACACTTGGGCTCTAGTGTATTGTTGTCAGGTGCAAATCTGATGTCAGTGTCTAAAAGGTTTCAACTATTTGTCATGACCCTGTAGATTTCTTTATCCTGCAGCAGGTAAACATGTGGTAAAGTATGCAATAAAATCCTTAATTCATCACAATTTGTCCACAATAAGTTCTTGTTCCCGTACTTGACAAAATTTTAGCTTTAACGGACACAGGAGATCCTGGGTTACAGCTGCAAGCTGTCAGTCTCACAATAATACTGGCAAACTCAGGTCAGTATTTAATCAGCCCAGTCTGGTGGCTTTTAAGAGGCCAATGTTTGAGATTATTTGTATTTTTTAGACGTTAGGAACACAAAGTAATTCACAAACTGATGCAGGTACATGTTTTTTTTTAGTTTGATGTGGAGTCCTGGATCAGGGTGGAGATGGCTCTCTGTGCTCACCTGCAGCTGTTGTCATTCCATGACAGGGATGTTATTTTTCTGTCTAGTGCTTAGTTGTCGAAACATTGTCCTGGCTTAGGCTGTTCACTCATGTCCAGGGGCCTCATTTATAAAGCTTGCTTACGCACAAAACCTGGCTAGAAATTGCGTACGCCACTTCTTACACAAGAGTTGGGATTTATAAAAGAAAAACTAGTGTAGGAATGTGCGCAACTTTAAGCAAACTCCACACCTTGCTTACGCACTTTTTGGAGACAATCGGAGCAAGGTGAGAATAGTCTGGGTGATGCGTTCAGCACAACGGATGACTCGATGCAGCCTTTCTGTCCTGAGAGCTGCAGCTGCCGTACCAGGCAGTGATGCTCGCAGAAAGCACAGACCCCACTGTGGCGGTGTAGATAGTTTGCCAATTTGAATTTACAAATGTGCAAAAAAACAAATTCCATTTACATGCATTTGTTTTAAGATTAATATGACTAAATCTTTTTGGTTTACGAACTTTCACCACATAAGCAGCGGTGGATAACGGAGCGTTTTTTTTTTTTTTTTGAACACATGCACGAGTGTCACACGTGCATGTTTTTTTTTATTCTCACCTGTCGCCGCCACGCTCTGATGGTGCAAAGCCACTTTTTTCTTTGCCTCCACCTTTAGATCAGACCACTTCTTCTTGATTTCGGCACAGTTTTGTTTTCGTCTACGTCATCGTCAACGAAAACAAAACTCCACGTGTTTGCGCGCGCGTCTGTGTGTTGGAGGAGCACAGCAGGCTGATGAGAGCTGTCAGAGCGGACAGAAGCTGCTCCTATATGTTTAGCGTTTAACTGACTGAGTTTTGCAACTCTGTTCGTCATTTTCGTCTCGTCCCATCAACGTAAACGCACTTTCGTCTCGTCACATTTTAGTCATCTCTGACTTATGTTTAGCTCGTCAACGTTACGTCTTCGTCGTGGAAGAAAAGGGAAATATTTCCGTCAACAAAAACAACCAGTGTTGTTCTCGTTGATGAAAATATTTCTTTTTGACGCTGGTGTTGACGAAAATATTTGACGAAATATGACGAAAACAACACTGTTTTGGCAACGCTGCGCTCAGTGCCAGCCGCAATTGCCACCACGGCAACGGCGTTTTTATTGGTGATGCCACTCGAATGGCCGCCGAATAAGGTCTCCCGTCTCGCCGCCACCTCATTTACAAGAACCTCCACCTCGATCTCTGAAAAGTTTCTTTTTCTACGACTTGCTGATGCCATGGTTAAGCGTGAAATGCCGTGCATCCATCAGGCTTATCTACATGCAAATCACATTCATGAGGTAATTTGCATGACCATACATGGTGAATTTTGGGTGTGGAGAGGGCGGGGAAGAATCAAATCCCTGCTGAGCAACTTTCCAGCTGGTCTGTGATTTATAAAGGGAAAGTGCGTGCAGGTGTGCGTAGGCAGGGTTTTATAAATCAGATTTTTTTTTTTGCCTACGCACTTTTCAGCTTTTCAACTTACGTACACTTTTAGTATGGATCCTACGCCAGGTTTTATAAATGAGGCCCCAGAACTCCCATAAAGTTCCTTCAGTTTTCAGCTGAACATTTCACCTCAGCATTTCACATTTCAGTTTACCTGCCAGCTCCCAGTAAATTTTTTATCATTAAGTTGGTGTGAGCTGATGTGAGGCATGAGCAATGATTTATCAATGTTTTTGAAGGGAGGTTGTATGAGTTACATGTTATTCATGAGTGTTTTAGCCTCAGAGGATGTCAGTTAACTCTGCCCCTTTAACATGAAAATGCAGAGAGTGTTGGTACGCAAGCTAGGCTACAGTTTTCAGCAGACATCTGTAGGACTGTTAAGTGTGACACTTTTTACAGACAAAAGAAACACACAGACGAGTTCCTCCACACTGATCAGCTGTTTGGTCTGTAGCAACAAAGAGACCAAATAATGATTCTCTCAGTGAGGATAACATGCTGTTTAGTGCAAAAAAAAATGTTTTTACAGAGAAAGAAGCCCACTCAGTGCCCTGTAGGAGAGATCAGAGAAACTTCTGAGCTAATGTGAGAGAAAGACAGATCCCAAATCAGTGTGCTGCAGGCAGAAGAATACATCTGTGAGTCACTGGCTGAGCTGACTGACATCCACTGAGACAAAAACATGAATGACATGTAACTCATAGAAAAACACTTAAAAAAACCTGAAATATACCTTTAAAGCTGGGCTGGGTGATGATGTTGATTTCATGCAGCCAGTGTAAACTACCTTGAAAAGTGCCACAAACGATGTTGAAGACAGCTCATCCTGTTAAGGACGAGAGCTGTGGGTCCAGTCCACAGCAGAGCAGACTTCTGTGGGATGCTCACGGTTCCAAAAATTTCATGGTGTCTTAGAACAAACTGCTCAGAAAAATGAACACTTGGACATGAATAAGGACAACTAACTTTAATTATGGAAACCATTTTTGAGAAGCATGCCCCATCTGTTAGCATGTAGGAGGCGGGACTGAGAACTGATACTGCGGACAGTCTGCAGTCTCTTAAGTTTGATCTCTTCGTTTAGAATGCTGTCTAACATTTCTGTCCCTAAACTGTCCCTCAGAACACTAATGGGCCCCCAGACCTCATGTTGGACCCCCGGACGGTGTGTGTTTGTATGGACGAGGTGGTCAGCAAGCGGAGGACAGGCAGCCAGCAGACACCACTGCTGCAGGGACACCTGAAAAAGGTGGACAACAACCTGACAGAGGCCCAGAGGTTCTCCTCGCTTCCACGGAGACCAGCTGTCAACATTGAGTTTAAGGATGTCTCGTACTCTGTCAGAGAGGGTCCCTGGTGGAGGAAGAAAGGTACTGCCACACAACAAGTACATCTTCATTAGAGCAGTTTCCCTTTACAATCAATGACTAAGTCCATGTCAGAAAAACTGTCCAGTAAGGTGATAAATCATCAAAGTCACCGAGCTACATAAAATTATTTTCATGATTTCAAATAAATCTACAAAACTGAGAATGAAGAGCAGCACCAGACTGGTCAGATCCTCCAGGTGAACAGGAGGGCGAATAGGAGTATTTCACAAGTGAAGCCAATGCAGAAGTGCCTCAGACCTGCAATCTTTGAAAACACCAGCAGGGGCGACTTCACTCATCTAGTCTGTAAGTCTGATCATGAAGAACTCCTCCTTTTCCATACATCAGCAGCATTGCGGAAGAAGAAGCTCTGTGCTGTTATCAGGCCTTCGTACTGGTGTCCCAGCACCTGATTCTAATGAGCCAAATCCAACAGGCTGAAACGCATGGCGCAGCAGGAATCAGGCTAAATCAGCCCTGTCCAAGTTGCTAGTCAAGTGGTGCACAATCCAGGTGAAAGGGAGGCACAGGACCCACAGAGGTTGGAGAAATTCTTAGGTGGTTTTTTAGATGACCATGAATTAGACCAATCAGTGTTCACTCTGCACAAACACAAACAGGATGATGGTGGTTGAGCTGCAGAGTGATGAACACCGAGAGCTGATACATACAGACACAGGCTTTGAAAAATTAGTTTTTATGAAAACGTTATCCCACGTTATCATCACTTGGTTAGCATCAGCAGCTACAACTTTAGCACACTTTAGGAGGGTTGTCTGTTTGACAGGTTAAATAAAGGTTATATTTTTTAATTGACTGATGGAGTGAGGAGGGGTGTGAGCACATGCAGAGAGCCAGACTGGTCCAAGGTCTGTTTCTAGCTGCAGAGGATCAGAGACGTTGAGCAGGTCACTGTCAGTCAAAGAACTACAGTCCCCTTTCTGCTGTAGGTTACTGTCAGGTAAACAACACCTGAGGAGCAGGAGGAGGAGCTGAGTCATTCTTCTTCATTACAGCAGGTTAATTCAAACAGACCAGTAGGTGGAGAGCCCATCAGTAAAGTCAAGCAGGAGTCAGGTTTGAATCCCACTCATTTATATTTGATTTTATTCAGAGCCAGTTGGAGATTCTTTCAGGATTCATCAATTTGAGTTTGGTGTTTCCCTCCTCGGCTGTCCAAATTTGCTGAGTACAGTGAACGAACAGCAAACAGTGGGAGGTATAAGAGTTGATGCAACAGTTTAATAACATCCGAGACTGATTTAGGATCTCTCTCTCTCTCTCTCTCTCTCTCTCTTTTTGTGTATGTCCTGGATTATCAGCCTGTAATCTGTTAATCTGAGCCAGAGTTTGCTGCTGTAAATAGCTACAGGTCAGCTTAACAGCAGCTCTGTTGCTCTCAGTCCACAAAATGAAACAGACAGAGAAAAGGAACTCACTGGATGATGTTTCTGCAGTTTGCGATTAAAGAGAGGAAAACAAAACAACCTGCTGCCTGTCAGTCTGAACCCAGAATCCCACAGACCATCACTAGCCATCACTCTGTTTCAGTGAGACAGTCTGTAACCCGCAGACTGGCATCACCCTGAAAAGTATTTCCTTCAAACTGTGAAGATTACTGTCTGAAAAACTTTGAGGATAGTTGGAGCCATCTGTCAACCTGAAAGAAAATCATGAAACTCTGCCTACCCATCACTGCTGTCTGTTTAGAAACATGTTCTTTATATAAATCCCACCTTTAGCACAATCTGTCAACCAAGAGGTGGCGCAAAGGAGGGACTCCAAACTTAGGGTCCATGGACCGCTAGTTGAACAGCTGTGTGTTATTCTTGGTCACTTTGGGTTCAGCAGGGTTACTGATGTCAGCTGCAGTAAACAGAGGTGGATGGTGGCTGGTGAAGGGTTTGTGAGCCTGTCACCAGAAGGTGACATGTCATGTTTGCATGTCTTGGTCCTCTGGGAGGCTGCTACGGGTCGACACCTAAGCAGCAGGTTTATTTACTCTATGACTTTATTCTCCCAAGTTACAACTTTAATCTCTAAGTCTTTAAAAAACCTCAATGTTGTCCTGATACTCTTCTTATTTCTAATGTTTTTGATTGTTGTAGCAGAGCGGATCAGTTCGTCTCTAAGGAGTATAATGTTTGCAGATTTTAGTGCGTTCAGAGATCACGCACTCATGCAGCCTGAGCTGACTGTCTGCTGTTTTTGGATTTCTTGTATTTTCTTTGAAGACGCGCTGCATAAAAGCATGCTTGAAAAAGGGGCGGGGGTAGTGTGGTTTTGAAACCGAATTTGAAGCGCGCTTAGAATTTCTTGCCAAATGGGACACCGTTCGTGCCACGTGATGACATCACGCACACTTCAAATGCACCGTTCGAACCTAAGGCGCCTTAGACGCCTTAGGTTCAGGAAGTAGTGGAGCTCTGTGTAGAGGCCATTGCATAGATGCTGTCAAGAGCGCTTAAGACTGTACCAGCAAAAGTGGGACGAGAATAAAGTGTGGAAATCATCCCTTTTCTGGCGCCTGATTATCTCACTGGAGTCAATATTGTCCATCTCAACCAGTGTAAATTTGGAGAGTGAGCTCAAGAATACTCAGTCTGGGGTTTGAACATCATTAGCTTCACAGGTTTCTGTGGTGCTGTATAGTTTCGTCCATGTCTGCAGAAGATGTACAGAAATATGGACTGAATGAACTTAGAGTGTCAGGCACAGAGAAGGGATTTAACTGCATAGACAAAAAGAGGGTGCACAAGAGTCTTTACTACAGTAACAAGTTGGATACACAGAAGATCAGTCAGCAAGAGCAGAGGTACAAAGTCCCACAGGCTAAAATCAGAAAACGGGATCGGGCAGGTCCAAAATACTGGTAACTTAAACTGGAGGAAGAGCTGGCTGTATCAACTAGGAAGATAGCGATAATCTGGCAGGGAAGTGAGGGAATACCAGGACTGAAAAAAGGAAAGGGGAGTGAGGCTGACAAGACGCAGGTGCAACACGTTAGGGAGGGAACCGGTGAAGAACAATGAGGGAAGCAGTACAATAGGAACTGAAAGAGACAAGAGACAAGGGTTAACAAAATAAAACAGGAAACTCAGAAATAATAAATTAACTTGACAGATACTGACACAGACTAACAGTCAGTGTGTTTACATGCACAGCTTAATCGGACTAAGATAATATTTCGGTTTTCCACCTAATCAGACTTTTTTTTAAAGACTTCGAGATTTAGGTTGTGAATTTACCAGACTAAAGTAATTCATTTATGAGCGTAAAGTCGTAAGGTTCCCTGTTATTTCAGAGGAGAGTTTGTAAAATTAGGGTCATTGAGTATTTGAAGGAACTGTGCTTCAGTATAGGTTTCACAAACAAGGAGATACTTTATCCTTTGGCACATCAGCATTACACTGTCACAAGTATAAAGACTTTAAAAAGAATATACGAGAAATGTGCCTTTCCACAGGGAAAAAACAGGTGTACTTGAAGGAAATCGCTGCTTTTGTGGAGGCAGAAATGAATATGCTAAGGATATATCCGTTTATGCAGCCGTAAATATCCGTGAATGACATTGAGCTTTAGTTCATGATATGAATCCATATGCCATAATAAGGTGTTGGTGTCTCTGCAGATGTAGGTTACCGCTGGTGTCAGAGACGTGGTTCTGATCGGAGCTCGACTCCCTCTGGATCACAAATGTTGATCATCAGTTTGATTGTTTCTTGAAATACCACAAAAACTCTCTGAATGACCCGCTGATGCATCCACCGATAACCCTGCAGTTGACCAGCTCCAGACATTTCTCCCTCTACCAAAGCAGCTTTATGACTTTATTTATTTTATGACTTCACTCTCCTAAGTTTACAACTTTAATCTCTTTAATCATCAGGCTTCTCGATGTGGCCCTGATACGCCAATGTAGTTTTGTCAGCTTTCTTATTTCTAATGTTTTGAGTTAAGAGAGCATGCGCGCATGGAGCCTGAGCTGACTGTCTTGTGTTTTTGGATTTCTTTTATTTTCTTTGAAGAGTCCAGTCTCTCACCTGAAATGCGCAGCTGTGCAGTGGCACGCAAAGAATTCTGGGATACCAAGGCCATGAAAGCGTGCATAAATGCACGCTTGAAAAAGGGGCGGGGGCAGGGTGGTTTTGGGACTGCATTTTAAGCATGCTCAGAATCACAAGCCAAATGTGACACTGTTAGCTCCGCGTGATGACGTCACATACACTTGAAATGCACCATTCAACGGTGCAGTCTCTGAATGGAGACACAGCCATTGTCTGATCATAATCTGACTACGCCGGTTACATGGTAGAGAAAATCGAACTCCAATCACAATATCTGGGTGTCTTAATCGGAATTCTCTAACTCCAATCAGAGTTCTCAAACTCTGATTATAGTCGGACTAATGTGTTAAAATACACTTCAGTTTTCCGGTTTTAAAAGTTTTCCACAGAAAAGAAAACACAGGGAGCCACAAAACCCCTCTGGCATCTAAAATGAAGATAACATTTGCATTAGGCCTGGGCGATATAGAAAAAAAGCATATCGATAAAAAATAAATCATATTGATCGATATCGATAATTATCGATATAATTATTATAATTATTTAACATATATTTTAATTGCAGCCCTGGATGTTTTATGCTATTGCTTAATGACCTACTTTTAATAAAGAACACACAAGCACTGAATTCAAATTCAAACCTTTATTCAACCACCTTTTTTATTTTACCACAACTGAAAGTTTTTAAAAAAAGAACTAAAAAAAAAAAGAAATCAACTTAAGTGGCCTGAGTGACGTCAGTAAATACTGACAAACATAAAGACTAAAGTGACCAGAAAATCTGATAAATAAATATTTAAATAGTCTTTTGATGAAAATAAACAAAACAAACAAATATATAAATAAACAGAATAGCTTTAGGTGGGAATAGCATACTACCAGTTTTAACTGTGTGGGAAACTGCCCACAGCCTGGTGTCTGAACACTGAAATATTTCTCCCGGGGTCGGGAGATTTATTTTTTTTTAATTATCATGTGATTGACTTAATACACAAACTAAGCACGAGAAGCAGGACTTATCCACGCCGGTGTTGTGTCGTAGAATGCACCCCTGCCGAATGCACCCCCTGCTAGTAGCCATGATCCAAATACTCGCGTCTTTGTAAAATATGAGCTCATTTGAACGTATTTCCTCCGCACCATTCTCACCTTTTCAACCCCTGACCCATTTTCATGCCTGAAGCGCTGTGTTTGAGAAATACTTGCGGCCGGGCACTTCATATCGCGGGTCGAGAGTGGCTAGAAGCTGGTCGAAGCCAGGCTTTTCAGCGGTAGTTATTGGCAGTATGTCCCTCGCTATGGAGCATGTTACTGCATGGGTGATGTCCTTATGCCGCTCGGACGCTTTGTCGTATTTTGGCAAGAAACGAAGTCCAGTTTGGTCTGCTTCACTTGCTTTGTGCTGGTGCTGGCAGCGGTTCCAGAGGATTCCTCCGACGATGACGTGGAGCCGCGGCGCGGCCGACACAGCTCGTACTCCTGCGGGTGCGATCGGTTTAGATGGTAAAACAAGTTGGTTGTGTTACCAGACTTGGTTTTTACTAATTCTCTGCAAATTTTGCAAACGACCGCTGTTCGCTTTTTGTCAGACTTCTAAAAACCAAAACATTGCCATGCTGGTGAACTACTGAAACCTTTTTTCTGTATCATTTTTTCTAATACACGTGCTGTCTGTTGTGGTTTGATAGGGGCTGGACTTGGTGCCGTAGCGTACCTGGGTCTGCGTTTGTGATTGGTTGGGAGGAAGTAATGACTGTAGTAAAAGCTACATGATAGGCTATGATGAAAAAGAAAGGGAAACTGTGTTTTTCTATCGAACTTTTTATCGACCCGTTTTTTTTCTATCGCACCACACGTCTATCGATCAATATATATTGTTATCGAATTATCGTCCAGCACTAATTTGCATATATTGTTTTTTTTTACCTTTATAAAAAACTGTAGTGAGTTTCATTTATGAAATGAATGAACTGCTGCAGAGAAAAAGAAATGTTATATCTGCAGGCAAACAAAAATATTTGAACAGTTTGAAATAATCTTAAAGACCCACTTCGATGAAAATCACGTTATTCTTGTTGTCTACATGCTCATACATCATTTTCCAGAAGCTACAGGACATATCATAAGTAATACAAGAGCGAAATTGCATTTCTGAGTATTTCTACATTCAAATCACTGTGAATCTCTGGCAGACCCAAACGGTAGTCTCAGACGCAGGGAGATTTCCTACTTTACAACTGCACGCTCCACCCTTGGAGCCCTGCATGCAGGCCACACTCAGAGGAGTTGAAAGGAAGATCGCACAACAAGCGTGTGCGTTAAATAAGAAACACAATTTCACTGAACAATGTAAGATACTATATATTTGCAAAATAATAGCCAATTAAAATGTGAAATTTACTTGCTTAAAGTGACTTTCGCTCCTGAACCTAAGCGCACAGCGTCTCCACATCCAGGCTGTGTGACATCACATTCATCTTCACATAGGTTTTCGGTTTTCCCTAGTCCACAGTTATGATGCATATTTTGAGCGATAAAAAAAAATTGAACATGGTTTATTTAATGTTACAAGAGCATTAAAAACTTTGAATTTAGAATGACACAAAAAACTAAAGTCAAATAAATTCAAATGAGATATTTATTATTATTTTCCAAATCCAAAGGGAGCCGCAGCTTAGGGAAGAAAGAGCCGCTTGCGGCTCCAGAGCCGCGGGTTGGTTCACCTGGTCTAGAGGAATCTAAGAGAAGAAGGAGGTCAGGGTCTGAGGCGGACAATCATAGATGATGCAGCTGGGTCAGGCAGGTCCACAGCAGCCAACCGTCTGTAGCACCAGTTCAAAGGAACCTAGGAGACTGGGGGGCTCAGGGACATTCAGAGAGATCTGGTTAGTACCTTAAATGGGACATGAAGATCTAAAGGAGAGAGAGGGACAGACAGGAGCTTAGTGTGCCAGATAACCCCGGCAGTCTTAGCCTATTGCCACATAACTAAGAGGTGGTTCAAGCCTAACCAGCCTTAAAGGGATATTCATGCGTAAAATTAAGTTAAGGTCAAACATACCGTAACACTGAGTTAGACACCCTGTCAAGAGATGAATGTTGCCAACCTCTTGCTTCTCTAGTTATACCAACTTTAGTAATGACCACATGATAGCAATACACAGAGCCCGGAGGTCTCTATACAAACAAGCGGCTGCTGGAAGAGAGTGGGAGAGTTGTGTGAAACAAGAAATCAGGCAAAGTTAAGAAGATGTTTTGATGGTTAGTACTGTGGCTGGGACGCTGTATGTACTGTTGATTAAGTTACGTGCTGTTCTGCGCATTATTTGTGGCTATAAAGTGGCTTTTTGGTTCAGCGCGTGGTTCCTGGGACCACTGTGTATTGCCATTGTACAGTCGTTACTAAAGTTAGTATAACTAGATAAGCAAGCGGTCGGCAACATTGATCTCTTGATCGGTTGTCTAACTTGGTGTTACGGTGTGTTTGACCCATAACTTAATTTTCTGACAGAATATCCTTTTCACTATAAGCTTTATACAGAAGTTTTAGGTCTACTCTTGAAAGTTGAGAGGGTGTCTGCCCCCTGAACCTTGAATGGTAAATTATTACAGAGGAGAGGGGCCTGATAGCTGAAAGCTCTACCTCCAATACTACTTCTAGAGACATTTGGGACAATGAGCAGACCTGCAGACTGTGGGCATAACGGTCTAGGCGGTAAGTAGGGTATTACGGGTATTAACCAGCCTAGAGGTAACAAAAGCATGGACTAGTTTTTCTGCATCACTCTGAGACAGGATGGGTCTAATTTTTGAGATATTGCGCAGGTGGAAAAAAGCTATCCTAGAGATTTGCTGAATGTGGGAGCTGAAGGACAAATCCTGATCAAATAAAACTCCCAGATTCCTTACAGTGGTATAACTGTAACTATACTAACTGCTTTATACCTGCCTGATATTTGCTTCTAACCTGCTTCATATTTGAACACTAAAAACACCTGATAGAGGTGATTTCACAGCAGTCTAAAAGCTTCAGAGCAGAATACTTAAACTAGAAAAAACTGAAGGCAGTTACTTTCTGTTCCATACTGACCTCAAGAGTTGTTGTGTTAAACAATTACAACAACAACAACAACAACAACAACAAAACACCCTACAGCCGCTGGTAGACCGCAAAGGACCTCTTAAAGGCCCTTAAAGCTGAGGGCCAAGGGGAAGAAGTGAAAACACAACCCGAAGAAATGAGACGCCACATTCCTGCTACATAATCATACTTTGCTGCTTGCTGGCTGTGTCGTAGGCAGTTGCGGCAATTTCTGTAAACAGAATTATAATTGTTGCAAAAAAGTCAGAAAACAAAGATGGGCGCCTACTGTTGGAACGTTAAGCCATTGTTAGTTGTTGTTAACTTTTGTTATCTATACCAGTTAAAAACAACACATAACATGGTGTCTAAATCATGAGCTCACAAGAGCATGTAGTTTCTACATTAGAAGCTACATTACCTAATATAGTTTCTCTTCTTTTCTCCTCTCTTCTCTTCTCTCTCTCTCTCTCTCTCTCTCTCTCTCTCTCTCTCTCTCTCTCTCTCTCTCTGTCTCACTCTAAGCCTCTTTCTCTCTCTTTCTCAGTCTGAGTTTGTTCTGCAACCATTTTATTTAAATCCTGAAACGTTTTTTCTAATAGGTCTTTTTCTTAAAATGTTTTAGCTAACACCTTTTTTCTAAATCTTTTTTATTATCATCATCATCATCATCATCATCATCATCATCATCATCATCATCATCATCATCATCATCATCATTATTATTATTATTATTATTATTATTTTATTAGGGACACAGGGCAAACGCACCAAGGCACTGGCTCCTATACAATAGAGATGCTTTAAACTCTACAACTACAGAGTTGTAAGACAAATTACATATCAAAATGTGTGGTTTGATCTGAATCAGTGTCCTATTACTTTTCTCAATTGTATATGAATTTTTCGCTAAGTCAATGGGACAGGGCAACAAAAAGAGCTTTTCAAACATCTACTGCTCCTGCACCGTTTTTTTGTTTGTTTTTTTCATTTTTTTTATGTTGTATTAATTAATACTTGGAAAAGAAATCTTTGTCTTAGGTGTGCTCCTTGTATATAATATCACAGTCGTATTAATAGTATTAATTATTTAAAATCTCTGTCAAACCTCATCATGATGTACACACCCTGACAGTAGCCCCCTTCCGACCCCTTCAAAATATCCGGAGGGAATTTTCCAGTGATGTTTAATGTGAAGTACTTTGATCTGAGCTCTGACCGATGATGGAGGTCTCCTGGAGACTTGATGCTGTATCATCAGAGGGCTGACTGAGAGTCCTAAGGAGGTTCTGACCTGAACCTGCAGATAGAACCAGCAAAAACGTTCAGATATTTGAGTCCTAAATCATTGAAAAAGGCCTCAGATTTGATTACTGTGTCCCTCCCTCTGTAATAATCTGGTGTGCTGTGTCTGGGTATCTTCTGTCAGTAATTGCCTCTCAGTGTGCATAAAGTATTCAGTCAGCACAGGGACGCTCAGTCCTGCAGAGGACAAAGACCGGCAGCAACTCAGTTTAAAGCAGATTCAGAGCCAGCTGCTGTTTTGTTGTGTTAAGTCTGTAATGAGATGCTGTCTGAGGGTTAAACAGCTCAGGTTTCTAGGAACTCTCTGTGAAGGTTCCTGTTAGAGAGTTTCACTGAGACAACTCACCTGCTCAGATGGGACAGGCGCTCCTCCTCCTGAGAGGGAAAACCATGGAGACCCTGAGAAAGTGGGAGTAATGGATAGAACATGATGTCAGAGAAGGTGAGGGAGAGGTCAGTCCTGTTGCATTTTGGGTAACGATAGTGTGCAGCATGTTAATAAGGGCACTGCAGCTCATTATCCAAACTGCAGACAAATAAATACATGAGCTTACCTGACAGCCCAAACTGAGGGCGAAGAGAGCCCGCAGCTAAAAAAAAAAAAAAAAGGTTTGATCCAGATGGAAGGGTTCATCTGGAGTGATCCGCTGCATCTCACCCCCCTTAGTCTGACCAGCACCACTCTGATACTTCCTTTTTGTATGAGTAAATATTTAATGACATCCAACTGGAAGCTGACACCTGACACACTTTAAAATAAAGGTATCTTTAAAAGTATTTCTGACCTATGTGTCAGTGACATTTAAATCTCTGATATCAATGTTTCAGCTCTGAAACCTGCAGAAACTAAAGACCTTAACCCTTAACATGTTATTATTGAAGTCTGACAACTATTTCTGCCCTTAAAAATAAAATTCCTCATTATATTACAGTAGGGGGAATACAGGGCCTTTAGGATCTGAAGATACTGATACTGATATGATCCTGTATCAGCACTGAAGTAACAACAACCTTCCAGACCTAAGTGCCCCAGTATGAGGATCAGACTGGAATCTCTCAGCACAAAATTAGTACAAAATATGTTGGAGTTGTTGGGGATGTTGGAGTTTTTGGAGATGTTGGAGTTGAAAGGCTTGTTGGATTTGTTGGAGTTAGTGGAGGACTATGAGATCAAAAGAAAAAAAGGGGGGAAAGGAGTGCTTGCTGGATTTAAAAAAAGGGAGGTGTAAGTTGTTGGTTTTTTTTTGGAATGGGATTCACACAGTCATGTGGCAGAAAGAGAAGAAAACTCCAAGGCACCCTCCTCATACTATTAAAATGCCTTTATTGAAACAGCATGGTCATGTAGACCTTAATAAAAACATCAAGCCTTCTTCGAGACTTGACCTGCAGGTGGTGGCAAACATAACAACTCTCCAGCAGATGGTGCTATTCAGGTCAATAACAGTTCCCACAGTGTTTAAACTCAAACCCATTACACACACAAAAAAATAAAAATAAAAAGTACTGCTTTAGACAGTTGTACAAGGCATACATATTTTAAACACAAAGACTTAGTGCTTAAACAACATCCTTCCTTCACAAGAATACAGTGTAATCTATAGTTTTATTTTTCTTCTCCCTTTTTTCCTTTTTCTAAATTTTTTTCTTAATTATTACATTTATTTAAGTTCTTAATATTAGGATCTTTATTTTTATAACTGCATTTTTGCACGATTTGTCTGTGATGCTGCTGTGACAAAAAAATTTCCCCCATGGGGGATCAATAAAGGAATATTCTATTCTATTCTATTCTAATCCTGTTCTTCATTTAGTCCAGGGTGTTTTGTGGCTCGTAGTTTGTCAATCCAGAATGCCTCCTTTTGTCATCTTTTCTGATGGTCAGAGGAATGTGGTCATAACAAAGATTTGTAATATAGTTGTGTTGCTGTTATGGAAATCCAAGTAATGTTTTGCCATGGGGTAGTGGATTATTCCAGTTCTTATTGCATATTTGTGTTCTGCAAGTCTATCTTGTAGGTGTCTTTTGGCTCTGCCAATGTAAAAAAACTTGGGACATTCTAGCCTTGTCACGATTCAGGCACCGAGGCTCAAATGCGGACAAAGAGACTCAAGACAGAGCAGTTCAATTAAACAGATATTTATTTGGTCCCAAAAATGCAAACAGAAATAGGAAAACGGAACTAAGGTGGGCAGTAACAATTAACAAAAAGCGCTGTCTGAAAAACGCGAGACAGGATCAGTAATAATTAACAAAAAGCTCTGTCTGTAAAAACGCGAGACTGGAACAGTAATAATTAACAAAAAGCGCTGTCTGCAAAACGCGAGACTGGAACAGTAATAATTAACAAAAAGCGCTGTCTGCAAAAACGCGAGACAGGGTCAGAACAATTAACAAAAAACGCTGTCTGCAAAACGCGAGACAGGGTCAGAACAATTAACAAAAAAAACGCTGTCTGCAAAACGCGAGACAGGGTCGGGTACTACCAGAGCTAGCGAGAGAGCGAGTGAGCAGGCAGTCCGTGATCTCCGACTGGAGGGGGAGAGGCAGGTGGTGATGGCGTGAGGCGGCGTCCTGGACGGAGCTGGGATGAAAAGCAGGAGAGCTGGGTACGCAGGCGGGAAGAGCAGGCGGAGTGGGCAAGGGGTCTTCAGGTTACGGTCCAGCGTCGGGTTGTGGGAAGTGTCCGGTTTTTATGGCAGCGGGTGAATGAATGAGAGCGCTCCTCTCCCCGCCACACGGATCGATCCGCTGATTAGAAAGTGGCTGCACCTGTCCGCCCTGAAGCTGCATCACACCAATACCTGCTTAGAGAGAGGGAGAGGAGGAGAAGAGGGAGGGGGGAGAAGAGAAAAGAGGGAGAAGAGAAAAGAGAGGCTGCCCCTATCTGGCCCTAGAAGTAGAGGGCGTGACAGTACCCCCCCCCCCCCCCCCCTACGTGCACCTCCAGGTGCACGAAGGCGCTTCTCTGGGTGGCCAACTTCTTTGACTCCACCCGGAGTGGGAGATCCTTGGCCCTGAGCCAAACCCTCTGGCCCGGGGCGTAGGCAGGAGCAGGGGAACGGCGACGGTTGGCCTGTTGCTCCATTCTCAAGGAGGCCCGGCGGAGGGCGACCCGAACCTTCCTCCAAGTTCGTTTGCACCTCCTGACGAAGCTTTGCACCGAGGGTATGACAATCTCCTCTTCAGAAGCTGGAAACAGGGGGGGCTGGTATCCCAGGACGCACTGGAAGGGGGACAGTCCAGAGGAAGAGTTAGACAGGGAGTTGTAAGCATACTCCACCCAGGGGAGTTGATTGCTCCAGGTCGTAGGGTGTTCTGAGGCCACACAGCGTAGGAAAGTCTCTAGAGACTGATTGGCCCGTTCCGTCTGGCCGTTCGACTGTGGGTGGAAACCAGAAGAGAGACTGACCGTGGCCCCCAGAGCCTTACAAAACGCCCTCCACACCTCTGACGTGAACTGGGGACCACGGTCGGAGACTATGTCGGAAGGGATGCCGTGAATCCTGAAAACCTGAGAGACCAGAAGATCTGCAGTCTTAATGGCTGTGGGTAACTTGGGCAGGGGAAGGAAATGGGCAGATTTGGAGAACCGGTCGACAATGGTTAATATGGCAGTGTTGCCCTGGGAAGGAGGGAGGCCTGTGACAAAATCCACTGCAATGTGGGACCAGGGTCTCCTGGGAATGGGAAGCGGCCGCAGGAATCCGGAGCTGGGTTGATTGGATGTTTTGTTGCGGGCACAGACGGAGCAGGCCAGGGTGAACTCACGGGTGTCTGCCTCCATGGTGGGCCACCAGAACCGTTGCCGGAGGACCTCTAAGGTGCGGGCAGATCCGGGATGACAGGCGAACTTAGAGGTATGCCCCCACAGGAGGACCTGCGGGCGGACGGCTTCTGGGACAAACAGGCGGTTTGGAGGACTGCCTCCAGGGTCAGGTTGCTGTTCTAGGGCCCGGAGTACTTGGGCCTCAACCTCCCAAGTGAGGGAGGCGACAATGCGAGTCTGGGGCAAGATGGGTTCCGGGTCTGGCAGGGCGTTCTCTCCGGAGAACTGACGGGACAGGGCATCAGGCTTGGTGTTCCTGGACCCGGGGCGATAAGTGATGGAGAAGTTGAAGCGGCTGAAGAAGAGGGACCAGCGGGCCTGGCGGGAATTCATCCTCCTTGCCGACCTGATGTATTCCAGGTTCTTGTGGTCTGTCCACACGATGAAAGGCTGCAGGGCACCCTCCAACAGATGCCGCCATTCCTCCAGAGCGAGCTTGACGGCCAACAGCTCGCGATCTCCGACGTCATAGTTCCTCTCTGCGGGGGTAAGACGCCGTGAGAAGAAGGCACAGGGGTGTAGTTTTTGGTCTGTAGCAGCCCGCTGGGACAGGACTGCCCCTACCCCGGTGTCCGAGGCATCCACCTCCAGGATGAACTGTCTCTCGGGATCTGGCTGGATCAGGATAGGCGCCGAAACAAAGCATTGCTTCAGCTCAGAGAAGGCTTTGTCTGCTTCAGGGGTCCAACCAAAGATCTTGGTGGTGGAAGTGAGGGTGGTCAGGGGGGCTGCCACAGAGCTGTAATTTCGGATGAAACGGCGGTAGAAGTTTGCAAAACCAAGGAAGCGCTGAAGCTGTCTCCGGTCTTCGGGACGGGGCCACTCAGTCACTGCCTCCACCTTTAATGGGTCCATCTTGACCTCCCCGGAGGAGATGATGAATCCCAGGAAAGCCACAGTGGATGCGTGGAACTCACATTTCTCTGCCTTGACGAAGAGGCGGTTCTGGAGGAGACGTTCGAGGACCTGGCGGACATGGCAGACGTGTTCTTCAAGGTTTCGGGAGTATATTAAGATGTCATCCAGGTAGACGAAGACGAACCGATTGAGCATGTCCCTCAAGACGTCGTTGATGAGGTTCTGGAAAACTGCGGGGGCGTTAGTGAGGCCGAAGGGCATGACCAGGTATTCAAAGTGTCCCAGGGGAGTATTGAAGGCGGTCTTCCACTCGTCGCCCTCCCGGATTCGGATGAGGTGGTAGGCATTTCTAAGATCCAGTTTGGTGAAGACAGAGGCTCCATGCAGCGGGGTGAAGGCAGAATTGATTAGGGGAAGGGGGTAAGTATTTTTAACAGTAATGTCATTGAGGCCCCGGAAGTCTATGCAGGGACGGAGGGATTTGTCCTTCTTGGAGACAAAAAAGAATCCAGCGCCGACAGGGGATGAAGAGGGGCGGATGATGCCAGCCGCCAGAGAATCGCGGATGTAGGACTCCATGGTGGCCTGTTCAGGTCTAGACAGGTTGTACAGTCTGCAGCGGGGTAGTGTAGCTCCGGGAAGTAAGTCTATAGCACAGTCGTAGGGTCTGTGTGGGGGCAGAGACAGGGCTTGATCCTTGCTAAAAACCATGGCCAGATCGTGGTACACAGAAGGTACAAGGTCCAGGTTGAGGGGTTCGGAAGGTAGGGCCTGGGTGCTGGCTCGAGTTTCAGGAGTCAGGGCAGACGTCAGGCAACGTTGGTAGCACTCCCGGCTCCAGGAACGGATCTCCCCCTGCTGCCAGTCAATGTGGGGATTATGGACCTGGAGCCAAGGGAACCCAAGAACCAAGGGTGGAATAGACTGGTCGATGAGGTGGAAGGAAATTGTCTCATGGTGGTTGCCCCCCACCACCAGGGAGACCGGAACAGTCTTATGGCGGACTTGGGCCAGGTGGAGTCCGTTCAGAGCACGAGCCTCCAGGGGCGCGTCAAGAGTTTCTGTGGGAATGCCGAGCTGGGACGCCAGGCGAGAGTCCAGGAAATTCTCTTCAGCCCCAGAATCCACCAGGGCTAGAAGAGGGATAGGCTGACGCTGCCAACACAGGGTTATGGCCACTTGGAGACGTTGTGGGGGCGAAGTAGTAGTAGTACGGCTCACCAGCAGATCCCCCGTCACTGGCGAGCCGGACCTTTTGGCGGACGGGCAGGGCAGAAGGCAATGTAGTGACCCGGACGCCCACAATACAGGCACAGGTTTGCTGACCGACGTTGTAACTTCTCAGACTCAGTGAGGTGGGCACGGCCGATCTGCATTGGCTCTGGGAGAGACTCCGGCGGGGGGTCCGGCTGAGTTCTGGGGCCTGGGGCACTTGGGGTTCTGGTGGGTCCTAGTACAGAGCGGGCGCTGCGTTCTCGCCTCCTTTCCCGGAGCCGGTTGTCAATCTTAATCGCTAATGCGATGAGGTGGTCTAGGTCTGGAGAGTCGTCACGAGTTGCCAGCTCGTCCTTTAGGGCCTCACCTAGCACTTTGTAAAAGGCTCCCTGGAGCGCGCCGTCGTTCCAGGAGCTCTCTGCAACCAGCGTCCGGAACTCCACCGCAAACTCTGCGACACTCCTTGTCCCTTGGGAGATGGCCATGAGGCGGTGGCTGGCGTTGTTTCCGCTTACTGGGTGGTCAAAACCTTCCTCATCTCTGCCACGAACGCCGCGTAGGACTCACAGGCACTGTCCTGGCGCCCCCAAACGGCCGTGCCCCACTCTCTCGCCTGTCCTGACAATAACCCGATGGTGTAGGCTATTTTTGAACGATCGGAGGCATAGGAGAGAGGCTGCATCTCAAAAACTAGTGAAACCTGAGTTAAAAAGGTCTGGCAGGATCCTAACTCCCCCCTGTAACGTTCAGGTACAGGCACTACAGGTTCACGAAAGGGAGGTGGAACACTAACGCTAGCCAAGACAGGATTAGCGGCTAACGCTGAGCCTGGGGGAGCAGTCTTAGCAATTTGACCAGCCAACCCTCTTAACTGGGTGGTTAGTTCAGAGATCTGATTAAGCATAACATGATTGCTACTGACCAGGGAACGCAACAATTCATCATGTTGAGCTAACACGCATTCCTGATTAGCAATAGCTTGTTGAAACGTGGTAGCGGGGGAGACTGCCTCCGCGCCAGTCTCTTTGTCTGCTGAGCTCATCTAGGCTGGACCGTACTGTCACGATTCAGGCACCGAGGCTCAAATGCGGACAAAGAGACTCAAGACAGAGCAGTTCAATTAAACAGATATTTATTTGGTCCCAAAAATGCAAACAGAAATAGGAAAACGGAACTAAGGTGGGCAGTAACAATTAACAAAAAGCGCTGTCTGAAAAACGCGAGACAGGATCAGTAATAATTAACAAAAAGCGCTGTCTGTAAAAACGCGAGACTGGAACAGTAATAATTAACAAAAAGCGCTGTCTGCAAAACGCGAGACTGGAACAGTAATAATTAACAAAAAGCGCTGTCTGCAAAAACGCGAGACAGGGTCAGAACAATTAACAAAAAACGCTGTCTGCAAAACGCGAGACAGGGTCAGAACAATTAACAAAAAAAACGCTGTCTGCAAAACGCGAGACAGGGTCGGGTACTACCAGAGCTAGCGAGAGAGCGAGTGAGCAGGCAGTCCGTGATCTCCGACTGGAGGGGGAGAGGCAGGTGGTGATGGCGTGAGGTGGCGTCCTGGACGGAGCTGGGATGAAAAGCAGGAGAGCTGGGTACGCAGGCGGGAAGAGCAGGCGGAGTGGGCAAGGGGTCTTCAGGTTACGGTCCAGCGTCGGGTTGTGGGAAGTGTCCGGTTTTTATGGCAGCGGGTGAATGAATGAGAGCGCTCCTCTCCCCGCCACACGGATCGATCCGCTGATTAGAAAGTGGCTGCACCTGTCCGCCCTGAAGCTGCATCACACCAACACCTGCTTAGAGAGAGGGAGAGGAGGAGAAGAGGGAGGGGGGAGAAGAGAAAAGAGGGAGAAGAGAAAAGAGAGGCTGCCCCTATCTGGCCCTAGAAGTAGAGGGCGTGACAAGCCTGTAAATAACAAAATTAGTCTTGCTGTTGATAAAGTTATTGATTTTGTACTCTTTTTGTGATGGTAAATCCAAAAAAGTCTTGTACAGTGGTTACAGTGGCTGCATTGATAAGGCCCTTTTGGTTTTGGTCCCAGCCATGAAGTTGGATTGTTGGGTTTAAGGTGACTATGAACCAGTTAATCTTGTAGTGTTAGGGCTCATCGGAAGCTGACAGAGGAGGCTGTAAAATGTTAAGTAGTCCATCACTCTCAGTGGAGGATGTGGTGGAGAGATCTACGCTGAGAAAGGTGGAGACTATTCTAAAGAACATGGATTATCCACTTCATAACACCTTAATAGACTAAAGGGCCAATGGTGGTGGACGGTTCCTCTCTATTCGCTGCAGGACAGAAAGATTCAGAAGATCTTTTGTGCCCACAGCCATCAGACTTTACAACTTTTCTGTAAATAGTAGATGACTCTTAGGGACATTACAAATGAGATTGCAGACAATTGGATTTCCCTTTAGAGATCAATAAAGTTCTTATTCTTATTATTCTTAAATCTACCTGTGAACCAGACCAAAGCAAACACACATCATCAATGTACTGTCCACACCAGACTATGTGGTTTCGAAACCTATTTTTTTTCATTGTTCAAAACAAAGTCCTTTCCCCATTTTCCAAGGTATAAACCTGCATAAGAAGGACTGTAGCATGCCTCAATGGCACAACCTTTCATCTGTTTGAATACCTCATCTTGAAACATAAAGATGTTGTTTTTTAAAGGCCATTCTATCAATGTAAGAAAAGATTAATCAGGTGGTGTTTCAGGTTCTGTTCAGGTGTCCAAAAATGTTTTAGTGCTGCCAGGCCTTGTGCATGTTCTATTGTTGTGTAGAGTGATCCACATCCAGGATAGCTAAAAAAAGATGTCAGAGATGTTTGAGTTGGAGTTGTTGGAGACGTTGGACTTGTATGAGATGTGCAAATTGTTGGAGATGTTGGAGTTGTTGCAGATGTTGCATTTTTTTGGAGATTTGGAATGTAAAAGTTATCAGAGTTGTTCAATGGTTGAAGATGTTGTGTTGGAGATATGAGAGTTGTTGGAGAACTTGGCTTTGTTGGATTTGTTGAACATACAGTTTTTGAATATGTTTGAGTTCTTTGAGTTTTTTAAGTTGTTGGATATGTTAGAGTTCTTGGGGAGGTTAGAGTTTCAGAGGTGTTTCAGATGTCGCAGATGTTGAATTATTTGGAGATGTTGAAGTTTTTTAAGTTGTGAAAGTTGTCCGAGTTGTTGAATTGTGAAAGATGTTAGGGTTAGAGCATAGACTGTATATACTATGGACAACCTGGTTCCGCCTACCGCCTGTATATGGATTTGAAGCCAAATAACTCTCGGTATTTCCGGGATTTTTGTTCATTTCCTGAAACCAGCGCTGTGCAGTAGCGTTGTGCGCATTCGGCCGCGCAGTCGCAGAGAGTCACTGTGATGATGCTCGGCTCAAACAGCGTATCCCCCGGGAGAGCTACTCAATCCCTGAACGCCCATAGGCTGTATCAGGTGTCAATCATAGCAAACATGAACCCCCTAATAACTTTTAAAAACTGAGCTTCACAGAAAAAAAGAGGACTTGAGCACAAACCAGTCTTACAATAACTACATGTCAACACCGCAAGCAGGGGGGAGAAAAATGTATGTTCTGTTAAATAAATTTCTAAAGTTGGTCCACAGCCCCATAAGCTTTGCTGGCGGAAACGGGATTTATGACCTATACTGCAGCCCATCAACAGAGGGTGCTGTTCTTGGAGTGGCTTCACCCCGCGAGGAGGCAGACGGCATCCATTCTATATACAGTCTATGGGTTAGAGATATAAGAGTTGTCGGAGTTGTTGGAGATCTTGGAGTTTTTGTAGTTGTCTAGGTACCTGAAGTTGTTTGAGTTCTTGGCTTTGTTGGAGTTGTTGGACATGCAAGAGTTGTTGGAGATGTTTGAACTGTTGGAGTTGTAGGTGATGTTGAGGTTTTTGGAGTTGTTGTAGTTGATGCAGATGTTGGATCTTTGGGAGATGTTGAAGCTTTAAAGTTTTAAAAGTTGTCAGAGTTGTTGAATTGTCGAAGATATTTTGTTGGAGATAATAGAATTGTTAGAGTTGTTGGACGTATAAGAATTGTTGGAAATGTTTGAGTTCTTGGAGTTGTTAGAGATGGTGTAGTTGTTGGAGATCATAGAGTGTTTGAAGTTGTTGGAGCTGTAGGACTTAGATTAAGTGAAGGAAAATGACATTTTGAGGTTATTTGAGGTGTTAGGGAAATTGGAGATGTTGGTAGTGTGGGAGATAATGTAGTTGTTGGAGTTTTTGAGATTTTAAAGTTGTTAGAGATGTGGAAGTTGTTGAAGATGTTTGAGTTGTCAGGGATGATGGAGATGTTTGAGTTCTTGGAATATTTGGATATTTTGGAATTGTCTGAGTTGTTTGTGTCATGTGGCAGGGTTAAACAAAAGAAAAAAAAATAACAACAATAATAATAATAATAATAATAACAATAATAATAATAATAATAATAATAATAATAATAATAATAATAAACTTTAATTGTGTAGCACCTTTCATGACATGAGATGCAGCTCAAAGTGCTTTACAGATCAAGAACAAAGCACAAGTGCTTTACAGAGAAGGTAAATGATTAGCAATAAAACAATAAAATTAACAATAAAAACAATAAAATTAGCAATAAAAAAAATAAAAATAAAAATTAGCAGAAAATAAATGCAGAAACATAAAACAACATTATAATAATACCAAACAGTGCGGACACAATCAAATAAAAGCAAGAGTGAAGAAATAGGTCTTAAGCTGTGTTTTAAAGTTATCAACAGAGGTTGCCTGTCTTATGTAAACTGGGAGTTTATTCCATGCTGTCGGCCCATAGAAGCAGAATGCTGCTTTTCCATGTTTTTATACACCATTTTAGGTACTTCAAGCAGGTCAGCAGTGGATGACCTGAGGGAGCGGTTTGGGACATATCTGGGTAGACAGTCAACTAGGTAGGAGGGTGCCAGACCATTGAGAGCTTTATAAACAAGTAAAAGAATTTTAAAATCAATCCTAAAAACAACCGGAAGCCAATGCAGTGACGCTAAAACTGGAGTAATATGTTCTCTCATCTTGGTTTTAGTTAAGACTCTGGCTGCCGCATTTTGAACAAGTTGTAACCTGTCTGTAGTTTTCTTTGGCAGGCCAAAGAGGAGTGCGTTACAGTAATCAAGCCAGGAGAAAACGAAGGCATGGATCAATGTTTTGGCATTGTCGAGTGACAGATAAGCTCTAATGCATGCAATATTTCTAAGATGAAAAAAGGCAGTTTTGGTAACATGACTAATGTGTGTATTGAAGTTTAGTTCTGAATCAATAATAACCCCCAAGTTCTTTAATGTATTGTTACCTTTATCAGTCAGGTCACCTAGTCTACTCGTTATTGATTCCCTCTGCTCATTAGTACCACCAATTGTGAGGATTTCAGTTTTATCCTCATTTAGTTTTAAAAAAATGTCAGTCATCCAACATTTGATGCTAGCTAGACAGGACAGCAGGCAGTCTAAAGCACTTGGATCATCTGGTGCTACAGAGAGGTACAGCTGGGTATCATCAGCATAAAAGTGGAAGTTCACACCATGATTACCGATAAGTTCTCCCAGTGGCAATATATACAAAGAAAACAATAGTGGACCAAGGATGACAAATGTCATACTTGTCTGAGTAAAATTCAGCTAGGCTGACAGAAAAGCTTCTGCCTTTTAAGTAAGAGCGGAACCAGGACAGGGCCACACCTGATACCCCAACCCAGTACTCCAGACAATGTAATAAAATATCATGCTCGATTGTGTCGAATGCAGCCGTTAAGTCAAGTAGTAGGAGAACAGATACATTTTTCTTGTCAGATGCCACCCTAAGGTCATTGACCACCTTTAAAAGAGCCGTTTCCGTGCTGTGACCTTTTCCGAAGCCAGAATGGAATTTGTTATGTCTATTATTATTCTGTAGAAACACTTCCAATTGTTTAAAAACAACTTTTTCTAAGATTTTTCCCACAATGGGAAGATTGGAAATGGGTTTATAGTTACATAGTAAAGAAGGATCAAGGTTGTGTTTCTTGAGTAAGGGCCTAACTACCGCCCTTTTAAGGGAGTCGGGAAAGACACCAGAATGTAGGGAGCAGTTTACAGTCTTTACGATATCACTAATCGGGTGTGTTCGTTGAGCCATGGTGTTGCTGCAGAGTTATTTTTCTTTTTGATTTTGTAGGGAGCCACTATGTCTAGGGCCGACACTAATTTGACATCAAAATGGTGAACCAGATCATTCACCGAGGAAGCATCGGGCAGGGGATTTGCACTTGCTAGATGAAGGGGAAAGTCACTGGCTGCCGATTGGGTGAAACAACGTTTTTTCATAGTGTGTTCTGAGGACAGTCATCATGTTAAAACACAACACAAAGTGATCTGATAGTTCGGGTCTATCAATAATCTTGTCAACAGTGATAGTCAGACCTCTGGATATCACTAAGTCCAGAGTGTGGCCAAGCTTGTGTGTTGGCCCAACAATGTGTTGAATAAAATCAAGGGAATGCAACAAGTCAATAAAACCCATAGCCACAGTGCATGAGGCATTGTCGATGTGCAGATTGACGTCACCAGTTATCAGAGTTTTGTTGTGGTTAGTAGCACAGATTGATAACAGTTCAGATATTTCTGTTAAAAACAAGGCTTTGCTGCACTTAGGGGGACGATAAACACTAATCATTAGCACCAGAGATTTATTATCCAGTATGGTGGCCTGGTATTCGAAGGATGAAAAGCTACCAAGAGACAGAGATTTAAACTTTAAAACGTTTGAGAAAATATTTGCTAGTCCAACGCCTCTTTTGCCCTTGCGTACTGAATAGATAAAGCTGTAATCTGGAGGACATGCTGGAGCAAGAATGACATTTCCACTGGATTTAAGCCACGTTTCAGTTAGAAAAAGAATATCTAGATTCTCTGAACAAATCAAATCATTGACGGAAGATGACTTTTCAGCAAGTGACCTGATGTTAAACAGGCCCAGGTTTAGCTTATGGCATCTTATGGAGCTGTTTTTGTATGGGGAATGTATGTTAAATTAGCTACATTAGCAGACCTGGTGTGATTCAAACCACTCCTTGTCCAGGACACTCTATTTGAAATAATAGTTGGGATATTGCATACTACATATGATGTAGATGGCGGATTTATAGATAGTCACGGGATGAAGGACCCAAATGCAGAACACTACTACAAAATAAAACAGTAAGTCAAATAACCTGGACACATGGGAAGAAGGGACTACAAAATGGACCAGAAAAAACTTAAAACTCATCACAAGACCAAACAGAGAAAACACAACAGGAAAATAAGAATAATTGGCACAGAATAATAGGCAACAGAAAGACGAGGAACAAGTATATGAAAAAAACCCATAACAAAACAAGGACAAACTAAAACAACAAGAATCAAGTGTTCATACCCCTCACCTTACTTTAGTGTTCCCGATCAAATTTGACCGGTCTATTTTAACTGCTCTTAAATTAACACAAAAGCTATTACTCACCACCAAGTCTTTATTTAACACTCTTTTCAGCTGTAAACAATGTCTCTGAGTATTAGTTAACATGCATAACTGCAGTAAAAATACAGTTACTGAAAATATATAAAAAAATGAACATGTAACGTAAAAAAGAAATCAAAGACCAGAGACCAAACTCCTTAGCTCCTTGATAGGCATTTAGTAGTTGGAGATTTTAAAGTATTTGGAGGTGTTTAAGTTGTTTGAGATAAAGGAGATGTTTAAGTTGACAGAGTTGTTGGAGATGATAGTTTTGTTGGACTTGTTTGAGATTTCAGAGTTTTTTTTAGATGTTGAATGTTGTTGGAGATGTCGTGGTAAGCTGTGGGAGTTCTTGAAGATGTTAGAGTTGTTGGAGATGTCGGCGTTAAATGAGATGTGCAAATTTTTCGAGGTATTTGAGTTTTTGGAGTTGTTGGAGATGTTGGGGTTGCTCCAGATGTTGGATTTTTTGGAGAATTTGGAGTTAAAGCGTGGATGGCTTTGAACTTTTTAAATTTCAATGAGAAAAAGACATAAGTGATGGTCTTTGGGCCCAGTGGCTCTTGTGAACCCCCTCCAGTTGAACTTGGACTGTTAAGAGATGTTGGTGATGTGGGAGCTGTTTGAGTTCTTTCAGTGGTTAAAGTTGTGAGAGTTCTTTGAGTTGTTGGAGATTTTGAGTTTTCAGAGTTGTTGGAAGTGTGGGACTGGTGGAAATTTTTTGTAGTTATTATGTGAATTTGTTGCAGTACAGTGTGTTCTTTCTTTTCTCTTCTTTTCTATATTTTTCAGCACAGTACATTTTTTGTGGTATTTGAAGTTTTTATTAGTACAGTGTGTTGAGTATGATTTTGCAGTACAGTGTTTTTTTGTAGTTTAGTGTATTTTTTGCAGTATGGTATGTATTTCATGCATTGTATGTTGTATTTTTTGTAGTATAGAATGTGCAGTATGGTGACATTTTTCACTGTGTACCTGTAAAGTACATTATTTACTTTTTGCAGTACAGTGTGTTTTCCTGCTGTGGAGGTAACTGTCGGTCAAGGCAGATTACAACAAATTAAATCTGATAATCTTGTTAAACAGCATTCAGCCTTCATCAGCAGATAAACTGTAGCAGTTACTGTAGGGCAGTCATCCTCACCCTCATCATCATTTTCACCCTCATCATTATCAACCTTACCCTCATCATCATCTTCACCCTTATCATTATCAACCTTACCCTCATCATCATCAATCTTACTCTCATCATTACATCATCGTCAGACTCTCTGGTTTCCATGGAAACACACCTGCTCTAAATATTTCAATAAAATCTTCATATTATTATTATTATTATTATTATTATTATTATTGTTATTATTGTTGTTGTTATTATTTTTTGTGTGTAATTTTTAGCTTTTTTTCTCTTTATCTCATGATTCATTTCTGTCTGATCTGAGGTGGTTCAGTCAGTTAAGTTAGTTTAGATAATAATATAGACAGTTTAGTAAATTTAGTAAATGTCAGTTTACTTAGTTTTGTTTATCAGTAAGTAAAGTTAGTTTAAGTATTAGTTAATTATTTAGTTCAGTCAGTTCGTTAGTTTAGTCAACCAGTAAGTTTAGTGAGTTAAGTTAATTAGTGATTTTAACTAGTTTAGATAACCAGTCAGTTAAGTTAAATACTCAGTTCAATCAGTTTAGTTAGTTTAGTCCATCAGTCAGTTTAGTATGTGTGATGTTTGTACCTAATCTTTTGTGCACAAGGCTCACATCGACGTGCTTCTCAATAACCACATTTATTGTCCGACTGGCATGCAAACAAAAAAACACTGTGTAACTGCCTTTTGATGTAACGCTGTATCCCCAGCAGATGGCACTGTTCTGCCTTGGATATACTAAATTCCTGTAAACATTACATTGCCCCCTTTTTTTCCCCCAAGAAAACAATAACAACTGCAAGCAACAATAACAAGCAATATCACACCACTACAGCAGCCAGCAACCTTTGTGATGGCTGGTACATGTTGTTGTGAGTCACTGATAGTGGAAAACCGTCAAAGATTATGAGGGCGCCATGGCCATGTCTTTTGTCTTACTTGTGATTTTTTTAATATAAACTTCCTCAAGGTCTCCCTGACAAACTGGAGGAGAAATAACCTAAAATCTGTAAATGGTTTGCTTTAGAGACAGCCAGAATCTACAACACAGCAACATCCGTAAAGTGTGGCGAGGAATCAGTACCATATCTAATCTGATTCGATATATCTGATTCTAAGCCTTCGGAGGTCTGAGGTCAAAGACAAACTGGACTCCCTGCAGTTTGAATACAAAGAACAAATTGGAGTGGATGATGCTGTCCTCTACATGCTTCACTGTGCCCTGACTCATCTGGAGGATGTGTGGATGGGTTATGTGAGGATCATGTTCTTTGACTTTTCAAGTGCATTCAACACCATCCAACCCACCATACTCAAAGACAAGCTCACAGAGATGGGAGTGGATCCTGCCTGTGTTTCCTGGATCGCAGATTGCCTGACATAAAGATCACAGTTTGTCAGGCTGTGGAACTGTGTTTCTGGGACATTAATGAGCAGTGCAGGGGCTCCACAAGGGACAGTGCTGGCGCCATTCCTGTTCACACTGTACACGTCAGACTTCAAATACAGCACTGAGTCCTGCCACATCCAGAAATACTCAGCTGACACTGCTAGCGTGGCACGTATCAGAAATGAACAAGAAGCTGAATACAGAGATCTGATAAGAGCCTTCAGTGACTGGAGTCACAAAAACTGCCTCCTTCTCAACACCTCAAAGACAAAGGAGATGGTCATAGACTTCCGTAGATCCAAACCCCCTCTTCAGCCAGTGAACACCTGTGTAGTGGACATCGAGGTAGTGTCATTGTATGAATATCTAGGCGTACATCTGGATAATAAGTTGGACTGGTCTAAGAATATAGACTTTATCTACAGAAAGGGGCAGAGCCGCCTTTTTTGCCTGAGAAGACTCCGATCAATAGACATTTATAGTAAGATGCTGCAGATGTTTTATCAGTCTGTGTTGTCTACAGTGTACTGCTCTATGCTGCAGTCTGCTGGGAAAGAAGCATCAAACACAAAGGTGCAAGACGTCTTAACAAACTGGTGAAAAAGGCTGGCTCTGTGGTTGGATTCAAGCTGGATTCAGTGGAGGATGTGGTGGAGAGATCTACGCTGAGAAAGGTGGAGACTATTCTTAAGAACATGGATCACCCACTTCATAACAACTTAATGGACCAAAGGGCCAATGGTGGTGGATGGCTCCTCTCTCTTCGCTGCAGGACAGAAAGATCCAGGAGATCTTTTGTACCAACAGCCATCAGACTTTATAACTCTTGAGTAAATAGTTTTTTGCTACAATGCTATTAGAGGCGGGGTACTGTCTGAGTTAGGCTTTAATTTGGCAGGTACAGTATAGTTCACAAGTCTGCAGCCTGGTGACCCACTGTAAATGTAAACTTGATTCGTCCCTTACGGGCATCTTTAGATTGACACCTGCATTAACTCAAGTGCACAGGGACATGTCACGGTTGGTAATGCTGAATGAATGAGGATAGGTTTCTATTTATTTATTTAGTTGTTCCTGAAAGTGGGCAACAGAATTTGCACATGCACGCTAAATTTTCAAATCAACACCTCCATGATTGGAAAGGAGCAGCAAGAAGAAAAACAATTCTTATACGTGCCTATCCCTTACTTGAACAATAAAAAAAAAAAAGGTTGGTCTGACATCACAACCAGTGGCGGTTCTAGACCAAATTACTCCCCGGGCGAGCACCTCTCCGAGTGCCCCCCCCCCCCCCCACACACACACACACACACACACACACACACAAAAAGAATTTTGAACAGATAGTTTTGTATTACTATGTAGTATTATTATTATTATAACAACAAAAATAAAATATTTCTCAATTGCAGAAATCCTTCAATAGAAAAAAACACAATTCTGAGGGCCATTTTCAGAAGGGCCCCCAGATCCTGAGGTTTTCTGAAGTGTTAAGGTTTACAAAAAAGCTGCTATCTCGGCCTCTGTAGTAGATAGAAACAAAATTCAAAAGGTATTTGAGAGCTTAAACATGTGGCTTTCAAGAAAGCTCTCTTTTAGTTTTGCGAACCTTCATCACATTTTGAAAACCTTGAACAAACAAACTCAAATGAAATAAAGCGGCTGTATAAATAAAAGTAAAGGCTCTGCACTGGAGAATGACAAATAATTTGCTTTCTGTAAAACAAGTGGCAGTCATGATAAAGTGTCCATTCAATACAAATGTAAATATAGAAAATAAGGTGTTAAAAGGGTATACAGCTGCCCCAGTATAGTGCCAGTACAAAAGCAGAACTAAACACTATAAAATGAATAAATAAATACGTGACTGACAGTGTGTTCATCTCTGTTCTCACCCAAAGTCATGCAACACTCAGAGAAAACGCTGATAGTGTGAGCCAAATCACTCCATATGAAGAGGTTGTTCACACTGCTGGATGTTTCTCCTCTGAAGCTGCTCTCTGCCTCAGTCATTGTTTACTTTACTCATGAAGCTCATCAAGCACGTAGCAAGATCCGAGCAAGAACCCGAGCGCTTTATTCGCCTATCAAAGGCAGACGGGTACGGTAATTTCATTCACCACGACTCCAGAAATGATTAAAAAACTACAAAATGACGTATCCGCGCTCCCGCTGATATGCTGACATGCGTACACAGAGCAGAGCTGTTCCCCCGCGACTCTCTCCCCGCCTCGTCTCCTACAGTCTGTCAGCCTCTGTGCAGCACCTTCGGAGCAAGCAGGGGCGCCTACAGCAACGGGGGGGCGCCAATTTGACAACAAGAGTTAATACAAAACCGCTTTGCGGTTAAGATTTATTATTACTACCTTTTATTTTATTTTTTTGGAAGTGCTCGTGCCGCCCCCCATGAGTCATGACACAAATGCCGCCCCGGGCGGCTGCCCTGTTCGCCCGTGCCTAGAACCGCTACTGATCACAACAGATGACATTCAATAGCCAACACCAACAACTCTTTGATTATAACAACAAAAAAATTAATCAAAACAAATTCAAGAGAATAAATTAAATAAATAAATATCCCATAAAAGTATACTTTTACAGCTTAAATCAAATGATCATTAATATCCAGTTTAAGTTTCAAGTGCATATTGACAATTTTTTTGCCTTTGTACGTTTTTTTTTTTTAAATTGATGAGTATCTGTAGAGCCTTTCAGATCTCGTAGTTGGGAATTCCATATTTTCACACCAACAACCGAAATACACATTTGTTTTAAAGTAGTCCAAACAACTTGGCGCTTAAAATCATATCTTCTTCTATGACTTTCATCTTGTGAAGTGAACACAAGTAGCTTTTGTAGATTTTCTGGTAAAACTGTTTTTGGCTTTGAGCATAATTAGTAATGTCTGGAGTTCTGTTTTCTCTGTTAGCTTCAATAACCCTGTTTTAACAAATAAACAACTCTCTAACTTTAACTTTGTGGATAGTTCTGATTGCTTTTTTCTGCAATATGAACAAAGGCATTATAATACTCATGTATGTATTGCCCCATACTTCTGCACAATAACTCAGATAAGGCAGTATAAGTGAACAGTACAATGTTCTTATTGTTTTGCAGTCCAAAACATCCTTTACTTGGATTTCCATGTCATATTTTCATCCACTGTGATTCCAAAAAACTTAAACTCTGATATCCTCTCAATATTAACTCTATCAATGGACATGAAATCTCGTCTTTACTTCTTTTGGCAGAAAAACCATGAACTTAGTTTTTGTCAGATTAATAGATGCAACTTATTTACACCAAACCAAATTTTAAGTTTCATCATTTCACGGTCAATGCTTTCAGATAATGTTTTTGAATTATATCCTGAACAAAAGAAATTAGTGTCATCTGCAAACAAAATGAACCGTAACAAATTAAAAACATCACAAATATCATTGATATACATAATAAAAAGTTTCAGCCCCAAAACTGAACCTTGTGGGTCCCCACATTTAATTTTCAAACATTCAGATACATTACCAGCGAAGAAAACATATTGTTTTCTATTATGTAAATAGCTAGTTAACCAATTAAGAACAATTCCTCTCACACCATAAGTTTTCAACTTAGCAATTAAAATGGAATGATGTATTGCATCAAATACATCATTCCAAGTCACTGAATACCCCTTTTGTATATTTCCTTTTGTCAATTGCTGTTGTGATTTTCTCTATTATTTCCATTATTGCCAGAGCAGTGGAGCGATTTGTCGGAAAACCATATTGACTGTCCCTTTATATTTTATTTTTTTCAAAGAAATTATGTAGTTTTTGAACAAACAACTTTTTGAGCACTTTAGAAAATTGGGGAAGTAATGATACTTATCTATAATTATTAAAGCTGTGTTTGTCTCCTGCCTTGAAAAGTGGAATGACCTTTGTTGTTTTCATCCTATCTGGAAAAACGCCTGTTTTAAATGATTATAAATATAACATAATGGTTTTAAAATACAGTCAATGGTCTTTTTACTACCTTCATGTCTATTCCTTCATTTGATGTCTTATTTTTTGTTTTACCAACAAGCAAAGAGTTTGTCTCTCATTTACCTCACCAAGAAACATTAACTGCATCACTTTATTTTCCCCTTTCCAGCCACTTTCTGTTTGCCCATGTTTTTTTGTGATGTCCTTTGCCAATCTAGGCCTAACATTTACAAAAAAAGGATTAAATTCATTAGCCACTTAATTCAAGCTTTAATCACCTTATTGTACTTAAAGGTCCCATGGCATGCCAATTTCACACAACTTAAAATAGTCCCCTGGTGTGTTAAAAGCATGTCTGTGACGTCCTTCGGTCAAAATTCGATTTGGATCAATTATTTTAGTGCTCTTTTTATCAGCTAAAAACAGCTCTGCTCAAAATCCTCCGTTTTGGGCCATGTCTCTTTAATGAAATGAGCTGCACCTAAGCCACGTCCACTTTACACCCATCTCTCTGGAAGGGGCTGTGGCTGTGCTCCGATAGCCATGTGCTAATGTTTACACTGGCTCGGTCATGGCTGCAAGAAGATCGCTCGTACAACCCTACCAGTTTGAGCCAGAGTCTGACCCAGAGGGAGAGGCTCCGGAAGAAACTCTTAGCCGCGTTCAGACCAAACGCGACTTGAAGCGACCTAGTTGACACATCCTATGTATTATTCAAAGCCGCCAGGAAGGTCACGCTTAAGGAGGAATTTATGAATGTAGAAAAAATTGCAACCAGAGCTCTGCTACAATGTAAGATTTCGGTGCTCTAAAACTTCTCTGAAGCCTTTGCTAATTAATAGGATGGCCGACCGTTCAGCATTAGCCGGGACATCCCGTATTTGAGCCAAAAGAACTGCGTCGCCACACGGGTAAATGCTAAAGCTACATGCTGCTCCAGAGGGGGATTTGGAGTTGTCAGGGAAGAAGTGAGCAGCTAAAATACGGGAGGATCCGGTAAACCGGCGCGGATCCAGTGTGTTTATCAAAGCGTGGTGGCCGTGCTGAGGCACCGGGGGGAATTTAGGCTAAACAGTAAGTAAAAATAAAACGTTCATACTTACAGATGCCACGTTTGTAGTAGGATCACGGATAGTTGGTACGGATCCATTCTTTATCTTCAGACATCTAGCAAATCCAGCGTTGAACTGTCCTTCGTTGATAAAACAGTCCGAAGTGAAATGGTGCGCACATACGTACAGATATGTTGGAAGTGCCGTGGGTACATTCCCATTATACATAAAATCCACCCATTGAGTCCTCAAATCCTCCGACCAGGGAGTTTTTAAAAGAGTTTTGTGCTCGTTTGTGCAGCCAACAACAGAGCAAACGCTGCCTCTTTTTCAGATTGTACTTTCGCCATGGTTCTAACCGGAGCTATGCGAGCGAGCGGCCGGGATTAATGGCGCTGTTTTAAAAATTAAGTGGGCAGGGCAGTGGGCGGCTCCATGGGCAGTACCATCAACCCGCCAGCACTGACATGACGTCATGTCAGTGGAGTTTTTAGAACGGCCGGCTCTGAGCACACAGTTCCTAAATACGGAGACAACTAAAAAACAACTGGATGTAATTTTTTCAAACTTGGGGGGATTGTAGTGGTTTTCTATCCCTGATATGCACCCCCCTCCCGTTAACAAAGTCAGTTTTTCATGCCATGGCCCCTTTAATGAAATGATTGGGTAAATCTGTAGTTCTAAATGTAGTACTTATTACACTGTTCAGAATATTACACGTACCCTTAATGTTTTTATTTTCTTGTAGAATTGTATTGTAATGTTTCTTCTTTGCCTGTCTCAGTATATTGGTTAGTTTATTTTTGTACATCTTGTATATTTTTTTCAGCGGTCTCTGTTCTGGCTTTTATGAAGTCTCTATAGAAATTATTTTTCTTTTTACATGCATTTTGTAAGCTCTTAGTTATCCAAGGTTTTTTTGTCATAATAGGTTTTATGCTTACATAAAACTATTGGACAGTGTTTATCATAAAGAGCTAAATAACCGTTTTAAAAGGAATAATATGCAGCATTTACTTCATCTGTGTAAACCCCATTTCACTCCTGTTTTAAGAGATCATCTCTAAAGGCGTTTAGCCGGTCATCTGTCCTTAAGCCTTTATATCTGCAATACTCCTCTTTATTATTTTGCTGTAGTTCATAATTAAATGTTGCAAACACAGGTAGATGGTCACTAATGTCATTTACAGTTGAAACCAGAAGTTTACATACACTATATAAAAAGGCACATAACCTTTTTTTTTCCTCACTGTCTAACATTAAATCAGATTAAACTTTTCCTATTTTTGGTCAATTAGGATCACCAAAATTATTTTAAATGCTAAATGCCAAAATAATGGGAGAGAGAATTTTTTAGACAATTTTTATTACTTTCTTAAGAGTCAAAAGTTTACATACATTTAATTAGTATTTGGTAGCTGCCTTGTCCATGAGCTTGGTGTAGTCTTAGGGTAGGGTATCTTACCCTGTGCAGAAAAGATATATCCAAAGAACTCAAGCCTGGACTAATTAAACTCACACTTTTCACAATTAAGCGTGATACTGCTTTCTTTTGGCATCTGGATTAGTGGCGTCTGAGGTGGCTCTCATGTTCAGCCTGGGTGGCACCATAAACAGTGATGTCATCCATGAGGTTCTTCACACCAGAGAGGCCTTGCAGTGTTTTGTGGTTGACATTTTGAAACACCTCAGCAGTTGAAGATACACCAAATCTTAGCCTTTTGTAGCGTCGTAATCCAACGTGAGTGGAGAATGCAGTTATGTACCTGCTGTCTGGATGGAGCTCCAGCTGATGGTATCCAACTCTCAAAACCAGTTTAGAAAAAACACAGTCGCTCCATGTAAGTCATGTATCACATCATCTATGGTTGGAGTGATGTGACGTTCCTTTCCAATGGCTGTGTTAGCTTGCCTCATGTTGACTACCACGAAAAACAAAGACTGAGAGATCACGCTTGAAAAGTTGCTCCGCCAAATCCTCTACCAAAATACAGCTAACAATATAACTTTACTTGGAGTCAATATCCTGACTCCAAGATGACTTGCAACTAAAACAACACACCGTGACTCTTTTCAGCCAAAATATCAATGCCTAATCGACTTCGAAAGACCCAGTGTCTCAAAGATTTGTATCAGCCCCAGCCAGCTAAGGCTTGCAAGAGCATGGACGCCTTCATAAACCGTCAGCCAGACGATCCAGTTACCTCACAATGTTCAGCCGGTGGTGAGCCCACAATGAGTTTTCTGGCATCTGAAATAAAAGCAATTTGAGTATCTACACAGAATATTGAACAAGACACAAAAGAAATAAAAGCCACTGAGGAGGACATCGAAGATAGAATTAGCACGCTATATTGAGGTTCTCCAAACTGAAACACAAAAATTTTAAGACCACATCGATGACCTCGATAATAGAGGGACACACTGCTACATCAAAATCTTGGGCATCTCAGAGGCAAAAAAAAAGGAGAGGATATGATTCAGTTCTACAATGCACAATACCAGCCATGCTGGAGCATGATTTTGTGCCTCCACTGGAGATTCAGCATGCCCACAGGGTGCCCATTGGACCACTGGAGAGCAACTGGAGAGAAGAGGATAGACCACGGCCAGATACTCCGCGCAGCGAGGAAGAAGGGACAAATCGTTTGTCAAGAAGCCAAAATAATGTTTTTCCCGGATTACTCCAAGCAAGTGATGGATTGGAGGTTCTCCCTTAAACAAGTTAAATCTGACCTGAAGAAAAACGGAGTGGAGTTGACGCTCCTCTACCCTGCCATCCTGGAGATAAAACACAACGTACTGCACCATCGATTTAACTCGCCCAAGGAAGCATCACAATTCATCAAGAGATTCATTAAAGAGAACTGACCAGCTACAGTTACCGCAAGTAATTTGTGTTTAAACTTTAGAACAAGCTGCTGATCATGCACATAATGATAAGTATCTCCAATAGAGGGGGGCATTGGCCGCAGTTTCATGTTTTATATCCCTTACGAATATTTAGGAGAGTGCCTCAATGTTAAAAATGTCTGGTTGGTGGTGATTTGAGATTCTCTCAGGTCTTCGACTAACTATGGTTAGGCTTTCTTCTGAGTTTTGTTGTCCCAGCCAATTTGTTCTTGCTGGGTTGTATATAGTTTGTTTACTGTTCCCCAGATCTCTTATCGTTTGAGGACATTTTTACCACTCTGGATCACTTCCCTGATAATGCAAAGATATAGTCCACCCAGGATAAATGACCCCTTAGCTATATTACGACTAATATGGCAGATTAAAAATTAGTCAGCTGTAACCATAAGAAAAAAAAAAAGACATATTTAAAATCTTCCAAAGTTGACATAGCCTTTGTTCAGGAAACCCATTTACTTCACTTCACTTCAACTTTATTATGTCCCAAAACGGGCAAATCGGGTTGCAGCAGGCACAGGCATTGAACACTGCCATACATCATGAAAGAAAATAAAAGAAAATACATTTACATAAAAAGCAATTCAGGAGGCAAAAAGCATTAAAGACGATTTAGAAGGTAAAAAAGCATATGTCAGTCATACCAGTATTTTTGCATGAGCAGAGTGCATTAAGTGCAGAAACCTTCCAAGATCAACAAGATCAGGCCCATCAGACCTAGAGCTGATACCCCTACTCTGTACAGCAAGACCACAATAATTCAGTACTATACAAAATAATGATAATAATAATAATAATAATAATAATAATAATAATAATAATAATAATAATATACACCATCCAATATCGGTAGCAGTTATCTCCTCCTGCAGGAATCATTTAGGGCTCTGATAGAGCCTCGGATGAAGGAACAACATTTAAACAAAAATGAATCATTAAAACTTCAATGCTCCTGGGTAGGGAAAAGATTCTCCAGTCCAGGAAAAGGCAAAAGTAGAGGGATCTCTATTTTGATCCATAAGACAGTACATTTCAATGAAACAGAAGTAATATCCGATTGGGACAGCAGGTATGTAATCGTACTTGGGCAACTTTTTGAAACTCCTATAGCACTTTGTTCAGATTCCTTTATTAACCATTGTGTAAAACACATAGGAATTTGCTTTGGCAATAGCATGAGTGTGTTCGGATGTTTTTTCACAGATAACATAAAACACAAACAACACAGTGCAGAAAAATAGATAAATATAAAGTGAAGTAGGATCAATAGTGCAAATGTTGTTGAGTCATTATAGTTTCAGAGTTTCAGAGTCATTTCAAGTGTCAAAGTCCCTAGTGGGCGGGGAGAGGAGGGAAGCCAGACTCATTGAGCAGCCTGGCAGCAGAGGGGAAAAAACTGAGTCTATGGCATGCTGTGGTGGCCTTCAGCAGCCGCATCCTTCTCCCAGAGGGGAGCAGGGAGAGGAGACTGTGGCCAGGGTGGGAGGGGTCGGCCATGATTTTTCTTGCCCTCCTCAGCGCCCTGGAGTTGTGCAGGAACTTGAGGGAGGGCAGCAGGCGGCCAATCACCCTCTCCGCTGAACGAGTCACCCTCTGCAGCTTGATAAGGTCTTTAGCAGCTGCAGCGGGGAACCAGGTGATGATGGAGTGGATGAGGATGAACTCAATGATGGCCGTGTAAAACTGAGTCATCATGGTCCTTGATAGTCTGTACTTCCTCAGCTGCCTTAGGAAAAACAGTCTGTGCTGGGCCTTTTTCAAAAGGGACATGATGTTCATTTCCCACTTCGGGTCCCGGGAGATGGTGACGCCCAGGAGCTTAAAGGACTCCACAGAGTTTACCAGGGTGCCTCCCAGCGTGATGGGAGGGGGAGTGGCTGTGTTCTTGTGGAAATTCACCACCATCTCCACTATCTTTTGGGGATTAAGGTCCAGGTTGTTGCTACTGCACCAACTGCGCAGCCGCTCGATCTCCCTCCTGTTGGCCGACTCGTCCCCCTTGGAGATGAGGCCCACCAAGGTAGTGTCGTCGGCAAACTTGAGGAGCTTGACCGACGGGTGGAGAGAGACACAGGTGTAGGTGTAGAGGGAGGAGCGGGGACAGGACACAGCCCTGCGGGGAACCGGTGCTGGTGGACCTGGAGCTGGAAATGCTTTTCCCCAGCTTCACCCACTGAGACCTGTTGGTCAAAAAGTCTGTAATCCACTTGCAGGTGGAGGCAGGCACTTGCAGCAGGGACAGCTGGTGCTCCAGTATGGATGGTAGGATGGTGTTGAAGGCCGAACTGAAGTCGACGAACAGGATCCTGGCATAGTTGCCGGCAGTGTCCAGATGGTTTAAGATGAAGTGCAGAGCCATGTTCACGGTGTCCTCCGTGGATCTATTGGCTCTGTACGCAAACTGCAACGGGTCCAGCACAGGATCAGTGATGCGCTTCAGGTGAGCCAGGACAAGGCGCTCCATGACCTTCATGACCACAGAGGTCATGGCAATTTCTCATTCATAATTTAAAAAGAAATCAGTAAATGAGAAAACAGCTGAATTAGAAAACCAACTAAAAATTCAGGAAAACTTGCATGCCCTAACTAAAGACAGGACTACTCTTAACAAAATATAAGCCACTAAAGACTGAGACTGCAATTAAAGATATGACACATGGGTTCTGAAATATATTCTGCCATAATTTTTATCAGTCTGCCGTCAATGTTATCAAGACCAAATTGTGTTATTTTTTTACTGACATCAAAAGCTGTTTTACCTCTTCAACTGATACAAGTTTCAGTGAGAATGTACATTTTTTATTATTCATAATGTTATCTGTGATTAAATAGGCAGAGTTTCTCATGTCATCAGTAGTACAGCTCATCTTACTCCTTAGATTTGACACCTTGTCAGCGAAATATGTGTTGAAGTAGTCAGCAATTTCTGAAGGTTTTGTCAAATGTACACCATCAGCCTCAACAAGTGAGGGGAAACCATTACTGCACCTGTCAAGTATAGTATTACAAGTTGCCCATAGTTTCTCCCCATTGTGCTTGTGTTCAGATAGTTTTTCCTGAAAATATGCCTTTTTTTTTTATCTATTCATTTTAGTAACACTGTTTCTTAATTTCTTATACTTTATCCAGTCCATAGGGTCATTTGATCTGGCAGCTGCTAATTTAGTATTATCTCTGTCAGACATTGTGCCTCTCAATTCATCGTCAATCCAAGGAGCAGAGTTGCCTCTTACAGTGAACTTTCTAAGCGGCGCATGCTTGTCAGTTACTTTCAGTACCATGTCTGTGAAGAGCTCAAGAGCAACGTCAGTCTCCTGTATGGTACATATCCTATGCCAGCTCAACTCCTATATTTCTTTTACAAAATTCTCCTCATTGAAAGATCTATATATTCTCTGAAATAGAATTTTGGGTCCAGCTTTAGACATTTTAGTTTTCTTCACAGTGACTACAATATTATGGTCACTAAATCCTACGGGGATAGAATAGGCCTTGGAGTAAAGTTCACTGGCGTTGGTATAAATATGGTCAATACATGTAGAAGAGACAGTCCCAGTGATGTTACAGGAAATTCTTGTTGGCAGATTGACAATCTGAGTCACATTACATACATTCGCAGTGACAAGTAGCCCATTTTTTAAAGTGCAGGTCTTAGATTTCCAGTCAATATTTAGATCACCTAGGAAATATGTCTCCTTGTTCTCATCTACTGCCCTCTGTAGCATGTCACAAATATTGTCAACATATTGAGCATTAGAGCTTGGTGGCCTGTAGCAACAGCCAACAAGCAATGGTTTAACATTAGGTAAGTGTATTTGTAACCATATGGATTCTACAGGTATGTGTATGAGATCATCTCTTGTTTTAATAGGTATATGATAGAATATATGATGAATATAGATGGCAACTCCACCTCCTCTGCGATCTCTGTCACATCTGAATATGCTATGCCCAGGAATGTCTATCTCAGAGTCAATAACTGAGGCATCTAAATGTGTTTCAGAAACAAATCTTTTGAACGAATTTTTTCAGTGAACTGATTCTAGTGATTCAGTAAAAGAACTGCCGTGCCCATCACCTCAAGCTAGATCAATATTACATGGGGCCCTTTCACTGCTTGGCTTCCAGTATCTGTAACTTAAAAGGTCAATCCAATAATCAGATCCATTTTAATATTGACAGATGTAGCCAACTTGGGGAACAGTGTGTGCACTTTTAATTACTGTATTCTGTTCATTTTCTGTTTTGTTTATCCATGTTTGTTTCTCTCACATTGTATGTTAAGCACAAAACTCTGAGTTCATTATTATTTTCATTATTATTATTATTATTTTCTTTTCCTTTTTCCATTGTAATTCTATACTGAAAACTAATAAAAATGTTGAATATTAATAGAAACAAAGACTGAGGCTGACTGGCTTCACTTTCGTCAACTTTGTAATATGTTTACTCCTTAGCCAAACTGGAGAACTGGAGTGTGTGTGTATATATTTGTACATTTGTGTGTTTTATCTGTCTGAAACCTCTAAAAACCCACCACATTGGTGGTGAACCCGCCACATTTTTGGTTTGTGAGTCCAGTGTACTGACTAAAAAGTCTGAAATGATAAATTATTTTAATTAACATTTTATCTCAGTAGGCCCCTTATTTGAATCATTGAGCCCTGATCAAACAAAGTCTGTTTCTCATGGCGATACAGGGCTTGTCAACGGACATAATGATTGTACTCTTAATTTTTTACATGTATCTGCCTCTGATGTTGGGAGAGCACTCAAAAATCTGGATTCCAGAAAAGCTGCATGTCCTGATAAACTTGATCCATTCTTTCTTAAGCTGGTGTCCACTTTTATTGCTGAGCCCCTTTCTTACATTTTTAATCAAAGGTGGGGTAGGCAGGATCTGAGTAAGTGCCAGTTTTTGGGAGAAATCTTGAATGTAAACACTACCAGTAAACACAATGATTGCAGGACTTCTACAACTAGAATAAAGTGACATACTCTGCGCTACAACACGCAGCACTTATGTTACAGATACGTGGCTTACTTTGTTAAAGTGGTTTACCTGTCCAGCAGAAAGGTTACAGGGTCCATAAGATCTTGAAGCGTCCCTGTTTATGCTGCATTGATGTTGACCCGGCTTTTTAGCTCTTGTCTGGTCTACCTCCGTTTTTAAGCGCCCGTTATTCCACCAGAGTCTCCAGTATTTACTTTGTTTCCTTGCTTGTATTGGCAGTCGTGGCCTAAGGAGGATTCGGACAATTTTCTGTACTTTCTGGTTGGTTTTTACTGTCTGATATTGTGGCACGCTCATTTTGTTTGGGCCTCCATACATCGGAGGACATGGAGCGTGCCTCACAACAGGGGGGAGCAGCATCTTGCCTCACAACCAATCAGCACTAAGAAGCAGCGTCCGCCTCACAGCTAATCAGGTTGGGGGAGGCGGAGAATGGCTTTGTTTACAGTCAGAAAGAGCAGGACGCTTAAAATTTTTTAAATGTTGACCACACAGACTTAACAAAACACAGCGATATTGTTATATTACCAAATGTCATCAATAGCTAATAGCTATTGACTGATATTAAAACTCTTTTTGTACATACACCACAAAAAAAGATGCTTCTTTAACAGAATCCTGCCTACCCCACCTTTAAGTCTCACGTATAACAAAATACCCAAAATTTGGAAGTCTGCCTTTGTACTGCCCCTCTTAAAAGGAGGTGAACCATCTGAAGTCAACAATTATCTGTCAATCTGGTTTTAGAAAAAGGCACAGCACTGTCACAGCTGCTCTTAAAGTTTTTAATGATTTTGTCCAGGCCCTGAACAATAAAAAACACTGTGTGGCTCTTTTTCTCGACCTATCAAAGGCATTTGACACTGTAGACCATAGTCTGCTTTTAAGTGTACTTCGGCATATTGGCCCATCAAACCAAGCAGCATTGTGGTTTGTAGACTACCTGGACAGCAGGTCACAATGCGTCCAGATGGCTGGTTCTACTACCTTTTTGGAGGTTTCTGAAGGTGTACCTCAAGGTTCGATCTTGGAACCTAATTTATTCTCTATCTATATTGATAGCGTGTGTAATGACTTGTCAAATGCCTCTTTCATTTTTATGCAGATGACACTGTTGTTCATTTTTTATTGTTGTTCAACATTAATTATCCAGGCCTTTGAGTTTTTACAGTCTGCTTTTGATGTTGTTCAATCTCGACTGCAGAAACTCAAGTTGGTCTTGAACACAAATAAAACCAAAGTCAAGGTATTTTCGAGCAAGAGTGAGTTACCTGGGAACATTCCCTCTATCTTAAATTTATAAGTTTCTTCTTGGCTTATCTCTTTCCTATTTATGTGCCCTTAATCAAAGAACTGAAAGCCACTACACCCTGCGCTCAAACAATGCTCTCCATTTGATTGTTCCGCAAGTCAGGACTGAACTGGGCAAAAAAGTGTTTAGCGTTCAGCTGCCACTAAAGGTTGAATAAAAAATGTGTTATAACTGTTAACAACAGTTGCATTACATTATCTATGTGGGCATTGTCAGTGAGTTGTTAACAGTTATAACACATTATAATACCTGACCTTGTAAGTCACGATAAAATGCTTTATAATGTGTTATGATTATTGCTATAATGCTGATCATTTAAGTGTGTTTAAAACTATAGTCATACAGTGCTATAACATGATTATAACACATTTTACATATGTTTGTAATGCATTATAGAGATAGGCGTCAAATAAAAGTGTTACAGAAATTTCAATAAAATATTGGAATAATAATCATATTTAGCCATGGTGATGTGCCACAATCAATTACATGTAGGGGAAACCCTGTGTCATGTACCTGTCTCCTACTATGTGTAATAGCAGTGCTTTAAGTCTAGCATATCCAGTTATGGTCATTGCAGTGGTGTAATTCTCGAACCTTTGCATATATTTCTTTCAGCAAGGGTCGCCAGAGCTAGGGTCAGTTTCTATATCAAAAGGTGGAAGGGCAGCGGTATTTACTGCCACACTGGCTCTGGTGTTGATCTTCACATGGGGGTCATTCCTATGTTCCCACATTTCTAACATTTTGTATTTCACTGAAAATTAGGCCCCGTGTGCCCACAGCCCTAATTCATTTATTTTGCACACCACACATATTACTCGGTGACAATATGTAGATCGTACTGGATACTTAGGGGGTATAAGTTACACTGTGGATATATTAGATTATGCTTTAGATTTTATTGTCCTTTACAAGGATAATTGTAACCACATTTATTGTCTAACTGGCATGCATACAAAAAAGCGCTAACTGCCTTCTGATGTTATTCTGTATCCCTGGTAGATGAAACTACATTCCTGTAAACATCACAGTCAGTTTAGTAAATCAGTCAGTTTAGTTAGTTTAGTAAATTCGTAAGGCAGTTAGTTAGCAGGACGGTATGAACACGAGGCCTTTTTACTTTAAATTTAGCTTCTGTTCTGTAATCCTGGACTGATGGGTGTGGAGGTTCAGGGTGAAAGGACTCTGAGATCAGCCATCTGTGTAGCAGTAAAGTGAATTTAACAATTATCTGCTGCTGTGAATCTGAACTCAAAGGATGTCACTGAATCTGAGGCCGAATGCTGAAGTTTGATTTAGATTTATGCCTCAGAGTTGGTGTATCTGAGAGCTTGTTATTTAGTGAATCAGAGCAGATCCATGTGAAACCAAACCAGTGAAACCCAACCAGGAGGACAGGAGCACAAAGAGCGGCTCTCAGTGTGTCTCTCAGGGGTGGCTGGAAACCTGCTGGCTGATTGTTTCTGCTCTGTCTCAGGTTTCAAGACTCTGCTCAAAGGCATCTCTGGGAAGTTCACCAGTGGGAACCTTGTGGCCATCATGGGGCCCTCAGGAGCCGGGAAATCCACGCTGATGAACATCCTAGCTGGGTACAGGTTGGTACTGACCTGCTGAGTGTGACTGCACAGGAATCAGAGTGGATGATTTATGAGAACTGATTTTAAAGTCCCATTTTAGATCAAAGTTAATCCTGCTGTGGCATTGTGTCAGGAGTGAAGTGAAATCATTAAAACAGACCCAGCTCTGAACTTCAGTTTAACTGTGTGTGTGTGTGTGTGTGTGTGCGCGTGCGTGCGTGCGTGTGTGCGTGCGTGTGTGTGTGTGCACGCACGTGTGCAGGGAGACAGGTATGAAGGGGGAGATCCTCATCAACAGTCAGCCCAGAGACTTGCGCTCCTTCAGGAAGGTTTCCTGTTACATCATGCAGGATGACATGTTGCTGCCACACCTCACAGTGCAGGAGGCCATGATGGTACACACTTGTCCTTTTTCTCCTCCCCCTCCTCTTCTTCTAATTTGTTGTATTTTATCCTATAACACATGCTGTTATGTCCTGTGTCCTCTCTGTGTTATGCTGGTGGTAAAACCAGATTTCATGTATTATTATCACACACAAACGAAAAAGTAATTATGAATATTTTATGAGCCTGTTCACAGCTCAGGTCATCTGGCCTAAAAGACTCTGACACCTGGTTCTGGTCTCTACAGATCTCAGCCAACCTGAAGCTGCAAGAGAAAGAGGCTGCTCGCAGAGACATGGTGAGTCCTGACCCCTGAGGTTCAAACTTTACTTTGGGAATCTGTGTGAATACATTTAAGAATCTGTGTGTGTGTGTGTGTGTGTACAGTACAGTTTGGACACACCTTCTTATTCAATGTCTTTTATTTATTTTTTTTATATGACTATCTACATTGTAGATTATCACTGAAGGCATCAAAACTATGAATGAACACGTGGAATTTTGTACTTAAAATAACTGTGTGAAATAACTGAAAACATGTTTATATTCTAGTTTCTTTAAAGTAGCCACCCTTTGCTCTTGATGACAGAAGTACTTAGTCACAAAGTAACCCTGACAAGGCACACCTGTTAAGTAAAAACCATTTCAGGTGACTTCCTCATGAAGCTCTTTGAGAGAACAGCAACAGTTTGCAGCGCTATCAAAAAAGCAAAGGGTAGCTACTTTAAGGAATCTAAAATATAAAACATGTTTTCAGTTATTTCACACTTTTTTCTTATGCACACGATTCCACGTGTTCATTCATAGTTTTGATGCCCTCAGTGAAAATCTGCAATTTAAATAGTAATGAGAATAAAGAAAATGCATTAAATGAGAAGGTGCTTCCAAACTTTTGGCCTGTACTATATATATATATATATATATATATGTGTGTGTGTGTGTGTGTGTGTGTGTGTGTATTTGTACATTTGTGTGTTTGTGGATATACATATATATTTTTGAAATAGATTTTATTGATTTTTTCCAAGATCATAAACAACAAACAAGTGCTCTGAATTCACATTGATATCAAAATACAAAAGAAAATGTAGCATCATCTAAAATAAAATGGCTTCACGTGACTTAAGACTGTCCCCAACCAGAAACCCAGTCCCTTAGCTGCCCACATCCGCTGCGCCAGTCACCATACACAAGTACTGTGCCATCTCCCAACCATGTACAGTAGAAGAAATATAAAAGTAGACTGGTAAATAAAAATAATACAATAAAAAAACATACATATGTAAGTATAAAGATACATAAATTGAATAATAAAATTTAAACAAAGAGGGGTGAGGTCTAAAGACAGGTGATAGCAAAAAATAGGCACATTACATGCTGACAGATCTTTTAGTGGGAGTATTCCAGTCTGGGGCATATTTCCCCTTTTTTTACAGTGTCCTGAAGGGACGGGGGTAAGTACCTGGAGAAGTACCTACGGAGTACCTACAGAAAGGCTGACCATGTTCTCTCAAACAAACTATCATCCCCTTTCATTTGTGCAGTAAGTCTTTCTAAGGGTAAAAATTTTATATGTTTTTTGGTACCACTGTGTAACAGTGGAAGGTTGATCACTTATCCACTGCTTTAAAATACATCTCCTTGCCAGAAACAGAAGTTTGTCACAAAGTCTGAAATCACTTTAAGTGAAAAAATTTTACCCAATTCCTGGGCTACAGTGCGACAAAACCTCGAAATCAAACAACACTCCCAAAAACAGTGAATGTATGTCCCTATCATCTGTTTACATTTAATGCAAAGAGGAGAGGTCTGGTTGTCCATCTTACTGAAAAGAGATGGTGTTATGTGGGATCTATGGTGTATCTTAAATTGAGTTTCTCTCATTTGGTTCCAGATAAATGTGGTTTTGGCAGAGGCTATTGCTTCATGCCACTCATCTTTGATATATTGCCCACCAAGATCGTGTTCCCACTTCTGTATAACCTTGCTGATATCTGATGGATCTATGGAGTAAAACAGTGAATAAGAATGAGAAAGAAAATGTCTTTCCTTTCAGTTCAACAAAAATGAATCTATATCACTTGAAATGGGGGTGTTTGTGGGGAGATTTTTCACCTTTGACAGAATAAGATTATGGACTTGAAGGTACCCAAAAAAGTGTTCAGATGCATATTTATATTGAAGCTGTGTATTATAAGCTGTGTAATATAAGTGTATTACCCTGGTATACATCCCGAAGAAGTCTGATGCCTTTCACATGCCATCTATCAGCAATACTATTTTTGACTCCCGGGGCAAACTCTTCATTCTTAGTCAGAGGTATTTCTGCAAAAGATGAAATATTTTACCCAAGATATTTTGTTATGTCTCGCCAAATTCTGATAGTGTTGTAGATAATAGGGTTATGATGGATGTCCAAAGATCTCTTTTTTCCATAGTTAGTTTACTCAGCAAGGAGTAGGGAGAGGGGAACCACTCATCAACATCTGTTTCAGATTTTAAATCAGACTGTAGCCAGTCCCAGATTATTTGGGTGTGGCAGGCCCAGTTATAAAATCTCAAATTAGGTAGGGCTAAACCTCTTCGTTCCCAAGGCAGCTGTAAGGTCTTAATTCTAATTCTGGGCTTTTTATTGTGCCACATAAATAGTGAAAAAGCCCTTTCTAGATCTGAAATTACCTTCTTTGAAATCCATAATGGTAGCATCTGCAAAGGATAAAGCAATCTAGGAAATGTGTTCATCTTTATGAGACTAATTCTACCCATCTAGGACAGGGGAAGGTCATACCATCTCTCGAGGTCATTCTTAACTGCTCTAATTGTTGGCACAAAATTAAGTCTCCACAAGTCCTCAACATTAGGTGACACTCTGATTCCAAGATAGACAAAGCCTGAAGTGGCCCATCTAAATGGAAATTTTGTAACTCAACTCGTGCTGCCGTAATTCCCCAAGGGCACAGCCTCAGATTTTGTGTAATTTACTTTGTAGCCAGATATTGAACCAAATGAATTAATAACTGACAGAGTGGCCGGGACTGAGACCTTGGGGTTTGAAAGAAAAAGTAAAACGTTATCAGCATATAACGCTATCTTGTGGGTGGTCTTGCCTTAAGTAACCCTGTGAATATCCTCATTATTCCTGATGCGTTCTGCCAGTGGCTCTAATGTGAGGGCAAAAAGGAGGGGGGAGAGCAGGCAGCCCTGTCTTGTCCCTCCACCGAGTGGGAAGGGGGGGAGAGCGCATGCCATTGGTCAAGACACAGGCCTCTGGCGAGTCATAAATAAGTTTTATCCAATTTATGAACTCCTCTCCTAATCCAAACCTGTCCAGGACATCCCACAAAAATCACCACTCGACCCTACGGTCCTGGTGCTTTTCCACTTTGAAGTGTGCGAATGGCACCCAGGACCTCTTCCCTGGTAACCAGTCTATTCAGAGACTCCTGCTGTTCTTCTGTAAGAGAGGGAAGACTAACCTTTTCTGGGAAGGATCTTCTTAGCTCAACTGAAGTATCACATTTAGTGGAATATAACTTGTAGTAGAACTGTTTCATGATATTGTTAATTTTCTTTGATTCATGGACTTTGTCTCCATTAATATCTTTAAGTGATGATATTAAACTAATGGCATTTCTTCCTCTTGCCAGGCGAGCAAGAAGGCGGCTAGGTTTATTACCATGTTCATATAGCCTCTGTCTGGCAAAAATGATAGAAACCTCTGCTTTGCTTGTTAAGAGTTGATTGAGGGCCAATTTTGCTGCTTCTAATTTTTGAAGATTATGTTTAGATGGAGAGCTTTTAAACGTGTTCTCTAAATCCCAGATCAAATGTTCTAATTACAATTGCTTCCCGATTGTATCTCTTTTATGAGCTGCTGTGTAGGATGTAATAGACCCTCTCATGAATGCCTTAGCCACTTCCCACAATACGGAAGGATTTGTGTCTGGAGTGTCATTTCCCATTGCTTCTCCAGAAAATCCAAAAATGGGGGGCTACTTAACAGTGAAGAATTAAGTCTCCAGTGACGTAAGGAGGGATCGAGATGGGGGGTGGGGGACAGTTAAAGATACTGGGTTGTGATCAGACAATGTGCATATTTCAATAAATGCTTTGACTCTGTCTATAACCTCTCTAGGCACTAGAAAATAGTCAATTCTTGATAGGGATTGATGGGGGTGGGAGTAAAAAGTTTAGCCTTTTGCTCTTGGATTCATAATCCTCCAAACGTCAGAGACCCAGATCTGCACTCAGCTCCTTCAGCCTTGCCATCTTTTTGAGGTAAAAGCAGGCTTTGGTGGAGATTAGTTAACACTAGCATCCTGGACCCAGTTGAAGTCTCCTCCAAATACTGTGAAGTGGATTAGATATGAGGATGTCATTGTGAGTAGAACCTAGAAAAGAAAGAGGGCTTGAACGTGTTAGGGCTGTAAAGAGAACCATTCCCCAGAATTCATTCCCCGTAAAGAAAACCTGAAATAAAAACAAATCGACCTTCGTTATCCTTAATGACCTTATTCAAAGTATAGGGCAATTTCTTGTGAATAAGAAGCTGGATATACAGCTTCTGTCCCTCATGTGTCAGCTGTCGTCTCTCCCTCAGCACAGCTGTTTATCCCCGGGGTTGTGTAGCTTGATGAGGACGGGCCTGTGGCGGTCACTGTGGGCCGGTCCAAGCCCTCTGTGCGCCCGGTCGATTTTAATTATGCCCTGTTTAGTGTCCAAGTTCAATATTAGTGTTCAGCGTTCAAAGAGGTTAACAGGTTTCTCACCTTCAGCTCCCTCCTTTAAGCCAAAAACCCCGATGTTGTCCTGTCTCATTCTATATTTCATGTCATCTGCTTTCTCAGCGAGTGTTTGCAGCTTCGCCTCAACTTCCCAAAGCTTGTTTTCAGCATCAGTTAGCAGGTCCACCAGTGTAGACACTCGGCTCTTAGCTTCATCCAGCCTTTTACTGTTGCCTTCCACTCGGGTTGTCATTACTTCCAGTGCGTTCGTGAATTTGGCCAGATTCTCCTCTATAATTTTGCCGACGCTCTCAGTGACTTCCCAAATTAGCTGTGAGGAGTAGCCACCCTCACCTGAGTCGCCATCTTGCACCTCGCCTTCCTGTTTACTTCTTGGATTTCTTTGAGATTTACTTGTTTTTCTGGACGGAACCGAGCCACTTTCTTTGCCCGACATCGTTAGGAAGCATAAAAAGGTCAAAAATGAATAAAAATAACAGTCTGTGGTTGGTTAAAATGTAAATTAAGGTTAATGGGAGTGGGAGCTCAGTGCCAGTCCGACCTCTCAGCCCAGTTACGTCATAGCAACCCGGTGGATATATTTTTATGTATCTATGTGTATAAATATTTGTGTGTCTGTGTGTTTATATTTGTGTATTTGTTTGTATAGTTTTATGCATTTGTGTGTGTATTTTTGTGTGTATGCATTCAGGTGAGGGAAATCCTGATGGCTCTGGGGTTGCTGGACTGTGCTAAAACAAGGACGTCGCACCTGTCGGGGGGTCAGAGGAAGAGACTGGCCATTGCTCTGGAGTTGGTCAATAACCCACCTGTCATGTTCTTTGATGAGCCCACCAGGTGAGCAACACAGTCCTATATGAGACTTGGGCTCTCATTTATAAATGTGACTTAGCGCCAGACAGTGAGGTATGCTTCTCCCTACAAAGTTTGTGATCCATGAAGACATTGGGGCCTGTGACCAAATGGTTGCATTTTGCGACTAAAATCTGAAACAGTGCGAGTACATTTTTCATCCACTCACGCATGCGCGACCAGTAAATTTGCCAAATGTTTTTGTAGCGATTTGAATTTATAACAAATGTCTTAAGATTAATAATTGATAATAATCTAAATTCATCACATTTATGCACTCATTGAAAGGGGCACCACCCACCTTTAATGGCGGGAAAAGTTAAGAAAAACAAAAGTTTTAATTGAGAAATTAAACATCAGGTCAATCTTAAATTAATCAATCTCATATCTTAAGCCGACATTCTCATTTCAGGGACTCCACTTCTGGAAGAACACCAACAGACAAGAACTTAGAAAAATAATGATCTGTTTATTACAGGATAAATGATGGTACAACATACATGCAATAAATGATGATAAGATAATGAGGACAAATAATAATAGGTGAATAAATAAAAGATTCTGAGTCAGACTAGGAGCACTAAAGTTAATGATAGTGAGTGAATATGCTCTAACATATTAACCTACACTAACTTTGGTGTCAAGCTAAATTTGGATGTGGATTTGGATGAATCTAGGATTACTAGAATTAGTGAATATCTGAGTCATGACCACAGATGAGAGATGAGACCACATCAGCCCTCTTTGGAGCTCTGGAGGTTTGCATACTTAAGTGAGACTGGTCCTTGGAGAAGATGGAGCAGGTTCCGAAGGTCCAGGGCTACCGGCGTTTCGAGAGGTTCAGCTCAGAAGACGACAAAGTCAGCTGAAAGATGGGCCAGGAGTCACAGCACTCGGGCCCGAAGCAAAAACCAGGGCCTTATGGGTCCTTTGGATGCTCCCTTGGTCTCACTCAAAACTCTGGCACAGAGGATGACTTTGGGCCTGCTGTGTGGCGTTCAGAGGTGGCTTTGCAATCACGCCGATAACTCAAAAAAGGGGCTCGATTTAAAAAATAACTTTGCCAAATTGAAGAAAAATTAATTAAAGGCTTAATCTTGAATTGCTATGAGCACAAAGAGTTGAAGTTTCAAAACTTGAGCTAAGGTGAACTTGAGCTTGAACTTGAACTCGTTGCTGTTTGAAGCTGTCCTGCTTCTAAAAATAGAACAGGGGGGTTCAGTCAGTCAGCTAGCAGCATGGAGGAGAACTCGGCGTCTGTGGTTAGCGGAGGGACAAAGATGACCAAACCACCGTGAAACATGGGGCCGAAAGTAAAGAACTTATCGGCGGAGGATGGAGAGGAAATCAAGGCGTCACTTGAGTTCCTATCAGCAGAGGTTGCTCAAATTAAAGAGCAACAACTAACTATTATGAACCTGGTGAAGGAGGTGACACGGCTTAAAGAGCAGAACATGGAGAAGGACCGGAGAATCAACCAGCTGGAGAGTAGAGTCTCAGATCTGGAACAATACACCAGGGTGAACACAATCATTGTCACTGGAGTCCACATCAAACCCAGGACGTACTCTAGAGCGGTGGCGGCGGCGGCCGTGAACGGGGAAGAGATGAGCGAACTCGACGCTAACTCTGTGGAGCAACAAGTGGCGACGTTCCTACATGATAAAGGGATCGAGCTAGACTGCAATGACATTGAGGCCTGTCACACTCTTTCATGGAGGAACGACAAAGATAAAACAACCGCGGTGATCATGAGATTCTACAATCGGAAACGAAAAGCTGCACTGATGAAGCAGGGAAAAAACTGAAGGGCACGGATGTATATCTCGACGAACACCTTACTAAACGCACCGCTGAAATCGCCAAGAGAGCACGCTTCATGAGGAAGGAGAAAAAGATCCAGTCTATGTGGACCACAAACTGCAAAGTGTTCATCAAACTCAATGGAGCACCGGAGGAGGCCAAAGTGGTGTTCATAAAAAGTATCGAGGAACTTGACAAATACACATGAGCGACTGGTCGCAGGATTCTGGACTGTAAGGTAACCTGCAATGTAACAACATAACATTCTAACATGACACACATCGAAATAGCCCATACAGCTACCACAGAAGACACCACACGGTGAACACAAATGTCTATGGACTATGAGATGGAACTCAAAACATGTGAATACACTGAACATAAGATATTGGACATAGAAAATGATATAGACCCGGACAATTATTTTTTTTCCAACATCAACAATAATTGCCGCTATTATACAGAAGAACAGTTCAACCGAACCATTAAGGTGGAGGGAAAATTGTCAATAATTCACCTCAATAGCAGGAGTATGTATGCAAACTTTAACAACATCAAGGCATACTTATGCAGGTTTAAACAGTCTTTTAACATAATTGCGATTTCGGAAACTTGGATCAATGAGATTAATGGAGCAGATTTTGAACTACCTGGATATGAATTTAATTATAAAAGTAGGAACGATAAGGGTGGAGGAGGAGTGGCTTTATACGTAGATGTAAACCTGAACTACAAGATTGTAGATAGGATGACAACTGTGGTTGACAATTTAGTTGAATGTCTAACAGTGGAAATCACTATGGAAAATAGCAAGAATATCTTATTTAGTTGTGTATATAGAGCACCAGATACCAGTATAGAATGTTTTAAGGATTGGTTTGAAGAGATGTACACATTAAATAACTAAAAGGTACTTTTTATATGTGGCGACACTAACATCAATCTTTTGAAATCAAACAATCATAGAATGACCGAGGAATTCATAAATACAATGTACAGTATGAGTTTGCACCCTGTCATCACCAGACCAAGCAGAATTACAACATATAGTGCTACATTAATAGATAATATATTCACAAATGACATAGACAATAGGACGGTGAGCGGACTACTAATTAATGACATTACAGACCATCTGCCTGTTTTTACTGTCTACGATTGTAATTATAAGAGAAATTTGCCAGACTGCAAACCTAAATACAGAAGAGTAAGAACAGAGGATACTATTAATGCACTAAAGGAGGATCTACTAACACAGGACTGGGAGACTGTATATGCAGAAAATGATATTGATTGTGCATATAATGAATTCCTTTGTATTTTTAAAAGATTCTTTGACAAGAATTGTCCACTGAAAGAAATTACGAGGAAATATAAAAAAACAGAACAGCCATGGATCACTAAAGGACTTCAAAATGCATGTAAGAAGAAAAGTACTCTGTATAGAGAGTTCATCAAGCAAAGAACCAAAGAAGCAGAAAATAAATATAAAAGATATAAAAACAAGTTAAAAATTATAATAAGGAGATGTAAGAAGGATTATTATAATAAATTTCTAGCAAATAAAGACAATAATAAAGGAATTTGGAATGTACTAAACCGTGTTATTAGAAATGACTCTGGACACATAAATTACCCACAATATTTTATTGATAAAGGTACAGATAATTATAATATGGATGAGGTTGTTAATAGCCTTAACAGTTTCTTTGTAAATGTGGGACCTAACCTGGCTGAAAATATTCCTGATCCTGGGACAACTGAGGAATGTAGTGATACACTTATTGAAAGGAACTCCTGTTCAATGTTTCTTACAGCAGTGGAGGAGAGTGAAGTCATTGAAATAGTTGAAAAATGTACCAATAAAATGTCCACTGACTGTGATGACATTGACATGAAATTAATCAAAGAAGTAGTTGGAGGAATTTCTAAACCACTCACTTATATCTGTAACTTATCATTCCAAACCGGTACAGTCCCAAAGAATATGAAAATAGCTAAGGTCATACCACTATTTAAATCGGGTGACAAACACAATTTCACAAATTACAGACCTGTCTCTCTGTTACCTCAATTCTCAAAAATTCTAGAAAAACTATCTAATGACAGACTAGACAAATTCATTGAAAAACACATCTTATTAAGTGATAGCCAATATGGATTTAGAAGTAACCGATCAACAGCAATGGCTCTAATGGAATCAGTAGAGGAAATCACCAACTCTATTGATGAGCGTAAGTTTGTAGCCGGAATATCTATTAACCTTAGGAAGACATTTGATACCATCAATCACAAGATATTAATAGAAAAATTGGAATGGTATGGTATTAGAGGAATAGTCTTAAAATGGGTGAGTAGCTACTTGAGTGACAGAAAGCAATTCGTGAGGTTGGGTGAATCAATATCATCATGTTTGACAATTGCTTGTGGAGTCCCCCAGGGTTCAGTATTGGGACCGAAATTATTTATCCTTTATATAAATGACATGTGTAATATATCTAAAGTACTAAAAATGGTAGTCTTTGCTGATGATACAAATATTTTCTGTTCTGGAAGCAATTTGCAGGAATTATTGAACATTGTTTCTTCTGAGTTGTGCAAGCTAGAGAGGTGGTTCGACAGAAATAAACTTTCATCAAACTTGTCTAAAACAAAATTTATGATATTTAGTAATAATAAAATAGATAATCAAGTAAATATATATAGAGGGTATTGCTATTGAAAGAGTATTCGAGAATAAATTTCTAGGGGTGATAATTGATGATAAAATTAATTGGAAATCTCATATAAAATATATACGAACAAAACCATCGAGAAGCATTTCAGTTCTGAGCAAAGCAAAGCACATTCTGGATTCCAACTCACTCTGCATGCTGTACTGTTCCCTTGTTTTACCTTATTTAAATTACTGTTGTGAGGTTTGGGGCAATACCTATAAATCTTCACTCCATGGATTAACTATACTTAAAAAAAAGAGCTATACGAATTATACATAAGGCTGCATATCGAGACCACACCAACACACTATTCATTAAGTCAAACCTGTTAAAATTTATGGATATTATCGAATACAAAACCGCCCTGATAATGTACAAAGCTAGGTACAATCATCTCCCTGGGAATATCCAGAAAATGTTGACAGAGAGGGTGGGTACAACCTTAGGGGGAAGTTAAATTTGAAAACTCTGTGTGCCCGAACAACATTGAAATCATTCTGTATCTCGATATGTGGAGTTAAACTTTGGAACAGTATAGATGTAGAGACAAAGCAATGTTCAAACATACACAAGTTCAAAAAAAGGTATAAAAAATGTATTATAATGAAGTATAAGGAGGAAGAATTACAAGAACGATGATGTGTTCAATGACTGTACTGTATAGACATCTATGCATGTATGTATGCATGTATGTATGTATGTATGTATGTAAGTAGGTATGTATGTATGTAAGTATGTACGTATGTACGTATATGTAATTTATTATTGAGATCACCAATTTAGTGTACAACCAAGTAATCCTTGATACATAAGTGGTAAATTAATTAGTTAAAGTATACTTATAGGTATACAGTAAGACAGTTTGTAAAGCGTTGACGCTGTGTAGTTGACAAAGGGGTAGGATCACATCAGTCTTGACTTCACCCTACTCCTTTTGAACATGACCATGAGGCCGATTATTGCCTGTTAGGCTTGTCTTTGATTTTATGTTTTTTTTTATTTATTATTACTACTACTATTTTCTTCTCATAAAGCCTTGTTTTTTGTTTTGTTTTTTACTTCATTATTTTTATCATGTTCAAATAAAGAAATAAAGAATAAAGAAAAAAAGAGCTATGATGAATGAACACGTGGCGTAAAACTAAGTCTAGAAGTCTAAGAAAAAGTCAGACTAAGTAGTAAGAGATAAGAGAAAACAAGCAGAAACAAAGAGGAACACAGAAGAGTAGAAGAGCTGAAGAATGTGAGGAAGAGCAAGAGAGTGAGCACCCCCAACTTTACTGGTTTTATCCCCTTCACACTGGGAGTGTCTCTGGGGTGTGTGTGTGAGGAGAGAGAGGAGGGGTCGTGGTCTTCAAGATCCCTTATGACTCGATCTAACTTTTACTTCTGGCTGAGAAAAGAGTCAGATCTGATACTTACTCACTATGATTAATATCATTGAATGCTTGGTTTCATGATAAATGATTTGATACTAAACACATATGAAGAAATGTAGAATCACATCAAACATTCTCATTATGTTTTAAGTATCACACTGAACGTGCTAAATTACTCTGGTATGAAACAGACAGTAACACATAGAATATATAAACAACAAAAGAGTAAACACATGTAGGTAAACTTCATCATGATTAATAATGGATTCAAAATACTCACATTCAGATTACTGAGTGACATTATAACCACCTTGTGGTTAAAAATACTAAATAAACGTGAGCAGGGTTTTATGACTGAGGTCTGGAGGTCAGTGTCCTGCTCCTCAGACTCCTCACACATATAAAGATGGTAAATCTTAATTGGAAAACCTGGGTTGAGGCATTTGGGTAAACCTTCGGTCGGGTCAGTTAGGTAACCTGAAAGTGCAAAGAAGTCTGGATCATGTTGTTCTTGTTTTTTTAAATGTTCATGTGGCATTTTTCTGACGCTACAGGAAACATAATGAGGAAAAATAAGTCAGAAATTTCATTTCTGATTATTTCTGTATTCAAATCGCGGTGAATCTCTGGCAGACCCAAACGGCAGGTTCAGAAACAGTGAGATTTCCTACATAGCAAATCCAAGCTCCGCCCCATAGCCCCGCTATGCAGGCTAGACTCCGAGAAATAGAGTGGGGATTACGCAGAACAAGCGTGTGCAGCAGCGGATTGCGATGCTCATAAGAAAGCCAATTATGAAATAAGCTTTCATCATGTCCCTAAAGACACTAGTGCCCGAGAGCTGAATAATTCCTGTGTTACCTGTGTGAAGAGGAGTGTGCAGAGCAGTGCTGTCTCAGGCCGTCTCCGCCCACGACTCTGAGGCAAATTGCTGATTAGCTACTGGAGCTCTGCAGAGGAAGTCCTTGAAAATGACACAGGTAACATGATTTGGCCATAGACTGTAGAAAGAATGGACAGAGTCTGCCTCCTCGCTGGGTGAAGCCACTCCGAGAACAGCACCCTCTGTTGGCGGGCTGCAGTATAGGTCATAAATCCCGCCTCCGCCAGCAAAGCTTATAGAGCTGTGGACAAACTTTAGAAATGTATTACACAGAACATAAATTTTTCTCCCCCCTGCTTGTGATGTTGACATGTAGTTATTGTAAGACTGGTTTGTGCTCAAGTCCTCTTTTTTTCTGTGAAGCTCCGTTTTTAAAAGTTATTAGGGGGTTCATGTTTTCAATGATTGACACCTGATACAGCCTATGGGCGTTCAGGGTTTGAGTGGCTCTCCCGGAGGATATGCTGTTTGAGCCGAGCATCATCACAGCGACTCTCGGCGACTGCGCACCCAAATGCGTGCATCGCTACTGCGCAGCGCTGGTTTCAGGAAATGAAGAAAAATCTCGGAAATACTGAGAGCTATTTGGCTTAACATCCGTATACAGGCGGTAGGCGGAACCAGGTTGTCCATAGTATATACAGTCTATGGGTATAAATATATGCAACTTGATGTGATTGTTTTTATTCGTGTAAAACAGTGGCGATTGCTCTAAGACTGCAAGGGAAGCTCTGCTTCCCTTAAAATGTCACCCCCCAAAAAAAAGAAAAAGTGGTGAAATACGTACGGCTGTGTGTACATTTCATTAACTAAATACGCACTAGAAAGCCTTCATCTTTTGTTCAGACACTGTGATAAGAAGCTGATAATTATAGGTAACCGGCATAACTTCGTTCTAATTCATCCTCGCAGCGCCTCAGCGCTTTAAACAGCCGGAAGCTGGGCTTCTGCTGACTTCAATGTGGAAGCTAAAAGTGGGTTGTTCCAGCAGCGAAACTAGACGCTCATTGGATAAATGCTGGGCTTTGTCCCACCCAATGGAAGCTAAGCTTCACTGGAGTTCTATGGCGAGAGGGCGGTCCCGACTTTCTCCCGGACTGCAAGCTTCTGCATCCATGATTGGATGAGCTGTCTGAGGCGAAATCCTTTTTTGATTGACAGCTAAACAAGCGAATCAGCGATCTTGAAGAATAAAACATCTACCAGAGCATTTTCCAAGTCATTCATTCCGTTGTTCTTAACTGCTCCGGAGACTTTACCGATCCTCAGCGACTTCTGTCTTTATTAAAAACGACTGCCGTTGTGTTTGGCGACTCTGTTCTGTTACATACTAATAAACAAATACAATTATGATGTAGGCCAGAAAAATGAGCTTCCCCTCATTGAAAGACCAGCAGCCGCCACTGGTGTAAAAGGAGGTTTGTCTTACCAGTGGGTACAACCTTACACACACCAAATCCCTCTGTGCTTATATGCGCTTACAGCGACATTTGTTGAGGGGCCACCTTCTGTCGCCATTGTGTGGTGTTCCTTTCTTGAGTCATCTCTTCGACTAGCTCACCAAATTTGCAATACGCCTTGCTGGTGGCGGATTTAAAGATGAGGAGAAGAGCTGATGTGAACAGAACTTGGCTGTGTTAAACCCACTCCACGCCTTATCCCCTCCCTCTTTCCTACTTACGCTGCTGGGAGGAGCTAAGTTAGGGAGGGGGGATACTTACGCCGGGCTGCGCTGCTCACCAAAATACCAAAGTGTGCTTGGGCAGGCCTAATCGGTGCAGCGGACCTGACTTAGGCTGTGCCTACGCCACACTGCAGGCGAGTCAAAAGCCCAAAATATGCGCAGAGGTGAACAAATTCTGACCCATGGGTACGGACAGGTTAGAGGGAGGGGCATCTGGATACTCAGATGAGAGGGTGAACTGAAGTTAAAGGTTATTATTCAATCTTGTGTTTTTTCTTAACTTTACTTTTTTAAGATTATTTTTTCTAATGTAAATTTTTTAATGTCATGTTTTAAATGCCATTTTAAGAATCATATCTGGAGAGGGTGTGTGGTCTTTATAAACAGAAAAAGCTGATGATACTGATAATAATGGGTCCACTCCACCTTTCTGCGTTGGTGCATCTGCAAATACTGCACCAACAAACAGCCTCTGATGTCAAAATGCTGATAAATCTTTCAGAGGAGTGTTTGAGTCTGTCTCTAAATAAGCTACAGTAAATTACATGGCGGGGAACTGTAACCTCGCTTGTGAGCTGGTTCTTTGTGCAAAGCACCAGAAGAGGGAGACAGAGTCCAAACATCACACTTAACACCTGAGAGCAGCTGTTTTAATCTGTGTGTGTGTGTGTGTGTGTGTGTGTGTGTGTGTGTGTGTGTGTGTGTGTGTGTGTGTGTGTTAGTGGTCTGGACAGCTCGTCTTGTTTCCAGGTGGTCTCTCTGCTGAAGGCTCTGGCTCAGGGAGGACGAACCGTCATCTGTACCATCCATCAACCCAGCGCCAAACTGTTTGAGCTCTTCGATAAGGTGACCATCAACCCTGATGATTCCTCTTTCAAACATGGTGGACACCACAGTAGACATTTTTAACTATCAAAGATACAGTCGTGTGTCTCAACTACAGAGTTGTGAATCTACAAACATCTGTGTCAATGACATGAGTGGGACCAGCTGCAGCAAATCAAAATCAAAACCAACTTTCTTACCTGATGGACCCCAAATACCTGATTTCTTTTTGTTGCCATCATAAATGATTTTGGATCAAATGTGTTCACAGAGGTCAGTTTGAGTCCACAGACAGATGTGAGGTCAGGTTTTCTCAATGCAGCGTGTTGGTTTTTTTGAAGGCACCATCATCAGGACCTGAAACAATGTCACAGATCCATCATTCCCTGAGCTCTAAACTTAGTCCACATTAAAAGCTTTGAGCTTTCCTACAGACCAGAGAAACAGATATCCTTGATGACTAACCAGACACTTTCTTTCCTGTAGTCCACCTGCTTAGCTTACCAAACTGTAGCAAATTCAACAGTCTCCCAACCAAGTCCAACACACCTTTTGTGTGTGTGTGTGTGTGTGTGTGTGTGTGTGTGTGTGTGTGTGTGTGTGTGTGTGTGTGTGTGCGTGTGTGTGTGTGTGTGTGTGTGTGCGTGTGTGTGTGTGTGTGTGTCAGCTCTACGTCCTGAGTCAGGGTCAGTGTATCTACAGAGGGAAGGTCTCCAGTCTGGTCCCGTACCTGAGAGACCTTGGACTCAACTGCCCCACCTACCACAACCCTGCAGACTTCGGTAAGAAACCCTGACAATGCTACACACGTCGCACACACTCATAGGGGCTGAGGGGCTGATGGGATATTGGTCTGATACACCTGACGGCCTTAAAAACAGAAGAAGGTTTATCCTGAGGTTTGAGACTTTCTTTAAACCAGTCTCAGACTCCAGACAATTTCTCTGGGCTGCCAGATCACCCAGACAGCCTGGAAATGAAGCGGTTCTCCTGCAGCAGTGAGGGTGAGGACACACTCAAGGGTGTGGTGACCTTGAAGGCCTCATGGTGGATCACCACTCTGTCACTGCTCTGTGTTGCTTCAGTTTTACCACCAGCACCTCCTTTGGAAAGTGTTCAAATGCTGGGCATCACATTACAAAGGACGAGGCCCCCCACTGTCACCAGCCATGAAGCTGTCACCCAGTCACCCAGACAGATATCTGAGTGAAGATCGTACCAGGGCAACTGCGCCTTAACAAAGATAACTATCGTATTGACCATCACAGTCATTTATCTATTTAGTCCATTTTATGTCTTTGCTGATTTGTGAAGATTAAGTAAGAGATTAAGTAACAGACAGTAACTGAGCAGGGGTTAGGACTCGTCATGGACTCTGTCAGCTGAACTGAGTATGCTCACTAACAGACGTGCAGAGAGAAACCTGTGATCACCTGACTCATACTGGTTTTCTGTAATCCAGCTGTTGTGTTTATCTGACAGGACAAGGTTGACTTCCGCTCACATCACAAAATTCATCACATTAGCTTGAAAAGTAAGACTCAACTGGAAGTATATTTGCACACTTATGTTTTAATTGTGGAAGGACTGCTCCCTTAAAAACTCATTGTTGTTGCTGCAGCAGATATAAGAGCTGAAAATCAGTTTTTACATTCACGAATGTTCGACAAATCATGTGACTGAAATAGCTGATTACTATTATTCTGGATCAGATCTGTGTACATTCCTGTTACCATTGATGTGTTGCAGCCAGATGAATCTAGGAGTTGTCTTTAAGTTCAGCCAGATCTGTCTGCTGAATCCAGAAGAAAGTACACAGGACTTTTATTTCTGCATCGATCAGCGCGGACTAGAAAGAGACAGACAGGAAGTCAGACACCGAAATAGTGTCAAAACATCCGCTTTTAAAAAAAAACACTTTGTTAACACCAGATCATATATCGCCTAACTACACAGACAAACTGCACAGACAAACCATCAGAGTAGGTAAAGCCAGGTATGGAGTCAACAGGTCAATGGTTTTCAGAGGTTGGGTTCTTTTTTTCAGCTCTGTAACTATAAATGTGATTAACTTCACCTGTTTTAAACTTAGTTAATGAAGCAATCAAGGACCAGTGTCAAAGAGTGTTTGTTAAACTGGGTGGTTTTATGATGCAGAGGGGGGCTACTTTTTCAAAAGGTCCACAGTGAAAGACAGACAAAATTCAAGTTTTTTTATTAACTGAAGTGTTCACCTGCTTGTTGGTGTGTCGGTTATAAATTATACAGCACACAAAGTTTGTGGGCCTTGCCGTAATCCTTTCTCTAAAGCTGTCAGACTCTGAGAATCTCAGTCGGAACCTGTCAGGGCCAGAAAGAAGAACTCTACGGGAACACCTTTTTGATCAGGTAAAGGTGAGCTTGCGTGTGACACGCATGGTCATGTGACTGGGGTGTGTAATGTGTGTGTTCAGTGATGGAGGTGGCGTCCGGGGAGTACGGGGATCAGACGATGCGTCTGGTGAAGGCGGTGCAGGACAGGAAGTGTGTGGTTGAGCAGCAGACGGAGCTGAACGGAGACACAAACCTTCACCCGCTCCTGTGGCAAAGCACTGAGGAGGTAGGAGACAAATGCACAGGGCAACACCACTCTCCCATAAAATGAGAATTAAGTTAATGAAATAAGAAAAGCAAATGAGTTCAATTTTCTGATTCTGTTTCACAGCTTTTAACTCGTTACCTGCTTTTCAGTTATCCTTTTGCTGCTCAGTCTTTAAATCATCTGGACTCGTCACATTAACTTCAATTAATCCTGACAAGATAATTTTTTATCAAGAAATAAGATTAAAGTATAAAGACTTAAGTTTTTAATTGAAATCATGCATTTAGCAAACAGAGGGAGAAAAATTTCCCTCTTTATATTGGATCTGTGTATCAATCGATTTTTATTTATATAGCACCAAATCACAACAGTCATTACCCCTAGACGCTTTCCAAAAGAGCAAGGCTAGATCACACTCATAGTTTAGTATTGGGACAGGTTTGACCCATCTCATCTAAAGGAAAAACTTCCCTTTAACTAGCAGAAACCTTGATCAGGACCAGACTCATGCTAGACAGCCACCTGATGCTGCTGGGTCAGGGAAGGGAGGGAGATGGAGAGTGAGAAAGAGAGAGAGAGCGAGATTTTTGAATCCACTTTATTTGCCGCTCTTTTGCAAAAAAAGAGGTCAATTCAAAATAACAATCAATCACACACAAACTCAAAAAAAAAAAAGGAATAATAAATAAAGAAATATTCACATGAGCATATCTTTAACTGTAAAGTATTTCCTGCTACAGAGTACAACACCTGATTAAAACCCCAAACTGCCTGGAATGAATCCAGATCTCCTCCTGCTTTGTAAAAATTAAAATCAATGAGGAGTCTGGACTTTATCATATTTTTACATTCAGTGACCGGATCAACAATAAAACCATCCTCCACCTTCCTCCTGCGGCTAAAATACACTGCCACCTTGGCCTGCCCTAAAACAAAGTTTAAAAGCTGGCACTTGTATTTGTGTTGGTGTGTGTATTTAAAACCCAGAATAAAAACCCGCTTGTTAAAAACCTCTCCACATCTGGTAAAAACAGTTTGTAAAAACAGAAACAAAGGTAAAAGACGCAGACATTCATAAAAACAGTGAAAAATGGTCTCTTTCTGGGGGCAGTAGGAACATGTGTCCTCTACTACCAGGTTAATGTTCGTTATAAAAGAGTTCACTGCGATGACCCCATGGAGGACTCTCCGGTGCACATCTGCATGTTTCTTCGAGAGTGGAGGTTTATAAAAGGCCCTCCACTCAGGTCTGGAAGCAGGAGCCAGGTGCAGATAGTTCCTCCATGGAGTGTCAGGTCTTTTATCTAGTTTTTTCCCATTATTGTTTTTACCATCATCTTGTACAAGGTTTTTCCTGGTGTGCCTTCCGAAGGGGCGGGGTGGTTAAAATCCAACAGCAGGCCAGAACAGTCTTTAAAAATATGGTGCCAGGAAGATGGCAGGAAAGAGGTCTTTTTCAGTCACTGTCTGGTTAAAAGGGGAGTTTAAAAGCAGGCGGTCGTGTCCTGTAAGTCTCTGTCTCCAGTGGTTCAAGAGTTTTTGTGTGACCCTCATCGATGAAAGTCCCAGCTGGGCAGCGAGTCCAGATGGGTTGTCCATCCGGGTCGTCCATCCGGGTTCCCGTCAGCTCCACCACCTGCCCCAGAGTGAGGACCCCCACCGTCTGCAGACTTTTCTCCAGACTCTGACCTGCCCAGCTGGGAAGGTCTAAGCGGGTCCCCCATAGGACCGGTTCCTGCAGGAGCCAGTATGTAGAGTCAACCTGGCCCCTCCTCTCCTTCCTCAGCAGGCCCCAAACCTTAAAACACTTTTATAAAAGGCAGGCAGAGAAGATGTGTTCATGTTCTGTGTGTTCATTAAAAACAAATTAAAATCCTAACCCAGGCTGTTAAAACCCTGCAGAATGCAGCGGGACAGGGGCCTCCACAGAGTGGCCCCATCAGCAGCCTCTGGATAAATTGGAGCCTGAAGGCTGCGCCCCTGCTGGCCAGGTGGACCAGGCTCTGGCCCCCCTCCTCTTTCGGTAAAAACAGGACACTCTGTGGGACCCAGTGGAGTCTGTCCCAAATAAAATCAACTAAAACTGACTGAATCTTGGAAAGGAGAGAAGCCGGGGGATCGACACGGGCCAGGGTCAGGGTGGATAATGGATGCCATCATCTCCCTCATTCTGAAGGCCAGAGCCTTGGACAGGATCTTATAATCTGTGCACAGCAGGGTGACTGGCCTCCAGTTTTTCAGCTCCTGCAGGTCTCCCTTCTTAGGCAGCAGGGTGATGACGGCCCTTCTGCAGCTCAGAGGCGGCCTGCTGGTCTGTCAACTGTCTTTCAAGACCTCTAGCAGGTCTAGTCCTAAAATGGACCAGAAGAACTTATAAAAGTCAGCAGGAAGGCTGTCCATGCCTGGAGCTCTGCCGCTCTGCAGGCTCATGGTGGCTGCATGGATCTCCTGCAGTGTCACCTCTGCTGCCAGTCTGCTGTTGTCAGTCTCGCTGACCTGTGGGGAACCGCTGAGGAAGCTGCCTGGCCCCGTTCCGGTTTAAGGTGCTGATATTAAAATCACACATCGATGAAAAATAAATCACAATGAGGAGAGCAGTCAGTGAAAGGTAAAAGCGTCTAAAATCATCTTTATCATTGATGATTTGTGGTTTTACCTTTGGCAAAATCTTCTTGAGTCTGAAAACCTCCTGCTCTGTTAAAACCTCCTCCCCATGGCTCTTCCAGGTGAGTGGCCTGGCTGACCTAATAAATAAGTGCAGGTCTGGGAAAAAATCCTCTACATTAGGCAGCCTAGAGCCCTTAGTCTGCTCCAGCAGCCGCAGCAGCGGTAGAGCTCACAGCTTTGATATTGTAACCTTTGTGGCTGGGCAAACGAGAGGGGAGACAGGAGTAAAGGTGTCTTGAATGACCACTTCTCTCTCTACCACCTTGTCAACCTGTGCCGTACTATCCAAAAACATTACAATAGCTCCATTTATTCAGGAGGCAGACTTTGCAGATTCAAACCCGACCACCTCTCTCACAGCCAGACTGGCTTCATCCACCGAGCACTGCGCCGCGGTGTGAAGTTTGATTGCATGACAGCGAGTCAGCTTTTCAAACTCCGCGGCTGCAGCCTCTGCCATTGTGCTGAGCAAAGCACGCTGCCCCACAAATAAATGTACACACACACTCACACATGCAACAAAACGCATGTAAACACCAAATTATATTTAAGCAACTTATAAACACACTCAGATGAAAAGAAAAGAGAAATTCAATTCACTCAGAGCTCCTCACTCACATAAGTAAGAGCTGGTTGAAATCAGCCAGCTGGTCCTAACTATGAGAGAGAGAGAGAGAGAGAGAGAATGAAGATTGTCTGCAGCAACAGTCCAGAGGAACCTGAGAGAAGAAGGAGGTCAGGGTCTGAGGCAGACAATCATAGATGATGCAGCTGGGTCAGGCAGGTCCACAGCAGCCAACCGTCTGTAGCACCAGTTTAAAGGAACCTAGGAGACTGGGGGCTCAGGGACATTCAGAGAGATCTGGTTAGTAGATCTAAAGGAGTGAGAGGGACAGTGGGGGGGGGGAGCTCAGTGTGCCAGATAACCCCAGCGGTCTAGCTGGTTCAAATCAGCCCCAACTATAAGCTTTATCAAAGAAGAACGTTTTAAGTCTACTCTTGAAAGTTGAGAGGGTATCTGCCCCCCAAACTTTAAATGGTAAATGATTCCAGAGGAGAGGTGCCTGGTAGCTGAAAGCTCTACCTCCAATACTACTTTTACAGACATTTGGTGTGACAAGCAGACCTGCACACTGTGGGCATAGCAGTCTAGATGGAAAGTAAGGTGTCATAAGCTCTTTAAGATATGATGGAGCCTGGCCATTAAAGGGATATTCCAGCAAAAGTTTAAGCCATGGTCAAACACACCGTAACATCAAGTTAGACACCCCTTCGAGAGATGAATTTTGCAGACCGCTTGCTTCTCTAGTTATACCAACTTCAGCAAAGACTGCACAATAGCAATACACAGTGGTCTACGTCTCCACGTGCAAACCTCAACCAAAAAGCCACTCTATAGACACAAATAATTCTCAGAACAGCACCTAACTTCATCAACAGTACATATAGGGTCTAAGCCATAGAACTAGCCATCAAACTTCTTTTTAGCTTTGCCTAATTTCTTTAGCAAGGAGACTAAACACAACTCACCTACTCTCTTTGAGCTGCCGCTTGTTTGTGGGGGGAGCCCTAAAGAGTCGATCATCGAGTGCAGCAGAGTTACGCAACTCAAGGAAGAACATTTATGATTTTTACTTCATGGAAATGCAATCGGACCAAGACACTAAGGCAGGAGAGCTACTGCGTCCGCTGTGCACGTACAAGATAAAAAAGAACCGCAATATCCCTTTAGGTGCTTTATATGTCATAAGAAGGATTTTAAACTCAATTCTAGATTTAATAGGGAGCCAATAAAGTTAGGCTAAGACTGGAGAGATGTGCTCCCTTCTTCTAATACTTGAGCTGCGGTGTTTTGGACCAGCTGTAGAGTCCTTAAAGACTTATTAGAGCAGCCTGATAAAAGAGAAGTACAGTAAACCAGCCTAGAGGTAACAAAAGCATGGACTAGTTTTTCTGCATCGCTCCGAGACAGGATGTGTCTCAGCTTTAAGATATTGCGCAGGTAGAAAAAGGCTCTCCTTAAAATTTGTTGAATGTGGGAGCTAAAGGACAAATCCTGATCAAATAAAACTACCGGATTCCTTACAGTGGGACTGTATAACAGACTAATGCCATCTAACATGGCTATATTAGAAAAATGCTGCTCTACAGTGTTTAGGACCGAGAACAAAAACTTCAGTTTTGTCCTACTTGAGCATCAGAAAGTTATTTGTTATCCACGATTTTATATCTTTGAGGCAAGCCCTCACATATAGGTATATCTGAGTGTCGTCTGCACAAAAGTGAAAATTTACAGTGTTTCCTCATACTTCTACCCAGAGGAAGCATGTACAAAGTGAAAAGAATCAGTCCATGCACTGAGCCTTGATTGCTTCTGTATGTGTGTGTGTGTGTGTGTGTGTGTGTGTGTGTGTGTGTGTGTGTGTGCTTGTGTGTGCTTGTGTGTGTGTGTCTCAGGAGAGCTCCTCTTCATCCTCTGAAGGTTGTCACAGTTTCTCAGCAAGCTGTATGACTCAGTTCTTCATCCTGTTCAGGAGGACCTTTCTCAGCATCCTCAGAGACTCAGTGAGAAACACACACAAGCACAAAGACCTGTACACACACACATACACACACAGGGTAACAGCTCTGTACTGTAATTGGTTGAGCAGGTGCTGACTCATCTTAGGATCTCGTCCCACATTGGGATCGGCATTCTGATTGGTTTGCTGTACCTCGGCATCGGGAACGAGGCGAAGAAGGTCCTCAGCAACTCAGGATTCCTCTTCTTCTCCATGCTGTTCCTCATGTTCGCTGCGCTCATGCCCACTGTGCTCACCTGTGAGACACACACACACACACACACACACACACACACACACACACACACACACACACACACACACACACACACACACACTTTTTCATTTATTTTCATTTCTTACCTCTTCTGCCCCCGCATCTGCATCCTGACGCAGTATTTCCTTGACTTGAAAAACTTTAAAAATAACTGAACTCAGATCAGTTTTTTAAAAAAAACTTTGGCTTTAAGATCCTGGAGTCTTTCTGAGCTGATATGAGCTAACAGATCTGTGCTTGTGTTTGTGCTGCAGTTCCCCTGGAGATGGGAGTTTTTCTGAGGGAACATTTGAACTACTGGTACAGTCTGAAGGCTTATTACCTGGCCAAAACCATGGCTGACGTCCCCTTCCAGGTAAATCTACCAAACTTCCTAAATCCTGCAGCACCCACGGTACAAGGGTGATTGTTTTTGTATCACATTTGTTTCGAAATTCTTACCTGGCTTAAAGGTGGGGTAGGCAGGATCTGAGGAAGTGCCAGTTTTTGGGAGAAATCTTGAATGTAAACACTACCCCTCCCAACCAGTTTTTCCTTCAGTTCGGTTTGATATAAGATGTATGATCTGCTTGTCTCTGATATTGCTCCTGGTATAGAGAGTTAATGACTGTTGTCCAGGGGTTCCGGCTAATCAAAATCAAGATATTAACAGTGCTGGGTAATAACATATTTCTAAAGATGATCAGTTTGCTGCCACGACTTATCAGAAACTTGATTTACTGGTTTAAAGTAAAGGTGTTCCTGCTGCACATACCTGAAGGCACACTTGTCCCCTCTGTCCTCACAGGTGGTTTTCCCCTTGGTGTACTGCTGTATTGTGTATTGGATGACCGCTCAGCCTCCAGATGCCGGACGGTTCTTCCTCTTTCTGTCTTTGGGGATTCTGACCTCTCTAGTGGCTCAGAGTCTGGGTCTGCTGATTGGGGCGGCATCCACTTCATTGCAGGTGAACCCTTATTTCACTGTAGAGCTCACAGACGGATGTGTTCACCTGCTGACAGCACTAAGGTATGTCTGTGGTGTTGTGTCCTGCAGGTGGCGACGTTTGTAGGTCCGGTCACGGCGATCCCGGTGCTGCTGTTCTCAGGGTTCTTTGTCAGTTTTGACACCATCCCCTGGTACCTGCAGTGGATGTCCTACATCTCCTACGTCAGGTGGGGGCGTTATTCTCTCATTAAAGGAGTCTGTGAAACATTTACAATCAACAAAAGACACGTTTCAAGTAGGAGACAATTTTAACCGGACTAAAACAGTCTTTTTACACCTCCTGTTCCACGTTTCAGGTACGGGTTTGAGGGTGTCATCTTGTCCATCTATGGTCTGGACCGGGAAGACCTGCACTGTGATGAAAATGACACCTGTCACTTTCAGAAGTCTGAGGCCATTCTGAAGGAACTGGACATGCTGGATGCCAAACTCTACCTGGACTTCATCATCCTTGGCATCTTTTTCTTCTCTTTGAGGCTCATTGCTTACTTTGTGCTCCGCTACAAGATCAGTGCTGAGAGGTAGACCAGGACCAGGATTAGGACTAGGAACAGGACTGGGACCGGGACTGGGACCAGGTGGAGTTTCACGAGGATCTAAGTGGCAGCTTCCAGCATTAAGGACCAAAGCCATAGGCCAAAGTTAGCGTGTAGCTGAGGAATTTGTCTACATGTGGACTGTGAATCAACTTTTACTGGCTGTTTAAATCCAACACCAAGAAGAGACTAGACCAGACCAGACTGGGTTTGGACAACCTTTAAATGTCTCAGAGTATTTTTAAAAGAGATAAGGACACATCTTTCAAGGACAGGAGCTGGTCTCCTGAATCCTGAGGGTCTTACTGTGCCACACAAAAAACTGGAGGACACCTGTGTTTTTTTAAGAGTAATGTCCTCTGTGGTCTGAGCAGAGAGAGCAAACAATTTAGAGTGCAGAAAAACTGCAAGCAAACTCCTGCGCGGTCAAAAAACAGCTATCTGCAACACTTGTGTACTGAAAACAGCTGATAAATCAAATTGTGATGCTGAAACAGTGTGCAGGAGTTAAGATGTATTTGATGAGCTGAGCCCTCTCTTATGCATTTGTTTTATGAAATATATAAGAAAGCTACCAAGCAGCCTGTTGCAACCATAGACTGTATGGACAGAGTCTGCCTCTTTGCTGGGTGAAGCCACTCCGGGAACAGCACCCTCTGTTGATGGGCTGCAGTATAGGTCATAAATCCTGCCTCCACCTGCAAAGCTTATGGGGCTGAGGACAAACTTTAGAAATTTATTACACAGTACATAAATTTTTCTCCCCCCTGCTTGTGATGTTGACATGTAGTTATTGTAAGACTGGTTTGTGCTCAAGTCCTCTTTTTTCTGGGAAGCTCCGTTTTTTTAAAGTTATTAGGGGGTTCATGTTTTCCATGATACCTGATACAGCCTATGGGCATTTAGGGATTGCGTTGCTCTCCCGAGGGATATGCAGTTTGAGCCGAGCGTCATCACAGCGACTCTCGGCAACTGCGTGCCCGAATGCGTGCATCGCTACTGCGCAGCGCTGGTTTCAGGAAATGAAGAAAAATCTCAGAAATACCGAGAGCTTTTTGGCTTCAAATCCGTATACAGGCAGTAGGCGGAACCAAGTTGTCCGTAGTATATAGAGTCTATGGTTGCAACTTAGTGGCCAAAATGGTTCAATTAGTCATTACTTCCGCCTCTGTTGGCCACCTATAGTCCAGGGTTTTATGGCTGCAGATGGGCTGGCAATTCAGATTTCGGGGGGGGGGGGGGGGGGGGGGCACCACTCTGCACACTCTGCACACTCTGCACACTCCCCTGGTTCTGGATCTGGCTTTGTGCTGCACTTATTGTGCACTAGCATTTGAACCTGGTGTTAAAAATAAAAATGTGACTTAAAACAGACAAGCTTCTACTTTTTCTTCATTTTTCTATTTATCTCAGTACCAGATGGCATTGTATAAAAAATAAGGTCTGAATTAGGTTCTCTAATACAAACAGTGATTGAATTAAGTAGTATACCATTATAAAACTGATATACTGATATATACTGAGCCTGTGAGGACCTGCTCACAGTGGAGGGCTAAATTGGGTTAATTCCTGAAATTGATTCATTTTGATTTTGATTTATCGGGTTTTATTAAATTATTTAAAAACAGTGGGAGTGTTTTATGTATTGAGCCATGTACAAATTGAGCGATTTGGAGTTTATTAATTTAATAAATATTAAGTATGCCAAGTTTGCAGAACAAGGGTAATAAAAGATTTGTTGGAGCTGAGAAGGTAATAATTTTCACGGCTCTGTTTTGTAAGGGACAAACTGGTTCCATTTTGATTTGATGAGTACTGGCCCAGGCGATATTGGGACAAGCAATCAAAAAAAATATTACGACGCTGACGCTATGCTGAAGGGTAGTCTGTTAAAGAAGAAGCGCCCAAAGGTAGATATAAAGGTTGTGTACTATGCTGACTCAGGAGACAGAAGAATTTGCCAAAATCCTCTATTTGCATCCAGTTTGCTGAAGACCTGAGCTCCTGCAAGAGATCCAAGTGTCTGCTCCACAGATGGCAGGGTATATTTCTCTCTGCAGACTGCTTTGTCAAGTTGGGTGAGGTCAACGCAGATATGCACTGAGCCGTTTTTTTGACAGAAACAGAACCATACCAGAATACCATTCAGTTGGCTCTTCAACTTTGTAGGTGACTCTGATTGACTCCATATGTTTAAACTCCTGAAAAAGGAATAGCATCTGGTTTTAGCTTTAATTGTGTAAGGCTGCTGCAGCTTCCCTAAACCCTGACACAACTCTGGGTAGGACTCTTCCATCTCAGCTTTGTCAACGCTGTCTACTCTGGATACAAGGTTAAGCTTAACACTAGGTGGCCTGCTTAATAAAGCTATATGTAAGTCATTTATTACGTACAAATCCTCTTGAATCACCTGTTCACCTTTGCATAGTGACTCAAGAGACAGAGAGTGGTGTCCCACCTGGGCCAAACAATGGTCCATCTGATTTTACCGACTGGGTGTTTTTCTTAGCAATGGTGTAGTATGTCTGAGCAGGGATAACTAATACATCAGCAACTGTGTCTATCTGAAACTTAACTTTATAATTTCCAGTGGTCAAATCTGCATACCAAGGGTCTGCGCCTGTGTCTACAGTGCCAAGAAATATGGGTGTGTCCTTACAGCTCTCACTAGTTTCTACTACATGTACAGCTTAAGCAGACATAACATACTTACATACATACATACGTACTTTTTTTCCACGTCTGGCATGCCTTCTCTCTGGCTGGGCATTGCCACCTTCCATGTCCAGGGGATTTCCACATCCATCACATGACTGGCCACCCTGCAGTGCTTTTGTCTCTATGGGCAGATGTTTCTGCTTATTTTGGGTCCTTGGATTGGGTGACTTTTTTCCCCACTGTTTTGTTGTCACTGAATCAATGTCATGCTTTGTTTCTCCTCTGAGGTCTGTTTGCTGTCCTTTTTTCATTTTTGACTGTCTTGCAATATTGATTGCCTTTTTAAGGGTCAAATCCTTGTCAAGCTGCATTTTCTCTTCTATGCTGATGTCTCTTAGTCCCACTACAAGGCTGTCTCTGATTAACACTTCATGGAGTGCTCCATAGCTGCAGTTTTCTGCTAGGGCACATGGTGCAGTGATAAAGGAGTCTTCAGTCTCATTAGCTTGTTGCTCTCCTTGGTTGAATCGTGCCCTCTCACATCTTACATTTTTCCTAAGCACACAATATGACTCCGAAGTGGCTTTCACCTTGATGTACTGCTGTCTCTCCATCGCTCAAAGCTTTAGCCTGCAATATGTATGCTTCATCACCCATACAATAGATGCGTGTGTTCAGCTGATTAGCTTGTGAGTTTAGATGTGGGTTACTGGCCAGTCATAATCTTTAAACCTCTGTATCCATTTCTCCTGGTCCTAGAGTTTTGAAAAGTTGAACGGTTCAGGACGTTGAATGGTGAACGTAGCGCCCACTCCATCTGTGGCAGATGTTGCAGCTCAACAGAGCTCTTAAAAAACATAGTTGCGTCGTTGAGGGTTCAGTATGCTAGAGGGTCTTGTGGTCCATCATTTAAATCAGGGGTCTCAAACTCAATTTACCCGGGGGCCGCTGGACGTAGATTCTGGGTGAGGCTGGGCCGCACCAGGTTTTTCACAAGAAAAGCTCTTACAAAAACATTCCAGTGTTATCAAATGTCTTTGTTTATTCATTTATTCATCCTTTTTTGTCTTAGAAAATTTAAATAAATTAACAACTCATAAGAAAAAAATAAATCAGTAATAAATAGAATGATAACAATAATAATAACAATAATAATTCAGCAGATATAGAAGACTGAATAAACCACATATAGTTGCTGACTAGAGAAATGTAATTATTATTCAGATTCAAATGTCTGTATTAACAGCTCTTTAACCTTTAACTTTCTGAACATGAATGGAACATTGAACATAAACTGTTATGAACATGGCTTCTTCTGCCTGAAAAAGACATGTTTGGGGCTTTTGTAATATAATTGATTCCACTTGATGTCACTGTCGCGTTAAAGTTTCAGTTTCTGTGTTTAACCGATGCGTCATTTCTGCTTTTTTTCTGTTCCGCTGAGTAGCGACTTTCGGGTTCCGACTGAGCGCGAAGCGCGTGAAGCGGGAGCGGCCGCGACATTACACACGCACAGCATCCCATTAAAGTGCCCTTGCTCCTCGAGCTGTTGTTCCAGAACAATCATGGATATGCCGCTATGTTTTCCTGGCTGTACTAAACACGTTTGTACACTTTATCCAAGAATTAAAGTCGGCTACAGGGCTATACACAAGAAAAGCTCTTACAAACCCCCCCCCCCCCCCCCCCCCATATCCAGCCCGCCACCCCACCCCCCAACCCTCACTGAGAGCCCACACACACACACACACACACACACACACACACACACACACACACACACACAGATAATGCAATCTTAAAAGCGTCTGGCTGAGTACAGGGGGGCCAAGTCAGGAAACGTCAGGAGGCCGACTGCACTGGAGGCCGCTCACAGCCCAGGGCCAGGACACCTCCACCCGGGTGCACACCCCGCTACAAGCCAGTGAGGGGCCCACAGCAGCAAGCACTGCTGCAGACCACCACCTGGCCGAGCTGAGCGCACACCACGAGGCAGAGAAACCCTAAACAGAACCAGTCACAGCCTCCAGTGCAGGTGGCCCCCCTACTGAGGAAACACTGGAAAAATGCAATAAAAACATAAAGTAAATCAGCTTAAAACATCAAACTAGATAAAATTATAAAATACTGATTAATAACTAAAATACCATTTAAAAATAAGTGAACAAATAGAATAAACATAACATGTAAAATGAGGTGTAAAATATATAAATGAAATAAAATAAGATAGAAATAGGATAAAAATATAGATTAAAAAAAATAGGCTATTAGTTAAAAGCCAAATTAAAGGTGGGTCTTGAGCCTGCACTTAAAAATATGAACATTCTCTGCGGCCCTAAGGTCCTCCGGCAGGCTATTCCAAAGATGGGGGCCATAGTGCTGAAAAGATGCCTCACCGCAAGTTTGTGTTCTTACTTTGGGGACTATTAAAAGGCCAGGGATCTCAGGGTCCGCGAGGGTTCATATTGTAAAAGCAATTCTGAAAGATAAGATGGTCCAAGACCCCTAAGACATTTAAAAACCATTAAAAGGACCTCAAAAATCAACCCTAAAGCACACAGGGAGCCAATGCAGTGATTTTAAAACCGGTTTAATATGTGCACTCTGGTCCTCGTCAGCACACGTGCTGCTGAGTTTTGCAACAGTTGTAAACTCGCAATGTTTCTTTTTGGAAGACCAGAAAGCAGGACTTTACAAAAGTCAAGACGGCTGGAGATAAAAGCATGTATTAGCGTCTCTGTGTTAGCCCGGGAGAGAAAGGGGCGGACTTTGGCTATATTCTTTAAATGATAAAACCCTGTTTTTGTTATATTTTTAATATGTGGGATAAAAGTCAGCTCAGAGTCAAAGATGACGCCCAGATTCTTTACCTGATTTGATGGAATTAAAGACAGGTTTTTCAGTTTTGTTAAAAGTTTCTCTCCCCGAGCTTTAGGATCAATAACTAAAACCTCAGTTTTGTCCTGGTTGAGCTGTAGGAAGTTTTCTGCCATCCAGGATTTAATGTCTAGGATACAGCTAAAAAGGGCATCAATTGGCCCTGTGTCATCAGGAGACATGGATTTGTAGAGCTGTGTGTCATCAGCATAGCTGTGAAAAGTGATACCATGCCTCTTGATGACATCTCCCAGTGGGAGCATATATAAATTAAAAGTTATAGGGCCTAAACACCACATTTAATGCTATGAATCTTTGAAGAGCATGTGTCCAAACTTACAAGAAACTTTTGATCTGTGAGATAGGAGTTAAACCATTGAAAGGCAGTACCAGAGAGGCCTACAAGGTGTCTTAGTCTATTTAAAAAAATTGTGTGATCTACTGTATCAAAAGCAGCGCTTAGATCCAGTAGCACAAGGACTGTAAGCTTGTGTGAGTCCAAGTTGCAAATAAGATCATTAACAATTTTCAGTAGTGCAGTCTCGGTATTGTGGTTCGTCCTAAATCCAGATTGAACTCCAGGATGGAACAGTTATTTAAAAAATCATTCAACTAAATAAAAACAAGTTTTTCTAAAATTTTGCTTAAAAATGGTTAGTTGGACACTGGTCTGTAGTTATTAAGAACATTAGGGTCCAAATTGTTCTTCTTCAGAAGTGGTCTCACTTCTGCCGTTTTAAGGGCAGCAAGGAAAGAGCTTGTCTGAAGAGAACAATTCACTATATTTAAAAGCTCACCTTCAAAGAATCCATAAAAAAATTTAAAAACAAGCTTTCCACTGTATTAGAAACAGTGTTTTGAATAGATGAAATAGAGGATCATATAAAAATCAATTTTACCCCTGAAGTGGTCTGCAAAACCTTCGCAAAGTGTGTCTGAAGGAGTGAGTTGATATCTGTTAAAAACCGGGTTTATTAAAAGATCAATTGTAGCAAAGAGGATTTTAGGGTTATTTTTATGATCCGTGATTATGTTGGTAAAATAGGTGGATCTTGTGTGTCTGAGAGCTTTATTGTACATTTTCAGTTGCTCGCAGTATATTTGATAATTAATTGTGATTTTATTTTTCCTCCATCTCCGCTCAGCTACCCTGCAATTTCTTTTAAGTTTTTTGATTTCCTCATTTCTCCACGGCGGTGTGCGCTTAGGCAGTACCTTTTTTGTTTTCGGTGGAGCTACAGGGTCGAGTGTGGTTTCAAGTTTGTTGATAAAATGTTGAACAATAAAATCACAGGATGCAGGTAGAGTAGCTGAGGGATGCTTACTTAAGATCTTGATAAAATTTGCAGCCACTTCTGACGTGAAATAGCATTTCCTGACAGTTCGCACCGAGGTCCCCCGCTTAATAAAACTGGTGATATTAAAAAAACACACAATAATGGTCCGACACAGCCAGGTCAACAACAGAGGACACACTGGCTGAAAGGCCATAGCTGAGGACTAGATCCAAAGTGTGTCCTCCGTTGTGAGTCGGCTGTGTGACGTGTTGTGTAAAATCCAAGCAACTAAGTAGATTTAAAAACTCTTTTGCCATTGAATCAGATGGATTGTCTATGTGTAAATTAAAATCACCAGATATAATAATAAAATTGTAAGCTGCATGGATTATTGCTAAAAATTCAGAAAATTCACTGATAAAAGCAACACCATGTTTTGGTGTTCTGTAAACAGTTATACAAAGAATTGAGGGACTGTTAAAAACAACTGCATGATGTTCAAAGGTGGTGTACTGATCAAATTGTATTTCTTTTGTCCTTAGTGAGTTATTGACTATTGATGCAGTACTACCACCTTTCTGCCACTTCTAAGGGAGAACGTAAAGTTAAAATAAGGTGGGGAGGCCTCAGTGAAAATAACTGGTGTGTCTGTACACAGCTATGTTTCAGTTAAAAACAGATAATCAACCTTGTTGTCTAAAATCAGGTCATGGAGAATAAAAGATTAGTTTAAAAGAGAGCAAATATTTAAAACTGCCATGTTAATGTTGACGGGTGATTTACAGACTTTGTGGTTAGATTGTTGATGTTTTGGGAGAGGTCTGAGGTTATAGAAGTTCGCAGAGTGTACATGATGGAGTCTGGCTGTCTCTCGCTGAGTGATCATGACAGGAATGGGTGAATGGTTAATGAAAACAGAGGGTCCAAGTCCAGTATTGTGTGTGACAGAGGTGGAACTAAAATCATAGGAACTGGGACCTGGGGGACATCAATCAGTGGCGGAAAGGTCAGTTGGTGTACGTTTGGGGTGATGGGAGGAAAGTGAGAGTTGAGTATGTTGTAGACCGTGGGCTCTATTTTCGTGCCTCGCCGGAGACGTGCCGCAAGCGCGGCGTCAGTCAGATCCGCTGCGCTGACAAGGCGTTCCCAAGCACATTTTGGTATTTTGGTGAGCCGCGCAGCCCGGCGTAAGTATCCCCCCTCCCTAACTCAGCTCCTCCCAGCAGCTTAAGTCGTAGCGAGGGAGGAGATAGGGCGGAGAGTGGATTTAACACAGCCGAGACCTGTTTTCACCAATCACATAATCTCCTTGCCTTTAAATCCACCACTGGCGAGGCGTATTACTATTTTCATGAAGTAGTCAAAGAGATCAAGAGATGTCTTAAGACAGTAATGCCACAAGATGGCGACAGAGGGCAGCTCCTCAACAAGTGTCACTGTAAGCGCTGCATTGGGCGTCCTTCACACTCTCTCATATGAGCACAGATGGATTTGGTGTGTGTAATGTTGGACCCACTGGTAAGACAAACACCCTTTTCCACAAATAAAGACACTCACATAAAGTTGCATATATTCAAACCTCACGTGACAAAGGTGGGTTGTGCGCACAGATCACAACATAAACTCCAAAAATGGCATTAAAATTGGAACCATCTGTGCGTAAATGACGCATCGTGCTCTGTGGCCTGGCTCTTTCTTTCATAGATGTTGGCATATGAAATAAATTTGGCTCACAAAACTGAATATTATAATATCCGTATGTAGGCTTAAAGTAGATAACTCATCTGAGCACTGAAACAAATCATCTGTTCAGCCGCAGCAGCAGCAAGACGGACAGAGGACACGGAGACGTGTCCCGGTTGAGCTGTGCGAGAAATAAGAGGAAGAAAGAAAAGGAGGGAGACGAATTACATATCTTGTTAACTTCATCATGTGTGTTTATTTACTAGATATTTAATTTAATTTGATGCGGTTTCAGCTGTGTTGATTCGGTCAGGTTGTGTGTCCAAACACGTGCCAAACGCGCTCATCAGATCAGATATAGATCAGAATATATCTATATAGATCTAAATGTATGTGCTGACTCAGATTATTAGTTGTTGATGATTATTTATTGCACTGAAATGTGCGTGACACTGTGGAAACCTGCCGGTGAGGCATCAGTGACGTATGTCGATACGCCACAGGGCTACCAAAATACTACTAGACCAGCTGCGCTCCGCCATGCGCTGAAAGCTGACCAGGTTTGAATCGGCGAGCTTTCAGCGCACTTTACACGCCGGTGACGAGCACGAAAATGTCACTGCGCCCGCTGATTCTGTCGACACCTCCCCCTGCCATGTCACCACGCCCAGCTTGGCGGATCTCGGCTCGCCTCCGTGCGGCTCAGTCCACGAAAATACCAAACTGGCCGTACGCCGTAGCATTTCGTGCCAAATGGGACACCGTTCGCGCCGCGTGATGACATCATGCACGCTTCAAATGCGCCGTTTGACGGTGCGGTCTCTGAAATGGGACACAGCCTCAGACTGTCAACTTCTCTCGCACTCTGTTTGTGCCACACCCTACTGCACAACTTCTAACTGCATCTCAACTTACAAACTCTAACTGTGTCTCAGCTCACACTTTCCAAATTAATGTACCAACACCAAAATCTGTTTCACCATCAGACCTTACACACACAATCCTAAAAGTCCAGCAACGGCAACAGTCTGTTTTTTCTTACAATTATTCCAACTTTATGCACAATATGCGGGTTGTCTCAACACAGTCAATCTTTGTTTGCTTATAATATTTCTGTAAACAGCACATTAAACATTTTCAATCAGTCACATATCAATGTGCAACAGATTATGTTCAGTTTGTGCAATGTAGGACATACAGTGTACTTGCAGTTAAACATAAACCTCAATGTGTTTTATACAGCCCATGCAACATTAAGCATTTAGTTTAAAATCATCACAGACTTTCTCCAACACACATGTACACATACACACACCGCTCCAACTTCCACACTACGCTGATGTGAGGAGATAGTCTGTTGTGAGAGAAATAAAAGAAGCAAAAAGAAAGACCACACTCATACAGACCGGTCCACAGACACAATTTTATGGGTGTTTTGTACTTTATTTGTCAAATATAATTTCATTTGGTTTATTTTGGTGTTTTTACAGGTATTTTATTTAGTTGGCTAACTCATGTATACAACACATTGATCATTTGTGCTTTAAGTGGTGAAAATTTGAAGGAAATTGTGGATCCAACAACTCCTATCATATAAATTATCAATACCTCTAGTGCCCAATATTCTGTATGTTAAATCTATGTTTCCAAATTGTTGATTTTTATTTCTCTTTACTTATTAAGAGAAATACATTTGTTTCATGTATATGTATTCATATTTATACATTAAAATGTGCCCTCCCAGAGACTAAAATGACCTGTCGTGGGATTTACCAGCAAGTGTGATTGAACCTTCATGTAGCTTTACAGTTCAGTCAATCACATCTAAATCTGTTCCACAAGTATCTAGTGGATTTTTCTATGTTATTTATATTAGATAGGTCTGCAAACTGTAAGGTTATTGCCTTTCGAGCCCTTAAAAGGTCAGTCCCAGATTACAAGCTTAACATGGGGTGGTCTGTTTGGGTTTGTTACCTTTTAAGACCTCCCCGGGCTCACCAGAGCAGTATCCACACCTCATCGGGTTATGCTTTTTCACATGCTCGCCAGGGCTAGACTGCCGGCTTCTCAACTCGTGCGCAACTTCAGTGAACCTCCTCTATCCCCCTAAGACTTCACTATCTTAGAATAGAATAGAATTCAACTTTATTGTCATTGCACATGTCACAAGTACAGAGCAACGAAATGCAGTTTGCACCCATCCAGAAGTGCTTAGCAAGTGTAAATATATTTACAAATGTACACAGTATGAAAGAATATATACACGAGTATGTCGCAGAATATAAGTATGTATAGGCTTTAGTAGAGTACAGACTATGAACAGATTATACATATGGTTATAAATACGAAGGCTACAAACACTATAAATATAATTATATGAAAGATAAATTATGCAGTAGTGCAATATTGGATGTATTAACAGTAGTGCAAATGAGGTTTGAAAGGTTTTAAGTTGGTTTACGGATATAAAGTGCAGGTAACTGTAGATAATTGTAAGTGGTGGTTCAGTGGTTGTAAATGTGTGTGTTCAATCCATGAGTGTCAATGTGGTTCAGATTTCAGGAGGCAGAGTTTAGGAGTGTGACAGGTGTCACACGTGTCACACGTGTCACACATTGGATGAGTGGTGAGTACTGAGGTGTGAGGAACAGGGAGAGATGGTCTGATTGTCCAATGTGGGGCAGGGGGTGTGCTTTGTAGGCTCCAGCCAGGTTGGAATAAACATAGTCCAAAGTCTTATCCCCTCTGGTGTTACAGGAGACATGTTGGTGGAATCTGGGGAGGACTGTCTTCAAGTTGGAGTGGTTAAAGTCACCAGCAACAATAAAGACAGCCCCAGGGTGTTTGGTCTGGTGTTTGCTAATGGCTGCACAAAGTTCTTTCATAGTCAGCTTAGCATTAGCATCCGGGGGGTATACACTGCAGTGAGTAGGATGGAAGTGAATTCTCTGTGGAGATAGTGTTGGAAATTCTTTATTAGGAATAGGAATTTCAAGGGGGTCCTATAGGCAGCAGTACACTGTAATACAATACAGTACAATACCATACCATACAATACAATACGATACAAAACAAAAAAAACAAAACTGCCAGCCTGCAGCATGCAACATACAGACACGCAACACAGAACAGATCAAAATCAAAAGAAACAACAACCAAAACTGCAGCAAAAAGGAAAACTGCGAAAAGCAAGGAGAAGGACAAAAAAAAAGAAAGGAGGAAAGGAAAAAAAAGGGGGGGGGGGGGGATATGAATAAGATCAACAAGGTAAATATGAATGGTGATACAGTGCATGCAATGGGTCAGATCAGCTGTGTCGACCAAATTGGACACGTGCAAGGGTGATGAGTCAGGCGCATGTACAGGAGAAGGTGTAATAAGAGGTAAGTGCTCTTTTAAACATATGGAATGATGTGATTGTTCGAATATTTGTTGGCAAATTGTTCCAATCTGATGGGGCTTTGAACTTAAAGGCTTTTTTACCTGCCTTGGAGACTGGTGGGACAATAAAGTAGGGCTGGGCGATGTGCCTCAACGGATAACTAGTGGAAAATGGTTGAAGTAGTTGTTTGAGATATGATGGATAATTGAGGCGTATACATTTGAAAATAAACCGTGACCAGTGACACTGTCTTCGTATTGCTAAAGAGGGCAACTGGAGATTTTCATACATAGTACAGTGGTGGGTGGTGAAAGAACAACCTAGGATGAATCTGCAAAGTTTGTTGTACACAGTGTCGAGGATTAACAGATTGGTTGTGGAGGCAACTTGATAGAAAAAATCGGCATAATCAAATAAAGGCAGGATAAGCTGTAATATTAGTCTTTTCCTAACCAAGAAAGAGTGACAGTTTCTTGAACGATAGAGAGCACCAATACAGAGATTGACTTTACGTGCAATATGATCAATATGGTATTTGAATGACAGTTCACTATCAAGCCACAAACCCAGGTATTTGGTGCTTTCAACTCTATGCAGTGGAGTTCCATCCAAGCTGGAGATGGAGAGGAGGATAGTAAGGTCTTCATTCAACCATTAAGAACTCCACATTAGGTGAGCATTGTCTCTCAGTAGTAGTAGAGTCTGTGCACCAAGCTTTGTTGATATAAATGCACAAGCCCTTCACCTCTGGTGTTACCAGAGTCATCTGCTATCCTGTCAGCTCGGTGTGTGTGACGTCCTGCTAACTCAATAGCATTATCCGGGCAGCTACTGTTTCGCCATGTTTCAGTGAAAATCAAGACATTTGAGTCCATAATCCGTCTGTTGTTTGTGATGGAGAGTTGTATTTCATCCATCTTGTTTGCCAGAGAGCAGACATTGGTGAGGAAAATGCTGGGTAAGGGGAGCCGGTGTAGTATTCACTTTAGCTTAGCTCGTAGCCCTCCGTGCCTGCCTCACCTTTGTTTACGTTTTCGGCGCTGCCTGCGTGCACTTCCGCCCAGCCGGAAAGAGTGAGCAGCCTCCGGTGTTCTGGAGATCTCTGGGATGAGTCGGAGATCTGCGATAAAACTGTCGGAATGTTGAGTCCAAATGTTCAGAAGCTCCCGTCTGCTGTAGGACAGCAATGCAGAGCAATTCTGGATGAATAATCCAGTCAGGAGTAGGTAGAAAACTGCTAAATAGCAGATTCTGGAGAGTTGCTGAGCCTTGTGTTGTTCACGCGCCGCCGTCTTGGTTTTGGTCGATCTTGTTCACAACCAGCAATTCTGGTCTGCTGGTCTCAGTGATTAACTGGTCTTGGGATCTGTTAGCGATTACTCCTCTCCCCCCCTAAGCCTTAATCTCAGGACCTGTTTGCATCTACTCCCTTCTATCTCCATAAGACCCAGTCTCAGAAGTCTCGGGATCTGTTAGCGATCACTCCTCTGTCCCCCTGGGACTTAATTCCGGGACCTGTTTGCATCTACTCCTTTCTATCCCCATAAGACCCAGTCGGCAGACACTTGGCCAAGTTTTTAAACTGCTTAGACACCAATTGTCAATTTGTCTGTCTCACAGTGTTTTCCACACATTTTAAAGCAGTCTTCATGTGCGCATGAATAAGAAGTGAGAGACTCCACCTGACTCTGCCTTCTTTGTTTCTAGGTTCTTTATTTTGCGAGAGCCCAAACACACGTTAGTCTCACCTCACAGTGAAATCACACATTTATTAGAGAGACAAAATTCTCCTACCTTATTGTGCCGGCACATGGATTTCACCTGTGTGGGGAGGCCACCGCCTCAGGCAAAAACTTGGCTAAGCTCGCCACTTATATAGTAGATTTCATAGATGCAAAGGTGCAAAAATGGACCACATGAAGACAGAATCAAGCTGGCAGAATGGACTGTAGAGGCCCAAAGAATCCCTAGAATCCCCAGAATTGTTCCTTCATTATCTTCTTATACCACCCTAATGGCGTCATTAGTCCTATTCCTGTAATCGGCTTTCACACTGGTGTCTGATAGCCAACAATGTGACTTCTTACGTAAACATGCACATATCCTTGCTGGCCGGCTCTGCCAATTTTCCTCTTGAGATAACCATTAATCATGTGTAAAAAGTTCCCCATGACCTAGACTCTCTCTGGCTGTATCCTGCATCCTGTTTTACAATAACTTTGCTCAGAACATGTTTATTATTAGCTCCCACAGCTGCTGTTAGAGTTCACATGGGCAGACATTAACATAACATTAACTAAAGACACCAAACGATTCCTTCTCCATTATTTACATGGTGTCAGAAGTGAAAGTGTGGAGTTATGGCCAAGTTTAACCCTCAGACGAACTTCTCATTCGACAAGTCTGGAGAATGGCGGGATTGGAAACAGCGTTTTGTGTGATTCAGGACTGCCACTAAGTTCAACAAGGAAGAGGGCGCCGTGCAAGTAAGCAGCTTGATATTTGCCATGGGGAGTGAGGCGGAAAATGTCTTCCGGTCTTTTGTTTTTGCCGAAGCTGCACATGGAGACTTTCATCAAGGCTTTTCACAAACTCTCTTAGCATTGTGAATTTGGCGCCAGCAGAGACAAGAACATCCGCGATCAAATTGTTGTTGGAATACTCAACAAAGAACTCTCAAGAAAGAAAGTTCTGCTAGATAGCCCAGGTGGTGAGCTGCAGTGCTTAGGACAGATCCAGAACACTGTGTCCTACAAAGGAAAGACTCACCCACTCACTGTATATGTGTCCATGGTGAGTAATGCAAACCGGTGGCCTATTTCTACAGATGCCCTATGGAAGCAGAAACACGCTACGCCCAAATTGAAACAGAAAGTCTGGCCAGCTCGTGGGTGTGTGTCAGAGTCTAGACAATGTATCTCTAAGGTGCCAGTGCCTTTTCATGAGACTCATGAGGTTAAATCCTGTAGCATAGTACGCTCCTGGTAAAACCTTGGTTGTCGCAGACACTCTTAGTCCAGTTGGAAGGAGGGGGTTCAGTGCACCCCCCGGAGATATATTTCTAATCAGTGTTTTTCTATAGGAAAAAATGTGCTGAAAATGATGAGTTATGATAAAAAGTTCTCAGAATGTCCCATCTGCCCCAAAACCCCAAAAAAACCACTTTTTGGTACATGGCTCCGGCGAAATTGTGTTAAGGCAAATATTAATTCACTAAAATTACATAATTGGACATGAAAGTCTAAAATTTGGCATGTGGTATCCTGAGACATAGGGTTAAGTAGCCCAATAAGATTTTAGGACCTGCTACAACTGTATTCATAATTATGACCAACATCATCCCCAGAAACACAAAAAAATATACTGTCCGCTTGACAAATAATAACAAAGATGATTGATTTCCAGCACTTTATGGTGAATATCACTGCCTCATTTGTATATATAAACTTCCCATGTCCCTAAGCTTCAATTTGAGCCCAAGATGACCTTTCTGGCTTGAAAATTACTCTTTCTATAGCCAAAGTTCTGCACTATACCTCAAATCGGAGAAAATAGGAGATTCTGCCAGTAGCTGTCTTTTACAGGTATTATGCACCCCCAGATATATATATATCTATCTATCTATATATATATATATATATATATATATATATATATATATATATATATATATATATATATATATATATATATATATATATATATATATATATTTCTAAATCAGTATTTCCTTATTGGAAAAAATGTGCTGAAAATGACGAGCTGTGTTTAATAGTTGTCAACATGACCAATCTATTATTTATATGCTAATTAGTGCCGCCATTTTGGAAACACTGATTTTGCCTATATCTCAGCAAATGTTGCATTCAAATGAACAAATAAGGTATCTGGACCTGTTTTGAGGGCCAAGGTTAAATGACCATATGTTCCAGTGACATGCTTGTATGTAAAGCAGTGCCATAAGAAATTGAATGTACTTTCAATGTATGTTTTATTAATTTGACTCAGGCCAGGTGTGACTGGTAAACATTATCCATGACCCAGGTCAAACTTATTGAGCACAGAGATAACTATGACTGCACAGCAGTTGTGCATTGAGCATATCAACACAGACAGTATAAACTCTGCCACCACCACCACACCTTGGCTTCTACATCATCCTCCCAACAAACAAGGTAAGAAGCATAAATCAGCCACTGTATACATGTGGAATAAATTGACTGACTTTGACTACACAATGTACACATTATGTAATATTTCCTTCTTGAATATAGTTATCACATATAGTTTAAATATTTTTCCTTCTTATTTTATCTTATCTTTAGTCTGCTAAAACAAGTAGTAACTTCAAACATGACTGTAAAATAAGATGGTTGCACCCATAACATCAGCTATTGGTTTTTCTTATTCACCTCTCTTAACAGTGGTGGTTATAGACATCAAGCCAACATGCCTAAGGCTAAGGGAAAAAAGAGTTTAAATCCTGAGGCACACAAAAGTGCATCACTTGTATGCATACTTCATGTGTCATCCCTGTCAGATCATCGTAATTTCACACCCCTCTCAAAAGTAAAAGGAACCCCTGCAGAAAAACTACAACATCTTCATGATATACAGGACCAACGTCTCCAACAATCCCATGAATCCCCACATCGTATGCAGTTAGTCTGTGACCAAATCCCCTCAACTTTACCTGATGACATGGAAGGTGTTGGGTACCACCGCAACTGTTATCTGCGCTTTAATGCCAACCTTCATCTCCTAAGAGATAACACAGAACCAGAACCATCAACCTCAGAGAGGCATCGCTCGCCTCGTAGATTGTCGTCTGGTCCCATCTCCCTTCTCAGAACGCCTCAGTAGCTCACAAACAACTGCATTGTCAGTGATTGGCTGATGGATTGGCGTGAAGTAGTCCACAGTTGATTTTCGGGGTGGGGGAGAACCAGTTGCAGAGGTGAAGCCCCCTAGTCCAGGCACAGACTGCTCACCATCACTTCCGATATACCTGCTGAAGAGCCAGATGTAGTACTCTTTCATCTTAGCAGCATAGACTGCATCATTCTCTACAGGGGGTGTGAATGATGAGCCATCAGGGAACTTTGGGCCAACACGAGGAAAATTCAGGGGTGGGAGAGTTTCTGGTGTGTCAACTTTAAGGCTACGCTGTTGTGATTTATCAATGATACGCAGCATTCGGACCTTGTTGCTCTCGAACCCAGGCTTAACCTCCTGCACCATGATTCCTCCTGCACTGTTGACAATGTTGCTGCTGTGCACACTGGTAGTGGTTTTATTCAAGTTATCCCACTCACAGTGGAATACAAGGTTTCCCTCCCCTGTCACAATTTGGTGTGTCCGATATGTTGAGACTTCATCCAGGGCTTTAGCCAGTGCAGTTTCCAACTCTAAGCCAAAATCGTAGGTCTCAGAGTGGCCAAGTCTGTTTAATATTGTTGTGAGTTGCTTGCTTCGGAACAAGTGCCTCACAGTCTCACATAGTAGAATGTGTTTTGGGGACTTCCATTTTCCCTCTGACACTGCACGGCAAAGGTCTTGCCCAATGGAGAATACCAGACGCTTCAGCTTTTCATTTTCAGTCTCCATGTTTTCTTTGCCAGTCATAACCATGCTAAGGAATTGGACAAGGGCTGGGGGCAAAAGGTTTTCAGAAGTAGGCTCCAGGTCATCGGCTGTTGGTGGCCATGGTAGGTCTTTGGACTCGCTGAAAGCATGTAAAATTATCTGACGAAGTTAGAAAGCAACATTTTGGTGCTTATCTGTGCTTCCTAGAGTGTAAGCTCATGCAAGAGCACTAGAAACTGTGATATTTGAGCTGTACACAAGCCAGAAAGAAATTAAATCATCTTCATTATGTTTGACTTTTGTGAAGTTGATATGCTCACTGATTGGGTCTTTCTGTAGGCGCTTCATTAGCACAACAGCGTAGCCTTAAAGTTGACACACCAGAAACTCTCCCACCCCTGAATTTTCCTCGTGTTGGCCCAAAGTTCCCTGATGGCTCATCATTCACACCCCCTGTAGAGAACGATGCAGTCTATGCTGCTAAGATGAAAGAGTACTACATCTGGCTCTTCAGCAGGTACAGTATATCGGAAGTGATGGTGAGCAGTCTGTGCCTGGACTAGGGGGCTTCACCTCTGCAACTGGTTCTCCCCCACCCCGAAAATCATCTGTGGACTACTTCACGCCAATCCATCAGCCAATCACTGACAATGCAGCTGTTTGTGAGCTACTGAGGCGTTCTGAGAAGGGAGATGGGACCAGACGACAATCTACGAGGCGAGCGATGCCTCTCTGAGGTTGATGGTTCTGGTTCTGTGTTATCTCTTAGGAGATGAAGGTTGGCATTAAACGCAGATAACAGTTGCGGTGGTACCCAACACCTTCCAAGTCATCAGGTAAAGTTGAGGGGATTTGGTCACAGACTAACTGCATACGATGTGGGGATTCATGAGATTGTTGGAGACGTTGGTCCCGTATATCATGAAGATGTTGTAGTTTTTCTGCAGGGGTTCCTTTTACTTTTGAGAGGGGTGTGAAATTACGATGATCTGACAGGGATGACACATGAAGTATGCATACAAGTGATGCACTTTTGTGTGCCTCAGGATTTAAACTCTTTTTTCCCTTAGCCTTAGGCATGTTGGCTTGATGTCTATAACCACCACTGTTAAGAGAGGTGAATAAGAAAAACCAATAGCTGATGTTATGGGTGCAACCATCTTATTTTACAGTCATGTTTGAAGTTACTACTTGTTTTAGCAGACTAAAGATAAGATAAAATAAGAAGGAAAAATATTTAAACTATATGTGATAACTATATTCAAGAAGGAAATATTACATAATGTGTACATTGTGTAGTCAAAGTCAGTCAATTTATTCCACATGTATACAGTGGCTGATTTAATATTAAATTAATAAAACATACATTGAAAGTACATTCAATTTCTTATGGCACTGCTTTACATACAAGCATGTCACTGGAACATATGGTCATTTAACCTTGGCCCTCAAAACAGGTCCAGATACCTTATTTGTTCATTTGAATGCAACATTGGCTGAGATATAGGCAAAATCAGTGTTTCCAAAATGGCGGCACTAATTAGCATATAAATAATAGATTGGTCATGTTGACAACTATTAAACACAGCTCGTCATTTTCAGCACATTTTTTCCAATAAGGAAATACTGATTTAGAAATATATAGATAGATATATATATATCTGGGGGTGCATAATACCTGTCTGGGGGTGCATAATACCTGTAAAAGACAGCTACTGGCAGAATCTCCTATTTTCTCCGATTTGAGGTATAGTGCAGAACTTTGGCTATAGAAAGAGTAATTTTCAAGCCAGAAAGGTCATCTTGGGCTCAAATTGAAGCTTAGGGACATGTGAAGTTTATATATACAAATGAGGCAGTGATATTCACCACAAAGTGCTGGAAATCAATCATCTTTGTTATTATTTGTCAAGCGGACAGTATATTTTTTTGTGTTTCTGGGGATGATGTTGGTCATAATTATGACCAGGCTCTATTTTCGTGCCTCGCCGGAGACGTGCCGCAAGCGCAGCGTCTATCAGATCCGCCGCGCTGACAAGGCGTTCCCAAGCACATTTTGGTATTTTGGTGAGCTGCGCAGCCCAGCGTAAGTATCCCCCCTCCCTAACTCAGCTCCTCCCAGCAGCACAAGTCGTAGACGGGGAGGAGAGAGGGCGTGTAGTGGGTTTAACACAGCCGAGACCTGTATTGACCAATCACATAAGCTCCTCTCCTTGCCTTTAAATCCGCCACAGGCGAGGTGTATTACTATTTTCATGAAGTAGTCAAAGAGATCAAGAGATGTCTTAAGACAGTAATGCCACAAGATGGCGACAGAGGGCAGCTCCTCAACAAGTGTCACTGTCGCATTGGGCGTCCTCCACACGCTCTCATATAAGCACAGATGGATTTGGTATGTGTAAAGTTGGACCCAGTGGTAAGATAAACACCCTTTCCACAAATAAAGACACTCACATAAAGTTGCATATATTCAAACCTCACGTGACAAAGGTGGGTTGTGCGCACAGATCACAACATAAATTCCAATAATGGCATTAAAATCGGAACTATCTGTGCGTAAATGACGCATCGCGCTCCGTGGCCTGGCTCTTTCTTTCATAGATGTTGGCATATAAAATAAATTTGGCTCACAAAACTGAATATTATAATATCCGTATGTAGGCTTAAAGTAGATAACGCATCTGAGCACTGAAACAAATCATCTGTTCAGCTGCAGCAGCAAGACGGACAGAGGACACGGAGACATGTCCAGGTCGAGCTGTGCGAGAAATAAGAGGAAGAGGAAGAAAGAAAAGGAGGGAGACGAATTACATATCTTGTTAACTTCATCATGTGTGTTTATTTACTAGATATTTAATTTAATTTGATGCGGTTTCAGCTGTGTTGATTCGGTCAGGTTGTGTGTCCAAACGCATGCCAAAAGCGCTCATCAGATCAGATATAGATCAGAATATATCTATAGATCTAAATGTATGTGCTGACTCAGATTAATAGTTGATGACGATTATTTATTGCACTGAAATGTGCCTGACACTGTGGAAACCTGCCGGTGAGGCATCAGTGACGTATGTCGATACGCCGCCGGTCTACCAAAATACTACTAGACCAGCTGCGTTCCGCCTTGCGCTGAAAGCTGACCAGGTTTGAATCGGCGAGCTTTCAGCGCACTTTACACGCCGTTGGCGAGCACGAAAATGTCACTGCGCCTGCTGATTCTGTCGACACCTCCCCCTGCCACGCCACCACGCCCAGCTTGGCGGATCTCGGCTCGCCTCCGTGCGGCTCAGTCCACGAAAATACCAAACTGGCCTTACGCCGGGCTCCGCCAGACGAAAATACAACTGCGCGGGGCTCGCCGCCCTCCGCCGCCTCACCGGCGCGCACGAAAATAGAGCCCTATGTCTCTGGATACCCCATGCCAAATTTTAGACTTTCATGTCCAATTATGTAATTTTAGTGAATTAATATTTGCCTTAACACAATTTCGCTGGAGCCATGTACCAAAAAGTGGGTTTTTTGGGGTTTTGGGGCAGATGGGACATTCTGAGAACTTTTTATCATAACTCATCATTTTCAGCACATTTTTTCCTATAGAAAAACACTGATTAGCAATATATCTCCGGGGGGTGCACTGAACCCCCTCCTTCCAACTAGACTATCTTTCATGCAGCCCACTGGCTAACACAGGTTCAGAGACTGAGACAGAGGTGGCATGTTATGTGGAGAGTGTGGTGAGCGAGATCCCTGCGTCCACAAGCAAAATGGATGAAATCAGGAGGGCAACAGCAGCTGACTCCTAGCTGCTGTCTGTTACAAAGCTCATTAAGACTAGGGGCTCTATTTTGGTGCTTCGCCGGAGATCTGCCGCAAGCGCAGCGTCAATCAGATCCGCCGCGCTGACAAGGCGTTCCCAAGCACATTTTGGTATTTTGGTGGGCCGCAGCCCGGCGTAAGTATCCCCCCTCCCTAACTCAGCTCCTCCCAGCAGCATACGTCGTGGGGGGAAGGAGAGTGGGTGTGAAGTGGGTTTAACACAGCCGAGTCCAATTTGCGCCAATCAAATAACCGCCTCTCCTCGCCTTTAAATCCGCCGTCGGCGAGGCGCATTGGCATTTTCGTGCAGCAGACTCACAGATGGCCGAGATGGAAACGAGTGCGAGACAGCCGAACTTCTCTCAGGAGGAAACTGATGCTCTGGTCCGGGAGGTCCAGTCTCGCAGTGGCCGGATATACGGTCACGCGAACAGACCTCCACGGGTCGATGATGCAAAAGCAGCCTGGGAAGAGGTAAGTGCTGCTGTCAATCAAGTTTGCCCGGACGTGCTGAGAACCGCTGCGCAATGCAAAAAGCGGTTCAATGATGTTAGACGACGGGCTAAACTTAAATTATCCCAACACCGTCGCCAGACTGCAACGACCGGAGGCGGCCCCTCAACGAGTGTGGTGCTGAGCCCTGCGGAGGACGTGGCGTCCTCCACACTCCCCAAAATTAGTATCGAGGGGTTTGGTGTCTCTGAGGTTGGACTCACGGGTAAGACAAACATTCTTTTCCACAAATAAAGACACTAACCTGTATATTTAACCACGTGTTACTAAGGTGTGTTGTGTGCACAGGTGATCTGAAAAAATGCCATGCGTAATGGGATTGAAATCGGAACCACCTGTGCGTAAAGACGGATCAAACAAAGCCTGATTGTATTTTCTCCCCCTTTCCGCTAATGTTTGCATCTGAAATGAACTTTGCTCACACAATTTCTAACTTCTTTATTCTAAATGAAAGTATTAACATTTTTAAAAAAAGAATTTCTGTGATTTACTAAAATAAAATTTCTGGTCAGCCTCGGCAGAATTGCCGCTGTCGCGGCAGCAGCACACCACAAGGGAGGAGGAGGAGGAGGAGGAGGAAGAACAGCAGCAGCAGGTGGTCGGGGGGGAGGAGAAGGAGGGAGAGGACGAAGACGACCGCGAGGAGGAGGACCAGGGGGAGCCGGAGCCGGAGCCGGTGCCGGAGACGCGGGAGGGGGCAGGACGTGGAGACGAGCCGGCAACACGGGGTCGGAGACGAAACCGCGTTCAGCGGGAGGACCAGCCCTTCCTGGACACCCAGCGGGCTGGTTTTCTGATGTTGGAGAGGGAGCTGGGGTCGATGGGGACGCGGCTTGGGTCGCTGGAGGCCCAGGTGAAGGCTCTCCAGGAGGTCCTCCAGGCCAGCCTGCTCCCCTTAGCCGCTGGCGTTGCGACACTGCAGCGGCTGGTCCAGGTAGCCGAAAGGCTGCTGCCACCAGCAGAATCATCCGCCCCCGCCTGTCCCAGGTGGCCGCTGAGGCCGCGCACAAGAGGGGGGCGGCCCCCTGGGTTGACTGACCGACTGCAGCGTCCAGACCCAAGAGGAGGAGGAGGAGGAGGAGGAGGAAGAAGAAGAAGAAGGGGGGTTGGGAGGGGAGAAACACAATAAAAACACTTGTTAATGCAATCATGTTTGACTATTTATTGGATGTTTTAATGTGGATAATTACAAAAAGTGTATAAATGAATGAAAGCAAATACTCAAACTTAAGGGCAGAGCTGTGCTGCGAGGCGGTCCCTCCTCACCTGCGCGCTCTGCTGCTCTCCCTGCTGACATGGCACATGCAATTCGGCCTCTCTCTGTCTAAAGTCCAGTAATGTGTCCTCGGCGAGGTCGTAGTGGCATCCATGGCGTATAGCTATGTTGTGTAAAACACAACATGCCACAAAGAATGCACCGACACTCTGCGGGCTGTATGTTAATGAACCACCTGACCGGTCCAGACATCTGAAACGCATTTTGAGGATTCCAAAAGTACGTTCAATGACTGACCTAGCACTGCTGAAGACACTGTTAAAAACACGTTGCTGTCTTGTTGAAGGTGTAATGTATGGCGTCATCAACCACGTTTTCAGTGGATAGCCGTTATCACCTAGCAGCCACCCATCCAGAGGGGTGTCCCCCTGAAAGACTGTAGGGATGATAGAATTCGCCAGGATGAATGAATCATGTGCAGACCCGGGGTAATTAGCGTACACGTTTGTCACCAGGCAATTTGAGTCACAAATCACCTGGATATTAATGGAGTGGACTCCCTTACGATTCACATAAATGAGGGCTTGGGTCTCTGGTGCGCGCAACTGCACATGTGTGCAGTCAATTGCTCCAAGGACCCCAGGGAATCCATATTTCAACAAGAACCCTCGCTTCGTTTCCAGCTGGCTTGCAGGTGATGATGGGAAAATGATGTGCTCATTTGCGTGTCGGACTAGACTGGTGGACACTGCATGTATGGCCAAACTGACAGCAGCCTGACTTATCCCTACCACCGAAGCCACGGTATGCTGGAAAGACCCGGTGGCGAAGAAAGTCAGAGCCGCTGTCACCCTCACAGCAACTGGGAGAGCGCATGGGCCACCGGGGTCCGCATCTGAGGCCACAATCCGTGTGATCGCGTGGACCACCTCACGAGGCAGGTGTAATTTGGTCCTGTGTCAAGGAAAATAGTAGATTGTTAAAAGGCAGTTGTATTAAACACGGTGTTGGAGGCGTTATCCATGTGGCCCACCTGCATTCCTGCTCTGTTAAGGTTAAATATGATGCCCTGTGATGAATCACCCTCTCTCTGTAATTTCTCCTCCTCCTCCTCCACCTCCTTGCAATTATGTACTCCATCTTTGTAGATAATGTTAAGCATGGAAATTATTAAATTTGTAGCTGTGAGATCACATGCTGCATGTAAATCTTGAGAACAACGGTCATAACTTACTTTGCTTCAGTGTGCGTTGATTCTTTTCTCAGTGTTCTGAGATGACATGCCAAATATATACTCTCTCTGTGATGACGAAGCTGTTTGTGGTTGGTAGAGAGACGTGAAGTAGTTAGTTTGCATCAGAGTTTCAGCTGTGTTAGTTGGTCAGGTGGAGTGGCAATTAGGCGTGCCAAACGCGCTCCTATAGATATACATCAAAATGTACTGTAGATCTAAATGTATGTGCTGCATATATTTAAATCCCATATGACAAAGATGAGTTGTGCGCACAGATCACACCATAAATTCCAAAAATGGCATTAAAATTGGAACCATCTGTGCGTAAATGACGCATCGCACTCCGTGGCCTGGCTCTTTCTTTCATAGATGTTGGCATATAAAATAAATTTGGCTCACAAAACTGAATATTACAATATCCGTATGTCGGCTTAAAGTAGATAACGCATCTGAGCACTGAAACAAATCATCTGTTCAGTCGCAGCAGCAGCAAGACGGACAGAGGACACGGAGACGTGTCCAGGTCAAGCTGCGCGAGAAATAAGAGGAAGAGGAAGAAAGAAAAGGAGGGAGACGAATTACATATCTTGTTAACTTCATCATGTGTGTTTATTTACTTAGATATTTAATTTAATTTGATGCGGTTTCAGCTGTGTTGATTCGGTCAGGTTGTGTGTCCAAACGCGTGCCAAACGCGCTCATCAGATCAGATATAGATCAGAATATATCTATATAGATCTAAATATATGTGCTGACTCAGATTAATAGTTGATGATGATTACTTATTGCACTGAAATGTGCCTGACACTGTGGAAACCTGCCGGTGAGGCATCAGTGACGTATGTCGATACGCCGCCGGTCTACCTAAATACTACAAGACCAGCTGCGTTCCGCCTTGCGCTGAAAGCTGACCAGGTTTGAATCGGCGAGCTTTCAGCGCACTTTACACACCGTTGGCGAGCACGAAAATGTCACTGCGCCAGCTGATTCTGTCAACACCTCCCCCTGCCACACCACCACGCCCAGCTTGGCGGATCTCGGCTCGCCTCCGTGCGGCTCATGCCACGAAAATACCAAATTGGCCTTACGCTGGGCTCCGCCAGACGAAAATACAACTGCGCGGGGCTCGCCGCCCTCCGCCGCCTCACCGGCGCGAACGAAAATAGAGCCCTAGATGGCCTGAACTTGCAAGCAGTGTGCCCATGGATGCTAGAGAGTACGTCCAGGTGAAGTCAGAACTATCTGAATACAATGGTCTCATCTTAAGAGGCAGGAGGATTGTGGTGCCAAGATCAATGAGAGGTGAGATCCTGCAGAAAATTTAGAACGGGCACCAGGGACTTGTAAAGTGTATGGAGAGAGCATGTTCATCTGTGTGGTAGCCCGGGCTCTCTGCTGAGATTATGCCAAGTGTGTGCTAAACTAAGAGGAACACAACAAATGGAGCCTCTCATGTCCTCACCACTTCCAGAGAGACCATGAAAAGAGAGTTACACACAATAAACCTGGGATGTGAAAGTGGATATTGGGTACAAATAGGTAAGAGGATGTTTTTCCTTGTCTGCATGAGGAGGAAAACTAAACTTTCGCAGCCGCAGCATCTCACACACAGGTGCGGTGCATTCCTAAGCGTAGGACAAATGAAAACTCACCATAAATCGCAATGTAACTTAAGAGTATTTACTTGGAAACACCTAAACAACATGGGCTTTCTAACAGGTTCTTATTTCAGTTCTGCTTCGCGCTGAACCAATCATGTACTGAATTAAAAACCAAGTAGCAAACAACTGCGTAGTAGCAGGCTGCAGCTACACATAACCATAGCACTTTAACACGTGAAGCCAACAGCACTGTCGGTAAGAAAAAAAAAAGAAAATGAGTGCTACCCTTGGCAGAAATGCAGATGCTCAACAGAAGATGACATTGTCGACAACACCGGCACGAAAATGTCAGTGGTGTGGAGGTATTTTGGTCTTTTGACATCGGACATGAAGCGGAGTAATGAGCACTGCAAATTATGTTGAGTACATGTTCTCGCTAAGTTGAGGTATACTTCAAATCTTTTTCACCACCTGGAGCAGCGCCGCGTGTCAGAGCATACACAATGCAAAAGGATACAAAATCCTGAGCAGAGTAAGAAGCCCATGGTGCCTGTGCAGCCAAAACAGCCGACCATTTGATCCGCTTTCTCTTGCGCAATGCCTTATGACAAAACGTTGAAGAGACACCTTCAAGACCTCACGGATGCAGACTCAGACACCTGCTCAGACGGAGCCACAGTGTTAGAGACAGCACCAGTTAGTTTGAATAAGGTGGCACCCACGACCCATCCACCAGGTGGGGTTGTGACCAGATCTGGTCAGGTGTCCAAGCCACTGAAGAGGCTTGACCTGTAGACAGGCGTCACATGGCTTTTGGGGGGAATGGGAAGAAGAAGAAAAAAAAAAAAAAAAAAAAAAAATATATATATATATATATATATATATATATATATATATAGAGAGAGAGAGAGAGAGAGAGAGAAGTATCATGAAAAAAAATTAGTTTACAGTTAAGTTGATAATATTGAATTGTGTTGACATTGTTACTGATGTTGTCATGTGACTGTGAAATCGTAGCACTTATATTTCAGTGCCTGGGCAAGGTAAGAAGGAGACCAGCATATGTAAAAATACTTTATTTTGAATTAGCCTCGGACAGTTATTGTTTGTTAACATGTTTCCATGATGTTATTGAAAATAACACAAAAGGAAGTGGAAATGTCATATACGGTAGCCAGATGGGCCTGCACATACTTCAATACTCACAGGAATACCCAGAGGACCTGTGAGAGCTGCAGGAAGTTTGAGAAACGATTGCTGCTGTTAGAGTTCACATGGGCAGACATTAAAAGCTTGCTAAAGACACCGAGCGACTCCTTCTCCATTTTTTGTACTATCCACCAATGTTTTCCATTGTTTACATTAGATATAGATGTATTTGCACATGACACATATTCTGTGCACATTAGGAACATAACTATCTTGATAATGCTTGTAACTTGCTGCAATTTTCTCTGAAAAGGAGAAATTGGCAAACTAGCAGGCTTTGCTTAAAATATCTGTACGTATGTGTGCACCATTTCACTCCAGACTGTTTTATCAACGTGAGACAGTTCAACGCTGGATTTGCTAGATGTCTGAAGATAAAAAATGGATCCGTACCAACTATCCGTGATCCTACTAACGTTTTTATTTTGAGACATGGCCCAAAACGGAGGATTTTGAGCTGAGCTGTTTTTAGCTGATAAAAAGAGCAGTAAAATAATTGATCCAAATCGAATTTTGACCGAAGGACGTCACAGACATGCTTTTAACACACCAGGGGACTATTTTAACTAAATATGTAATTCGTCTCCCTCCTTTTCTTTCTTCCTCTTATTTCTCGCACAGCTCGACCTGGACATGTCTCCGTGTCCTCTCTCCGTCCTGCTGCAGCGGCGGCTGAACAGATGATTTGTTTCAGTGCTAAGATGCGTTATCTACTTTAAGCCGACATACAGATGTTATAATATTCAGTTTTGTGAGGCAAATTTATTTTATATGCCAACATCTATGAAAGAAAGAGCCTGGCCACAGAGCGCGATGCGTCATTCACGCACAGATGGTTCCAATTTTAATGCCATTTTTGGAGTTAATGTTGTGATCTGTGCGCACAACCCACTTTTGTCACGTGAGGTTTGAATATATGCAACTTTATGTGAGTGTCTTTATTTGTGGAAAAGGGTGTTTGTCTCACCAGTGGGTCCAACATTACACACACCAAATCCATCTGTGCTTATATGAGAGTGTGGAGGACGCCCAATGCAGCGCTTACAGTGACACTTGTTGAGGAGCTGCCTTCTGTCGCCATCTTTTGGCATTACTGTCTTCAGACATCTCTTGATCTCTTTGACTACTTTACGAAAATGGTAATACGCCTCGCCTGTGGTGGATTTAAAGGCAAGGAGAGGAGCTGATGTGATTGGTGAAAACAGGTCTCGGCTGTGTTAAACCCACTCCACGCCCTCTCTCGACCCTCGCAACGACTTACGCCGCTGGGAGGAGCTGAGTTAGGGAGGGGGGATACTTACGCCGGGCTGCGCTGCTCACCAAAATACCAAATTGTGCTTGGGAACAATAGAGCAATAGAGCAGAGCAATAGAGGCCCAGATCTACCATCCCAGGCAAGATCCCAGGTGCAGACTGTGCAAAGAGGGCTCTGAAACAGTCCAGCCCCTAACAGCAGGATGTAAGATGCTAGCAGGAAGAGCATACATGGAACACCATAACGCCGGTATAGTGTACAGCAGGGGTCTTCATATAAATTTTCAGTGGGTCCACCTGAATGAAATGCCTGCAGGCCTGGGTCCAGGGATTTTTATTTATTTATTTTTTTACAGTGCATTACTCTTTTGAAATATTCACTTCATTTGTATTGCCAATAACTGCCTACTTTCAATTGGCTGTGTGCTTCCTGCGGGTAAAATGAATGCAAACGACTCGGTCCACTCGCCATAAAACACCGTGTTCTCATTCTCTACCTTTCGTGGTTTTTAAGCCGACATGTTTAGCTGCTGCTACAACTTTCTCCTCAGTCTGCCGCCTGACAGTTTTCAACATCGGGATTGCTCGGTAATCTTCGTGTGTCGAGTAGGCGAAGAGGTCTGATTTGATTGACAAGTCAAGCGAGTAAGCAAGTGATGTAATGCCTTGCTGAAATTGCACGTGCAGTTTACTGAACCAGGCACAAAGCAAGAGAGTAAGGCTGCACGATATTGGAAAAAACTAACATTGCGATTTTTTTCAACCCTGCGATATATATTGCGATATTAAAAAATACAGGAATTTTCACCAGATGACCTGAATAGCATTTAATGTTATGCTGCACCGCTGAAATCTTGAGGACAGTTAACCTGCTCTGATCTTACCTCTTTTTGTGAATGTTAGAATGGCTTCTGTCTGTCTCAGAGATATTTTTAGCTTTTATTGTGCTGGGACGTTATTGTGGCGACAGATGAACACAGAACACGTGTTTTGGTCGACATCATCCTTCTTTTAACCGAAATAATTCCAGATAACTGACTTTCCTTTTCTTTTTGGCAACAAATCTTAATTTTCGGTGGTTTTCTCTTGTTCGTTGCTCATTTTGCAATCGTTGTTGTTGTTGTTAGCAGTGTTGTGCCGAGAAACGCATGTCCTCTGAGAATTGCATGCACCTCGCAAAACACGCACCGCTTATAGTAGAGTGGTCCACGGAAATATACATTTTAAAACCCATACAGTTCTTATTTGTTGGGCTTAACAGTCAGTAAAGTTCCGAAAGTAATTCTCAGCGGACACGCGTCTCACTCCATGTGCAGAACATGTGCAGGGGTGGGTTTCCTCCTCTCTGATTTTGATTGACAGCTGGCAGGGTAGTCTGATTGGCAACTGAGAACTGAGTCTGATTGGCAACTGAGTAAAGGACAAAGGTGATTGGTGGATCGCTGCACAGCACATGCAGAGTCACATGCAGTGTATCTCAGTCAGCTACCCTTGAAATTAACTGAGTTCATTCACCTCCGACATCGCAGGCTCTGCGATGTGACTATCGCACACACGTACATCGTGCAGGCCTACAAGAGAGAGAAAAAACATACATTTTTCTGCGGTAGGCTCGGGTCCGTATTGGACTCTTTCCCGGTCCGGAAGTGGACCGTGGTCCGCCATATGGAGACTACTGGTGTACAGAAATATTGGTGCAGAATATGTACTGGACACCCCTAGGTCAAAATGTGAAGCACCTCCCAAGGTAATGGAGAATGACCAAGCCAAGATCCAGTGGGACTTCCAGATACAGACTGACAAAACAGTCATGGCCAACCAACCAGACATTGTAATCATAGACAAACAGCAGAGGAAAGCCGATGTGGTAGATGTCGCCATCCCAAGCGATACCAACATCAGGAAGAAAGAACACGAGAAACTAGACCAAGTACCAAGGGTTTAAAGAGGAGCTAGAGAAAGCCTGGAAGGTGAAGGCAACAGTGGTGCCTGTGGTCATCAGGGCACTCGGGCAGTAACCCCCACACTGGAGAAGTGGCTCCAACAGATCCCTGGGGAAACATCAGACATCTCACTCCAGAAGAGTGCAGTCCTAGGAACAGCAAGGGTACTGCGCAGGACCCTCAAGCTCCCAGGCCTCTGGTAGAGGACCCAAGCTTGAAGAGATATAATCCCACCCAACGTGTCCTGGTAAAGTCAAGAACGTCTTCACTCTGGACAGATGATAGATGCATGTAGCATCGTTTCGTTTCTTTTTTATGCACTTTTGAAGGCTGTTTTCTTTTTTTCCTCTTCTTTTCTTCCTCTTCGCTTGTCTCACTGCTAGGTGCGCTCATCACCATGTTTGTGTTGTTCTGATACTATGGCAACAAGACTCGGCTCCTATTGGTCCACGTGACAAAAATCACTCTACCCCTTTACATATTTAATTGCGAGTGTGCAAGTATCACTACGCCGCAGAAAGGAAATAGTTCGACACCGAAACACTGATTACTAAAAATCGACTGGATGGCATGAGTACATTTTTTTTTTAGTACTTACTAGCAATAGAGCTATTTTTATGAATCACAGTTTATGTTGCCCCACTAAAGTGGAACGAACCAACATGATCTCACTCAGCCAATACAGCCTGTATATCCAGAACATTGACCCTCTCCATTATCTTTCGTCAGCTGGCTCTCTTCCCTGGGTTCCCTCCTTTTGTTTTGAAAATATTTAAATACTGGCTTACTCGTCAAAATGCAACCAAAAATGAGTCACTCCCTACTATCTCTCTACTCCCCACATTTACTGTCAGTCTCTTCAGCTGTCCAACCACATAAATGCAAGGTTCCTTGCAAGGTTTTTGCACAGGACTTAGTTTTTCATTTTACTTTTGTCTTGTATTAAAAAAAAAAGAAAATCTAAAAATGTGAAAGCTAGAAGCTTGTGGATTTTGAACCTTGAGGACTGCAGGTGAATTTTTTTGTCATTTACTAATTTTTGTTGCAGGTCTTAAACTCTATGTCTGTGGAAATAAACTTGGAACATGTCATCCTAAGTCTCCCTCTCTCTCTGTGTTATGTGTTCATGTTAAAATCATCAGCAACAAACACCTCATTGTATTTTTTTTTCTCCCAAAGACAAGGTTAGACATGTTTGAAATTGAAGCTTAAAACTCCTGACAATCAATCCAAAGTTTAGATCATACTCCAAAACTGTTTCAATGTCTCAATAAACTAAAGTAAACCCAAGCTTTACCCTCACGTGACAGGAACATTTCATCACTCTGTCTTATTAATGAAGTCCCTGAGATCAACGGTCACTCTGTTCTGTCAACATGAGTGTCCCTGAGGAGCCTTAATATCAGACACTGTATCCACCAATTCCCTCTGAAGCAAATTACTGCCAGAGCTGGTGACCAGTGAGACCAATCAATCTGCACACACTTCACTGGTCTCACTGGTTCTCAGAGGGACCATAATGACCTCCCCTCAGACCAGAACAGACTCCAGGAAAGACGTGTACAGAGCTGGTTTTCAAGTTTCAAAAAGTGTAACTTTTACTCTTACATAAATATGAGACATTCATTTAAAATTAAGAGTTTTTGGAAGTTAAGAATTTGTGGATTGTCACTGGTAGGCTAATCCGGGCGTAAACATCTCCTGTCAAGTTCAGAAAGTATGATGTGGGGGATTTTCCAGAAGGTGTCCATGATCAGGAAATAATGTACAACATTGAGGCCAGACACATGAATATATCATGTACTGAGTACTGTTGTGAATCCGCAAATTCTTCTTGATAATTTTTTTGTAGGGTTGGCAGTCCCTGAATTTAATGTGAAGTTTGTTAATCACAAAAGTGGCTAGTTTGGCAGAAAACATGTTGTCTTCTAATTACATTCATATATTTCACCAGCAAATGGTCAGCCATGTTGATGGTGGGCCAGAAATATTGATGACTCTGGCTGTGTCTCATTTCAGAGACCGCATCGAGCTAAGTGCACTTCTGCACCGTTGAACGGTGCATTTGAAGCATGCATGACGTCACGACGGCGCGAACGGTGTCCCATTTGGCACGAGATGCAAAGAAATGCTAAGCGCGCTTAGCATTTTTTCAAGCGTGCATTTATGCACGCTTTCGTGCTGTCGGTATCCCAGAATGCTTTGCGTGCCGCTGCACAGCTGCGCATTTCAGGTGAGAGGCTGGACTCGCTTGGAGACGCAGTGCGTCTTCAAAGAAAATACAAGCAATCCAAAAACAGCAGACAGTCAGCTCAGGCTGTATGAGAGCATGATCTCTGAACTCACTAAAATCTGCAAACCAAACATTATAGATTTAGAGACGAACTGATCCGCTCTGCTTCAACTATCAAAAACATTAGAAATAAGAAAGCTGACAAAACTACAGCAGAGGATCAGGACAACATTGAGTTTTTTTTTTTTTTTTTTAAGATTTAGAGATTAAAGTTGTAAATTTAGGAGAATAAAGTCATAAAGTTTTTAAAGTCATAAAGCTGTTTTTGTGGAGGGGGAAATGACTGAAGCTGGTCATCTGCAGGGTTATCTGTGGATGTATCAGCGGGTCATTCAGAGAGATTTTGTGGTTTCTGAAGAAACAATCAAACTGATGATGATCAACATTTGTGATCCAGAGGGAGTCGAGCTCCGACGAGCACCACGTCTCTGACACCGGCCGTAGCCTACACCTGCAGAGACACCAACACCTTATTACTGCATATGGATTCATATCATAAATTAAAGCTCAATGTCATTCACGGATATTTACGGCTGCATTGACAGATATATCCTCAGCATATTCATTTCTGCCTCCACAAAAGCAGCGATTTCCTTCAAGTACACCTGTTTTTTATTCCCCGTGGAAAAGACGTATTTCTCATATATTCTTTTTTAAGTCTTTATACTTATGACAATGTGATGCTGATGTGCCAGAGGATGAAGTATCTCCTTGTTTGTGAAACCTATACTGAAGCACAGTTCCTTCAAATGCTTCATGGCCCTAATTTTAACAAAGTCTCCTCTGAAATAACAGGAAACTTTAAAACTTTATTGTCATAAATTAATGACTTTATTCTCATAAATTCACGACTTAAATCTCGAAGTCTTTAAAGTCTTACATCTCAATATGGCCCTCATACTCCTTAATACAAAACAATCATTGGATGAATTGTGCTTGTATGTATCTACTATTTTGTGTCTGTGCGAGGTCGCAAAATTAAAAAATAAATGCTGCGCTCCGCGGGTTTTCTTTAAGTCAGTCGTGACGCGAGCCTGAGGGCGGGGACATTTGGAGACTCCACCAGGAAGTCCTCCGAAGGTCTCCAAATGTCCCCGTCCTCAGGCTTACGTCACGACTGACTAGAAAAAAAGCTGCGGAGCGCAGCATTTGTTGTTTTAATTGTGCGACCTTGCACAGACACAAAATAGTAGATACGTATATACAAGCACAGATTATTCCCACAAAATTAATCCAATGATTGTTTTGTATGAAGGATTATGAGGGCCATATTGAGAATTTTTTTTGAAGACTTCGAGATTTAAGTCGTGAATTTACGAGAATAAAGTCATTAATTTATGAGAATGAAGTCGTAACCTGTTATTTCAGAGGAGACTTTGTTAAAATTAGGGCCATGAAGCATTTGAAGGAACTGTGCCTCAGTATAGGTTTCACAAACAAGGAGATACTTCATCCTTTGGCACATCAACATCACATTGTCAAAAATATAAAGACTTAAAAAAAGAATATATGAGAAATACGTCTTTTCCATGGGGAAAAAAACTGGTGTACTTGAAGGAAATCGCTGCTTTTGTGGAGGCAGAAATGAATATGCTGAGGATATATCTGTCAATGCAGCCGTAAATATCTGTGAATGACATTGAGCTTTAGTTTATGATATGAATCCATATGCCATAATAAGGTGTTGGTGTCTCTGCAGGTGTAGGCTACCACCGGTGTCAGAGACGTGATGCTCGTCTGAGCTCGACTCCCTCTGGATCACAAATGTTGATCATCATCAGTTTGATTGTTTCTTCAGAAACCACAAAATCTCTCTGAATGACCCGCTGATACATCCACAGATAACCCTGCAGATGACCAGCTTCAGTCATTTCCCCCTCCACAAAAGCAGCTTTATGACTTTATATACTTTATGAGTTTATTCTCCTTAATTTACAACTTTAATCTCTAAATCTTAAAAGCAAAAAAAACTCAATGTTGTCCTGATCCTCTGCTGTAGTTTTGTCAGCTTTCTTATTTCTAATGTTTTTGATAGTTGTAACACAGCGGATCAGTTCGTCTCTAAATCTATAATGTTTGGTTTACAGATTTTAGTGAGTTCAGAGATCATGCTCTCATACAGCCTGAGCTGACTGTCTGCTGTTTTTGGATTTCTTGTATTTTCTTTGAAGACGCGCTTGAAAAAGGGCCGGGGGTAGTGTGGTTTTGAGACCGAATTTGAAGCGCGCTTAGTATTTTGTGCCAAACGGGACACCGTTCGTGCCGCGTGATGACCTCACGCACGCTTCAAATGCGCCGTTCGACGGTTGCGGTCTCTGAAATGGGACACAGGCAGGGTACATAACGGCGCAAAACGGCACAAAACGGCAGTGCACTCAGCTAAGCGCGCTTCTCCCGATGCGGTCTCTGAAATGAGACAGCCTCTGTTTATTGTGGGCCAGACATACTAATAACTATATTTACTGTGGGCTGGATATACTGATGATTCTGTTTGCTGTTGGCCAGACATACTGATGACTCAATTTTCTGTGGGCCAGACATACTAATGATTCTTTTCACTGTCGGTCAGACTTTTTGGTGAATCTGTTTACAGTTTGCCAGACATATTGATGACTCTGTTGACTTTGGGCCAGACTTACATATAACTCTGTTTACTGTAGGACAGACATATTGATGACTCTGTTAAACTGTGGGCAAACCATACTGATGACTCTGTTTCCTTTGGGTCAGTCATACTGATGACTTCGTTTACTGTGGGTCAGACATATTGATGACTCTGTAAACTGTAAGCCAGACATACAAATGACTCAGTTTTAGCAGGCCAGACAAACAGATTACTCTGTTTACATTTGGTCATGCGTAGGGACGACTCTGTTTACTGTAGGCCAGACATACTGATGACTCTGTTTACTTGTGGTTAGAAGTAATAATGACTCTGTTTTTTGTAGACCAGACAGTTTGATGACTCTGTTTACTGTGGGTCAGACATACTGATGACTGTTAACTGAGGACAAGACATACTGGTGACTCTGTTACCTGTCGGCCAGACATAATGGTGACTCTGTTAAAGGGAAATTTTGGCATAAAATTATTTAGGGTCAAACCCACTGTAACACCAAATGCGACACCCTCTTGAGAGATGAATGTTGCCGACCGCTTGCTTTTCTAGTCAAACCAACTTTAGAAATGACCACATGATAGCAATACACAGCAGTCTAAGGAGCCACACACAAACTTGAACCAAAAAGGCACTTTAAAGCCACAAATAATGCTCAGAACAGCACCTAACTTCATCAACAGTACATATAGGGCCCAGCCATAGCACTAGTCATCAAACAAATTTTTAACTTTGCCTAATTTCTTTAGCAAAGAGACTAAACACAACTCACCTTCTCTTCTCCAGCAGCTGCTTGTTTGTAGCGAGACCTCAGGCCAGACAATTACGGACTACAGTGGGGCAACAGCTCAAGGAAGAACAATTAAGATCATTTCTTCATGGAAATGCAATCAAACAGACGCTAAGTCAGAAGAACTACTGCATCTGCAGAGCAAAATGATTAATATGGTCATTATTACTTCAAGGAAATGATAAAATAATGAAAATCACAATATTTTTGCGCATTTTGATAATCTGCATATATTCTGCATACTCATAAAGGCAAATACACCACGTGGATTAAGCGTGTTATTTTGCTCATTTAACAGACGCATGGACACAGATGAGTAAAGTCAATGTACCCACCCATATTCCTACAGGGAGTACAGCGATGGGGGAATTTTCAGAAATGTTGAACTGCTCCTTTACCTTTTACTGAATGTTGCACTCATCAAATCGAGGCCCATTCATTTATTAATGTTACTTCTTGTGGACTGTTATGATAGGGACAGTTGGAGGATGCTGCGCAGCAGCTGGCGTCCTTGCTGCAAAATGCCATTTCTGAGCCAGCACCTTAAAACAGTAAGGATTGTTGATTTTATTGCCTTCATATTGTCTATCAGCACGTTTACATAACTTTCATGGCGAATTAACACAATACTGTATTACCTGTAGTAGATAAATCAGAATCAAAGTGGTTTTAACATTTGATTATTCATATGGTTTGGTAGTCCTTGTAAGAATGACAAATGTGTTTGAAATTATGAAGATTTGGAAACTGAAAGCGACCACAGTGCAAGAGGAGTTCCACAACAGAAACAGGCCAGTAGCTTGGTGGAGAGGAGCATGGCCAGGTTTGTCATATGCAGGCAATAAAATTTTACAGTTTTCTTAACAGTTCATCACCAATCATTTAAAAACTATATTTTGTTTGTAGTTTAACTTATTACCTGTTTTATTTTACTATTTCATAAATCCTTCCCAGCACTGTTTGGGGTCACTTACACACTCTACTGAAAAGTAAGGAGGCTGCCTGGATAAAAATATTGATGCCATTAAAGCTTAGTATGGAAACCTTGACAGATTGAACAATAATTAAAGTAATGTAATTAAGGAGTACCTGTTATACACAGTCTTCTCATTACCAAAAGATTTACATAATATACATTATACACAGTTGTCCAGAAAACTTGAGGAGACCTTCCCTAAAATGGCCCCCTTGAAAGGGGCATGAATGTTGTTAAAGGCCATTGGTTAGACATTGCAGCTTTACAGCTTTATGTACTGCCTCATTTGTGTTTGTCAGTGGCTAATTTGGTTGACTTCAGGTTGTGTACGTACATTAAACTTATTTTCCTGTAGGTGGATAAGGTCAGCAAAAACTGTGTATTGTGCCACCTGAAGCCGAAAGCTACACAGGCCCTTACCTCAATACATTGGCTCATGGCAATCAGCACTCTACATTGTACTGGTCCAAGGAACCCTTGATACTTCACCTTTACCTACTCTGCAAGGGAGTTTGAAAAAATGCTGAAAGCCCAATGCCATATATGTTCAGTAAACATGCCAGTGCAGTTACTGGCTGCACATGTGGCAAGTTTGGAGAGAGAGCAAATCTCAGATGTCCCCAACAAACAGTCAAAAATATTTTGTGCACCACGATAGATAAGTGAATTAGGGTTTTTTTGTCCTCGTGCTAATGTGTTTGTTCCTTCTAAAGACTCCAGACTTTGAAGGGTCCCCAGAAAACAGTCATACCATAAACAATATTGATAAGGCTTTGATGGAAAGATGCAAATATTCATTTTACATGTAAAGGACTCCACAGATCTCCCTTTACATTCCAATGTTCCAAATGTCAAAGTAAGCGCAAAATTGTAGATGCACGCAATTTTACTTCCAACTAAACCTTTAAGGAGCAGTACAACATTTTGTAGAATTGTCCCATCACTGTACTTCCTGTAGTAATGTGGGTAGGTACATTGACTTTACTTGTCTGGAGAAATATTTGCTGTCAGTCTTGTACAGTGTGGACCACCACCAAACTTTTTAATGCAGTGGTGTTACAGGTGCATATGTACAGCAGAACTTGATCCAGGATCAATGACTGAAGAGGATTTTGCAGACCCTGACCTGATACAACTCATAAAAGAGGTAGCTCGTTTAAATGTGGGAAAATGCGTTCTGAATCATTTCATGTTTAGGTTTTGTGATTTCATTATTAAGTACTTTTTGAAGATTGAGGCAGCTGACAATGAAACTCTGATGGAGTGCACGGACATGATTTTGTCATGTGGATACATGGGGCCTGTGTCCATCCAATGAAAGGAAGACATTGTGTGGTAGGAAATTTCCATCATCAATTTATCAAAATTTACTGTTTGAAACTTTATTTCCTTTTTTTGTTAAAGATCTGTAGTCCTATACTCTACAGTGAGGTTACTTTCCATGCTCCAACAAATCTCCTCTAGAATGAAACTGCATGGCCTCCTCACCTTGGTCCAGCAAGAAAAGGATGCCTGCACACAGCTCTTTGTTCCAGGATCTTTTAGCAAGGCAAATGATGAATAATTCCTATTTAAAGCTAATATGTGTTTACGTAAACGCACATATTATTGACAATCAAATTAAAATTGATATTGCATCACCTTGAAAAGTTACAAAGAACAGTTTTTCAATTGTTATTTATTCTTGGAGATAAAACAAATAATTGAGGGATTGCATATATTCTCAAGTCCTTTACTTATCAATCATCAAAATTTAAATGGTAAACGTGTTGGTTGTGGTACTACTGACAGATGTGTTTTTTTTTCCAATAATTCGGGCAATCATAACATTTCTTATTTATACATCAAAAAAGGAACGGTAATTTGATGAAAAGTTCTAATTGATAAGTGACAATACTGGCAATGAGCCTTAAAATGAACTTAGCAAACAATGCCTTAATATCACTTTTTCAGCAGAGGACGAAAACAACAGAGAAGACATGCCTGAAGAGACCATGGGTGAAGATAAAAATGTTGAGGAGACATAGAAACACAAAAATGACATGCATTTTAATGTTGGCAAGTTCTACTAGTTGCTGACAGGTCAGTCTCATATCCCATTAGGTCATGCAGAGCGGGGGGATTTCAAAATAATCATGGAATTTGCCAATGTTCGTTATGATGCAAATCATACCATCTGCTATCCTGTGTATAATGCATGTTCCCGCTCTGTCACATTTCCAGTTGCACACCTAAGCACATATGCAGAATTCAGAACTGTACTCTCTCAAGCCATTGTCTATGGCTATGAATTTAGCCGCTGTTAAGATGGCTAAGTTTGTGTCTGCAGTCGTTTTATATGTTCATAGCAGACAATGTAGAGCTGTACATCTGTCAAATTTGGGTCATTAGGATCAATTGAAGTGTTGAGTTCATCTCTTTCTCTGTGAGGGGGCACTCGTATTCAGGCACAACAATGCCAGTTTCAGACTCATTGCCATTGTAGTCAACCGCAGTTTCCCAATCAATTTCTGGCTCTTGAAGTGATCATTACTGATGGTAATGGTTGGTATTAACATTCAAGGTGTTGAACTCTTCTTCTCTGTCGACCAATTAAACATTTATGTAGTCCTTGTGTTGTGGTTGTTTGTTTTTTTAACCAGGAAGCATACTGTATTTTTCGCACTATAAGGCGCACCTGATTATAAGGTGCACCATTAATGAATGCCTCTATTCGCGTCTATTTTCCAACATATGGCGCACCAGATAATAAAGCGCATTAAACCAAACAAAACAGTCAATAACTCTGCGAGGCTACAGTAGCTGCAGTGCTTTGATTTTAAGTGAGCCTTATAGTGCAATAAATACGGTATTGTAGAAAAAACACTTGCTGCAAGTGTCTCAGAATGGACATTGGTGTTGCTTAGCATCTGTCCAGTGTTCCACATCTGTGCCACTGTGGAAGTGCTACGCTGTGACCACCATAAGCTCTCCTAAAAAATTGAACTTTCAACAAGTTTTTACGCGATTTTTGTATCCTTGCTCTTACCTTTACGTTGTTTTAGATACTTTTTAGTTGACTGAGAATTTAATCACCAGACGAAGAAACTCAGACTGAGTAAAGCACAGATCATACTGCGGCTCCTCATTTTCAGACGCCAACTCCTTACAAGACCCAGAAGAGTGGGTATTTGAAATGGCTTTGTGCGTTAACTGCAAAGATAAAAACTCACGGTTGGAAGAAAAGCTTCGCCGTCTGCAGAATGACCTCCGTTAAAAGGATAGGCAGCTGGAGGGCTTCATATCCATGGCATCAGCGCAAGCAAAACACATTTCTCTGATACAGGCTTCCATGATTACTGGCCTTTCGCCTTCGGCTTTGGCACCACAGCTGGTTTCAGCCTCCGCTGCCACTCTGCCCTGGATGGCCTCCTTGCACTCTCCCAACGGGCTGGCTGAGGACCCAACAAGGGGTTTGGCCTGCTTGCCCGTGCCGCGCCACAGTGCAATGCCGGCAAGCTGTAACTCCACTCCTCTGTCCGCGGATCACGACAGTCAGGGCCTGAGGCCGTCGGGTGTTCCTGACACTGGTATGGAAGTGACGCTCCCAGCGCACCTTGCGCACAGCTCTACCCCGAAGCCGCAGATGCAGCCAACCTGGTCCGAAGTGGTGCATCCCGGCCGGAGGTCTTTCGCAGCAGGGAGAGCTCCCTCACCACCACGGCTCTCCCTCTCTAACCACTTCTTGGCCCTGAGGGATAAGGCTGCCGTGGATCCTGTCACTGCTTCAGCTCCATCCTCTCTACCAGACCCAAACCCAGCGAAGGGGGCTCCCTCCTTCACTGTGGCGGCTCAACGGGTGAACAGCACAGACCAGGCTGTGCGGCCCGCCTTGACCAGGATGCTGTGCCACAGGCTGCTCAGGGATGCCGTCTCCAGGCGCTTGGAGGGGCTTCCCAGGGCCTCCAACACCCTCACTCCACCTGCGCCATCTGCGCCGGCCCACCACCATCAACAACTGCCATCCTCAGCGCAGGTGGAGTGCTCAATGTCTGCAGGCTCCAGCACTCGCACATCTCCTCCTCCTCTCTTCCCCCCAACCACACTCATCATTGGAGATTCAATAACCAGGTACATCAGATTTTTCAATGCCATAACTCACTGTTTTCCCGGCGCCACCGCTCCTGTCACCCTGGACAAACTTCTCCATTTACTCCCCTCTCTCCCCTTCTCTGTCTCTAAGATTGTGCTCCATGTCGGCTCAAACTACACTTCCCATAGGCAGTCCGAAATCACAAAGAGTGATTTTAACTTGCTTTTTGACGTTTTAAAGGACAATGGAAAGTCAATTTTTATCTTTGGCCCGATCCCCACTCTCAATCATGGAGCAGAACGTTTTAGCAGAATTCTCAGCCTCCATACCTGGCTCAAGTCAACATGCCCCACCCACAACTTCTGTTTTATTGACAATTTTCATCTGTTTTGGGACCGAGCTTCACTTTTCACATATGATGGAATCAGTGGCGGCTGCTGGTCTTTCAAGGAGGGGAAGCTCATTTTTCTGGCCTACATCATAATTGGGTTTTGTTTATTTGTATGTAACAGAAAAGAGTCGCCAAACACAACGGCAGTCGTTTTTAACAAAGACGAAAGTCGCTGAGGATCGGTAAAGTCTCTGGAGCAGTTAAGAACAACGGAATGAATAACTTGGAAAATGCTTTGGTAGATGTTTTATTCTTCAAGATCGCTGATTCGCTTGTTTAGCTGTCAATCAAAAAAGGATTTCGCCTCAGACAGCTCATCCAATCATGGATGCAGAAGCTCGGAGTCCGGGAGAACGTCAGGACCGCCCTCTCGCCATAGAACTCCAGAGAAGCTCAGCGTCTGATGGGCGTGACAAAGCCCAGCATTTATCCAATGAGCTTCTAGTTTCGCTGCTGGAACAACCCACTTTGAGCTTCCACACTGAAGTCAGCAGAAGCCAAGCGTCCGGCTGTGTAAAGTGCTGAGGCGCTGCAAGGATGAATGAGAACAAAGTTGTGCAGAATCAGCTTCTTATCACAGTGTGATAAGAAGCTGATTCTGAACAAAAGATGAAGGCTTTCTAGTGCGTATTTAGTTAATGAAATGTACACACAGCAGTACGTATTTTACCACTTTTTCTTTTTTTGGGGGGGTGACATTTTAAGGGAAGCTGAGCTTCCCTTGCAGTCTTAGAGCAATCGCCACTGGATGGAATCCACCCCAACAGGCGGGGTAGCCGAATGCTCTCTTGCAACATCCAGTACTTGATCCACTCCTCACCTTTTTGACGGTCTGCATTCAGCAGCCCACTTTCTCCCACACAGGCCATTCCCCTACCTCCACACAATAACCTCTGGTCATCTCAAAGCACTCTCATCAGTCCCGCCCACTCACCTGCCAACCCACACCTTGCTCTGCCCCCTCACTTCAGTACCATCAGTGAATCTTTAATCCCAGTACACACCACATCCTTACGTCCTCCCCGCCCTCCTGCCAGAAATAGTACCCCCTCCAATCTCATATACATTCCCCTGCTTCCTTGGCTACCCCGCCCTGCTATTGACAGCAAACCTGCAAACTTTGCACTTTTAAACATCAGATCCCTCAACAACAAAACATTGCCACAATTTTATTTCACAAAACAGCCTAGACTTTTTTATTTTAATTGAAACTTGGCTGACTCTAGAAAATTATATTGCTCTCATTGAAGCTACACCCCCGAACCTAATCACTTCCATCAGCCCAGGCAGTCAGGCCAGGGGTGGGGGGGTGGGGCTGTCAAATACAAAAAATATTTTAAAATGCACCCCCATCACCTTCAGCACTTTTAATTCTTTTGAGCACCTTGCTTTTATTGTTAAATTGAAGAATCCTGTTTTAATCATAATCAGGAGTTTTCAGAGTTTCTATCCTTTTTATTTGTAAATATGACAAAATTCTTATTTTGGATGATTTTAATGTACATGTCTGCGGTTGGGCACAACATTTTATCCATTATTAATAGCCCTCTAGTTGAGGGAGTATTTCCCTCTGCTTTCAAACACGCTGTTGTCCAACCCCTTTTAAAGAAGCAAAACCTTGACCCCTCTGATTTTAACAATTTTAGACCAATTTCAAAACTTCCATTTTTATCCAACTTTTAGAGAAGGTGGTTTCTAAACAGCTTTTATGTTTTTTGTCTGAAAACAACCTCTTTGAAAAATTTCAGTCTAGTTTTAGAGCAGGTCACAGCACTGAGACTGCCCTCCTCTGTGTGACCAATGACCTTCTTTTAGCAGCAGATAGAGGGGAGGGCTCAATTTTAATTCTTTTAGATCTCAGTGCAGCTTTTGATACAGTTGATCATGCTACTTTAATTGAACATCTTAAAAACTGGGTGGGTATCAGGGGCACTGCACTTAGCTGGTTTCAGTCGTATCTTTTAGAGCGAACCTTTGGGGTCACCAGAGGCAATCACACCTCCTCTACCCCTGTGGTGTACCACAAGGTTTAGTTTTAGGTCCAATTTTATTTTCTATCTACATGCTGCTCCTCGGCCAATTAATTCAGCGCCACAAAGTCTCCTTTCACTGCTATGCAGACGACACACAGTCCTGTTTCCTTCACCTGCGTTCTATTGCAAAGATTAAACAAATACTCATCCCAACAGATCTGGAAAAAAAAAATCCACGCTTTCATTTTCTCAAGACTGGATGACTGTACCTCTCTCCTACCTGGTCTAAATACGAAATCACTCTCCCACCTCCGAGTTAAGAATGCAGCAGCTAGGCTTTTAACTGGTTTTAGTAGACACCATCACATCACCTTAATTTTAGCCTCCCTTCACTGGCTTCCTGTCATTCCTATCAATTTTGGAATTGATTTTAATAATTACTTTTAAAGCACTCAAGGGACTTGCTCTAAGCTACATTTCAGAGCTTTTAATACCATATGAGCCAACTCGCAACCTCAGATCCTCTGGCGAAGGCCTCCTGGTTGTTCCAAAGTAGAGGCTCAAAACTAAAGGTGATAGAGCTTTCTCCATCAGAGCTCCTCGACTTTGGAACGACCTGCCAGAGGAGATTAGGTGTGCAGAGACAGTTGCTTCTTTTAAGTCAAATTTAAGAACTTACTTTTACAGACTTGCTTTTACGTGATGCCGTCTTTTAATTTTTATCTCTATCTTTTATCTGTCATCTCGTCTCTTTTACCTCTATCTTATTTCGGCTTTACTGTCTTTTTAGCTTTTGTTTTACTTGTACTCTTTTCTTAATTAACCTTTTAGGCCTTTTATTGTTTTATCTCTTGCTCATTTCTGTTGCTCTATTTTATCATTACTTTTATTATCAGGATTACCTGTAATTATTTCATTATCATTGTTGACATTGCCTTTTATATTTAGTATCCTGTTTCCGCTTTGTCCTCCCTTTTAATTGCATTTTCCTTTTTTTCTTAACTATTTTATGTTTTTGTTTTGGTCCTCATGGTCACATTTTATGTTGCATGGTTCTTGTATTGTCTGGGTTCCTTATGACATGAAAATGGCCTTCAATTCCATTTTTACCGAGCTTTTTGTTTTTATTTGTCTTTTTCCATGTGCTATACGACTACATGTCAAAGCACTTCGTAAACATCTGTTTTTTTAAAAGTGCTATACAAATAAAGTTATTATGATTATTATCAGACTTCAGTTTCCTTCAGTGCAGATTAGATGGTGGTTCAAGCCATCAGTGAAGATCTCAAAGTCTTTTTTGATTCTTGAAAGAAATGTGTGGACTAATGGACACACTAATGGTCATCTGTTCACGAGATGTCCAGGATGTCATTTTCTTCTAGAGAGTGTAGAGTGTTGTAACATTTTGTTGACACAGAGATCCACACATCTCACCATAACGGTTCTATCCTGTAGAGGGGCACAACAACAACAACAAAAAATTGCATTACCATGAAGGAAAACATAATATTTTCCCAATACATGAACGAACATGATATTTTGCCAGCATGTGAACGATTGATTGTACCTTTGATTGTGGACACTTTTTACTGAAATGAAACTTCCCAGATCGTTGCCACATACAGTGAACATAAAACGGGCAATGTCCACATTTTCCATTCCCTGGTCAGCTCGTACTCTGAAATCAGTTATTATGGAATAATGAGAACAATTCATTTTTCTTTGTGAAACTTTGAATGTTTATAACATGTTGGGTGTTGTATTTGTCATTGGATAGAGTGGCCATCTTGTAACCGGAGGGTTACCCATTTAATCCCTGTGCTTTATCAAACTCATGTTGAGGTGTCCTTTAGCAAGACACTGAACCCCTAACTGCTCAAAAAAACTAGTAAAATAAACAAGATAACTAGTTTATTAAAACTTTTAGGCAACTGCCAAAATTTAACCACTTTTTCGGTCTGTCAGCATTGGGATCCTCTGCCTCCTCATAAAGGTGGTAATGAATGGTTAATAATAGCTTCATGACCATACACATAGCCAGTACAGAGTAAATCTAATAATAGTCAATTGACCTTTCTGGAAAAGCCAACAATTCCTCCAAATATGATAATGTTGTATCTGGGAAGTAAACATATGACTTATATTTAAACTACAGTTTACTGTCATCTAGGATTTCGGCACTATACAGTCTACAAACAATATAATTCTGTTTCAGAGGATCAAGAAAAGTTAAAAAGTGCAAAAGAAAAATAAAAAATATAAAAATTTGTACTTAAACTATGTATTTCACATGTAAAATGAAATACCACATCACCTTTACCTCTATGACAGATGGTAATCGGAGAAGTGGTTGACGATTGAATTATCAGATTAAATTAAAAATAAATAAACCGGCTGCATATGAAATACAGTCGTTAGCAAAAAAATGGACCTTACAATATTGGATCGGTAGAATAATATTATTGATGTAAAGTGTAAATAGCAGTGGAACAAGGACAGACCCCTGTGGCACCCTGTTTATGATAGTAAGTGAACTAGATTGAAAACCATCAGTACAAACAGTCTGAGTTCTGGCAGAGGGGTAAGAATGGAACCAGTTAAGTGAAGAGGTATCTAGACCTCTGGACTGTAATTTGTGAAGTAAGGTTTTATGATCGACAGTATCAAATGCTTTGGAGAGGTCAATGAAAAGAGCAGCACAAAACTGTTTACTATCTAGAAAGGAGACTATGTCATTTAAGACTGAAACTGTGGCTGTGACTATGCTGTGACCAGGGCGAAAACCAGACTGTTGTGGCGAAAGTATGTTTGATGAATCGATAAGACGAGATTAAAGATGAACCAATGATTCCAGGATTTTTGCTGAAAAGGGAAGTTTGGAAATTGGACGGTGGTCATTGAGGTCAGAGATATCACCATTTTTATGTAGGGGAGTTACAGATGCATTTTTCCAGGAAGTTGGGATGATGCCAGTTGCAAAGGTTTGGTTAAAAATGTGAGCTGACTGATGAAATAAGCACTTTGTGCTTATTTGGTATAACTAGTAGCAGTTGGCAACAGTGTGTTTGACCCTAACTTAATTTTACGCTGGAATATTCCTCTAACGTCGCAAAAAAACGTAAAATTTTTGTACTTAAATCAATGGAGTCAATGGGACAACTCCCCCCATAAACACACACACACACACACACACACACACACACACACACACACACACACACACACACACACACACACACACATTGTTGTTTTTTTCTTGTATAAATAAATACTTATAAAGGATTGTTTGTTGTAAGTGTGCTCCTTGTATATAATTTAATAGTGGTATTAATAGTATTCATTATTTGAAATCTCTGAAGAATCTCATCATATTATACAAACCCTCAGCAGTTGCCACAGCAGCCGTTTAGTAATAGCTTTACTCTTTTATCAAACTCTTTTTTATAGAAATAGTAATAATTATAATAATGATAATTACTTTTATTTATAAAGCACTTTAAAAAAACAGACATAAACAAAGTACTTTGACCAAAAGTGAAAGAGCACAAGAGCTTTAGCACAAAAATGAAAACAAGAAGTACAAATCAAGGCCTCTGAAATTGAAGACCATTTTCATATCTCATAAGAAACCCAGGCAGTACAAGAACCATGCAACATTAAATGAGACCATGAGGACCAGAATAAAAGCTGAAGACATAGAATCAGTAAGAAAAAGAAAATTCAATAAGAAAAGAGAGTTGAAGGCAGAAAACAAGATAGCAAATATAAAAAGTTAAGTTAATAATGATAGTAACATAAAAATAAAACAGTAATGATGATATAGCTATGATAAGATAGAATAACATGAATGAAAAAAACAAAAAACAAAACATTAAAAGCCTAAAAGGTTACTTAATAAAAGTGTAACAAAAGCTGTCTCTGCACACCTTATCTCCTCTGGCAGGTCATTCCAAGTCAAGGAGCTCTGATAGAGAAAGCTCTATCGCCTTTAGTTTTGAGCCTCGACTTTGGAACGACCAGGAAGATTTGAGGCTGCAAGCTGGCTCTTAAGGTATTAAAAGCTCTGAAATGTAGCTTAGTGCAAGTCCCTTGAATGCTTTAAAAGTAATCAATAAAATCGTATAAAATCAATTCTAAAACTGAGAGGAAGCCAGTGAAGGAAGGCTAAAATTGGGCTGATGTAATGCCGTCAACTAAAACCAGTTAAAAGCCTAGCTGCTGCATTCTGAACTAGTTGAAGGTGGGAGAGTAATTTCTTATTTAGACCAGGTAGGAGAGAGTGACAGTCGTTGAAAATAAAAGCATGGATTGTCTTTGGTGGGGTGAGTATTTGGTTTGATGATTACTAAATGTTGGCCGAGACAGGACTGTATGAGGGGGGTATTTTGTATATTACAGAGAATTATTTCAGATTTTGAATAATTTAGTTGAAGGAAATTTTCTGCCATCCAATGATTAATGTCACTAAGACAGTCCATGACAGCAGCTAGGCCACTTGGGTCCTCAGGTCTCAAAGGAAGTATATCTATGTGTCATCTACATAGCAGTGAATGGACACTTGGTGGCACTGAATTAATTGCCTGAGGGGCAGCATGTAGATGCGATACACCACGGGTGATAGCTGAAGTAGAGGAGGTGTGATTGCCTATAGTGACCGCAAGGGTTTGTGTCATGTCTCTGGTTTAGTTAAATTAATTTATTTACCCTTCCTCATGTTCCTTGTTATGTCTTTACTGTTTTGTTTTGAAACGTACCTGTGTCTCTTGTTTCAGGTCTCTTGACTTCCTGCCCTTGTGTGCTCTGCTCCCTCAGAGGAAACACTGGGGGTCCTAAAAATTATAAAAGGATAAGAACAAGTAAAAACTTAAATATGAGTAAAACACAGACCATCTGAGTGACAATAAATACAAATAAAATATAAAATTAGAAACCTAGGCTACCTAGAATAAATGGAGATAAAAATACATCAATCAAAAGTTAAACTAAAAAGGTGTGTCTTGAGCCTGCTCTCAAAAAACACGAATGCTCTCTGCAGCCCTGAGATCCGCCAACAGGCTGAAATATAACAAGAGAAATATAATTGTCTTGAGTCAGCCAAGTTTTAGTAATAAAAAAGTCCAGGCTGTTTGAGGAATAAAATTATGACATAAAAATGTTTTGATGTTGATTGATCAGATGTTTAAAAGTCCAAAGTTTGCAGGTTTACTGTTAAAAGCAGGGCACGGTAGCCGAGGAAGCAGGGAAATGTGGATAAGATTGAAGGGGGGGTTCATTTTTCGACAGGAGAGGGGTAAGGACGTGAGGATGAGATGTGGACTGGAATTAACAATTCACTGATGGTAGTGATGTGCAGATTGATACTGAAATATCAATACTTTTGATGCCAGATCTGTTTGCTCTAAAATCGATTCTCAAATCAAAATATCTATATCTTTGATCCTTAAATCTGAGGTAATGTATATCATTAACAAGAAAACAGTGGAGAGAAACAAAACTGTTAAGATCTTGGGCTTTATTTTCGTGCCTCGCCGGAGACGTGCCACAGGCGCAGTGTAAGTCAGGTCCACCGCGCCGACAAGGTGTTCCCAAGCACAATTTGTTATTTTGGTGAGCGGCGCAGCCCGGCGTAAGTATCCCCCCTCCCTAACTCAGCTCCTTCCAGTGGCGTAAGTTGTGGGGAGGGAGCAGAGAGGGCGTGGAGTGGGTTTAACCCAGCCGAGACCTGTATTGACCAATAACATTAGCTCCTCTCCTCGCCTTTAAATCCGCCACTGGCGAGGCGTATTACTATTTTTGTGGAGTTGTCAAAGAGATCAAGAGATGTCTGAAGACAGTAATGCCACACAATGGCGACAGAAGGCAGCCCCTCAATAAGTGTCACTGTAAGCGCTGCAGAGGGCATCCTTCACACGTCAACAGATTTGACACTGCTGTCACTCCCACTTCCACTGCTATTCCACCTTCCTCTCCGCAACAAATCTCCACTACAACTTCTCCCCTTCCTCCTCCATCTTGTTCAAATGTCTCAACCACTTCAACTGCCTCCCTCCTAGAACACCAGTCCTTGTCTGTCACCAAAACAGGGGTGAGGATGTTTCTGGGACATTAATGAGCAGTACAGGGGCTCCACAAGGGACAGTGCTGGCGCCATTCCTGTTCACACTGTACACGTCAGGCTTAAAATACAGCACTGAGTCCTGCCACATCCAGAAATACTCAGATGACACAGCTATTGTGGCATGTATCAGAAATGGACAAGAAGCTGAGTACAGAGATCTAATAAGAGCCTTCAGTGACTGGAGTCACAAAAACTGCCTCCTCCTCAACACCTCAAAGACAACGGAGATGGTCATAGACTTCCGTAGATCCAAACCCCCTCTTCAGCCAGTGAACACCTGTGGAGTGGACATCAAGGTGGTGACATCATATAAATACCTAGGGGTACAGCTGGATAATAAATTGGATTGGTCTAAGGATATAGACTACATCTACAGCCCCTTTTTTGCCTGAGAAGACTCAGATAAATAGACATCTGTAGTAAGACGCTGCAGATGTTTTATCAGTCTTTGGTGGCAAGTGTGCTGTTCTACGCTGCAGTCTGCTGGGGAGGAAGCATCAAACACAAAGATGAAAGACGTCTTAACAAACTGGTGAAAAAGGCTGGCTCTGTGGTTGGACTCAAGCTGGACTCAGTGGAGGATGTGGTGGAGAGATCTACACTGAGGAAGGTGGAGACTATTCTCAAGAAAATGGCTCACCCACCTCACAACACCTTGATGGACCAAAGGGCAAATGGTGGTGGACGGCTCCTCTCTCTTTGTTGCAGGACAGAAAGATTTAGAAGATCTTTTGTACCAACAGCCATCAGGCTTTATAACTCTTGTGTAAATAATAGATAACTTTTATAGACATATTATGTGAGACAACAGACAATTGAATTTCCCTTCGGGAATCAATAAAGTTCTTCTTCTTCTTCTTCTTCTTCTTCTTCTTCTTCTTCTTCTCTCATATGAGCACAGATGGATTTGGTGTGTGTAATGTTAGACCCACTAGTAAGACAAACACCCTTTCCACAAATAAAGGCACTCACATAAAGTTGCATACATTCAAACCTCACGTGACAAAGGTGGGTTGTGCGCAGAGATCACAACATAAATTCCAAAAATGGCATTAAAATCGGAACCATCTGTGCATAAATGATGCATCACGCTCTGTGGCCTGACTCTTTCTTTCATAGATGTTGGCATATAAAATAAATTTGGCTCACAAAACTAAATATTCTAATATCCGTATGTAGGCTTTAAGAAAATAACTCATCTGATCACTGAAACAAATCATTTGATCATCCGCCGTAGCAGCAGCTGCAGCAGGACAGGGAGAGGACACAGAGACATGTCCAGGTTGAGCTGTGCGAGAAATAAGAGGAAGAGCAAGAAAGACTAGGGCCCCATTGGGGCACTGGCGGGCCCGAGCCGCGTCGCGCCGCCCCCAGTGCGACCGCCTCCCTGATCCATTAGGTTTAAATAGAAAAAGCATTAAAATATGTTAGGATTATAGCATATGACAAATGTGTGCCTCTCAGTGGCCATAACTACTTTGTCTGCTGGCTCTGCAGTCGATTGACGCTCCCCAGCGTTCAAGTCACATGACAAATTTAACCGGATGTAGCTGCAAGACGGAGCCTCGTTGACTCTCTGTTTCAACTTATCTCCAAAGTGAGGACCTTAAACTATATACCAGTTTTTAAATTGTGTTGATAGGCCAAATAAAACCAGAGTTATGATAAATTATGTCTGCGATACTTTTTTTCTGCTTATTTTGATCACGTTTGGCGCTCGATCGCGCTGTATGAGACAGGAAAACATAGCATGCAGACATTAGCGACAGCTCTTACAGGCGGAAAAAAAAGCATGGATTGTCTTTGGTGGGGTGAGAAAAAAAAAAACACACCACAACATCTCTCCTATTGGTGGAAAACTTCACCACAACAACCAATCCAAAATTATATGGTGACTGATTGACAAGGGGCGGGCGCTTACGTTCTTCCTGCAACATGAGAAGGGATGGAGGGACTCTCAGCAGGGATGCAGTCTGGGACACGTAGTTGCAAACCTAGCGACTTTGTTGTTAGATTCAATGACTTTTCAGACCCCCTAACGACTTTTTTTTAGAAAGAAAGGGACTTTTATCGACTTCTTCTGGAGTTTAGAGACTCTGACATGAAGCAGGCTTTCCTTACTGAGGAGTTAGCAACGCTGCTAAGGGTGCAGAGCCACACATGCGCTCTGAGCTCTGCATGGGAGACTGAAGCTGACAGAGCTGCAGCAGTTAGCAGGTTTCACCCTCAGAGACCACCAGGGGTTCATGTTGAGGCATTTTCAGTTTGTTTTATTGTTTTTTTGCCATAGACACTGTCAGCACAATCTGCAGTTACACTAACAAAAATGCTGGACAAAACAAAGAATTATGGAAAAATTACACATGGACTAACATAGAGGAGGATCTACACAAGTTTTTTACATCATGTTTTACATCATGCATCATTTACATCATGTTTTTTTTGTAGTGGCATAAATAAAAAGTGACATTTGTGAGACTATACAGTGTTTTGTAAATAATTTTACAAAGAACGCCTGGGCCATTGCCTGCATTTTGATGTCAATAGAGGTAAATTACTATGTTCTTTGTTAAAAATTTGCATATGTTTTGAAGTTTACAATTTTTATTTGAAGTTTAAGTTTTAAAAACAGTTCATCACACATATTTGTGGTTTTCACAGTAAAAATGTTACTTTTTTCCACTCGGATATTATGTTTTGTGTGTGAATTTGGGTCCATTGTGTAAAAACAGTATGTGAAAATGATAAAATAACTGTAAATTCACACAGGTGAGGTTGTGCTGAAAAAAATGATACCAGGCAAGGCAAGGTAAAAAATTTTTAAGAGGAAATATAAAGGTAAAATCTAAAGTAGTCAAAAACGGCCAATAGTGACTCCCAGTCTCCATAGACAAGTCCCTTTGGCGCCACTCAGTGTGCAAAACTACTTTGTCTGCTGTAATGTATATTTGGGTCATCTTTGGCGCCCCCTAGAATGTAAACCGTGGGGTGCAGCGTCATGATTTTTACAACTTTGAATGGCCATGGGTTGTAGATTAGCCTGAGCAAATTTGGTGTCATTGGGACGAAAGCCTTAGGAGGAGTTAGCCACATTCCAATGTGTGCGGATCGGCAAAAAATGCAAAATAGCCCTTTTACCTTATATTATACACATACGCGCTCTATGACTTTTTCGTAGATCTTATTGAGATACACGTGATTGTCAAATTTTGTGTCAATATGACAAAGCGTTCAGGCGTGACACTCATCAATGTGTATTTTAATGTTAGGGGACAAGAAAAAATGGACTTTTTTCTCCTGCCATGGGGGGGCGCTCTTTTGGGGAGTAAAAATTCCTTCACAAATGTGTTGATGGCTGGACATTGCATCATCCTAGAGAACTTGGAGGCCAGTGAGGAAAAAAATAAAAAGTTATAAGACTTTTAAGAATGTGGATTTTTGGGTTATCTTTGGCGCCCCCTAGAACCTAAACCGTGGGGTGCAGCGTCATGATTTGTACAACTTTTAATGGCCATGGGGTGTAGATTGACCTGAGCAAATTTGGTGTCATTGGGACGAAAGCCTTAGGAGGAGTTAGCCACATTCCAATGTGTGCGGATCGGCAAAAAATGCGAAATAGCCCTTTAACCGTACATTATACAGATACGCGCTCTTTGACTTTTTCGTAGATCTTATTGAGATACACGTGATTGTCAAATTTTGTGTCAATATGACAAAGCGTTCAGGCGTGACACTCATCAATGTGTATTTTAATGTTAGGGGACAAGAAAAAATGGACTTTTTTCTCCTGCCATGGGGGGGCGCTCTTTTGGGGAGTAAAAATTCCTTCACAAATGTGTTGATGGCTGGACATTGCATCATCCTAGAGAACTTGGAGGCCAGTGAGGAAAAAAATAAAAAGTTATAAGACTTTTAAGAATGTGGATTTTTGGGTTATCTTTGGCGCCCCCTAGAACCTAAACCGTGGGGTGCAGCGTCATGATTTGTACAACTTTTAATGGCCATGGGGTGTAGATTGACCTGAGCAAATTTGGTGTCATTGGGACGAAAGCCTTAGGAGGAGTTAGCCACATTCCAATGTGTGCGGATCGGCAAAAAATGCGAAATAGCCCTTTAACCGTACATTATACAGATACGCGCTCTTTGACTTTTTCGTAGATCTTATTGAGATACACGTGATTGTCAAATTTTGTGTCAATATGACAAAGCGTTCAGGCGTGACACTCTACAATGTGTATTTTCATGTTAGGGGACAAGAAAAAATGGACTTTTTTCACCTGCCATGGGGGGGCGCTCTTTTGGGTAGTAAAAATTCCTTCACAAATGTGTTGATGGCTGGACATTGCATCATCCTAGAAAACTTGGAGGCCAGTGAGGACAAAAATAAAAAGTTATAAGACTTTTAAGAATGTGGATTTTTGGGTTATCTTTGGCGCCCCCTAGAACGTAAACCATGGGGTGCAGCGTCATGATTTGTACAACTTTTAATGGCCATGGGGTGTAGATTGGCCTGAGCAAATTTGGTGCCGGTGGAATGAAAGCCTCCGGAGGAGTTAGCGAAATTCCAATGTGTGCGGATCAGCGAAAAATGCGAAATAGCCCTTTAACGGTACATTTGACAGATACGCCCGCACTGACTTTTTTGTAGATCTTATTGAGATACATGTGTGTGTCAATTTTTGTGTCAATATGACAAAGCGTACAGGCGTGACAGTCAACAGTGTGAATTTCCACCTTAGGGGGCGCTATGGAGCCATTTTGCATTTGATTGTTTGGGCGACTTCGGAATATCGAATTTTTCACCAGGCCCGGTCGTCCTGCCAAAATTCATGAGTTTTCACCAGTGGGAAGTGGGCCATTTTCCAGTTCAAAGGGGCAGAAAAATAATACTAGGGCCCCGTTGGGGCACTGGCGGGCCCGAGCTGTGTCGCGCCCCCCCCCAACGCGCTGCCTCCCCGTCCCATTCGCGTCCTCTGGCCATCGTCCTCTCTGGTAACGCCCATCACTGCAAAGACCCTTTTCCTTCATCGGGGTTTGCTGTTCTTCCTGCCAGTGCGTGTTGCTTTCACTTACACTTGCCACAGCCAGCCTCGTGAGTGCCTAGCCTATTGGATATTACTGTCACCTACACAGGACAGTCATTACCTTTCTATTAATACTTTGTTTTTTAATTTCACATTAATTTCCATATTGTATAAACGACTGGAAAAAACTTGAGCCCCTGCCCCTGTATAATCATGTGCACGTCCCTGTTCTCGCTCCAAGGTGAATCTTCACTGCTCATGTTCTCCTCAGAAGCAGTCACCTCACTCCCCTCAGGTTACTGTACACATGCACCAACTTCCATGCTTCAGGTTTGGATGGAGCTTCATGGTTGTCATTTGGAGAAATGAACAGTCAAGTTGTGTTTGAAATTTGATTTTTTTCAGAGGCAAAAGGAAGCCTCTGCATTCTTGTCAAATATGTAAACAGCATGTTTTTGCAGGTGCTAAAAAACAGACTCTGCGTGTGTGTGTGTGTGTGTGTGTGTGTGTGTGTGTGTGTGTGTGTGTGTATGTGTGTGTGTCCTGCAGTACTCTGTACTCCTGCAGTGACCAAAAAGACTTTTAAGAATTTGGATTTTTGGGTCATCTTTGGCGCCCCCTAGAACGTAAACCGTGGGGTGCAGCGGCATGATTTTTACAACTTGTAGATCTTATTGAGATACATGTGTGTGTCAATTTTTGTGTCATTTTGACAAAGCGTAAAGGCGTGACAGTCAACAATGTGTATTTTCGCCTTAGGAGACAAGAAAAAATGGACTTTTTTCTCCTGCCATGGGGGGGCGCTCTTTTGGCGAGTAAAAATTCCTTCACAAATGTGTTGATGGCTGGACATTGCATCATCCTAGAGAACTTGGAGGCCAGTGAGGACAAAAATAAAAAGTTATAAGACTTTTAAGACTGTGGATATTTGGGTCCTCTTTGGCACCCCCTAGAACGTAAACCGTGGGGTGCAGCGTCATGATTTGTACAACTTTGAATGGCCATGGGGTGTAGATTGACCTGAGCAAATTTGAAGCCGATGGGACAAAAGCTTTAGGAGGAGTTAGCCACATTCCAATGTGTGCGAATCGGAAAAAAATGCGAAATAGCCCTTTAACCATACATTGAACAGATACGCTCGCACTGACTTTTTCGTAGATCTTATTGAGATACATGTGTGTGTCAAATTTTGTGTCATTTTGACAAAGCGTAAAGGCGTGACAGTCAACAATGTGTATTTTCGCCTTAGGAGACAAGAAAAAATGGACTTTTTTCTCCTGCCATGGGGGGGCGCTCTTTTGGCGAGTAAAAATTCCTTGACAAATGTGTTGATGGCTGGACATTGCATCATCCTAGAGAACTTGGAGGCAAGTGAGGACAAAAATAAAAAGTTATAAGACTTTTAAGACTGTGGATTTTTGGGTTATCTTTGGCGCCCCCTAGAACGTAAACCGTGGGGTGCAGCGTCATGATTTGTACAACTTTTAATGGCCATGGGGTGTAGATTGGCCTGAGCAAATGTGGTGCCGTTGGAACGAAAGCCTTCGGAGGAGTTAGCGAAATTCCAATGTGTGCGGATCGGCAAAAAATGCGAAATAACCCTTTAACCGTACATTTGACAGATACGCCCGCACTGACTTTTTTGTAGATCTTATTGAGATACATGTGTGTGTCAATTTTTGTGTCATTTTGACAAAGCGTAAAGGCGTGACAGTCAACAATGTGTATTTTCGCCTTAGGAGACAAGAAAAAATGGACTTTTTTCTCCTGCCATGGGGGGGTGCTCTTTTGGCGAGTAAAAATTCCTTCACAAATGTGTTGATGGCTGGACATTGCATCATCCTAGAGAACTTGGAGGCCAGTGAGGACAAAAATAAAAAGTTATAAGACTTTTAAGACTGTGGATATTTGGGTTATCTTTGGCGCCCCCTAGAACGTAAACCGTGGGGTGCAGCATCATGATTTGTACAACTTTTAATGGCCATGGGGTGTAGATTGGCCTGAGCAAATGTGGTGCCGGTGGAACGAAAGCCTTCGGAGGAGTTAGCGAAATTCCAATGTGTGCGGATCGGCAAAAAATGCGAAATAACCCTTTAACCGTACATTTGATAGATACGCCCGCACTGACTTTTTTGTAGATCTTATTGAGATACATGTGTATGTCATTTTTTGTGTCAATATGACAAAGCGTAAAGGCGTGACAGTCAATAGTGTGAATTTTCGCCTTAGGACACAAGAAAAAATGGACTTTTTTCTCCTGCCATGGGGGGGCGCTCTTTTGGCGAGTAAAAATTCCTTCACAAATGTGTTGATGGCTGGACATTGCATCATCCTAGAGAACTTGGAGGCCAGTGAGGACAAAAATAAAAATTTATAAGACTTTTAAGACTGTGGATATTTGGGTTATCTTTGGCGCCCCCTAGAACGTAAACCGTGGGGTGCAGCGTCATGATTTGTACAACTTTTAATGGCCATGGGGTGTAGATTGGCCTGAGCAAATGTGGTGCCGGTGGAACGAAAGCCTTCGGAGGAGTTAGCGAAATTCCAATGTGTGCGGATCGGCAAAAAATACGAAATAACCCTTTAACCGTACATTTGACAGATACGCCCGCACTGACTTTTTTGTAGATCTTATTGAGATACATGTGTGTGTCAATTTTTGTGTCATTTTGACAAAGCGTACAGGCGTGACAGTCAATAGTGTGAATTTTCACCTTAGGGGGCGCTATGGAGCCATTTTGCATTTTCTTGTTTGGGCGACTTCGGAATATCAAATTTTTCACCAGGCCCGGTCGTCCTGCCAAATTTCATGAGTTTTCGCCAGTGGGAAGTGGGCCATTTTCCAGTTCAAAGGGGAGGAAAAATAACTAGGGCCCCGTTGGGGCACTGGCGGGCCCGAGCCGTGTCACGCTGCCCCCAGCGCGACCGCCTCCCCCACCCGATCGCGTCACACTCAAGGTCCAAAGATGGTGTGCGCACTTGTTTGTGGTCATTTACCATTATAATGAACGGGAGGCGCAGTTTCTACCAAAACGCTCGCTGCAGAAAAACTCCATGTCCTATTTGAAAAAAGTCTGGACCATGAGTGAGGGCACAAACACAGCTAAGATATATCCAAATGGCAAGTTGCTCCTCCTTTCGCTTTTGCCGAGAGAGCAGTGCATTTGAGCCATTGAATGATGAACAGGAAAAACTTGACTTTATTCTCCTGCCATGGGGGGGCGCTCTTTTAACGAGAAAAAACTCCTTCACAAATGTGTTGATGGCTGGACATTGCATCATCCTAGAAAACATGCAGGCCAGTGAGGACAAAAATAAAAAGTTATAAGACTTTTAAATATGTGGATTTTAGGGTTATCTTTGGCGCCCCCTAGAACCTAAACCGTGGGGTGCAGCTTCATGATTTGAATAACTTTTAATGGCCATGGGGTGTAGATTGGCCTGAGCAAATGTGGTGCCAGTGGAACGAAAGCCTTCGGAGGAGTTAGCGAAATTCCAATGTGTGCGAATCTGCAAAAAATGCGAAATAACCCTTTAACCGTACATTTTACAGATACGTGGCCATTGACTTTTTCGAAGATCTTATTGAAATACACGTGTATGTAAAATTTTGTGTCAATACGACAAAACATACAGGCGTAGCACTCAACAATGTGTATTTTCACCTTAGTGGACAAGAAAAAATGGACTTTTTTCTCCTGCCATGGGGGGGCGCTCTTTTGGGGAGTAAAAATTCCTTCACAAATGTGTTGATGGCTGGACATTGCATCATCCTAGAAAACTTGGAGGCCAGTGGGGACAAAAATAAAAAGTTATAAGACTTTAAAATATGTGGATTTGACGGTTATCTTTGGCGCCCCCTAGAACCTAAACCGTGGGGTGCAGCGTCATGATTTGAATAACTTTTAATGGCCATGGGGTGTAGATTGGCCTGAGCAAATGTGGTGCCGGTGGAACGAAAGCCTTCGGAGGAGTTAGCGAAATTCCAATGTGTGCGGATCGGCAAAAAATGCGGAATAACCCTTTAACCGTACATTTGACAGATACGCGCACGTTGACTTTTTTGTAGATCTTATTGAGATACATGTGTGTGTCAATTTTTGTGTCATTTTGCCAAAGCGTACAGGTGTTACACTCAACAATGTGTATTTTGACCTTCGGGGACATGAAAAAATGGACTTTTTTCTCCTGCCATGGGGGGGCGCTCTTTTGGGGAGTAAAAATTCCTTCACAAATGTGTTGATGGCTGGACATTGCATCATCCTAGAAAACTTGGAGGCCAGTGAGGGCAAAAATAAAAAGTTATAAGACTTTTAAATATGTGGATCTTAGGGTTATCTTTGGCGCCCCCTAGAACCTAAACCGTGGGGTGCAGCGTCATGATTTGAATAACTTTTAATGGCCATGGGGTGTAGATTGGCCTGAGCAAATGTGGTGCCGGTGGAACTGGTAACGCCCATCACTGCAAAGACCCTTTTCCTTCATCGGCGTTTGCTGTTCTTCCTGCCAGTGCGTGTTGCTTTCACTTACACTTGCCACAGCCAGCCTCGTGAGTGCCTAGCCTATTGGATATCACTGTCACCTACACAGGACAGTCATTACCTTTCTATTAATACTTTGTTTTTTAATTTCACATTAATTTCCATATTGTATAAACAACTGGAAAAAACTTGAGCCCCTGCCCCTGTATAATCATGTGCACGTCTCTGTTCTAGCTCTAAGGTGAATCTTCACTGCTCATGTTCTCCTCAGAAGCAGTCACCTCACTCCCCTCAGGTTACTGTACACATGCACCAACTGCCTGCTTCAGGTTTGGATGGAGCTTCATGGTTGTCTTTTGGAGAAATGACCAGTCAAGTTGTGTTTGAAATTTGATTTTTTTCAGGGGCAAAAGGAGCCTCTGCATTCTTGTCAAATATGTAAATAGCATGTTTTTGCAGGTGCTAAAAACCAGACTCTGAGTGTGTGTGTGCGTGTGTGTGTGTGTCTGTGTGTGTGTGTGTGTGTGTGTGTGTGTGTGTGTGCGTTCAAGTCACATGACATATTTAACCGGATGTAGCTGCAAGACGGAGCCTCGTTGACTCTCCGTTTCAATTTTTCTCAAAAGTGAGGACCTCAACCTATATATCAGTTTTTAAATTGTGTTGATAGGCCAAATAAAACCAGAGTTATGATAAATTATGTCCACGATACTTGTTTTCTGCTTATTTTGATCACGTTCGGCGCTCGATCGCGCTGTATGAGACAGGAAAACATAGCATGCAGACATTAGCGACAGGTCTTACAGGCGGAAAAGGCTTGCCAAAGGAAAAAAAAAAACACACCACAACATCTCTCCTATTGGTGGAAAACTTCACCACAACAACCAATCCAAAATTATATGGTGACTGATTGACAAGGGGCGGGAACTTACGTTCTTCCTGCAATATGAGAAGGGAGGGAGGGACTCTCAGCAGGGATGCAGTCTGGGACACGTAGTTGCAAACCTAGCGACTTTGTTGTTAGATTCAATGACTTTTCAGACCCCCTAACGACTTTTTTTTAGAAAGAAAGTGACTTTTATCGACTTCTTCTGGAGTTTAGAGACTCTGACATGAAGCAGGCTTTCCTTACTGAGGAGTTAGCAACGCTGCTAAGGGTGCAGAGCCACACATGCGCTCCGAGCTCTGCATGGGAGACTGAAGCTGACAGAGCTGCAGCAGTTAGCAGGTTTCACCCTCAGAGACCACCAGGGGTTCATGTTGAGGCATTTTCAGTTTTTTTTTTTTTTTTTTGCCATAGACACTGTCAGCACAATCTGCAGTTACACTAACAAAAATGCTGCAAAAAACAAAGAATTATGGAAAAATTACACATGGACTAACATAGAGGAGGATCTACACAAGTTTTTTACATCATGTTTTACATCATGCATCATTTACATCATGTTTTTTTGTAGTGGCATAAATAAAAAGTGACATTTGTGAGACTATACAGTGTTTTGTAAATAATTTTACAAAGAACACCTGGGCCATTGCCTGCATTTTGATGTCAATAGAGGTAAATTACTATGTTCTTTGTTAAAAATTTGCATATGTTTTGAAGTTTACAATTTTTATTTGAAGTTTAAGTTTTAAAAACAGTTCATCACACATATTTGTGGTTTTCACAGTAAAAACGTTACTTTTTTCCACTCGGATTTTATGTTTTGTGTGTGAATTTGGGTCCAATGTGTAAATATAGTATGTCAAAATGATAAAATAACTGTAAATTGACACAGGTGAGGTTGTGCTGAAAAAAATGATACCAGGCAAGGCAAGGTAAAAATTTTGTAAGAGGAAATATAAAGGTAAAATCTAAAGTAGTCAAAAACGGCCAATAGTGACTCACAGACTCCACAGACAAGTCCCTTTGGCGCCACTCAGTGGGCAAAACTACTTTGTCTACTGTAATGTATATTTGGGTCATCTTTGGCGCCCCCTAAAACGTAAACCGTGGGGTGCAGCGTCATGATTTTTACAACTTTGAATGGCCATGGAGTGTAGATTGGCCTGAGCAAATTTGGTGTCAGTGGGACGAAAGCCTTAGGAGGAGTTAGCGAAATTCCAATGTGTGCGAATCGGCAAAAAATGCAAAATAGCCCTTTTACCGTACATTATACAGATACGCGCTGATTGACTTTTTCGTAGATTTAATTGAGATACACATGATTGTCAATTTTTGTGTCATTTTGCCAAAGCGTACAGGCGTGACAGTCAACAATGTGTATTTTCACCTTGGGGGACAAGAAAAAATGGACTTTTTTCTCCTGCCATGGGGGGCGCTCTTTTGGGGAGTAAAAATTCCTTCACAAATGTGTTGATGGCTGGACATTGCATCATCCTAGAAAACTTGGAGGCCAGTGAGGACAAAAATATAAAGTTATAAGACTTTTAAAAATGTGGATTTTTGGGTTATCTTTGGCGCCCCCTAGAACGTAAACCGTGGGGTGCAGCGTCATGATTTGAATAACTTTTAATGGCCATGGGGTGTAATTTGGCCTGAGCAAATGTGGTGCCGGTGGAACGAAAGCCTTCGGAGGAGTTAGCGAAATTCCAATGTGTGTGAATCGGCAAAAAATGCGGAATAACCCTTTAACCGTACATTAGACAGATAGGCGCGCATGGACTTTTTTGTAGATCTTATTGAGATACATGTGTGTGTCAATTTTTGTGTCATTTTGACAAAGCGTACAGGCGTGACACTCAACAATGTGTATTTTCACCTTAGGGGACAAGAAAAAAATGGACTTTTTTCTCCTGCCATGGGGGGGCGCTCTTTTGGGGAGTAAAAATTCCTTCACAAATGTGTTGATGGCTGGACATTGCATCATCCTAGAAAACTTGGAGGCCAGTGAGGGCAAAAATAAAAAGTTATAAGACTTTTAAAAATGTGGATTTTAGGGTTATCTTTGGCGCCCCCTAGAACCTAAACCGTGGGGTGCAGCGTCATGATTTGAATAACTTTTAATGGCCATGGGGTGTAGATTGGCCTGAGCAAATGTGGTGCCGGTGGAACGAAAGCCTTCGGAGGAGTTAGCGAAATTCCAATGTGTGCGGATCGGCAAAAAATGCTCAATAACCCTTTAACCGTACATTTGACAGATACGCCCGCACTGACTTTTTTGTAGATCTTATTGAGATACATGTGTGTGTCAATTTTTGTGTCATTTTGACAAAGCGTACAGGCGTGACAGTCAATAGTGTGAATTTTCACCTTAGGGGGCGCTATGGAGCCATTTTGCATTTTCTTGTTTGGGCGACTTCGGAATATCAAATTTTTCACCAGGCCCGGTCGTCCTGCCAAATTTCCTGAGTTTTCGCCAGTGGGAAGTGGGCCATTTTCCAGTTCAAAGGGGAGGAAAAAGAAGAAACTAGGACCCCGTTGGGGCACTGGCGGGCCCGAGCTGTGTCGCGTCCCCCCCCCCAACGCGCTGCCTCCCCGTCCCATTTGTGTCCTCTGGCCATCGCCCTCTCTGGTAACGCCCATCACTGCAAAGACCCTTTTCCTTTATCGGCGTTTGCTGTTCTTCCTGCCAGTGCGTGTTGCTTTCACTTACACTTGCCACAGCCAGCCTCGTGAGTGCCTAGCCTATTGGATATCACTGTCACCTACACAGGACAGTCATTACCTTTCTATTAATACTTTGTTTTTTAATTTCACATTAATTTCCATATTGTATAAACAACTGGAAAAAACTTGAGCCCCTGCCCCTGTATAATCATGTGCACGTCTCTGTTCTAGCTCTAAGGTGAATCTTCACTGCTCATGTTCTCCTCAGAAGCAGTCACCTCACTCCCCTCAGGTTACTGTACACATGCACCAACTGCCTGCTTCAGGTTTGGATGGAGCTTCATGGTTGTCTTTTGGAGAAATGACTAGTCAAGTTGTGTTTGAAATATGATTTTTTTCAGGGGCAAAAGGAGCCTCTGCATTCTTGTCAAATATGTAAATAGCATGTTTTTGCAGGTGCTAAAAACCAGACTCTGAGTGTGTGTGTGTGCGTGTGTGTGTGTGTCTGTGTGTGTGTGTGTGTGTGTGTGTGTGTGTGTGTGTGTGTGTGTGTGTGTGTGTGTGTGTGCGTTCAAGTCACATGACATATTTAACCGGATGTAGCTGCAAGACGGAGCCTCGTTGACTCTCCGTTTCAATTTATCTCAAAAGTGAGGACCTCAACCTATATACCAGTTTTTAAATTGTGTTGATAGGCCAAATAAAACCAGAGTTATGATAAATTATGTCCGCGATACTTGTTTTCTGCTTATTTTGATCACGTTCGGCGCTCGATCGCGCTGTATGAGACAGGAAAACATAGCATGCAGACATTAGCGACAGGTCTTACAGGCGGAAAAGGCTTGCCAAAGGAAAAAAAAAAACACACCACAACATCTCTCCTATTGGTGGAAAACTTCACCACAACAACCAATCCAAAATTATATGGTGACTGATTGACAAGGGGCGGGAACTTACGTTCTTCCTGCAATATGAGAAGGGAGGGAGGGACTCTCAGCAGGGATGCAGTCTGGGACACGTAGTTGCAAACCTAGCGACTTTGTTGTTAGATTCAATGACTTTTCAGACCCCCTAACGACTTTTTTTAGAAAGAAAGTGACTTTTATCGACTTCTTCTGGAGTTTAGAGACTCTGACATGAAGCAGGCTTTCCTTACTGAGGAGTTAGCAACGCTGCTAAGGGTGCAGAGCCACACATGCGCTCCGAGCTCTGCATGGGAGACTGAAGCTGACAGAGCTGCAGCAGTTAGCAGGTTTCACCCTCAGAGACCACCAGGGGTTCATGTTGAGGCATTTTCAGTTTTTTTTTTTTTTTTTTTGCCATAGACACTGTCAGCACAATCTGCAGTTACACTAACAAAAATGCTGCAAAAAAAAAAAGAATTATGGAAAAATTACACATGGACTAACATAGAGGAGGATCTACACAAGTTTTTTACATCATGTTTTACATCATGCATCATTTACATCATGTTTTTTTGTAGTGGCATAAATAAAAAGTGACATTTGTGAGACTATACAGTGTTTTGTAAATAATTTTACAAAGAACACCTGGGCCATTGCCTGCATTTTGATGTCAATAGAGGTAAATTACTATGTTCTTTGTTAAAAATTTGCATATGTTTTGAAGTTTACAATTTTTAATTGAAGTTTAAGTTTTAAAAACAGTTCATCACACATATTTGTGGTTTTCACAGTAAAAACGTTACTTTTTTCCACTCGGATTTTATGTTTTGTGTGTGAATTTGGGTCCAATGTGTAAATATAGTATGTCAAAATGATAAAATAACTGTAAATTGACACAGGTGAGGTTGTGCTGAAAAAAATGATACCAGGCAAGGCAAGGTAAAAATTTTGTAAGAGGAAATATAAAGGTAAAATCTAAAGTAGTCAAAAACGGCCAATAGTGACTCACAGACTCCACAGACAAGTCCCTTTGGCGCCACTCAGTGGGCAAAACTACTTTGTCTACTGTAATGTATATTTGGGTCATCTTTGGCGCCCCCTAAAACGTAAACCGTGGGGTGCAGCGTCATGATTTTTACAACTTTGAATGGCCATGGAGTGTAGATTGGCCTGAGCAAATTTGGTGTCAGTGGGACGAAAGCCTTAGGAGGAGTTAGCGAAATTCCAATGTGTGCGAATCGGCAAAAAATGCAAAATAGCCATTTTAACGTACATTATACAGATACGCGCTGATTGACTTTTTCGTAGATTTAATTGAGATACACATGATTGTCAATTTTTGTGTCATTTTGCCAAAGCGTACAGGCGTGACAGTCAACAATGTGTATTTTCACCTTGGGGGACAAGAAAAAATGGACTTTTTTCTCCTGCCATGGGGGGGCGCTCTTTTGGGGAGTAAAAATTCCTTCACAAATGTGTTGATGGCTGGACATTGCATCATCCTAGAAAACTTGGAGGCCAGTGAGGACAAAAATATAAAGTTATAAGACTTTTAAAAATGTGGATTTTTGGGTTATCTTTGGCGCCCCCTAGAACGTAAACCGTGGGGTGCAGCGTCATGATTTGAATAACTTTTAATGGCCATGGGGTGTAATTTGGCCTGAGCAAATGTGGTGCCGGTGGAACGAAAGCCTTCGGAGGAGTTAGCGAAATTCCAATGTGTGTGAATCGGCAAAAAATGCGGAATAACCCTTTAACCGTACATTAGACAGATAGGCGCGCATGGACTTTTTTGTAGATCTTATTGAGATACATGTGTGTGTCAATTTTTGTGTCATTTTGACAAAGCGTACAGGCGTGACACTCAACAATGTGTATTTTCACCTTAGGGGACAAGAAAAAAATGGACTTTTTTCTCCTGCCATGGGGGGCGCTCTTTTGGGGAGTAAAAATTCCTTCACAAATGTGTTGATGGCTGGACATTGCATCATCCTAGAAAACTTGGAGGCCAGTGAGGGCAAAAATAAAAAGTTATAAGACTTTTAAAAATGTGGATTTTAGGGTTATCTTTGGCGCCCCCTAGAACCTAAACCGTGGGGTGCAGCGTCATGATTTGAATAACTTTTAATGGCCATGGGGTGTAGATTGGCCTGAGCAAATGTGGTGCCGGTGGAACGAAAGCCTTCGGAGGAGTTAGCGAAATTCCAATGTGTGCGGATCGGCAAAAAATGCGAAATAACCCTTTAACCGTACATTTGACAGATACGCCCGCACTGACTTTTTTGTAGATCTTATTGAGATACATGTGTGTGTCAATTTTTGTGTCATTTTGACAAAGCGTACAGGCGTGACAGTCAATAGTGTGAATTTTCACCTTAGGGGGCGCTATGGAGCCATTTTGCATTTTCTTGTTTGGGCGACTTCGGAATATCAAATTTTTCACCAGGCCCGGTCGTCCTGCCAAATTTCCTGAGTTTTCGCCAGTGGGAAGTGGGCCATTTTCCAGTTCAAAGGGGAGGAAAAAGAAGAAACTAGGACCCCGTTGGGGCACTGGCGGGCCCGAGCCGTGTCGCGTCCCCCCCCCAACGTGTTGCCTCCCCGTCCCATTTGTGTTCTCTGGCCATCGCCCTCTCTGGTAACGCCCATCACTGCAAAGACCCTTTTCCTTCATCGGCGTTTGCTGTTCTTCCTGCCAGTGCGTGTTGCTTTCACTTACACTTGCCACAGCCAGCCTCGTGAGTGCCTAGCCTATTGGATATCACTGTCACCTACACAGGACAGTCATTACCTTTCTATTAATACTTTGTGTTTTAATTTCACATTAATTTCCATATTGTATAAACGACTGGAAAAAACTTGAGCCCCTGCCCCTGTATAATCATGTGCATGTCTCTGTTCTAGCTCCAAGGTGAATCTTCACTGCTCATGTTCTCCTCAGAAGCACTCACCTCACTCCCCTCAGGTTACTGTACACATGCACCAACTGCCTGCTTCAGGTTTGGATGGAGCTTCATGGTTGTCTTTTGGAGAAATGACCAGTCAAGTTGTGTTTGAAATTTGATTTTTTTCAGGGGCAAAAGGAGCCTCTGCATTCTTGTCAAATATGTAAACAGCATGTTTTTGCAGGTGCTAAAAACCAGACTCTGAGTGTGTGTGTGTGTGTGTGTGTGTGTGTGTGTGTGTGTGTGTGTGTGTGTGTGTGTGTGTGTGTGTGTGTGTGTCTGTGTGTGCGTTCAAGTCACATGACATATTTAACCGGATGTAGCTGCAAGACGGAGCCTCGTTGACTCTCCGTTTCAACTTATCTCAAAAGTGAGGACCTCAACCTATATACCAGTTTTTAAATTGTGTTGATAGGCCAAATAAAACCAGAGTTATGATAAATTATGTCCGCGATACTTTTTTTCTGCTTATTTTGATCACGTTCGGCGCTCGATCGCGCTGTATGAGACAGGAAAACATAGCATGCAGACATTAGCGACAGGTCTTACAGGCGGAAAAGGCTTGCCAAAAGAAAAAAAAAACACACCACAACATCTCTCCTATTGGTGGAAAACTTCACCACAACAACCAATCCAAAATTATATGGTGACTGATTGACAAGGGGCGGGCGCTTACGTTCTTCCTGCAACATGAGAAGCGAGGGAGGGACTCTCAGCAGGGATGCAGTCTGGGACACGTAGTTGCAAACCTAGCGACTTTGTTGTTAGATTCAATGACTTTTCAGACCCCCTAACGACTTTTTTTTAGAAAGAAAGGGACTTTTATCGACTTCTTCTGGAGTTTAGAGACTCTGACATGAAGCAGGCTTTCCTTACTGAGGAGTTAGCAACGCTGCTAAGGGTGCAGAGCCACACATGCGCTCAGAGCTCTGCATGGGAGACTGAAGCTGACAGAGCTGCAGCAGTTAGCAGGTTTCACCCTCAGAGACCACCAGGGGTTCATGTTGAGGCATTTTAAATTTTTTTTTTTTTGTGCCATAGACACTGTCAGCACAATCTGCAGTTACACTAACAAAAATGCTGCAAAAAACAAAGAATTATGGAAAAATTACACATGGACTGACATAGAGGAGGATCTACACAAGTTTTTTACATCATGTTTTACATCATGCATCATTTACATCATGTTTTTTTGTAGTGGCATAAATAAAAAGTGACATTTGTGAGACTATACAGTGTTTTGTAAATAATTTTACAAAGAACGCCTGGGCCATTGCCTGCATTTTGATGTAAATAGAGGTAAATCACTATGTTCTTTGTTAAAAATTTGCATATGTTTTGAAGTTTACAATTTTTATTTGAAGTCTAAGTTTTAAAAACAGTTCATCACACATAATTGTGGTTTTCAGAGTAAAAATGTTACTTTTTTCCACTCGGATTTTATGTTTTGTGTGTGAATTTGGGTCCATTGTGTAAATTCAGTATGTCAACATGATAAAATAACTGTAAATTCGCACAGGTGAGGTTGTGCTGAAAAAAATGATACCAGGCAAGGCACGTGATTGTCAAATTTTGTGTCAATATGACAAAGCGTATAGGCGTGAATCTCAACAATATGTATTTTCACCTTAGGGGACAAGAAAAAATGGACTTTTTTCTCCTGCCATGGGGGGGCGCTCTTTTGGGGAGTAAAAATGCCTTCACAAATGTGTTGATGGCTGGACATTGCATCATCCTAGAAAACTTGGAGGCCAGTGAGGACAAAAATAAAAAGTTATAAGACTTTTAAATATGTGGATTTTAGGGTTATCTTTGGCGCCCCCTAGAACCTAAACCGTGGGGTGCAGCGTCATGATTTGAATAACTTTTAATGGCCATGGGGTGTAGATTGGCCTGAGCAAATGTGGTGCCGGTGGAACGAAAGCCTTAGGAGGAGTTAGCCACATTCCAATGTGTGCGGATCGGCAAAAAATGCGGAATAACCCTTTAACCGTACATTTGACAGATACGCACGCATTGACTTTTTCGTAGATCTTATTGAGTTACATGTGTGTGTCAATTTTTGTGTCATTTTGACAAAGCGTATAGGCGTGACACTCAACAATGTGTATTTTCACCTTAGGGGACAAGAAAAAATGGACTTTTTTCTCATGCCATGGGGGGGCGCTCTTTTGGTGAGTAAAAATTCCTTCACAAATGTGTTGATGGCTGGACATTGCATCATCCTAGAAAACTTGGAGGCCAGTGAGGACAAAAATAAAAAGTTATAAGACTTTTAAATATGTGGATTTTAGTGTTATCTTTGGCGCCCCCTAGAACCTAAACCTTGGGGTGCAGCGTCATGATTTTGATAACTTTTAATGGCCACGGGGTGTAGATTGGCCTGAGCAAATGTGGTGCCGGTGGAACGAAAGCCTTCGGAGGAGTTAGCGAAATTCCAATGTGTGCGGATCGGCAAAAAATGCGAAATAACCCTTTAACCGTAATTTTGACAGATACAGCCGCACTGACTGTTTTGTAGATCTTATTGAGATACATATGTGTGTCAATTTTTGTGTCAATATGACAAAGCGTACAGGCGTGACAGTCAATAGTGTGAATTTCCACCTTAGGGGGCGCTATGGAGCCATTTTGCATTTTATTGTTTGGGCGACTTCAGAATATCGAATTTTTCACCAGGCCCAGTCGTCCTGCCAAATTTCATGAGTTTTCGCCAGTGGGAAGTGGGCCATTTTCCAGTTCAAAGGGGAGGAAAAAGAAGAAAGAAAGAACTAGGGCCCCGGTGGGGCACTGTCGGGCCCGAGCCGCGTCGCGCCGCCCCCAGCGCGACCGCCTCCCCCTCCCGATCGCGTCACACTCAAGGTCCAAAGATGGTGTGCGCACTTGTCTGTGGTCATTTCCCATTATAATGAATGGGAGGCGCAGTTTCTACCAAAACACTCGCTGCAGACAAACTTCATGTCCTATTTGAAAAAAGTCTGGACCATGAGTGAGGGCACAAACACAGCTATGATATATCGAAATGGCAGGTTGCTCCTCCTTACGGTGTTGCCTGGAGAGCGATGCGATTGAGCCATTGAGCGATGGGCAGGGTAAACTTTACTTTTTCTCCTGCCTTGGGGGGGGGGGGGGGGTGGATTCCTTTAAGAATGTGGATTTTTGGGTCATCTTTGGCGCCCCCTAGAACGTAAACCGTGGGGTGCAGCGTCATAATTTTTACAACTTTGAATGGCCATGGGGTGTAGATTGGCCTGAGCAAATTTGGGGTCAGTGGGACGAAAGCCTTAGGAGGAGTTAGCCACATTCCAATGTGTGCGAATCGGCAAAAAATGCAAAATAGCCCTTTAACCGTACTTTTGACAGATACGCGCGCATTGACTTTTTTGTAGATCTTATTGAGATACATATGTGTGTCAATTTTTGTGTCAATATGATAAAGCGTACAGGCGTGACAGTCAATAGTGTGAATTTCCACCTTAGGGGACAAGAAAAAATGGACTTTTTTCTCCTGCCATGGGGGGGCGCTCTTTTGGGGAGTAAAAATTCCTTCACAAATGTGTTGATGGCTGGACATTGCATCATCCTAGAAAACTTGGAGGCCAGTGAGGACAAAAATAAAAAGTTATAAGACTTTTAAATATGTGGATTTTAGGGTTATCTTTGGCGCCCCCTAGAACCTAAACCGTGGGGTGCAGCGTCATGATTTGAATAACTTTTAATGGCCATGGGGTGTAGATTGGCCTGAGCAAATTTGGTGCCGGTGGAACGAAAGCCTTCGGAGGAGTTAGCGAAATTCCAATGTGTGCGGATCGGCAAAAAATGCGGAATAACCCTTTAACCGTACATTTGACAGATACGCGCGCATTGACTTTTTCGTAGATCTTATTGAGATACATGTGTGTGTCAATTTTTGTGTCATTTTGCCAAAGCGTACAGGTGTTACACTCAACAATGTGTATTTTCACCTTAGGGGACAAGAAAAAATGGACTTTTTTCTCCTGCCATGGGGGGGCGCTCTTTTGGGGAGTAAAAATTCCTTCACAAATGTGTTGATGGCTGGACATTGCATCATCCTAGAAAACTTGGAGGCCAGTGAGGGCAAAAATAAAAAGTTATAAGACTTTTAAATATGTGGATCTTAGGGTTATCTTTGGCGCCCCCTAGAACCTAAACCGTGGGGTGCAGCGTCATGATTTGAATAACTTTTAATGGCCATGGGGTGTAGATTGGCCTGAGCAAATGTGGTGCCGGTGGAACGAAAGCCTTCGGAGGAGTTAGCGAAATTCCAATGTGTGCGGATCGGCAAAAAATGCGAAATAACCCTTTAACCGTACATTTGACAGATACGCCCGCACTGACTTTTTTGTAGATCTTATTGAGATACATGTGTGTGTCAATTTTTGTGTCATTTTGACAAAGCGTACACGCGTGACAGTCAATAGTGTGAATTTTCACCTTAGGGGGCGCTATGGAGCCATTTTGCATTTTCTTGTTTGGGCGACTTCGGAATATCAAATTTTTCACCAGGCCCGGTCGTCCTGCCAAATTTCATGAGTTTTCGCCAGTGGGAAGTGGGCCATTTTCCAGTTCAAAGGGGAGGAAAAATAATAATAATAACAAAAGAAGGAAACATGCAGGAACAAGAGGGCTCTCGCAGCTGCTTAGCAGCTACGCTCGGGCCCTAAAGAAAGAAAGAAAGAACTAGGACCCCGTTGGGGCACTGGCGGGCCCGAGCCGTGTCCCCCCCCCCAACGCGCTGCCTCCCCGTCCCATTTGTGTCCTCTGGCCATCGCCCTCTCTGGTAACGCCCATCACTGCAAAGACCCTTTTCCTTCATCGGCGTTTGCTGTTCTTCCTGCCAGTGCGTGTTGCTTTCACTTACACTTGCCACAGCCAGCCTCGTGAGTGCCTAGCCTATTCGATATCACTGTCGCCTACACAGGACAGTCATTACCTTTCTATTAATACTTTGTGTTTTAATTTCACATTAATTTCCATATTGTATAAACGACTGGAAAAAACTTGAGCCCCTGCCCCTGTATAATCATGTGCATGTCTCTGTTCTAGCTCCAAGGTGAATCTTCACTGCTCATGTTCTCCTCAGAAGCACTCACCTCACTCCCCTCAGGTTACTGTACACATGCACCAACTGCCTGCTTCAGGTTTGGATGGAGCTTCATGGTTGTCTTTTGGAGAAATGACCAGTCAAGTTGTGTTTGAAATTTGATTTTTTTCAGGGGCAAAAGGAGCCTCTGCATTCTTGTCAAATATGTAAATAGCATGTTTTTGCAGGTGCTAAAAAACAGACTCTGAGTGTGTGTGTGTGTCTGTGTGTGTGTGTGTGTGTGTGTGTGTGTGTGTGTGTGTATGTTGGCGTGTGTGTATATGTGTGTGTATCCTGCAGTACTCTGTACTCCTGCAGTGGCCAAAAAGACTTTTAAGAATGTGGATTTTTGGGTCATCTTTGGCGCCCCCTAGAACTGCAGTACTCTGTACTCCTGCAGTGGCCAAAATGACTTTTAAGAATGTGGATTTTTGGGTCATCTTTGGCGCCCCCTAGAACGTAAACCGTGGGGTGCAGCGTCATGATTTTTACAACTTTGAATGGGCATGGGGTGTAGATTGCCCTGAGCAAATTTGGTATCGGTGGGACGAAAGCCTTAGGAGGAGATAGCCACATTCCAATGTGTGCGAATCGGCAAAAAATGCAAAATAGCCCTTTAACCGTACATTATACAGATACGCGCTCTTTGACTTTTTCGTAGATCTAATTGAGATACACATGATTGTCAATTTTTGTGTCATTTTGACAAAGCGTTCAGGCGTGACACTCAACAATGTGTATTTTTATGTAAGGGGACAAGAAAAAATTGACTTTTTTCTCCTACCATGGGGGGCGCTCTTTTGGGGAGTAAAAATTCCTTCACAAATGTGTTGATGGCTGGACATTGCATCATCCTAGAAAACTTGGAGGCCAGTGAGGACAAAAATAAAAAGTTATAAAACATTTAAGAATGTGGATTTTTGGGTTATTTTTGGCGCCCCCTAGAACCTAAACCATGGGGTGCAGCATCATGATTTGAATAACTTTTAATGGCCATGGGGTGTAGATTGGCCTGAGCAAATGTGGTGCCGGTGGAACGAAAGCCTTCGGAGGAGTTAGCGAAATTCCAATGTGTGCGGATCGGCAAAAAATGCGGAATAACCCTTTAACCGTACATTTGACAGATACGCGCGCATTGACTTTTTCGTAGATCTTATTGAGATACATGTGTGTGTCAATTTTTGTGTCATTTTGCCAAAGCGTACAGGTGTTACACTCAACAATGTGTATTTTCACCTTAGGGGACAAGAAAAAATGGACTTTTTTCTCCTGCCATGGGGGGGCGCTCTTTTGGGGAGTAAAAATTCCTTCACAAATGTGTTGATGGCTGGACATTGCATCATCCTAGAAAACTTGGAGGCCAGTGAGGGCAAAAATAAAAAGTTATAAGACTTTTAAATATGTGGATCTTAGGGTTATCTTTGGCGCCCCCTAGAACCTAAACCGTGGGGTGCAGCGTCATGATTTGAATAACTTTTAATGGCCATGGGGTGTAGATTGGCCTGAGCAAATGTGGTGCCGGTGGAACGAAAGCCTTCGGAGGAGTTAGCGAAATTCCAATGTGTGCGGATCGGCAAAAAATGCGAAATAACCCTTTAACCGTACATTTGACAGATACGCCCGCACTGACTTTTTTGTAGATCTTATTGAGATACATGTGTGTGTCAATTTTTGTGTCATTTTGACAAAGCGTACAGGCGTGACAGTGAATAGTGTGAATTTTCACCTTAGGGGGCGCTATGGAGCCATTTTGCATTTTCTTGTTTGGGCGACTTCGGAATATCAAATTTTTCACCAGGCCCGGTCGTCCTGCCAAATTTCATGAGTTTTCGCCAGTGGGAAGTGGGCCATTTTCCAGTTCAAAGGGGAGGAAAAATAATAATAATAACAAAAGAAGGAAACTACAGGAACAAGAGGGCTCTCGCAGCTGCTTAGCAGCTACGCTCGGGCCCTAAAGAAACAAAGAAAAACCACTTGGGGAATAATAGGGCTCTCGCAGCTGCTTAGCAGCTACGCTCGGGCCCTAACTAGGACCCCGTTGGGGCACTGGCGGGCCCGAGCTGTGTCGCGTCCCCCCCCCAACGCGCTGCCTCCCCGTCCCATTTGTGTCCTCTGGCCATCGCCCTCTCTGGTAACGCCCATCACTGCAAAGACCCTTTTCCTTCATCGGCGTTTGCTGTTCTTCCTGCCAGTGCGTGTTGCTTTCACTTACACTTGCCACAGCCAGCCTCGTGAGTGCCTAGCCTATTGGATATCACTGTCACCTACACAGGACAGTCATTACCTTTCTATTAATACTTTGTTTTTTAATTTCACATTAATTTCCATATTGTATAAACAACTGGAAAAAACTTGAGCCCCTGCCCCTGTATAATCATGTGCACGTCTCTGTTCTAGCTCTAAGGTGAATCTTCACTGCTCATGTTCTCCTCAGAAGCAGTCACCTCACTCCCCTCAGGTTACTGTACACATGCACCAACTGCCTGCTTCAGGTTTGGATGGAGCTTCATGGTTGTCTTTTGGAGAAATGACCAGTCAAGTTGTGTTTGAAATATGATTTTTTTCAGGGGCAAAAGGAGCCTCTGCATTCTTGTCAAATATGTAAATAGCATGTTTTTGCAGGTGCTAAAAACCAGACTCTGAGTGTGTGTGTGTGCGTGTGTGTGTGTGTCTGTGTGTGTGTGTGTGTGTGTGTGTGTGTGTGTGTGTGTGTGTGTGTGTGTGTGTGTGTGTGTGCGTTCAAGTCACATGACATATTTAACCGGATGTAGCTGCAAGACGGAGCCTCGTTGACTCTCCGTTTCAATTTATCTCAAAAGTGAGGACCTCAACCTATATACCAGTTTTTAAATTGTGTTGATAGGCCAAATAAAACCAGAGTTATGATAAATTATGTCCACGATACTTGTTTTCTGCTTATTTTGATCACGTTCGGCGCTCGATCGCGCTGTATGAGACAGGAAAACATAGCATGCAGACATTAGCGACAGGTCTTACAGGCGGAAAAGGCTTGCCAAAGGAAAAAAAAAACACACCACAACATCTCTCCTATTGGTGGAAAACTTCACCACAACAACCAATCCAAAATTATATGGTGACTGATTGACAAGGGGCGGGAACTTACGTTCTTCCTGCAATATGAGAAGGGAGGGAGGGACTCTCAGCAGGGATGCAGTCTGGGACACGTAGTTGCAAACCTAGCGACTTTGTTGTTAGATTCAATGACTTTTCAGACCCCCTAACGACTTTTTTTTAGAAAGAAAGTGACTTTTATCGACTTCTTCTGGAGTTTAGAGACTCTGACATGAAGCAGGCTTTCCTTACTGAGGAGTTAGCAACGCTGCTAAGGGTGCAGAGCCACACATGCGCTCCGAGCTCTGCATGGGAGACTGAAGCTGACAGAGCTGCAGCAGTTAGCAGGTTTCACCCTCAGAGACCACCAGGGGTTCATGTTGAGGCATTTTCAGTTTTTTTTTTTTTTTTTGCCATAGACACTGTCAGCACAATCTGCAGTTACACTAACAAAAATGCTGCAAAAAAAAAAGAATTATGGAAAAATTACACATGGACTAACATAGAGGAGGATCTACACAAGTTTTTTACATCATGTTTTACATCATGCATCATTTACATCATGTTTTTTTGTAGTGGCATAAATAAAAAGTGACATTTGTGAGACTATACAGTGTTTTGTAAATAATTTTACAAAGAACACCTGGGCCATTGCCTGCATTTTGATGTCAATAGAGGTAAATTACTATGTTCTTTGTTAAAAATTTGCATATGTTTTGAAGTTTACAATTTTTAATTGAAGTTTAAGTTTTAAAAACAGTTCATCACACATATTTGTGGTTTTCACAGTAAAAACGTTACTTTTTTCCACTCGGATTTTATGTTTTGTGTGTGAATTTGGGTCCAATGTGTAAATATAGTATGTCAAAATGATAAAATAACTGTAAATTGACACAGGTGAGGTTGTGCTGAAAAAAATGATACCAGGCAAGGCAAGGTAAAAATTTTGTAAGAGGAAATATAAAGGTAAAATCTAAAGTAGTCAAAAACGGCCAATAGTGACTCACAGACTCCACAGACAAGTCCCTTTGGCGCCACTCAGTGGGCAAAACTACTTTGTCTACTGTAATGTATATTTGGGTCATCTTTGGCGCCCCCTAAAACGTAAACCGTGGGGTGCAGCGTCATGATTTTTACAACTTTGAATGGCCATGGAGTGTAGATTGGCCTGAGCAAATTTGGTGTCAGTGGGACGAAAGCCTTAGGAGGAGTTAGCGAAATTCCAATGTGTGCGAATCGGCAAAAAATGCAAAATAGCCCTTTTACCGTACATTATACAGATACGCGCTCTTTGACTTTTTCGTAGATCTAATTGAGATACACATGATTGTCAATTTTTGTGTCATTTTGCCAAAGCGTACAGGCGTGACACTCAACAATGTGTATTTTCACCTTAGGGGACAAGAAAAAATGGACTTTTTTCTCCTGCCATGGGGGGGCGCTCTTTTGGGGAGTAAAAATTCCTTCACAAATGTGTTGATGGCTGGACATTGCATCATCCTAGAAAACTTGGAGGCCAGTGAGGACAAAAATAAAAAGTTATAAGACTTTTAAAAATGTGGATTTTTGGGTTATCTTTGGCGCCCCCTAGAACGTAAACCGTGGGGTGCAGCGTCATGATTTGAATAACTTTTAATGGCCATGGGGTGTAATTTGGCCTGAGCAAATGTGGTGCCGGTGGAACGAAAGCCTTCGGAGGAGTTAGCGAAATTCCAATGTGTGCGAATCGGCAAAAAATGCGGAATAACCCTTTAACCGTACATTAGACAGATACGCGCGCATGGACTTTTTTGTAGATCTTATTGAGATACATGTGTGTGTCAATTTTTGTGTCATTTTGACAAAGCGTACAGGCGTGACACTCAACAATGTGTATTTTCACCTTAGGGGACAAGAAAAAAATGGACTTTTTTCTCCTGCCATGGGGGGGCGCTCTTTTGGGGAGTAAAAATTCCTTCACAAATGTGTTGATGGCTGGACATTGCATCATCCTAGAAAACTTGGAGGCCAGTGAGGGCAAAAATAAAAAGTTATAAGACTTTTAAAAATGTGGATTTTAGGGTTATCTTTGGCGCCCCCTAGAACCTAAACCGTGGGGTGCAGCGTCATGATTTGAATAACTTTTAATGGCCATGGGGTGTAGATTGGCCTGAGCAAATGTGGTGCCGGTGGAACGAAAGCCTTCGGAGGAGTTAGCGAAATTCCAATGTGTGCGGATCGGCAAAAAATGCGAAATAACCCTTTAACCGTACATTTGACAGATACGCCCGCACTGACTTTTTTGTAGATCTTATTGAGATACATGTGTGTGTCAATTTTTGTGTCATTTTGACAAAGCGTACAGGCGTGACAGTCAATAGTGTGAATTTTCACCTTAGGGGGCGCTATGGAGCCATTTTGCATTTTCTTGTTTGGGCGACTTCGGAATATCAAATTTTTCACCAGGCCCGGTCGTCCTGCCAAATTTCCTGAGTTTTCGCCAGTGGGAAGTGGGCCATTTTCCAGTTCAAAGGGGAGGAAAAAGAAGAAAGAAAGAAACAAAGAAAAACCCCTACAGGAATAACAGGGCCTACGCCCGGCTGCTCTGCAGCTGGCTCGGGCCCTAAGAAAGAAACAAAGAAAAACCCCTACAGGAATAACAGGGCCTACGCCCGGCTGCTCTGCAGCTGGCTCGGGCCCTAAAGAAAGAAAGAAAGAACTAGGGCCCCGGTGGGGCACTGTCGGGCCCGAGCCGTGTCGCGCCGCCCCCAGCGCGACCGCCTCCCCCTCCCGATCGCGTCACACTCAAGGTCCAAAGATGGTGTGCGCACTTGTCTGTGGTCATTTCCCATTATAATGAATGGGAGGCGCAGTTTCTACCAAAACGCTCGCTGCAGACAAACTACATGTCCTATTTGAAAAAAGTCTGGACCATGAGTGAGGGCACAAACACAGCTAGTATATATCCAAATGGCAAGTTGCTCCTCCTTTCGGTTTTGCAGAGAGAGCGATGCGTTTGAGCCATTGAGCGATGGGCAGGAAAAACTTGACTTTTTCTCCTGCCATGGGGGGGCGCTCTTTTGGGGAGAAAAAATTCCTTCACAAATGTGTTGATGGCTGGACATTGCATCATCCTAGAAAACTTGGAGGCCAGTGAGGACAAAAATAAAAAGTTATAAGACTTTTAAAAATGTGGATATTTGGGTCCTCTTTGGCGCCCCCTAGAACGTAAACTGTGGGGTGCAGCGTCATGATTTGTACAACTTTGAATGGCCATGGGGTGTAGATTGACCTGAGCAAATTTGAAGCCGATGGGACAAAAGATTTAGGAGGAGTTAGCGAAATTCCAATGTGTGCGGATCGGCAAAAAATGCGAAATAACCCTTTAACCGTACATTTGACAGATACGTCCGCACTGACTTTTTTGTAGATCTTATTGAGATACATGTGTGTGTCAAATTTTGTGTCATTTTGACAAAGCGTAAAGGCGTGACAGTCAACAATGTGTATTTTCGCCTTAGGAGACAAGAAAAAATGGACTTTTTTCTCCTGCCATGGGGGGGCGCTCTTTTGGCGAGTAAAAATTCCTTCACAAATGTGTTGATGGCTGGACATTGCATCATCCTAGAGAACTTGGAGGCCAGTGAGGACAAAAATAAAAAGTTATAAGACTTTTAAGACTGTGGATTTTTGGGTTATCTTTGGCGCCCCCTAGAACGTAAACCGTGGGGTGCAGCGTCATGATTTGTACAACTTTTAATGGCCATGGGGTGTAGATTGGCCTCAGCAAATGTGGTGCCTTTGGAACGAAAGCCTTCGGAGGAGTTAGCGAAATTCCAATGTGTGCGGATCGGCAAAAAATGCGAAATAGCCCTTTCACCGTACATTTGACAGATACGCCCGCACTGACTTTTTTGTAGATCTTATTGAGATACATGTGTGTGTCAATTTTTGTGTCAATATGACAAAGCGTAAAGGCGTGACAGTCAATAGTGTGAATTTTCGCCTTAGGAGACAAGAAAAAATGGACTTTTTTCTCCTGCCATGGGGGGGCGCTCTTTTGGGGAGTAAAAATTCCTTCACAAATGTGTTGATGGCTGGACATTGCATCATCCTAGAAAACTTGGAGGCCAGTGAGGACAAAAATAAAAAGTTATACGACTTTTAAGAATGTGGATTTCTGGGTTATCTTTGGCGCCCCCTAGAACGTAAACCGTGGGATGCAGCGTCATGATTTGTACAACTTTTAATGGCCATGGGGTGTAGATTGGCCTGAGCAAATTTGGTGCCGGTGGAACGAAAGCCTTCGGAGGAGTTAGCGAAATTCCAATGTGTGCGGATCGGCAAAAAATGCGAAATAGCCCTTTAACCGTACATTTGACAGATACGCCCGCACTGACTTTTTTGTAGATCTTATTGAGATACACGTGTGTGTCAAATTTTGTGTCATTTTGACAAAGCGTACAGGCGTGACACTCAATCATGTGAATTTTTCACCTTAGGGGGCGCTATGGAGCCATTTTGCATTTGATTTTTTGGGCGACTTCAGAATATCGAATTTTTCACCAGGCCCGGTCGTCCTGCCAAATTTCATGACTTTTCACCAGTGGGAAGTGGGCCATTTTCCAGTTCAAAGGGGCAGAAAAATAATAAGAAGAAGAAGAAAGAAGAATCCATCAGGAATAATAGGGCTCTCGCAGCTGCTTAGCAGCTACGCTCGGGCCCTAAAGAAGAAAGACTAGGACCCCGTTGGGGCACTGGCGGGCCCGAGCCGTGTCGCGTCCCCCCCCCCAACGTGCTGCCTCCCCGTCCCATTTGTGTCCTCTGGCCATCGCCCTCTCTGGTAACGCCCATCACTGCAAAGACCCTTTTCCTTCATCGGCATTTGCTGTTATTCCTGCCAGTGCGTGTTGCTTTCACTTACACTTGCCACAGCCAGCCTCGTGAGTGCCTAGCCTATTGGATATCACTGTCACCTACACAGGACAGTCATTACCTTTCTATTAATACTTTGTGTTTTAATTTCACATTAATTTTCATATTGTATAAACGACTGGAAAAAACTTGAGCCCCTGCCCCTGTATAATCATGTGCATGTCTCTGTTCTAGCTCCAAGGTGAATCTTCACTGCTCATGTTCTCCTCAGAAGCACTCACCTCACTCCCCTCAGGTTACTGTACACATGCACCAACTGCCTGCTTCAGGTTTGGATGGAGCTTCATGGTTGTCTTTTGGAGAAATGACCAGTCAAGTTGTGTTTGAAATTTGATTTTTTTCAGGGGCAAAAGGAGCCTCTGCATTCTTGTCAAATATGTAAATAGCATGTTTTTGCAGGTGCTAAAAACCAGACTCTGAGTGTGTGTGTGTGTGTGTGTGTGTGTGTGCGTGTGTGTGTGTCTGTGTGTGCGTTCAAGTCACATGACATATTTAACCGGATGTAGCTGCAAGACGGAGCCTCGTTGACTCTCCGTTTCAACTTATCTCAAAAGTGAGGACCTCAACCTATATACCAGTTTTTAAATTGTGTTGATAGGCCAAATAAAACCAGAGTTATGATAAATTATGTCCGCGATACTTTTTTTCTGCTTATTTTGATCACGTTCGGCGCTCGATCGCGCTGTATGAGACAGGAAAACATAGCATGCAGACATTAGCGACAGGTCTTACAGGCGGAAAAGGCTTGCCAAAAGAAAAAAAAAACACACCACAACATCTCTCCTATTGGTGGAAAACTTCACCACAACAACCAATCCAAAATTATATGGTGACTGATTGACAAGGGGCGGGCGCTTACGTTCTTCCTGCAACATGAGAAGCGAGGGAGGGACTCTCAGCAGGGATGCAGTCTGGGACACGTAGTTGCAAACCTAGCGACTTTGTTGTTAGATTCAATGACTTTTCAGACCCCCTAACGACTTTTTTTTAGAAAGAAAGTGACTTTTATCGACTTCTTCTGGAGTTTAGAGACTCTGACATGAAGCAGGCTTTCCTTACTGAGGAGTTAGCAACGCTGCTAAGGGTGCAGAGCCACACATGCGCTCAGAGCTCTGCATGGGAGACTGAAGCTGACAGAGCTGCAGCAGTTAGCAGGTTTCACCCTCAGAGACCACCAGGGGTTCATGTTGAGGCATTTTAATTTTTTTTTTTTTTTGTGCCATAGACACTGTCAGCACAATCTGCAGTTACACTAACAAAAATGCTGCAAAAAACAAAGAATTATGGAAAAATTACACATGGACTGACATAGAGGAGGATCTACACAAGTTTTTTACATCATGTTTTACATCATGCATCATTTACATCATGTTTTTTTGTAGTGGCATAAATAAAAAGTGACATTTGTGAGACTATTCAGTGTTTTGTAAATAATTTTACAAAGAACGCCTGGGCCATTGCCTGCATTTTGATGTAAATAGAGGTAAATTACTATGTTCTTTGTTAAAAATTTGCATATGTTTTGAAGTTTACAATTTTTATTTGAAGTTTAAGTTTTAAAAACAGTTCATCACACATATTTGTGGTTTAATTTCACATTAATTTCCATATTGTATAAATGACTGGAAAAAACTTGAGCCCCTGCCCCTGTATAATCATGTGCACGTCCCTGTTCTAGCTCCAAGGTGAATCTTCACTGCTCATGTTCTCCTCAGAAATAGTCACCTCACTCCCCTCAGGTTACTGTACACATGCACCAACTATCTGCTTCAGGTTTGGATGGAGCTTCATGGTTGTCTTTTGGAGAAATGAACAGTCAAGTTGTGTTTGAAATCTGATTTTTTTCAGGGGCAAAAGGAGCCTCTGCATTCTTGTCAAATATGTAAACAGCATGTTTTTGCAGGTGCTAAAAAACAGACTCTGAGTGTGTGTGTGTGTGTGTGTGTGTGTGTGTGTGTGTATCCTGCAGTACTCTGTACTCCTGCAGTGGCCAAAAAGACTTTTAAGAATGTGGATTTTTGGGTCATCTTTGGCGCCCCCTAGAACTGCAGTACTCTGTACTCCTGCAGTGGCCAAAAAGACTTTTAAGAATGTGGATTTTTGGGTCATCTTTGGGGTCCCCTAGAACGTAAACCGTGGGGTGCAGCGTCATGATTTTTACAACTTTGAATGGGCATGGGGTGTAGATTGCCCTGAGCAAATTTGGTATCGGTGGGACGAAAGCCTTAGGAGGAGATAGCCACATTCCAATGTGTGCGAATCGGCAAAAAATGCGAAATAGCCCTTTAACCGTACATTATACAGATACGCGCTTTTTGACTTTTTCGTAGATCTAATTGAGATACACATGATTGTCAATTTTTGTGTCAATATGACAAAGCGTTCAGGCGTGACACTCAACAATGTGTATTTTCATGTAAGGGGACAAGAAAAAATTGACTTTTTTCTCCTGCCATGGGGGGGCGCTCTTTTGGGGAGTAAAAATTCCTTCACAAATGTGTTGATGGCTGGACATTGCATCATCCTAGAAAACTTGGAGGCCAGTGAGGACAAAAATAAAAAGTTATAAGACTTTTAAGAATGTGGATTTTGGGTTATCTTTGGCGCCCCCTAGAACGTAAACCGTGGGGTGCAGCGTCATGATTTGTACAACTTTTAATGGCCATGGGGGGTAGATTGGCCTGCGCAAATGTGGTGCCGGTCGAACGAAAGCCTTCGGAGGAGTTAGCGAAATTCCAATGTGTGCAGATCTGCAAAAAATGCAAAATAACCCATTAACCGTACATTTGACAGATACGCCCGCACTGACTTTTTTGTAGATCTTATTGAGATACATGTGTGTGTCAATTTTTGTGTCAATATGACAAAGCGTACAGCCGTCATGTGAATTTTCACCTTAGGGGGCGCTATGGAGCCATTTTGCATTTTATTGTTTGGGCGACTTCAGAATATCGAATTTTTCACCAGGCCCGGTCGTCCTGCCAAATTTCCTGAGTTTTCGCCAGTGGGAAGTGGGCCATTTTCCAGTTTAAAGCGGAGGAAAAATAATAACGAAAGAAGGAAACATGCAGGAACAAGAGGGCTCTCGCAGCTGCTTAGCAGCTACGCTCGGGCCCTAAAGAAAGAAAGAAAGAAACAAAGAAAAACCACTTGGGGAATAATAGGGCTCTACGCCCGGCTGCTCTGCAGCTGGCTCGGGCCCTAACTAGGGCCCCGGTGGGGCACTGTCGGGCCCGAGCCACGTCGTGCCGCCCCCAGCGTGACCGCCTCCCCCTCCCGATCGCGTCACACTCAAGGTCCAAAGATGGTGTGCGCACTTGTCTGTGGTCATTTCCCATTATAATGAATGGGAGGCGCAGTTTCTACCAAAACACTCGCTGCAGACAAACTTCATGTCCTATTTGAAAAAAGTCTGGACCATGAGTGAGGGCACAAACACAGCTGGGATATATCCAAATGGCAGGTTGCTCCTCGTTACGGTGTTGCCTGGAGAGCGATGCGATTGAGCCATTGAGCGATGGGCAGGAAAAACTTGACTTTTTCTCCTGCCATGGGGGGGGGAGAATGTGGATTCTTTTAAGAATGTGGATTTTTTGGTCATCTTTGGCGCCCCCTAGAACGTAAACCGTGGGGTGCAGCGTCATGATTTTTACAACTTTGAATGGTAATGGGGTGTAGATTGGCCTGAGCAAATTTGGTTTCAGTGGGACGAAAGCCTTAGGAGGAGTTAGCCACATTCCAATGTGTGCGAATCGGCAAAAAATGCAAAATAGCCCTCTAACCGTACATTTGACAGATACGCACCCATTGACTTTTTCGTAGATCTTATTGAGATACACGTGATTGTCAAATTTTGTGTCAATATGACAAAGCGTACAGGTGTCACACTCAACAATGTGAATTTTCACCTTACGGGACAAGAAAAAACTTGAGCCCCTGCCCCTGTATAATCATGTGTATGTCTCTGTTCTAGCTCCAAGGTGAATCTTCACTGCTCATGTTCTCCTCAGAAGCACTCACCTCACTCCCCTCAGGTTACTGTACACATGCACCAACTGCCTGCTTCAGGTTTGGATGGAGCTTCATGGTTGTCTTTTGGAGAAATGACCAGTCAAGTTGTGTTTGAAATTTGATTTTTTTCAGGGGCAAAAGGAGCCTCTGCATTCTTGTCAAATATGTAAATAGCATGTTTTTGCAGGTGCTAAAAACCAGACTCTGAGTGTGTGTGTGTGTGTGTGTGTGTGTGTGTGTGTGTGTGTGTGTGTGTGTGTGTGTGTGTGTGTGTGTGTGCGTGTGTGTGTGTCTGTGTGTGCGTTCAAGTCACATGACATATTTAACCGGATGTAGCTGCAAGACGGAGCCTCGTTGACTCTCCGTTTCAACTTATCTCAAAAGTGAGGACCTCAACCTATATACCAGTTTTTAAATTGTGTTGATAGGCCAAATAAAACCAGAGTTATGATAAATTATGTCCGCGATACTTTTTTTCTGCTTATTTTGATCACGTTCGGCGCTCGATCGCGCTGTATGAGACAGGAAAACATAGCATGCAGACATTAGCGACAGGTCTTACAGGCGGAAAAGGCTTGCCAAAGGAAAAAAAAAACACACCACAACATCTCTCCTATTGGTGGAAAACTTCACCACAACAACCAATCCAAAATTATATGGTGACTGATTGACAAGGGGCGGGCGCTTACGTTCTTCCTGCAACATGAGAAGGGAGGGAGGGACTCTCAGCAGTGATGCAGTCTGGGACACGTAGTTGCAAACCTAGCGACTTTGTTGTTAGATTCAATGACTTTTCAGACCCCCTAACGACTTTTTTTTAGAAAGAAAGGGACTTTTATCGACTTCTTCTGGAGTTTAGAGACTCTGACATGAAGCAGGCTTTCCTTACTGAGGAGTTAGCAACGCTGCTAAGGGTGCAGAGCCACACATGCGCTCCGAGCTCTGCATGGGAGACTGAAGCTGACAGAGCTGCAGCAGTTAGCAGGTTTCACCCTCAGAGACCACCAGGGGTTCATGTTGAGGCATTTTCAGTTTTTTTTTTTTTTTTTTGCCATAGACACTGTCAGCACAATCTGCAGTTACACTAACAAAAATGCTGGACAAAACAAAGAATTATGGAAAAATTACACATGGACTGACATAGAGGAGGATCTACACAAGTTTTTTACATCATGTTTTACATCATGCATCATTTACATTATGTTTTTTTGTAGTGGCATAAATAAAAAGTGACATTTGTGAGACTATACAGTGTTTTGTAAATAATTTTACAAAGAACGCCTGGGCCATTGCCTGCATTTTGATGTAAATAGAGGTAAATCACTATGTTCTTTGTTAAAAATTTGCATATGTTTTGAAGTTTACAATTTTTATTAGGGCCCGAGCGTAGCTGCTAAGCAGCTGCGAGAGCCCTCTTGTTCCTGATGGATTCTTTAGGGCCCGAGCGTAGCTGCTAAGCAGCTGCGAGAGCCCTCTTGTTCCTGATGGATTCTTCTTTTGTTATTAGGGCCCGAGCGTAGCTGCTAAGCAGCTGCGAGAGCCCTATTATTCCCCAAGTGGTTTTTCTTTGTTTCTTTCTTTCTTCTTTTTCCTCCCCTTTGAACTGGAAAATGGCCCACTTCCCACTGGCGAAAACTCATGAAATTTGGCAGGATGACCGGGCCTGGTGAAAAATTTGATATTCCGAAGTCGCCCAAACAAGAAAATGCAAAATGGCTCCATAGCGCCCCCTAAGGTGAAAATTCACACTATTGACTGTCACGCCTGTACGCTTTGTCAAAATGACACAAAAATTGACACACACATGTATCTCAATAAGATCTACAAAAAAGTCAGTGCGGGCGTATCTGTCAAATGTACGGTTAAAGGGTTATTTTGCATTTTTTGCCGATCCGCACACATTGGAATTTCGCTAACTCCTCCGAAGGCTTTCGTTCCACCGGCACCACATTTGCTCAGGCCAATCTACACCCCATGGCCATTAAAAGTTATTCAAATCATGACGCTGCACCCCACGGTTTAGGTTCTAGGGGGCGCCAAAGATAACCCTAAAATCCACATATTTAAAAGTCTTATAACTTTTTATTTTTGCCCTCACTGGCCTCCAAGTTTTCTAGGATGATGCAATGTCCAGCCATCAACACATTTGTGAAGGAATTTTCACTCCCCAAAAGAGCGCCCCCCCATGGCAGGAGAAAAAAGTCCATTTTTTCTTGTCCCCTAAGGTGAAAATACACATTGTTGAGTGTCACGCCTGTACGCTATGGCAAAATGACACAAAATTCGACACACACATGTATCTCAATAAGATCTACGAAAAAGTCAATGCGCGCGTATCTGTCAAATGTACGGTTAAAGGGTTATTCCGCATTTTTTGCCGATCCGCACACATTGGAATTTCGCTAACTCCTCCGAAGGCTTTCTGTCCACAGGCACCACATTTGCTCAGGCCAATCTACACCCCATGGCCATTAAAAGTTATTCAAATCATGACGCTGCACCCCACGGTTTAGGTTCTAGGGGGCGCCAAATATAACCCTAAAATCCACATATTTCAAAGTCTTATAACTTTTTATTTTTGTCCTCACTGGCCTCCAAGTTTTCTAGGATGATGCAATGTCCAGCCATCAACACATTTGTGAAGGAATTTTTACTCCCCAAAAGAGCGCCCCCCCATGGCAGGAGAAAAAAGTCCATTTTTTCTTGTCCCCTAAGGTGAAAATTCACATTGTTGAGTGTGACACCTGTACGCTTTGTCATATTGACACAAAATTTGACAATCACGTGTATCTCAATAAGATCTACGAAAAAGTCAAAGAGCGCGTATCTGTATAATGTACGGTTAAAGGGCTATTTTGCATTTTTTGCCGATCCGCACACATTGGAATTTCGCTAACTCCTCCGAAGGCTTTCGGTCCACCGGCACCACATTTGCTCAGGCCAATCTACACTCCATGGCCATTCAAAGTTGTACAAATCATGATGCTGCACCCCATGGTTTAGGTTCTAGGGGGCGCCAAAAATAACCCTAAAATCCACATTCTTAAAAGTTTTATAACTTTTTATTTTTGCCCTCACTGGCCTCCAAGTTTTCTAGGATGATGCAATATCCAGCCATCAACACATTTGTGAAGGAATTTTTACTCCCCAAAAGAGCGCCCCCCCATGGCAGGACAAAAAAGTCCATTTTTTCTTGTCCCCTAAGGTGAAAATACACATTGTTGAATGTCACGCCTGTACGCTTTGTCATATTGACACAAAATTTGACAATCACGTGTATCTCAATAAGATCTACGAAAAAGTCAATGCGCGCGTATCTGTAAAATGTACGGTTAAAGGGCTATTTCGCATTTTTTGCCGATTCGCACACATTGGAATGTGGCTAACTCCTCCTAAGGATTTCTTCCCACTGACACCAAATTTGCTCAGGCCAATCTACACCCCATGGCCATTCAAAGTTGTAAAAATCATTGCGCTGCACCCCATGGTCTACGTTCTAGGGGGCGCCAAAGAGGACCCAAATATCCACATTTTTAAAGTCTTATAACTTTTTATTTTTGTCCTCACTGGCCTCCAAGTTTTCTAGGATGATGCAATGTCCAGCCATCAACACATTTGTGAAGGAATTTTTTCTCCCCAAAAGAGCGCCCCCCCATGGCAGGAGAAAAAGTCAAGTTTTTCCTGCCCATCGCTCAATGGCTCAAACGCATCGCTCTCTCGGCAAAACCAAAAGGAGGAGCAACTTGCCATTTGGATATATACTAGCTGTGTTTGTGCCCTCACTCATGGTCCAGACTTTTTTCAAAAAGGACATGGAGTTTGTCTGCAGCGAGCGTTTTGGTAGAAACTGCGCCTCCCATTCATTATAATGGTAAATGACCACAGACAAGTGCGCACACCATCTTTGGACCTTGAGTGTGACGCGATTGGGAGGGGTAGGCGGTCGCGCTGGGGGCGGCGTGACACGGCTCGGGCCCGCCAGTGCCCCACCAGGGCCCTAGTCTTTTGTTATTATTATTATTAGGGCCCGAGCATAGCTGCTAAGCAGCTGCGAGAGCCCTCTTGTTCCTGCATGTTTCCTTCTTTCGTTATTATTTTTCCTCCGCTTTAAACTGGAAAATGGCCCACTTCCCACTGGCAAAAAACTCAGGAAATTTGGCAGGACGACCGGGCCTGGTGAAAAATTTGATATTCTGAAGTCGTCCAAACAAAAAAAATCAAAAATGGCTCCATAGCGCCCCCTATGGTGAAAACTCACCTGATGCCTGTACGCTTTGTCAAAATGACACAAAATTTGACACACATGTGTATCTCAATAAGATCTACGAAAAAGTCAGTGCGGGCGTATCTGTCAAATGTACGGTTAAAGGGCTATTTCGCTTTTTTTGCCGATCCGCACACATTGGAATTTCGCTAACTCCTCCGAAGGCTTTCGTTCCACCGGCACCAAATTTGCTCAGGCCAATCTACACCCCATGGCCATTAAAAGTTGTACAAATCATGACGCTGCACCCCACGGTTTAGGTTCTAGGCGGCGCCAAAGATAACCCAAAAATCCACATTCTTAAAAGTCTTATAACTTTTTATTTTTGTCCTCACTGGCCTCCAAGGTTTCTAGGATGATGCAATGTCCAGCCATCAACACATTTGTGAAGGAATTTTTACTACCTAAAAGAGCGCCCCCCCATGGCAGGAGAAAAAAGTCCATTTTTTCTTGTCTCCTAAGGTAAAAATACACATTGTTGAGTGTCACGCCTATACACTTTGTCATATTGACACACAATTTGACAATCACGTGTATCTCAATAAGATCTACAAAAAAGTCAATAGGCACGTATCTGTCAAATGTACGGTTAAAGGGCTATTTCGCATTTTTTGCCGATTCGCACACATTGGAATGTGGCTATCTCCTCCTAAGGCTTTCGTCCCACCGATACCAAATTTGCTCAGGGCAATCTACACCCCATGCCCATTCAAAGTTGTAAAAATCATGACGCTGAACCCCACCGTTTACGTTCTAGGGGGCGCCAAAGATGACACAAAAATCCCCATTCCTAAAAGTTGTTTTGGCCACTGAGTGGCGCCAAAGGGAATTGACTATTAACAGCAGACAAAGTACTTATGGCCACTGAGGGGCGCCAAAGGAAGCTTTCTATTAAATCTGATGCTACAGAAAAAGTTAAAAGGCTCAAATTTTTGCTATATTAGTGACTTTATGTCTTAAATGGGCTCTTAAAGGGTTAAAAAAAATTTCAATGAAACATTTGCTAGTTGTGAACAGGGCAGAAGTAAAAAAAAAGATGTACAAAAAAAAATCTGGAAAAATATCAACCCAATTTGATTTTACAGCAGACAGAGTCGTTTTGGCCACTGAGGGGCGCCAAAGGGAGTTGTCTATTAAATCTGATGCTACAGAAAAAGTTAAAAGGCTCAAATTTTTGCTATATTAGTGACTTTATGTCTCGAATAGGCTCTTAAAGGGTTAAAAACTATTATTTTCAATGAAATGGTCTTCATGGTCCAGACTTTTTTCATATAGGACATGTAGTTTGTCTGCACCTAGTGTTTTGGTAGAAACTGCGCCTCCCATTCATTATAATGGTAAATGACCACAGACAAGTGCGCACACCATCTTTGGACCTTGAGTGTGACGCGATCGGGAGGGGGAGGCAGTCGCACTGGGGGCGCCGCGACACAGCTCGGGCCCGCCAGTGCCCCAACGGGGCCCTAGTTATTAGGGCCCGAGCGTAGCTGCTAAGCAGCTGCGAGAGCCCTCTTGTTCCTGATGGATTCTTCTTTCGTTATTTTTCCTCCGCTTTAAACTGGAAAATGGCCCACTTCCCAATGGCGAAAACTCAGGAAATTTGGCAGGACGACCGGGCCTGGTGAAAAATTTGATATTCTGAAGTCGCCCAAACAAAAAAATGAAAAATGGCTCCATAGCGCCCCCTATGGTGAAAACTCACCTGACGCCTGTACGCTTTGTCAAAATGACACAAAATTTGACACACATGTGTATCTCAATAAGATCTACAAAAAAGTCAGTGCGGGCGTATCTGTCAAATGTACGGTTAAAGGGCTATTTCGCATTTTTTGCCGATCCACACACATTGAAATTTCGCTAACTCCTCCGAAGGCTTTCGTTCCACCGGCACCAAATTTGCTCAGGCCAATCTACACCCCATGGCCATTAAAAGTTGTACAAATCATGATGCTGCACCCCACGGTTTACGTTCTAGGGGGCGCCAAAAATAACCCAAAAATCCACATTCTTAAAAGTCTTATAACTTTTTATTTTTGTCCTCACTTGCCTCCAAGTTTTCTAGGATGATGCCATGTCCAGCCATCAACACATTTGTGAAGGAGTTTTTACTCCCCAAAAGAGCGCCCCCACATGGCAGGAGAAAAAAGTCAAGTTTTTCTTGTCCCCTAACATGAAAATACACATTGTTGAGTGTCACGCCTAAACGCTTTGTCATATTGACACAAAATTTGACAATCACGTGTATCTCAATAAGATCTACGAAAAAGTCAAAGAGCGCGTATCTGTATAATGTACGGTTAAAGGGCTATTTTGCATTTTTTGCCGATCCGCACACATTGGAATTTCGCTAACTCCTCCGAAGGCTTTCGTTCCACCGGCACCAAATTTGCTCAGGCCAATCTACACCCCATGGCTATTAAAAGTTGTACAAATCATGACACTGCACCCCACGGTTTAGGTTCTAGGGGGCGCCAAAGATAACCCTAAAATCCACATATTTAGAAGTCTTATAACTTTTTATTTTTCTCCTCACTGGCCTCCAAGTTTTCTAGGATGATGCAATGTCCAGCCATCAACACATTTGTGAAGGAATTTTTACTCGCCAAAAGAGCGCCCCCCCATGGCAGGAGAAAAAAGTCCATTTTTTCTTGTCCCCTAAGGCGAAAATACACATTGTTGAATGTCACGCCTGTACGCTTCGTCATATTGACACAAAATTTGACAATCACGTGTATCTCAATAAGATCTACGAAAGAGTCAATGCGCGCGTATCAGTAAAATGTACGGTTAAAGGGCTATTTCGCATTTTTTGCCGTTTCGCACACATTGGAATGTGGCTAACTCCTCCGAAGGCTTTCGTCCCACTGACACCAAATTTGCTCAGGCCAATCTACACTCCATGGCCATTCAAAGTTGTAAAAATCATGACGCTGCACCCCACGGTCTACGTTCTAGGGGGCGCCAAAGAGGACCCAAATATCCACATTTTTAAAAGTCTTATAACTTTTTATTTTTGTCCTCACTGGCCTCCAAGTTTTCTAGGATGATGCAATGTCCAGCCATCAACACATTTGTGAAGGAATGTTTACTCCCCAAAAGAGCGCCCCCCCATGGCAGGAGAAAAAAGTCCATTTTTTCTTGTCCCCTAAGGTGAAAATACACATTGTTGAGTGTCATGCCTGTACGCTTTGTCAAAATAACACAAAATTCGACACACACGTGTATCTCAATAAGATCTACGAAAAAGTAAATGCAGGCGTATCTGTCAAATGTACGGTTAAAGGGCTATTTCGCATTTTTTGCCGATTCGCACACATTGGAATGTAGCTAACTCCTCCTAAGGCTTTCGCTCCACCGGCACCAAATTTGCTCAGGCCAATCTACACCCCATGGCCATTCAAAGTTGTAAAAATCATGACGCTGCACCCCACGGTTTAAGTTCTAGGGGGCGCCAAAGATAACCCTAAAATCCACATATTTAGAAGTCTTATAACTTTTTATTTTTGTCCTCACTGGCCTCCATGTTTTCTAGGATGATGCAATGTCCAGCCATCAACACATTTGTGAAGGAGTTTTTTCTCGTTAAAAGAGCGCCCCCCCATGGCAGGAGAATAAAGTCAAGTTTTTCCTGTTCATCGTTCAATGGCTCAAACGCATCGCTCTCTCTGCAAAAGCGAAAGGAGGAGCAACTTGCCATTTGGATATATCTTAGCTGTGTTTGTGCCCTCACTCATGGTCCAGACTTTTTTCAAATAGGACATGGAGTTTTTCTGCAGCAAGCGTTTTGGTAGAAACTGCGCCTCCCATTCATTATAATGGTAAATGACCACAGACAAGTGCGCACACCATCTTTGGACCTTGAGTGTGACGCGATTGGGTGGGGGAGGCGGTCGCGCTGGGGGCTGCGCGACACGGCTCGGGCCCGCCAGTGCCCCACCGGGGCCCTAGTTATTATTTTTCCTCCGCTTTAAACTGGAAAATGGCCCACTTCCCACTGGCGAAAACTCATGAAATTTGGCAGGACGACCGGGCCTGGTGAAAAATTCGATATTCTGAAGTCGCCCAAACAATAAAATGCAAAATGGCTCCATAGCGCCCCCTAAGGTGGAATCTCACACTGTTGACTGTCACGCCTGTACGCTTTGCCATATTGACACAAAAATTGACACACACATGTATCTCAATAAGATCTACAAAAAAGTCAGTGCGGGCGTATCTGTCAAATGTACGGTTAAAGGGTTATTTCGCATTTTTTGCCGATCCGCACACATTGAAATTTCGCTAACTCCTCCGAAGGCTTTCGTTCCACCGGCACCACATTTGCTCAGGCCAATCTACACCCCATGGCCATCGAAAGTTGTACAAATCATGACGCTGCACCCCACGGTTTAGGTTCTAGGGGGCGCCAAAGATAACCAAAAAATCCACATTCTTAAAAGTCTTATAACTTTTTATTTTTTTCCTCACTGGCCTCCAAGTTCTCTAGGATGATGCAATGTCCAGCCATCAACACATTTGTGAAGGAATTTTTACTCCCCAAAAGAGCGCCCCCACATGGCAGGAGAAAAAAGTCCATTTTTTCTTGTCCCCTAAGGTGAAAATACACATTGTTGACTGTCACGCCTGTACGCTTTGTCATATTGACACAAAAATTGACACACACATGTATCTCAATAAGATCTACGAAAAAGTCAATGGGCACGTATCTGTAAAATGTACGGTTAAAGGGCTATTTTGCATTTTTTGCTGATTCGCACACATTGGAATGTGGCTAACTCGTCCTACAGCTTTCGTCCCACTGACACCAAATTTGCTCAGGCCAATCTACACCCCATGGCCATTCAAAGTTGTAAAAATCATGACGCTGCACCCCACGGTTTACGTTCTAGGGGGCGCCAAAGATGACCCAAATATCCATATTCTTAAAAGTGTTATAACTTTTTATTTTTGTCCTCACTGGCCTCCAAGTTTTCTAGGATGATGCAATGTCCAGCCATCAACACATTTGTAAAGGAATTTTTACTCCCGAAAAAGAGCGCCCCCCCATGGCAGGAGAAAAGAGTCCATTTTTTCTTGTCCCCTAAGGTGAAAAAACACATTGTTGACTGTCACGCCTATACGCTTTGTCAAAATGACACAAAATTTGACACACACGTGTATCTTAATAAGATCTACGAAAAAGTCAATGGGCACGTATCTGTAAAATGTACGGTTAAAGGGCTATTTCGCATTTTTTGCCGATTCGCACACATTGGAATGTGGCTAACTCCTCCTAAGGCTTTCGTCCCACCAACACCAAATTTGCTCAAGCCGATCTACATCCCATGGCCATTCAAAGTTGTAGAAATCATGACGCTGCACCCCACGGTTTACGTTCTAGGGGGCGCCAAAGATGACCCAAATATCCACATTCTTAAAACAATCCACATCCCCCCCCCCCCCAAGGCAGGAGAAAAAGTCAAGTTAACCCTGCCCATCGGTCAATGGCTCAATCGCATCGCTCTCCCAGCAACACCGTAAGGAGGAGCAACTTGCCATTTGGATATATCCTAGCTGTGTTTGTGCCCTCACTCATGGTCCAGACTTTTTTCAAATAGGACATGTAGTTTGTCTGCAGCGAGTGTTTTGGTAGAAACTGCGCCTCCATTCATTATAATGGGAAATGACCACAGACAAGTGCGCACACCATCTTTGGACCTTGAGTGTGACGCGATCGGGAGGGGGAGGCGGTCGCGCTGGGGGTGGCGCGACGCGGCTCGGGCCCGACAGTGCCCCACCGGGGCCCTAGTTTGAAGTTTAAGTTTTAAAAACAGTTCATCACACATATTTGTGGTTTTCACAGTAAAAATGTTACTTTTTTCCACTCGGATTTTATGTTTTGTGTGTGAATTTGGGTCCATTGTGTAAATTCAGTATGTCAACATGATAAAATAACTGTAAATTCGCACAGGTGAGGTTGTGCTGAAAAAAAATGATACCAGGCAAGGCACGTGATTGTCAAATTTTGTGTCAATATGACAAAGCGTATAGGCGTGAATCTCAACAATACGCTCGGGCCCTAACTAGGACCCCGTTGGGGCACTGGCGGGCCCGAGCCGTGTCCCCCCCCCCCCCCCCCCCAACGTGCTGCCTCCCCGTCCCATTTGTGTCCTCTGGCCATCGCCCTCTCTGGTAACGCCCATCACTGCAAAGACCCTTTTCCTTCATCGGCGTTTGCTGTTCTTCCTGCCAGTGCGTGTTGCTTTCACTTACACTTGCCACAGCCAGCCTCGTGAGTGCCTAGCCTATTGGATATCACTGTCACCTACACAGGACAGTCATTACCTTTCTATTAATACTTTGTGTTTTAATTTCACATTAATTTCCATATTGTATAAACGACTGGAAAAAACTTGAGCCCCTGCCCCTGTATAATCATGTGCATGTCTCTGTTCTAGCTCCAAGGTGAATCTTCACTGCTCATGTTCTCCTCAGAAGCACTCACCTCACTCCCCTCAGGTTACTGTACACATGCACCAACTGCCTGCTTCAGGTTTGGATGGAGCTTCATGGTTGTCTTTTGGAGAAATGACCAGTCAAGTTGTGTTTGAAATTTGATTTTTTTCAGGGGCAAAAGGAGCCTCTGCATTCTTGTCAAATATGTAAATAGCATGTTTTTGCAGGTGCTAAAAACCAGACTCTGAGTGTGTGTGTGTGTGTGTGTGTGTGTGTGTGTGTGTGTGTGTGTGTGTGTGTGTGTGTGTGTGTGCGTGTGTGTGTGTGCGTTCAAGTCACATGACATATTTAACCGGATGTAGCTGCAAGACGGAGCCTCGTTGACTCTCCGTTTCAACTTATCTCAAAAGTGAGGACCTCAACCTATATACCAGTTTTTAAATTGTGTTGATAGGCCAAATAAAACCAGAGTTATGATAAATTATGTCCGCGATACTTGTTTTCTGCTTATTTTGATCACGTTCGGCGCTCAATCGCGCTGTATGAGACAGGAAAACATAGCATGCAGACATTAGCGACAGGTCTTACAGGCGGAAAAGGCTTGCCAAAAGAAAAAAAAACACACCACAACATCTCTCCTATTGGTGGAAAACTTCACCACAACAACCAATCCAAAATTATATGGTGACTGATTGACAAGGGGCGGGTGCTTACTGTCTTCCTGCAACATGAGAAGGGAGGGAGGGACTCTCAGCAGGGATGCAGTCTGGGACACGTAGTTGCAAACCTAGCGACTTTGTTGTTAGATTCAATGACTTTTCAGACCCCCTAACGACTTTTTTTTAGAAAGAAAGGGACTTTTATCGACTTCTTCTGGAGTTTAGAGACTCTGACATGAAGCAGGCTTTCCTTACTGAGGAGTTAGCAACGCTGCTAAGGGTGCAGAGCCACACATGCGCTCAGAGCTCTGCATGGGAGACTGAAGCTGACAGAGCTGCAGCAGTTAGCAGGTTTCACCCTCAGAGACCACCAGGGGTTCATGTTGAGGCATTTTATTTTTTTTTTTGTGCCATTGACACTGTCAGCACAATCTGCAGTTACACTAACAAAAATGCTGCAAAAAACAAAGAATTATGGAAAAATTACACATGGACTGACATAGAGGAGGAGCTACACAAGTTTTTTACATCATGTTTTACATCATGCATCATTTACATCATGTTTTTTTGTAGTGGCATAAATAAAAAGTGACATTTGTGAGACTATACAGTGTTTTGTAAATAAATTTTACAAAGAACGCCTGGGCCATTGCCTGCATTTTGATGAAAATAGAGGTAAATCACTATGTTCTTTGTTAAAAATTTGCATATGTTTTGAAGTTTACAATTTTTATTTGAAGTTTAAGTTTTAAAAACAGTTCATCACACATATTTGTGGTTTTCACAGTAAAAATGTTACTTTTTTCCACTCTGATTTTATGTTTTGTGTGTGAATTTGGGTCCATTGTGTAAATTCAGTATGTCAACATGATAAAATAACTGTAAATTCGCACAGGTGAGGTTGTGCTGAAAAAAATGATACCAGGCAAGGCACGTGATTGTCAAATTTTGTGTCAATATGACAAAGCGTATAGGCTTGAATCTCAACAATATATATTTTCACCTTAGGGGACAAGAAAAAATGGACTTTTTTCTCCTGCCATGGGGGGGCGCTCTTTTGGGGAGTAAAAATTCCTTCACAAATGTGTTGATGGCTGGACATTGCATCATCCTAGAAAACTTGGAGGCCAGTGAGGACAAAAATAAAAAGTTATAAGACTTTTAAATATGTGGATTTTAGGGTTATCTTTGGCGCCCCCTAGAACCTAAACCGTGGGGTGCAGCGTCATGATTTGAATAACTTTTAATGGCCATGGGGTGTAGATTGTCCTGAGCAAATGTGGTGCCGGTGGAACGAAAGCCTTAGGAGGAGTTAGCCACATTCCAATGTGTGCGGATCGGCAAAAAATGCAAAATAGCCCTTTAACCGTACATTTGACAGATACGCGCGCATTGACTTTTTCGTAGATCTTATTGAGTTACATGTGTGTGTCAATTTTTGTGTCATTTTGACAAAGCGTATAGGCGTGACACTCAACAATGTGTATTTTCACCTTAGGGGACAAGAAAAAATTGACTTTTTTGTCCTGCCATGGGGGGGCGCTGTTTTGGGGAGTAAAAATTCCTTCACAAATGTGTTGATGGCTGGACATTGCATCATCCTAGAAAACTTGGAGGCCAGTGAGGACAAAAATAAAAAGTTATAAGACTTTTAAATATGTGGATTTTAGTGTTATCTTTGGCGCCCCCTAGAACCTAAACCTTGGGGTGCAGCGTCATGATTTTGATAACTTTTAATGGCCACGGGGTGTAGATTGGCCTGAGCAAATGTGGTGCCGGTGGAACGAAAGCCTTCGGAGGAGTTAGCGAAATTCCAATGTGTGCGGATCGGCAAAAAATGCGAAATAACCCTTTAACCGTACATTTGACAGATACGCCCGCACTGACTTTTTTGTAGATCTTATTGAGATACATATGTGTGTCAATTTTTGTGTCAATATGACAAAGCGTACAGGCGTGACAGTCAATAGTGTGAATTTCCACCTTAGGGGGCGCTATGGAGCCATTTTGCATTTTATTGTTTGGGCGACTTCAGAATATCGAATTTTTCACCAGGCCCGGTCGTCCTGCCAAATTTCATGAGTTTTCGCCAGTGGGAAGTGGGCCATTTTCCAGTTCAAAGGGGAGGAAAAAGAAGAAAGAAAGAAAGAAAGAAACAAAGAAAAACCACTTGGGGAATAATAGGGCCTACGCCCGGCTGCTCTGCAGCTGGCTCGGGCCCTAACTAGGACCCCGTTGGGGCACTGGCGGGCCCGAGCTGTGTCGCGTCCCCCCCCCAACGCGCTGCCTCCCCGTCCCATTCGCGTCCTCTGGCCGTCGCCCTCTCTGGTAACGCCCATCACTGCAAAGACCCTTTTCCTTCATCGGCGTTTGCTGTTCTTCCTGCCAGTGCGTGTTGCTTTCACTTACACTTGCCACAGCCAGCCTCGTGAGTGCCTAGCCTATTGGATATCACTGTCACCTACACAGGACAGTCATTACCTTTCTATTAATACTTTGTTTTTTAATTTCACATTAATTTCCACATTGTATAAACAACTGGAAAAAACTTGAGCCCCTGCCCCTGTATAATCATGTGCACGTCTCTGTTCTAGCTCTAAGGTGAATCTTCACTGCTCATGTTCTCCTCAGAAGCAGTCACCTCACTCCCCTCAGGTTACTGTACACATGCACCAACTGCCTGCTTCAGGTTTGGATGGAGCTTCATGGTTGTCTTTTGGAGAAATGACCAGTCAAGTTGTGTTTGAAATTTGATTTTTTTCAGGGGCAAAAGGAGCCTCTGCATTCTTGTCAAATATGTAAATAGCATGTTTTTGCAGGTGCTAAAAACCAGACTCTGAGTGTGTGTGTGTGCGTGTGTGTGTGTGCGTGTGTGTGTGTGTCTGTGTGTGTGTGTGTGTGTGCGTTCAAGTCACATGACATATTTAACCGGATGTAGCTGCAAGACGGAGCCTCGTTGACTCTCCGTTTCAATTTATCTCAAAAGTGAGGACCTCAACCTATATACCAGTTTTTAAATTGTGTTGATAGGCCAAATAAAACCAGAGTTATGATAAATTATGTCCGCGATACTTGTTTTCTGCTTATTTTGATCACGTTCGGCGCTCGATCGCGCTGTATGAGACAGGAAAACATAGCATGCAGACATTAGCGACAGGTCTTACAGGCGGAAAAGGCTTGCCAAAGGAAAAAAAAAACACACCACAACATCTCTCCTATTGGTGGAAAACTTCACCACAACAACCAATCCAAAATTATATGGTGACTGATTGACAAGGGGCGGGAACTTACGTTCTTCCTGCAATATGAGAAGGGAGGGAGGGACTCTCAGCAGGGATGCAGTCTGGGACACGTAGTTGCAAACCTAGCGACTTTGTTGTTAGATTCAATGACTTTTCAGACCCCCTAACGACTTTTTTTTAGAAAGAAAGTGACTTTTATCGACTTCTTCTGGAGTTTAGAGACTCTGACATGAAGCAGGCTTTCCTTACTGAGGAGTTAGCAACACTGCTAAGGGTGCAGAGCCACACATGCGCTCCGAGCTCTGCATGGGAGACTGAAGCTGACAGAGCTGCAGCAGTTAGCAGGTTTCACCCTCAGAGACCACCAGGGGTTCATGTTGAGGCATTTTCAGTTTTTTTTTTTTTTTTTTTGCCATAGACACTGTCAGCACAATCTGCAGTTACACTAACAAAAATGCTGCAAAAAACAAAGAATTATGGAAAAATTACACATGGACTAACATAGAGGAGGATCTACACAAGTTTTTTACATCATGTTTTACATCATGCATCATTTACATCATGTTTTTTTGTAGTGGCATAAATAAAAGTGACATTTGTGAGACTATACAGTGTTTTGTAAATAATTTTACAAAGAACACCTGGGCCATTGCCTGCATTTTGATGTCAATAGAGGTAAATTACTATGTTCTTTGTTAAAAATTTGCATATGTTTTGAAGTTTACAATTTTTATTTGAAGTTTAAGTTTTAAAAACAGTTCATCACACTTATTTGTGGTTTTCACAGTAAAAACGTTACTTTTTTCCACTCGGATTTTATGTTTTGTGTGTGAATTTGGGTCCAATGTGTAAATATAGTATGTCAAAATGATAAAATAACTGTAAATTGACACAGGTGAGGTTGTGCTGAAAAAAATGATACCAGGCAAGGCAAGGTAAAAATTTTGTAAGAGGAAATATAAAGGTAAAATCTAAAGTAGTCAAAAACGGCCAATAGTGACTCACAGACTCCACAGACAAGTCCCTTTGGCGCCACTCAGTGGGCAAAACTACTTTGTCTACTGTAATGTATATTTGGGTCATCTTTGGCGCCCCCTAAAACGTAAACCGTGGGGTGCAGCGTCATGATTTTTACAACTTTGAATGGCCATGGAGTGTAGATTGGCCTGAGCAAATTTGGTGTCAGTGGGACGAAGGCCTTAGGAGGAGTTAGTGAAATTCCAATGTGTGCGAATTGGCAAAAAATGCAAAATAGCCCTTTTACCGTACATTATACAGATACGCGCTCTTTGACTTTTTCGTAGATCTAATTGAGATACACATGATTGTCAATTTTTGTGTCATTTTGCCAAAGCGTACAGGCGTGACAGTCAACAATGTGTATTTTCACCTTAGGGGACAAGAAAAAATGGACTTTTTTCTCCTGCCATGGGGGGGCGCTCTTTTAGGGAGTAAAAATTCCTTCACAAATGTGTTGATGGCTGGACATTGCATCATCCTAGAAAACTTGGAGGCCAGTGAGGACAAAAATAAAAAGTTAAAAGACTTTTAAAAATGTGGATTTTTGGGTTATCTTTGGCGCCCCCTAGAACGTAAACCGTGGGGTGCAGCGTCATGATTTGAATAACTTTTAATGGCCATGGGGTGTAATTTGGCCTGAGCAAATGTGGTGCCGGTGGAACGAAAGCCTTCGGAGGAGTTAGCGAAATTCCAATGTGTGCGGATCGGCAAAAAATGCGGAATAACCCTTTAACCGTACATTATACAGATACGCGCGCATGGACTTTTTTGTAGATCTTCTTGAGATACATGTGTGTGTCAATTTTTGTGTCATTTTGCCAAAGCGTACAGGCGTAACACTCAACAATGTGTATTTTCACCTTAGGGGACAAGAAAAAATGGACTTTTTTCTCCTGCCATGGGGGGGCGCTCTTTTGGGGAGTAAAAATTCATTCACAAATGTGTTGATGGCTGGACATTGCATCATCCTAGAAAACTTGGAGGCCAGTGAGGGCAAAAATAAAAAGTTATAAGACTTTTAAAAATGTGGATTTTAGTGTTATCTTTGGCGCCCCCTAGAACCTAAACCGTGGGGTGCAGCGTCATGATTTGAATAACTTTTAATGGCCATGGGGTGTAGATTGGCCTGAGCAAATGTGGTGCCGGTGGAACGAAAGCCTTCAGAGGAGTTAGCGAAATTCCAATGTGTGCGGATCGGCAAAAAATGCGAAATAACCCTCTAACCGTACATTTGACAGATACGCCCGCACTGACTTTTTTGTAGATCTTATTGAGGTACATGTGTGTGTCAATTTTTGTGTCATTTTGACAAAGCGTACAGGCGTGACAGTCAATAGTGTGAATTTTCACCTTAGGGGGCGCTTTGGAGCCATTTTGCATTTTCTTGTTTGGGCGACTTCGGAATATCAAATTTTTCACCAGGCCCGGTCGTCCTGCCAAATTTCATGAGTTTTCGCCAGTGAGAAGTGGGCCATTTTCCAGTTCAAAGGGGAGGAAAAAGAAACTAGGACCCCGTTGGGGCACTGGCGGGCCCGAGCCGTGTCGCGTCCCCCCCCCAACGTGTTGCCTCCCCGTCCCATTTGTGTTCTCTGGCCATCGCCCTCTCTGGTAACGCCCATCACTGCAAAGACCCTTTTCCTTCATCGGCGTTTGCTGTTCTTCCTGCCAGTGCGTGTTGCTTTCACTTACACTTGCCACAGCCAGCCTCGTGAGTGCCTAGCCTATTGGATATCACTGTCACCTACACAGGACAGTCATTACCTTTCTATTAATACTTTGTGTTTTAATTTCACATTAATTTCCATATTGTATAAACGACTGGAAAAAACTTGAGCCCCTGCCCCTGTATAATCATGTGCATGTCTCTGTTCTAGCTCCAAGGTGAATCTTCACTGCTCATGTTCTCCTCAGAAGCACTCACCTCACTCCCCTCAGGTTACTGTACACATGCACCAACTGCCTGCTTCAGGTTTGGATGGAGCTTCATGGTTGTCTTTTGGAGAAATGACCAGTCAAGTTGTGTTTGAAATTTGATTTTTTTCAGGGGCAAAAGGAGCCTCTGCATTCTTGTCAAATATGTAAACAGCATGTTTTTGCAGGTGCTAAAAACCAGACTCTGAGTGTGTGTGTGTGTGTGTGTGTGTGTGTGTGTGTGTGTGTGTGTGTGTGTGTGTGTGTGCGTGTGTGTGTGTCTGTGTGTGCGTTCAAGTCACATGACATATTTAACCGGATGTAGCTGCAAGACGGAGCCTCGTTGACTCTCCGTTTCAACTTATCTCAAAAGTGAGGACCTCAACCTATATACCAGTTTTTAAATTGTGTTGATAGGCCAAATAAAACCAGAGTTATGATAAATTATGTCCGCGATACTTTTTTTCTGCTTATTTTGATCACGTTCGGCGCTCGATCGCGCTGTATGAGACAGGAAAACATAGCATGCAGACATTAGCGACAGGTCTTACAGGCGGAAAAGGCTTGCCAAAAGAAAAAAAAAACACACCACAACATCTCTCCTATTGGTGGAAAACTTCACCACAACAACCAATCCAAAATTATATGGTGACTGATTGACAAGGGGCGGGCGCTTACGTTCTTCCTGCAACATGAGAAGCGAGGGAGGGACTCTCAGCAGGGATGCAGTCTGGGACACGTAGTTGCAAACCTAGCGACTTTGTTGTTAGATTCAATGACTTTTCAGACCCCCTAACGACTTTTTTTTAGAAAGAAAGGGACTTTTATCGACTTCTTCTGGAGTTTAGAGACTCTGACATGAAGCAGGCTTTCCTTACTGAGGAGTTAGCAACGCTGCTAAGGGTGCAGAGCCACACATGCGCTCAGAGCTCTGCATGGGAGACTGAAGCTGACAGAGCTGCAGCAGTTAGCAGGTTTCACCCTCAGAGACCACCAGGGGTTCATGTTGAGGCATTTTAAATTTTTTTTTTTGTGCCATAGACACTGTCAGCACAATCTGCAGTTACACTAACAAAAATGCTGCAAAAAACAAAGAATTATGGAAAAATTACACATGGACTGACATAGAGGAGGATCTACACAAGTTTTTTACATCATGTTTTACATCATGCATCATTTACATCATGTTTTTTTGTAGTGGCATAAATAAAAAGTGACATTTGTGAGACTATACAGTGTTTTGTAAATAATTTTACAAAGAACGCCTGGGCCATTGCCTGCATTTTGATGTAAATAGAGGTAAATCACTATGTTCTTTGTTAAAAATTTGCATATGTTTTGAAGTTTACAATTTTTATTTGAAGTCTAAGTTTTAAAAACAGTTCATCACACATAATTGTGGTTTTCAGAGTAAAAATGTTACTTTTTTCCACTCGGATTTTATGTTTTGTGTGTGAATTTGGGTCCATTGTGTAAATTCAGTATGTCAACATGATAAAATAACTGTAAATTCGCACAGGTGAGGTTGTGCTGAAAAAAATGATACCAGGCAAGGCACGTGATTGTCAAATTTTGTGTCAATATGACAAAGCGTATAGGCGTGAATCTCAACAATATGTATTTTCACCTTAGGGGACAAGAAAAAATGGACTTTTTTCTCCTGCCATGGGGGGGCGCTCTTTTGGGGAGTAAAAATGCCTTCACAAATGTGTTGATGGCTGGACATTGCATCATCCTAGAAAACTTGGAGGCCAGTGAGGACAAAAATAAAAAGTTATAAGACTTTTAAATATGTGGATTTTAGGGTTATCTTTGGCGCCCCCTAGAACCTAAACCGTGGGGTGCAGCGTCATGATTTGAATAACTTTTAATGGCCATGGGGTGTAGATTGGCCTGAGCAAATGTGGTGCCGGTGGAACGAAAGCCTTAGGAGGAGTTAGCCACATTCCAATGTGTGCGGATCGGCAAAAAATGCGGAATAACCCTTTAACCGTACATTTGACAGATACGCACGCATTGACTTTTTCGTAGATCTTATTGAGTTACATGTGTGTGTCAATTTTTGTGTCATTTTGACAAAGCGTATAGGCGTGACACTCAACAATGTGTATTTTCACCTTAGGGGACAAGAAAAAATGGACTTTTTTCTCATGCCATGGGGGGCGCTCTTTTGGTGAGTAAAAATTCCTTCACAAATGTGTTGATGGCTGGACATTGCATCATCCTAGAAAACTTGGAGGCCAGTGAGGACAAAAATAAAAAGTTATAAGACTTTTAAATATGTGGATTTTAGTGTTATCTTTGGCGCCCCCTAGAACCTAAACCTTGGGGTGCAGCGTCATGATTTTGATAACTTTTAATGGCCACGGGGTGTAGATTGGCCTGAGCAAATGTGGTGCCGGTGGAACGAAAGCCTTCGGAGGAGTTAGCGAAATTCCAATGTGTGCGGATCGGCAAAAAATGCGAAATAACCCTTTAACCGTAATTTTGACAGATACAGCCGCACTGACTGTTTTGTAGATCTTATTGAGATACATATGTGTGTCAATTTTTGTGTCAATATGACAAAGCGTACAGGCGTGACAGTCAATAGTGTGAATTTCCACCTTAGGGGGCGCTATGGAGCCATTTTGCATTTTATTGTTTGGGCGACTTCAGAATATCGAATTTTTCACCAGGCCCAGTCGTCCTGCCAAATTTCATGAGTTTTCGCCAGTGGGAAGTGGGCCATTTTCCAGTTCAAAGGGGAGGAAAAAGAAGAAAGAAAGAAAGAAAGAAAGAAAGAAAGAAAGAAACAAAGAAAAACCACTTGGGGAATAATAGGGCTCTCGCAGCTGCTTAGCAGCTACGCTCGGGCCCTAAAAAGAAACAAAGAATAACCACTTGGGGAATAATAGGGCTCTCGCAGCTGCTTAGCAGCTACGCTCGGGCCCTAAAGAAAGAACTAGGGCCCCGGTGGGGCACTGTCGGGCCCGAGCCGCGTTGCGCCGCCCCCAGCGCGACCGCCTCCCCCTCCCGATCGCGTCACACTCAAGGTCCAAAGATGGTGTGCGCACTTGTCTGTGGTCATTTCCCATTATAATGAATGGGAGGCGCAGTTTCTACCAAAACACTTGCTGCAGACAAACTACATGTCCTATTTGAAAAAAGTCTGGACCATGAGTGAGGGCACAAACACAGCTAGGATATATCCAAACGGCAAGTTGCTCCTCGTTACGGTGTTGCCGGGAGAGCGATGCGATTGAGCCATTGAGTGATGGGCAGGAAAAACTTGACTGTTTCTCCTGCCATGGGGAATGGGGTATGGGGGATGGGGGGGGGGGATGTGGATTCTTTTAAGAATGTGGATATTTGGGTCATCTTTGGCGCCCCCTAGAACGTAAACCGTGGGGTGCAGCGTCATGATTTTTACAACTTTGAATGGCCATGGGGTGTAGATTGGCCTGAGCAAATTTGGTGTCAGTGGGACGAAAGCCTTAGGAGGAGTTAGCCACATTCCAATGTGTGCGAATCGGCAAAAAATGCAAAATAGCCCTTTAACCGTACATTTGACAGATACGCGCGCATTGACTTTTTCGTAGATCTTATTGAGATACACGTGATTGTCAAATTTTGTGTCAATATGACAAAGCGTACAGGTGTCACACTCAACAATGTGAATTTTCACCTTAGGGGACAAGAAAAAATGGACTTTTTTCTCCTGCCATGGGGGGGCGCTCTTTTGGGGAGTAAAAATTCCTTCACAAATGTGTTGATGGCTGGACATTGCATCATCCTAGAAAACTTGGAGGCCAGTGAGGACAAAAATAAAAAGTTATAAGACTTTGAAATATGTGGATTTTAGGGTTATATTTGGCGCCCCCTAGAACCTAAACCGTGGGGTGCAGCGTCATGATTTGAATAACTTTTAATGGCCATGGGGTGTAGATTGGCCTGAGCAAATGTGGTGCCGGTGGAACGAAAGCCTTCGGAGGAGTTAGCGAAATTCCAATGTGTGCGGATCGGCAAAAAATGCGGAATAACCCTTTAACCGTACATTTGACAGATATGCGCGCATTGACTTTTTCGTAGATCTTATTGAGATACATGTGTGTGTCGAATTTTGTGTCATTTTGCCATAGCATACAGGCGTGACACTCAACAATGTGTATTTTCACCTTAGGGGACAAGAAAAAATGGACTTTTTTCTCCTGCCATGGGGGGGCGCTCTTTTGGGGAGTGAAAATTCCTTCACAAATGTGTTGATGGCTGGACATTGCATCATCCTAGAAAACTTGGAGGCCAGTGAGGGCAAAAATAAAAAGTTATAAGACTTTTAAATATGTGGATTTTAGGGTTATCTTTGGCGCCCCCTAGAACCTAAACCGTGGGGTGCAGCGTCATGATTTGAATAACTTTTAATGGCCATGGGGTGTAGATTGGCCTGAGCAAATGTGGTGCCGGTGGAACGAAAGCCTTCGGAGGAGTTAGCGAAATTCCAATGTGTGCGGATCGGCAAAAAATGCAAAATAACCCTTTAACCGTACATTTGACAGATACGCCCGCACTGACTTTTTTGTAGATCTTATTGAGATACATGTGTGTGTCAATTTTTGTGTCATTTTGACAAAGAGTACAGGCGTGACAGTCAATATTGTGAATTTTCACCTTAGGGGGCGCTATGGAGCCATTTTGCATTTTCTTGTTTGGGCGACTTCGGAATATCAAATTTTTCACCAGGCCCGGTCATCCTGCCAAATTTCATGAGTTTTCGCCAGTGGGAAGTGGGCTATTTTCCAGTTCAAAGGGGAGGAAAAAGAAGAAAGAAAGAAACAAAGAAAAACCACTTGGGGAATAATAGGGCTCTCGCAGCTGCTTAGCAGCTACGCTCGGGCCCTAAAGAAACAAAGAAAAACCACTTGGGGAATAATAGGGCTCTCGCAGCTGCTTAGCAGCTACGCTCGGGCCCTAAAGAAGAAGAAGAAGAAGAAGAAAGAAGAATCCATCAGGAATAATAGGGCTCTCGCAGCTGCTTAGCAGCTACGCTCGGGCCCTAACTAGGACCCCGTTGGGGCACTGGCGGGCCCGAGCCGTGTCGCGTCCCCCCCCCCAACGTGCTGCCTCCCCGTCCCATTTGTGTCCTCTGGCCATCGCCCTCTCTGGTAACGCCCATCACTGCAAAGACCCTTTTCCTTCATCGGCGTTTGCTGTTCTTCCTGCCAGTGCGTGTTGCTTTCACTTACACTTGCCACAGCCAGCCTCGTGAGTGCCTAGCCTATTGGATATCACTGTCACCTACACAGGACAGTCATTACCTTTCTATTAATACTTTGTGTTTTAATTTCACATTAATTTTCATATTGTATAAACGACTGGAAAAAACTTGAGCCCCTGCCCCTGTATAATCATGTGCATGTCTCTGTTCTAGCTCCAAGGTGAATCTTCACTGCTCATGTTCTCCTCAGAAGCACTCACCTCACTCCCCTCAGGTTACTGTACACATGCACCAACTGCCTGCTTCAGGTTTGGATGGAGCTTCATGGTTGTCTTTTGGAGAAATGACCAGTCAAGTTGTGTTTGAAATTTGATTTTTTTCAGGGGCAAAAGGAGCCTCTGCATTCTTGTCAAATATGTAAATAGCATGTTTTTGCAGGTGCTAAAAACCAGACTCTGAGTGTGTGTGTGTGTGTGTGTGTGTGTGCGTGTGTGTGTGTCTGTGTGTGCGTTCAAGTCACATGACATATTTAACCGGATGTAGCTGCAAGACGGAGCCTCGTTGACTCTCCGTTTCAACTTATCTCAAAAGTGAGGACCTCAACCTATATACCAGTTTTTAAATTGTGTTGATAGGCCAAATAAAACCAGAGTTATGATAAATTATGTCCGCGATACTTTTTTTCTGCTTATTTTGATCACGTTCGGCGCTCGATCGCGCTGTATGAGACAGGAAAACATAGCATGCACACATTAGCGACAGGTCTTACAGGCGGAAAAGGCTTGCCAAAAGAAAAGAAAAACACACCACAACATCTCTCCTATTGGTGGAAAACTTCACCACAACAACCAATCCAAAATTATATGGTGACTGATTGACAAGGGGCGGGCGCTTACGTTCTTCCTGCAACATGAGAAGGGAGGGAGGGACTCTCAGCAGGGATGCAGTCTGGGACACGTAGTTGCAAACCTAGCGACTTTGTTGTTAGATTCAATTACTTTTCAGACCCCCTAACGACTTTTTTTTGAATAAAAGGGACTTTTATCGACTTCTTCTGGAGTTTAGAGACTCTGACATGAAGCAGGCTTTCCTTACTGAGGAGTTAGCAACGCTGCTAAGGGTGCAGAGCCACACATGCGCTCCGAGCTCTGCATGGGAGACTGAAGCTGACAGAGCTGCAGCAGTTAGCAGGTTTTACCCTCAGAGACCACCAGGGGTTCATGTTGAGGCATTTTCAGTTTTTGTTTTTTTTGCCATAGACTGTCAGCACAATCTGCAGTTACACTAACAAAAATGCTGCAAAAAACAAAGAATTATGGAAAAATTACACATGGACTGACATAGAGGAGGATCTACACAAGTTTTTTACATCATGTTTTACATCATGCATCATTTACATCATGTTTTTTTGTAGTGGCATAAATAAAAAGTGACATTTGTGAGACTATACAGTGTTTTGTAAATAATTTTACAAAGAACGCCTGGGCCATTGCCTGCATTTTGATGTAAATAGAGGTAAATTACTATGTTCTTTGTTAAAAATTTGCATATGTTTTGAAGTTTACAATTTTTATTTGAAGTTTAAGTTTTAAAAACAGTTCATCACACATATTTGTGGTTTAATTTCACATTAATTTCCATATTGTATAAATGACTGGAAAAAACTTGAGCCCCTGCCCCTGTATAATCATGTGCACGTCCCTGTTCTAGCTCCAAGGTGAATCTTCACTGCTCATGTTCTCCTCAGAAATAGTCACCTCACTCCCCTCAGGTTACTGTACACATGCACCAACTATCTGCTTCAGGTTTGGATGGAGCTTCATGGTTGTCTTTTGGAGAAATGAACAGTCAAGTTGTGTTTGAAATCTGATTTTTTTCAGGGGCAAAAGGAAGCCTCTGCATTCTTGTCAAATATGTAAACAGCATGTTTTTGCAGGTGCTAAAAAACAGACTCTGAGTGTGTGTGTGTGTGTGTGTGTGTGTGTGTGTGTGTGTGTGTGTGTGTGTGTGTGTGTGTGTGTGTGTGTGTGTGTGTGTGTGTGTGTGTATCCTGCAGTACTCTGTACTCCTGCAGTGGCCAAAAAGACTTTTAAGAATGTGGATTTTTGGGTCATCTTTGGCGCCCCCTAGAACTGCAGTACTCTGTACTCCTGCAGTGGCCAAAATGACTTTTAAGAATGTGGATTTTTGGGTCATCTTTGGTGCCCCCTAGAACGTAAACCGTGGGGTGCAGCGTCATGATTTTTACAACTTTGAATGGGCATGGGGTGTAGATTGCCCTGAGCAAATTTGGTATCGGTGGGACGAAAGTCTTAGGAGGAGATAGCCACATTCCAATGTGTGCGAATCGGCAAAAAATGCGAAATAGCCCTTTAACCGTACATTATACAGATACGCGCTTTTTGACTTTTTCGTAGATCTAATTGAGATACACATGATTGTCAATTTTTGTGTCAATATGACAAAGCGTTCAGGCGTGACACTCAACAATGTGTATTTTCATGTAAGGGGACAAGAAAAAATTGACTTTTTTCTCCTGCCATGGGGGGGCGCTCTTTTGGGGAGTAAAAATTCCTTCACAAATGTGTTGATGGCTGGACATTGCATCATCCTAGAAAACTTGGAGGGCAGTGAGGACAAAAATAAAAAGTTATAAGACTTTTAAGAATGTGGATTTTGGGTTATTTTTGGCGCCCCCTAGAACGTAAACCGTGGGGTGCAGCGTCATGATTTGTACAACTTTTAATGGCCATGGGGGGTAGATTGGCCTGCGCAAATGTGGTGCCGGTCGAACGAAAGCCTTCGGAGGAGTTAGCGAAATTCCAATGTGTGCAGATCTGCAAAAAATGCAAAATAACCCATTAACCGTACATTTGACAGATACGCCCGCACTGACTTTTTTGTAGATCTTATTGAGATACATGTGTGTGTCAATTTTTGTGTCAATATGACAAAGCGTACAGCCGTCATGTGAATTTTCACCTTAGGGGGCGCTTTGGAGCCATTTTGCATTTTATTGTTTGGGCGACTTCAGAATATCGAATTTTTCACCAGGCCCGGTCGTCCTGCCAAATTTCCTGAGTTTTCGCCAGTGGGAAGTGGGCCATTTTCCAGTTTAAAGCGGAGGAAAAATAATAACTAGGACCCCGTTGGGGCACTGGCGGGCCCGAGCCGTGTCGCGTCCCCCCCCCCAACGTGCTGCCTCCCCGTCCCATTTGTGTCCTCTGGCCATCGCCCTCTCTGGTAACGCCCATCACTGCAAAGACCCTTTTCCTTCATCGGCGTTTGCTGTTCTTCCTTGCCAGTGCGTGTTGCTTTCACTTACACTTGCCACAGCCAGCCTCGTGAGTGCCTAGCCTATTGGATATCACTGTCACCTACACAGGACAGTCATTACCTTTCTATTAATACTTTGTGTTTTAATTTCACATTAATTTCCATATTGTATAAACGACTGGAAAAAACTTGAGCCCCTGCCCCTGTATAATCATGTGCATGTCTCTGTTCTAGCTCCAAGGTGAATCTTCACAGCTCATGTTCTCCTCAGAAGCACTCACCTCACTCCCCTCAGGTTACTGTACACATGCACCAACTGCCTGCTTCAGGTTTGGATGGAGCTTCATGGTTGTCTTTTGGAGAAATGACCAGTCAAGTTGTGTTTGAAATTTGATTTTTTTCAGGGGCAAAAGGAGCCTCTGCATTCTTGTCAAATATGTAAATAGCATGTTTTTGCAGGTGCTAAAAAACAGACTCTGAGTGTGTGTGTGTGTGTGTGTGTGTGTGCGTGTGTGTGTGTCTGTGTGTGCGTTCAAGTCACATGACATATTTAACCGGATGTAGCTGCAAGACGGAGCCTCGTTGACTCTCCGTTTCAACTTATCTCAAAAGTGAGGACCTCAACCTATATACCAGTTTTTAAATTGTGTTGATAGGCCAAATAAAACCAGAGTTATGATAAATTATGTCCGCGATACTTTTTTTCTGCTTATTTTGATCACGTTCGGCGCTCGATCGCGCTGTATGAGACAGGAAAACATAGCATGCAGACATTAGCGACAGGTCTTACAGGCGGAAAAGGCTTGCCAAAAGAAAAAAACACACCACAACATCTCTCCTATTGGTGGAAAACTTCACCACAACAACCAATCCAAAATTATATGGTGACTGATTGACAAGGGGCGGGCGCTTACGTTCTTCCTGCAACATGAGAAGCGAGGGAGGGACTCTCAGCAGGGATGCAGTCTGGGACACGTAGTTGCAAACCTAGCGACTTTGTTGTTAGATTCAATGACTTTTCAGACCCCCTAACGACTTTTTTTTAGAAAGAAAGGGACTTTTATCGACTTCTTCTGGAGTTTAGAGACTCTGACATGAAGCAGGCTTTCCTTACTGAGGAGTTAGCAACGCTGCTAAGGGTGCAGAGCCACACATGCGCTCAGAGCTCTGCATGGGAGACTGAAGCTGACAGAGCTGCAGCAGTTAGCAGGTTTCACCCTCAGAGACCACCAGGGGTTCATGTTGAGGCATTTTCAGTTTTTTTTTTTTGTGCCATAGACACTGTCAGCACAATCTGCAGTTACACTAACAAAAATGCTGCAAAAAACAAAGAATTATGGAAAAATTACACATGGACTGACATAGAGGAGGATCTACACAAGTTTTTTACATCATGTTTTACATCATGCATCATTTACATCATGTTTTTTTGTAGTGGCATAAATAAAAAGTGACATTTGTGAGACTATACAGTGTTTTGTAAATAATTTTACAAAGAACGCCTGGGCCATTGCCTGCATTTTGATGTAAATAGAGGTAAATTACTATGTTCTTTGTTAAAAATTTGCATATGTTTTGAAGTTTACAATTTTTATTTGAAGTTTAAGTTTTAAAAACAGTTCATCACACATATTTGTGGTTTAATTTCACATTAATTTCCATATTGTATAAATGACTGGAAAAAACTTGAGCCCCTGCCCCTGTATAATCATGTGCATGTCCCTGTTGTAGCTCCAAGGTGAATCTTCACTGCTCATGTTCTCCTCAGAAATAGTCACCTCACTCCCCTCAGGTTACTGTACACATGCACCAACTATCTGCTTCAGGTTTGAAATGGAGCTTCATGGTTGTCTTTTGGAGAAATGAACAGTCAAGTTGTGTTTGAAATTTGATTTTTTTCAGGGGCAAAAGGAAGCCTCTGCATTCTTGTCAAATATGTAAACAGCATGTTTTTGCAGGTGCTAAAAAACAGACTCTGAGTGTGTGTGTGTGTGTGTGTGTGTGTGTGTGTGTGTGTGTGTGTGTGTGTGTGTGTATGTTGGCGTGTGTGTATATGTGTGTGTATCCTGCAGTACTCTGTACTCCTGCAGTGGCCAAAAAGACTTTTAAGAATGTGGATTTTTGGGTCATCTTTGGCGCCCCCTAGAACTGCAGTACTCTGTACTCCTGCAGTGGCCAAAATGACTTTTAAGAATGTGGATTTTTGGGTCATCTTTGGCGCCCCCTAGAACGTAAACCGTGGGGTGCAGCGTCATGATTTTTACAACTTTGAATGGGCATGGGGTGTAGATTGCCCTGAGCAAATTTGGTATTGGTGGGACGAAAGCCTTAGGAGGAGATAGCCACATTCCAATGTGTGCGAATCGGCAAAAAATGCAAAATAGCCCTTTAACCGTACATTATACAGATACGCGCTCTTTGACTTTTTCGTAGATCTAATTGAGATACACATGATTGTCAATTTTTGTGTCAATATGACAAAGCGTTCAGGCGTGACACTCAACAATGTGTATTTTCATGTAAGGGGACAAGAAAAAATTGACTTTTTTCTCCTGCCATGGGGGGGCGCTCTTTTGGGGAGTAAAAATTCCTTCACAAATGTGTTGATGGCTGGACATTGCATCATCTTAGAAAACTTGGAGGGCAGTGAGGACAAAAATAAAAAGTTATAAGACTTTTAAGAATGTGGATTTTTGGGTTATCTTTGGCGCCCCCTAGAACGTAAACCGTGGGGTGCAGCGTCATGATTTGAATAACTTTTAATGGCCATGGGGTGTAGATTGGCCTGAGCAAATGTGGTGCCGGTGGAACGAAAGCCTTCGGAGGAGTTAGCGAAATTCCAATGTGTGCGAATCGGCAAAAAATGCGGAATAACCCTTTAACCGTACATTTGACAGATACGCGCGCATGGACTTTTTTGTAGATCTTATTGAGATACATGTGTGTGTCAATTTTTGTGTCATTTTGACAAAGCGTACAGGCGTGACACTCAACAATGTGTATTTTCACCTTAGGGGACAAGAAAAAATGGACTTTTTTCTCCTGCCATAGGGCGCTCTTTTGGGGAGTAAAAATTCCTTCACAAATGTGTTGATGGCTGGACATTGCATCATCCTAGAAAACTTGGAGGCCAGTGAGGGCAAAAATAAAAAGTTATAAGACTTTTAAATATGTGGATTTTAGGGTTATCTTTGGCGCCCCCTAGAACCTAAACCGTGGGGTGCAGCGTCATGATTTGAATAACTTTTAATGGCCATGGGGTGTAGATTGGCCTGAGCAAATGTGGTGCCGGTGGAACGAAAGCCTTCGGAGGAGTTAGCGAAATTCCAATGTGTGCGGATCGGCAAAAAATGCGAAATAACCCTTTAACCGTACATTTGACAGATACGCCCGCACTGACTTTTTTGTAGATCTTATTGAGATACATGTGTGTGTCAATTTTTGTGTCATTTTGACAAAGCGTACAGGCGTGACAGTCAATAGTGTGAATTTTCACCTTAGGGGGCGCTATGGAGCCATTTTGCATTTTCTTATTTGGGCGACTTCGGAATATCAAATTTTTCACCAGGCCCGGTCGTCCTGCCAAATTTCCTGAGTTTTCGACAGTGGGAAGTGGGCCATTTTCCAGTTCAAAGGGGAGGAAAAAGAAGAAAGAAAGAAAGAAAGAAAGAAAGAACTAGGACCCCGTTGGGGCACTGGCGGGCCCGAGCCGTGTCGCGTCTCCCCCCCCCCCCCCCCCCCCCAACGTGCTGCCTCCCCGCCCCATTTGTGTCCTCTGGCCATCGCCCTCTCTGTTAACGCCCATCACTGCAAAGACCCTTTTCCTTCATCGGCGTTTGCTGTTCTTCCTGCCAGTGCGTGTTGCTTTCACTTACACTTGCCACAGCCAGCCTCGTGAGTGCCTAGCCTATTGGATATCACTGTCACCTACACAGGACAGTCATTACCTTTCTATTAATACTTTGTGTTTTAATTTCACATTAATTTCCATATTGTATAAACGACTGGAAAAAACTTGAGCCCCTGCCCCTGTATAATCATGTGCATGTCTCTGTTCTAGCTCCAAGGTGAATCTTCACTGCTCATGTTCTCCTCAGAAGCACTCACCTCACTCCCCTCAGGTTACTGTACACATGCACCAACTGCCTGCTTCAGGTTTGGATGGAGCTTCATGGTTGTCTTTTGGAGAAATGACCAGTCAAGTTGTGTTTGAAATTTGATTTTTTTCAGGGGCAAAAGGAGCCTCTGCATTCTTGTCAAATATGTAAATAGCATGTTTTTGCAGGTGCTAAAAACCAGACTCTGAGTGTGTGTGTGTGTGTGTGTGTGTGTGTGTGTGTGTGTGTGTGTGTGCGTGTGTGTGTGTCTATGTGTGCGTTCAAGTCACATGACATATTTAACCGGATGTAGCTGCAAGACGGAGCCTCGTTGACTCTCCGTTTCAACTTATCTCAAAAGTGAGGACCTCAACCTATATACCAGTTTTTAAATTGTGTTGATAGGCCAAATAAAACCAGAGTTATGATAAATTATGTCCGCGATACTTTTTTTCTGCTTATTTTGATCACGTTCGGCGCTCGATCGCGCTGTATGAGACAGGAAAACATAGCATGCAGACATTAGCGACAGGTCTTACAGGCGGAAAAGGCTTGCCAAAAGAAAAAAAAAACACACCACAACATCTCTCCTATTGGTGGAAAACTTCACCACAACAACCAATCCAAAATTATATGGTGACTGATTGACAAGGGGCGGGCGCTTACGTTCTTCCTGCAACATGAGAAGGGAGGGAGGGACTCTCAGCAGGGATGCAGTCTGGGACACGTAGTTGCAAACCTAGCGACTTTGTTGTTAGATTCAATGACTTTTCAGACACCCTAACGACTTTTTTTTAGAAAGAAAGTGACTTTTATCGACTTCTTCTGGAGTTTAGAGACTCTGACATGAAGCAGGCTTTCCATACTGAGGAGTTAGCAACGCTGCTAAGGGTGCAGAGCCACACATGCGCTCAGAGCTCTGCATGGGAGACTGAAGCTGACAGAGCTGCAGCAGTTAGCAGGTTTCACCCTCAGAGACCACCAGGGGTTCATGTTGAGGCATTTTAATTTTTTTTTTTTTTTTGTGCCATAGACACTGTCAGCACAATCTGCAGTTACACTAACAAAAATGCTGCAAAAAACAAAGAATTATGGAAAAATTACACATGGACTGACATAGAGGAGGATCTACACAAGTTTTTTACATCATGTTTTACATCATGCATCATTTACATCATGTTTTTTTGTAGTGGCATAAATAAAAAGTGACATTTGTGAGACTATACAGTGTTTTGTAAATAATTTTACAAAGAACGCCTGGGCCATTGCCTGCATTTTGATGTAAATAGAGGTAAATTACTATGTTCTTTGTTAAAAATTTGCATATGTTTTGAAGTTTACAATTTTTATTTGAAGTTTAAGTTTTAAAAACAGTTCATCACACATATTTGTGGTTTTCACAGTAAAAATGTTACTTTTTTCCACTCTGATTTTATGTTTTGTGTGTGAATTTGGGTCCATTGTGTAAATTCAGTATGTCAACATGATAAAATAACTGTAAATTCGCACAGGTGAGGTTGTGCTGAAAAAAATGATACCAGGCAAGGCACGTGATTGTCAAATTTTGTGTCAATATGACAAAGCGTATAGGCTTGAATCTCAACAATATGTATTTTCACCTTAGGGGACAAGAAAAAATGGACTTTTTTCTCCTGCCATGGGGGGGCGCTCTTTTGGGGAGTAAAAATTCCTTCACAAATGTGTTGATGGCTGGACATTGCATCATCCTAGAAAACTTGGAGGCCAGTGAGGACAAAAATAAAAAGTTATAAGACTTTTAAATATGTGGATTTTAGGGTTATCTTTGGCGCCCCCTAGAACCTAAACCGTGGGGTGCAGCGTCATGATTTGAATAACTTTTAATGGCCATGGGGTGTAGATTGTCCTGAGCAAATGTGGTGCCGGTGGAACGAAAGCCTTAGGAGGAGTTAGCCACATTCCAATGTGTGCGGATCGGCAAAAAATGCAAAATAGCCCTTTTACCGTACATTTGACAGATACGCGCGCATTGACTTTTTCGTAGATCTTATTGAGTTACATGTGTGTGTCAATTTTTGTGTCATTTTGACAAAGCGTATAGGCGTGACACTCAACAATGTGTATTTTCACCTTAGGGGACAAGAAAAAATTGACTTTTTTGTCCTGCCATGGGGGGGCGCTGTTTTGGGGAGTAAAAATTCCTTCACAAATGTGTTGATGGCTGGACATTGCATCATCCTAGAAAACTTGGAGGCCAGTGAGGACAAAAATAAAAAGTTATAAGACTTTTAAATATGTGGATTTTAGTGTTATCTTTGGCGCCCCCTAGAACCTAAACCTTGGGGTGCAGCGTCATGATTTTGATAACTTTTAATGGCCACGGGGTGTAGATTGGCCTGAGCAAATGTGGTGCCGGTGGAACGAAAGCCTTCGGAGGAGTTAGCGAAATTCCAATGTGTGCGGATCGGCAAAAAATGCGAAATAACCCTTTAACCGTACATTTGACAGATACGCCCGCACTGACTTTTTTGTAGATCTTATTGAGATACATATGTGTGTCAATTTTTGTGTCAATATGACAAAGCGTACAGGCGTGACAGTCAATAGTGTGAATTTCCACCTTAGGGGGCGCTATGGAGCCATTTTGCATTTTATTGTTTGGGCGACTTCAGAATATCGAATTTTTCACCAGGCCCGGTCGTCCTGCCAAATTTCATGAGTTTTCGCCAGTGGGAAGTGGGCCATTTTCCAGTTCAAAGGGGAGGAAAAAGAAGAAAGAAAGAAACAAAGAAAAACCACTTGGGGAATAATAGGGCTCTCGCAGCTGCTTAGCAGCTACGCTCGGGCCCTAAAGAAACAAAGAAAAAACACTTGGGGAATAATAGGGCCTACGCCCGGCTGCTCTGCAGCTGGCTCGGGCCCTAACGAAAGAAGGAAACATGCAGGAACAAGAGGGCTCTCGCAGCTGCTTAGCAGCTACGCTCGGGCCCTAATAATAACAAAAGAAGAATCCATCAGGAACAAGAGGGCTCTCGCAGCTGCTTAGCAGCTATGCTCGGGCCCTAAAAAACCACTTGAGGAATAATAGGGCTCTCGCAGCTGCTAAGCAGCTACGCTCGGGCCCTAAAGAAAGAAACAAAGAAAAAAAACACTTGAGGAACAACAGGGCCTACGCCCGGCTGCTCTGCAGCTGGCTCGGGCCCTAAAGAAAGAAAGAAAGAAAGAAACAAAGAAAAACCACTTGGGGAACAATAGGGCTCTACGCCCGGCTGCTCTGCAGCTGGCTCGGGCCCTAAAGAAAGAAAGAAAGAAAGAAACAAAGAAAAACCACTTGGGGAACAATAGGGCTCTACGCCCGGCTGCTCTGCAGCTGGCTCGGGCCCTAAAGAAACAAAGAAAAACCACTACAGGAATAATAGGGCTCTACGCCCGGCTGCTCTGCAGCTGGCTCGGGCCCTAAAGAAGAAGAAGAAGAAGACTAGGGCCCCGGTGGGGCACTGTCGGGCCCGAGCCGCGTCGCGCCGCCCCCAGCGCGACCGCCTCCCCCTCCCGATCGCGTCACACTCTAGGTCCAAAGATGGAGTGCGCACTTGTCTGTGGTCATTTCCCATTATAATGAATGGGAGGCGCAGTTTCTACCAAAACACTCGCTGCAGACAAACTACATGTCCTATTTGAAAAAAGTCTGGACCATGAGTGAGGGCACAAACACAGCTAGTATATATCCAAATGGCAAGTTGCTCCTCCTTTCGCTTTTGCCGAGAGAGCGATGCGATTGAGCCATTGAGCGATGGGCAGGAAAAACTTGACTTTTTCTCCTGCCATGGGGGGAGGGGGGGGGATGTGGATTCTTTTAAGAATGTGGATATTTGGGTCATCTTTGGCACCCCCTAGAACGTAAACCGTGGGGTGCAGCGTCATGATTTTTACAACTTTGAATGGCCATGGGGTGTAGATTGGCCTGAGCAAATTTGGTGTCAGTGGGACGAAAGCCTTAGGAGGAGTTAGCCACATTCCAATGTGTGCGAATCGGCAAAAAATGCAAAATAGCCCTTTAACCGTACATTTTACAGATATTTGCGCATGACTTTTTCATAGATCTTATTGAGATACACGTGATTGTCAAATTTTGTGTCATTTTGACAAAGCGTACAGGCGTGACACTCAACAATGTGTATTTTCACCTTATGGGACAAGAAAAAATGGACTTTTTTCTCCTGCCATGGGGGGGCGCTCTTTTGGGGAGTAAAAATTCCTTCACAAATGTGTTGATGGCTGGACATTGCATCATCCTAGAAAACTTGGAGGCCAGTGAGGACAAAAATAAAAAGTTATAAGACTTTTAAGAATGTGGATTTTTGGGTTATCTTTGGCGCCCCCTAGAACCTAAACCGTGGGGTGCAGCGTCATGATTTGTACAACTTTTAATGGCCATGGGGTGTAGATTGACCTGAGCAAATTTGGTGTCATTGGGACGAAAGCCTTAGGAGGAGTTAGCCACATTCCAATGTGTGCGGATCGGCAAAAAATGCAAAATAGCCCTTTAACCGTACATTTTACAGATATTTGCGCATGACTTTTTCATAGATCTTATTGAGATACACGTGATTGGCAAATTTTGTGTCATTTTGACAAAGCGTACAGGCGTGACACTCAACAATGTGTATTTTCACCTTATGGGACAAGAAAAAATGGACTTTTTTCTCCTGCCATGGGGGGGCGCTCTTTTGGGGAGTAAAAATTCCTTCACAAATGTGTTGATGGCTGGACATTGCATCATCCTAGATAACTTGGAGGCCAGTGAGGACAAAAATAAAAAGTTATAAGACTTTTAAGAATGTGGATTTTTGGGTTATCTTTGGCGCCCCCTAGAACCTAAACCGTGGGGTGCAGCGTCATGATTTGTACAACTTTTAATGGCCATGGGGTGTAGATTGACCTGAGCAAATTTGGTGTCATTGGGACGAAAGCCTTAGGAGGAGTTAGGCACATTCCAATGTGTGCGGATCGGCAAAAAATGCAAAATAGCCCTTTAACCGTACATTTTACAGATATTTGCGCATGACTTTTTCATAGATCTTATTGAGATACACGTGATTGGCAAATTTTGTGTCATTTTGACAAAGCGTACAGGCGTGACACTCAACAATGTGTATTTTCACCTTATGGGACAAGAAAAAATGGACTTTTTCTCCTGCCATGGGGGGCGCTCTTTTGGGGAGTAAAAATTCCTTCACAAATGTGTTGATGGCTGGACATTGCATCATCCTAGAAAACTTGGAGGCCAGTGAGGACAAAAATAAAAAGTTATAAGACTTTTAAGAATGTGGATTTTTGGGTTATCTTTGGCGCCCCCTAGAACCTAAACCGTGGGGTGCAGCGTCATGATTTGTACAACTTTTAATGGCCATGGGGTGTAGATTGGCCTGAGCAAATTTGGTGCCGGTGGAACGAAAGCCTTCGGAGGAGTTAGCGAAATTCCAATGTGTGCGGATCGGCAAAAAATGCGAAATAGCCCTTTAACCGTACATTATACAGATACGCGCTCTTTGACTTTTTCGTAGATCTTATTGAGATACACGTGTGTCAAATTTTGTGTCAATATGACAAAGCGTTCAGGCATGACACTCAACAATGTGTATTTTCACCTTAGGGGACAAGAAAAAATGGACTTTTTTCTCCTGCCATGGGGGGCGCTCTTTTGGGGAGTAAAAATTTCTTCACAAATGTGTTGATGACTGGACATTGCATCATCCTAGAAAACTTGGAGGCCAGTGAGGACAAAAATAAAAAGTTATAAGACTTTTAAGACTGTGGATTTTTGGGTTATCTTTGGCGCCCCCTAGAATGTAAACCGTGGGGTGCAGCGTCATGATTTGTACAACTTTTAATGGCCATGGGGTGTAGATTGTCCTGAGCAAATTTGTTGCCGGTGGAACGAAAGCCTTCGGAGGAGTTAGCGAAATTCCAATGTGTGCGGATCGGCAAAAAATGCGAAATAGCCCTTTAACCGTACATTTTACAGATATTTGCGCATGACTTTTTCATAGATCTTATTGAGATACACGTGATTGTCAAATTTTGTGTCATTTTGACAAAGCGTACAGGCGTGACACTCAACAATGTGTATTTTCACCTTATGGGACAAGAAAAAATGGACTTTTTTCTCCTGCCATGGGGGGGCGCTTTTTTGGGGAGTAAAAATTTCTTCACAAATGTGTTGATGGCTGGACATTGCATCATCCTAGAAAACTTGGAGGCCAGTGAGGACAAAAATAAAAAGTTATAAGACTTTTAAGAATGTGGATTTTTGGGTTATCTTTGGCGCCCCCTAGAACCTAAACCGTGGGGTGCAGCGTCATGATTTGTACAACTTTTAATGGCCATGGGGTGTAGATTGACCTGAGCAAATTTGGTGTCATTGGGACGAAAGCCTTAGGAGGAGTTAGGCACATTCCAATGTGTGCGGATCGGCAAAAAATGCAAAATAGCCCTTTAACCGTACATTTTACAGATATTTGCGCATGACTTTTTCATAGATCTTATTGAGATACACGTGATTGTCAAATTTTGTGTCATTTTGACAAAGCGTACAGGCGTGACACTCAACAATGTGTATTTTCACCTTATGGGACAAGAAAAAATGGACTTTTTTCTCCTGCCATGGGGGGGCGCTCTTTTGGGGAGTAAAAATTCCTTCACAAATGTGTTGATGGCTGGACATTGCATCATCCTAGAAAACTTGGAGGCCAGTGAGGACAAAAATAAAAAGTTATAAGACTTTTAAGAATGTGGATTTTTGGGTTATCTTTGGCGCCCCCTAGAACCTAAACCGTGGGGTGCAGCGTCATGATTTGTACAACTTTTAATGGCCATGGGGTGTAGATTGGCCTGAGCAAATTTGGTGCCGGTGGAACGAAAGCCTTCGGAGGAGTTAGCGAAATTCCAATGTGTGCGGATCGGCAAAAAATGCGAAATAGCCCTTTAACCGTACATTATACAGATACGCGCTCTTTGACTTTTTCGTAGATCTTATTGAGATACACGTGTGTGTCAAATTTTGTGTCAATATGACAAAGCGTTCAGGCATGACACTCAACAATGTGTATTTTCACCTTAGGGGACAAGAAAAAATGGACTTTTTTCTCCTGCCATGGGGGGCGCTCTTTTGGGGAGTAAAAATTTCTTCACAAATGTGTTGATGACTGGACATTGCATCATCCTAGAAAACTTGGAGGCCAGTGAGGACAAAAATAAAAAGTTATAAGACTTTTAAGACTGTGGATTTTTGGGTTATCTTTGGCGCCCCCTAGAATGTAAACCGTGGGGTGCAGCGTCATGATTTGTACAACTTTTAATGGCCATGGGGTGTAGATTGTCCTGAGCAAATTTGTTGCCGGTGGAACGAAAGCCTTCGGAGGAGTTAGCGAAATTCAAACAACTCCCATGGAATGAAACATTTGGAAAGGAGGTACCTCACCTGGATTAGGAGGGCTAGGGAAACCCTCTGGAGTTACACATGAGGGGTATGCTTTTTGGTTGGGAGGAGGCCTGAACTATTACGGCAGGTAGAGTGCTACCAGCTTGTATTGAGAAAGGGGAGGCTTCTGCCCCCTAAGCTGCTACCAGGAGTTGAGGCCAGGGGACCACTGGGGCCTTTCTTTGCAGCAGCTTTAGAACCTGCTGGTGGACACCAGTGGTGGAGGGCACTATCAGGCTGAAGAAGGAGTTGTTTTGGGAAGCAGCAGACTAGTATCAGGTAAATTGAGGGCCAAAGCATTGGAAGTTCTGGGAGGCTATGGAGACTTTTGGTCACCTCAAGGATGCTCTAGCAAACTGCCAAATGTCACAGGGAAGAAGGCAGGACTTGGCTCAGGCTGGTCTCTGCAGGGGTACAGAATTGCTGACTCAGGCTGGGGGTTTCATATAGTGGTGGCAGTAAAAATTGGAGAAACTCTACTGATACGTTTCCTGAGTAAGGGGAAAGGGCTACAATCCAGGGGGGAGACTTGCCATATCTTTTGCAAAAGTCCCCAATTCTGACTGGGAGCTCCAGCAGGTACTGGAGCAGCAGCAAGGACCAAACACCTTGGTTCTCTCTTACAGAACTCCTCTCTGGGTTGGGGGAGGAAGTGCCCATAGTAAGAGAGTTAGTATATTGAGCTTTTGCCGATGAGTGAGGACAAAATAAAAGTGAGACAGATGTGGGCCTAAAGGCAAAGCTTTAGATTTATCTGTTGAACTAACTGTGCATACTGACTGAAGAGATGGGATTTCAGATATAAGTAGGAATGCATGGCTTAGCCTTATAGTCAGGGTCAGGAGCCTGGGAACCTGGAGGTAGCTCTGCGTAGGGCCACTACTTTGCATTGGAAGGAGTCAAAGGAGTCAGGAGTGCTTTTTGCATTTGATAAGGATACCCTTCGGGCACATTCAACTGGAAGGAAGCGCCATGGTAGACCCACAATGCAGTTTATGTCCCAGTTAGCATGGGAATGCTCTGGAATTCCCCAGGGAGGAGATGAATGTGTTGCTGTAGGGAGAAATGGCTGGGGGATCTCTCCTATCTTGCTGTGTGACCTGTTTCTTGGAGGGGATGGATTGTACATGCTATTTTTCTAAAGTGTCTTGGGATACAAATTTTGCCAATTGGTACTATATCAATGATGACTGTTTGTTTGATTGATTGATTGATTGATTGATTGATTGATTGATTGATAGACTTTCCTACCAATCACAACAGGTCAGATTTTTTTTTAATTGTTTATAAAATACACATGGAGATGTCATATGTCATTTCTCTTCTTATGAAATGTAGGTCTATTAAATTAATAACTAAATGTTGTTTTGCATGAACTTTCTTTTGTCTGCTGTTATGTTTATAAAGCTGGTTTAGATGGTTGTTAGTAAAGCCTTTAAGGTCAAGAGGGCATGAATTAGATTTAGTGACTGGAAATTTTCTATTTTTAATTCAGTGAAAATTTTGTGTCCCAGTCACAGCTAACATGCCTTGCGTGACAAAACGCCCCAGTTATTATACCGACAAGACTTTTCAGGGTATGATGGGGGGCCTCACTTGATCTGAGTTATCTCTTGAGATGACACAAGTGAGTTGGGAGTCTTGCATCATTATCAGGTATAAAGTGGCAGGCTGCAACACAGCAGCACACTCGTGTCAAGTGAACAATAAAGTGTCCCTCTAAATAATAATTTGAATGGTTAAAGATATGAGTCAGACCAGAACATAAAAGAAAGTGAAAGATAGGTTTGTGTATTTCCTGATTTTTTTTTCTTGCAGTGCGCAGAAAGTGTATCATGGTTTATCATGGTTTAAAAAAGGCAAACCTGTTAACAATTTGCAGTTACTGTTTAATTGCCTTCAATATAAATGATGGTAAATTCAACTTTGTATTACTTTATCTTGAGCACTTATGTGGAGGTCGGAACTTTGAAGTATTTGTACTTTATCTTGACCTCATTGTTGTACACTACTATTTTAATGGTCAACATGTCTCTCATTGTGGTTATCTGTATGCACAGAAACCTTCATGAACCTATGTACATATTCCTCTGCAGTCTGTTTGTTAATGAGCTGTATGGTGGTACAGGGCTGTTTCCATTCCTCCTGGTTCAGCTTCTCTCTGACATCCACACAGTTGCTGCTCCCATCTGTTATTTGCAGATTTTTTGTTTGTACACATATGGCCAGATAGAGTTTTGTAACTTAGCTTTAATGTCTTATGACAGATATCTCGCTATCTGTCACCCTCTCCAGTATAACACACATATGTCATTAAATAGAGCAGTACTTCTCATAGCTGTAATATGGCTTTACTCCTTTATCAAATTCTTAATAACCTTATGCTTAAGCGTCACCTTGCCACTTTGTGGAAACATTATCCACAGTTTGTACTGTCATAACTACCTTATTGTTAAGTTAGCCTGCTCTGACACAAAAGTGAATAACATTTATGGAATATTTGGCTCAGTTCTCACCATTGTTGTTCCTCTGCTTCCAATCCTTTACTCGTACGGAAAAATACTCCAGGTTTGTTTTTCTGGATCCATACAGACCAGAAAAAAAGCTGTGGTTACCTGTGCACCTCATCTGGCTTCCCTCATGAACTTTTCTTTTGGCTGTATGTTTGAAATACTTCAGGCTCGGTTTGATACAGCCAGTATGCCCACTGCACTACGCATTGTTCTGTCACTTTATTTCCTCCTCATACAGCCAATCCTGAATCCTGTAATGTATGGACTGCAGCTTTCAAAAATAAGAAACACATTTAAGCATGTTGTCTGTTATAGAGACAAAGACACTGTGTAGTTGTCTAGACTTAGTTCAATATCTGGAATTAAAGAGTGAGTTTACAATATAAAATGACAGGAAAAATGATCAGCAGCTGTCTCACCATCAGTAAAAAAGTCTATCATGTCCATTTTGGCATCAGTCTCTTTTATTCTGACATTGACAACAAAAATGATAAACCTAAATGATATAGAGATATAGATATAGTTTTGACTAAGTGCTACCTTTGATGTAGGATCATGACTAGTGACAAAAACAGTTTGTGTCATTGGTAAATAAATGTCATTGGTATCTTGTGCGGAAGGCTTTGATTTTATATTTCATTGTAAGAGAAGTGATTCCACAGCTTTCTGTCAGTGAATTAAATGTAGAAGTAAAATAATTGTCTTAAAATTAAGATTTTATACTGCACAGTTCCATACAATAAAGAGAATTTCTGTGTCTACATTTGGGTATCAAATTGATTCAAAGAAGCATTTAACGATCTTGATTTTCAGATTTTTCTGTTCAAACAAATGCTTTAAGGTGGGGTAGGCAGAAATCTTTCAAAGAAGGGACTTTTTTTGTGCTGTATATACAAAACAGATTTTAATATCAATCCATAGCTATTAATTATTGATGACAATTGGGAATATCATGGTATCACTGTGTTCTGTTATGTCTGTGTAGTCAACATTCTAAAAATTTTGAGCGTCACTCTCAAATTGACTGTAAACAAAGCAATTCTCCACCTCCCCAAATCTGATTGGTTGTGATGCGGACTCTGCCCCTTAGTGCTGATTGGTTGTGACGAATAACATTCATGAGCCCAAACAAAGTTAGTGTGCTACAATATCGGACAGTAAAAACCAGCCAGAAAGTACGGAAAATTATCTGAATCCTCCTTTGGCCATAACTGCCAACACAAGCAAAAAAACAAAGTACTGGAGACTCTGGTGGAACAACAGGCGCTTAAAAAGGAGGTAGACCACTTCGACAAGAGATAAAAAAGCCGGGTCCACACCAGTGAAGCATGAACAATGGGGAATGCTTCAAGCTCTTACAGACCCTGTAACCTTTCTGCTGGACAGGTAAACCGCTAAGTTAATTTTACCTTGTGTCCTGTAATGTGTCTTATTTTAGTCACAAGGGAGCTGAAAGCATTGTGTTTGAAGGTAGCCTGTTAGCATACTGCTACATTAGCACTGGTGCTATTTACATTTATGTTGACTGGGCCCTGTTACAACAAAGTAAGCAAAGTGTCTGTAACAAAAGTGTTTCTTGTCAAACGGGACCTGCTGCGTGTTGTAGCACTGCTAAACTGTTTAGCTCGGGTCCTGGACTATGTCACTTTATTCTAGTTATAGAAGTCGTGCAAACATTGTGTTTGCTGGTAGTCTGTTGGCATCTACAGTAGCACCGATGCTATTTAGTTTCACATTGTCTGGGCCCCAATCCTAATTATCTAAAGTATTTATCTTTACTATATCTGAATTTAGTTGTAAGCACCATTGTTGTTTAGAAAAAGCCTGCATATAGTGGTGTTGTTGGCTGATAAAGCAGCTTGGAAAGTTTACAGATATAATAAGTAGAAGAGATATTTTAGACAGACTAATATCTTTATTCCACACTTTCCTTCTCTGTCATTCCAGGTACTGCAAGCTGGATAACAGAAAGTCCAGAGCAGTGGCGGCTGGCCCATAGGGGGTGCTGGGGCGTCGCCCTCCCTGAAAAATGAGAGGAAAAAATGTTTCTAGTAATAGATTTTTACAATAAAGATGTTTTTACCAACTATTGTGGAGCCACTTGCAATACTAATCATTTAAACTACATTTGCCACCTGCTATTATTTATTTACCATTGACTTTCTGCTGACAGACTCGTATAGATTCTTTCACGGGGCGCTGGTCAGATCACCCCAGCACTGCAACGAAATAACCAGTTGTGTACAGTTGCCAGGTAAAATTAATAAATATTTAGCTAATCAACATAGCAGAAATGTATGGTCTTGGGGCGTTGAAAATATTGCTCATGTGGCTAAAAGTGTCGCAAGATTTTTAGGGGCAGGTCGAGGAGGAAGAGGAGCCTGTTCGCACACCCAAATAAGCTAGCGCAATAGTTACGGTAATGGTGAACTTAACCAAGACCAAGGAGAAAAATAAATCCTACAGCTGGAAGTTTTTGCAGGAGTTGGTTCGAGCGCAAGTCATGGCTGACAGGATGTGGAACAGCAAATGTGAGACACTACATAAAAGCCAGACTAAAAAGAAAGCTAACAGACAATGTTCATTCCGCAACTTTTTTAACCTATTTAAACTGGTACAGCATGTATACATTTCAACCTTTCAAGCCAGGAGCGCAGCTGCACATTCCTACTCGGAAAGCCGGCTGCATGTAGGTATTTCAACCCTTCAATCCAGGAGAAGCGTGAACGCATTTCAACCTTCCAAGCCGGTGGCACCACTGAGCATTTCTACCCTTTAAGTTAGGAGCACGGAAACATCATTTTGTGACATTCTGTAGTTTTTTAATCATTTCTGGAGTCATGGCAAATCAAATCATCATTCCCGTCTGCCTCTGATAGGCGAATAAAGTGGTCGGATTCATGCTCGGATCTTGCGATGTGCTTCGTGAGGAAAGTAAACAATGATGGAGGCAGAGAGCAGCTTTGGGGGAGAAGTGTCCAGCAGTGTGAACAACCTCTTCATATTGAAGTCTTTGGCTCACACTATTGGCAATTTCTGTGAGTGTTGCATGACTTTGGGTGAGCACAGACATGAACACACTGTCAGCCACTTATTTATTTATTTGTTTTTAGTGCTGGTCTTGCACTGGCACTATACTAGGGCAGCTGTATACCCTTTCAACACTTAATTTTTTATATTTATATTTGTGTTGAAAGGACACTTTATCATGACTTCCACTTGTTTTACAGAAAGCAAACAGTTTGTTATTCGCCAGTGAAGAGTCTTCACTTTTATTTATACAGCTGCTTAATTTCATTTGAGTTTGTTTGTTCAAAGTTTTCAAAACTGTGATGAAGTTTCAGAAAAATAAAAGATAGTTATCTTGAAAGCCACATGTGAAAGCTCTCAAATATTTTTTGAATTTTGTTTCTATTTGCCACAGAGGCTGAGATACCAACCTTTTGTAAACCTCAACACCTAAGAAAACCTCAGGATCTGGGGGCCCTTCTCAAAGATTGTATGTTTCCCTAATTATTTTCTCAGAATGCACCAGAATGCTGAATTTACATGTGAGAGCCAAAAAAAAAAAAATCTCCCGGCGGACCCCCCTACAGGGGTTTGGTCTCCAAACTTTCTGCCCCACCTACTATTTTTCTCACCAGCCGCCATGAGTGTGGAATTTGTACACCATAACAGCCCCACAACATGTACATCTGACCAAGATATTATTCTTCTAATAAATTATTGTTCTTATGTGTCATCTTTTGTGCACCATTACGACTGCTGACTCTGTAGTGACAAAAGGTGTTCAGTCTTTGCTGATGTGGTTGGTAAAGAAACATGTATAGCTTTTCTAATTTATTAGAAAACAATTTTATGATAACAATGGCAAAATGAAAAAAAAATGTTTAAAGCAGCATTTACACTAGAGGCCAAACGTTTGGAAGCAAGGCCATTACAGGTCGAACAGTTGGGAGTAACTTCAAGTTTTTGTTCACAATGCCTTTTTTTTTTTAAATCCAGCATGAGTTTTATGTATTTTGGGATGTATTTACTCCATGATCAGATGTTGCTTTCATGGAAATGCACCATTTTACTCCATTTACCTTTAGACATACACTCACCAGCCACTTTATTAGGTACACCATGCTAGTAACGGGTTGGACCCCCTTTTGCCTTCAGAACTGCCTCAATTCTTCGTGGCATAGATTCAACAAGGTGCTGGAAGCATTCCTCAGAGAGCTTGGTCCATATTGACATGATGGCATCACACAGTTGCCGCAGATTTGTTGGCTGCACATCCATGATGCGAATCTCCCGTTCCACCACATCCCAAAGATGCTCTATTGGATTGAGATCTGGTGACTGTGGAGGCCATTTGAGTACAGTGAACTCATTGTCATGTTCAAGAAACCAGTCTAAGATGATTCCAGCTTTATGACATGGCGCATTATCCTGCTGAAAGTAGCCATCAGAAGTTGGGTACATTGTGGTCATAAAGGGATGGACATGGTCAGCAACAATACTCAGGTAGGCTGTGGCGTTGCAACGATGCTCAATTGGTACCAAGGGGCCCAAAGAGTGCCAAGGAAATATTCCCCACACCATGACACCACCACCACCAGCCTGAACCATTGATACAAGGCAGGATGGATCCATGCTTTCATGTTGTTGACGCCAAATTCTGACCCTACCATCCGAATGTCGCAGCAGAAATCGAGACTCATCAGACCAGGCAACGTTTTTCCAATCTTCTACTGTCCAATTTCGATGAGCTTGTGCAAATTGTAGCCTCAGTTTCCTGTTCTTAGCTGAAAGGAGTGGCACCCGGTGTGGTCTTCTGCTGCTGTAGCCCATCTGCCTCAAAGTTCGACGTACTGTGCGTTCAGAGATGCTCTTCTGCCTACCTTGGTTGTAACGGGTGGTTATTTGAGTCACTGTTGCCTTTCTATCAGCTCGAACCAGTCTGGCCATTCTCCTCTGACCTCTGGCATCAACAAGGCATTTCCGCCCACAGAACTGCCGCTCACTGGATATTTTTTCTTTTTCGGACCATTCTCTGTAAACCCTAGAGATGGTTGTGCGTGAAAATCCCAGTAGATCAGCAGTTTCTGAAATACTCAGACCAGCCCTTCTGGCACCAACAACCATGCCACGTTCAAAGTCACTCAAATCACCTTTCTTCCCCATACTGATGCTCGGTTTGAACTGCAGGAGATTGTCTTGACCATGTCTACATGCCTAAATGCACTAAGTTGCCGCCATGTGATTGGCTGATTAGAAATTAAGTGTTAACGAGCAGTTGGACAGGTGTACCTAATAAAGTGGCCGGTGAGTGTACATTGATGTTAACAGACCATTGCTAAATATATGTCAGCAAAAGATAATAAGGGCTTAGTTTTAGGGTTGAAAACATTTGCAAGAGTCACAACTTCAGTGCAAAAGCAAAAAAAAAAAAAAATCACAGTGGATTATTCACTTCAACTTCTTGGCTTTTGGGAGCCTGCATACAAAAATCCTAATAAAGCTCAACTGCGTTCAAACTACCACAAAAATGGCTAGAAAGAAGCAACTGGGTAAAGAAAAAAAAGTACATCCCTCTGTACTCCCTTCAGAGCAGCTTCCAAGCTACAATCAGCTTGACATAGAGATCAGGGAGCAGAGCCACAGTGTATAACGTCCCTCTGTACTCCATTCAGAGCAGCTTCCAAGCTAATCTCAGCTTGACATAGAAATCAGGGAGCATAGCCACAGCTCTACACGTTCCTCTGTACTTTTGTTAGAGCAGCCTCCTAGCTACTGTCACTTTAATATAGAGACTGTGTCTGTCCCTCGTACTCGGCTCTCAAATTCTAACCGATCAATTAAAAAAGAAGTAAATAACAAGAACCTTACTAGAATTAAAACTGTTAACATAGTTGAACCAAGTACTAGTAAGATAAAATGTGGTCTACTGAATATAAGGTCTCTAAATTCAAAATCTGTGTTAATAAATGAACTAATCTCTGATCATCGCATTGATTTACTCTCTCTAACCGAAACTTGGCTGCGTCAGGATGAATATGTCAGTTTAAATGAATCCACTCCTCCTAGCCACCTAAACTTTCACATTCCTCGGGACTCTGGCCGAGGTGGTGGAGTTGCAGCTATCTACAATTCCAGTCTTAGAATTAACCCAAGACCAAAACTAGATTATAACTCTTTTGAAAGTCTCGTTCTCAGTCTCCCGCATCCAGCCTCAAAGTCCATGAGACCACTGGTATTTGCTATAGTTTATCGCCCTCCGAGCCCATACTCTGAGTTTTTGTCAGAGTTCTCAGAGTTCCTATCCGAATTAGTCCTTCTCGCAGACAAAGTCATCGTCGTCGGTGACTTTAATATTCACGTAGATGTGGAAAATGATAGCCTAAGCATTTCTTTTCTGTCCTTGCTAGATTCAATTGGGTTTACACAGTGTGTACATAGACCTACGCACTGCTTTAACCACACTCTCGATCTCGTCCTGGCTTATGGCCTCGAAGCTGAAGCCCTGTTAGTCAGCTCATTAAATCCTCTTTTATCTGATCACTGTCTAGTAACTTTTGAATTTGTGCTTTCAGGTTACTCTCCTCATAACAAAGCCGTGCTAACTAGAAGGTTGTCTGAAAATGCTGTTACTAAGTTCAAGGAGGTAATTCCGTCTGCTCTAAATTCTGTGGTTGAGAAGAACTTCACTAATAGCTCATATTTAAACATCAGTCCCTTGCAACTCGACCAGTTCGTTGATGATACCTCAGGCACACTGCGATCAATTCTAGACTCAGTTGCTCCTCTTCGACAGAAAACTCTTACACACGAGAGGCTAGCCCCGTGGTATAATGCTGAAACCCGTGAGCTGAAACAGTTATTAAGAAAATGTGAAAGGATTTGGCGCTCCTCCAAAACAGCTGAAGCTCGTTTTCCCTGGCAGGAATGTCTCGATAAATATAAAACAGCCCTACGACGTGCTCGGACAACCTACTACTCGTCTCTTATTGAGGAAAATAAGAATAACCCCAGATATCTCTTCAGCACTGTAGCCAGGCTGACGGACTGTCAGAGCACCACTGAACCATGTATCCCTTTAGCCCTTAGCAGCGACGACTTCCTGAGCTCCTTCAATGATAAAATCTTAAAAATAAGAGGTAAAATTAGTAACCTATTGACTTCATCAGGTGTCTCTCTCTCAGATAACCCTAAAAATGTTGAGGAGCCCCTAAGGCCTCTGGTGCACCTTAGTAACTTTGCACCTATTGACCTTCCTGAGTTAAAGTCAGTGGTGCTAGCAGCCAAACCATCGACGTGTCTCTTAGACCCAATTCCATCTAAATTGCTGAAGGAAACTCTTCCTTTGATTAGTACGTCCCTGCTCAAATTGATTAACACGTCTTTATTAACAGGATATGTTCCCCAGTCTTTCAAGACTGCATTGATTAAGCCTCTCCTTAAAAAAACCTACTCTGGACTCAAGCTCCCTAGCTAACTATAGACCAATATCCAACCTTCCTTTTATTTCTAAAATCCTAGAGAAAGTTGTTGCGAATCAACTCTGTGATTTTCTCCATAACAACGGTTTATTGGAGGATTTCCAGTCTGGGTTTAGAACCCATCACAGCACAGAGACTGCTCTGCTAAAGGTGTCAAATGACCTACTCATGGCCTCGGACAATGGTTTTCTCTCTGTTCTAGTCCTGTTCGATCTTAGTGCTGCATTTGACACAACTGACCACTCCATCCTGCTTCAGAGACTGGAACAATCTATAGGCATAGCAGGATCAGCTCTCTCCTGGTTTAAATCGTACCTAACAGATCGATCCCAGTTTGTCCATGTTAATAATGAATCCTCTGCACACACCAAGGTCCGCTACGGAGTGCCGCAAGGGTCAGTGCTCGGACCGATCCTCTTCACCCTGTACATGATTCCGCTGGGTAAAATTACGAGGAAGTACTCGATTAATTTCCACTGTTATGCAGATGACACCCAGCTATACCTATCCATAAAGCCAGAGGAAGCAGGCCAGGTTGCCAGGTTAGAAACCTGCCTCAAAGATATAAAATCCTGGATGACCAATAACTTTCTAATGCTCAACTCAGACAAAACTGAAGTTCTGGTCCTCGGTCCTAAACACCTTAGAGAGGCATTCTCTAGTAATTTAGCTACATTTGATGGTATCAGCCTGGCATCCAGCCCCACTGTGCGAAATCTAGGAGTTTTATTTGATCAGGATTTATCTTTTAGCTCCCACATTCAACAAATTTCCAGGACAGCCTTTTTCCACCTGCGCAATATCTCAAAAATTAGACGCATATTGTCTCAGAGCGATGAAGAAAAACTAGTCCATGCCTTTGTTACCTCTAGGCTGGATTACTGTAATTCTCTCCTATCAGGCTGCTCTAGTAAGTCATTAAGGACTCTTCAGCTGGTCCAAAATGCAGCAGCTCGGGTATTGACTAGAACTAGAAGAAGGGAGCACATCTCTCCTGTTTTAGCCTCTCTTCACTGGCTCCCTATTAAATATAGAATTGAGTTTAAAATCCTCCTTGTGACATATAAAGCTTAATGGCCAGGCTCCATCATATCTCGACGAGCTTGTTATACCGTACAGTACGGTATAAATAAATACCGTACTTTCCATCTAGACCGTTACGCTCACAGTCTGCAGGTCTGCTCGTTGTACCAAATGTCTCTAAAAGTAGTATTGGAGGAAGAGCTTTCAGCTACCAGGCACCTCTCCTCTGGAATCATTTACCGCTCGAGGTTCGGGGGGCAGACACACTCTCAACTTTCAAGAGTAGACTTAAAACGTTCCTCTTTGATAAAGCCTATAGTCAGGGCTGATTTGAACCAGCTCTTAGTTATGCTGCTATAGGCCTAGACAGCCGGGGCTATCTGGCACACTGAGCTAGAGTCTGTCTCTATCTCCTCTTTAGATCTTTATGTCCCATATAAGTCACTGACCAGTTTTCTGTCTCTCTGAGTGTCTCTGAGTCTTTTAGCTGCCACTGGACTAATGCTGCAAACGGTCTGCTGCGGAACTGCCTGACCCCAGCTGCATCCACCCTGGGCCCTGAGCTCCTCCATCTCTTTGGCTCCTCTGGACCGTTGCTGCAGACCCCCCCCCCCCCCTCCGCCTCAAGCCCTGAGCTCCTTCTTCTCTTGGATTCCTCTGGACTGTTGCTGTTACTGTTACTGCAGACATGAACATCAGCCTCACTGTCATTATTGACATTAATAATACAAAATAGAACTGACTACGATTAAGCCTGCTAACTGTAATCACACTCAATTAATTCAACATTGTCCATTATCACTCATATCCTAACCCTGTAAACTGAACTTCTTTTTGTTTCACCATTACATGAGCTGTTGTTGTTGTTGCTGTTGTTTCTGTTGCCCCCGTCTCTCTCTCACCCTCGTTCCCTACTCTCTCTCCCTCCCCCTCCCTCTCCGTACTCATTCTCTCTCGCCTTTCCCCTATCTTGTTCTCTCTCTCCCTCCCCTGTCCTCTCCCCCTCTCCCCTCTTCTCTCTACATTCCTCCCCAACCCAGCAGCGGCATGGTGGCTGTCTAGCATGAGGCTGGTCCTGCCCAAGGTTTCTGCCTGTTAAAAGGAAGTTTTTCCTTGCCACTGTAACTCATGTTAGTTGAGATGGGCCAAAACCTATCTTAGGTTGGTTCTTGATCATCAAACAATGAGCGTGGTCCAGACCTGCTCTTGTTCCTTGAAAAGCGTCTTGAGATGACGACTGTTGTGAATTGGCGCTATATAAATAAAATTTGATTGATTGATTGATACATATTTGTACATTGAGGAAAGAAGGATACACAGAAAGAGAAATTGCCAATTGCCTAAAGGTGTTTAACAAAGGAGTCCACTACACTCTGAAGAGACTAGAGGAACCTAGAAGTTATGATGATAGAAAAAGGCCTAGATGAAAGAGACTTACTACAAATGCAGAGGATAAATATAGCATTGTCCCCAGTAAGAGAGATCAGCAAAAGACAGCACCATGAATAAGGGAGGAAATCAACATGACAAGGTCGAAACCCATATCTCTGACAACCGTGATATGACGTTCGAGAAAGGCTGGTCTGAAGGGTTGTGTATCTGCAAAAAACACAACTTCATCCACAGAACAAGAAAAAGATGAGTGGGCAAAAGCTCACAAAAATTTGACTTATGATGACTAAAAAACAAGTTTGCACTGTTTGGTTCAAAACGCAGAGTCTATGTCTGCAGACAAACTGGTAAACATCTGAAAGCACCATGTGTTACACCCACAATTCAGCATGGGGGTGGTAGTTCCATGGTATGGGGATGTTTTGCAGGTGATGGAGAAGGAGATTTGTTTAAAGTAAAGGGTATCATGAAAAAGGAGCAGTACCACTCCATCCTCCAGCACCATGCTGTTCCATCTGGACTCAGACTTATGGCTCATAAGTTTGTTTTGCAGCAAGACAATGACCCTAAGCACGGTCATTGTCCGGTCAGAAACACGCGTACCACGAATCAGCAGTCTCTTTTTAATGAACATAAGAAAGCTAGCTTGGAATGCAATCCCTGGAACATACCTTAAAACATTTTTGGAACGAATGCCTGGTATATGCCAAGCTGTTGTTAAAGCCAGAGGAGGTTACTTTAAAGAAAGCAAAGTCTAAGCAACAATAACTCAAATGCCTAATAATTATAGTCAAAATGTCTTCTGATAAGTTACTCTTTACACAATAGTCATGTTTATTGTGTTGCAAATTATATATATGAAACTATGATCTTGTTTGTACAAATCTGATCTTGCGTCCAAACTTTTGGCCTGTAATGTACATAAAGATAAATAGCATTCATAAAAGCACTTCAAGATTCTCCAGACACAAGAACTGGGAATCACCACTCTGAGCTCCTTTGCTCCATGTAGGCAGATCATAAACTGTCTAGATGTGGCAACCCAGGACAACTTTAGCTCCTCCAGGTTCAGTCTTCTAATCTAGGCCTGGGAATGTAAAAATCAGAAAACTACAATCTTATATTTAGAAATGGTTTACCTAATTTTCCTTCTGTGAAACTATCCCATTAGTCATGCATACCTGATCATCTGTACCTGTGCGAAACTTGCCCCACACCCAGGGGCGATTCTAGTATCAGAGCTTTGGGGGTGCTGAGACCTCAAGTGCTGGCCAAGATAAATTTCTCTTTTTTTTTTTTGAATATTTTAACACAATTTTGGCCCATCATTCCCACATTTCTGAAAGAAAAGCATAACACTTAGAGGATACACTGTGACTAAACTAACAAATCTCAGAAAAGTTATTTCAATGCTGAGCTACAGCAAAAGATAAATGAATTGGAATACTGATCAAAGCAGACTTTATCCCTGAACCTGTATGGACAAATGCATGTAGTTCTGGAGGAAGTCAACTCATTTTGAACACATGTAGATACACATACACATAAACAGTACATATGTATGTTTCTGGAGTAAAACAGCCCCCCTATAGTGAGTACCAAAAATACCAAATATGGACCTTAGTCTTATTTTTGGATTTTTATTTAAAATGCAACAGAATGCACAACATATAAAACACATGAACAAAAAATGACTTTTTCAATGTTTGGCTCAAAAAAGAAAAAGTGCTTGAAATCTTTATAATATTAATACTACCAACAATAAATAATAATAAAATAACTAATAAGAGATAATCATGCCTAAGGAACAATGTATTTAATCATCTTTGTATGATGCAGATGATTCCTTTTACTTTAATCTATGTCTCCTCACCTTGAGGGTAGCAAATCTGTCAATTACTTTTTGGTCTTCAACTCTCTCAAGCATCTCTTTCTCAGTTGACATCACAGCCAGGTGCTGGAGTCTGGGTTGACCCGTGGTCCTCCTCATCCAGGTATGGAGCTGGTGCAAGGCACTAAAAGACCTCTCACAGCTACAGCTGCGAAATGGTATTGTCAAGGCAACCTGAATAACAGCTTTCAGTGAAGGGAACATGTCACAATCCAGGAGTCTGTACACTGTCAGCATGTCTTGAATGGCACCACCCTCACTCTTGGGCACTAGAAAGTTTTTGGCAACCATCACTTCCTCTGACTTTAGTTCAATATGGTAATGCAGTGCCAGTGCTGACAAATGCGGCTCAGAAAAGAAGTGATCTGAGGTTGGACTTCACGTCTGAATTCCATGAAGAAAGTCCTGATTCACACCAGAAAAACGATTCTCAAGTTCAGAGATCATTCCGTCCAGACAATGAAACAACAATTCCCTTTTGAGTTCTTCTGACTCAGATGAAACACAGACTTCACTACCTGCCCCACAAGTTGACTCAACAACAAATCCATCCATTCTGTTTTACGCCTCTGCCCAGAAGACTGCTCCAAGATTGCTATCTGATTTGCTTCACATATAGCTTTTGTTCTTGCATGAAGATCGGTAGCAGTGGGATCACTGCGTTTTTGTTCCAGAGTTGTAACCACTGCCTCTTTGTATGTCACCGCTTGGGCAATATCAATGGTCTCCTCTGTAGGTATCTGTGTAAATCTGCTGTTACAGACAGAAAACAATCAACAAATACACCAATGAGAATTTACTGAGTTTGGCCTTTCATCCCACTGCCATAGGTGTGTTAACAGTGGAAAGACACTCAATGATGGCAGGGAAATTGTCAAGCACTGCCGTCACTGAGCGAAGCTGGCATGACCTGTGTGTGTCTGATAACTGCACAAGTTCTCTTCGGTCCAATCCTAACTTTCTTTGAGCCTCAACAAACTTATGATGGTTCACAAGTGAGACACTAAAGAAAGAATAGAGACTTTCCAGCATGTTGAAGAGCTCTGTGGCTTCAGAAACAGCTCTGCATGTATGACATAAGACGAGATTCAACTCATGTGCGTAGCAGTGCACATATATTACCTCAGGGTGCTGCTTTTGAAAATGGGCTTGCACACCCCCAACTACCTCATGACAGCTGCCCCATCGTAGGTCTGTACAACACATTTCAACTGATCAATTCCCTTCTCTTACAATTGATTCTTAATTGCTGTGGTTATTGAGGCAGCATCAAACTGTGGCATTTCTGTAAAGGCTAGGAACCTCTCATTAACAGCACCCTCCACAGACACATACCTCACACAGAGTGCCAACTGTTCAATCTTTTCATCTCTGGCCTTAACAGCCATAATGGCATACATCTTTGATTCCCTCATCTCAGTAACAATAGCTGCAGTTACCTCTTGTGGACAGCATTCAATCATCTCATTCTGACTGCGATACCAGAGGTTTGTGGTGTTTGATGGGGGAGTATGCTTCTGCAAGAATAGATCAAATCTTTTCAAAAGTGCCATGCACTCTAGGAAATTCCCTTTATTGTCGCTCTCTTCTGTTTCATCATGACCTCGAAATGCTATTCCTTGCTTCTCCAAGAAGCAGGTCACTGCCACAATACATTCCAGGTACTCTCTTCTTTCATTAATTTCACTGGCACTCGCTGCCTCTATCTACTCCACAACAGTACCTTGTGACAGACTTGCTTTGTAGCTGTTCCAACGAACCACACTGTCCTTGTGTGACTGAGTGGTTTTGTGTTGTTCAGTGCCTTTTGCCAGTTACTAACTCCATCATTTACTAATGCGTCATGTCTGAGATTTTTGCCAAATACCCGACAAGCAAAGCAGAAAGCAGCATTTTTTTTAGCAGAATATTCCAACCATTTAAAACTTTTGAACCAGCTTTCTTGAAAGGCTTTTTTTGTGTGCCAAATTGATTAAATGGGTACTGAGACATTTTTAACTATTTAGGACCAGAAGTCTTATCCCCTAAATCAAAAGAAAAATCTCTAGATCCTGCCTACTTCGGCTTGGTGGCTTGTACGCTGCTCTCTCTTTCTCTTCATGTCCTCTGCTGGTTTGCAGTCATTCATTATCCGGACACTCTCCCTGTTCTTCTCCTTCTTTTAAAGTAAAACTAAGCAAATAGTAGAGAATACATAGTTGATTAGGAAAATGTAAAAAAGATGTCCTGTTTAAAATGAAGTACACTGGCGTGTGTTCAGTGTACATGTGCCTCTGGAAAGCATTAAATGTGGGAAAACACGTAACTTCCAGGATGTACTGTATATGCAATGTTTTTATCTCTCAGCTTAACAGTTCCTTATTCTCTGCCTGTTTTCTTGCCTGGTTCTTCCTGGTCCTGCACTCTATTATCAGCTCCTTCCCCTCTTACTTCACTCCTCTTTGCACTGTCAATCATACACAAATATTGCATTCAACTAGAGGAAAAATGTCATTAATTTGAAAAAAGAAATACTAATAACAATACAATACTAATAAAGAAAGTCCTCTTTCTGCTTCTCTCTCACTGTGTATGGTCAGCCAAATAAACAACCAACCAATGTCCATGTAGATTCTCATTCTTACAGGTACAGGGCTGAGACAAACAACCAATGTGTTTTTTTATATCTATAAAGTGATGTAAACTGATAAACTGATCCAACTTTTATCATTTTTAAATATTTGGTTGCTGTGGGAAATCAAGTCATACCATGTAATCACACACTCTTACCTGCACCTGGCTCTTTTTTCTGAAAAAAATCTTATATCCATGATGTCTGTCTGCACACACACACACACACACACACACACACACACACACACACACACACACACACACACATAATAGGAGTTATATAATGTTATTAGGCATCAGTTCAGTCAGTTTTGCTTTATACAAACTGAGGAGTGAGGACAGTGGCTGACTGGCCACTTGTAATCCTAGCAAGAAAAAGCGTCAGCTAACTCCTACCTAACAACATAAACATTTATCTAGGATTCAATGCAGCAGAAATACAGACTGGCGACAGGAACGTGTTGCTAATGCTAGCCATTGCAAAAACAGGGATAATTCCCGAATAGCGGCCCTCTCCCGGTGACAGATGAAAGTCAGCGTGTACTGTACAGCCCAGTTTGGTCTAAAATTCCCGGACTGATCACCCCAGCATGCCCCTGTGTGGCAGAAGTATCATCCTGGCTTGGGCCAAGTACTTACATGTCACACTGAGAAACCTCATCGTAAGTGAAGGGCTCAGAGCGAGGGAGAGGGAAAGGAAGGGGTCGAACCATTTTCGAAGCATGGGAGTGCTGCTTTATTTTTGTTGTTAAAATATTACATTTAAACCCTATCCTGTATATGTTTTTAACATTTACCCAGCTTATTAAACATAGACTGTTGGGGGAAAAAAAAAAAAAAAAGATCTCTTAAAGTTTAGGAGTGCTTGGGTTCAATTTAGGGATGCTGCAGCACCCCCAAAAACATGCTAGAACCGCCTATGTCCCCATACCAGGCAAAATTTCGGGAAAATAGTCGTTTGAGTTGGTTGGTGCCATCAAAATTTTCGTTTATGCTGCTTAAGTTTTTAAGTTATCAAATATTAATTAACAGTTCATCCAGAGGTCACCCAGCCCCCCTTATTTGCTCCAAATGGACCTGAAATGGTGCCCGTCGTTGGTGCTTTGTTTGTGCTTGTTTGTGCCATAAAAATTTTCATTTGCGCTGCTTTGGTTTGAAAGATGTTACACACTTTTATTTTTGGCGATGTCGTTACCCAGCCCCCCAAGATATAAAAACTTAAAACCGTCACTGTACAAACATACATTTCGCGGCACAAACCAGCGCAAATGAAGCATTAACAGACAGCATCGTTTCACATCCATTTGGAGCAATGGGGGGGGGTTGGGTGATCTCTGGATGACCTATAAAATAATATTTGATAACTTAAAAACTTAAGCAACACAAATGAAAATTTTAACGGCAAAAAACAACACAAATGAAGCACTAAGGTATGGCACCATTTCAGGTCCATTCAGAGAAAATTGGAAGGGCTGAGTGACATCTTCATTGAAAGTTGAAGTGTGTAATAACTTAAAAACTATAGAAATAATAATAATAGATTTTATTTGTAACGCACCTTACATTAAAAAATCTCAAAGTGCACAACAAGACAACAATAACAGTAAAAACCAAGCAACAGGGCAAAACAATAAAAAAAGTCAGCAGATAAAATCAGATAAAATTAGTCCGGGTAGGCTTTCCGAAAGAGGAAGGTTTTGAGTCCTTTTTTAAAAGCATCCACTGACTGTGGAGCCCTGAGGTGGTCGGGGAGCAGCAGCCTCAAAGGCCCTGTCACCCATGGTCTTGAGCCGAGTCCTGGGCGGGCGCAGACGGTGCAGTTGGCCTGACCGGGTTCTGGCTGAGGTATGTGGGGTGAGGAGTTCGGTGAGGTAGGTGGGGGCTGCACCGTGCAGACAGTGATGGGTGTGAAGGAGGATTTTGAATTCAATGCAGAGGTGAACGGGGAGCCAGTGCAGAGTGCGAAGCATGGGGGTGATGTGCTCATGTTTACGCACTCTCATCAGGACCCGGGCAGCGCTGTTTTGGACATGTTGTAGCCTTTGTAAGCTCTTGCCCGGGATCCCAATGAGAAGCGCGTTAAAGTAGTCCAGCCTGGAGGAGACAAAGGCATGGACGAGTCTCTCTGCTGCAGGACGAGAGAGAAATGGCCGGAGTTTGGCGATATTACGGAGGTAAAAGAAGGAAGTCTTGCAGATATGGTTGATGTGATAGTCAAAGCTAAGATGGGGGTCAAACCTGACTCCCAAGTTAGTCACAGAAGGAGAGAGGGAAAAGTTGTGGCCGAGAAAAGAGATGGATGAAAAGTGGGTAGAACGGAGCTGGTGGGGAGTACCAATGTGAATGGCTTCTGTTTTGGAGCTGTTCAGCTGTAAGAAGTTTTCACTCATCCAAGCCTTTATCTCCTCTAGGCAGGAGTCCAGTTGGGTGACAGAGGAGGGGGGAGTGGAGGAGGGGGTGACCTTGAGGTAGAGTTGTGTGTCGTCAGCATAGCAATGGAATTGTATTCCATGCCTGCCGACGACACGACCAAGGGGGAGCATGTAGATGGTGAAGAGGGTTGGACCGAGCACGGAGCCCTGGGGGACCCCACAGACAACAGTGTGAGGGCGGGATTTAGCATCCCCTAGGGCCACGAACTCAGTCCTTCCCGTGAGGTAGGAGTGAAACCATTGAAGGGCGGTGCCAGAGATACCAATGTCGTGATGGAGGCGATGAAGGAGGATGTGGTGATCAACAGTATCAAATGCAGCAGAGAGGTCGAGAAGGATGAGGAGGGAAGTGGAGCTGGAGTCAGAGGTCATCAGGAGGTCATTGGTGACTCTGATGAGAGCTGTCTCGGTGCTGTGGGAGGGACGAAAGCCGGATTGGAATTTTTCATATAGACTGTTTGATTGAAGATGGTTGTGAAGTTGGATGGATACAATTCTTTTGAGAGTTTTGGAGATGAAGGGGAGATTGGAGATAGGTCTGTAGGGAGCTAGGATCAAGAGTGGGTTTTTTGAGGAAGGGCTTGATAATAGCTGTTTTGAGGCTGACCGGAACATGGCCGGTTTGAGGAGAGAGATTTATTATGTTTGTTATTAGTTGACTGATGGAATGACAGTGAGCTTTAAGCAGAGGGGAGGGAAAAGGGTCGAGGGAGCATGTGGACGGTTTGGATTTACTGATTATTTTTTCGACCTCCTGCTGCACTGTGGGGGTGAATTGAGACAGGTGTTGTGTGGTGGGAGCAATGTCACTTGACGGGATAGAACTGTTGGCGGAGGAGAGAGATGCGTGGATACTGTGTATTTTGGAGGTAAAAAAATCCATGAATTCGTTGCACTGGGTGACTGTTTGGTTATGGTGTGGTGAGGTCTGAGGTTTGAGAAGGTGTTTGACTGTGGTGAAGAGTTGTTTGGAGTTACCTGGGTTATTGTTAATGATGTTGGGAGTAGTGTGCTGACCTGGCCTTGGAGAGTTCATTGGCATATCTCCGACGATGTTCCTGGTAGGCCAACTTATGCACCGTCAGCCCAGATGTGACATAGGCCTGCTCCAGGACTCGGCCAGTCCTTTTCAGTAGTCTCAGCTCCTCTGTGAACCAGGGGGCGGAACGGGTGAAGGTGATGTCCTGGTTTTTAGAGGAGCATGAAAGTCAAGGATAGAGTGAAGATTGTGGTTGTAGTAGTCCATGAGATCAGTGAGTGATGTGTTTGGAGGAGGAGAGAGGAGCTGGAGATGCTGACTGAGGGAGGTGGAGTCAATGTTCTTGAAATTTCTGAATGATATAAGGCGCTGTGGTTTGGTGAGGGGGGAGGGTAGAGGGGTCCTGAAGGTGACTGCATAATGGTCTGAAATGCCAATGTCCTGGACGTGAAGGTCTGAGATGTGGATGGAATCTGTGATGACCAGGTCCAGTGTGTGGCCCTTCGTGTGGGTGGGTCCAACAATGGATTGGTGGAGATTGAGGCAGTCCAGAACCTGTTTAAATTCAGCAGCCAGTTTGCAGGAGAGTGAGTCCATGTGAATGTTGAAGTCCCCCAGAACCAGAATGTTTGAGTGTGAGGTGCAAAGTGAGATGAGAAAGTCATGAATTTCAGAGAGGAATGATGGATGTGGTTTGAGGGGGCGATAAATGAGTGCATGGGGTTGCACAGGTGGTGTTATGGGATGTGATGTGTTTGCAATTAAAAACCAGATGTTCAAAAGTGTTGAAGGGTGGGGCAGACAGTAGAGAGGTTTGAATGGCGCTGCGGTGAAAAACAGCGAGGCCACCCCCCCGACCGGTAGTCCGGGCCTTGCTGAGGTAGCTGTTCCCAGGAGGACAGGCCTCATTGAGGGCAGAGTAGACCTCAGGCTGTTGCCAGGTCTCTGTAAGACAGAGAATGTCAATTTCCTTGTCTGTGATGTGGTCGTTGATGAGTCCGGCTTTGTTTGTAAGTGACTGAACATTGAGTAATTCCAGTGTGGAATGGCTTGCGGAGTCCGGTCCATTAAGGGGGCGCAGGACACTGTAATCCACTCCGGGTTTTCTGTCCATCCGGCCATATGCGCTCCTGTCTTTAGTGACTGTAGTAGCGGTGTTCTGATGACGCCATTCTTGTGCGACCAGCCAACCAGAGGGATGTAATGGATCGGTGACAGTTACCAAGATCATCGTGTTTGGACAGAACAAATCGGCGACCAGATCCTCTGTGGATGTAGTGGGGTCGGTGAGGTAGTTGGAGTTGACCAGAGGGAGTGCTGATGTGATGGAAGCTCCGAAGCAGTGCGGAGATGACGGTGGAGTAGCCTGGAGTGTCGGTGTTAGCCATTAGCCAGGATCCCGGCGAGCGACGATGGATGGCAGCTGCACAATCCAGAAATGTCCAGAGCCTCCACAGAGATGGCAGCCCACATGCAGACATCCGTTCGAGGGCAGATGACATGCAGAAGCCGGGGAGATTGGCTAGACGGCGAGAGGTCGATAAAACAGGGGCTAGCTGCAGTCTAGCAGCTAGCACCGAGTCAGCGCCGCCGTCCCAGCTGAAGGGGCACCAGGCTTGCTAGGCACCACACAGACGACTCCCGGTGGGTTTGTGCAATACCAAAGACACAATCCGGGGGAAAATCAAGAACTCAGAGTTTAGTGGAACAACAACCTAGCTGTGGAGGGTGGAATTTGTGGGGGTTTAGAGTCAACAGGTCAACAGGTATGGAGAAGCGGCGAACAGTCAACGCCAGCGTCCTCTCCAGCCTGCTTCCTCTCCAGCCTGTATAGCAGCACAAATACAAATTTTTATGGCACAAACCAGCACAAACAAAGCATTGTCAGACAGCATCATTTGCGGGTGTTTCCATTGAATGGTGTTCAGTGAGCCGTCTGCCTCTCGCGAGCCGTGTTTGAATGGCCGTTGCCTAGCAACGAGGTAAACTTCCTGCCCATGCGACCTCGTATTCTTTAAGCCTTTTTTGCACACCAACATGGACAAGACACAAAACATTTTGCGTTTTGGAGCAGCTATTTCTGTGACCATTACTGCTGTTGCCGCTGCTGTCATCAGAAGACGAAGGTAGCGGGTGATAATTTAAAAGCAAAGCCCGTATGTATGGGAGCGGACACGGATGAGGGATTTCTGGGAGAGGATCATTAATGAGGAATTCACAGATGAATTGTGGATTCAAAACTTCAGAAAAATACAAATACAATTCAAAACTTCAGAAATAACTCCGTCTCCTCCCCCGTCCACACATACCGTGCCATCTTTGCTTGAAATGAACTGGTCACATGACCCGCTATGTCACGTCAGGTGACAGAGAATTGCGAGAATAGTGTTTCCATTACACTTTCGCGATATACTTCTATATCGACATGTCTGAAAAACCACCTCATGAGAGCGTAAAAACTTTTTAGCGATATTTGAGAGGTTTTTCGAAATTTAGGTGTTTCCATTACCAGTTTTCTATTGCGATATTTACATTTTGCGCAAATCTATGGGTAATGGAAACGCAGCTATAGTTATTCTTGTCCATGATACTTGCCTTTAAGCTTACTTAGATCATTTGCCCAGCAACATTATACTGTATGATTGAATGTGTGTGTGTTAGAGATTAGTGTTGAATGCATAACAAAACTCCTTATTAGGTAAACACCTGGACCCATCTATGTGAGAGGTGAGGAAGAGACATGAACCAGCCTACACGAGAAGACAACATCAAGTAGAGGAAACTATTTGTCTAGACAGGCGGATCCTCGGCTCTAAAGGGTTCAAGGGGAAAGTTAGTCGAGGTTCTGAAGGGCTCAGACCTCTAAGTTGTCTGTTTGGTTGGATGACCTAGTTTCGAACCCAGAGAGCTCTGTTGCACATTCTTGACTCGTGTAATTAATAAAATAGAGCTTAAACTGAGAACTCCTCTGAATCCTCGTCTCCTCTTCTTCCCATCAATGACCACACTGGAAAAGGGTGAGAGGTAATTCACGTATTGGAGTCAGTGAGTTAATACCAGTTGGCATCTTTTTATTGTGTATGGGAAATTCGACATGAGAGTGATCTTCAAGGTGATAAGATAAACATACCAACAGGCACCATTTCTGGTCTGTTTGGAGCAAATTGGGGGGCTGAGTGACACCATAATTTAAAATAAAAGTGTGTAATAACTTAAAAACTATTACAGCACAAATTAAAAAATTTATGGCACAAACCAGCACACTATTTCCCCCAAATTTTGCATGGGATGGTGGGCCAGCTTCACACAGGTATTATCTGCCAGTCTCCAAGCTTGATGCTCTCCACAAGATCCTTCATTGCTAAAGCACAGGGACCCTGGTCCCATCATTGATCTCTCCCCTGGTCTCTTCCACTGCCACAGCCCCGAGCCAAGGCTTTGCTTTTCGGCTTGGGGTGGCCTGCCTCTGAGACCTTCTGTACCTCACCTCTCGCCTTGCTGTGACTGGACCTGGAGTGTATTCATCCTCACAGTCAGGGCTATCTTCCTGAGAAAAACACCATAGAAAGTTGGAATTTTTTTGTGCCACATTCTGCTTTTTTAAGCCTGTATGCATAAAAGCTAGCTGTTGTGGCCAACTCTAATTCAAATTCAAATTCAACTTGGCACTTTTCAGACAAGAAATGCAGTTCAAAGTGCCTCACAGAGGCTAAAAACAACAATTAACAACAATAAAACCTGACCCTCCCACCCACGGACCCACACACACAGACACACCCACTTTCACTCACTCACCTGCACATACACACACAAGCAGTGTGAGAATTAAAGATATATTGTTAAAGAGATATATTAAGATATATTGTTAATGTTGGTAGACAGAGCTAACGCTCACTAGCTCAGCTTGTATATGGTGAGCTAGCTGAGCTCTGTTTTCCGTTAGTTTTGCTAATTATACTTTATAATAACACAGCATGTAACCGTGAGTTCTATGTAAAGGTATAAAGTTGACTTTAGTATCACTGAAAGTCTCCTTAACTTAGAATTGGACATGGTTGAAGTCTTCAGGTAGTCTGCTAGTAAATTGCCGGTGAATCAGAACGATACGAGCAAGCACAAGTGTCTGTTTGTGGGCGCGGCTCACTGGAACAGAGAGGGAGGGGAGGAGGAGCTGAGGGTAAAACTGATGGGGAGGGGTAGTGTTTACATTTAAGATTTCTCCCAAAACTGGCACTTCCTCAGATCCTACCCACCCCACCTTTGAGTCCTTCACAGTGTGTTCTGAAACTTATTCTTTGAGGAAGGCAGCAGCTTCAATGTGATCATTTAAGGCAATAAGGGATTCATTTATTCATTCAGTGTAACACCTGTACTCATGAAACTGTTGTTTATCATGCTTTACCTATGACAGTATGGTATATGTCTGGTCTGATCATGCCAACCTGATAACATTCTTGGACCCAAATCTTCGGTGATTATGACTGGCCTGCAGTCCGTTGCCACCTATTTACCAAGTGCTGTAGTTACAATTTTTAATTCAGTTTTATCAACAAGGCTGTGGCATTTCGTGAATTGCAAAACAGTGCTTCTCTGACTTTTGTGATGTGGTTGTATACTGACATCAATCAGATTAGCTGCTGCTGTACACTTAGCCCATAGGTAGTGGCCTCATGTGATAATTTGAATTCATTTGACATTGATTGCATATTATCTTTGATTTGCTGATTTAAGCCTTGCCAAAACAGAAACAAAAAAAATATTGCTGTTTCATTTTTTACATTTTTATATAATATAAAAATATAAATATGGACCAGCAGGAGAGACAGCAGTGCAACCAAGAGTAGAGAAGCTACAGTTGATAAAAGGTGATGAGCAAGCTTCAACCCCCCCCCCCCTGCAATAGGGAAGACCCAGGTCTGTCCAACAAAAGAGACCTCTGGTAGATCAAGACTATCAAAAGTGATGTACCTGTGGCCAGGAGGGGCATCTGTTCTGAAAATGTCCTGTTAATAATGACCATGACTGCAGCTAAACCATTTGAGCCACGGCCAAAACCAAGAAAATACCTAACCATTTCTTGGACTCGCCAGGAACCCCCCAAACTCCCAGCTAGAATCTGAGCCCAGCATGCGGAGGCTATACTGGACTTGGGCAGCCATAGACCCCTCCTGTGGCCTGAGTTGACCACTGGGCCCTCAAGCGACCTTATATCTTGTACTCTGGTGTCTGTGGAGATTCCAGAAATGACCTCACCTTGCACATAAATAAGGGTGTCTGAGTGTAACAGGGTATAACAGTGGGGGTGGTGGAAGATTTGCCAATTTTAGTCCTGATAGGCTGAGATTGTCCCATGTTTTGGACTTTTTGGACTTCAAATAGGCTGCTGCAGACAAAGAGAAAGAGCTGGGACACCCTGAAGACCAAAAGGGTACATGCCTGTGTGGACCCAAGATTATGTGAGGCTTTATCAGATGGAGTATCTGCAGAGAAATCCCATTGGTGGAAGAGGGTAGAGGGGATTGGCCAGAACGATTTGGTACTGTGCGGTTGGTAGAGCCCAACATGGCCTGCTGGTGGTGAGTGCTATGACCTTTCCCCCATTTGCAATAAAAAATGGCATTTTGTACGGAGTGCTTAAGAGGGGGGAACTTATGGCTGAGCAGTTACTGGATTGTGAACAGGTATTTAATGTTAAGGGGCCGTCAATCTGATTTAGAGACTAGAGATTTTTCATTTGTAAAGTAGAACTTTCCAAACTGTTTGACCTATTTTGTGAAAATACTGTGGTGATTGACTCCCAATCATTATATGATCAAAGCTTTTCAGCAGATGAGGGAGGAGCTTGGAGTCTTGCATCATCAGGTATAAAACAGCAGGTATACTTTGCAGATTTAGTGTCTGCAGTCAGCTGCAACACAGTAGCTAGGAAATATTAGGTCACTTTTAAAGCATCTTTCTGACAAAGTCAGGCCAAGCAGTGAAAGATAAGTTTATGTCTTGATCACTTTTTCCTGCAGTACACCAAGAGTTAAACTCATCAAGCTGGAAAAGATGTCTGTGCTAACCTGAAAATTCAAAGCAAATCAGTCTTCATGGGTTAAAACGTACGAGGCAAATGTTGTAATAATTCAGTCTTTTTATCACTTACAACAGGAATGATGGGAAATTCAACTTTGTATTACTTTATCTTGAGCACTTATGTGGAGGTCGGAACTTTGAAGTATTTGTACTTTATCTTGACCTCATTGTTGTACACTACTATTTTAATGGTCAACATGTCTCTCATTGTGGTTATCTGTATGCACAGAAACCTTCATGAACCTATGTACATATTCCTCTGCAGTCTGTTTGTCAATGAGCTGTATGGTGGTACAGGGCTGTTTCCATTCCTCCTGGTTCAGCTTCTCTCTGACATCCACACAGTTGCTGCTCCCATCTGTTATTTGCAGATTTTTTGTTTGTACACATATGCTCATGTAGAGTTTTGTAACTTAGCTTTAATGTCTTATGACAGATATCTCGCTATCTGTCACCCTCTCCAGTATAACACACATATGTCATTAAATAGAGCAGTACTTCTCATAGCTGTAATATGGCTTTACTCCTTCATCAAATTCTTAATAACCTTATGCTTAAGCGTCACCTTGCCACTTTGTGGAAACATTATCCACAGTTTGTACTGTCATAACTATCTTATTGTTAAGTTAGCCTGCTCTGACACAAAAGTGAATAACATTTATGGAATATTTGGCTCAGTTCTCACCATTGTTGTTCCTCTGCTTCCAATCCTTTACTCGTATGGAAAAATACTCCAGGTTTGTTTTTCTGGATCCATACAGACCAGAAAAAAAGCTGTGGTTACCTGTGCACCTCATCTGGCTTCCCTCATGAACTTTTCTTTTGGCTGTATGTTCGAAATACTTCAGGCTCGGTTTGATACAGCCAGTATGCCCACTGCACTACGCATTGTTCTGTCACTTTATTTCCTCCTCATACAGCCAATTCTGAATCCTGTAATGTATGGACTGCAGCTTTCAAAATTAAGAAACACATTTAAGCATGTTGTCTGTTATAGAGACAAAGACACTGTGTAGTTGTCAAGACTTTGCAATATCTTGAATTAAAGAGTGAGTTTACAATATAAAATGACAGGAAAAGTGATCAACAGCTGTCTCACCATCAGTGAAAAAGTCTATGTGAAATAAAAAGTAAGAAACTGAGTTTAAAATATAAACATGTGGCATTTGGGTTGATTTGGTTGGAAACTTCTGATTTCAAACTTATCATGTCCATTTTGGCATCAGTCTCTTTTATTCTGACATTGACAACAAAAATGATAAACCTAAATGATATAGAGGTGTAAACAGAAGCACTCTTGCTGCTCAGCAGGGTCTTCGGTTACATGAAATTGGATTGTAGGGTTGTAGTGTTGTGGACCTTTTTTTCTCTTACAGTCAGAAGTTGTGAATAACGGAGACACTGAGTTTTGACCTGGTGCTACCTTTGATATAATTAAGTGCCATATTTACTTCGGACTCAAACACTGGCCTAAACAAAGCACACCAAAATTGACACCAAAGTTTCAACAGACAGAATCAATACAGATAGATGATTGAATTTCAAGACGATAATCAATTGATTACCCGCCATGGATGCTTGATTTATACTGTCTGTACAGCCAAGGCCCAGCCGATTCAGAATAATTCCTTTGCACTGCTCACCATTGCACTACTGCCTACAACAGTCTTGTATATATAGGTTAAATATCTGTATAATATTGTGTAACATTTCATGTTAAATGTTTTAACATAGAGCGTTTGATCGGCGGGAGTCAATTGCCTTGTATGTGCAAGGACCTGACTAATAAAGCTGATTCTGGTTCTGAATTACAGTTTGTGATTTTTTAAGCTGTGGTACCGATAAGGCTACAAACCATCACAGTTACAGGCAGAAGCCAGGGCATTCAGCAATCTGAAACAGTCATATCTTTGAGTGCTCTCTCAAACTGACAAGAGGATGTCAAAGGCAGAGTTTTGTGATGTAGCTGGCTTTTTTAGACAGTCCAAAAAGGGAGGGAGCTGACTTTTGTATCAGTATTTTTATACCATGGACAACAAAACACAAGAAATGTGCTGAATGCCATTTCGTAGGGGTTGCATTTCTTAGAGGCCACAATAAGCTAGACCCAACCTGACTCAGGATCCACTGCTGTGTCAAAAGTTACCAAGGACCTATGTATGGTTTTGAAGACCTTTGGTATTGATTATGTTTACAAGCTACTATTATGAGCTACTATTATGGCAAGATGGCCGCAATGAGATATCAGCCATCAAGTGTTTAGAATAGAATAGAATAGAATAGAATAGACTTTATTTGTCATTGCACAAAGCAACGAAATTTCGTTGTGCCATCCTGAATGCAAAAAAGAACAAAAACAAGTACAACAATGCATACATATGACAGCATTCATCCATGTTAAAAGACATATTTAAAACATAAGACGTTGATCAACATTAGTCCCATATTGCACTGTTAAGAAGAAATTGCACTTAGTCCCATATTGCACTGTTTCATAAGAAGTAATTGCACGTAGTCTCATATTGCACTGTTAAATGAGAAGTGATTGCACATAGTCCCGTATTGCACTGTTAATAAATAAATACATGAATGAATAGAATGAATAGAGGGTCACATTATTGCATTTATTGGCCTGACATTAAGTTCAGTTATGGCTCTGTGAAAGAAACAGTTTTTGAGTCTGGAGGTGCAGGCTCTGAGTGCTCTATAGCACCTCCCTGAGGATAGCAGAGAGAACAGGTGATGACTGGGGTGGCTGGAGTCTCTAAGACGGTTCTTGGTAGTGGTGTGTCTGCAGAGTGTCCTGAAAATGTCTTCCAATTGGGGCAGACTGAGTCCAATGATCTTCTCCGCAGTTCTAATGACTCGTGTCAGATTTTTCTGGTCTGCCTCTGTGCAGTTGACATACCAGGATGTTAAACAGTACGTCAGGACACTCTGATTAAGTGGAGGTAAAAGGCTCTGAACAGCTCAGCAGGCAGGTGATTTTTCCTTGATATCCGTAGAAAGTAGAGCCGCTGTTGAGCCTTTCTTACCAGGGTGGAGGAGTTAAGTGACCATGTGAGGTCCTCTGTGATGTAGGTTCCCAGGAATTTAAAGCTGGTGACCTGTTCCACTTCTTGCCCCTTGATGACTAATGTTGCATTGTCCTCATGTTCTTTATGGAAATCAATGATGATCTCCTTGGTCTTTTTGATGTATAATGTGAGGTAATTGTCCATGCACCAGTCTGTCAGCCTGTCTATTTCTGCTCTGTAGTGTGTTTCGTTATTGTCCGATATCAGTCCCACCACTGTTGTGTCGTCTGCAAATTTAATTATTGTGTTTGTGGAGTATGTGGAAATGCAGTCTAGTAGGGTACAGTAGGGGACTTAAAACACAACCTTGTGGTGCTCCTGTGCTGAGGGTTAGAGTGGGAGATAGATGAGAACCCAGTCTGACTGTCTGTGGCCGTCCAGAGAGGAAGTCTTTAATCCACATGCACAAGGTGCTTTTGAAACCCAAGCCTAGCAGTTTGGTGACCAGTCTGCTCAGAACGATGGTATTGAATGCAGAGGAGTGGTCAATAAAGAGCATCCTCCCATATGTTCCCTGCTGGTCCAGGTGTGTGAGCGCTGTGTGGAGGGCAGTGGAAATAGCATCCTCTGTGGAGCGGTGTGCTCTGTATGCATACTGGTGCTGGTCAAAGTTAGCAGGGAGACTGGGTTTAATGTGATTTTGGACAAGTTTATATATATATATATATATATAAACACTATTGTTTATATTTATATATATATATATATATATATATATATATATCTGATGTTCGTAGTGGGAATTGTCTGTATCACTGCATTCACATTGGCTAGGATCTCAAGAGGTACTTCACTAATCCTCACTAGTCGTTGTTCACAGGAGCACATCTTAGCATCTTAGATCTTATCTCTCAGTTCAGTTAGCTCTTTGTTCAACTCTGGGGCTTGGTACCACAACCCTATCTCTGGGGGGGAGTCAATGTTCACTATATCATCTGACCCGGCCTCCTGGCTCCCCCTTGCTGTAGTATTTGTGTTTTGTATCTCCTCAATCTCCAGTTGTTGGCCGTTTGTGAATGTTGCAACACTGAGCTACTAGCTATTTCAGTGTTAGCATTGACTGTGGGTATCGAAGCAACCATATAGCCATCAGCCTGTTCCTGAACCCCACTGGATAGGGTTACTGGAGTAGTAGCATTCCAATAGAACCATGCTCTCCTCTCTTGTCCATTGCCTTCTCTTTGTTGTTCCAGTATTGTGTCATCACAATATCACTCGGGCGACGTCTGAGTTGGTTTGGCCGTTTTGATACTTTCAATGGTATCGCACCCATGTTTATGAGGTAGGCCATAGCGCAAAGGGTCTTGCCTTAGGACTCACACTGGTAGATGTAGTTCGCCCCTTACAGATGTGTCTCATGCGGGATTCGTACCTCAACCGCCCAAATGTGGTATATATCAAAGAGATGCTTTGTCCCCGCTACTGTACTGCATAGGCTTGAATCCCCTCAGCCAAATAATCAACAAGACTGGCTACGGATACCTACTCCAAAATGGGGTCACCATAAGCCACCTCCTCTACATGGATGACTTCAAGCTTTACTCTAAGAGCGAGTGAGACATCGACTCACTGCTCCACAAGACCAGGATCTATAGCAGTAACATCGGAATGTCATTCGGACTGAAGAAATGTGGCCAAATGGAGACGAAAAGAGGAAAGGTAATCCATACAGAGGGCTCTACACTCCCAGAGGGCAGAAGGAGGAGGACAGCTACAAATGCCTTGACATACCACAGGCAAATGGCAACCACAAAGAGGCCACAAGGAATGCAGCAACGGCCAAGTACCTGAAGCCAGTAAGGCAGGTCCTAAAGAGCTCAATGGAAGAAACAAAGTTTGGGCAATTCACATCTATGCCCTGCCAGTGATCAGATACCCAGCTGGAATAATAAGCTGGCCAAAGGAGGAAATTCAGGCCACAGATGTCAAAACTCAACCAGAACCAACCAGAAAGTACAGAAAATTATCTGAATCCTCCTTTGGCCACGACTGCCAACACAAGCAAGAAAATGATCTAAATACTGGAGACTCTGACAGAAAAACGGGTCCTTAAAAAGGAGGTAGACTGGACAAGATGATGAAGGGATGATGGAGGATGCTTTGGGATCCAACAGACCTTGTAATCTTTCTGCTGGACAGGTAAACTGCTTTAACAAAGTAAGCCAAAGTAACAAGTGTTTCTTGTCAAACAGGACCTGCTGTGTGTTGTAGTGCTGCTAAACTGTTTAGCTCGGGTCCTGGACTATGTCACTTAATTCTAGTTTTAGAAGTCCTGCCAACATTGTTTGCTGGTAGTCTGTTGGCATCTACAGTTGCACCGATGCTGTTTACTTTCACGTTGACTGGGCCCCATTCCTAATTATCTGAAGTATTTATCTGCATTATATATGAATTTAATTGAAACGATACGAGGTAGCAGTAGCGCCTGTTTGTGGGCGGGGCTTGCTGGAGCGGAGAGGGGAGAGGAGGAGCTGAGGCGAAAACTGGTTGGGAGGGGTAGTGTTTACATTTAAGATTTCTCCCAGAAACTGGCACTTCCTCAGATCCTGCCTACCTTTACTTATACTTTTCAAACTTCATTCAAACTTTTAAACAATCACAAACCTTTGGACGTCAGTCAAATGAGCAAACACAGATTATCAGAACACACAAAATACTGAGAGGAGCAGAGGCAAATGGAAACATTTAGCACCTGAAATGTGATTTATCAAACTGGAAACTGATTGGGGTTGCTGTTTTGCGTCTATATTTAGCAAGTTGGAAAGGTACGTGCAAACTGGCACAGTGTTATGTACAAATGGCTGCAGCCATTGTGGTGAGAAGGAGGCATAGGTGCAATGACAGATGAGAGAGATTGAGAATCTCATGCACTTTTCAACACATTTGAACGGTCAGGAATAAAAATAGTTAAGTAATCCCATTTTTGAGCTGCTGGATGATCTGAGGGCTGATTTGGAGCTACTCACAATAATGATCCATGCCATATTTCCTATTGAAAAACTCCTTTTGACACTGCAATTCCCTATGTTTGGATCATTCAAGTGCACCATTTTAGTAAGCGCATCTCCTAGAGTAGAATTTCTGTGTGCTGTCTTGAGTGTTAAATGCTATGTCATGAACAAAATCATAGTAGATCACCTGCTACATGCCCACCAATAGCATGTGCAATTTTTCAGTTTGCACATGCTATTTAGTGTTGTTTTTTGGGATCTTAGTAGATCAGGCCCTTGTTGTCACTCTGCATCAGAGAAATTAAAGCCATAGACCACACACAGTGGCCTGGGATGACACCAACTGCCACAGATATCCCAATGCTTTCTCCAACTTACTCCTTTGACTCTATAAATGTGAGGAGGATTTTCAGAGAAAACTCAAAATGGCCATGTTTTTAACTTGTCCCAGTGAAGACATTTTTGGCTCCACAAACACAAGAAATAGTATCAATGTGTTCAGCAAATTCTTGTGGTTCTCACAAGTTCCTTATCATGGAGATAGCAGTTACAAAGGAAAAGCACCAGGGCATAGTTTGAGAGCTCCTTTGCCAGCTTCAAGCCTCCTTTCTCCTATTGTAGTGATGCATCTACCTTCACCATATCAACCAATTAGTGCACCTGGAGACACACAGCTGGAAAGCTGCTTCTAATGGACATATGAGACAAATGAATCCAGGCTCAGTACACAGAGTGCTGAGGGTTACATTGAAAACCCTTCACTAGAGCACTTGACAAACCTTGACACCTATCTTCTCCTACAAATTTGAGCTACAGAAACCATTCACGGCTACAAAAATTCAGCTCATTGAGGACCATATGGGAATATTCAGGATTTGTATTCTTTTAAATTTTCCCCATTTTAAAATCATTATCACTATTCATGCATTATTCAATTCTTCAAACAAATTCCAACTCATTCAAACTGATTCAAAAATTTCTGATGCTTGAAAGCTTCTAATCTTCTCCATATTTTCAACATTCAGCCATCCACAATAGCAGTTTAGCATCAGCAATTTTAACCAGAGCAATCCCACTTGCAATTTCTTCAGAAATTGCATTTTCTAGTTACTTAGCACTCAATAGTCCGGCTCCAATCTATGTAACGAAACCTTTTTTTACCTCTTTTTACCTCTCTTAATGTTTTATATCATATTCCTTCTGTTTTACTCGCCTTTCAAAGCTTCAGTCCCCCTGGGGCCTGTTCTACGAAGCAGGATTACTGCTTAGCAAGGTAACTTCGAGGGTAAGTTCGGGGTTTCCTGTTCTACAACGCCGGTTCACTTCTTAGCGAGGCAAGTCTCCATGGCAACATACGCTGAACGGCTAACCTGCTTTCGGGGCAGTTTAGGTTCCAGATTGAACTCACAGAGTATAAAAACCCCGCCCACTGACCAATGAGCTCTCTCGAAAAATGGCTTGTCCATTCTTGGAGGATCCTATAGACCTCGGTGCTCATGTTGTCCGAGGAGCACCCCGGTGCGCAAGAGTTTTCAGGGACTGCATGGACCCACTTACTTCTCCGGATGACCACTTGTAATAACCCCCGTAAAAACTGTTGTTCAGGATTGCTTACTTGTGCTTCCTACCTACTGTAATAACCGTTGTTCTAGCCCACATGCAACATTTTTGTTCTAATTCTTGAACCGCTTAAATCGGGGACATTTTTGGGGACAGCTTTAGCCGGGGACAGATCATCCAATTCGGAGACTGTCCCTGGAAATCTGGGACGTCTGGTCACCTTAGTGAAAAGCGCATGTTGAACAGTGTTATTTCAGGGTGATAATGGCATCAAAGATTAATTTTCTGCCAGCATTCTTTCCGTGCTTTTGCAGCGGCAACGGTGTTGCTTTTGAGGTTTATGACAGATTTGAATTCTTCATACTTTCTCATGATTGTCTCCTGCTCCTCGTTTGTAAAGTCCGTGGTCCTTCGCTCTCTGGCTTGCTCTGACGCTCCAGACTGGTCCATGTTCGTGATTGGTCAGATGTGGCAGGCTATGCCTTACATGCGTGCACGCGCTCATAGCAAAGCTGGATCAACTTACGAGGTTGATAACCAGCGTCGTAAGACCATTTAGCAAGACCGCTGGCTACCGCGCTTAGTTGAGCGAGGTAGCTCCAAGGCGACCTTGCTAGGTTGAACTTGCTTCGTAGAACAGGCCCCTGGTCTCAGGTTTTGTGGCTGGGTTCTTGTGTTGGCCGGGTATTGTGGGTTCTCAGATGTCTTTGTTTAGTGTCTTTGTTTTAATGACATCTCAGCTCATGTGACACTTATTCAAGCTTCTTTGTCCTCCACAGATTTTTATTTTATTTTATTTTTATTAGTTATTACTAATAATATCGCATTAGGAATGTTGTTTGCTGTTGTTAGTCTGGGTTTAAGTCGTGTCAAGGCTCTTTCCCCCAAGTGTTTTCTTCCTGTTGTTCTGTAGTTTTTATGTTTCTTTGTTTTCCTGCATGTTAAAGCACTTTGTAAACACATGTTTTTAAAAGTGCTATATAAATAAAGTTGTTGTTATTATTATTATTTTGTTATTAGCTTCCACATTTGTTAAGGCTCCATTGATGCTGAACAATATCTACAGGTTTAGGAGCAACATCTGCTGCCATCCAGACAAAGACTTTTTCAGAGAAGACCTTCATATTTCAGCAAGAGAATGACAAACCACATTCTGACAACAGGAATTACAACAGCGTGGCTCTGTAGTAAAAGAGTCCTGCTGAGTAACTGGACTGATGCAGTCCTCATTGGAAAAATTTGGAGCATCATGACTCCAAAAACAGGACAGAGGAGACCCTGAACTGTAGAGCAGCTGAAATCCTCCATCAGGCAAGAATAGGACAATATTTCATTGTCAGACTCCAGAACCTGGTCTGTCGGGTTCACTAAGATTTACAAACTAAAATCAGACACCCCATAACAATAAAAGTATTATGAATGCTTCACGTTGTGTTTACAGCATTTAGTGAAAGATTACCCCTTCTTCTGCAACATCATGATGACATTTCACAGCCACTGTACTCTGGTGACTTACTGTGTACTAATTCAATGTAAGAACTCTGGTTATGGTTAAAAGGGGCTTGCTTTGACTCATGACTGTAATAGATTGAAGTTTCTGCAGTGTATCTGATGGATGGTACTGCAATGAATATCATTTAGAGCCCAAGTCAAGTAATGACTTCAACTTAATCTGTCAACTAGCTCATTAGGAAAGTTTTAGTTGGCACTCATCACACCAAACAGGTTCACCTGACACACGTGGGGAAGAACCTATCAGAGAGAGACACACAGCAGAAGACACAGGACACACCCACAACCACACCCACAGCCGTAACATGGGAATAAAATAAAAATATACTAAATAAGTGTTTCTGTGTGCTGAGCTGCTGGTAATATTTCCAATTGAATTTTCCATTGAATTCCATGAATTCAACACACACTCCATACTTCACTTTGAGTGCCTACTTTGACAGCTGTGACTGGACATATGTATCCTTTGTCTTTGTTATGTTTCTATACACGTTTACTCTTTTTGCAAATCTGTTTTTGATTGGGGTAATCTGTATGAAAAAAAAGCTTACATGAACCGATGTACATCTTTATGTGCAGCCTGTTTGTGAATGAGCTGTTTGGTAGTACAGCACTCTTTCCCTTTCTTCTCTCGCAGCTTCTCTTTGACAGTCACACTGTTTCTGCCTCCTTTTGTTTCCTGCAGATTCTCTGTGTTTATTCTTATGGAAATGTTGAATATGCCAATTTAGTCATCATGTCTTATGACGGGTACCTTGCTATCTGTTTTCCTCTGCAATATAACACTCGTATGCCATCTGGCAAAATTGTAGTGCTAATTTCGGTAGCTTGGTTATTCCCTTGTCTTGGAATTGTTGTTCTGGTATCTCTATTAATCCCTGTACAGTTATGTGGGAACATTATTAACAAAGTGTACTATGACAGCCACTACACATTGTATCAATATACTTCTTTATTTGTCAACCTTTGTTCAACCCTGTTATGTTTGGACTGAAATCCTCTAAAATCCGTAATATCTTTAATATCTCGTGGGATCTATGGCTGCCGGCCGTGCAGGACTGGAAACCATTCCAACAACCCAGTACAACAAGCTCAAGGGCAAGGAGAGGCGGGACCAGGTCCAGCTCGAGGTGAGGGCCGGAATCGAAGAGCAGCGTGCAAGCCAGTGGGTGGGATTGAGGCAACAGGGCGCGTGGACCAGATGGGAGGAAGCCATGGACAGAAAGATCTCGTGGAACGAGCTGTGGAGGGCTGAACCCCTCTGCATTAAATTCCTCATTCAGTCTGTCTATGATGTCCTGCCCAGCCCGTCGAACCTCTTCTGTTGGGGCAAGGTTGAAACTCCAGCATGTCCTTTGTGCCAAGGAAGAGGAACCCTGGAGCACATCCTCAGCAGCTGTTCTAAAGCACTTGGTGATGGCCGCTATCGCTGGCACCATGATCGTGTGCTGAAGGAGGTTGCTGAGTCCATCAACACTGCCATCGTCCAGAGCAAGCGTTTACAACCACCAAGGCGTGAAATCTCCTTTGTAAGAGCCGGAGAACAACCACCTCCCCTACCTAAAGCCCAGTCAGGCCTCCTGGGAACAGCGAAGGACTGGCAGCTAAGGGTGGACCTGGGAAAACAGCTGAAATTCCCTGAAAACATTGTGGAAACCAGACTTAGGCCAGACATCGTCCTAGTCTCAGAGACATCCAAGCAAGTCATCATGTTGGAGCTAACAGTGCCATGGGAGGAGAGAATGGAAGAAGCAAGTGAGAGAAAGAGAGAGAAATATGCAGAGCTGGTGGAGGAGTGCCGCAAACGGGGGTGGCGTGCATGATGCCTACCGATTGAGGTGGGGGGAAGAGGCTTTGCAGGAAAATCACTCTGCAAGGCCTACAGTCTCCTGGGGCCTGCTCTACGAAGCAAGTTCAACCTAGCGAGGTCGCCTTGGAGCTACCTCGCTCAACTTAGCGCGGTAGCCAGCGGTCTCGCTATACGGTTTTACGACGCTGGTTATCAACCTCATAAGTGGATCCAGCTTTGCTATGAGCCCGTGCACGCATATAAGGCGGAGCCCGCCGCATCTGACCAATCGCGAACATGGACCAGTCTGGAATGTCAGAGCAGCTGGCTGGAGAGTGAAGGACCGCAGACTTTACAAACGAGAAACAGGAGACAATCATGAGAAAGTAGGAAGAATTCAAATCTGTCATAAACCTCAAAAGCAACACCGTCGCCGCTGCAAAAGCACGGAGGGAATGCTGGCAGAAAAGTAATCTTTGATGCCATTATCACCCTGAAATAACACTGTTCAACATGCGCTTTTAACTAAGGTGACAGTCCCCGAATTAGATGATCTGTCCCCGGCTAAAGCTGTCCCCGAAAATGTCCCCGATTTAAGCGTTTCATGAATGAGAACAAAAATGTTGCTTGTGGGCTAGAACAACGGTTATTACAGTAGGTAGGAAGCACAAGTAAGCAGTCCTGAACAACAGTATTTACGGGGGTTATTATAAGGGGCGTGCGCTGCTACTAAATAGTACCGAGATGTTGTCTGTGATCACACAGCCCATGCAGCTCATGCCCATTCATTTCCAAGATGAATACACTCATTTGTTCATTCCTATCATGTTTACATGTTTTGTGTAATATGTCGGCCATATGAGCCTTCCATAAAGGTGGTCATCCGGAGAAGTAAGTGGGTCCGTGCAGTCCCTGAAAACTCTCGCGAGCCGGAGTGCTCCTCCTCGGACAATGAGAGCACCGAGGTCTACAGGATCCTCCGAGAACGGACAAGCCGTTTTTCGAGAGAGCTCATTGGTCAGTGGGCGGGGTTTTTATGCTCGGTGAGTTCAATCTGGAACTTAACCTGCCCCGGAGCAGGTTAGCCGTTCAGCGTATATTGCTATGGAGACTCGCCTCGCTAAGAAGTGAACCCGCGTCGTAGAACAGGAAACCCCAAACTTATCCTCGAAGTTACCTCGCTAAGCAGTAATCCTGCTTCGTAGAACAGGCCCCTGGGCATCACAGGGGCACAGAAGAGGAGAGCCATCTTTACAGCTTCTGAGGCTGCAGAGAGAGCCTCGCAGTGGCTGTGGATCCAGAGGGATAAGCAGTGGTTGAGTGCTTCTTGGCCGGGAACTGATCACCCCGGTCGGGTCACCTGGGTGAGGGGGTCTTAAGTTGAAAGACCCGAAACCCCCGATGAGCTCAGGCACTATCACTGATGATCAGTGGCGGCTGCTGGTCTTTCAAGGAGGGGAAGCTCATTTTTCTGGCCTACATCATAATTGTGTTTGTTTATTTGTATGTAACAAAAAATAGTTGCCAAACACAATGGCAGTCGTTTTTAACAAAGACAAAAGTCGCTGAGGATCGGTAAAGTCTCCGGAGCAGTTAAGAACAACGGAATGAATAACTTGGAAAATGCTTTGGTAGATGTTTTATTCTTCAAGATCGCTGATTCGCTTGTTTAGCTTTAGCTGTCAATCAAAAAAGGATTTCGCCTCAGACAGCTCATCCAATCATGGATGCAGAGGCTCGGAGTCCGGGAGAAAGTCGGGACCGCCCTCTCGCCATAGAACTCCAGTGAAGCTGAGCCTCCGATGGGCGGGACAAAGCCCAGCATTTATCCAATGAGCGTCTAGTTTCGCTGCTGGAACAACCCACTTTGAGCTTCCACATTGAAGTCAGCAGAAGCCCAGCGTCCGGCTGTTTAAAGCGCTGAGGCGCTGCGAGGATGAATGAGAACGAAGTTGTGCAGAATCAGCTTCTTATCACACTGTGATATGAAGCTGATTCTGAACAAAAAATGAAGGCTTTCTAGCGCGTATTTAGTTAATAAAATGTACACACAGCAGTACGTAATTCACCACTTTTTCTTTTTTGGGTGGGTGACATTTTAAGGGAAGCTGAGCTTCCCTTGCAGTCTTAGAGCAATCGCCACTGCTGATGATGTGTCCAAGAAATGCATCACTAGATGTATGTGTGACAGGCAGCACCTTGCTGCTGTTGAATGCAGCTCTCCCTTCTCCTCCAACCCCTCCCTTCCCCTATTGTGGCAGGCAGCACCTTGCTGCTGTTGAATGCAGCTCTCCCTCCTCCTCTAACCCCTTCCTTCCCCTAATCAGGTCAGCTGAATAAAAGGCAGCAGCTCACCTGCAGTCGGCCTTCTGCTCTGCTCGGAGTGCTGGTGAGTAGGGTGGCTGGTAACTTTTAATCTTTAGAGTTTTATGATTGCTTTTAACAGCATGTCCTTTTTGTTTGTAGGTGGTAGACCTGCTGCTGTTTTGTTGCCCCCATTAACTGTCGTTATTTTTGCCTGTTTACTTTGGTTGTTTCTGCCCTTTTGATTGGTTTCCCCCCTTACTTGGTTTGTTTCTACCTCTAAGTTTGGTTGTTTTACCCATTTACTCCCCCATTAGTTTGCATTCTGTTCTTAGTTACTCTTAGTTGCTTTTCTCCTTAGTGATTCTAGTTTTACCAACTGGGTTCGCTGTTGCTGGTTTGTTTGTTTCTTTGGTTAATCCTTTTTATTTTATTTCAGAAGTTGAGCCCACTAGTTTGGGAGGCTAGGCACCCGGGGTGAGGGCCCTCCACCTTTGCATGAGTTTGACACGGGGTCACAAGACTACACCAATTTGTTTCTTTTTTGAAGGTTTGAAATGTGTGTGCTGTGCTTCACTTGGTGAGTATAAGGGAGCACTCCCCTGCACTTTCCCGCTGTAGTCCACCTCCCTTCTGGTGGCCTCAGCTTATTTTAAGTTAACTTAGTTTGGGTTTCTTTGATTTAGTTTAAGTTGGGTTTATTGTACATTTTAACTGTTTTTAACTTTTGTAGAAGGCCTTGTTTTAAATTATTATAGAAATAAAATTAACTTTCTTGACCCTTATCTGTGTTTTGTTATGTTGTTTTAACTTTATCCCTTTCTTTCCCTCCTAGGTTAAATTTCTCAGTTATATTTAAGTTTAACTTCATTTTTGATCTAATAAACACTTTGAAATATTTTGAACTTTGTCTCTGCCTCTTTCAGAATTTACCTGTGTTGCCTTGTTCTTATTTTAGCTTCCTGTTATGATTTTAGTCTGAAAGTACAGTTTCCTGGGGTGCAAGTCCCCAGGTGGCGTTGCTGGTTGGAGACAATATCATCTAATTGTGAACAAAATAGCACCCCTTGCCACATTCGTAAGAATCATTAAAAGTGTTGCTTTTGCTCAAACTTCAGATATATAAACCTGTAGGTTCAGCAGTTGGACTACGACTTTTTAAACAATGGTCAAGGAAATTCATTCTCAAAAGTCACAAAAAGCTCAGATTTTCTTTGCGCAATTGTACCCTAAAATTAAGTGTTGTGTAGATGTAAACATTAACTTTGTTCAGTTAACTGGAGCACTTAATAAAAAAAAGTTTGCATGATTCACTAACATGTAGAGAATATGCAATTAATGCTTACATATTTTTTTCTTTCCACATTAAAGATATACATTTGCCAGCTGTTACGCCCCAGTCTAGGGGTGCCTAGGGCACAACATGAGAAGGCCTCATCGTCCCAAGTAGCCACAAACAGAGATTTATTTCAATTTAAAGAAAAATGATTTATTTACATAAATTAGTAAATGGACATATAGATATAGAAAAATAACTAAAGCGGAGTTGTTAGGCTTCAGGGTGGACTAAGGCCAAAATAACAACCAAAATGATCCTGTCTATGGAGTAAGTAACTAACCTAACCAAACCAAACAAAGGAAACAAATGACAAAAGACTTACCTCCCTAACTAAAATACACAGAAGAAAATAAGGTTAACAAAACTGGCAGTCCACCCCTACTACTCAAAGAAAACACTACAAAATACTCCACGGTTTAAAGCAGCAAACAGTGTGGCCTTTTGGGAGAGGAGGAGGATGAGGAATGCCTGCAGCCCTGCCCACGGTGGCTGCCATCTTGGTTCCTCATATAGTAGGTTTCAGCCAATTGCTGTCCAGGACGTAGAGCCAATCCACCAATGACTGCACGGCTGTGGCACATATCTATTTGCATAGGAGATTGACACAAAACACAGGGGGCACACACACACACACACACACACACACACACACACACACACACACACACACACACACACACACACACACACAGCAGACAGTCTACAAATTATGACCACAGTCATAACACAGCCCAGGGCATAAGCAAACTAAGCACCTGCTTAGGGCCCAACGGCCAGTAGGGGGCCCCCAACAGCAATAGAAAAAAATATATATATATTTATATATATATATATATATTGCATGTATGAGTGATGCTTTCTGTATGTTCAAATATATGTTATTGTAAAAATTAAATAAAATAAAGTAAAAATATTTGCTGCTGCTGATGTAGGCCTATGATGCTTACTACCGATATGTCAAATAGTTGGGGCCCGAAGACACATTTTACTTCAAGTCATGATACAAATGTCCCCTTTGGTATGGAAGTACCTTAGGGTCATAGAAAACATTTTATCCAAAGAGACAAGTTAGATCACCCTTCAATTTTTTTAATAGCCATTTTAAAAATGGCTGCCGACAATAAAACGCTTATACACCAGACCCCGTATCTTTGCTTCTGTTAGAACTATAATCATAATATTGGTGTCAAAGTGCACATTTTTGGGGTCTAGGAATTCAATTAAATAGGTTTCAATGTTAAAAACCCAATGCTTCATTAATTACCATGACAGTGGGGGATAAAATATGCTAATTTCTTTAAAAAAAAGGTACATTTTGACAGGGTAACATACCCTCCCACCCCTCCCCCTAAACTGAGATTTACTGTTCCTTTGGCATGGAAGTACCTTAGGGCCATAGGAAATAAATTATCCAAAGAGACAAGTTAGATCACCCTTCAATTTTTTTTAATAGCCATTTTAAAAATGGCTGCCAACAATAAACCGCTTATACACCTGATTCCGTATCTTTGCCTCTTTTAGAGCTATAATCATAATATTGGTGTCAAAGTGCACATTTTTGGGGTCTAGGAATTCAATTAAATAGGTTTCAATGCAAAAAACCCAATGCATCATTAATTACCATGACAGCGGTGGGTAAAATATGCTAATTTCATGAAAAAATGTATGTTTGATGTTGACAGGGTAATTTACCCCCCCACCCCCACCCCTTCCCCTAAATGTAGATTTACTTTTCCCTTGGTATGGAAGTACCTTAGGACCATAGAAAACATTTTATCCAAAAAGACAAGTCAACCATGTCTGTAGTCATTTGAAAAGGGAGAAGCTACTGAATCGATTGGCATCAATCTTTCCAAAGACTACATTTCCCAGCTTTGCAAAAAGCCGGGCGTAAAGTGTTCGTAATCTGTGCGCTTTTAGGTACAGCGCCCCACAGACGAAGGCAGGATGCTGCATCGCACGCTGATCACTCGGGACTCTCCTGTAAACTTTCTCCACCACTTATAAAACTTCTCTTGAGTATCTCTTGAGTATCTTCTGTATTAAATAGGAAAGTAATACAAACCTCAAACTGAACCTCAAAGTGTCTCAGATTTTCTGTCACCTCTGATTTCATCCAGCTGTCACAGACCCTGGTATAGAATTCATGTTTTGTGGCAGCAACTGGCTACGAGAGGTGTAACACTCAGCAGTCATACAGACAGATACAAATGCAGTCAGACAGAGACACATAGGGCTCTATTTTCATGCATCGCTGGAGACGTGCCGCAGGAGCGGCATAAGTCAGGTCCGCCGCGCCGACAAGGCGTTCCCAAGCACATTTTGGTATTTTGGTGAGCAGTGCAGCCCGGCGTAAGTATCCCCCCTCCCTAACTCAGCTCCTCCCAGCGGCGTAAGTCGTAGTTAGGGAGGAGAAAGGGCGAGGAGTGGGTTTAACACAGTCGAGACCAGTTTTCACCAATCACATAAGCTCCTCTCCTTGCCTTTCAATCCGCCACCAGCGAGGCGTATTACTATTTTCGGGAAGTAGTCAAAGAGATCAAGAGATGTCTGAAGACAACAATGCCACACGATGGTGACAGAAGGCAGCTCCTCAACAAGTGTCACTGTAAGCGCTGCATTGGGCGTCCTCCACACTCTCTCATATGAGCACAGATGGATTTGGTGTGTGTAATGTTGGACCCACTGGTAAGACAAACACCCTTTTCCACAAATAGACACTCACACAAAGTTGTATATATTCAAATCTCACATGACAAAGGTGGGTTGTGCGCACAGATCACAACATAAACTCCAAAAATGGCATTAAAATCGAAACCATCTGTGCGTAAATGACGCATCGCGCTCCGTGGCCTGGCTCTTTCTTTCATAGATGTTGGCATATAAAATAAATTTGACTCACAAAACTGAATATTATAATATCTGTATGTCGGCTTAAAGTAAACAACTCATCTGATCACTGAAACAAATCATCTGTTCAGCTGCAGCAGGACGGAGAGAGGACACGGAGACATGTCCAGGTCGAGCTGTGCGAAAAATAAGAGGAAGAGGAAGAAAGAAAAGGATGGAGACGAATTACATATCTTGTTAACTTCATCATGTGTGTCTATTTACTAGATATTTAATTTAATTTAATGCGGTTTCAGCTGTGTTGATTCGGTCAGGTTGTGTGTCCAAACGCGTGCCAAACGTGCTCATCAGATCAGATATAGATCAGAATATATCGATATAGATCTAAATGTATGTGCTGGCTCAGATTATTAGTTGTTGATTATTTATTGCACTGAAATGTGCCTGACACTGTGGAAACCTGCCGGTGAGGCATCGGTGACGGTCTACCAAAATACCTCTAGACCAGCTGCGCTCTGCCTGCGCTGAAAGCTGACCAGGTTTGAATCGGCGAGCTTTCAGCACACTTTGGTGCGGCAGTAGCTCAGGAGGTAGAGCAGTCGTCCAATAACCGGAAGGTTGGCGGTTCGATTCCCCCCTAATCCAAGTCTGTCCGTTGTGTCCTTGGGCAAGACACTTAACCCACCTTGCTCCTAGTGTGTGTCCTCCACTGGTGTATGATTGTGAGTGTTGTGTGGTGGTGGTTGGAGAAGCCGTAGGCGCAGAATGGCAGCCACGTTTCCACCACCACCAAAGTGTGACTGCGTGAGCGAATGAATGATGTATCCAATGTAAAGCGCTTTGAGGGTCTCTGATAAAGCGCTATATGAAATCTGATGCATTATTATTATTATTACTTTACACGCCAGTGGCGAGCACAAAAATGTCACTGCGCCCGCTGATTCTGTCGACACCTCCCCCTGCCACGCCATCACGCCCAGCTTGGCGGATCTCGGCTCGCCTCCGTGTGCCTCAGTCCATGAAAATACCAAACTGGCTGTACGTCCGCCAGACGAAAATACAACTGCACGGGGTCCGCCACCCTCCGTCGCCTCACCGGCGAGGCACGAAAATAGAGCCCATAGAGTACATAAGAGGCTGTACCATTTTTCTTTTCTTTTTTCTTTTTCTTTTTTAGGGGGGCATTTTTAAAGTCACCTTTTCGACACTTATTTTGTTCATTAAATGTGCATCCTTACCCCCATTGTGAGGGTAATGAGAAGACTATATATTTTTTAGTCTGGAGACCTTTTCATATGGATTTCTTGACCCCAAAAATGTGCACTTTGACACTAATATTAATATTATAGCTCTCACAGAAGCGAAAATATGGGGTCTGGTGTATTAGTGGTATATTGTCGGCGGCCATTTTTAAAATGGCTATTAAAAAAAATTGAAGGGTGATCTAACTTGTCTCTTTGGATAAAATGTTTCCTATGGCCCTAAGGTACTTCCATGCCAAAGGAACAGTAAAGGAAGGCCACCCCCTTAAATGTGTAAAGACATGTCAGGCACATTAAATTTATACTGTTCTAGGTGTATGAATGATCAACAATCAATATTATTGGTAGAAATAGAGGGCCCCAAAATCAAATTTTGCTTAGGGCCCCATTGAGGCTTGTAATATTTGAGGATGACAAACAAGACTGCTGTGGTTTTAGGTTGTTGTGAAGGAGTTTCAAAGAAATGGAATAATAAATTTAACTTTTATTTAGAGCTGTTGGAAAGTCTGTTTTGTCAAATATATTCTAATATTTCTAAAGTTTGTTTTCAAGTATTTTCACGTCTTTACTGTTCAAAGGCTGTTTGTGTCTTTATACCATAAATAATTAGCACCAAATATTTTTGGTAATGATGAACAAATATTAACTTTGCTGTACATCATATGTGTATTTCAGACTTTACAGGTTGAATTTAAACATGTCAGTAAATTTCCATGTCTTTGATCAAAAATGTCAGTGCAAAGGTCTGAGTATTCTCCAGCTGTAACAAACTAAAGGGGAAATTCCCACTCACCAAGGAAAAAGTTCTGCCTAAAAGTAATGTAAGATGTGACAAAAAACAGGTTTAGCAGTTTTGGAGACTGCTGTTGAAGTTGTTTGGGGATCTCTTATGGCAAACATAAATCCAATCCTTTGATTAACACATTTATCACTAGAGGGTGCCAGAGCCCAACGCTTCCCTGGGTAAAAGCTGAGCTGTAAAGTGGTTTTGAACTGTAAAACCAAATGTTTGTTTTAATTGATACATGATGGGGGCACTGTTCTGTGACAAAAAAAGGTCTTTTTGTTTATCGCTGTTTAGGTTGCACCTGTTCTTTGAACCAACCCATCACAACTGATCACTGACCAATGATATGAGCATGCCAGTATGTACATTTAATAAATTACATGGCTGGAAAAAAACATCAGCTCATTATTAATGACACTGAAACTTTGGCAGGTATAAATGAAAACTAATTTCAATAGCCGACTCCTTGTTCAGTGTTTATTTTCCACTTTAGAACAGTTCTTTATCTGCGGGGTCAGGGAGTGCACCCAGTACATCTTTTCGGCAGTTTTGAGATGTATACCCAGCTAGAAATTTATTGGTCTAAGAGTATTCTGAAAATGTGGCCAAGAATATTTTCACAATGTTTTTTAGCGGAAAGTTTTCTTTAAGTTTGCAATCATGTTCAAGGATAATGTTCTCTCAAAATATTCTAAAAATGTTTGGTGGCAACTGTTAAGAGACAACATTATTAGAACATTATGCCCTAAAGTTATTAGAAATGCTCTGAGCAGGAAGTTTTCTTCAAGTTCCCAGAGTGTTCCTGGATAACATTTTCTAAAAACATTCTTAAAATGTTTGGTGACAGTCTTCTGAAAGCGTTACAAAATTGCTAAAACATTATACCCCTGAAACATTTTCAGCTGTTGTGTTTTGTTTGTTCCCAAAATGGTTTAGGATGTTCTCTGAAAACCATTCTAAAAATGTTTGCGTGTAACTTTTTTCTAGACGCAACCTCACACAACTCCTGAAAGCAGACATCTGAAAATACAAATGGATGTAGGAGAGAAACAAAAGTTCAGACAGACGTCACAAGCTCTTGTAAGAATCGGTTCTTTAGTTAACTGTTAAAGGACAACCAGAGAAGTCTTCAGGTTTCAGATAAACCTTTTATTATGGTCACAGGTAGACTAATACAGCGCTGGACTGGCAATGACAGAGCTCCTAGGATCTCCATCACAATGAGTGCCCATTTCCGGGTATCATTCACATTTATCTTCTTGAGCGGGAATTGCCCTGGACAGAGGTTGGAATTTAACACAACCGAGTATCATTGGCCAGTTATCTCCAGCGTGAACAGGCCAACCACTGTTCACACGGTCTTACTAAAATGTGCTATGAAATATGTGTGTGTGTGTGTTGCAGTGCTTAATTTGTGCCGGAGCACGCTCCGGGACCTCTTTGATCGGATCCGGGACAAAAAAATGTTATACGTTTTGATATCACCTACCTTGTAATTTTAAATAACGTGATCTTAAAAAAAAAAATGATAAAAAAAAACATCTCAATTTCATCTGAGTCTAAATCAAATGTGGGGGTTCTGCCCCCATCAAGTGCTGCTGCATTTTCTGTATTCAGTCCATCTGTATTGTTGTCTTTATTTGTGGAAAGGGTGTTGTCTTACTAGTGGGTCTAACATTACACACACCAAATCCATCTGTGCTCATATGAGAGAAGAAGAAGAAGAAGAAGAAGAAGAAGAAGAAGAAGAACTTTATTGATCCCCGAAGGGAAATTCAATTGTCTGTTGTCTCACGTAATATGTCTATAAAAGTTATATATTATTTACATAAGAGTTATAAAGCCTGATGGCTGTTGGTACAAAAGATCTTCTAAATCTTTCTGTCCTGCAGCAAAGAGAGAGGAGCCGTCCACCACCATTTGCCCTTTGGTCCATCAAGGTGTTGTGAGGTGGGTGAGCCATGTTCTTAAGAATAGTCTCCACCTTCCTCAGTGTAGATCACTCCACCACATCCTCCACTGAGTCCAGCTTGAGTCTTACCACTGAGCCAGCCTTTTTCACCAGTTTGTTAAGACGTCTTGCATCTTTGTGTTTGATGCTTCCTCTCCAACAGACTGCAGCATAGAACAGCACACTGTAGACACCACAGACTGATAAAACATCTGCAGCATCTAACTACAGATGTCTATTTATCTGAGTCTTCTCAGGCAAAAGAGGCGGATCTGCCCCTTTCTGTAGATGAAGTCTATATTCTTAGACCAATCCAATTTATTATCCAGCTGTACACCTAGGTATTTATATGATGTCACCACCTTGATGTCCACCCCACAGGTGTTCACTGGCTGAAGAGGGGGGTTGGATCTACGGAAGTCTATGACCATCTCCTTTGTCTTTGAGGTGTTGAGGAGGAGGCAGTTTTTGTGACTCCAGTCACTGAAGGCTCTTATTGGATCTCTGTATTCAGCTTCTTGTCCATTTCTGATACATGCCACAATAGCAGAGTCATCTGAGTATTTCTGGATGTGGCAGGACTCAGTGCTGTATTTGAAGTCTGACGTATACAGTGTGAACAGGAATGGCGCCAGCACTGTCCCTTGTGGAGCCCCTGTACTGCTCATTAATGTCCCAGAAACACAGTCCCCCAGCCTGACAAACTGTGGCCTTCCTGTCAGGTAATCTGTGATCCAGGAAACACAGGAAGGATCCACTCCCATCTCTGTGAGCTTGTCTTTGAGTATGGTGGGTTGGATGGTGTTGAATGCACTTGAAAAGTGGAAGAACATGATCCTCACATAAACCATCACCACCACTGGCTGTCTTTTCTTTTTATTGCTGTGTCCAGAGATGGTACTGATTCCTCTCCACACTTCACGGATGTTGCTGTGTTGTAGATTCTTCTCTATCTTCTTTTTGTATTCCAGCTTTGCCATATTCAGTCTCCTCTTTAACTCTTGTTGCACTTGTTTGAGTTGTTCTTTGTCGCCATCTTTAAAAGCTTTCTTTTTCTGGTTAAGGATTGCTTCTATGTCTCTTGTGATCCAGGGTTTGTTGTTGGGGAAACAGCGAACAGTCTTTGTGGGTATAACTGTGTCTCTACAGAAGTTGACATAATCAGTAAAGCAGTCAACCTGTTTGTCAATGTTCATACTATCCACATCTGTTTCCAGCAGCACATTCCAGTCTGTTGATTTAAAACAGTCCCTTTGAGCTTCACTAGCTTGAGGTGTCCATCTTCTGATTTTGACTTTGATCACAGGCTGCCTCAGCACACAAGGTCTCTAACAGGTTTGTAGATAGACCAAGTTATGATCTGACTTGCCCAGTGGTGGTAAGGCAGTGGCTCTGTAGGCTTCTTTGACGTTGGCATACAGCAGATCCAGGGTTTTGTTTTCTCTGGTAGGACAGTTCACAAACTGTGTGAATCCAGTCAGGTGAGAGGAGAGGGTGACATGGTTGAAGTCTCCCGATATTATTATTAATGCCTCAGGGTGTTGAGTCGTTAGCCTGGCAACACTATTTTGCAAAACATCGCTACATTCCTCAGTTGATTTGGGTGGAATGTAAACAACTACTGTTATGATATGACTTAATTCTCTGGGAACACAATATGGCCGAAGAGCAACTGCCAACAGCTCAATATCTGGACAACACAACTTCTCCTTGACAGTTATGTGTGAAGGGTTACACCATCTCAGGTTGACAAATAAAGCCAGACCTCCTCCTTTCTTCCTGCCACTAGCTTGAGCATCTCTGTCTGACCTTATGAAAGTGAAACCAGGTAGATCCACACTGGAGTCCGAGTTGTTTTGATTAAACCAGGTTTCAGTAAAACACAGGAAACTGCACTCACCGTATGCTGTCTCAGTCTTCACCAAGATCTTAATAAATGTGGCAAAGCTCAATATTGTAGTTCTGTAACAGTAAGGACCAACGCATAAGGGTTGGTTGTGGTTGCGCATGTGTGACAAAAACACAAGGGGGTTGTGGTCAGAATAAATGATAACCGGAACTAGATTGGAACCAACATAAACTTCAAAATGCTGTAAAGCAAACAGTAAGACCAGGGGCCTCATGTATCAGCACTTGCGTGGGACTCATACCAGAAACGAGCGCACGCAAGGTCCGTCACGCTGAAAAAAATCTGTATGTATCAAGGTGTGCGGGCGCTGAAAGCCACGTGTGTTTCCTTGATTAAACCCAATCAGCTTGGAATTGAGCGCAGATATCGGAGTGACTGGGCCCGCCCCCGTTACACCCTCCTATAAATATGCAGATTTATTTAAATAGGGTCTCCCTGTCCTCGCACGCAGACAAAATGACAAGAAAAACGAAATTTATGGCGTGCGAGGTGGAGGTGCTGCTGGTGTAGGTGGAGGAGCAACAGCGTGTTTTGTTTGGCAGCCTGTCCAGTGGCGTCAGTGCAAAACGAAAACGCTTGGAGTGGGAGAAAGTTTGCGAGAGGGTGAACGCGGTGGGTTCTGAGACACGGACCCCCGCGGAGATTAAAAAAAAAAAGCGGTCTGACCTCAAGGTGGAGGTCAAGCGGCGTACAGCTGCCCTCCGGAGGAGTACCGGCCAGACAGGTGGGGCTCCGGGGGAGGAGACCCTCACGCCGTTTGAGCAGCGGGTGGTGGCGATTATTATTATAGGGTAAGTGGCGTGTCACACAAATGTCCACATGCTTTGCCATCCCACTGAGCAAAAGACGTATATTAGACGTCTAGTCTAAGTTTATACTTCATTTCAACGTCGGGATTCAGTCTATTTTTAGACGTGATTTATACTTCGCCCTTAACTTCATTTTTGATAACTTTTTATGCAATAAACAACTGTAATGTGCATAACTGACCTCTAAGTACTGGATTACATTACCTATGATACCGTGGAGAGAGATGTAAACGCAACAGATACACAGAAGCAGGAATTGAAATGAAGCAATATTTTTATTGTGTCACAGAAATCAATGTGTCGGCCGTGTCGCCGGCTTGCGGAACCCCGGCCCGCGGCAGCCCGTCCGCCGGCTCAGAGTCGTCGGCCAGGACCAGCGGCATTCGGGCCACCCCGGCCCCCGCACCAGCACCAACGCGCCGACAAGCAGTGGAGCGTCCACCAGCCGCGGCGCTTCCGCTGGACCACCCGGACGCAGTGGAAGGGTCCTCACAGAGGCGGTCCTGCAATCGCAGGAAGAAATCATCAGGGGGATCGCGGGGATCAACGAGCAGCTGGACCGGCTCGTAAATGTCCTCGAGCGTCTGGTGGCGAAAATAAATTAATTTGGCTCACTGAACTGTGTATTCACTTCTTACCCATTCACACTGTGGCGATGAGATTCTCCCGCGCGAGGACGGCGGCCCGGCAGGGATCAGCTCGCATCCCTCTGTCTGCTGCTGGTTCGTCATGTGGGGCAACGTGCTGCTCGGCCACGGGGATGTGGTGCACGCTTGTCACATAGTGAGTCACCAAACACCGCCACACAGCGTCGCCAAAGTGCCGTCAACGCAAGTATCGGCTCAACGCCAACTTCTACACCACCTCCTCACTTTGCGTTGATTAGCGCTGGAACCGACACTCGTTTCGCAATGATAAATCTGGACGTGTGCGCCGATCTGGACGCGTTGATACATGAGGCCCCAGGGCTTCCCTTTCTATGGTGCTGTACTTAAGCCGCGTTCAGACCAAATGCAACCTGAGGCGACCAAGTCGCGTAGGTCGGTCACGTCGCGTCGCGTCCTGGTGTGTTCACACCGGGTCCAAAGCTGCAGTCACGGAGGTCGCAGGACACGGCTGGTCGCCGATGATGTCACTAGCTCAGTTTTCAGTGCGACAAGTGTTGAAGATGGCCGACGTCGTCCTCTGTGCTTCAGCATTTCTTTACATCCACCGTAGATGCCGCCGGTGTATTTGGGTGCATGAAACCATCCAGAGGAGGAAGGAGCTGGGGGAATTTCACCGCTTGCTCCAGGAACTCCGTCTAGACGATGGGCGCTTCCAGCGGTATTTCCGTGTGTCCTCGGCGCAGTTCGAGGACCTCCTCGCCCGGGTGGGAAGCAGCTTCTCCCGCCAGGACACGAATTACAGGCGCTCCATCTCAGCTTCGGAGCGCCTGTCTATCTGTCTGCGGTGAGTATAATCAAATGTAATTAATTTAAAATGACCAGATACACTGGCCAGAAAAGTCAAAATTTCAAAGTTTATCAGCTTTCTGTGCACTGAGCTTTTCCTGTGAGCTGCTCTCTGCCTCTGTCCTTTAATATCCAGTCAAAATAAAACTTCTCTTGGACACACTAATGTGATTTTGAAATTCTGTGAATCTGATCAATTTACGAAAGAGATAATATAAGTCCTGTGACAATAATCCTATCTGATCAGACTGATTAAGTGCTGCTGAAGAAGTAAACCGGATTGGTCTGTTTCCTTTATTTGATCCACTCAGTAAAGTAAGAAGTTACACTGTAAAAAATGAACCCTTAACACATACAATACATACTGTAAAAAAATTACCTGGACATTAATTACTTTAAAATGACCAGCTACACTGGGTGCTAGCATAAATGTCCATGTCAAAGAGGATTTATGGACACTCAAATCTTCGGTTACGTTTGTATTTCATATGGCCTCATATTTTGAATAAAAATAGTAATGAAACTAATTTTTATGTGCTTCAGGTTCCTAGCTACTGGAGACTCCTTCAGGACCATCGCCTACAGTTTTCGAGTTGGAGTTTCAGGCATCGTGGCAGACACCGTGTCCTGCATCTGGGAGTGCTTGGTGGAGGACTTCATGGCTGTGCCCACCTGTGATGAGTGGAGATCCATGGCACAGGGTTTTGAGGAGCGGTGGAACTTCCCCTTGTGTTGTGGTGCTGTGGATGGGAAGCACGTGGTTCTGAGGGCTCCTGCCAATTCAGGATCACAGTTCTATAACTACAAGGGAACATTTTCTATTGTTCTCTTGGCAGTTGTAGATGCCAATTATTGCTTCCGAGTGATCGATGTCGGAGGCTTCGGGAGGACCAGTGACGCATCCTCCCCAGAGAGAAGCGCATTTTCAACTACCGGCTGTCCAGGGCGCTGCTGGTGGTTGAAAATGCCTTCGGCATTCTTTCCACTCAGTGGAGGATGTACCGACGTGCCCTTGAGGTTTCTCCAGACGTTGCAGAGAAGTGTGTGAAGGCCACCTGTGTCCTTCATAACTTCCTGAAGGGGTTGGGTGCCATCACGGGTGGTGAGGAGCCTCGGGCAGGGCTGGGACGTCTCGCTTCAAACAACTCGTCCCGGGAGGCCATCGCAGTCAGGCAGACCTTCACCGAGCACTTCTCAGCTGAAGGAGCGGTCCCATGGCAGGATACCATCTAGTGCGCTGCAAACCCACAACGGCTCTTTTCAGAGCCACCACATACAACTATTGAGCAAAAGTCCTACATAAAAGTACAACAATGTCTCCATAGCTGTGTCTGTGTCCTGCTTGTCATTCTCCTCAGAGTACTGCAAGATACACACACACACAGACAGTCAGTTTTTACGCACCTGCAAAAACATGCTATTTACATATCCGACAGGAATGCAGAGGCTTCCTTTTGCCCTAGAAAATTTTAAATTTTAAACACAACTTGGCTGGTCATTTCTCCAAAAGACAACCACAGTTTCCAGTCCTTTATACAATATGGAAATTAATGTAAAATTAAAAAACAAAGTACCAATAGAAAGCTAATGAGTGTCCTGTGTAGGTGAAAGTGTGCAATTGCCATTTCTTTTGTGTCAACAAACTATTGTCAACATGACATGATCAAGATGGTAATATTTCAAACACAGATTACCTACATGCTGATACATAATATAATAAAATGTATTTTAAAACTATATACAAATGTACAAAGGAGCCTGGCTCGTTCCCCCACCCAGCTAAGGTTCCACTGCTTCCAAATTTAAAGTGAAGTCTTGTGCTTCATAAATTAATTTGTGTATTTGAAATTTGACGTGTTCCTTAGCCTGGGGTGAGAGCCTTGGGAGGGAAGGAACCAGGCTCAAGGCGAACAGTTCCTCCTCCGATGGGCGAGATGTGGGTGGTGGTGGTGGTGGTGGAGGTGCGCTCTGTTGCCTCTGCAGGGCCTGAAAGAGGAGCTCCTCGATTTCCTCCAACCTTGAGGAGGGAGGCGTCCTCCTCTTCCTACCTGTCATAAAAAAAAACTAATCGGTTACTATTTGTTTTATAATTTCTATGTGAATTTGACCTTGAGCAATTTCATTGAATATATGGTTAATATTTCTTTTCAATACCTTTTGGTCTGGCTGCAGTGGGGCCCGAGGCATCACTCGGTGGAAGGGGTGAGGGAGCAGGAGAAGACGAGGGGGCAGGAGAAGGCCAGGGAGCTGGAGAAGGCGAGGGAGCTGGAGCAGGAGAGGGAGCTGCAGCAGGAGCGAGAGCAGGCTTATCTTTAGTTAAAGTCGTGACAAAAATGTTTGAAATCAAACCTCTGCAATCATGCAGCGTTGTAATTCAAATTAAAAGTTTTCACACATTAAATGTGCATGATTTGATCTGTCCATCTTCAATTTGACTACAATGATGTGTTTAAACCATGAGGGGACTCAAATTTATTTGCTATCTTTTTCACTCATCAACCAACCGTCAAACAGTCCATGCTCCACTCCTGAGGGGCCTGCTTCCTCCAGCTCTTCAGGCATCCCAGCAGAAGAAGCAGCATTTTCTGCGGTGATGTCTTCCTTGACCTCCCGAGACATGTTGCTGGTAGTCTCCCTCGGGCCAATAAAGGGGTTGAGGAAGGACATCACCACAGTGAAACGCCACTTCTGCTGGGAGGCCGCTGACCCGCTTCTCCAACCTTCCTTCTCTCTCCTTTCCTCCCTCATGTAAACGTCCCGCAGCCCCTTACAGCGCTTGCGGCACACATCCACTGCAAAGACACACACATGCACACACACGTTGAAATGTGTAGCCTAGCAAGCAGGGGCAGTATGCTATGTTTTCAGAAAATAGTCTGCTCACTGAAATAAGTAAACAAACTTACCAGAAAGCCCGACATCATGGGCCACCTTCACCCATGCTTCTTCCTTGGAGGTGCGGTCCCGGTAGAGCCCGCACCCCACGTCGTACAACACCGGGTGGTAGCTAACAGCTGTGATTAGCTGCTCCTCCATTGTGTGAATCTTCTTCTCCTCCTTGCTTCGCCAGTTTGTTGACGTCAGCCAAGCCCTGATTGGCTGTCACGGCACGGAGTCGCTCCCAAAGTTCCAATATTTGAACTTTAGGAGTGACGCGACTTGTCGCCTGCGACCTCTGCGACCATGCGCGACTTGGTCGCCGAGGTCGCTGACGTCGCGTCGCCGGCGGTCGCCAAGTCGCATCAGGTCGCGGCTGTCCATAGACTTTGCATTGGGAGTCGTTGCTCACGTGGCCGAGGTCACGTTTGGTCTGAACACGGCTTTAAGCTGATGTTTATTAAACTTCTAAGAGAAGTAGCACACGGGATGATCGATGCCTTTATCAGCTTCCTGCAAAAGGACCGCACCTGCACCATAAGCACTCGCATCTACTCAACCCTAAAGGGACACTCAAGCACAGGTGCTTACAACACGGGTGCACTACACAGAAGAGCCTTGGTGGAAGCAAAAGACTCCTGGCACACGTCAGTCCACTGGAATTTTACAGCAGGGCTAACTAAGCTAGTGAGGGGTGCAACAACACTGGCAAAGATCTTACAGAGGCCTCTGTAGTACCCACACATACCCAGAAACCGGCGGAGTTGCCGACATGTTTCTGGCACAGGAAAGTCTAGGATGACCTGGACATTTGGCTCTACTTCTTAACGCATCGCGGCCTGCTTTACTGGGTTGACGCGGTATGCATGCTGCTTTATTGGCTTACTGTCACCAACATCTATGTCGTGCTTTGGCACATTAGTTTGACTGGGCTTGTCACTAAAAAGCTGCTTGTGGCTACGAATGAGGCAGCAAATGTCACTTTTTGCAGACAGATACAACAGATGCTCCTCTGCACTATATGAGGGGGACACCACAGGTGCAACACAGGCTCCAGGTTCAACGAATTGCACGTCATCATTTTCACAAGCGGCATATTTTTTTAACATGTCACATGACACACAGGGGACTTTTTCTTTCTGTCAGGAGTGCTACTGATATAGTCTGTGTCACTTTACTTACTCTCCACATCATAAGGACCACAGAACTTTGCCCCAAAAGAGCCCACCACAGGTAACAGGACTAACACTTAGTCTCCACTTTCAGCCAGGTGACAGAGAGTTTTTCTTTCACAATGTTCTTTCATCTTGGACTGGGCCACGGAGAGGGAACTACAGGCAAACGCACAAACACTGTGCAACCTCTTTCTGAATGAACTCACATAATCTTAGATGCTGTGCGCAGGGCTGGGATTGTCTGCGAGCCATCTCTCACACAACAAACAAAGCGGACAGTGCACAGTGTGCCCAAAAACCAGCTCAGCTGGACTAAAACCGAGCAACTCTTGTGTGGTTTCATGGATAGCAAACAGCAGCAGTGGTAACCCTTCATCCCACTCTGTTTGACTCAACACAATAGTTACACAGCATGGATTTGAGCGTTTGATGGAAACGCTCCAGTGCGCCCTGGCTCTGCAGATGATACGCACTGGAGACATTGTGCCTAATGGCCAACTCTGACATAACCTGTGCAAATACCTTAGACATAAAGTTAGTGCCTTGGCCGGTTTGGATGTGCTTAGGCAACCCATAGGTCGAGAAAAACTTAACCAGGGCTTTAAACACAGCTTTTGCTCTTAGTGAGCGTAATGGAACAGCCCTGGGAAAGCGAGTGGCAGCGAACATTATGGTGAGCAGGTATTGGTGACCGGACTTGTTTTTTGGCAGTGGCCCTAGACAGTCTAGGATTACATGTTCGAATGGTTCAGAGATCACTGGGGATGGCTGTAAGGGGGCCAGAGGAATAACCTGGTTTGGTTTTCCAGTCATCTGGCAGACACGACAGGAACGGCAGTACTTTGAAACATCGGATTTTAACCCCGGCCAAAAAAAATAATGAAGGATCTGATTGTGTGTGTTTTTTTAACCCCTAAGTGACCGGACAAAACATGATCATGGGCCAAACTCAGTATCTGTCGGTGAAACTCTCTCGGCACAACCACCTGCGTAATCACATCACACTCCACACCATCCGTTGGGGACCATCTCCTCATCAAAGCACCATCATCAAACAGGTAAGACACAAGTTTATTTTTTCTTTATTCTGTGCCGCGGAGAGACAATCCACCAGCGTGCCATCGGCTTTCTGCACCTTAATTAGTTCCTCTTTACTGACAGATAAACACAAATTCTCATCCAGCTGCACATCAACAGACACAGGAACACTTTAATATTCTGGAGAGGGAACTATGCTATCTGGAACACTAAAAAATGAATAAGACAGATCAGTCACTTCTTCAAACTTACGTGCTTGGGCAAGCGTCACAACACATGAGGGGAACACAGGCAGCATGTCAGGCTCAGCAGGGCAGATGCACACATCAGCAGCGGGATTGTCCATCACCTCAGGACTGCTGGGGAACACTTTACTTCCTGCCAAATCATTCCCGAGAATAAGGTTGATCCCCGCAATCTGCTCAGCCAGAGATGCAACCTTCTATTCATTCAAATAGGTGACCATGTGCTCAGGTAGACACATGTTTATTATTTTGAATAATGTTTCTGTAGTGTGAAATGTTAACAAAGATAAAATGTTTTAAATGTTACATCCTAAGGATGTTCTGGGGACATAACTGGGGTATGCAATTATAGAATGTTCCTCTATAAAACATTACCAAAATGTTCCATAATAACAAAGGAAAGACAGTTTCAGAAAAAAACATTTTAAAGACATTTTTGGGATGCTGTTAAGACCTCTGATTGCAGTATGTTACTTTAAAAAAATTCTTAAAATGTTCTATGGTAATAAGTAAGGAATATTCTAAAAGCAATATTTAAAAAAATCTTTTCAGGATGTTGTTGATGCTGCATATCTGAATTACATGTTTTTATAATGTCATTGAGAAACAAAGAAAGAATGTTTTACCTCTAGCATTCTGAGGATATTTTAGGGACAATATTTAGGTAACAGATTACAGAATGTTATCAATAAAATGTTCCCACCATGTTAAGTGATATCCCATGAAGAAACTTTTCAAAGTAATGTTTGGAAAATGTTTTCAGGACGTTACTGGTGCCTTGGATTACCCAATGTTCTTTTTTAAATTATTTTTAGAAATGTGATATATTAACAAAGATAGAACATTTTTCGTAAACATGCTTAAGATGTTTTGAACATGTTTTTGGGTTCATGATCATTGAATGTTCTTCTAGAGAACATTTCTCTGATATTTAAGAAAAACCCCAAAGGAACATTTTAAAACAACATTCAGAAAATGTTTTCAGTATGTTATTAAGTCCCCAGATTATATCATCAGAATCAGAAGGGGTTTTATTGCCATTGTCAATGAACAGGATTCACACACTAGGCATTTTTTAAGGCGTGATGGTGCAACATTAAACGGAGAATAATATATAAAATACTAGAATAGAAAATAATAAGAGCATGCAGGACATATATAAAGTATAAAAGTATAAAAGGCTATGTACAATGCTATGTACAGTAAGTATAACAGGCTATGTACAACTACACAATATAGAACAACAGTGCAGTGGGAGGAGTGCAATTAAAAAAACAAGGTACATTAAACTAAAGTGACCAGTGATAAATTGACAGAGTTGAAGTGAGTGAGTTAAAAAGTGTTCATGAGTCCAACGGCAGAGGGGAAGAGACTGTTCTTATGGCGGGAGGTTCTGGTCCAAATGGACCGTGGCCTCCTGCCTGAGGGGAGTGTCTGAAATAGTCCATGTGCAGGTTGAGAAGGGTCAGCTGCGATCCGACCTGCTCGGCCCCGAGTCCTGGAGATGTACAGGTCATGGGGAGAGCATCACAACACATTATTCAACCCAGTAAAGCAGGCCGCGATGCGTTAAGAAGTAGAGCCAAATGTCCAGGGGCCTCATGTATCAACGCTGGCGGCGCCAGAAAACCTTGCGTCTGCCAGATTTATCATCGCGACACGAGCGTCGGTTCCAGCGCTAATCAACGCAAAGTGAGGAGGTGGTGTAGAAGTTGGCGTTGAGCCGATACTTGCGTTGACGGCACTTTGGCGACGCTGTGTGGCGGTGTTTGGTGACTCAGTATGTGACAAGCGTTCACACATCGCAGTGGCCGGGCAGCATGTCGCCCCACATGACGAACCAGCAGCAGACAGAGGGATGCGAGCTGATCCCTGCCGGGCCGCCGTCCTCACGCGAGAGAATCTCATCGCCACAGTGTGAATGGGTAAGAAGTGAATACACAGTTCAATGAGCCAAATTAATTTATTTTCGCCACCAGACGCTCGAGGACATTTACGGGCCGGTCCAGCCGCTCGTTGATCCCCGCGATCCCCCTGATTTCTTCCTGCGATTGTAGGACCGCCTCTGTGAGGACCCTTCCACTGCGTCCGGGTGGTCCAGCGGAAGCGCCGCGGCTGGTGGAAGCTCCACCGCTTGTCGGCGCGCTGGTGCTGATGCTGGGGCTGGGGGCCGGGGTCCAGGGTGGCACGAATGCCGCTGGTCCTGGCCGACGACTCTGCAATCAAGGCCTGGTTTTTTAAGTAGAGGCTGCACCACTGCATGTTTAAAACCTGGCGGAACAACACCAGAGGACAGACTGCTGTTTATGATAGCCAGAACAGACTGACCTATGCAGGGGAAAACCTCTTTAAACAGCCTGGGAGGGACAACATCACAGGGAGAACCTGCAGGCTTAATATGGCCAACCAGCTCTTCTAAATATGACAAAGGAACAGGCACAGAGGGGTCGGATGCAGGAGCACAGATGAGAGACCTGGCAGTCACAACCTTTTCAATAAAAAAGTACAGAAAATTATTGCACATTTCCACAGATGCCTCCAAGCTGGCAGGCTGTGGGGCGTTTAGAACAGTGTCGATACTTGTAACCCTTGTACCTCCTTGCAAAGAAATTCCTAGAAAATGTGTATTTTGTGATAAGGCATGATATACGTGAAATTGAAGAAAAAAAACCCTATGGTTATGTGTTTTTTTTTCAAATATGCTTAATCTTGCCTTAGCGCCACACAAGTGCCCCATGCATTCCAATGGGAAACCACCTGATACCCATATCAGTGGGAAAAAATGAATTTCAGCAAAGACTGTTTTCCCCCTTTTCAGACGACATTAAAGAGGCACTGTGCACTTTCAGCCAAAAGGTGCACCTTTTTTTTCATGAATAATAGAGGCTGATCTAGCCAGGTGGTCAAAACCCCATTATTCCTTATGGGAATTTGGCAAAAATTACAATATTCAAAAATCAAAAAATGCACATAACTTTATCACTAATAAAAGGAAGCAATTTCTTATTTTATTTTTACCATTTTACTTTATTTGGGCATGAAACTGTCTCAAATTTGTTATTCTGGTTTTTTTTTGTTTTTTTTACCATTTTGGTCAGTTTGACACACCCGTAAACTACAGCCTATGATAGATGCAGTCTTTTGGAAGGAAAATCTGCTACCTGTTTGTAATATACTGCCACAAGAGTTCAAATCAGATTTTACCCCCCATTTTTTTGCATTTTATCTTGAGTCTATTTCCAATCCAGCTTTTTCAAATCATGAATGCTGAAATTTCATTTGTTTTCATATCCGTTATTGGCCTTCAGTGAGAGGCCATTTTTTGCAAAAAAACAAAAGTAGACTGTAGAAGTGAATAAATCAGGTGTGCATGTATTTTTTTTCATGTGTTAGTGTTTTCCATGTGTGCATGGTCGTGTGTGTTCGTGTGCAAATGTTTGTGCACGCGCATGATCTTGCACGCGCTCGTCACAGCCAGCGATTGCGTTCATGGCACATGCGCCCCAAGCGTCCGAGGTTGCCCCGGGTACAGCCGCCCCGTTACCCGTGATCAGATAGCCTTAGGCCCGCGGCAGCAAAGGCGGGGAGCCGCTGGCTGCTCTGGAGGTGGTAGCCGACCTCTTCTTCTTCCGGTTAACGGGGTTTTGCATCCGGCAGTCCGACGTATCTCATACTAATTACTGTGCCGCACCACCTGTTCTGGAGATACCTTCCCTCAGCTCCGCCGATCGTAAGCAAGCACAAACACACACACACACACCCCACACACACACTCCACACACGCACACACACACACTTACACACACAGCGATCGCCACCACGTGGCGGAGTCAGGTAAGCTCGCCTCACTAGCTCCACTGAGCGCAAGCACACGCGCACACACAGCGATCGCCACCACGTGGCGGAGTCAGGTTAGCTCGCTTCACTAGCTCCACTGAGCGCAAGCACACACACACACACACACACACACGTTTGCGTTGTATGTTCAAACTAAAATAAAAGGGTTAAAAGTTTGAAACTGAGTGATTTTTTCTTTTGAGTGGTTAGAGCAGAAGTCACTGATGACAGCCATAATAAAAAAAGGGCAACTTTTCATTTATAGATGATTTTATAGGCCACTAAGTGACAGTGGCAGTTCCGTGCCACTAATGCCAGATTATTTTTTTTTATTTTCTGCTGTGACACAAAAACTGAAACTGCAACTAAAACTAATTTTACACATACTTATACCACTCATAGGTTCTGATAATCTTGCACAAAGAAATTTGATTTTGCAATACTCTTATTTTTTACCACTTTTTAAAATTTTGGGCATTTTTTACGGTGTGTTTAGACTTAAATTAAAAGGGTTAAAAGTTTGAAACTGAGTGATTTTTTTCTTTTGAGTGGTTAGAGCAGAAGTCACTGATGACAGCCATGATAAAAAAAGGGCAACTTTTCATTTATAGATGATTTTACAGGCCACTAAGTGACAGTGGCAGTTCCGTGCCACTAATACCAGATTAGGGATTCTGAGGAAAGAAGGTACAAGGGTTAAACAACACACGTGGGTTATGGTGATTTACCTCCACCAAGTTTGCCAGGTATTGTATTTTGCTCTGTTTAACAGTTTTCTGGTAGGTGATCAAGGAGTCCTTAAGTATTTGGAAAGAAACCTGCAGCTTGTCCTTCTTCCACCTTCGCTCAGCTTTGCGGCACTCTCGTCTAGCTGCGCGAGTTTCTTCATTGAACCAGGGCTCCGATTTAGCCTTTGGCCGAACAGTTTTTAAAGGAGCCACAGAGTCCAGAATATTTTCACAGAAGGAATGAAACCAGGAGCTGAGCACCTCTGTGTTCGCAGAGGTAGGGCAGACACAGAGGTGTTCAAAAGCCACAGAGAAGCGACCGGCAGTGGAGGGGTTAATAATCCGGCGTCTCTGCGCAGGAGCGCCAGATTTAACCTCAGAGCAAGAAAGGTACACTTCAAACAATACAGGCCTGTGATCAGAAAATACATCATCACATATCACCAGGTTAGACACATGTAAACCATGACACAGTACGAGGTCCAGTAAATGCCCGTGCTCGTGTGTGGCACCCGACACACACTGCACCAAATTAAAAGAGTCAATAAGACTTACAAAGTCCTTCACCAACGGCTTTTCTGGACAACACAGGTGAATATTAAAATCCCCAAGAATAAGGACACGATCATAGTTCGGCATAATTTCAGCCAGTAGACCAGAGAAGTCATTTAAAAACTCCTTATTGTATTTGGGGGGGCGATAAATGACCGCGCACAGCACCGGGTCAGACCGACCCACCTCAAATAAAGTCACCTCAAAGCTTGAAAAAGAGGATGATACTGTGCGCTGCTTGCATTTAAAACCATTCTTATATATCGTTGCTATTCCTCCACCACGACCCGACGTCCGCGGGGAGTTAAAGTAAGAGCAGTCGGGAGGTAAAAGTTCGGCTAGAGCGTTGGACTCACCCGCACCGATCCAAGTCTCTGTCACACAGAGGAAATCCAGGGCACGAGAGCTGAAGAAATCCTTCAGGATAAAAGTTTTATTCACCAGGGATCTGGCGTTTACCAAGCAGATCCTGGCAGGTGCTGGGGCCGGGGCCTGTAGTCCGGTGGGTCGGGGAGCCGGGCGCAGCGATCTGAGGAGCCGATGGTCCACCCCACGCTGTGACAGCCGAAGAGGGCAGAGGCGGCGGGGTTCAGGTCCCTCCGCTGAGCCGATGACAGGTACCAGACAGACGCCGATCGGGTCCAGAAAGCGACGAGGCACAAAGACATGAGGGGATAATCCATGCCCTGTCCGGAAAATGGACGAAGATCGAGACAGCCGAAGCTTTAGCTTCACCAGCCGACCGCCGCGTCTGCCGCGGCGACGAGGACGCCTCCGGCGAGAAGGCAGGGCCGGCACCCGGCACAGGTGAGGTGGAATCCCCGCCAACAGCGGTGGCAAACTGTCTTTGCCACCCCGATCAAAACCACGCAAATCTGTGGCTTTTTGTTTGAGTGATAAAAGAGACTGGCGATCATACACCAACAGAGACTCGATTTGTTTAGTGCCAATGGTTAAAAACAACAGAAAAAACAAGCATTGCAGTAGTAGCAGACGGCCAGCCACACACACCGGCGCCATCTTGCCACTCGAAACTGATGCCGTGACTCCTGATTACATCCCCCAAAGGAAGTGTGTAAAGATTAAAAAGAAGTGGGCCTAAAATTGACCCTTGGGGGACCCCACACTTAATTTTATGTGTTCTGGAGGAACATGTATCCATATTCACAAAGAAAGATTGATCCATGAGATAGGAGTGGAACCACTTAAAAACGGTACCAGAGAGGCCAACCAGATGCTACGGTCTGTTTAATAAAATGTGATTGTCTATGGTATCAAAAGCAGCACTAAGATCCAGGAAGACCAAGACTGTTAGTTTTTTGGTATCTAAATTACATCTGGTGTCATTTAAAATCTTCAAAAGAGCCGTCTCAGTGCTGTGGTTCATCCTAAAGCCAGATTGAAATTTCTCAGAAATACTGTTTTTAGTTAAAAAATAATTCACTTGGTTAAAAACTACCTTGTCTAAGATTTTACTTAAAAATGGTAGATTAGATACAGGCCTGTAGTTGTTAAAAACATTGTGGTCTAGATTGCTCTTCTTCAGAAGGGGCTTCACCACCGCCATTTTATAGGCAGTAGGGACGACACCCGTCTGAAGAGAGCAATTCACTATATTTAAAATCTGTTCCTCGAAGAATTCATAAAATGTCTTTAAAAGCGATGTGGGAATTGTATCTAAAAGGCAGGTTGTGGGGTTTACCTGGGAGAATACTCGACCAAGGGCCTTCGCATCAACCAGACTAAAACTCTCCAGTGTCTCCACGGGTAAAAGCAGTGATCCAGGTGTATTAAGAACAGCATGCTGATGAGATAAAACACTGGATCTGATGGAATCAATCTTGCTTCTGAAGTGGTCCTCACAGAGGGTCACTGTAGGTGTCAAGGACATATTAGAATCGGTGCTGGTTAAAAGATTAAAAGTGGAAAAGAGAAACCTCGGGTTGTTTTTATTGTCAGTAATGAGTTTAGAAAAATGATTTCTTCTGGACAATTTCATTGTGTTATTGTAGGTTTTTAGTTGATCCCGGTATATTTCATAGTGGACTGTTAATTTGGTTTTTCTCCACCTTCTCTCTGCACCCCTGCATTTTCTCTTCAGTTGCTTGATGTTGCTATCTCTCCACAGTTGTGTTTTCTTAGTTCTTACAGTTTTAGTTAAAAGTGGAGCCACTGCATCTAGTGATGTCTTTAATTTGTAGTTAAAATCATCGACAATAAAATCACAAGGTGCAGGTAAAATTTCAGCAGGAGTGTTCTGTAAAATCTCTATAAAATTTGCAGCCACTTCAGAAGTAAGGAAGCGTTTCCTCACCGTTCTCACTGAGGCCTCTCGATGGCTAAAACTGGTGATATTAAAAAACACGCAGTAGTGGTCAGACACCGCTAGGTCAACAACAGAGGACACACCAGTGGACAGGCCATAACTTATGACCAGGTCCAGAGTGTGTCCTCTGTTGTGAGTTGGCTGGGCAATGTGTTGGTTAAAATCCATGCAATCTAAAATATTTAAAAATTCTCAGGACATTGCGTCCGAACTGTTGTCAACATGGAAGTTAAAATCACCAGCTATTAAAATCCTGTTATAGGTAGAGTGTATGACTGAGAGAAGTTCTGAAAATTCACTGATAAAAACCTTGGGATGACGAGGTGGCCTATAGATAGTAATACATAGTATAGGGGGACTGCTAAAAACAAATGCAGTGTATTCAAATGATGTATAACTGTTAAAAGAAACTTCACAAGAATTAAGCGATTTCAAGATAAAAGATGCAGTCCCGCCTCCCCTGCCTTCCCTGGTAGAAAATAAAAAGTTAAAATTAGGTGGACAGGCCTCAGAGAGGGCAACCCCTTCCTCAGTACCAAGCCATGTTTCTGTGAGCAACAAAATATCAAGTTTGCTGTCTATAATCAGGTCATTCATTATAAAAGTCTTGTTCAAAAGAGAGCGCACGTTTAGCATTAAGTGTTGAGTGAAGTAGCACTGGGTGCTGCCGCGGAAGGTGAAGGTGAAGAGGTGTGGAAGGGGGTGTGTGGGGTAAACAATAGTCAGTCACGTGTGGCAGATTGCACCGAGTGCTGCAAATTAGCAGCGAGCATGGTGCTGCCTAATTTGTTTGGGTGCACTCCGTCTGGCCTGTATGCGGAGTAGCAATTCCAAAATAGATTAAAATGGTCGATAAAACCAACCTCATAGTCTCTGCAGGCGGAAAGCAGCCAGGTGTTGAGGCTGAGCAGACTGCTGAACCGCTCTGCTCCCCGGGCCAGTGTTGGGATTGGGCCGGAGATGAAGACGGCCTTCCCCGTGGTGCGCAGGAGCCTGAGCAGGTCTCTAAAATCAATTTTTAAGAGCTCGGACTGCTTGCGAGCAGTGTCATTGCATCCTACATGGACAACAACCTTGCTGACTGTACCGGGCAGGGAGTGCAAGAACCCCGGGAGTTTGTTTAAAATGATCGGTACAGTAGCACCTGGGAGGCAGCAAGTGACGGCGTTAAAAAAGCGGACATGCTTAATTGTGGAGTCACCCACAATTAAGGTGGTGGGGGGGGAAAGAGGATGTGGAGGCGCTGGTGTTACCTTGATCCCATCGGGCTGGGACGGGGTTCCCTCCAGATGTTGCTGCTGCTCAGGGGCAGCACGGTGAGAGGACACCTGAGAATGCCGGCACGCCGCTTCCCAGATCGGCCTCCACGGCGCTTCGAGTGGTTGGAGGTTGCTGGCGAGGAGACACCTGCTTGGACCTCGGTGGATGGAGCACCGCCAGATACTGCCGCGGTGGAAACAGCGGCCCGCTCAGAGACAGCCGCCGGCTCTCTGGTCAGTGGGGGGAAATCCTCCAGGCTCAGGACCTTGTAGCGGTTGGACAGCTGGAGCTCACCGGGAAGTTGTGGTCTGGTCCCGCCGGCCTTCCTCGCTGGAACGGAGGACCAGGGCGCCTGCTGCGGGGTGGAACTACACACTCTGTTCCTTGGGTGTGGTGTAAAGTCTAGAGCAGCAGTAGGCACGCGTTTGGGCTTTGCACCCAGCAGTAGCCAGCAGTCATCGGGTTGGAGATGTGGTGGGCCCGAGGCCGCCGGTCCGGTTGAGGCTGGAGTATCCCCAGGGCCAGGGGAAGGCTGACAGACGGAGGCGGCCGGCGAGCCAGCATCCCAGACCGGGATGGTGGAGTCTAACTCGGACTTAACAGGTGGACTGGCGCCCAACGTGATCACTGAGTCCAAGAGCTTTTCTTCATTCCGGATCCAGTGAAGGTCGGAGATACGGCGCTCGAGTTGTGCTATGGATCGGGATTTCTCAAGGCAGCCATCGCACCTGTGTGGAGAGGTGAGTGGAGACATTGTGGTGGCGGCCATCTTGCTTTCAATAAATGCTTTAGAGGTGAAGCAGTTGGTGTACAGGGAGAGGAGCAGAGGGGAAAGTACACAGCCCTGTGGAGATCCCGTGCCAAGAGCCTGAGTGTCCGAAACATTCTTCCCCAGCCGCACACACTGACTCCGGTCCGTCAGGAAGTCTGTGATCCACCTACAGGTGGAGTCAGGCACATGGAGCAGGGAAAGCTTGTTCTGGAGCAAAGCCGGAAGGATGGTGTTGAATGCAGAGCTGAAGTCCACGAACAGGATCCTTGCGTAGGATCCTGGGGAGTCCAGGTGCTGCAGGATGAAGTACAGCGCCAGGTTTATGGTGTCGTCTACAGACCTGTTGGCTCTGTAGGCAAACTGCAGAGGGCCCAGGAGGGGGTCGGTGATGGACTTCAGGTGGGATAAAACCAGGCTTTCAAATGTCTTCATGACTACAGACGTAAGAGCCACCGGCCTGTAGTCATTGAGTCCAGTTATGCAAAGTTTCTTGGGGATGGGAACAATGATGGAGGACTTGAAACAGGCTGGAACATGGCATGACTCAAGGGAGGTGTTGAAGATCCCTGTGAAGACTGGAGCTAGCTCATCAGCGCAGTGTCTCAGAGTGGCAGGAGAGACACAGTCCAGGCCAGCAGCCTTGTGTGGACTCAGCCGCTTAAACAGTCTGTTTACTTCCTCTTCATTGACCGAGAGGGCAGCGGGGGGAGGGGGGAGGTCCAGAGTGGTTGGATTTCCAGTTGTGTGGGGGGTGAGGGGATGTGAGTCCATGACTTCGAAGCGTGAAAAGAAGTCATTAAGGTTGTTGGTTAGTTTCAAGTTGTCAGTTGAACAAGGTGCTTTGGGCTTGTAGTTTGTAATCTCTTTCAACCCCCTCCACATCGAGGCAGGGTTGTTGGCAGAGAATCTTTGCTCCAGATGTGTGTTGTACCTGGCTGTAGCCTTTGCCACCTCCTTGCTAAAACTGTACTTGGCACATTTGTAGCAGTCTCTGTCACCTTCCCTGAAAGCCACCTCTTTCTGCTGAACAGAGCTGCCGGAGTTTTGATGTAAAGCAGGGCTTGCCGTTGTTGCATTTCGCCCTGGTCCGTATGGGATGATGCTGTCTTGACAAAAATGAATATACGTCGTCACAGTGTCTGTGTAATCGTCTAAACTGTCTGTAGAAGCCTTAAACATATCCCAGTCCATGGTGTCCAAGCACGTGCGTAGCTCCACCACAGCTTCACTGGTCCACACTTTGGATGTCCTCACTACAGGTTTACAGCGTTTTAGTCTCTGTTTGTACGCAGGGATCAGGTGAACCATGGCATGATCTGAGAGTCCCAAAGCTGCGCGAGCCACAGCGCGATAGGCATCACCCACTGTAGTGTAACAGTGATCTAATGTGTTCCCCTCTCTGGTTGGGCATGTTACAAACTGTTTGTATTTTGGTAGTTCCTGACTGAGATTTCCTTTGTTAAAATCACAGAGGATTATAACTGTAAGAGCAGATGTACGGTTAATTGTTGTGTGTCATAACTGTGACGGGTCAGCCTATATAGAGTGGGAACCTTTGGAGGCTCGTCAGGTGTTTCCTACTGGAGTGAGGGGGAACAGTTTTTGACCGCTGACGCGGACGCTGCCGTATGTTTTGAAATGTTTGTGTGTGAGTGTAAATCAAAGCATTAGATGTCAAATAAATGGGCTTGTTTGCATCTTAAACACTGATCAACTGGACTCTCATTCATCCGCAAGGTAGAGTAACAGCGCGTCAAGAAGGTTTCCTGTATGAAATAACTTAGTAGCTTAAAGCGTGGCTTAGCTTCTACAATATCAAGTCAAAAACTGTTGGAATAAGTCGACAACTTTTGATGGAGACTGAAGTTGGACTTTTGTCGCGTATTGGTGTTAAACGCGAAGGAAAGTTTGAAGTTGGACTTGTTGCATCGGGGGACGCGAGGAAAAGTTATCCGCAGCGACTGACTGAGCGTCAGCTGCTCACCCGCCGGTGAGGAGAGGACAGAGGATCGTGAGGAGTAGCGAGTGAGCAGGGGCCGGTGAGGAGGCGCCGGGAGGAGAGAGCCACGAGGAGGACGCCGGGAGGAGAGACACCGGTGAGGACGCCAGTGAGCTTCACATGGTCAGCCTTCAGAAATGGGTAAGGTAGCGGTACCACTAATAAAAGATGGCCATCTAAATTTAAAAGTGTGCACACGAATGAGCGCGTAATTCCAATTGGTTGCCGAATTGAAAAACATTTGACTGGATTTAATAGACATGTTCTGACTGTCGGACTTTAAATGGAGGACTTGGAGACTAAACATCTTCGGGTGTCTGCGCGCCAGTTGCTGACAGCAAACCGGGCTCTGCGGCCGCCGGCAGTAGCGACACACGGACAAGCCAAAGAGTAGTTAAGCTTTCCGTTAAAGGTCTCGCAGACAAGATCGACCGACTACAAAATACTAGAAAGGTTAAACTAAACAAAGCAAGCGCTTTAAGGAAATCAATTCAAGGGTCTATGCAATGCATTAAAGTGTCTGAGGTAAAAAAATCTCTACATGGGTTTATTGAACTGTGTGATGAAATAAGATGTTTGCACGATTCTTTACTGATTTTGTTGCCACATGAAGAAAAAGGAAGGCATTAAACATGGTTCAAGGCTAAAATGATGTTCAATGATGAATTTATTGATGAAGTTGAAATGTGGGTGAAATCAAATGAAAACCAGGTGTCTGAAACTGAGAATAATGTTGACAAAGGTGTTGAAAATGATGATGTAAATCCTAACGACAGTATTTCTAATGTGGGTAAAAATTCAAACAAAAGTTCCACCAGTCACAGGTCAAGTGCTGCTTCCTCTGTAAAAATAAAAGCAGCAGCAGAAAGAGCTGCAGTCATGGCTCGGTTGGCGGCCTTAAAGGAACAACATGCCTTGGAGGAACAAGAGCAAAAAATAAAAATGAAAAAGCAACAGCTGGAATTGGAGACAGAACTTGCTGCATCTGATGCTATGTTGGCAGTTTTGCAAGCTATGGATGGACAAAGGCTCTCTCAGGTACCAACAGATGGTATGAACTCTTATTTTGAAAGGGAAAAAAGGAAACTGGCACCACAAACACTCAACCCACTGGCTAAGGAGTATGAGCCTGCAGCCTGTAAAACACAAAAGCAAGTGGATTCATCAATGCAACAAAATCAAAGGCACTCAATGGATTTGCAAACAAAGCACAATAAAAAATGGACATCTGAGGAAACATCACAAGGTTTGCTGCATGATCAAACAACTGCTTGGGTGACACAAAACAGTCAACACTTGAATCATGGACAAAATGATCAGACTCCTCTGGGTGATATTGTGAGTATTATGTGCAAACAAAATGAAATCACAGCCTCTTTGGTGAACCAACAATGCCTGCTTTCTCTGCCACCACATGACATACCTGTCTTTGAGGGTGATCCATTTCAATACAAAGCCTTCATAAAATCGTTCGAACAAGGAGTGGAGGACAAAGCTAGTAAGGCTGATTGCTTGTATTACTTGGAACAATTCACCAGAGGGCAACCAAGAGAACTAGTCCAAAGTTGTCAGCACATGGATCCTGAACGTGGCTTCATTGTGGCAAAGGGTCTGCTTTATGAACATTTCGGTAATGAGTACAAAATTGCTAACACATACATTGAAAAGGCTTTAACCTGGCCAGCAATAAAGTCAGAGGACGTTAAAGCTTTGCAAGCCCACAGTTTGTTTCTCCGTGGATGCTGTAATGTGATGGAAGAGCTTCCTCCTATGCAGGAAATGGACATGCCAAGCAATATGAAAACAATAGTTTGTAAATTCCCATATAAATATCGTGAAAAGTGGAGAACTGTTGCCCATGATATAATGGAAAAATACAATCGGAGGGCGCATTTCGATGATGTTGTTGCGTTTTTGGAGAAGCAAGTAAGGATTCTCTCTGATCCAATTTTTGGAAACATTGAACCACCTGTATCACAGAATGTAACTGTTGCAAAACCCTATAACAAATTCAAAATGCAAGCAAAACCACTCAGATGGAAAGGAAGTAGTTTTGCCACTACAGCAATGGCTGTCAATGCATCTGAAGAAAATGCTCACACAAGCAATGCAAAGAAACAGGACCTTTTGTATTGTTCTTGCTGTACACATGCTCACCTCTTGGAAAAATGCCAACAGTTCCAAAGTAAAAAACACAGAGAAAAGATCCGGTTCCTAAAGGAAAAAGGAATATGCTTTGGTTGTTTAAAGGTTGGACACATGAGCCGCGACTGTAAGAAACGCTTGATCTGCGAGGTTTGTGATCAACAACATCCTACTGCACTTCATATTCCAAAGACCAATGTTGAGTTGCACCGTACATGTGAGCCACCTGAAGAAAATCCATCCACTTCTTCCCAAGTATGTGGACGCACAGGGGCTGGTAATGAGCGTTCCATTCTCTTCATTGTCCCAGTGCAGGTCAAATCTATAAAAGGAAATGAAATTATTCAGACATATGCATTTTTGGATCCTGGGAGCACAGCCACATTTTGCTCTGAACACCTTATGCAACGATTGAACATCACAGGGAAAAGAACAAGTTTTCTTTTGAAAATGGTCCTTTAAATGGAAACTGCAGGGATGATGAAATGAAGCGCTCCTCTGTTGTGGTGAATCGGATTTCAGTGTCCAATTTGGAAATCATGCTGAACAATCAGTACAATCATGATTTCAATGAACGGCCTTCAGATGACAAAGAGATGTCTAGAGAAGACAAAAAGTTTATGGATATTATGGAATTTTCTGGAACTCTACTGGAACAGAGATACTGCCTTAAGTTGCCCTTCAAGAGACCGGATGCTCACCTGCCAAACAGCTTTAAAGTAGCAAAGCAAAGGATACTTGGACTCAGGAAAAAGTTTATGAGCAACCCAGAATCTCACCAAGAATATTCAAATGGTCTAAATGATGTCATTGCAAAGGGCTATGCAGAAAAGGTGCCTCTGGAACAGTCACGAGGCAGACCAGGAAAGGTGTGGTATATACCCCACCACGGTGTCCGTCATCCCAAAAAAGGTTCTCTTCGAGTTGTGTTTGATGGTGGAGCCACGTATCAAGGCACGTCACTGAACAATGAACTGTTGCAAGGACCAAATCTTACCAGCTCGCTGCTTGGAGTCCTCAATCGCTTCAGACAGGAACCTGTAGCATGTATGGGTGACATCCAGGCAATGTTTTATCAGGTGAAGGTGGCAGAAGAAGACAGAGACTTTCTGCGCTTTCTCTGGTGGCCGGAGGGAGACCTCAGCAAAGAACTAGCAGTCTACAGGATGACAGTGCACATGTTTGGGGCTGTGTCCTCACCCAGTTGCGCTAGTTACGTGCTGAGGAAAACTGCTGATGATAACAGCTCTGATTTTTCTGCAGAAACTGTTCAAGCTGTTAAACAAAACTTTTATGTCGATGACTGTTTGCTGAGTTTGAGCTCTGAGGAAGCAGCAAAGCAACGAGTCAAAGAACTCAGTGCTCTCTGTCAGAGAGGTGGCTTTGTCTTGGAGAAGTGGGTGAGTAACAGCCGTTCAGTGCTGCAGAGCATTGCTGAAGATCAGAGGGCAAAGGATCTAAAAGAGCTTGATCTGGACAGAGACAAACTTCCCATTGAGAGAGCTTTGGGTCTGCTCTGGTGCGTCGAGTCAGACTCATTTAAGTTCAAGATGGAGGTCAAACAGCAGTCTCTAACCCGACGGGGGATGTTGTCTACAACCATCTCTGTATATGATCCTCTGGGATTTCTGTTGCCAGTCACTCTGTCTGCTAAGATGCTACAACAGGAGCTGTGCAGAAGAAATTGTGGATGGGATGATGCAATACCACCAGACATTTTACAGCAATGGGAGGTGTGGTTACAGGAGGTCACACTATTGTCATCATTCAAAGCTGAACGCTGTTTAAAGCCAGAAAACTTTGGAGAACCCATATGTAGCCAACTGCATCATTTTGCAGATGCCAGCAAAGATGGCTATGGCACTGTAAGCTACATCAGACTGAAGAACACCAGAGGTGAGGATCATGTTACATTCCTTTTGGGCAAAGCCAGAGTCACACCTTTAAAGGCTGTAACGATCCCAAGATTGGAATTGACTGCTGCCGTCCTAGCTGCCAGAGAGGATGCCATGCTAAAGGCTGAGCTTCAAGTCCAACTGGGTGAGTCTGTGTTTTGGACGGACAGCACATCAGTGTTGAAATACATCAATAATGAAAATAAGCGGTTCCACACATTTGTGGCCAATAGGATCTCAGCCATACGAGAAATCTCAAGCCCTGCTCAATGGAGGCACATTGGGACCAAAGACAATCCAGCCGATGCTGCATCACGGGGGATGAAGGTATCAGACTTTTTGAAAAATCGAAGCTGGTTGGAGGGGCCCAGTTTTCTCTGGAAGTCTGAGGCAGATTGGCCAGTGAGTGATCTTGATGTCAGGATGGATTCTGATGATCCAGAGGTCAGGAAGGAGGCCTATGTGAATGTCACTGTTCATGATGCACTGAATGCCACAGACCATCTCATATATTACTTTTCATGTTGGAGAAGACTCAAAGTGGCAGTGGCTTGGTTCCTGAGAGTGAAAGGACATCTGTTGGAGCTCAGTCATCAGCGAAAGGCCTCTGGACCACAGACTGGTCAAGTGGGAGGAAAAAGGGCTACTGTTAAGCAGCAGAGTGGTGTCCTAACAACAAAGGACTTGGAGGAAGCTGAACTGGCTGTCATTCGCTACTGTCAGCAGCAAAGGTTTGCAACTGAAATTTCCTCACTGTTGTCTGAGAAACATACAGTAAGCAGACAAAGTTCCATTTACAAGCTGGATCCCATTTTGGAAGATGGACTCATAAGAGTGGGAGGGAGATTGAGCAAAGGAGCGATGCCGTCAGAGGAAAAACATCCCCTCATCCTTTCTAAGGAGCAGCATACCTCCAAGCTTCTTCTCAGGAACATGCACCAACTGCTGGGACACAGTGGGCGAAACCATACACTCTCTACACTCAGGAGGAAATACTAGATAACTAATGCCATTGCGGCAGTGAGGAAGATCATTTCCCATATTGCAGGCGCCTTAATGGCAGGGCCATGGAACAGAAGATGGCGGATCTTCCAAAGGAAAGAATTGTTCCAGATTTGCCTCCGTTCACAAACGTCGGAGTGGATTATTTTGGACCTGTGGAAATAAAAAGAGGGAGAGCAACTTGCAAGAAGTATGGAGTGTTGTTTACCTGTATGGCCAGCAGAGCAGTTCATCTAGAGGTGGCAAACTCATTGGAAACAGACGCTTGCATTAATGCAATATGACGCTTCATCAGCAGGAGAGGCCAAGTCAGTCACATCAGATCAGACAATGGAACCAATCATATTGGAGCGGAGAGAGAACTACGTGAGGCTATTGTTGAGCTGAATCATGAGCGCAGTCAAAGAGCTTTGATTCCTGCAGGAGTTAAATGGAGCTTCAATCCTCCGGCCGGGTCTCATCATGGCGGAGTTTGGGAACGCATGATACGCATAGTCAGACGTGTTCTAGACTCAGTTCTACACCAGCAGACACTTGATGATGATGGGCTTCACACTGTCATGTGTGAGGTTGAAGCTATTCTTAATGATCGTCCTATTACACCGCTGTCTGACGACCCAAATGACTTGGAGGCGCTCACTCCCAACCATATTCTCCTTCTGAAAGGAAAACCAGCCTTACCACCACGACTTTTCAAACCATCTGACATGTATGTGAAGCGGCGCTGGAGACAAGCTCAATACATCTCGGATTTGTTTTGGAAGCGTTGGATCCGGGAATATCTGCCCCTACTGCAAGAAAGACAGAAGTGGAACCAGAGGAAAAGGAGTCTGGCTGTTGGAGATGTTGTTGTCATTATGGATCCCTCAGCTCCTCGTGGGTCCTGGCTTCTTGGGAAAGTGTTGGAGATCTTTCCTGATACAAAGGGGATGGTGCGTTCTGTGAAACTGCAGACTAAAAATAGTGTTATTGAGAGACCTGTGACCAAACTTTGCCTGGTACAAGAAGTGTAAATTGATATTTTCGTGCTCATACTATGTTTGTCTGTATTGAATTGCCATGTCTGCCGGCCATGACAATTAGGGGCCGGTATGTAAGAGCAGATGTACGGTTAATTGTTGTGTGTCATAACTGTGACGGGTCAGCCTATATAGAGTGGGAACCTTTGGAGGCTCGTCAGGTGTTTCCTACCGGAACGAGGGGAAACAGTTTTTGACCGCTGACGCGGACGCTGCCGTATGTTTTGAAATGTTTGTGTGTGAGTGTAAATCAAAGCATTAGATGTCAAATAAATGGGCTTGTTTGCATCTTAAATACCGATCAACTGGACTCTCATTCATCCGCAAGGTAGAGTAACAGCGCATCAAGAAGGTTTCCTGTATGAAATACCTCAGTAGCTTAAAGCGTGGCTTAGCTTCTACAATAACTAAGGAGTCCGGAAAATTCCTCTCTACACTCATAACCTGCTTCGCAAGCGCGCGCTCGGCCTCGTGCACATCCACACTCGGTGGAATGTAAACAGAGCAGAGTATGAATGAGACAAACTCACATGGAGAGTAGAACGGTTTCCAGTTTATGAAGAGATATTCCAGAGAAGGAGAACAGATTTGGGAGATCACTGTCACGTCGGAGCACCAGGAGTTGTTGATGTGAAAGCAGACTCCTCCACCCTTTGTTTTCCCACCAGAGTACACGATCTCTGTCTGTGCGGAGGAGCAGACAGTTGTATGGCGCAGCCCGTTGCCTGTGCATTTAGCCACGTCTCCGTGAAGCACAGAACACAAGATGAGGAGAAGTCTCTATTCCTCTTCATCAGCAGTGCTAGCTCATCCACTTTGTTGCTGAGTGAGCAGACGTTGGAGAGGAAACTCCCAGGTAAGGGCATACGCGTGCCTCGCTGTCTGAGACGCGCGAGCACCCCAGCTCGCTTTCCCCTTTGCCGGTGTCTCACTTTTTTGGCCAAAAAGTGGACCAGTTCAGCAGCAGATGCTAAAAAAACTGGCGTAATGTCTGTGGGTGTAGTTGATCTGATGTTTAGAAACTCCTCGCAGGTGTAGGAGCACGATGACACACAGTTAACGCACAAAAACAGACAAAACAACGAGCACCAAAACACCAGGGCGCCTACTCCGGGCACCATCTTGGATTATTTATTTTAGGGATAATGTTTAGGTATGTTTAGGTTACAGATTAGAGAATATTATTAATAAAATGTTCCCACCATGTTAAGTTATATCACATGAAGAACATTTTTACTGTGATATTTGGAAAATGTTTTATGGATGTTATTCATACCTCAGACTACGCAAAAGTTATTTTCCAAAATATTATTTTAATCTGATATGTTAACAAATGTAGAACATTTGTCTAAAACATGCTTAGGATGTTCTGGGGATGTTTAATGGATCAATGAATATTACACTAGAGAACATTTCCATGATGTTAAAGGAAAACTGCAAAGGAACATTCACAAAGCAACATTCAAAAACAATTTCAATATGGTGTTAAGGCTTCTGATTGTATTGTTATGTCTACAAAACATTCTTACAATGTTATATGATGATAAATGACGAATATGCACAGAGCAATATTTTGAAAATATTTTAAAGATGCTATTCATACTTTTCAGTCATGAGACCTTGGCAGCCCTGGAGGGCAAAGCAACATTCCAAAATGGCTGTATACTGCGGTCTCTCTATTGACAAACAACCGAGTAATCATTGAGATCATTTGTCAGCAGCCCAGAAGGAAAGATATAAAAACAAGTTGGAAGTACTGGGGCACTTGTGACCCTCACACATCGGCTGCTGTAGCCTATACAAGCCACTAAAAATCTCCATGTCCCTGCCAAAGCTCGAGGTGGGGGATGGTTACACTTATCTGTTGGAGAATGCATCACCCACCACCACTTACAACAGAGTTAGTTAGACCAACAAAATTCTGGGGTTAAGGCCCAACTGGTTTCTGTTTTAAAGCCCCATGATGTATTTTTTTAACTTAACTGAGTCTTCCCCTCATCGCCCCCACAGTCTAAAAAAATAGGCTTCACTGTGTGGACCTGGCAAACCAACGCAGAGACCTGAAAAATTCAAATTCAAGACACCAATAGTCAACATAGGAGGCGTGGTCTGACTCCGAACCTGGCGGGAGCTTGCAGTTTATAGCATCCACGCCAAATTGGTGGTCTTGGTGGTTGTGGTTCATATGGTAAGTATACTGTATTAAATTGATTGTTGATAGCTACGTTTGAACGAAGTTCTTAAGACTATTCTTACAAAATGCAAAGTGACAGACAGGGACGTGCTGCCCATTGGGAAAATGGGGAAAGTCCCTGAATGGGCCAGCAGCCGCCATCTGAGCCGCGGAAAATATCAATCAGCACCCGTTGCGATGCTACCGGTCTTCTCCATCTTGTTTGAGCAAAATGTTCCTCGTAACGTCCCTCAACACAACTGGACGACAGATATCCGCGCCACTGCCATGCAACTCCAACCTCATGAAGCAGCTCATGCAATGAATTGTGCCGCCGCTGCAGCCTGAGCTGCTCTGCACATGAAGCACTGTGTCCCTGCTAAGCGAGGAGAGCGGAGCTCTGCCCCACTGGTGGCGCTCTGTGCTGGGGCAAACAGACAACCACCTCCCTCCGGCTCTGGAGCTTTGATCAGCACTATCGGCTGCCCAGCAACAGTAAGTTTTAATGACAGGCCAATGACAACTGGCGCTGCCGCCATTATTGGTGCTGAGCCAGGCTTTAGAGCTAATGGGAGGCACCAGCCCTCGACGCAGCACCAGCATCGATAACAGCGACAACAAATTCTGTGCTTCTGTATTGTGTTTCCCTGAATCATATGGGGCTTTCGGTGGCAGGCCTGCTGGGGGAACGGGGGTCAAGCAGGCTCTGAATTCTTGGTTTCAAAGTCTGTAGCTGAGCTGCGGTTACAAATGTGGAAGGGATGGGGACAAGGTAAAATGTCTCAAGATGACGAGGAGCAGGGGAGTTGAGGGGATTGGCTGTAGGGTACAAGCCGAAGTGAGCCATTCGTGACGAAGGGGTAGTACTGGTCAATTTCTCTGCAGTCCTGCAGCTGCTAGACAGGATGGATTTTTTTTTTTTGTTCTTTTTGCTCTTCATGTTGTGTGGATTGGACTATATGACCATAAAAGCCATATAAATGTCTTTCATAATAATTACAAATGGTAGATCATAGCTTTAAGACAGATGCATGCACTAGCCTATTGCCTATAGCCTATAAACGAGCATACGTGTTTCTGAATTTCTGCTTTTCTAAACCATTTTTCTCTGTCTCCCTTTATTTTTAGAGGCTTGCCAAAGGAACCACTCCAAGACACTGCTAAAGCTGATAGATACCTGCATCTCAGATACGCTGAGATATGTCCCTCACAGAGGGACGCGGGTCAGTATTTTGATTTATTGAAAAACATGTTCATTGCCGTACAATTTGTGATAAAACGTGAGCTTATTTGCAAATTTTGATGCACATTGAGACTTTTTTCTGTCATTAGGTATAATTTTTTGAGTAGTAGTAACATTGCATGAATTCTAGAAATTAGAATTTAAAATGTCAAGTGATACACTGCAGACAAGGAGTGAAGTTGCGTGTTGCAGGTTTACTCACTTAACTTAGCATTTGTATAGCGCTCATCAATTTTATAGCACTCATCATCTGTATAACACTCTTCTTATCACTAATGCACAGATAAAGTAGTTGTGGGACTACACTGCTCTGGTTTCTGACATTATGTCAAGATAAAATTTTAATGTTTGATTTATTTACCCACCTAGCAAAAAGGCTGCAACCTCCGCGTCCATTTTCAGGTTCTTCTCCCTCATGAGTTTTCTCTACCCGGGGAAAGATACGCCGATGTCGACTGTTGTTTTATCCCAGTCAGATTTCCTTTTTCTTTTCTTTGCTGGTTTTCCTTTAATCTCATAGGTCAAATCCTATCCATGGTCCTTGATTTCAAGGGAAAGGGAAAGTATATCAAACGCAAGGAGCTTTTACCAGCATAGTTGCTGGCGTGTCCACCGCTCCTCCCCACCACCGACAACACATCATTATCACTAGATTAATTTACTTTTTTGTATCTGCTTTATTTAGATATTATTGGTTATTTGCAGTAATTACTGAATCAGTAATGAATCATAAACAGTTTTTAAATACTCTTTTTTTATTATGCAGGTGAATGAGGCAAGTGGACCCAGACCAGACGGTGATCCTGCAGTGTCGGAGGGGAGCTGCGCAATCCTGTCAAAAGAATCTGACACATAAATAGCACGAGTGGAAGTGGAGAAAAGAGGATCAGGAACCCTCAGAACTTTCACATCCAGAGAATTTGCTGTTTGGCCTCTGCTCAGTCACACCAGCGATGCATCCTCCTTAAGGTGCTTCTCAGATATTTGTTTATGAAAACCGACGCAGGCTGCTAACAGAGCATCAACCCACTTGGCCTGTTATTAAAAATCTTTCTCTCTCCCTCTGTCTTTTTAAGTGTTTAAATAAATGAGTGTTATTTAACATTTACATGGGTTCGTGGTCCAATTCTATTTTGAAGTAATTTATCAGTAATCCTCTTGACCAGTGTTCACTGAGGAAACTTTAATCTTAAAATTGAAAGGTGATGTCATTTCAATGTTTAAATACCGTAACATAACATTTTTCTTTTCAACACGTTGTCCACTTCTTAAACTGTATCATTCTAACACTGCCAGCTGTGCACATTTTGAAGAACATCTGGGTATAATGTTGTAGCAATGTTTTCATTTGTGACATTGTAACAAAGTCATCACAAAATATTCTTAGACTGTTTTTATAGAACATTCTCCCAGAACATTCTGGGAACTCAAAGGAAACTTCCACCAAGAAGATAGTGGGAAGTTAAAGAAAACTTTAAACAAAACATCATTAAAACATTACAGTGTAATATTCTAGTACTAATTTCAGTCAACATTTTAAGAAGGCTTTCACAAAATGTTGTTAGAATGTCATCAGAAAATGTTCTTCAAGAACATTCTGGGAACCCAAAGAAAACTCCCCCATAAAGACATCATAAATACATGAGGGTATGATATTAGAGCAATATTTTCATTCAACATTTTAATAATGTTATTACAAAACATTTCCAGAATGTTTTTAGAGAAAATTCTTCTATAACGTTCTTGGGACTTTAAGAAAACTTCCCGCTAAAAACATCATTAAAATATTAGGATATAATGTTACAGCAATATTTTCATTTAACATTTTGAAAAAGTTATCTTAAAAAGTTTTTAGAATGTTTTAAAAGAACGTCTCCTTGATAACGTTCTTGGAACTTTAAGAAACCTTCCCTCTTAAAACATCCCTTAAACATTAGGATATTATGTTATAACAATATTTTCATTTAACATTTTAAGAGTGGTATCGATAAACATGTTTAGGATGTTTTTAGAGAATGTTCTTTGATAACATTCTTGGAACTTGACAAAAACTTCCTGCAAAAAACATTGTAAGAACATCACAGGTAACATTGTCAGAATGTTTTTAGAACAAAAATTTTCTAGCTGGGATGTTGCTTTCATGGAAATGCACCATTTTACTCCATTTACCTTGAGATATACATTGATGTTAACAGACCATTGCTAAATATATGTCAGCAAAAAATAATAAGGGCTTCGTTTTAGGGTTGAAAACATTTGTAAGAGTCACAACTTCAGTGCAAAAGCAAAAAAAAAAAAAAAAAAAAAATCACAGTTGGATTATTCACTTCAACTTTTTGGCTTTTGAGAGTCTGAATACAAAAGTCCTAATAAAGCTCAACTGCGTTCAAACTACAGCTAAAAAATGGCTAGACAGAAGCAACTGAATAAAGAAACAAAAGTACAGATTTGTACATTGAGGAAAGAAGGATACACAGAGAGAGAAACTGCAAAACGCCTAAAGGTGTTAAGTGAAGGAGTACACTACACTCTGAAGAGACTAGAGGAACCTGGAAGTTATAATGATAGAAAAAGACCTGGACGAAAGAGAGTTACTACAAAAGCAGAGGATAAACATAGCATTGTCACCAGTAAGAGAGATCGGCGAAAGACAGCATCACAAATAAGGGAAGAAATCAACATGACAAGGTCGAAACCCATATCTCTGACAACCGTGAAATGACGTTTGAGAAAGGCTGGTCTGAAGGGTTGTGTAACTACTTCGTCCACAGAACAAGAAAAAGAGATATGAGTAGGCAAAAGCTCACAAAAATTGGACTTACGATGACTAGAAACAAGTTTGCACTGTTTGGTTCAAAACGCAGAGTTTATGTCCGCAGACAAACTGGTGAACGTCTGAAAGCACCATGTGTTACACCCACAATTCAGCATGGAGGTGGTAGTTCCATGGTATGGGGATGTTTTGCAGGTGATAGAGTAGAAGATTTGTTTGATGTAAAGGCTATAATGAAGAAGGAACAGAACCACTCCATCCTCCAGCACCATGCTGCTCCATCTGGACTAAGACTTGTGGCTCATAAGTTTGTTTTGCAGCAAGACAATGACCCTAAGCACTCTGCCAAGCTCTGTCAGGGTTACCTAGACAAAAAAGAAGAGGAAGGTGTTCTTCAAAATGGTTTGGCCCCTCAGTCTCCAGACCTTTCTCCAATTGAGCTTGTGCGGGATGAATTGGATCAATCGGTCAGAAAAATGCGTCCCATGAATCAGCAGTTTCTTTTTAATGAACTTGAGAAACCTTGGAATGCAATCCCTGGAACATACCTTAAGCTGTTGTTAAAGCCAGAGGAGGTTACTTTAAAGAAAGCAAAGTCTAAGCAACAATAACTCAAATACCTAATAATTATAGTCAAAATGTCTTCTGATAAGTTACTCTTTACACAATAGTCATGTTTATTGTGTTGCAAATTACATATAAACAATGATCTTTTTTTGTACAAATCTGATCTTGCTTCCAAAGTTTTGGCCTGTAGTGTAGGTCTAGTTTTCACTTTTAACACATGATCTAAATTTTTGCCTATAAGCCTCAGGCACAAGCTCATAGGCCCTCAGAACAGTAGCTTTTACAAGGTCATAATTTAAGCTCTGCTCAAGTGTGAGGCTGGCACAAACCTCCTGAGCTTTACCCACCAACTTGCACTGGAGCAACAGGGACCAAACATCCTTTGGCTACATAAGAGCAGCCGCTATTCTTTCAAAAGCACTAAAGTACGAGTCCACCTCAGACTCTCTGAAGGACGGAACAAGAGCAATGTGTCTGCTTACATCAAAACTGCTTGCAGATGAGTGTGGGGTTTGCTGACTGGGTTGGCTGGTGGTGCGAGGCTGGCGTTCCAGGCTGGCACTGTCTCTGGGGGGTGCCACATCAGCCTTCTCTGCATCTCCTAAGGCCAGCAAAACTCTATCCACGAGCTGAACAGTTATATGCTGAAGCAGCTCCTCCCTCTTAGGATTTGCTGCTACATCAATACTATACTGACTTGCAATAAGCAACAAATCAACTCTTCTACATTTCTGTAACTGCTCTAAAGTGGGATTTTTCACAAATATTTCCAAATTAAACTCCATGGTGCCAAAGAATATACCAACTAGAATTATCTTAAATACATAACACTAGTACACAAGCCCAAGTAACAATTTATCCCGGACGAGCCCCCAATTTATGTGACGACCCAGCCTGGGGGTATGCTGGATGTAACATAAAGTGCTCTTTCCTTTGTCCCAACTCCCCAAGAGAACCAACAGCCGCCAGAAAATGCAGTCTTACATGGGTTTATTTTTTAACATAAATGGTATTTGACATCAGGGTGGACACAGGCCAAAATAAGAAACAAAACTTTTTTTATTAAAGCTAACTTTCCTAACAAACAAAATAGTATGAAAAAAAAATACAGGGGGTCTTACCTGCACCCCTAACCCAAAACAACAGAAAAGTTTTGTAAAATATAATAGCTGCCCACCCCTACCTACCACGCTGCTCTTAAAGTAACTAAAGCCATTTGTCTAAAAAGACAAATCAAAATTCACAAAGTGTTCAATCTGTAACAATATGTAGACCTGGCTGACAACAATCTCACTATTTCCTAATCAAGCAAGAATACACAGAAACACAGGTCTAGCTGGGAGTCATGACAAAGGAATAAGAGAGAGAGCTCCTTCAGCAGCCACCCTGTTCAAAGCTCCCTTCTTCAGCTGCTGTCCAATCAGGTCAGAGTCCTCTCCTGGAAAACAAAAGAGACACAAAGGAACAGCACCTACCACAGGCAGGGAGGGTTAACCGCACACACACAAAAAATGTGCTGATAAAAAAAAAACACAAAACATATGACCCCTGGTCATAACAATCCATAGCTAAAAGTCATCACAAAAAGGCCATGCTATTATTTGACTGTCTTGTTTACTTGAATATTACATAGCTCAGTCACTGTAATGCTATTACAATTATCACAAGTATCAGTTATTTCCAGTAATTACTGTGTAATTAAAGGCATGTAATTTAGAAGGTAACATCTTTTTTTCCCCATTGACATAAATGCATTACACTGACCTGAGTCCTTCTGTGGGGAGCATATCTAAAGGTATCTGATATACAGCTTTCAATTGCCCTCTGCAGAGTCTTGGAGAGGTTCTTCTGGCGGGCCTCTAAACATAAAGACAGACAGAAAATGTGGAAAATTTGTGTTAATTTGCTTTTAATACTATAAAGGAAGAAAAAAACTTGATGGTGTTTTACAGTAGAACCTCAAAGAACTCTTTGGAACTCTGAAATGTTCACAACTCTTAAAGTGATGTCAAAAAACACCAGATTTACTAAACTAAATACTTATTTCAGTTTCACAGTTGTCATTTTGTGAAATTCTTACAGCGTGAATTATGCACACTTCTGCTTTCATAACCTGTTCGAAAAGACCAGAATTTCATATCTCAATTTGACACCTGCATGGTCATGATAACGATACCAACTTACTTTGAGTGATTGGAGTTGTTTTTAAACTGCTGAAGGGGGAGGGACCTACATTTGGAGTGCTGGTGAGGGAGGGACCTACACATGTGCAAAACAAAAAAATTACGAGTTGTGTACAAGTGGATTGAGGCACCAAATGAAAATTGCAAATTAACTAAATCTTTACCTTGGCCACTGTCAAAGTATTTAAAATATACCGTACACTCCAACAGATATACTTTTTTACGGTGGACTTTCTTTTTGGTGGCTTAAATATTTCAATAAGTCCTACACCACAGAAAATTAGCACCATATGCTGATAAAATAGCGTCTGGCAGAGTTGCTTTTTTCATCTTCAAAAAATCAACAATTTCAATTTATTATTTAAGAAATAAAATAGTAACACTCACTGATTTATCAATATGTCAGTTGATAAAAAGTTAATTTTGGGCCCAGCTTCCCAGCCATTTCTAATCACATGCTTAACATTACTGGTGTTAGGGTGACCATATTCTGAATCCCCAAAAAGAGAACACTACTATGCAGGGCAGCGTTGTGCGCAGGCCTTACTAACATTCCAAAATCATTTTCCAAATGTTGCTTTGAGAATGTGCTATGTTATTATGTAACATTAAGGGGACATTTTGTAAAACAACATTCTATAATCTGTTACCTAAACACTGTGCCCAAAACATCCTCAGAATGTTACAGACCTTTGGTCACATATCACATCACAGGAACATTCTGAAAAAGAACATTCTGTAATCTGGGGCCTTAAATACATCGTAGAATTATTTTCAAAATGTTGCTTTCAGAATGTTGTTCCTCTGTTGCCATGAAACTTTGTAGAAACATTCTACAAAAAATGTTCTGTACTCTGAGGCCTAAATTACATCCTTAAAAATTTTTTTGAATGTTGCTATGACAGTGTTCTTCACTTGTTACCAGTTAACATTATAGGAACATTTTATGAAAGAACATTCTGTAATCTCTTCCCAAAAAAATGTCCCCAAAACATCCACAGAATGTTGCACCTAAAATGTTCTTCCTTTGTCAACAGTTAAAGGCAGGATTCCATCAAAGAAGCATCTTTTTTGTGGTGTATACAAAAAAGCTTTTAATATCAGTCAATAGCTATTAGTTATTGATGGGATTTGGGAATATAACTATATTGCTGTGTTTCTGTTATGTCTGTGTAATCAACATTTTAAAATTTCTGAGCAGCCCACTCTTTCTGACTGTAAACAAAGCCATTCCCCGCCAACCTGATTGGTTGTGCGGCAGACCCTGCTCCCTCGTGCTGATTGGTGGTGAGGCAGACGCTGCTCCCTTGTGTTGTGAGGCACGCTCCACATCCTCAAGCCCAAACAAAGTTAGCTTGCAACAACATCAGACAGTAGAAACCAACCAGAAAGTACGGAAAATTGTCTGAATCCTCTTTTGGCCACGACTGCCAAGACAAACAAGAAAACAGAGTAAATACCAGAGACTCTGGGGAAATAACGGGTGCTTAAAAAAAGAGGTAGACCGTACAAGAGCTAAAATGCCAGGTCAACATCAGTGAAGCATTTAAACGATGGGGGACGCTTCGGGATCTTACAGACCCTGTAACCTTTCTGCTGGACAGGTAAACCGCATTAACAAAGTAAGCCAAGTGTCTGTAACAGAAGTGTTTCTTGTTAAACAGGATCTGCTGCGTGTTGTAGGGCCGCTAAATTGTTTACCTCAGGTCCCGGAGTATGTCACTTTATCCTAGTTGTAGAAGCCCTGCAAACATTGGCCCTCATTTATCAATCTCGTGCAGAACTGAGCGCAGATCTGAGCGCAGGATTCATTGTACGATAGGACACACATGAGATTTATGAAAGGGTTCGTATCTGACCAATCCCAGCGTACGTATGATCGGGTCTTGATAAATGCGGCGGCTGAAATCGACCGTCATTAACATGTTGACGCCCTTAAATATTTGTGGTTCAGAAGCCTTGCCCACTGAGGTCAAACATGAAAGAGGAGAAATATTAGAAAGATGCGAAACTTTTCCAAGCTGAAAGTGGATATCCTTGCGTCTGTGGTGGAAACTAACAAGTATTTTCTCTTTGGAAGCATCAAAACTGGAATAAAAGCAGTCCAGAAAACTCCTGTCTGGAGCAGGATTATGGTGGTGGTGAACAGCGCTGCTGCGGAATAGTGGACAGTGGCTGAAGTCAGTAAGTTGCTCATGATGATAAATTAATATCTCATACATACTTCATAATTTTTATTGCCATGACATAGGGTACGTTGCACCTATCACTGAAAGTATTTAGTTTTAATTTGTTGCTTCTTTGTAATGTAGAGCAGACTGGAGAGTCTGACAGAGGCTGAACAAAAATAATTATTAACCTCACCAAACGGTGTGTTGCTGCCCCTGAGGCACATTTTTATGGATTACTATTGGATTTTTATCACTGAATAAATAGCAAGAGCACTTTTTAAACTTACACTGTAGATGTCAGAATCCATTGATAAGGTCCTGTCTCCTCTGTACAGAACCTTTGTGGAGTCTCTCCTCATTATCATTCGGCATGGGGTCCTCACATTGCACCGGCACAGCCAACGGCACTTCATTCGCCAGTGCAACATTGTGCAAAACTGTACTGGCCCAAATGATGTCCCACACCCTTTCAGGAGTGTACAACAATGTCCCCGCTGCTGGGCAAAGACAGAGACACCTGCCTTTCAGGAGTCAAACGCAGCGCTCCACAGTGGCGCGTATGCGTGTGTGCGTAATGTTGAAATGGCTCTCCTGCTCTGTGGAATTGTTTCTGGGCAGAGTTATCAAATAGGCCTATTCACTAAGGACATAACAAATTTATTTTATTTTATTTACGTCTTAATCTTTTATGAAATCTGGCTTAATGACTTTGGTTTGTATATCAATTATTTTCAGACAGACATTTGCTGCACCGTGGATCCACACTGACTCAAACTTGCGTACACGATGTCAGACCTGTCGTGAGATTTGGTAGTAGCGTATGCTTACGTGTTGATTGATAAATGCCGATCCTCATGTCAAAATTTTCATACGCAAGGTGTACGCAAGTTTTCTGCCGTATGCAAGCTTGATAAATGAGGGCCATTGTGTTTGCTAGTTGTCTGTTGGCATCTACACTCACACCAATGCTTTTTACTTTCACATTGACTGGGCCCCATTTTCAATCATCTGAAGTATTTATGTGCATTATATCTGAATTTAATTGAAACGATACAAGCGAGCAGGAGTTTATGGGCAGGGCTGGCTGGAGGTCAGAAAAATAATTCTGCATCTGACTTGCAGCCAGCTGAGAAAAACAACAGAGTTAGTGGACATCTTTTTCTTCAATATCTTTTACTTTCAACGAGTCAGCAGCTTACAACAAAGGCAGCTTCCTCTGACTGAGGAATTCAGATTTTTACACATCCTTTATGCAGTCAAGAAACAGACACCCCCACCCACTAACATCATCTCACAAGTGGCATGACATTACAACAGTATCCAAATAGGGTACAGGTTGCAGCTGTGGTCTGTACTGGTAGAACAAAGACAGCTTAGTTCATCATCAGGTTCCTGCTTATCAGTTCAATGTCACACTGCTTGGAAAACAACCTGTGAGTGAAATCGTTGCATTCATCTAGTTGCATGGCTTCAGCAGAAAAGTATCAGTCCCAACTCCAAGGCCATACTTCTCCTTTCCTATGCTCATTAAAAAGAAACAGATATGACTCTGCAAGCATTCACACCAAGTGATTTTCAGTTAATGATGATTAAGATATGTATACTAGAAAAGCACTCGGAGAGCGCAGACCTCCGCCAAGCAGCTCATGTCCCCCCTTATATTGTGATTCACACCAAAACTTTTAGTGTTACGTGTCTTTTATTAACTTTTATTTGTGTTTAAACTGGTATGTTCACTGTACATAATGTTCCGAAAACAAGAAATGCCCTGATCCGGATTCGAACCCAGGACTTTCTTGCTGTGAGGCGACAGTGCTAACCACTACACCACTGTGCCGCCCATTGGTTATCTTTCAGCATTGAAAATTCCAACGACACCCTTATTTTTGTGTGTTCTGGATCACAGTATCCGGAATTTTGTCTGGATCGGGATCAACCTTTGACACCTCATAAAACTCATTATGATCCTTTTGTGTAATTTTTTACTAAAGACTCTGGCCATTTTTATAGAGTTAAATGCAAAAGTTCCAAAATTTGCCCTATCTCACAATGATAAAGAATCCTTCAAAAAATTCCTGTATCCAGAAGGCGATCCGGATCACCACCAAAATGTAATGGGATCGTCCTGGGGCTGAGACGCACCTCTGTTGAAAATTTCAGGTCAATCCGTCTGTAACTTTCTCCGTAAAGTTGTTCACAGACAAACAAACAAACAAACAAACAAACCAACCAACCAACAAACCAACGCTACCGAAAACACAACCTCCTTGGCGGAGGTAATAATGATAAAATACACATGTGGTAGCATACTGTTACGGCTGTGTGTTTTTTCCCCCTAGACATGAAATGACAGTAGAAATGATGGGCAATATCTAAATGTGCAATAACACACTGCACTTTGCACTACTGCACTTTCCTTACCGCCTGTTTTACTGTTGCCTGTTTGCCTGTTTTTCATTGCCATTCTCTTAGATATGTTTAGGCTTTTTAGTCTCTATGGAGCTACCGAGCAGGAAGTATTTCACATGTATGTAACCAGTGCATCTAAGTGACAATAAAGTGAAAGTAAGTAAGTAAGTAAGTAGCATTCATATCATTTTCATACAGGTTTCGGACACTACATGGCAATGTACATGGCAAGACGCAATACATGACGGGACACCCACCACCGGTGAGTGACCATCAGATGGTCACTTCATTTTGCAATGCTCTATGAGAAGTTTTGAGTCACCTATGTGGGGCATTGGAATTGATCACTCAGGTTTCGGACACCCCTCAAAATGGTGCTAACCCCCATATAGTCGCCTATATAGGGGTTAGGGATCCATTTCGGACACAGCCCAAGCTTGCAGTCTGGAGAGGCATTTGGTGGGGGAACTGCTGCCCTGCTGCCTCGCTGCCTCGCTGCCTCTCATTTGTTTTGTGGGTTCTTTGTGTTTAGTTTATTTGTTCTTTTGTCTCAATAAATCACTTGTTGAACGTTTTGAAGCCGTTTTGTTAATTCAATGGGTCGAAAGGTGAGGATAACTGTTAGCCCCATAGGGCTGCCTTCGGGGTGGGGCATAACAATACACATACAATTTTTCTTTCACTGAAGCAGAGAGAGAGGGAGGGGAAAAGTGGTTAGGAGGGATACTGTTTATTTTCAAGATTTCTCCCAAAAACTGGCACTTCCTCAGACCCTGCCTACCCCACCTTTAACATTATGCGAACATTATATTAAATGATAAACATTCATAACAGCAGTGCTGAACCAGGAAGTGCCATCCCTTCATAACCAGAGGCTCACAGCAGCACGTCGGGCTGAGGAGAAGAAGAAACTCGTGGCTGGGGGAGAAAACTCGGACAGGGTGGACAAGAAATTGAAAGCCTGGATTGGGGGAGGCGGCTGGCACAGCCGGACTGTGAATGGACAGGAGATGGAAGAGGGAAGTGACGGGTCAGGAAATGATAGGATGGAGTTAGGTGGCAGGAGAAATGAAAGTTGGAATGTTGTGAAAGGGGGAAAGGCTAAGCGCAAACGCAAGAATGATAGGGGACAGAGAGGATTGGGCACAGCGTCTGAGGAAACAGATAGCGAGCAAGCAAGAGAGGACGGGGAAGAGCACAAAGTAATTATTAGGTTGGAGCAAGAAGGCACCTCGTTTGGTGAGTGGAATCCTGTACACCTTACTAAAGCAATAAATAAACAAGTGGGAGATGTGAAAAGTGCAAGAGTGTTGCGCAATGGAGCACTGCTGATTTTTTGTAGAGATGGCGCGCAGTTGGGGAAAGCCATCAGGGTGGATAAAATTGAGGGGAAGAAGGTGGTAGCAACGCTAGCTAGGAAGGGAGGAGGGATCACTCGAGGAGTAATCTTCGGTGTGCCGTTAAGTGTATCTATTGATCAGATCATAGTAAATGTAAAGGGAGCGAAAGTGAGGGAAGCAAAGCGCCTGAAAACAACTCGTGAGGGGGAAAAATGTGACAGTCTGTTGGTTTTGGTTACGTTTGATGAAGAGCGACTCCCTGAAAGAGTGCATATAGGACAGGGATGGGCAACTGGCGGCCCAGGGGCCGCACACGGCCTGCACCCTCACTCAATATGGCCCTTTGATTAATTTCTGAAAACATTAAAAAAAAGTGTCTTCTGTGGCACTGAAGCAGAATCAGTTGTAATGGTATACTTTGGCCACTAGATGGCTCCACAAATTGAGACGCTGCCTCATGCGCGTTTCTAGCGGCAGAGGAAGAGAGAGACTTCGAGCCATGGCTAAGAGCGGAGGAAAACGAAAACTTGATTGGGAAAATCACGTGTTTCAGGTGAAATGGGAAGCAGAATATCTGTTCACAGAATTTAAAGGCAAACTTATGTGCTTAGTCTGCTTAGAGACCCTATCTGCAATGAAAGATTTTAATTTGAGTCGCCACTATAATACGTTGCACAAAGTAAAATACAAGAAGTATACTGAAGCTGCAAGGGATGCTATCTCAAGGCTAAAGTACACAAACAACAGCGACTTTTTGCCGCAGCCACAACCACACAGCAGTCTGCACTCAAGGCATCTTATGCTGTTGCACTCGAACTCGCCAAAGCAAAGAAGCCACTGTCAGATGGCGAAATTGTGAAGAGGTGTGCTATGGAAATGGCCAAAGCATTTGGTGAAGACAACATGGCTAAAAACTTTGATGCGGTCTCCTTGTCTCGTCGCACAGTGACTCGCAGAATTTTTGACGTTCACGACCATGTCGAGGGGAAGCTGAAACACGTAATGCAGGACTGCAAATACTTCTCCCTGGCCTTGGATGAAAGTACAGATGTGACGGATGTGAGCCAGCTGCTGATTTTTGCAAGAACTGTCAACAATTCGTTTGAAGTGCACGAAGAGCTATTGAGGATGGTGTCTTTGCATGATACCACCAAGGGCACGGACATATTTAACGCCGTCAACAACGTGGTGGATGAATATGGTGACTTCAACAAGCTATCAGCGGTTGTCATGGATGGTGCGCCTGCAATGCAGGGAAGACGTGCGGAGTTCGCGGGGCTCCTCCAACAGAGCGGAGGTAACTGCCCTATCCTGCACTGCATCATCCATCAGGTAAGTAATTATAGGTTTTGGGATGCTAATTGATATGCAGGACACAATATAGGTTAATTTTAATGCATATTTAATTGATCTGCAGGAGGCCCTCTGCGCCAAGACACTTAACTTTAGCCACGTCATGGATTTGGTGACTAAAGTCATAAAGTCATCCGAGGTGGAAACAGATCGCTCAGTCACAGGAAGTTTACAGCATTTTTGGAGGAAGTGGACGCCGCGTATGGGGATTTACAAATGCACACAGATGTCCGCTGGATGAGTCGAGGCAAATGTCGTGGTGATGTGAGTTCTTACTGCAAGAAACTCAAAGACAATGCGTTTCTATGTGACCTAGCTTTCCTTACTGACATTAGTTCACATTTGAACTACCTGAACACAAAGTTGCAGGGGCGAGACCAAACTATCTGTGATCTGTATGCACACATGGCCGCATTTCAACGCAAACTCGATCTGTTCAAAGAGGGATTATCATCCCATCCGCTGCTTTTGACACACTTTCCTGCTTGTGAGGAGATGCAAAATAAAGTCCCTCAATGCGAAGAGCTACTTCACAAATACGCAGCTGATATCGAGAGACTGCAGGAGCAGTTCAAGCAACGTTTCCAAGATTTCCAAATGATGCAACCACGGATAATGCTTTTCGTGGACCCCCTCTGCGCAGCTGTCAGTGAGCAACCTCCAGAATTGCAGCTGGAACTTTGTGACTTGCAGTCAGATCCGTTCTTTCAAACGAGGCTTAATGAGAAGGGTATTTCCTTTTGGAGTCTGCTACCTCAGTCCCGTTTCCCACACCTCCGAGAGTTTTCACTGTCACTGACCAGTATGTTTGGTAGTACGTATATTTGTGAAAGCAGTTTCTCAACCATGAAGCACATCAAATCAAAAGAGAGAAACAGGCTCATGGATGACACACTTTTTCATCTCATGCAGATTGGATGCACAAAGATTGACATTGATATCCAGGCCATTGTGCACCAGCAGGCAAAGCCACAAGTTTCCCATTAAAAGGGAACTGGCCTACTCATCATGATGATGATGACGATAATGATGATGGTGGTGGTTGTGGTGATGGTATTCACTGAGAATGTAAAAATGTAAAAAAAAAAAAAAAGAAAAAAAAAGAAGTGTAGTTTAAAAATGCACAAAGTGCATACATTTTCTAATTGCAATTAATTTTCTTCTGTTTTGCAGCTCCCTGCTATCTTTCAAATGGGTTGATTTGTATGTTTTGTTGATGAGAGCCCTTTGTACTTGGAAAAAGGGGTTATTTTTTGTTGGCTTCAAACCTTTTGTATTCACATTTATTTATTTCATTTATTTATTTTATCAAAGAATAGCACAACTTTTACAAATGCATTTGAGCATGGAAATGTGAAGTTATTGCACTGTATGTTAAGTCAATAAACATATGATTCAAACATGTAAAATGGCAGTTTTATCATATCTGGTTAAGTGTGCGGTCTTATGTGGCCCCCTGGTAGTGTTGACAAAAAAAAAAATGTGGCCCCCTCCATCATTTAAGTTGCCCATCCCTGATATAGGATATATGAGCTACGGTGTGAGGCTCTATGTGCCTCCGCCATTAAGGTGCTTCAAATGCCAGAAGTATGGGCATGTTGCAGCAGTATGTAAGGGGAAACAAAGATGTGGGAAATGTGCTGGGGAACATGAATATGGGAAATGTGAATTTGGAGCTAAAATTAAGTGCTGCAACTGTGGAGGGGAACATACCTCTGCATACAGGGGATGTGAAGTTAGTAAGAGAGCAGCAGAAGTGCAGCAAATGAAAACATCGCATGGGATCACATACGCCGAGGCAGCCAGAAGGGTGAGGGTGCAGGCAACTGAAAGTAATGCCAGGACAACCGAAAGACAAGAAGTAAGAACACATGAAGGATGCAAAAGAATTAAGGAAGACACAATGGTTGTGGGGAAGAGAGATTTCATACTGTTCATGGTTGAGGTGGTTAACTGTACACCGCAAACAGACAAAAAAACTCAAAAAATCAAAATAATAGTGAGAGCAGCCCTTTAATTTGTATGAGTTAAGAAGAGCAGTATCCAAAGCGCGGCAGTCGTCACCAGGGAAAGATGATGTGTGCTACTGTATGTTAGATCACATGGATGACAGGTCGCTGGGGGTAATATTGAAGTTATTTAACAAAGTATGGGAGTCAGGGGAGGTTCCACAGGCATGGAAACACTCAGTAATAGTGCCAATTTTGAAACCAGGCAAAGGAGCATCAGATCCATCAAATTATAGGCCAATTGCCCTTACATCCCAGTTAGGGAAAATATGAGGTTGAAAATGGAACCCCGCAAGGGAGTGTGTGTAGTCCAGTGTTCTTTAATTGTATGATCAATGATATATTTGAGGAGGTGGGGGGAGGAATAAGTAAGTCATTATTTGCTGATGATGGGGCCTTATGGGTAAGAGGGAGAAATCAAGAGTATCTGCAGAAAAAGCTGCAGGCAGCAGTTTATAAAGTAGAGCAGTGGGCAAATAGGTGGGGGTTCAAACTGTCAGTTGTGAAAACTCAAGTAATATGCTTTGCTAAGCGACACAAAGAGGTGTCAATAAAACTATATGCTCAAACTTTAGAACAAGCCAAAGTAGTACGTTTTTTGGATATTTTATTTGATGAAAAACTCACCTGGAAGCAGCATATTGAAAAAGTGAGAGATAAATGTAAGAATGTTAACCTTATGAGGTGCTTGGCAGGGCGAGATTGGGGTGCAACTAGGAAGTCTCTGTTAAACATATATCAAGCGATGATGAGGTCCAGAATTGATTATGGCAGTGTGGCTTATATGTTAGCAGCAGAGAGTCACCTGAAGAAGCTGGACGTGGAGCAGGCTAAGGGGCTGAGGATATGCAGTGGGGCGTTTAAGACCTCTCCAGTGGCTGCTCTTCAAGTTGAGGTAGGGGAAGAGCCTCTAGGGATAAGAAGGGTAAAGCACATGCTGGCATACTGGGTATATCTGCAGGGGTACAAAAGGTCTCATCCAGCGAAAGCAATATTAGAGGAATGCTCAGAGCACGGCAAGACCAACTTTTGGAGTTTGGGCTGGGTTGGGAATGTAAAAGCCGAAAGTGTTGGTTTATGTAACATGCAATATGTGTCAAGTAATTCTTTACCAGAAATCCCTCCGTGGGTATTTCAGGAGCCGACAGTGGACTTTGGTATTCAGGGTAAAGTAAAGAAGAAATCAGGGAATACAGGAGTTATTGTGCAAAGATACATTGAACAGAACTATGCGAATAAACTGTTAATATTTACGGATGGATCAAAGGAGAGAGAGACTGGTCGCACCGGGGCAGCAGTCTTCGTCCCTGAACAAAGACTGGCAATTAAAGAAAGGGCTAATGATCATGCCTCAGTATACTCAGTGGAGCTGTTAGCAATTATACTTGCATTAAAGTGGATGAAGGGAGGTAGTGTTGTACATGCGTTAATAGCGTCAGATAGTTATGCAGCACTTGAAAGTAACAAAACAATGAAATCCTGTAGGCAAGACCTTGTTATGGAGATTCATCAACTGCTACAACCAGAACGGGGGGGGGGGGGGGGGGACAGCCGGATTTGTGTGGGTTCCAGCACATGCAGGTGTTGAGGGTAACGAGGAAGTAGACATACTTGCAAAACAAGCTGTTAGAGCACAAACAATAAAAAAACAGCATTCCACTGGGTAGAGCTGAAGGGAAGTCAATAATCAAAACACAGATGTAGAGGGTAGGGCAGGAATATTGGGACATCAATGACACTGGGAGACATTTCTACAGGGTACAGAGCCAGGTGGTTGGAAGACGGGTGTTTGGCAGGAGCAGGAAGGAGGAGGTGGCCATCACCTGGGGCACACAGGGTTAGACAGCACGCTAAAAGTAATAGGTAAACACCCCACGGGAAACTGTCAAAGCTGCAATGTGCAGGAGACAGTAGAGCATGTCTTAATGGAATGTAGGGAGTATGACAGAGAGAGGGGAGTATTAAAAGCTGGCTTGAAAAAGGAAAACATTGGATTTACATTAAGGAGTGTGTTACAGAGAACAGAAGAGAGCAATAAACATGTACAAAGATATTTGAGAAGAAGTGGCCTAGTTGAAAGTATCTAGTATGTTTTTGGAGGGGGTTCCCCTTTTTCTTCTTTTTTAATTAATCTTTTAATTTATTTATTTATTTATTTTTTATTATTTATTTATTTATTTTTGTTTGTAAACTGCCAATCTACTGTTCCACACTCCAGGCCGATAGGTGGCGGCAATTGTTGGATGCCAGCCGCCAATCAAATCCAAGAAGAAGAAGAAGAAGAAGCACGTCGGGCTGTTTGGAAAAACTCCGATCCCAATGTGGAAGAGCCATGGTAAATTGGTCAACAGTTGCCTTCTACAGTTTGGATGAACTTCTTCTTGCAACCCATTGACCAGGTTCTACAATGCGCCTCGGAGCCAGCTACCCCGGCTACCCCGGTCAGGGAAACCCCAGTAAACCTGGAGACGCTCTGAAAAGCAGACCATCCAGCCCCAGTTCGGAGGCAGACCTGTTCGAGCACCAACAGAGGTTTCTCAGTAACAAAGAAGACACATACCTGATCCTGAATCGAGGACTCTCAGCACGTACCTGCATGTTAGCCGGTTAGCTAACATAGCTTGAGACTTAGCAGCCTGGCTGATTCCTCCAGCTGACATCATGGCCCCACTCTCCTCTCCATCCGGCTGCAACAGCTGCGCTGCGGAGTCCACTCCCGACTCCCCCGCCCATCCTCGTTGATCGTTGGTGACTCCATGATCAGGAACACTCGCTTCTTTAACGCGATTACACACTATCTCTCCGGGGCTACAGTCTCCGACATTCTTGCGGCGCTCCCCCATCTGCTAGCCTCCCTGTTGCCCTCAGTCCAGAAAATAATAATGTGGGAACTAACGACAGTCAGAAGTGACCAAGACCAGTTTCACCGACCTGCTAAACTTCCTCACTCGCAAAGGCAAGTCGGTCCTAATTAGCGGCCCAATTCCCACTCTCGGGCGTGGCTCCGAGTCATTCAGCAGGCTACTCGCCCTTCACACTTGGCTGCAGTCAGCCTGTAGGACCTACAATGTCCAGTTTATTGATAATTTAAATTTATTCTGGGGCCGAGTTTCATTTTCCAAGTCTGACGGTCTCCATCCAAACAGACGGGGCTGCTAACCACAGTGTGTTAGCCCACCTAGCCTGATCCGCTAACACCTCCACCTGCTCTGACAGCTCCTCACTCAACTTCGCTCTTTTCAACATCCGCTCACTGACCAACAAGGGACAACTCATCCAGGACATCATCACCGACAATAAACTGGACTTCCTCTTTTTTACCGAAACATGGCAACAGCCCAACGACTTCACCCAGCTGAACGAATCCACTCCTAGTGGGTTTGTTTACATTTCACAACCCCGTGGCTACGACCGGGGGGGGGGGGGTCTCGTGGTAATTCACTGCGAGAACTGGAAATTCTCTGTGCCTGCTTCCAGCTCGTTTGAGTCCACTGTGTCCGAGCTTTCAGGTCCCACTCCAACCATCATTGCCACTGTTTACCGCCCCCCGAAACAGAACAGTGAATTTTTAAATGACTTTGCTGCCTTTCTCACCCATTTATCATTTCTCTCACCTAACATAATAATACTGGGTGATTTCAATATCCACATGGACAATATCAACCTGCCTCTCACCAAAGACTTCACCTCCTGTTTAGAAAGTTTTGGCTGTCAGCAACATATCAATTTACCCACACACATATTAGGACATAAGGACATATTCTGGATTTAATTTGCTGCTCTGGTGTCACCCCCTCTGATTTCACAGCTAATGAACTCCCCATATCTGACTACTTTCTTATTTCATTTACAGTGAGACTCACTCTTTCCATCTAAAAAAAAACCACGCCTCATCTCATTCCGGAATATAAAGAATACCCCGGCCACTCTCACCTCCAGCATCCACTCCTCCTGCCTCCTTGACATCCAAATTCTATCCACCCCCGACGATCTGGTCTCTCACTACAACACTGGACTCCTTAATATTCTTAATACCCTCGCCCCGTTAAAAACCAGATCCTCCTCCTGGTGTGCCCCAGGGCTCTGTCCTGGGGCCCCTACTCTTCATCATCTACCTCCATCCCCTTGGCAATATCTTCCGTAAACACAACATCCATTTTCACTGTTATGCCGATGACACCCAGCTCTATCTCACCACCAAACCCTCCCCCTCTCTCCCACCCACCTCCCTTACTGACTGCATCACTGAAATAAAAAACTGGTTCACCCAAAATTCCCTGAAATTAAACAGCAAAAAAAACAAGGTCCTCCTCATTGGCACCAAATCCACCTTATCCAAAACCTACAGCTTATTTCTCACTATCAACAACTCCACTGTTTCACCCTCCCTCCAAGTCAAGAACCTGGGTGTCATCCTGGACAGTACACTATCTTTTCAATCCCACACCAATAACATTACCCGGACTGCCTACTTCCACCTAAGAAACATCAATCGCCTCCGCCCTTCCCTTACCCCCCACACTGCCGCCACCCTTGTTCACAGTCTCGTCACTTCTCGCCTGGATTATTGCAACTCTCTCCTTCTCGGCCTCCCTCAAAAAACCCTCCATAAACTCCAACTGGTCCAGAATTCAGCTGCCCGTATCATAACCCGTACCCCCTCCATTCACCACATCACTCCAGTCCTTCAACAGCTCCACTGGCTCCCGGTCCAGTTCCGCATCCAGTTCAAAGTTCTCCTCCTTACATTTAAGGCCATCCACAACCTCGCCCCTTCATATCTGTCTGATCTCCTCCACATTACAACTCCCTCCCGTGCCCTCAGATCCTCTTCCTCCATACACCTGTCTGTCCCCCCCGCCCGTCTCAACACCATGGGGAGCAGAGCATTCAGCCGCTCTGCTCTCCGGCTCTGGAACTCACTACCACCCGATCTCAGGAACATTGACTCTTTCACCCTTTTCAAATCAAGACTCAAAACACATCTGTTCAGAACTGCCTATCCACCATAATGTCCATTTCTCTGTCACTTTGTTTTTCTTATTTATTTATTTATTATTTTGATATTGCTCTTAAATGTGTTTTAAATGTTTTCTGCTGTTTTTAATGTGATTTGTACGGTGACCTTTAGTGTCAGAAAGGCGCCTCAAATAAATTTATTATAAAATGTTCTTTTAACTATACATGAAAATGTTTACTTAAAACTATAAGCAGAACTCATAGGGAATGTTTGCCAGAGTTGTGGAAATGTTCCCTGCTAGCCGGGTACAGTCTGAAGCAAAACTTTGCAACATTTGCTGGTTAACAACATGTTATTTTGTAGTTCACTAACCCTTGTTTCTGTCTTCTAGATTGGTTCCTGTCTGGTTGGTCTTGTCACACCTGTTGCCTGATTGTGTCTCCCCACTTGTTTCCCATCCCCTTCATTACCTCTTGTATTAAACCTCATGTGTTTCACACTCTTGTTGCCAGTTCATTGCACTCTTCAGTGTTCTTCCAGCATTCATATCATTTTCATACAGATCCTTGGTTGTTTTTGACCTTGCCTTTTTGCCTCAGCCCTTTTTTGGATACCTCTGCCTGTTGATGACTGACAAACCATGCACCTCTGCTTGTTCTATTAAACCTTTTGCCTCTTTGACTTTCTGGTGTGGTGATTTGCATTTGTGTCCACATCTTCTGAGTCCCATTTTATGACATTTAAACAGCCAAAACCCATGAGTTTCATAAAAACGCACATACATGAATTGTAAGATAATGTAAATAAGATTCTTTTTAATCATGATGAGCTGTGCTACCACCCCAGGAAAGCATAATTTCCAAATAGACAGCTTTTTCTGTGTTTTTTTCTCACATGTTGACAACCAGGTACGCTGGCTCATCTGCCCTTATTGTCATGACTGACTTTTGCTAATCAGATGTCTTAGCAGAACATTTCTTTTAGCATGACTCAGCAGTTTACATCCATATTTCATGTCAGTTGAACTGGTGAATACTGTCTTAAGTTTAAGTGTGACTTTGTGGACTGTCTTTGCTGCAGGGTTGAATACATGTCAAAACAATATTATTTCATTCTTTGCCTTTGTGTCTGCTGTAAGTCTCAAGCAGTGTAACCTTCACGTTATTTATATTTCAAAAACTTTTGTTTTCTTTATTTAATAGATGTTTTTGTCTATGACATTGATTGTTGATTAAAACGTGTAGGTGTTTGTGTAAGAATTTTCAAAAGAATATTATGTAATATCATATAAAATGTTTTATATATATATATGTATATATATATGTATATATATATGTATATCCACATCTTTCACTTTTTAACTTTAAAAAAGAAAGTACATTGTTTTGACAGACTACAAATGGGACCATTTTAACCAGAATGATGTTTAATTCCTCAAGGATAAAGTTGTACATCTCTATCACACATTATATACCCAGGCTGTAGTCAGAACACACACTTTCAGAGGTTATTAAGTCACTGAAGCAGAGGGAGAACAGCATGACTCAAAGAGCGGTGCTTACATTTTACCAAGTAGGAGACTCTTACATATTGTGTATATTTTTGTCAAGTTCAGTCCGTACAGTAAAGGGTTGTAAAGTGGTTGGCAAATAAGAAAGTACAAAGATAGAAATATGCGTAAAATAATGGGCACCCCTCTCATATTCAGTCTGCTCTGTACTATCTCTAAGAAACAACCACAGGAGAAATTGAGCAGAGAGGCCAGGTGTGGTGTGCAGGTACTGACAGCTTTCTGTCTGGTCTGTTTGGAGCCTGAAAAACAGACTTTCAGGATCTTTATGTAGGTAAAAAGGATAAGCACTGTGAGGGCAAATAAGACAGTGAAAGTATAAATGAGTCCGTACACATTGTTTACTGTAGTGTCATAGCATGCCAGCTTTACGACAGAGAAGTTGTCACAGTACAGTCTGTCAATAGTATTCCCACACAGCTGCAGAGAGGCATTCAGAGATATCATAAAAATAATTACAAGAAGAGGGAACAACCATATCAGAGCAACAAGGACAGCAACCTTCTGAGATGTCATACGCGTGTTATACTGTAAAGGAAAACAGATAGCTAGGTATCTGTCATAAGACATAACAGCTAAATTGTAAAACTGCACATTTACATACGTGTACAAGCAGAAGATCTGCAGGTAGCAAAAAGGAACAGTAACAGTGTGACTGTCCGAGAGAACCTGAATCAGCAGGAAAGGAAACAACCCTGTGCTACCATACAGCTCATTAATCAGCAGGCTGCACAGAAATATGTACATGGGTTCACGGAGGCTTTTGTTTATACAGATCACCACAATGAGCAAAAGATTGGCACAAATTATTAGTCCATAAAGACATATTAGAATTGAGAAAGAAAAGTATTTTAGAATCCCAATATCAAAGTAGGCACCGAAAGTGAAATAGAGAATATGTGACGAGTTCTTCATTCTTTCTGTACACTTCACTACACAGCTATAGATTCCACGGGTGCTCTTTAACACAGTAGTATTACTCACCCTGATAGAGGAGAGACATCATGTTAAAAAAGACAATGTTAGAAACCATCCCCCTCTACACTGAGATGCTACTTGGCCTCCGCTGATTTTAAACTTCTCAGGTTACATGATGACGTCAGTCCGACTGTATCAGCAGGGGAAAGGTATGTGATGTCTGAAATAGCACTTGGCCTTTTTTTTCAGAGGGAGCAAACCAAAACAAAGGGGGTGATCAACGTGGTTCTTCTCTCTTATAAACCACTAATGATACATCAGCTGACCAATATTCATTTTAATTTTAAGATATTAACCCTTTGATGAAAACATTAGCACTCAGAGCCGGGGTCCATCAGAGATTTGGGGTTCCTAGGGTATACTGTCTCCAACATGAGTTGTCAACCGCCCCATTAAAACCAACAGGATGTGTGTGCACCACATTCTGTCCATGCTGCACACTGAAACAGGCTTGGTTGAGTCAATGCTCCTCAAGGCTCCTCACAGCATCTCTCAGCTCCATCCCAGGAGCATGATCTGGCTCTGCTGCACTAATGATATACATTAAGTCTGTTTTTCACTGAGCTCGCGCCCACCTAAACAGAGAAGGTTGACCCAGGTAGGATATCAGGCACAGAATTAGTGCGGATAATCCTCTGATAAGGGGGAATTTCAGCAGTTTCAACCACACATGGATCCACATGAGTCAGTGGTCCAGTTTGAAAGGCCTGAAGAACTCCTTTTTATAGTCTAGCGTTTGATCTTTTCTGTTTGTCTGCTTTTGGTGTTTGTGGTGTGTATGTCAGCGCTCTGTTAGTGAGACAACGTTCTTTCTATATGTTTGTACCATAGACTGTATATAGAATGGACAGAGTCTGCCTCCTCGCTGGGTGAAGCCACTCCGAGAACAGCACCCTCTGATGGTGGGCTGCAGTATAGGTCATAAATCCCGCCTCAGCCAGCAAAGCTTATGGAACTGTGGACAAACTTTAGAAATTTATTACACAGAACATAAATTTTTCTCCCCCCTGTTGTGATGTTGACATGTAGTTAGTGTGAGACTGGTTTGTGGGGGATACGCTGTTTGAGCCGAGCGTTATCACAGGGACTCTCGGCGACTGCGCGGCCGAATGCGCGCATCGCTACTGCGCAGCTCTGGTTTCAAGGAAGTGGAGAAAAACCCGGAATTACTGAGAGCTTTTTGGCTTCAAATCCGTATACAGGCGGAAGGCGGAACCAGGTTGTCCATCTTATATACAGTCTATGGTTTGTACATATGCTTCGATTGTTGTGCATGTATGTATGTATGTATATATGTATGTACAGTGGGGCAAAAAAGTATTTGGCAGCCACCAATTCTGCAAGTTGTTCCACTTAAAAAGATGAGAGCGGCCTGTAATGTTCATCATAGGTACACTTTAACTGTAAAAGACACAACGTAAAAAAAAAAATCCAGGAAATCATATTGTATAATTTGTAGAGAATTTATTTGTGTAATGGAGCTCTTCTATCCTCCACTTGTTTCCTGTATTAATGGCACCTGTTTGAGCTCATTATCCATATAAAAGACACATGTCCACACCCTTCAACAGTCAGACTGTATCCTCTCCACTATGACCAAGACTAAAGAGCTGTCTAAGGACACCAGGGACAAGATTGTACACCTGAGACTGGGACTGGGACTGGGACAAACCAATCTGCAATCGGCAAGTAGCTTGGTGAGGAAAGATCAACTGTTGGATCAATTATTAGAAAATGGAATAAAAACAAGATCACTGACAATCTCCCTTGACCTGGAGCTCCATGCGAGATCTCACCTCCTGGGGTACAAATGATCTTAAGAACGGTGAGGAAACAGCCCAGAACTACTTGGGAGGAACTGGTCAATGACCTGAAGAGAGCTGGGACCATGGTAACAAAGGTTACCATTAGTAACACATTACGTCGTCATGGATTAAAATCCTGCAGTGCTCGAAAGGTCCCGCTGCTTAAGCCAGCACATGTCCAGGCCCATTAAAAGTTTGCCAGAGAACATCTGGGTGATACAGAGGAGGACTTGGAGAATGTCATGTGGTCAGATGAGACCAAAATGGAACTCTTTGGTTTGAATGCCACTCACTGTGTTTGGAGGGGGAAGAATGCTGAGTTGCATCCCAAGAACACCATACCCACTATGAAGCATGGGGGTGGAAACATGCTTTGGGGCTGCTTTTCTGCTAAGGGGACAGGACGACTGATCTGTATTAAGGAAGGATGAATCGAGCCATGTGTCGTGAGATTTTGGGCAAACACCTCCTTCCATCAGTGAGAGCATTGAGGATAAAACGTGGCTGGATCTTCCAGCATATCAATAATCCCAAACACACAGCCCGGGCAACAAAGGAGTGGCTACATATCCAATGGAGAATGTGTGGAGACAGTTGAAAGTCCATGTTGCCCAGCGACAGCCCTAAAACATCACAGCTCTTGAGAAGATCTGCATGAAGAATGGGCCAAAATACCAGCTACAGTGTGTGCAAATCTGGGGAAGACCTGCAGGAAACATTTGACCTCTGTCATTGCCAACTGGGGTTACATTACAAAGTAACAAATTTTCCTGTAAAATAACAGTAAGATATTGGCAGCTAGAGTTGCCAGCATCTTACTGTTATTTTACAGATCCTCTACTGTAAGGTAAAACTGCAGCTTCTTGCTGTAAAAATTATTACAGTAGTGTGCTGTGTATAATGCACCGTTTACAGTCAAATACTGTTTACACCTTTACTGCATTTACTGTTATATTACAATAACTACCGTATCCCAGGAAACAATAGTACTGTTAAACCTTTTTAATGTAATATTTACAACATGAGAACATGAGATGACTTTATAGCATAGAGCTTTTATTAAATTCAGTTTCAAATCCTCCATCACTTAACACTGGCTTTAACTCGTGAATTCAATCTTCCTTTTTCTTGAACCTCATCAAGATAGACATTACATAACATTTTGAAGCTGATTCAAATACATTCAGCACTTAAAGGGATAATTCAGATTTTTTGATGTTGTATGAGCTCCTCTCCATCAGTGTGGTTTATCAGCAGTGACTATTCCCCCACTGCGTCCTATGAGCGGAGTTCCGGTGTGGTTTCAGACAGGCAGAGGGTCGTTCCACATTGGTTCACACAGATAAAGCATTTTGCACCAAAAAACAACATATTTTCAAATGAGTTATCCATTTGCATCACAAATTCATTGCCGTGAAAATGTCTGACCTCTCAATCTCAAGGCACGATTTTCCCTCTGTTCACATCACTGCGCAAACCATCATCAGTGTGGCAGCAGTCTCCTTCCGCCTCTTTCCTCCAGCTGATTGAAAGGTGCGCACAGTGATACGAACAGAGGGAAAAAAGAGCCAGGTGATGGAGACATCAGGGGCCTCATGTATCAACGCTGGCGGCGCCAGAAAACCTTGCGTCCGCCAAGATCGGTGCACACGTCCAGATTTATCATCGCGAAACGAGCGTCGGTTCCAGCGCTAATCAACGCAAAGTGAGGAGGTGGTGTAGAAGTTGGCATTGAGCCGATACTTGCGTTGACGGCACTTTGGCGACGCTGTGTGGCGGTGTTTGGTGACTCACTATGTGACAAGCGTGCACCACATCCCCGTGGCCGAGCAGCACGTCGCCCCACATGACGAACCAGCAGCAGACGGAGGGATGCGAGCTGATCCCTGCCGGGCCGCCGTCCTCGCGCGGGAGAATCTCATCGCCACAGTGTGAATGGGTAAGAAGTGAATACACAGTTCAATGAGCCAGATTAATTTATTTTCACCACCAGACGCTCGAGGACATTTACGAGCCGTTCCAGCCGCTCGTTGTTCCCCGCAATCCCCCTGATGATTTCTTCCTGCGATTGCAGGACCGCCTCCGTGAGGACCCTTCCACTGCGTCAGGGTGGTCCAGCGGAAGCGCCGCGGCTGGTGGACGCTCCACCGCTTGTCGGCGCGCTGGTGTTGATGCTGGTGCTGGTGCTGGTGCCGGGGGCCGGGGTGGCCAGAATGCCGCTGGTCCTGGCCGTTGACTCCGAGACGGCAGACGGGCTGCCGCGGGCCGGGGTTCCGCAAGCCGGCGACACGGTCGACATTTTGATTTCTGTGACACAATAAAAATATTGCTTCATTTCAATTCCTGCTTCTGTGTATCTGTTGCGTTTACATCTCTCTCCACGGTATCATAGGTAATGTAATCCAGTATTTAGAGGTCAGTTATGCACATTACAGTTGTTTATTGCATAAAAAGTTATCGAAAAATGAAGTTAAGGGCGAAGTATAAATCACGTCTAAAAATAGACTGAATCCCGACGTTGAAATGAAGTATAAACTTAGACTAGATGTCTAATATACGTCTTTTGCTCAGTGGGATGGCAAAGCATGTGGACATTTGTGTGACACGCCACTTACCCTATAATAATAATCGCCACCACCCGCTGCTCAAACGGCGTGAGGGTCTCCTCCCCCGGAACCCCACCTGTCTGGCCGGTACTCCTCCGGAGGTCAGCTGTACGCCGCTTGACCTCCACCTTGAGGTCCGACCACTTTTTTTAAATTTCCGCGGGGGTGCGTGTCTCGGAACCCACCGCGTTCACCCTCTCGCAAACTTTCTCCCACTCCAAGCGTTTTCGTTTTGCACTGACGCCACTGGACAGGCTGCCAAACAAAACACGCTGTCGCTCCTCCACCTCCGCCACCAGCACCTCCACCTCGCACGCCGTAAATTTCGTTTTACTTGTCATTTTGTCTGCGTGCGAGGACAGGGAGACCCTATTTAAATAAATCTGCATATTTATAGGAGGGCGTAACGGGGGCGGGCCCGGTCACTCCGACTTCTGCGCTCAATTCCAAGCTGATTGGGATTTTTCAAGGAAACACACGTGGCTTTCGGCGCCTGCACACCTTGATAAATACAGATTTTTTTCAGCGTGACGGACCTTGCGTGCGCTCGTTTCTGGTATGAGTCCCACGCAAGTGTTGATACATGAGGCCCCTGGTCATGTCACTGATTGCACTTTGCACTCTGATGGTTCTTGGAAATAAAACCAAAGAAAGAATCTTTTGTCTCTTAACTTCTAGAGTATAATAAACATGGATTCCACTCAATGGGGAAGTCAGAGCTATCAATCTGGTGGTGGTCGTAGTTATTTTACAAAAGGCTTATGCAAATTAACTGCTTTATTAATTCAATAACAATTGCACTATATACGACCTGTCAACTTTGATTCAATGTAAATTTGACCGTCTTGAAAAACATTTTTGACTAAATCTATTGACGAAACCTTGACTAAAACCTTTTGCGTTTTAGTCGACTAAAACTAGACTAAAACTATCAAGGATACAAAATGACTAAAATGTGACTGAAACCAACAAGCATTTCATCCAAAAGACTAAGACCATGACTAAATCTGAAATGCCTGCCAAAAACAACACTGCGTCCAGCTTCAACATTAAAAAGGCTTGTTATTTTAAGCCCCATTGTAGCTTGTAGGTTTCCTAGAATTTTAAGCCTTGCCTAAAAATCGGTTTTAAAAAGGCTTCCATTGATGTTTTTTGAATTCAACTTTTTATGAGTGGACTTCAGGACACTTAGACGAGAACAGCTGAGCAGTATGGAGACATTTGGTGTCTTCATGATGTATTTTTGAGGTGCCGATGCTTGGGGCCCCATAGAATCCCATTAGAAAGCATTTGTTGCTAACCTTCAACCCCCTGCAACTCCATCCCTGTTTTGAGGACTCCACAATCTCACCTCACCTTCCACTGGCATGAGGAGGGCTAGTTGATGGGGGAACTCTCATTTTTGGGTGGAGTATCCTTTTAACAGTTCATCATCAACCATTTAACAACTACATTTTGTTTGTAGTTTACCTTATTTTTTGTCTTTTTTTCTGTTTCATAGATCTTTCCCTGCACTTTTTGAAAAAAAATCAAAGAAAAGGCCACATTCTTTTCCTTCCAGTTTTAAAAAGGAGCAAAAAAAAAAAAGTCTATCCCCAGTTTTACTTAGTTAATAAAAACATGGAGAAAACCCAGAAGGCATGGGATGGAGCTGCTCCTCATACAGGCAGGGATGGGCAGAAGACAGTTAATGTTTAAGAGGATGCTGATCATTTGCAGATAAGTTGTAACACATGATTAATTGAAATGTTAAAATTAACTGAAATGTAAAGAATCAGCCTTGTTAAGAATATTGATGCAATAAGCAATTAAAGCTTAGTATGCAACCCTTGATAGATTGAAAAAAAAAAAGATTTATTAAAGGAGTAGACATTTTACACAGGCTCCTTGTTACCAAAAGATTAACATCATATACATTGCACACAGTTGTCCAGAAAACTTGAGGAGACATTCCCAAAAATGGCTGCTCTAAAAGGGGCTTGGATGATGTACAAGGCTATAGGTAAGACATATGAGCTGTATTTACTGCCTCTTTTGTGCTAAATGGTGTGTTAAGTGGCTGATTTGTGTGACTTCAGGTTGTGTATGTAAATTAAACTTATTTTTCTATAGGGGGATCCGGTCAGCGCAAACTGTCTATTGTGCCACCTGAAGCCGAGGGTTACTCAGGGTCGTACCTTAACACGTTGGCCCGTGCAAACTCTACACTATATATTGTACCTATCCAGGGGTCCCTTGATACCTCCCCTCTTCCCTACTCAGCAAAAGAGTTTGAAAAAATGCCAAAAGCACAATGCCATACATGTGATTTGAACATGCCAGTGCAGCTACTGGCTGCACATGTGGCAAATTGTGAGAGTGGTAAAATTGATGTCCCCAACGAGCAGGCAAGAATATTTTATGCAGTATGATGGATGAGTTCATTAGAGGGCTTTCTGTCCGCTTACTAATATGTTTGTTTCTTGTACAGATTCCAGACTTTCAAGAGTTCCCAGAAAATAGTCTCAATACACGTAATAAAAAGTCTCTGATGGTACGTCTGTAAAAGATGCAAATTTAAAGCGGCTGTGCAGAGCTGTGTGGTTTAGTGGCCCCTGTGGACAAAAGCGGTGGTGTGTTGCAGTAATTAGAAAAATAGCAGAAATCAGAGACTTTTGCATTACCATTTTTGCGGGTCTGCACAGCCACTCTAAAGTCGGTTATGTTTCCTGTTAGTTACATTTAGATATGTTTACACTCCTAACACATTTTTGCCATTCATTTTACATGGATAGGACTCCGCCGATCTTCCGTCACGGTCCTCTGATCTTAATGAAAAAGTAAGCACAAAACTGTATAAGCATGCAATTTTTCTTTCAACTGAACGTTAAAGGAGTAGTTCGACATTTCCCGAAAAATGTCCTATTGCAATATGAACAAAATAATTTTTAAGTATGTAATATTACTTGATACACAAGAAACAAATACTCATAATGACTTTCTTTGGTGTGGAATCACTCCAACCAGCGCTTGAATGTAGCCTTTCCGCCATCAGTGTGTGAATTGTTGAATATGATCTCTGTGAAGCGCTCTGTGCACTAGTGCATTGAAGAGCGCTATACTAATAGACCATTTACCTTTTTTTCATGTAGTTCTGGCTGTTTATTTGGTTTAGGAACAACTCTCTCTTGTGTATAAGATTACTTTTTCATAGCTTGGTGAATGTACAAGCTACCAGTTGTCCACAAGAGCGTTTTGGAGTCGTTTGAAGGTGTATTTAATTAGTTTAAGAGATGATGAAGGGCTGTCCTGTTCACCTCCATGTAAAGTGCTCAGAGGCAGGTCATTCCAGCTGCACTGACAACAATCAGTGACAAATAAAGTCAGTGTACCTTCCAATATTACTACATGGAGTACAGTGATAGGACAATTTTCAGAAATGTGGAACTTCTCCTTAAGGATTCGTTTCTGTATATTTTTTAGTAAGTTGATAACAAATGTTTGAGGTGTACAGTAACAATTGCCCTCAGCCAAATTTGTGTGAACTAGGGGTGTAACGGTATTTGTATTCGTCCCGTGCCGTCACGGTACGGAGGTCACGGGACGGTGCACGCAGTCATACGACGAATACGTCTGGGGGGGGGCGAGTCCTCACTCCAATCCAGGTGGCGGTAATGAGCATAAAAGCTGCCAGCAATCATAATTACCACAGAAGGAGAAATAGTTAAGAACCAAAACGAACGAAAGTGATGGAGGAGCCGCCAGCTTTATTTAAATCAGCTGTGGTGCTGTATAACAGCGATGGCAGAGTGGTCGAACGGACGAAGACTGTCTGTCGGCGATGTTTTACGGAGGTGCGCTACGTCGCCAGCAACACATCGAACATGCTAACGCACATCAGACGACACCATCCCGACTTGTCCATCACCGGTACAAGAAAAAAACAAATATGTGTGCAACAACTTATCCCTGCTTCTTTTAAGCAGCCTCTTGACCATAAAACGGACCAGGCCAAAAACATAACCGAAGCGATTGGCATATACATATCAACATCTATGCGCCCATATGCAGTAGTGGAGGAGCCCGGTTTCAAACATTTATTGAAAGTACTTGAGCCACGCTACAGCGTCCCATGCGCATATCAGCCAGTCTGTGGTCCCTGCAATTTACAAGCGTGCACGAGAAGAGGTACAGCAAAAGCTGTCTACTGCACAAGCTGTTGCCCTCACTACTGATGGGTGGACCTCCCGTGCCACGGAAATGTAGACAAACTAATTTTTTTGAAAAAAAAAAAAAACTCAAAATTGAGTGACCTTTTCAAGAGGTGCATGACTGACCGTACACACTCAGTTAATCACAAATGTGATGCTTATATCTAAAAGGCACAGATTTTATTTTTCTTATATATTTATTTATTTTGAGTTTTCACACCTGGAGATGCTATTCAATTCTGTATAGCCTTCTATTTTTGTATTAGCCTTAAGATGGAGTGATTGAAACACTAATTTATTTTGTTATATTTTTAAGTTTTGGTAGTATTAAAAAAATTTTTTTGACTTGTGCCAGTGTAGAAATATTGTTATTATGCGAGTTAATATTGTTAATATATGAGTATGTTCACTGTTTACATTTTATACAACACTTTTTACATTTAATACAACACTGAAAGTTACCAAAGTTGCCAGTTGACTACCTCAGTATTGAGAAAATAAATGAAAAAAGTACGTCTTGTACATGTCTGAGCTTTTGTTACTTTTTTCCTGCTGTACCGAAACTGTACCGAACCGTGACCCCCACACCGAGGTACGTACCGAACCGTGACTTTTGTGTACCGTTACACCCCTAGTGTGAACACAATATTAATATATATTTACTAACGCTATGTTACATTCTAGACAGCCTGTCCCATATGTCAGAATCTTTATGATTCTGAATATGTTGAAGTCCATGCAAGCCTCTGTGGTGAAAGGTATTTACGGTATCTGTTTTCGCAGACATTTTTTTAGGTAAAATTTCAAATGTTTGACTTTTGTTTTTGAAGCTCCATCTCAGATCCTTCTATACTAAACTTTTTCATGTGTTCACAGAACTTGTGATGAAACCAAGGTCAGTGTAATTTCAGATGATGAGGATACCATCAGCCCAAAACGACGCAGACAAGGGATTAAAAGGTACCGTCAAAAAAGTAATTCTCAAAGTTCAGTTGATTGTTAATAAATATCTAATGATGCAAAACTCTGCAGCATTACACCAGGAAGACAGCTCAAGCTTCGCCAATCCTGATCAGCTGATCAATCACATGCTCTCATCAGTTTAGTGGGTGATATTTAAAGTACATGCTTACGTTTCATGATGACTACTACTATGCCTAACACTGTCACTCAGCTGCTGCTATCACAGCTGCTCTGTTACCACTGCAGCTGCTCTGGCTTCACATGGAGTGTTTTGATTTCAACATCTCACCAGCATATTTCTGTGGGCTCTGTTTCTAAAATCTATTTCCCATTCAGGGCTCGGCTATTCATTGGCTGTAATCATTGTGGTGATCGTTTTAGGGAATGACATCAGAGTCAGATGCCAAACCTGATTCAGCCATGCAATAATTATTTATGCTCTGCTATGCAAAATGTTCAGGTTCAGTACAAATATTGAATTCAATCCAGAGTTGTCTGACTGAAATTGTCGTGTGCCCCCCCACCCAATATTTTTTTAGCATTGCTGACATCATCCAAAGCATAGCTGAAAGGGTGGATGAATCTACGGTTTTCAACATTTGCATCACAAGGAACGAGATGCTTGAAAGAGGCTTCAAACAGTGGCAGCAGAAGTCTTCTCCTAAAAGTGCCCTCAGAGTTTCATTCATTGGAGAGGCTGGCATTGACAATGGGGCTCTGCGGAAGGAATTTTTAACTGGTATGTTTTACTTTTGTGACCCTCTAGATAAATGTGGGGTAACATCATCAGTGTTAACAAATTTTGGTAATATTGGTCATGTAGGTGATTGTTACTTCCATATTCTATGCTGACCAATTCGTGTCTCCATTTTTTGAAAAGAAATGGTGGCAGGTATAGAGAGGAGATTCTTTGAAGGAGGAGTCAATGGCAAAGTACCAAAGTACTTCGAAAAGTACAACTTCAGGTAGGTTGTATAAAAAGAGGCCAACAAAGTGAAAAGACTGCAAAACCTTTCTATACACCCAGTCTCTTCATGTGTACAGGGAAACTCATGTCATAAGAAGTATATTGCTTCTAAAAGATGAACATTTTAACATGTTTACAGATTCTACATTGTGCAGCACAATTATCTACATGATTTGTAATTTTTTTCTTGTTAGTTTGTTTTGGTATCACAGGACTGTTGGAGAAATCTTTACTGTCAGTCTTGCACAGGGTGGACCTCCACCAAACTTTTTAATGCAGTGGTGTTACAAGTACATATCTACAGGAGAGCTTGATCAAGGATCAGTAAGTGAGGAGGATGTTGCTGACCCTGAGCTGATTGAACTCAGAAAAGAGGTATTGTATTCTGAATCATTTTATGTGTAGGTTTTGAACCTTGTTGTGATTTCATTATTACTGATGCGCTTTTAAAAGATAAAGGCTGCTGACAGTGAAACCCTGATGGAGTGTACGGACAGGATTTTATCATGTAGATACACCGGGCCTGTGCAGCTACAAAGAAAGGAAGACATTGTGCGGTAGGACATTTCCATCAATTTAGATTCAATTTCTGAGAATCCACTGTTTTAAAATTTGATACATTTACTTTTTTTGTTACAGGTCTGTAGTCCTACACTCTGCAGTGAGGTTACTTCCGATGCTCCAACAAATCTGCTCTGGGATGAAAATGTATGACTTCCTTACCTTGGTCCAACAAGAAAGGGAACTCTGCCCACAGCTCTTCGTTCCAGGATCTTTTTACAAGGCAAATAATAAATCATGCGTATTGAAGGCTGATCTTTTTTTTATCATTTAAAAACATTTTCATCATTTAACTTTCATGATTTTCTTCTTTGAAAATCTAAGGTGGATGCTGATTTTCTGGTGAAGTCACTATTACCTGTCCTCAGCAAGATGGGCTCAATGAGGCATCAGAGGGAGTCCAGAGAAGTCAACTTTCTTCAGGACTTTTTACAAGACATGGAAGATGAAGGTGAATAATTTCTTCAAATTGAATTTGCTGTTGCATCACCTTGAAAAGTTGCAAAGTACAGTTTGTCAGAAGTTATTTATTCCTGCAGATAAAGCAAATAATTGAGGGACTGCATATTTTCTCAAGTTCTTTACATAATCAACCATATTTAATATTTAAACAATAATTGTGTTTTTTGTGGTGCTGCTGAGAGATTTGTTTTTTTTTTTTTAAATCATCCGGGCAAAAAACACTTCTAGTCTACACATCAAAAAAAGGAACACTAATTGGCGAAAAGTCCCAATTGATCAGTGACAACATGGCAGTGAGCCTTCAAATGAACTTGGCTAACAATGATTTCATATCACTTTTCAGCAGAGGACGAACAACAGAGAAGACAGGCCTGAAGAGACCATGGGTGAAGATGAAAATGTTGAGGAGATAGCAAAACAGGAAAATGACATGCACATTAATGTCAGCAAGTTCTGCCAGTGGCTGACAGGTCAGTCTCATGTCCCGTTTGGTCATGCAGAGCGGGAAGGTTTCAAAATAATCATGGAATTTGACCATGAGTGCCATGTCCGTTATGGAGTAAAACATACCATCTGCTATCCTGTCATTAATGCATGTTCCCGCTCAGTCACATTCCCAGTTGACCACCTGAGTACATATACAGAATTCAAAACTGTACTCTCTCTGGCAATTGTGTATGGCTATGAATTTTGCCACTGTTAAGTTGTGTAAGTTTGTGTCCGCAGTCGTTTGACATGTTCACAGCATACAATGTAGAGTATCCAAATATTCAGTCTGACCAAATTTCAATTGGAACCTTCTGCCTACCCATACAGGTGGTAATGAATGGTTAATAAAAGCTTAATGAGAATACACATAGCCAGAGTAGTGTAAATCTAATAACAGTCAATTTACCTTTCTGGAAAATCCATCAACTCCTCCAAATATGACAATGTTGTATCTGTAAAGTAAACATATGACTTACACTACAATTTGCTGTTATTTACAATTTAGCCATTATATGGCGTACAGAGCATTACTCAGTTTTAGGGGATCCAGAACAATTCAGAAGTACATAATAAAAACAATTATTACAATTGAAAAAGTATATATACTGTGTATTTGGCATGTAAAATGAAATACCAAATCACCTTACCTATATGACAGATGGTCATTGTGGAACTGGTTGCAAAGTGAATAGAATCAAAATGAAATCTTGAAAACATACCTGATCAACTTATGATTTGTGTCGACATGTACCAGGGACAAGGGCCCTGGTACAGAGTAGACTCTGCGCACCACACAGCCAAGACTTGATAGTCTTGAGATGATGCCCATTGAGTCAACTTGGTGCATACTGGCTGCAATGCGTCTCCACTGGACTCTGTGTCCCAGAGACTCCAGCCTGCCTTTCATTATTCTGTAGCCTGCATTCAGTAGATCACTCTTTATGGAAGAAACCAAGAGGTCGAGTTCATCATCACTGATGGGACTGTACATTTCCCTGACTGAAAGCTCATACTCTTTCATTCATCTGAAAATTGTCCTTCTTGATACACCCATCAGTGTGGCTATGCAAGGCACAGGAAGGTGGACATCAACCATTTACCTCAAACGCTGTTCCTCAATCAAAATTTTGGGGCATCCTTTGGTGCCTGTGATCTCCACTGTTACACATGGGGCTGGAACTTCCAGTTGTGCTGTCACGAGTTGAAAGACTTCCTGCAAAGCCTGAATGATAGTGCCTGGCACTTGAATGTGATTGGACAGAGCCTGCAGAAGATAAAGTTCCTGACGACAAACAAATTCCAAATAATCCAAATTTGGTGTCACTGTGGTGAATGCCAATTGTATTTTGTTCAAAAGTCTTGTCAGAAGATGATGTCTCAGCTGTTGAGAAAACAGTCATAAATTATGTGTTAAGATCGATGTCTCTTTTGACACACACACAGCCAGTCAACAAATGTCAATCATGCAAAGCACACCTTTCAAGTCTGGTAGATATTTATTTATTTATTAATATGTGACAATGCATACTATCAAACAATACAGAAGAGAGAATCTTTGCTATCTGATTTAGATTTCTAATGATGAATTATTTAGCATCACAATCACTTTGACTTTCAGGTGCATTTTTTTCCCATTTCTGCCACTTATCTTTTTTAAAACATTGGGGGGAAATGTGTAAAAAATATTAGATGGATAGATGGATGAATGAATAACCATGGACTGTATAGTGAATATACACTGGGGGAACCTGGGAGAAGCAATCTTTCCCTGGCCTACTGAATCATCCAGCGCTGCTTCAGATGAGAAATTGAGTAGTGATTGAATCCACCTGTAGGAGGCAGCATTATGCATCCTCGCGTACAGCCGGTCGGAACCTCAGAAGAAGAAGTTGCTACCGTTCCCCCGCGTGATAGTGGACACCAGCACACAACTTATCAAGCCTGGCCATCGGTATGTCGGTGAGTAAGGTTTTTTAAAATCTTTTTTTATATATATATATATCTTGCACTAACCTCCTAACAAGGCCGTCTGAGTACTTAAGGCTTAGTTCAACATTATTTAAAATGTCCCTATAGCTGTAATCTCCCCGTCCAATTCACTTCAATTTAATGGAAGTGAATTTGACAGCTACATTAATCTAATCAAATCATCAAATGACTCCAAAACGCTTGTGTGGACAACTGGTAGGTTGCAAAGTCCTCACACTAAGAAAAAATAATACAATAATAAAAATAATAAATAAAAAAATAATAGAATACAATAATAATACAATATACAAAATAATGTTAATATTACAAGACAGAGCTGTTTTTAAGTGGAATGCTTGGAACTACTTTCTTTCGCGGCGTAAAATCCCTCCGCCTCCCAGCAGTCAATTTAGCTTAAAAATAGCTCTGTCTTGTAATAAATTATTTTTTCTTAGTGTGGGGACTACACAACCTACCAGTTGTCCACATTAGCGTTTTGGAGTCATTTGATGGCGTATTTGATTAGTTAAATAGATGGAGGCTGCACCATTCACTTCCATTCAAAGCGCGCCGCAACAGGTGTTGTGCCATAGTTTGCACCCCTGCCGTAGAACGCCCCCCCTGCATCCCATCCACATAGCTTCTTAAAGTGGAAGACAATGATCTTATGTTTTAAAAAATACGAGTATTTGATCATGACAACTTTCGTTCTGTTTTCATGTGTCTCAAAAATGCACATACAGAGGTGTGCTTGGGTAAATAAACTGTACAGTAAGCTGTCAAGCTAGCGAACATTATATTTTCAGGACAGCAAATATTCCGAATCAGAGGGCTCTTTTTTCAGCTTATCTGAATAGTCTGAATGAAATCATTAAAGGCAAACGCTTTTGAATTCATCCAATAGTAAGGAAAACTTGGATTATTTTCGCCTTGATAAGTACTTAGGTACTTAAGTCAACTGCGCTTCCGTCAGGGGTGCATTCTACAGCAGGGCTGCATTCTACGGCACAACACCGGTTGTAAGTGCATAACAAGGTGAAATAATCAAAGTTTTCCATACCACTGGATGGATTGAAACGCGTGTGCCTTTAATGATTTCATTCAGGCTATGCGGAATGTGAATGCTAAATTTGTCTGGAATGTTAGTGTGACCTCTATCTGCAATTTTGCTATCTCAGAATTTATACATTTTTTGACTTACCTTCAACTTTAAAGCTGACATCAGTTGCGATGTCAGCCAGTCACATGACACAAATCACATTTTGCAGTTTTCTTTTTTAACCTCAGAATTGGGAATGGAAAAAAATCCTTAAATGAATGAATGGATGCAAGTGTTGGATTTCAATCAATCAATCAATCAATCAATCAATCAAATTTTATTTATATAGCGCCAATTCACAACAGTCGTCATCTCAAGACGCTTTTCAAGGAACAAGAGCAGGTCTGGACCACGCTCATTGTTTGATGATCAAGAACCAACCTAAGATGGGTTTTGGCCCATCTCAACTAACATGAGTTACAGTGGCGAGGAAAAACTTCCTTTTAACAGGCAGAAACCTTGGGCAGGACCAGACTCATGCTAGACAGCCACCATGCCGCTACTGGGTTGGGGAGGAATGTAGAGAGAAGAGGGGAGAGGGGGAGAGGACAGGGGGAGGGAGAGAGACAACAAGATAGGGGAAAGGCGAGAGAGAATGAGTATGGAGAGGGAGGGGGAGGGAGAGAGAGTAGGGAACGAGGGTGAGAGAGAGACAGGAGGCAGCAGGAACAACAGCAACAACAACAACAACAGCTCATGTAATGGTGAAACAAAAAGAAGTTCAGTTTACAGGTTTAGGATATGAGTGATAATGGACAATGTTGAATTAATTGAGTGCGATTACAGTTAGCAGGCTTAACCGTAGTCAGTTCTATTTTGTATTATTAATGTCAATGATGACAGTGAGGCTGATGTTCATGTCTGCAGTAACAGTAACAGCAACAGTCCAGAGGAATCAGAGAGAAGAAGGAGCTCAGGGCCGGGGGGGGGGAGCCAAAGAGTTGGAGGAGCTCAGGGCCCAGGGTGGATGCAGCTGGGGTCAGGCAGTTCCGCAGCAGACCTGTTTGCAGCATTAGTCCAGTGGCAGCTAAAAGACTCTGAGACACTCAGAGAGACAGAAAACTGGTCAGTGACTTATATGGGACATAAAGATCTAAAGAGGAGATAGAGACAGACTCTAGCTCAGTGTGCCAGATAGCCCCGGCAGTCTAGGCCTATAGCAGCATAACTAAGAGCTGGTTCAAATCAGCCCTGACTATAGGCTTTATCAAAGAGGAAGGTTTTAAGTCTACTCTTGAAAGTTGAGAGTGTGTCTGCCCCCCGAACCTCGAGCGGTAAATGATTCCAGAGAAGAGGTGCCTGGTAGCTGAAAGCTCTTCCTCCAATACTACTTTTAGAGACATTTGGTACAACGAGCAGACCTGCAGACTGTGAGCGTAACGGTCTAGATGGAAAGTACGGTATAACTAGCTCGTTGAGATATGATGGCGCCTGGCCATTAAGCGCTTTATATGTCACAAGGAGGATTTTAAACTCAATTCTATATTTAATAGGGAGCCAGTGAAGAGAGGCTAAAACAGGAGAGATGTGCTCCCTTCTTCTAGTTCTAGTCAATACCCGAGCTGCTGCATTTTGGACCAGCTGAAGAGTCCTTAATGACTTACTAGAGCAGCCTGATAGGAGAGAATTACAGTAATCCAGCCTAGAGGTAACAAAGGCATGGACTAGTTTTTCTGCATCGCTCTGAGACAATATACGTCTAATTTTTGAGATATTGCGCAGGTGGAAAAAGGCTGTCCTGGAAATTTGTTGAATGTGGGAGCTAAAAGATAAATCCTGATCAAATACAACTCCTAGATTTCACACAGTGGGGCTGGTTGCCAGGCTGATACCATCAAATGTAGCTAAATTACTAGAGAACGCCTCTCTAAGGTGTTTAGGACCGAGGACCAGAACTTCAGTTTTGTCTGAGTTGAGCATTAGAAAGTTATTGGTCTTCCAGGATTTTATATCTTTGAGGCAGGCTTCTAACCTAGCAACCTGGCCTGCTTCCTCTGGCTTTATGGATAGGTATAGCTGGGTGTCATCTGCATAACAGTGGAAATTAATCGAGTACTTCCTCATAATTTTACCCAGCGGAATCATGTACAGGGTGAATAGGATTGGACCGAGCACTGACCCTTGCGGCACACCGTAGCAGACCTTGGTGTGTGCAGAGGATTCATTATTTACATTGACAAACTGGGATCGATCTGTTAGGTACGATTTAAACCAGGAGAGAGCTGATCCTGCTATGCCTATAGATTGTTCTAGTCTCTGAAGCAGGATGGAGTGGTCAATTGTGTCAAATGCTGCACTAAGATCTAACAGGACTAGAACAGAGAGAAAACCATTGTCTGAGGCCATGAGTAGGTCATTTGACACCTTTAGCAGAGCAGTCTCTGTGCTGTGATGGGTTCTAAACCCAGACTGGAAATCCTCTAATAAACCGTTGTTATGGAGAAAATCACAGAGTTGATTCGCAACAACTTTCTCTAGGATTTTAGAAATAAAAGGAAGGTTGGATATTGGTATTTGTGGATGATGAAGATATAAATTCATGTCTCTTCCCTTGCAGGAAGGTTAGAGGAAAGTACAGGCCAGTGAGATGTGGACATCATCGACAGGAACTGAGATCCAAACATTTTCCTGTATGTGATGGGTTTGTGCACATTTTTCATAATAAATACCCAACTGACTCCTCCACTTTATCATTTACTGTTCACATATGTATCTCAGTGACAGATATCAGCAGCTGTCTAAGCTATGGTAATTTGTATATATAGGTATGCACTAATTTGGATCTCTGGAGTGTCAGCTGACTGGTCTGTTTCACATTCAAACTCACACTGATCTCCACACACACTCCGGCTTTGACTACAATCAACAAGGCCTTTAAGTTCACAGCCCAACATGTCTAAAATATAACAGGAATTTAACAGAGACTAATGCAAAGTTTTGATTGGATTTATTGAAATTTGTATTTTTGTTATTTTATTTTATTTTTTTAAACAAGGACACAGTAAAGAAGAATGAGTGGACTGGAGCGTTGGTCATCCTGATGCTGCACCCAAGTGTGTTCAGTCCAGGACAGTGAGCTGGACACAAATTCCTCCGTACATCACCGAGTGATTAGGAGAGAGAGGAACATATTCATTTTTCATGTCCTGAAGAAGACAAAGTTCACTACTGGAACATCTGACTACACCCAACTAATTAACACACTTCCAACTAAGGGGAAGCTGTCTGCAGCAGCTGATGGAGGAATCACATTACTCCTGATCTTCAGCAAGACAAATCTGTTGGAAAAAAAACCCACCCTGTGGAGTGTGCTGGTATTCAACAGTGACCGTGTTGATGTACTTTTAGTTTAGAATTTTAATATTTAATGTCAGATGTGATGTACACGTTGGCACAGTAAAATATCTAACACAGATGACTGCTTCTCCTCTATGATTGCCTATCAACACAAATCTCATGAAAAATATAACTAATTGATATACAAGTAACAAGGGGGAAAAAATAAGAGTGGCAGAAATGTGCTCTAAATTGATGATTTTGAAATTCAGTCTGATTTTGATGCTCAAAAAATAAATCAGCTTTAGAAAATCTAATTGTACAGATTGATTCCAGAAAGCACTGTTTACATTATTGATCATTTGACATGTTAAAATTATAAACACACCTCTTTAAAAAAAAATCTGTCTTCCTCGGTCTGTTCATCAATAGACCTTTTTCACAGTACGTGGAAGTGAGCATTCTGCTCACTTCCAGTGTTAGCGTGTAGTGGAGCCACTTAGAATCGCCCATAGACGGCCATTCATTTTTCATGATGTTAACAAGCTCACGACTCGTTTTTTTTTGAAAGATAAAGTATAATGTTATGCTTTGTGCTGTTTCACTAACCCCTGTTCTTCGTAATACTGTCTGGATTTTGTACTTTGCTTTTCGGGAATCATGTTATTATAATTCTGGAATAACAAGTTGTAAGGACTCGTTTCCCGTCTGCTCCTAAATATCCTTGCGTCTATCATGTCATATTACAAATAACAACCTTCTGACAACAGTTCTAGTTTAAAAACAAAACAGACTCCCTGACTTGGCCACTTTATGGTTTATGAGAAGCTATGAACTTCTACAGCAGAACAGAGCACAGCCGAAGCAGGCTTTAGCGTTGATTTGTAGCGCACATTTCCAGACCTATTAAACATAATTCCCGAAAAGTAAAGTACAAAATCCAGACAGTATTATAAAGAACAGGAGTTAGTAAAACAGCAAAAAGCATAAAATTATACTTTACCTTTAAAAAAAATTAGTCGTGAGCTTGTTAATATCGTGAAAAATGAATGGCCGTATATAGGCTCAGAAAGTGAATCTCATTCCACTTCAATGGGGCAACATAAACTGTGATTCATAAAATAGCTCTATTGATAGTAAGTGCTAAAAAAATAAATAAAAATCTACTCATGCCATCCTGTCGATTTTTAGTAATCAGTGTTTCGGTGTCCAACTATTTCCTTTCTCTGGCGTAGTGATACTTGCACACGCACAATCGAATATGCAGAGGGTGAAGCGTTTTTTGTCACATGGACCAATAGGAGCCGAGTCGCGTTGCCATAGTATCAGAAATACACAAACATGGCGATGAGCACATCTAGCAGCGAGACAAGCGAAGAGGAAGAAAAGAAAAGGAAAAAAAGAAATCAGCTTTCAAAAGCGCATAAAAAAGGAACGAAACAATGCTATATGCACCTATCATCTGTCCAGAGTGAAGACATTCTCGACTTTACAAGGACACATTGGGAAACTTACAGAACTAGTATTGGAAAGTGGCTCTCTACAGGGTGAGACAAAGGACCTTACAGAAACTTATAAACATTGCGTCTTTGACAATGTTCCTGATGATGTTGGGTTTCACGACATGCTACCAGCGATTTATTTGCAAAAGGCGTTTGAGGAACAAAAACGTGATGCAGCTGCGGGTCAGTCAAACCCTTCAGGCAGCATCGCCGATGCATCCACGTCCACGGCATCTGAAACTCCGCGAAAGAAACTTTGCTCGAGGTCATAGGCTGTATTGGGACAAAGGAAAAAGTGCCTACAAAGTGAATTTCGTTCAACTACGCTGGTGCTACTTGTATAATGCATTTTTGCATAGACAATACCATTCTGGACTTTGGGTTAAAATATCTACTCAGACTATCTGTCAGACTTTTGTCACCAGCCAGAAATGTACATATACACTCACCGGCCACTTTATTAGGTACACCATGCTAGTAACGGGTTGGACCCCCTTTTGCCTTCAGAACTGCCTCAATTCTTTGTGGCATAGATTCAACAAGGTGCTGGAAGCATTCCTCAGAGAGCTTGGTCCATATTGACATGATGGCATCACACAGTTGCCGCAGATTTGTCGGCTGCACATCCATGATGCGAATCTCCTGTTCCACCACATCCCAAAGATGCTCTATTGGATTGAGATCTGGTGACTGTGGAGGCCATTTGAGTACAGTGAACTCATTGTCATGTTCAAGAAACCAGTCTGAGATGATTCCAGCTTTATGACATGGCGCATTATCCTGCTGAAAGTAGCCATCAGAAGTTGGGTACATTGTGGTCATAAAGGGATGGACATGGTCAGCAACAATACTCAGGTAGGCTGTGGCGTTGCAACGATGCTCAATTGGTACCAAGGGGCCCAAAGAGTGCCAAGAAAATATTCCCCACACCATGACACCACCACCACCAGCCTGAACCGTTGATACAAGGCAGGATGGATCCATGCTTTCATGTTGTTGACGCCAAATTCTGACCCTACCATCCGAATGTCCCAGCAGAAATCGAGACTCATCAGACCAGGCAACGTTTTTCCAATCTTCTATTGTCCAATTTCGATGAGCTTGTGCAAATTGTAGCCTCAGTTTCCTGTTCTTAGCTGAAAGGAGTGGCACCCGGCGTGGTCTTCTGCTTCTGTAGCCCATCTGCCTCAAAGTTCGACGTACTGTGCGTTCAGAGATGCTCTTCTGCCTACCTTGGTTGTAACGGGTGGTTATTTGAGTCACTGTTGCCTTTCTATCAGCTCGAACCAGTCTGGCCATTCTCCTCTGACCTCTGGCATCAACAAGGCATTTCCGCCCACAGAACTGCCGCTCACTGGATATTTTTTCTTTTTCGGACCATTCTCTGTGAACCCTAGAGATGGTTGTGCGTGAAAATCCCAGTAGATCAGCAGTTTCTGAAATACTCAGACCAGCCCTTCTGGCACCAACAACCATGCCACGTTCAAAGTCACTCAAATCACCTTTCTTCCCCACACTGATGCTCAGTTTGAACTGCAGGAGATTGTCTTGACCATGTCTACATGCCTAAATGCACTAAGTTGCCGCCATGTGATTGGCTGATTAGAAATTAAGTGTTAACGAGCAGTTGGACAGGTGTACCTAATAAAGTGGCCGGTGAGTGTATGTGAGTAACCCAAAAAACAATGATATGGTGCTGCTGTTTTTGCTTGTAGAAACTGCTATGTTGATTCTGGCAAAACAAAATCTTTCTCAAATGTCATAAATACATCTACCTAACATCTGAAACAGTTATTGGTGCCTTAGTGTACACATAAGTGAATTCAGATTATGAAATGTAGCAAATTTCTTGAAGAAAACGTCTCAACTCAAGTGATTTGCACCCAGCACAATGAAATATATACAGTAAATTTAGCTAAAAGCTTATGTTTCATACATAAAAATGACACAACCTACTGTGTAATAAAAGCAATTTATTAGATGCGCTCGTCGCCATGTTTGTGTTGTTCTGATACTATGGCGATGAGACTCGGCTCCTATTGGTCCACGTGACAAAAAACGCTTCACCCCTCTGCATATTCGATTGCGCGTGTGCAAGTATCACTGCGCCGCAGAAAGGAAAAAGTTGGACACCGAAACACTGATTACTAAAAATCGAGAGGATGGTATGAGCAGATTTTTTTTTTTAGTACTTACTCTCAATAGAGCTTTTTCATGAATCACAGTTTATGTTGCCCCACTGAAGTGGAACAAACCAACACAATCTCGCTCAGCCAATACAGCCTACTATAGGCGATGCTAAGTGGCTCCACCACATGCTAACACTGGAAGTGAGCAGAATGCTAACTTCCTCGTACTGTGAAAATGGTCTATTCAAATGACAAAAATGAATTGGGAGAAGATGGTAAGACTTACTTCCTCAGCCATGATCGCCTCAAAAATCTTTTTAATGTCCTTGCTGCTCAGATCACTATAGCGGGAGGTTATGAGTTTGTTACATTTTGGCTCAGCAATTTTTCGTAGCAACTGTAAAAGTTAAGCTGGCATTCTCATAAACGTACATCTTTTTTTTCCTCTTAAATCTTAGATTTTCAAGTCAGTCAACTCAACTCCCAAGTTGTTCGACTAATTCACAATTTAAATATCTATTCCTCCTCTGACCTGTTTGCTTTCCGACATCGTGGACTCTTCAGACCTTGAGTCAGTGAGCACTTAAAATGACCAATCAGAAAGCAGGATATTGCGGGCCGTCTGTTCAGTGCCCGCCCCCACCGTTCTCGGCCACCGTACGGATGACCCGCCCTACTCGGCCTCCGATTGGCTCTGACCTGGCGTCAATCGGTTCTAAGTAGGCCTGCACGATACATCGTTTGAGTATCGTCATCGCGATGTACGTGTGTGCGATAGTCACATCGCAGAGCCTGCGATGTCGGAGGTGAATGAACTCACTTAACTGACTGAGATACACTGCATGTGACTCTGCATGTGCTGTGCAGCAATCCACCAATCACCTTCATCCTTTACTCAGTTGCCAATCAGACTCAGTTCTCAGTTGCCAATCAGTCCACCCTGCCAGCTGTCAATCAAAATCAGAGAGGAGGAACCCCACCCCTGCACATGTTCTGCACATGGAGTTAGTCGCTGGCTGCTGGTGTTGAGCCGAGAAATGCGTGTCTGCTGAGAATTACTTTCGGAACTTTACTCATGACTGTTAAGCCCAACAAATAAGAACTGTATGGGTTTTAAAATGTATATTTCCGTGGACCACTCTACTATAAGCGGTGCGCGTTTTGCGAGGTGCATGCAATTCTCGGAGGACATGCGTTTCTCGGCACAACACCGCTAACAACAACAACAACGATTGCAAAATGGGCAACGAACAAGAGAAAATCACCGAAAATGAAGATTTGTTGCCAAAAAGAAAAGGAAAGTCAGTTATCTGGAATTATTTCGGTTAAAAGAAGGATGATGTCAACCAAAACACGTGTTATGTGTTCATCTGTTTCCACAATAATGTCCCAGCACAATAAAAGCTAAAAATATCTCTGAGACAGACAGAAGCCATTCTACTAACATTCACAAAAAGAGGTAAGATCAGAGCAGATTAACTGTCCTCAAGACTTCAGTGGTGCAGCATAACATTAAATGCTATTCAGGTCATCTGGGGCAAATTCCCATATTTTTAATATCGCAATATATATAGCAGGGTTGAAAAAAATCGCAATGTTAGTTTTTTCCAATATCGTGCAGCCTTAGTTCTAAGTGACTAATCAGAGTGGAGGGGAGGTGCAGAGCGGCCCGCCCCCGGAATGCCAAAATTTAACCGAGTCGAGCGCGCAGAGGGCCCTGAGAGAGACAGCGTGCGCATGTACAGACACAGCGAGCGCGCAGACAGTGACGGCGAGCGCATGGGTAGGTGTTTTTATGCGTGCTGATATGTTTTTTGTGCGCACGGATATCTGGCACCAAATTACACCGAACTCTAACTTAAAAGTGAAGCCAGCTCTCTTGCTTTCAGTGGGACCTGCCATCAAAAATGTAATTTTGTGTGTTTTTTGTGTCAGATAAGGTCCATATTATGTTCATCTTATGTTGTAAATGTGAAAACAAACCATTACGTCACTTGCATTCTGTAAAGGTTTAAAATAAAGGAACAGGTAAACCAGGCCAATTGAAAAAGCAGGTCCTTTTGACATCACGCTGACCTTGCTCATTATTATTCACGAGCGCGTCCTCGGTGAGCCGCGCCCGCTCTCTCGTTCTCGTACTCATTCAGTCAACATCATTCTCCAGACAGAGCGAGACCCAGCTACCACTGTATCCGCTATGGGTCTCTTCCAAACGACCGGTGTTTCCTTGGGTTCACTGCCGGGAAAATGAACTTAAAGCTGGGCAGAATGAATGAAAACACTGCTGGAGCACCGAAATCAGTTCTTTCGCTCTCCGGCTTCTTCTTCAACTTCCACCTCCTCTTCGGACTAGGGGTCTAAAATATATGGTTTAATACCTGCCATTTTTAGCCTTTAGCATAAGGTGACCAGACGTCCCCGATTCCCGGGGACAGTCCCCGAATTGGATGAACTGTCCCCGAAAATGTCCCTGATTTAAGCGTTTCATGAATGAGAGCAAAAATGTTGCGTGTGGGCTCAAACAATGGTTATTACAGTAGCCGAATGGGTAGGAAGCACAAGTAAGCAGCACTGAACAACAGTTCTTATGGGGGTTATTACAAGGGACATGCGCTGCTACTAAATAGTACGAGATGTTGTCTGTGATCACACAGCCCCTGCACCCTCCCCGCCGCCGCCGCCGCACCGAATATCCCCGGATATCATTACAGACATCTGGGCACCCAATTTAAGCACACATTAGCAAAATGGATAAATCGAAATCTGAACCTCCACTGCCTAGCCAATCAGAGCACAGCAGGCTTCACAGCAGCGATCCAATCAGAGCAAAGCTCATTACCATAAATGTTAATGAGCCAAAATCAGTTGGTTTTCCTGTAAGGTTTTTTGAGGCATACTAAAATGGTTTGAAACAAACCGTCAAATAACTTTTCAGCTAAAATTATGTTGCAAACATGATCAGAGGACATCAAGGATTATGAAAAAATGATAAAAATGGGTATGAAATTTTGATGGCAGGTCCCCTTTAATAAAGTACTGCACAATAGAGGTGGATTTTTTTTTTTAATGAAAAAGAAGTGTGTTATGTTATGTAAAGACCTCTCACTACATTTATGTCTAAGATTCAAGCACCAAGTTGTTCACATTCACTAGACACTCTCAACACCAGATGGTGCCATATAAAAATAGCCAAACTAAAAATGTGTGATTTCCTTGATGCCATAAATCAGCATGGTCAGAATGCAGAAGATCCTAACACAGGGCTGCATCCAAGAGTACAACAGTGCACAATTCAGGTAAATAACATAATTGTAATTCATTGACAATGACCTGTATGTTGCTACACAGGGGATAGGGAAAGCTAAATTGATTAGCTAGATTAAAATATTAGATTATCAATGACCTGTATTTTATGTTGCTACATAGAGCATAGGGAAAGCTAAATTAATTAGCTAGATTAAAATATTACACAGCAAATGCCAGCACAGAAGTCTGTTTTGGCAACTTTAGCTATGTTAAGATAGCTAAATGTTTGTTTCTTAGCTAGTGGTGTCTAGAATACAGCTAGCTATTGGACACCCACCGTGAAGGTCATTTAATCTACAAAACCCAATCCGATTTAAATTGGAAATTGTGATAAATATAAACAAAAACAGAATCCAATGATCTGCAAATCCTTTTCAACCTAGATTCAATTGAATACACTAAAAAGACAAGATATTTGTTCAAACTCATAAACTTTTTTTTTTTTTTTGCAAAGAATAATTAACTCAGAATTTCATGGCTGCAACACGTGCCAAAGTAGTTGGGACAGGGACATGTTTACCACTGTGTTATTCTAACACCTCTGAAAGAGGACGAGAAATAATCACAAGTGATGCAGTGTTTGCCCACTGAGAGCATTTACTCAAGTGCAAATAACATAAACAATATCTACAATGTTTACAGAGAGATTACATCACATTTAACATTAACAAAACACAGTATTTATCTGAGACAAACATCTAATTTCATTTACTGATACTGGTTAATAATGTCTAACATTAGCTCAATAACTTCAGTAAACTCTCACAAATACTATTGAAATGGTCCTTATAAACAATCTAAAACACTGTGAAAAATACATATACTTTATGCGCACTATACGTATATCTGTATATGTGTATATCACCGTACGTAAACTTGTAATAGAGGTAGATACACAAATTGGCGGTGGCTCCGTTTGCACACACACAAGCATACATGCTCAACAACACTTGGTAGAACTCATCACTTTTAACCAAACATAAGCATTCTCTAAACACTCATGAATATATCTCAAATGTATCTCTGTCATTTACAATGCAGATTTACCTATAACATACCTGAAAGAGGATGAGAAATAATCACGAGAGTGATGCAGTGTTTTCCCACTGACAGCATTTACTCAAGTGAGAAATAGTGGTGTGTCGGTCTTGAACGTACGGATCAAAAGAACTAGTTCTTTTTGGTGAACAAAATGAACGAGGTCAGCCCCCCCTAAATGACCCGTTCAGTTCTTTTGATCGGCTGAAAAGTCAGTTCACCGTTCCTTAGGGCGGGACTATCTTCGTGCTTGCCTGTCTTATCCTATCGTCGTGCCTCGCTCTGTGTGTGGATGGGGCTTAGAGAAGCAGCAGCAGTACTACTGAGCTGACTGAAAGACCAGGATAACCGAGTTGACTGAAAGAACGAGTTGAACTGAAAGACCGAGTTGAACGAAAGACCCGGACCGATGAACGAGTTGACTGAAAGATCCGGACCGATGAACGAGTTGACTGAAAGACCGGGACCAATGACCGACTCGGTCTCCGTCTTTTCAGTTAGCTCGGTCTGACCGAGAGATTGACCGAGTCCGACTCTCAGACTGACTGAGTACAAGTGTTCACTCTCTGTGAGGGCTGTCAGCCTGTCACTAGCCGACCAACTTGTGAATGCAACAGGATGTACTAAATAAAATAAACTATAAGGCAGTCTCTTGCGGGGGTATCTGTACTCACGAGTCCAACAAACAGTGCCGCGGCCGCCACACGAGCCGACAGCCGAGCTGCTGCTGCAGCCAGAGGCAGAGAGACAACTATTAATAAGCATTTGCACTGTCTGTTGACATTTTGTACTTTTTATTATTCTTTTTAATGCACCTCAAAATAATAAAAACCATTAAACGTTATATATTTTGTTACTCATACTATAATTTTATATTACAAGGAGTGCAGCATGATCGCAGCGTTGGACTGGGGGTGGAAAGTGGGGAGTGCAGCGGTCACAGCGTCAGACCGCGGGGGGGTCGTAACATCGGACTGAGGAGCTGAGAAGCTCGCAACGTCGGATCCGGAGGGGTGTAATGCTTCAGATTTCAAGATCACATGTTGTTGTGCTGTTGAGTCTTAAGTGCAGTCAGTCACGTTCGTTCAGCGTCTGAACGAACGTGAACAACATGAACGAACGGACTGACTAACGACCGATTGACCGAAATGACCGAAATGAACGGGTCTTTTTACTGAATGACCCGGAATGATCCGGTTCACTGAAATGAACGGTTTTGCCCACCACTAGTGAGAAAGTTCTTCTTCTTTGCTGTTTAACGGCAGCTTGCATCCAATAGTTGCATTGCTGCCTCCTGCTGGTTCTTCACAGCACTACATAATTATATCCTTTGAATCAGTCCTGTGGTGGTTAAAAACAGAAACAGCCAGTGTTTGTCTCTCCCCCTCCTCCCTGCCTCCAAGAGAGCTGCGACTGTCACCTCCTCAAGCCCCACTTCCCGCATCTGTTCCACTAGTACCTGCCTCTCCCAGTTGTAACATCTACAAGAAATAAAAACATGTTGCACCGTCTCTGACTCCTGGCATACGGAGCACAATCCATCTGGGTGTTTTCCAATTAAAAACAGTGAACTATTCAACCGTGTGTGACCTAACTTCAACCTAGAAAATGTGACTTCCTCCTTCACCCACCCCCCTTACCGACACCCATAGAATTGGAGACAACTCCAGTTATTGAAAATAAATGTCTTCCTTCATTCTCCCTCTCCCATCGATGTTGCCACTGTTGAATCATCTTCTCATACACCACACTTTTCCCCTCAGACTTTGACAGGTTTAGTTTGACATCCACCAGCTCTCGTTTTACAGCTTCCTTCGCCAGCCTGTCCACCCTCTCATTTGCCCCAATCCCAACATGCGCAGGCACCCAAATAAACGAAACCCTCACCCCCCTCCTAGCCACATCTCTAAGAGCCAGCAGCACCTCATATACAAGGTCCTGCTGGCCCCTACCTGAGCCCATCCTGATGCTTTTGACTGCAGACATCGAGTTGCTGCACACCAGCACTTCACAGTCCTCAAGCTGACCAGCCCATTGCACCGCCATTAAAATTGCAAAAAGCTCGACTGTAAAAACACTGAGGGAATTTGACGTCCTTTTACACACCCGCACATTCATTCCACACACTAAAAAGGCTGCCCCGGTAGCACCTGTGGCTTGATCTTTCAACCCATCTGTGAACATTATCACATGACTCTTGTACTTCTCCTCAACCCGGTCCTGAAACTGACAGATCACATCAGCCTCTCCAGTCCTTGATCTTGCCCCCAGTAGCTCCAGGTCCACATTTGGGGTCTCTAACAGCCAAAGAGGCGTCACAGGGCACATCACCGCCGGGCAGAATGTTTCTCTATATATTCCAGTGTCCTGTGCCACTTCCTCCCCAGTCCATCCGAAGCTCCACATCCTCCCTGCTCCCCTCTCCCAGGTCTCTTGAAAAGCTACCTTAGCCGGGTGCTCATCCCCCTGTCCCATCAATTTGACCCAGTAGTTGGCCTGCAGCTGCTTCCTTCTCAGGTCAAGTGGCATTTCACCTGTCTGAACCTGAAGAGAGCACACTGGGGACAAGCGCACAGCCCCCAGACAAATCCTGAGTGCCATAGCTTGGAGCCTATCTAGTCGAGCCAGAACTGATTTTGAGGCTGACCCATACGCCAGACTGCCATATTCGACTCTTGATCTTATTAGATGCCCATAAATCTGTCTCAGGGACTCCGAGCTCACTCCCCACCCCGTCCCAGCCAGGCATCTCATCACATTTAGTACTTTCTTTCCTTTATCCATTATTATAGTCACATGGTCCCGCCATGTAAGATGAATGCCAAAAGTTACACCCAAAAATTTAAAAGAATTAACCCTCTCGAGCCTTTTACCGTATAGCTCCATTTTATCCCCCCCATTAATCTTTTTCCTGGAGAAGATCATGACCTTAGTTTTTTCCACTGAGAATCTAAATCCCCATTTCCTCCCCCAGCCTTCCACTTGGGATAATGTGTCCTGGACTGCCTTTATAGTATGGTTCATGTTCTTTCCCCTTTTCCACAGGCCACCATCATCTGCAAACAGTGATTTCCCAATTCCCGGGTGCGCAGACACAAAAATATCATTAATCATTATGTTAAAAAGGAGGGAACTGATAACACTCCCCTGAGGGGTCCCATTTTCTACATGACATTTCCTGGATAAGTCTGATCCTATCTTAACCTGGATGCTTCTGTTGTTTAAAAAATCCATGACCCTCCTACCCCCATCAAATGCATCTTAATTAAAAGACCTTCTACCCACAGCATGTCATATGCCTTTTCAACATCTAAAAACACAGCCACCACCTTTCATCACCTGGGCTTTCCTTATTTCATCCTCTGAACACAGCACTGAATCAGAGGTGCTTCTCCCTACCCTGAATCCATTCTGATAGTTTGCCACCAGCCCCCTCTCCTCCACCAGGTGCATCAGCCTTCCATTGACAAGCCTCTCCATCAGCTTCCCCACATGGGAAGTCAAGGCTATAGGCCTATAACTTGAAGGGTTACTTGCATCCTTCCCCGGTTTTCTAATGGGAATGACCGTTGCCTCCTTCCATCCTGACGGGATCAGACCCTCCTCCCAGACCCTATTATAAAGATGGAGCAGCACTCTCAACCCCTCCTCCCTTAGGTGTCTCAACATGGCATAGCAGACACCATCCTTCCCCGGAGCGGAGTCCTTGCAACTCGCCAGTGCCCTCCTCAGCTCCCCCATTGTAAACGGTAAGTTGTACTTATCATCTACATTGCTCTTCTTCTAGACAACTCCAACAAGTATACTTTTGGTTTCCTCTCTACACCTCCTCTCTTCAGCTGATAGATTGTCAGAGCTATGAACCTTGCTGAGAGCATTCACCATCATTTCTGCCTTCTCCTCATTTGTAATGGCTGATTCATCTCCATCAGATAGAATCGGATAGCCCCACGCCCGTCTATCCCCCCCCCCCATCTTCCGTATCATACCCCAAATCTGTTACTGTGGTTTGTCCATGTAGATTCTCATTCATCCAGGTCATGGTTATCTTGAAGACTTAAAAACAGGCAACTGGACTGTTGTAGAGTTGAGAAGACGTTTCGCCTCTTATCCAAGAAGCTTCTTCAGTTCTAAAAGTGCTAGTGTCAGGAGCAGATATTTATCTTACTGGAGAAGGGGGACAGTTAACGACTGGCTGGAGTTGAAAAGAATGGGTCGTAGAAACCCATCTCTCGGTGTGTGTCCCCCAAGTCGTTATGCTGAAAGGGTCGTTAGCGACTCCTATCATGTGACCACATGACTCATGCCACCTGAGTCATGTGGTTCCAGGTGTGAATGTTTGTGGAGCTTCCTGGGGAGAGAGCTGAGAACTGCATTGTAAGTGCCAGAGAGATTGTGCCTGAGTCCACCCCCTCTGTTCAGAGAAGGTTTCTCCAGCCTGGTAAAGATGGCTTCTTTAACTCCTCTTTCAAACCATCTGTCTTCTCGAGCCAACACCTGTACATCGCTGTCCTCAAAAGAGTGACCCGTATCCTTCAAGTGAAGGTGGACAGCTGAGTCCTGACCTGAGGAAGTGGCTCTCCTGTGTTGAGCCATGCGCTTGTGAAGCGGTTGTTTAGTTTCCCCAATATACAGGTCTGAGCATTCCTCGCTGCACTGGACAGCATATACCACATTACTCTGTTTATGTCTCGGTGTTTTGTCCTTGGGATGGACTAGCCTCTGCCTTAGTGTGTTACCAGGCTTGAAATGAACAGGAATGTGGTGTTTGCCAAAGATCCTCTTGAGTTTTTCCGACAGGCAACGTAAGGGATTACAGTGCTCTTGCGTCTCTCCTCCCTTTCCTGTTCAGTGTTATTTCTCTTTCTGTTCTTCACAAAGGCCCACTTAGGGTATCCACAGGTTGTCAGGGCAAGACAAATAATTGGATAATGATCACTCCCTATGGTCCCACTAGTAAAAACATCCCACTCACACCTTTGAGCCAGTCCACTAGACATTATGGTTAGGTCTAGCACCGGTCTACCCATTCTCACATCCACCCTTGTCCTCTTCCCATCATTTACACATACCAGGTTCCTCTCACTCAGCATCTCCTCAATTACCTCTCCATTGCTATCCGTTCTACCCCCCCCCCCCCCCCCCATAGTGTACTATGGGCATTAAAATCCCCACACCATATAACACTATCCCCATCTTGACCCTCCACCCTCTCAAGCTCTTCCAGTCTCATCTGCCGACATGGATTTTAGTAGTTTATCAATACTATTTTCCTCCTATCTGCCCATACTTCTACTACCACATATTCCTGCTCCTTGCCCAGACCCACCACTCTGTACGGAACCCCCCTTCTGATAAATGTTGCACATCCCCCACCACTTCCCTGAGTCCTGTCCCGCCTGACAGCGACGTAGTCCAGCAGGACAAAGTCCAGCTTAGGCCTTAGCCATTTTTCCTGAACACAGATCACGTCTGGCTTCTCTCTTCTATTGGCAATTACTTTTTTAAAATCTTGACTGTTGGCTATCAAACTTCTTGCATTCCATTGTAAGAGTAGCATGATAAGTAGAATCATCCTACACTACTTCCTTCCTGGCTTAGTGGGACGCTCAGACCATCTCATATCTCTTCCCATTTTAGATCTACCAGGCCCAAGTGCTGTACAGCTGCCTTTGCAATAATTTGGATCCTTTCAGTCTTAGATTTACACCTGCACCTTCTGAGTTCCCTTCTGCCCTTCTTCTTCCTCCCCCTGCCCCCACTACCCCTCCAACCCTTCTAGCTGCCTCCGCATATGACACCTTATCCTTCACTTTAACTGTCTGGATCTCAACTTCCCTTTTCATGACCTCACAGCCCCAGTAGGCTGCGCTGTGGTTTCCCCCACAATTGAAACACTACAATTTACAAATCCTTGCCACATGCCCAAATCTCTGGCACTTGAAACATCTGATAGGTTTCTGTGAAAACTCCATCACCCTATACCTCAAAAACCCAAAATACACCTCAGACGGCAACTCTCTTGTGCCGAATTGCACTAGAACAGACTCAATTTCAGTTTTATTCACACCCTTAATCAACCACTTTGAGACTTTGCTGTACAGCCTCACATCTTACTCTCAAGTTGCCCACAAGTTCCTTCATATCCATTCCCAAAGGGACCCCAGATATCACTCCTCTGCTACCCTCCCCCACTCTCACCACTTTTGCTACCACTCCTTTCCCAACACCTTGCATTTTCTGCGCTCTCATCACCTGCTCTTCCGAAGTACAGCTAAGCAACAGATTACCATCATTCAACACTCTCGCAAACTCCACCTCACCAACCTGCTTCCTAATAGACTTTGTTTATTTAACCGGATCCATGCCCCTCACCCCTCCTTCTCCTTCAAATCGCACCACAACTTTCCGTTTTTCCTCCCTCTGCTGTCTGTCCTCCACCATTCGCCTCTTCAATCATTTATTCAATTTCCTCATTTCCCAACCCCCATCCTCCTCGTCCTCCCTCTCATCCATACTCCACATACTCCCTTCCCGTGATCCTGCCATAGGTGGAGAAAGAGCTATTGGCACGAGTAGTAGTAGTGGGGGTAGTAGTAGTAGTAGAGGTAATCTTCTCTATCAAATCCTGGATGGCAGAGAACTTTTTTTTTTTTTTTAGTCATCGGTCCTGAGGCACAGAGAGAGAAACTTCTACCCAAACCATGAGCCTTGCCTTTTAATCCATCACCACAAGTGAGAAACCTGGGCGTCTTTTTCGACTCTGAGCTGACTTTTCCACACAAAGAACATTAAAATAGTTTTTTATCACCTAAAGAAGTGTCCATCCCATTCTCTCTCGGGTCAACACAGACACTAATGCATGCTTTTATCACAAGTCGTTAAGACTACGGTATTGCCCTGCTTTCTGGTCTTCCCAAAAAGAATAATTCAGGTTTACAAGGATAACAATATTCAGCAGCACGTGTCCTGACTAAGACTAGGGGCTGCGGGATGTATATATGAGGGAGAAAAGGAAGGTGGGAGAAGCGGGTCAGCGGCGACCAGCCGCGTCCTGCGACCTCCGTGACTGCAGCTTTGGACCCGGTGTGAACACACGCGACGGGAATACAACGACCAACGCGACTAGGTCGCTTCAGGTCGCGTTTGGTCTGAGCGCGCATTAGGCCTTCTTATCTTTCAGGACTGCTTTTACCTTATGAACCTCTATGGACCCTGTGATCCTCTGGCAGCAGGCTCCTAGTCGTTCCAAAAGTCAGGACACACACTCATGGAAAGGCATCTTTTTAACTCATTCATTGCCAATGACGGATTGGACAGAATTTTTTATTTGCCCTGAGCATCATTGACAGATTTTGACGGATTTTTTAGTTTTTTTTGTTTTTCGCCAGACAGTGCTCCTCCCCAACATGTGACTAAGTTTAAGGTCATTCTGAACGCAGAAAAGCTGACAAATATGGTATAACTATGTTACAATAACAAAAAACAAGTACTCGCAAGTAAGAAGTGTGCAATCAAGTGTGTCAATTAGCCTAGTTGTGGGGTGTTTTTTCTCCATGAGGAAAGTAGGGAAATGTCATTAGCCATAGCAAACAGTCATGCTCCTCTGGGCATGGTGCTACCATCTCTGGATCAAGAATCAAAAAAACAATTTTGCGGCGTGTTGTTGTGCCACCGGTACTGTTGGGCGAGACTGCACTAGAATTTAGCGAATTTAGCGTCCCGGGGAGCAGGACACGACCATGTGGTTTACGTTGCGGAATCAGGTTCTCGAGAGCCAATTCGACTCCCAGCTGTCACAAAGTGACCTATCACAATTGGATCTTGAGAGTGATGAGGAGTGATGTCCAAGGAGGGAGGACCTTGATGCCACCGGTGAAGTAGTTTGAAATGAAATGAAATAGATGATCAGAGTTCTGCTTAAGAGTCTCTCCTTCGTAAAACTGTTTTTCCCAGGTTTCTTTCTCCAGATCGGCAAAGATGATATGACAACGCTGCATTGAGCAGGCAATAACTAAACACAGGAGTGGGTTAGAGACTTCCTTTTTTTGTGGTGAAAGAAGAGAATCAACCCTGCACTTATTTCTAGTTTAAGCACAAGATATTCTGTGGGTCCTGAAAGATACAGAAATTTCTGTTGCGGTATAATAGTGGCACTGGGTGAAAATTGCACAAATGAACCTGGCAATGAATGAGTTAATACTACACCCTTGTCTATTGAGCAGCCTGCCAGAGGACCACAGGGCCACAGAGAACGTTAATGTTTTTATGAGCAGGCTCAAGACCCACCTTTTTAGCTTAGCTTTTGATTAATATTTATTTTATCTTCATTTATTCTAGTTAGCCTATGTTTCTCATATTTATTTGTATTTGTTGTCACTCAGATGGTCTATGTTTTATTCATATTTTAGTTTTTAGTTGTTTTTAATCTTTTATCCTTGTAAGGACCCCCAGTGTTTGACTGACAGGGAAGGTGTCCAATGGGTGATGAAGGGATAAAAGGGAGCAGAAATCTGAGGATTGAGGATGAGGATATGAGGATTCTGTAACCTGGGTTACAGTGGTCTTTGGCAAGCGATGAGCTCTAATCTTGAAACATAGCCTGCTGCGGAGCAGGTGTGTTAAACAACCTATATGGTCCACTTGATGTAATTCCAAATACACATTACTTTGTGTTTATTGTTTGTTCCAGATCATATGCTATGCTCGCCTGAACACTCGAGTCCTGGTCCTGTGGATCTACTTGGATCCGGAGCAGGACACGAGTCCCAGCTTCAGGCTGAGCAGGTGGTTGTTCAATGCCCTGCTCAACATCCTGCACAGGGAAAAAAGGAAAATTAACCCACAGGAAACTGAATCTGGGCAATCTTTACTTACCCTTGGACCTGAACATTTGGATTTTGTTGTGGATGACCAGATGCAGCATACTTGATTGAGAACCTTGGAAACGGTCAGGCTTTTCTTGTTTTTGCTCTCACAAAGCTACATGACATTCAGGTCATAGTCCTAACTGAACTCTGGGAGCACCCTCAACACACTACTACCCTGGCAGCCCTCACTGTTGACATGGTGTTCTGACACACTCCTCACCCTATTAGAAGAGGTGGCACAGGAGTCCTGATTTCCAAAAACTGGTATTTCAGTAAGCTCTCTCCAATGAGCAACATCTTTTCACTTCTGAATACCATGCTCTCAAAATCATTGCTCCTATCAGTTCACATATTGTTGCTGTCTACTGCCCAAAGGTGGTCATGTGGATAGCTTTGTAGTGGAAGTGGACATGTGCAGGCCCGGATTAAACCTTCTGTGGCCCCTGAGGCTAAGCAAACCTAATGGCCCCCCTCTGTCCCGCGCGCGTCAAAAATTGGCAGTTTTTATTGGTCATTTTGTGGAAATTACTGCAGTTATGGGTGGTTATTTAACAGTTCCACTAGCCACCACCTCTAGCCAAACCACTGGGTTAATACAACTGTGTGTCTGAACTCAATTTAACAAGAGGTAGTGAAAAAAGTCTTCAAGGAAAGCACAGAGGCTGGTGTACAGTTCACTTTTTTACTGAGAAACCAATACAAAAACAATAATAAAGTCAAAAACAGTGCGGCATTATAAATAAAAGTGCAAGGCATGGTATGAAGGCCTATTATGGTTATACAATGCCATCAGTGCAATAAATAAAATACAGATATGCCAGAGAAACCAATACAAAAACAATAATAAAGTCAAAAACAGTGCGGCATTATAAATAAAAGTGCAAGGCATTAAACATAAAATCACTGCTATCTCACCGCTATCACTTTAACAAAACCACAGTAGCCCAGTAGGGCAAGGCCTCATAACTAAAATGCTTTCTTCCTGGCTTTGCGTACTGCGAAATCCTTCACTGTATCTGTAAAGTCCATTTTTCTGACAATGTCAGACGAAAGGGACATGCGAGTAAGATTGCACAATCTGTCTTGTACCATCGTTGACCGCAAACGACTCTTAACCAATGCCAGCTTGCTAAAGGACCGCTCTCCTGAAGCAATGGTGATGGGCAATGTGAGATATAGTCGCAGTGCTATGTCTACGTTTGGGAATACACTTTGCAAGCTTCTACTACGAATAAATTGCATTAACTGCTTTGATGACATGGTGTCTTCATTCCTGCAGAAGCTTTGAAACTGCACAATCTCATCAGGAAAATCCAAATTCAAATCTCCAGCATATTTTTCTTGCAATCGCATAGCTGCTGACCTTAGTTTCTGTTCAGAATCTGTTTTGATGGTACTCAAGAAAGAAAAGAGCTTGCTCACAGCTTTGTAGGACGCGGATCTGCTTTTTAGTTCTGCCATTAACCTGTCAATAATGACATTAAATACATCCACAATAAATCTGTTCCTGCCTGTCAAAGATACATCTGGTTCGTTTGATTCATCAGCATGTTTTTTACGCATGCGTTTCCTCTGAGTGTCCTGCTTGTATGTCTCAGACACATCAGGAAACGCATCGCGTGCTGCAGTCTCAAATCGTGCAAAGTCATCTCTAAGTGTCCCAATAAAGTCACTTAATGAGGAAATCAAGGTATCTGCATTCATGAGATCTAGATCGACAGCTTGCAAGTGGACACTTACTTTATCAACCCTTTGTAACACACAATCCCAGAATTGACACAGAATCGCATTCTCTAATTTTTTCATGTTGTTTGCCAGAGCCTTTGCTTCATTTTGGGTAGATACATTTTGCGTTTCCTCTCCCGACAACTGCACCAATGATTGGTGGATGTTTGCATAATTGAGGGTCAAAGCCCTTGTTGCCGCTGCATGTGCTGACCATCTAGTGTCTGACAGAGATTTCAGGTGTTCAATTCTTCTATTCTCATTTTGGCCAAGGTTACTGCTGATGATTTCCCATCATGATGGTGATGCAGAACAGAAATTAAACAGGTTCTGAACAAGATTGAAGAAATCATTTGATTCCATGCAGCAGTTAACAGCATTGACTCCCACCAAATTTAGAGAATGCGCTGCGCAGGGGACCCACTCTGCAAGGGGATTTATTTGGCGTATGCGAGCTTGTACACCCTTGTATATGCCAGACATATTACTTGCATTGTCGTAACACTGACCACAACAGTTTTGGATGTCAATGCCCAATTCATTCAACACTCCCATCACAGCATTGAAAAGTGATTCACCCACATGGCTTGTTATTGGAAGGAATTCTAGGAACCGTTCTTCGACTTGGCCCTCTGGAGACACGTAGCGCATAATAAATGTCAGCTGATCAATATGAGACACATCTGGTGACGAGTCTACACTGATTGAAAAGTATTTAGCCAGTTTTACTAGATTGACAATCTCTGACAAAACCTTTTCACCCATTAACTGAACAAACTCATCACATATTGTGCTAGACAAATAGGAAGGATTCCCCCTCCCTCTGTTTCCAAAGCGGGCAATGTGTTCTCTCAAAAAGGGATCAAAACAAGCTATGAGCTCAAGGCAACCCATGTAATTTCCATTATGTGGACAGCCAAAGGTTTCTGTGTCACCTCTGAAGGCTAGCCCTCGTTCTGACAGAAATTTCACAGTGGCAACAACTCTTTTTAGGACCTCCTCCCAATAGTGACACTCAGCATCTATCTGTTCTTTTAAGCTCAAATCAATTCCACCAGTTTCAGATGATCTTGACAACCATGTTACCATGCACTGTCTGTGATGTTATGACTGTTCGTGCTGTTCAATTGTCCTACTGGCATTTTTCCAATTGCTAAAGCCATCACTCCCAGAAAACGCAGTTGGGACCTTGCCAAATAGCTTACATGCAAAGCAAAAAGCTGCCCCCTTTACAGGAGAATATAACAGCCACTCACGTGGAACAATCTCTCCATTGACCAGGTTCCTATTGAAGAACCTCTTTGAAAAGCGCCGTTTCTGGTGTTTGTACACTCTTTCAGATTTCTTAAAGTCACTGTCTCTGTTTTGGCATGCCACTGGCCCAGTCTTAATCCAATAATGTCTGGCTTCCTCATCAACCACAGCAGGCCAGCACCCAGGGTCTTTGCTGTAGATTGCCCCATTGTCTGCTGTACCTGCTGCTGGCTCCTCAACATCAATGTCACTACCATTGTCTCTCTCTGGTGGTTCTGTGACGGCTGCTACACAAGCAGATGTGCTGGGTGGTCCCTCGGTTGAGTCAATCACACCGTCATGAGCGAGGCCCTCATTTCCTGATAAATAAGTAGGCTAGTCAATCTCAATATATAAATATATGATGCCGCAAATATAGGCTATATGCTAATTAGAACATGGCCATATTACTTACTTTGGCCGCGTCGGATATTCGCCTCAGCGTCCGATTCGGAGGAGGGGGAGGAGGGGGAGGACGGAGACGAGTCCACGGCACCCGGAGGGACCGACGCCGTCGCCATCGCTAGCAAAGTTTTTGTTGTGAAGTAGGTGGTCAGACGAGGCATGCTTTCCCGGAGCTTAGCCTCTCGCTTCTCCTTCTCTTCATTTTTTTTTCTTCTGGCATAGCCACTTTCTCGTTTTTTTCCGCCGCTGCCAGACATGGCGAAAACTTCGTGTCACTCTCTCTGATTAACCTGCCGCTGTTGCCGTGAGCTGCATCCTCCTTACACCGGGCGCATGCGCGCAGCTCATCAGCGTCATAGCGGCTTCTGCTCGGGCTGAGTGGCCCCCCAATAGCCAAACGCCCTGAGGCCTCTGATGTGGTCACACAGCATTGGGTGTCCAAGGTATCAATAAGGTCACATCAACACCACCAATTTTAGGTATCAACACGTCCCTTGCCATTCTGTTCCCAGGCTTTGTACCAACAGTCTGAGCCTGTCAGTGGTGACACAAAGCACTCGCAGTGGATGCAGTTTGACCATGAGCAGTTGCCTGGTCGAACTGCATTTGAGCTACTTTCATGGCTGTAGGATGCTCTGCTCTCCCTCATTACTGGACCGATTTCAGAGACTGTTCTCCCCACCAGTCAAACACACACAAATACATGAGAAAATAGGGCCCAGGTTTAAAAAGCTCCAAGTTCCCCTTAAAGAAATCCACTCTCAACCCAGCCCAGGTTGATAATTACAGGCCACTAGGGGTGTGCCATCTTAGACACCTCACAATTCAATTCGATTATGATTCAGGGTGTCACAATTCAATCATTCAATGACTATACAGGATTTCTTTTAAATTAGGTATATTTTTAAGCATCTATTAAACAAAATAAACAGATTTACACCCACTATGTTTACTAAACTAAACGCTGCTCTTATAAGATAAAATGCTGTAACTTTAAGCTTGTTCAGCTTTAATCTGATCTAACATGAAGTGATCATAATAACTTAACCTTAGTAGTAATAAAGACCTAAAAAGTATTCAATAAGCAGGATAGCGTCCCACAACAATCAAACATTTTGCTATTCTCGACTATAAGCAGCTTTAATTGTAAATAAGTGGCAGATGAACAGAATGAGAACAGAGTAAATTCAATTCTCTCCATGAAATGCATCCACACATTAGATTTCAAACCCAAAACCTCACGCTCAGTGACAGTAGCAAGCGAGTTATGTTATGTCAGTCCTATAAAACTGTCCTGGTGGCTTCACAAGTCTGTTCCTTACAACGATCGGGGCAGCTTTTTCTGTTCCTGCCAACCTCAGGGTGTTTTTAGATTTCATTCCATGGGAAATAATTGATTTTTCAGTGTTATTTAATCATGATTAATCGTCACGTGTCCCACCACGATGCATCAAAGAATCAATGCATTGGCCCACCCCTACAAGCCAGTATCACTCCTGCCTTTTCTAGCAGAAACTCTTGAATACAGTGTTTGATCCACTTTTGAAGTTTTTACACAACATCCACGATCCATATCAGTCTAGCTTTAGGTGGGGCCACTCCATTGGTGAAAGAGTCATGGCTTAAAGGAAAATTACATGGAGGCATAATAAAACTTCTTTGATGCATACATACAGGGTCCAAACTGCTCAAATTTTTAAAAGATAAAAATTCCAATCTGAGCACACCATTGTGCAATTTCCTTACTTTTCTTGTACTTCCACCTGCTGGTGAGAGGCAACAGCCATTCATGGACTTATTTGGATTCACTGTAATTATTCTTTCAATGAGAAAGAAGGTGAAGCTACAAAGTGTAAGTGCAGCACATCATAACAGGCACCAAACCCTGACATATGCTGCACCAATGTGCAGGGGCCAGTTTAAAGCTAATTGCAGCTTTGATTTACTGTCATTTTATTTCTCACAATGTAAAACCAAAGCAGAAATAAACTTTGATGTTGTAGCAGCTATAAAGATGCAAACAGTCAGATTTATTCTGTGTGTTAAACACAGTCTGTATGGATAAAAATGCTACTTCAAAAAAATACAGACAGTGTCCTTGGCAGGTAATTGTTCAGGCAGGACCACTTTGGTCAAAAGAATTAAGGACTTGATTGCATTAGTTATATTTGGCAGTTTACTTATTTTCTGAGGGCGCCCTGCCCTTTCACATGTGTACCTGGTAGTGCACCTCCCCTATCAAAATGATGCACGATCAGACAGAGATGCTCAAGCTAGTGGCAAAAAGAAAGGAAGAGGTCTGGCTTTATTTGTCAACCAGAGATGGTGTAACCCTTCACACATAACTGTCAGGGATAGTTGTGTAGATATTGAACTTTTGGGCAGTTGCTCTTTGGCTATATTATGTTTCAAGAGAATTTATTCATATCATAACAATAGTTGTTAACATCCCACCCAAATCAACTGAAGAAATTCCATGCAATCTTTTGCATAATACTGTTGCTAGGCTACAGATTCAACACCCCTGAGGCACTAATAATAATATCTGGAGAATTTAACAATGTCACCCTCTCCTCTCACCTGACTGGATTCACACATCTTGTTAACTGTCCTACCAGAAAAAATAAAACCCTGGACCTGCTGTATGCCAATGTCAAAGATGCTTACAGAGCCACTGCCTTACAACCACTAGGCAGGTAAGATCATCGGGATGTTTTCACTCTTGGTCCCTTTAAAGAGAACCAAACTCAGTCCTCTATTAGTGGACCTAAAGGTGGATCGAAAGCAAAGGAACTTAGTTCTTTTGTGTTCACATTTTGAGTCTATTTCAAAGAAGACTGGGTTCTCTTTCTGGTCCAGTTCAGTTTTGATGGAGCGTGAGTCCTCTGTGTGTTCACACTAGGTCCTCTGGATCATTTTATCATGAGTGCCGAGGTAGTTCTGTTTGTTTGTTTGTTTGTTTGTTTGTTTTAACTTTAACTCGCACTGTAACCAATTACATTATAAACATGACCAGCTGCTTTCATCCTCTTAGAAATTTCTTGAAGTCCTTTGCATAATGGTGGGTTGTATATAGTTCTGCTTTTAGGCTTTCGTCATTCCAAATTTCCAAAAGACATTCTGGTTCGCTTTCTCCCCAAACAACGCTGCATCCAGGTATGATAGCAGAATCTCAAGAGCCATACTTTGGATTTAGTGTTCTTTCTTTTCTCTACCGCTCTGAGTAATCCCCGCTGCAGTCACGTGATCAATCTACAGCAGGTGAAGATTATAAAACAGTGCAAAAGGGCGTAGTAAACCTGATGCGCTTTGTGTTCCCATAGCGCAAACCTTAACTCAGACTTTTTTGTGAACCGTACAGAGACCACCTCCTGAGGTGGTCTCAGGGATCACAGATTACCTGACAGGAAGGCCACAGTTTGTTAGGCTAGGGAACTGTGCCTCTGGGACATTAGTGAGCAGTACAGGGGCTCCACAAGGGACAGTCCTGGCTCCATTCCTGTCCACACTGTATATATTAGACTTCAAATACATCCAGAAATACTCAGATGACACTGTGGCATGTATTAGAAATGAACAAGAAGCTGAATACAAAGATCTGATAAGAGCCTTCAGTGACTGAAGTGACAAAAATTGCCTCCTCCTCAACACCTCAAAGACCAAGGAGATGGTCATAGACTTGCACAGATCCAAACCCCCTCTTCAGCCAGTGAATACCTGTGGAGTGGACATCGAAGTGGTTTCATCATATAAATATCTAGGTGTACATCTGGATGATGAAGTAGGACTGGTCTAAGAACATAGACTTCATCTACAAAAAGGGGCAGAGCCGCCTCTTTAGCCTGAGAAGACTCCAATAAATAGACACCTATTTAATTTGGCTTTTAACTAATGTTTTATATTCAATCTATATATTTATCCTATTCATAACTTATTTTATTTCATTTATATTTTAGTTCTCATTTTACATGTTATGTTTATTCTATTTATTCACTTATTTTTAAATTGTATTTTAGCTATTTATCAGTATTTTATAATTTTATCTAGTTTGATGTTTTCATTGCATTTCTCCAGTGTTTCCTCAGTAGGGGGGCCACCTGCACTGGAGGCTGTGACTGGTTCTGTCTAGGGTTTCTCTGCCTCGTGGTGTGCACTCAGCTCAGCCAGGTGGTGGTCTGCAGCTGTGCTTGCTGCTGTGGGCCCCTTACTGGCCTGTAGCGGGGTGGGCACCCAGGTGGAGGTGTCCTGGCCCTGGGCCATGAGCGGCCTCCAGTGCAGTCAGCCTCCTGACGCTTCCTGACTTGGCTCCTCTGTACTCAGCCAGACGCTTTTAAGATTACATTATCTGTGTGACGTATGGTGTATTGTGAGGACCCAGAAGCAGACACTGAGGCAGATAGCAAATTAAAGGAGTAATTTTAATGTCCAACTCAGGGAAAAAAGGCACAAGGGAAACGTCTGGTTTGCTGGCTGACTGTTGTGTGGGCTGGAGACACTGTGGAAAAAACAGAGGAGATAGGAGTGAGAAAACATACAAAAATTCACAGGGAGCAAAAAGTCACAAGCACTTATCCGAGGAGAAGGCCAAAAGAAGCGTCTGTACCACTGGGAAGTGAAGACAATACTCAGGCGCTGAGACTGAGGGCCGCTGGCTTCTTAAAGGGCCTTGATTGTAGATGTAGAGCAGGTGTGGAGTCTCACTCAGCCTCAGCGACCGGGGAGGGGGAGGGTGCTCTGAAAAAGAGTGAAGCCAGACCAGGGAAACCAAGAAAAACAGGAAGTCCAACCAAGATAAAGCAATAGGTGGAGGCGTCTCACCACAATCTGTGTGTGTGTGTGTGTGTGTGTGTGTGTGTGTGTGTGTGTGTGTGTGTGTGTGTGTGTGTGTGTGTGTGTGTGTGTGTGTGTCTTTGTGTTGGGGTGGGCTCTCAGTGAGGGTTGGGCGGGGGCTCATTGTTTTAAATTGTAAAGCACTTTGTGCCGCATTTTCTTGCCTGAAAAGTGCTTTATAAATAAAGTTTGATTTGATTCGATTTGATTCGATCTGTAGTAAGATGCTGCTGATATTTTATCAGTCTGTGGTGTCTACAGTGTCTGTTCTACGCTGCAGTCTGCTGGGGAAGCAGTATCAAGCACAAAGATGCAAGATGTCTGAACAAACTGGTGCAAAAGGCTGTCTCTGTGGTTGGATTCAAGTTGGACTAAGTGGAGGATGTGGTGGAGAGATGTACACTGAGGAAGGTGCAGACTATTCTAAAGAACATGGATCACCCACTTCATAACACCTTAATGGACCAAAGGGCCAGTGGTGGTAGACAGCTCCCCTCAATTAAGAAGATTCAGAAGACCTTTGTACCCATAGCCATCAGACTTACAACTCTTCTATAAATAGTAGATGACTTGAGACATGAATGTCAGGATGTCCTGCATGTTTTTTGTGCTGAACCCACAAGCAGATCAGAGGCAGAGGGAAGTGTTGAATAATTTATTATCAATAAAGGTGAGGGGAGAGGATCCAAGGTCCAGGGAATGGAGGAGCTGTATGGTGTGGTGAGGAGCTGTGGCTTGTGAGTGGCAGTGACGGTAGGTGAGTTATCTAGTGTAAGAGGTGTTGCAGCAGTGGCAGAGGTTGGGGGCTGGGCTCAAGAGGCACTGGAGAAGAGAAGAGGAGAGCAGGGATTAATCTCATGAAAGAACGCACAAGCAGTTGTAAAAGTTTCAAATTCGTGACACTAAGAAGCAGGCTGAGATACCCTGAGAGGTGTGGGAATAATCTGGAGATGAGGTGTAGGTGTGTCAGTGCAGGAGGAGCCAGAGAGGAGCCGCCCAACCTCTGTGAAAGAAAAGGTGAACTCCACACAAACCACAACATAATGCCGTAAAATGTCCATAAACAAGTGATATCATGACAATGACACAACAGATAACTGAATGAATCAATAAAGATCTTCTTCCTTCTTATTCCCTTTCTTTTCTTCTTCTTCTTCTTCTTCTTCTTCTTCTTCTTCTTCTTGTCTTCCTGCCTTACCTCGTCATGTGTATACATGTAAAGGGGGTTTCAAAGTGGATGTAAAGGAAGCAGGGAGAGAAGATCAGCTGAAACAGTTATTAGTTGAGCTATACCCTTTTTTTATAATCTTTTTTTTTTTCTACAAGTTGAGTGGTTCAACACTGATTCATCAGCTTTGTGAGGGTGGTGACTATACTCTGAATCACAACTTAAGATAAGTATTACATACTTTTTTTCACATTTTTAGGTGTCTTAAAAGTATGTAAGAAATTGTTATTGTAATAATTAACGTGATTCCATCTTGAAAAGAAATTTACTTAACTTTATTTTGCCGGCCTTCCAAAATTACTCACACATCACATTTATTAAATCATAGACATGTTGACTTAAGTCAGATGTCTGTAATTTCTACTACTCAATACAATTGAACCAATCTTGAAATGATTCATTTAAAAATTGTTCTTACATTTGACCAAGAACTAGACTTTTACTTAAAGTGCGTATTTTAGTCAGCTTCAGTCCATACACAATAGGATTGAAGAGAGGCTGACACGTGAGCCAGTATAAAGACAGAACAATGCGTAACAGTTGAGGTACATGTTTCATATCAAACCTGCTCTGGACTATTTCAAAGAAACAACCACAGGAGAAGTTTAACAGAGAGGCCAGGTGAGGTGTGCAGGTACTGACAGCTTTCTGTCTGGTCTGTTTGGAGCCTGAAAAACAGACTCTAAAAATCCTCATGTAAGTGTACAAGATAAGAATTACAGCACAGATAGTAACACCTGTGTAAACCATCCCATAAATGTTATTGACAGCGGTGTCAGTGCAGGCCAATTTAACAATGGAGTAGTTATCACAGTAAACTTTGTTGATGATGTTCCCACACATTTGTAAAGAAGCGCTCAAAGATATTAAAGCCATGATCCCCAGAAAAGGATATAACCATGTCAGAGCAACCAGGAGGGCCACTCTGTTGGGCGTCATACATTTCTTGTATTTCAGAGGGAAACATATGGCAAGGTATCTATCATAGGACATGATGGCTAAGTTAAAAAACTCAACACTCGCATATGTGTACACACATAAGATCTGCAAGAAACAAAAAGCAATAGAAACGGTGTGAATATCAGAGAGAATCTGAACCATAAGGAGAGGAAACAGTCCCGTACTACCAAACAGCTCATTAACAAACAGGCTGCAGAGGAATATGTACATAGGTTCATGTAAACTCCTGTGCATGCAGATAACCACAATGAGGAAAAGATTACCAACAATTATTAACATGTACAGAAACATTATAATGCTAAAAAATAAGTATTCAAAGGTGTCTAAATCAAAGTATGCACCTAGTATGAAATAAGAAAACTCTGTCAAGTTAAACATTTGCCTGTTTTAATCCTGAACAATTTACCTTGGCTAGAATTAAATGTGTGATGTCCATCTTATACCTTTACATTAAATTTTTTGCAATGGTTTGTAACACTGAAATGTGATCATTGTCAACTTATATAAACATATTAATTTAATAATTGTGATCATCAAGAATTCAACAAAATAGTTTGCTGCAAATTTGGAACTCTTAAATTTATCTTCCTGTGGTTGGACTGAACTGTTTGACTAGTATCAGTTTTGATCAGACAGTGTGATCTATCCAAAAACCCTCTAAATACAACTTTTTAAATTGTAACCAAGCCTGGAACCAGTATCACAAACAGACATCTCCAAATCTTCACAAATACAACCTGAATTGATTGAGTAAATACCACAAAAGGTGAAAAAATATCAGCGTAGGTTGGTTGTTGGAAAACGACAACCATAAGCTATAAAAATGGAAACCTTTAAAACCCAAATAGCCACAACTGAAATAAACAAGAAAAATGCAAAACATGTCAACCCAACTAGTCTTGTCTGAGAGAGGCATCTGCCTCTGTTCAGCAGTCCACCCACATTTCAGTTGATCTCTGTGCACCATGTGTTAAGTAGGGTTGAGCACTTCTTAGACCAGGGCATGTGTAATTCTCTAGGTATCCAAGCTTTCCAGAGACCCCGTTGAAGCCCTGGGGTCCGTTTCACGTAGGTGGTTCAACAAACTCTGAGTTAAATCCTTAACTCTGAGTTGATCTACTCTGAGTTAGGAAACTCTGAGTTTCCGGTTTCACAATACCTGATTTGAGACGGTTTTATCAACTCCGAGTAGTTTGACCTGGAGTTAAGCACGTGCACGCCAGACATAAACAGCCAGCATCTGTGGAGCGCAGATTCAATGATCAACCAATGGAAACAGGGAGAAGGAGGGGGCAGCAGCAAGCCAACAGCGAATTACAGCACGTTTTTAAAAGAAAGTGCAATACAGCAGCAGCCGCAAAGGAGAGGGAGAGGGCATGGGAGGAAATCGCTGCTCGCGTCAATGCGTAACTTTAAATCTAGTCTCGTGCAATCACAATGACAGACTGTTGCAGGGAAACTGCTTGAATCATTTTGATCATGTTTTACATTGTCAAGTAAGTATTAAGTGGCAGTTTGATCCCTTAGAAAATGCTCTTTTCACACTCAAAAATGAATTTTACTCTCTTATGATGTTCCGTTAAATGATTAGGAATATTAAACTAACTCTCAGTATGTATATGTACATATATTAAACTAACACACACTACACTCAATATTAGACTTTCACTCAGCAAACAGAAAGAGGGCAGATGCCAGAAAAACGGGTGGTGTCCCAGCAGCCCCACCTTTAACGGAGGCAGAGGAGCTGCCCCCCCCCTCGACGATCGAAACCCCCACCTCGTAGCAGCGATCGTCGGACTGGTGTGCGTGTGTGTGTGTGTGTGTGTGTGTGTGTGTGTGTGTGTGTCTGTGGGGGGGGGGGGGGGGGAGCAGCTCCTCTGCCTCCGTTAAAGGTGGGGCTGCTGGACCACCACCCGTTTTTGTGTTAGTTTAATATTCATAATAATAATAAGAGAGTAAAATTCAGTTTTGAGTGTGAAAAGAGCATTTTTTAAGGGATCAAACTGCCACTTAATACTTACTTGACAATGTAAAACATGATCAAAATGAGAAAATGCCGATGTCTCACCTGAAACTCTGGGTTTACTGAGTTAAACCTGCTCCCGAGCAGGTTAGGTTCACGGAGTCTGTTACTGTGGTAACTGACCGCGAGGTTGAGTTACCTCTCTTTGTGAAACAGGTTAGAGTTACCCCTCTCTCCCTGGTTTAACTAACCCTCCTTTGTGAAACGGAAAACTCAGAGTTTCCCTGATTTCAGGGTTAACAAACTTGGAGTTTCCACTAAACCTGCTACGTGAAACGGACCCCTGGGCTGTAAATGAGATGATTCTTTATTTCTCAAATGTGTGTGCAAACATGCACACACATTTGGTAAGACTAACTTTGTTCCCTCATTTATTTATGTATTTATTTATTTTTTGAACATGTGTGTGCAAAACAAAAAAGTATACTGAAAAAAAAAAAAACCCAACAAAACCAATGAGAATATTCAAAACAACAATAACAAAAATCAAAGCAAAAAATAAATAAATAAATAAAATTGAAATAAAAAAATATACTAATAATAAGAATGCGAACCCAACATGTCCGAAAAGGAGTAGGATGAAGCATTATGCCTTTTTAAAACCTACCCCTTATCCTCTACTCAATAAACAGTCAGTCACCAACATATTTATATTATATTAACAAAAAATAGAACATAAATAGATTAAATAAGTACATAAATCATTTATGAAAACACCCAATGGTTAGAGCCCTTCTTCCTCCCTGTACCTGGTGAAAACCATGTCTTTGTACTGCTTTTTAAACTGGGTCATGCTTGGACAACGCTTGAGCTCCACACCTAATCTGTTCCACAACCTTATTCCGCAAACAGAAACACAACTTTTAATGTTGTACGTGCCTGCTGATTAGGGCTGCACGATATGAGATTTTGGTCATATCCCGATATAGCTAAGTTTATATCCTGATACGATATACATCACGATATAGTACATTTTTTGTAAATTATATTGATGTATAGTTTATACAAAATTACCACGTGGAAATGTAGTTTAAATTTTACTAAACAAGACTTCTTTTATTTACAACCCTCTGAAAAATATTGAAAATACTTTTCAATAATTCAACATTTGTGAAAACAACAATTAGTTACACAAGGTTTAATAATGAAATGAACATCCATACATTCCATAGGCCAGCTCATTCACATGATATCAGCATGTAATGTAACGGATTTTGAGTAACTAAATATTTGAGTGAGGGAGGAGAGAGGGCGTGGAGTGGGTTTAACACAGCCGAGACCTGTATTGACCAATAACATCAGCTCCTCTCCTCGCCTTTAAATCCGCCACCGGCGAGGCGTATTACAATTTTCGTGAATTAGTCAAAGAGATCAAGAGATGTCTGAAGACAGCAATGCCACTCAATGGTGACAGAAAGCAGCTCCTCAACAAGTGTCGCTGTAAGCGCTGCTGAGGGCGTCCTCCACACTCTCATATAAGCACAGATGGATTTGGTGTGTGTAATGTTGGACCCACTGGTAAGACAAACACCCTTTTCCACAAATAAAGACACTCACATAAAGTTGCACATATTCAAACCTCACGTGACAGAGGTGGGTTGTGCACACAGATCACAACATAAATTCCAATAATGGCATTAAAATCGGAACCATCTGTGCGTAATGACGCATCGCGCTCCGTGGCCTGGCTCTTTCTTTCATAGATGTTGGCACATAAAATAAATTTGGCTCACAAAACTGATTATAATATTCGTATGTAGGCTTAAAGTAAATAACTCATCTGATCATTAAAACAAATCATCTGATCAGCCGTGCCACCGCATCAGCAGCAGGATGGAGAGAGGACACAGAGACACGTCAGGTGTTGTGCCATAGAATGTACCCCTTCCGTAGAATGCCCCCCTGACGGGAGCGCAGTTGAAGATACATAACAAGGTGGAATAATCCAAGTTTTCCTTACCGTTGGACTGATTCTAAAGCGTGTGCCTTTAATGATTTCATTCAGGCTATTCAGATACGCCGTAAAAACAATAGCCCTCTGATTCGGAATATTTGCTGCCCCGAAAATATAATGTTCTCTACCATGACAGCTAACTGTACAGTTTAAATACCCAAATACACCTCTCTATGTGCTTTTTTTAAATACTAAAAACAGAACGAAAGTTTGCTGCTCCATTTGACATGCTGTCATGATCCAATGCTCGTGTTTTTTTTTTAAATATGAGATAATTTTTTTTCCACTTTAAGAAGCTAATGAGTGGATGGGATGCAGGGGATGCATTCTACGGCATAACACCTATCAAGCTGCGTGAGGAAGAAGGAGGATAAGCGGGGAGACGAATTAAATATCTTGTTAACTTCATCATGTGTGACTGTTTACTGGATATTTAATTTAATGCGGTTTCAGATGTGTTAATTTGGTCAGGTTGTGTGTCCAAACGCGTGCCAAACGCGCTCATCAGATCAGATATAGATCAGAGTATATCGATATAGATCTACATGTATGTGCTGACTCAGAATAAAACTACAGCGGTCTGCTCCGTGTCGCTCCTTTTAAAACCAAACCACGACCGCACAACCGACGTTGCCCCCTCTTTCGGCAGCAGCTCCTCCGTCTGCGTTGGCTCGTCTGCGTTTGATGCACGAGAATTGTCATCTCTTTCGCCACAATAACCCGGCTCCTCCATGCTTGTTTGTGTTTTTCACAGTGGCAGTAGCGCGTGCGGGCATGCAATATATGGAGCGTCACGACATAAAACACTGCCGTAAAGCGTGTTTTTGCGACACCGCGATAGAAACGATAGAGTTCATGTATCCCGATAGAAATTTTCTATCGTTTAGACGAAACATATCATTATATCGTGAAGCCTTACTGCTGATGCTTTAAGTTAAAGTCCCCCCTCATATGATAACCCCCAGCTCTGTTAAAAAAACAATTTTTGGATATTTCCAGGCAGTAGATTGTTTACTGCTCTGTACATGATTTGTGCTGTTTGAAAGTGAACCAGGTCAGTGAATTTTAATGTTTTTGATTTTAAGAATAGTGAATTTGTGTGACCTACTGTATATAACCAGTATTATGAATTATTCTTATGACTCTTTTCTGCAGTATAGATAGTGATTGTATTGTACATTTGTAAGTACTGCCCCAAACCTCTGCACAGTTGTGTAAATATGGCAAAATCAGTGAACAATAGAGAATATGTAGTGATTTGTGGTCCAAGATGTGTTTTGTTTTACTCAGGACTGAAATGCTTCTTGACAGTTTACTTTGCACATGTTTTATATGAGAATTCCAGTTTATTTTTTCATCAAGTATCACCCCAAGAAACTGGTTTTCATATACTCTTTCAATATCCACTTGGTGTACTTTTATCTGTGCTTGTGGATTTTTTATTATAATCGCCAAATAACATTAATTTGGTTTTATCTAAGTTTAATAATTTGTTTCTGTCAAACCACACTTTTATTTTGCACATTTCAGTAGTGATCCTCCCCAAGTAGTTCATGTAAATCCCCCTCCCAGAACAAAAAATGTTAGTGTCATCTGCAAATAATACTAATTTTGTTTTGAATATTCTCATTTGAAACTTTGCATATCATCACCCTATTAAAATATTGGCCTGTCATTTTTTGACGAAAATGAGTTTCTGGCGGAAATCATCTCTAAATCGTCTCAAGAGATGATTTCAAGATCTCAAGAGATGATTTAGGCCAAAAACTGATTATCTCATTTTTATAAAGAATGAACAGTTTCTGACCTAATACTGATCCCTGGGGGACACCACAAGCAATGTCCAAGCATGATGATGAATACTCCCTCATCTTTCTGTTGCTTAAATAACTTATCACCCAGTGCAATATTCACACCCTGATCCCATACCTTTCAAGTTTACTGATTAATAATCTGTGATTGATTGTGTCAGAAGCTTTTTTCAGGTCTATGAAAACTCCAGTTGAATGCAGTTTGTGATCAATAGTGTTTTTGATCTCTTCAAAGGAGTCTGTTAATGCCAGTGATGTTAAGCGTTTTGCTCTATATTGACATACTCCATATTGCTCCATATTGACAGTAAGAAAGCGATTCATGTTTGTTTATGAACTTTCCTGATGTGTTATTGAATAGTTTTATGAAAATTTTGAGAATTGTGGAAATAAAGAAACAGGCCTGTTATTTGCGAAGTGGTGTCTATCCCCAGTTTTATACAGCAGCACAACTCAAGCTTTTTTCATTCCCCTCAGCACCTCAGAGTAACTTTCCCTGCCAACTTTTCATCTGCCACTTAACAGGTAGCCAAGACCTCCATCCAGCACTGAAGGGTGTGTCAGCTAAGATGAAGTTTAGCACCCTAGGGCAGGGGAGGTGTCCCCAACTGGGGACTCTATAGCTGGGAGACTCCTGGGCAATGATGAAGACACCCGGAGGGGTGAGTGGGAGGAATGGCCTGATGTAAACCCAAGTTGTGCTTTGTGTTGGACTTTTGTACTAGTTTGGCCATAACAAACACCATGTTCCTGCATAGGGTGGGTCATAAGTGTATTTGGTACCAGGCCACTCTAGGCCAAAGGTCAAAGATCTAGGACTGTATGTTCTACACACTAAGGTGGTCTTTACACGAGTACGAATTTGTAAGACACCGGTAAAATAAACTATCGATCTGGTGATATTGACACACGGAGACGCGTATTTGTCCATGACTCCGCATCTTTTTTGAAAACGGGTCTGCAGGTGGATATCTGGGTATTCGTCTTTATGCCGTAGTTGGTGTAAATAGATAAGTCCGGAGAAGACGGTGACCTCATAGTACCCCTCCTCCTCCTCCCCGCCCCCCAACCCACGTTGTCACACACACGGCATGTATGTATGCGCATGTGCATTCTCTGTTTTTGGTGCTTTGTGGCAATTTCACAGTGTCACCTTTAGGCCGGGCGTATGTACTACAGGATTTTGCGTGGATTTTGTGTTGTCATGTAAACGCACTAAGCCTATGTACAATACGATGTGTAAACAGCGATACACGTTTTGGTGCCGACGCCAAGACACTACGGGGCCGTCCTTTGTGAGGAGGGCCTAAGAGTGAAAGGAGCAGAGCTGCCATCTGCTCACTACCTAATGGTAAGTTGGATGAGGTGGCAGGGGGGACTTCTGGATAAACCTGGCAAACCCAGACATGTAGTCATGCAGAACTGGAAATGTGAAGTGAAGGCTTCTGTCCATGAAGTGTTGAACTCCCACCTCTGGAGGGATTTCTTACCCAGATAGCAAAAGATAGTTATTCAACGTTGGATTTTGGTAGAAAAGGTTGATTTTTGGTTACGTTTGAAGACTGATGGTTGTTCAACATTGAATCACTGTTGTATTGTAGTGCACAATTCACTGATTGAAATGCCAACATTGAATCAACGTTGAATCTATGGTGCAAATTCAATGATTGAAATGCCACCATTGAATCAGCGTATGGTGTTTGCCTTTTTCTTTTATTTTTTTCCCTCCTCAGCCCCCCCCCCCCCCCCCCCCGCCACACACACACACACACACACACACACACACACATGCACACACCCTCCTCCCACTTAATGATTGAAATGCCAACATTGATTCAAATCCTTGTCAGCAGGACAATTCCAATAATAATAATAATAATAATAATTTACATTTCATTTATATTGCAATTCATGTTTGAAACATCTTGAAGTGTGACGAAGTAGTTGGTTCCCTCCCCATTCATTCTCTGAAGACTGGGTGATAGCATTTTATAGGCGGAGGGGTTGCATTAATGCATTTTAAATTAAGGCCTAAATTCTCAATACCTTGAGAACAATGGGTTGTGATTTTGCTTTAAATAGTCTTCTGACGGTTTATGCATAATTTGTAATCACAAAAATATAAGTTACCCTCAGAGGAGATTCGAGAGCATTCCAAAATACCCCGATTAAAACTTAGTGGTATGTCCCAACCAATTTCCTCTCTCTCTTTGAGGAATCTACTCAAGCCTGAGGAACAACAAAATACAGTGGTGAAAGCCCTTATGGAATATTTGTGGGACACAGGCCTGTACCATAAGGTGTAAGTCCACAGTATAAATCTGTGTAATTCTTTGCACGAACTGTGGGAGGCAGCAATACGCTAATGGGCGTCTAGACTGCCGAAAAGCCAAAAGAAGGAGAAGAAGAATTTCCTCTCTCAGTCTCCTCACCTGCCGGACCAACTGCATCGGTCACTCCTCCGACCTTCTCTGCCTGTCTTGCACAGTAAGTTTGACATATTTCTTTTATCTTAACTGTTTTCAGTGAAGCAAACAAGCTTTGTTTTGTGCTTAGGCTTGATGTCCTTAGCCTGGCTGGGTCATCCTGTTGCGTGAATCACTTGCCGTTCCTTCCCACAACAGTCTGGACTTCAGCCCATTGGGAGCGTGTATTAGCGATCAGAAAATAACCGGGCCAATCAGTGACTGTGTTTCCACTGTTCCGCAGGAGACGTCGGATATAAACGGTTTCTGCCGACTTTGCAGAGTCAACTGCAGAATTAATGGCGTTCTGAATGAACGGTGCTTTGAAAAGTCCCGCAGCATGTGTTAGACGTCACCATCTACACATGACCAATCAGTGACTGTGTTTCCCTGTTGTCCGGGGAACAGTGGAAACACAGTCACAGTCACTGATTGGCCCGGTGTTTTTGAAAAAAAAATGCACTGAATCTTGACAGCGGATTTTACTTTCAATTCTCGATCAAAGTTTAGACTCTAATGTTCAAAAAAGGTGGTCGGGTGTCTGTTTTAGTGCAAACGTTACCGTTAATGTCATTTTAATCTGTGTTGGTACGAAATCTGGACATTTAAATTTTGTGACCACAGCGGATTTGAAGCTTTTACAGTGTAGCGGAGAATGGCGCTAAACGGACATGTTTGTAGTCTTTGGGAATAGACACTGATGTATCTTTGAACACATAGATGTAACATGTGTGTGCCAGTTGAAATCCTTATTGATCAGCACTCCCAGGTACTATAGGAGGAGACTTGTTTGATGTTATGGTCATGAACAGTATTCTTGTTATCTTGTCTTTCAGCTGCTGCTCGACAGTTTGATTACAAAATGAGCCAGAAGCACTCCGAGGATACGGACAAGTCTTGGCTACGTTTTGCACCAAACCGACAGGAAGGCATCCCAAGAAATGCTCCGGAGCAGCAGGGAGCTGTCCCAAGAAGTCCCGGTGCATGTGGCAAATGACATTTTCTACTAATTTTCTACATTTCTACTACTCTGGATTTTCTACAAATATTCTACGTTTTCTACTACTCTGGACTACTCTGGAGTTTTTCTTTAGGCTACGTTATTGGCAATTGTCATTGCCTTGATGTTCAATAAATTTTAAGTTTAAAATCATGTTGTCTGTCTTTATTTTTTAATTCATTTTTAATATTTATTTTCACATTTTAGGAAAAGGTAATTTTGAACAAGCTATTAAGATGTAGTCTTAAAGTATATCAGCATACACATAATTTAACATGTACATGCAGATTACCATTAGATTGTTGGATGATCAGGATCAATATTGAATCCTAACATGATTCAATAAATCAATTTATGTACATGTAGGTTTCCATTTAGATGATGGTTGAATCAATGTTGATTCCTGATGTTGATTCAATATAAAATCAACTAAAATGTGCAGGAAGATTACCATTTAGATGATGGTTGAATCAGTGTTGATTCCTGATGTTGATTCAACATGAAATCAACTAAAATGTGCATGCAGATTACCATTTAGATGATGGTTGAATCAGTGTTGATTCCTGATGTTGATTCAATATAAAATCAACTAAAATGTGCAGGAAGATTACCATTTAGATGATGGTTGAATCAGTGTTGATATAGTGTCAGTTAGTGGTTGAAAACCCAACGTTGAATCAAGATGGAATTCCTTTGCACTTTCTGTACAGTTTCAACGTTAGGTTTCAACGTAGATTCAATCATTCTGCCTGACTATCTTTCAACGTTGATTCAACTCTATTTTGCTATCTGGGTAGCGAATTCAGGGGAGATCAGGGACATGGAATGTAAGTGGGGCATGTTGAAAGCCTCCACAATGAATCAATGAATGAATCAATCAATGTTTATATGGCGTAATTTCACAGCAACAGTTAAACTAAGACTCTTGACAAAAAAGACCATACTTACCATTATTGAAGTAGCTACTAGAGTTGTGGCTTAAAGGCTGTGGTTACCTGTCCTGACGGTGACCAAATTGAAAATTCTAGGAGGTGCTTTTGAGCCGGAGTTTTCCAAAAGTTTTGAATAAGACCATTAATGTGCCAAAATGGTGTGTTTCATTGGCATTTTAAGGCCCCCAAGGAGCAATTCATGAGCCTGAAGCAATAAAGTGTGGTCCTTATATACTTGGTGCTCAGGCCTCAATGATTACAGTCTTTCCATCTTGAAAGAAATTTGTTGATTATTGATTTGCCGGCTTATGACACACAGTCCACCACACATTATATTTATTAAATCAAAGACCAATAAATAATTTTCCAATATTATTTTTTTTTCACTTGGTTCTGTAACAGAATTTATTAAACATACCGCTTCAAGAAGCAACAGAATCTATAGAGCAGAAGAAGTTCAGATCATGATTCTTGAATCAGTTTCTACTGGTGAGTGATAAGGTTTACTATCATACAGCCTAGGCTAAAATGTTGTCGAAATGTCTAAATTTCACAAGTTATAGTTTGATTACAAAGCTAGCTACTTCTAGCTAGCTACCTATTCCTAACCCACTTCTTTCTGTAACATACCAAATATAAATGGGCACAAGGTAATAATACCCCTCAAAGTTTTAAAATTACATAAATGTTTTTGCTTTTTGGTAGGAGAAGTACTTGACTTTTGTGATCCCTCCTTATCCACTGAAGATTATATCATCCTTGAAATTGAGCCGATTGTTAAAGAGATTGAGATGCATGTATCAAGTAAAGACCCTCTTTTAGTTGGAGCAGACAATAGCTTAAACACTCCCAATGACATGGATACAGATGATAATATCAGAGATCCAGATAACCCATCCCATGATGCAGAGATGGGAACTGTGGAGTCACCAAGTCATCTCCATGCCATGTATTTGTTCTGCTCAGTTACTGAACCAGGTGCCTTCACTAATGAGCTCACCTTCCTGGCTGCTCATTGGAAGCAGCTGGTTCAGTGACAGAGCAGAACAAATATATGGCATGGAGATGACTCGGTGACTCCACAATTCCCATTTCTGCTATGATGAGTCATCTGCCCCTGAAAATGAAGACAGCCAAGCCGTGGGGGCAGCAACACTGGAACAGCATAGTGAGGATGTTGAAGAAAACAATATGGTCAAAAGAAAATGACAGAAACACCTCAGCTCAGTTACATGGAAGCAAAATTAATCCAAGGGAAAGTGTCTTAAAGGAATGCCATTCAAGTCCAACGGTGGCAAAGAAAGGACTGCGAAGGCTCTGGTTATTCCCTACAATTCGAAGTTCTGTTGCAGAAAGAAGACTGGAGGCTGCCAAACCATTACAGAAGAGCAGAGGCAGTGGATATTTACAAGAGTGTGGTCAATTGCAACATGGAAAGAATGCAAGTTATACATTACAGCTCTGGTCACAAAGGTTGCCACCAAGCAAAAGAAAGTTGCTGAGGGATCCAGACACTCATCATTTAGCTACCAGCTGAAACTTCAGGGTGGATCAAGTCTTGCATCTACACTTGGTCTCCCTGAAAGAACCGTCACACACTGGCTGAGCGAAGACTCTGACAAAGATCCTGACAAAGGCCGGGAAAAATAAGCAGCAGCCCCATCAAACAAATTTGGACCAAAAAGTGGCAAGCATGCAAAAGTGGAAACCAATGTCACTAATTTTCTTAAGGACTGGTTGAAGGAGCTGCCTACTGTTGATTCACACTTCTGCAGAAACATAGTGGCCTACAAAGACAAGAAGTTTCTATACCCAGGCACAACCATCGCTCAGCTACACCAGGAATACCAACAGGCAGCTGCAACTGCTGGAATGAGGGCTGTGAGTGAGTAACACTTCAGAAATGTGTTCCATGAAGAAAAATTCTGTATTCATTCCGAGAAAGAATCAGTGTGATGTTTGTGTGTCATTCAAGCGTGGGAATATCAGTAGGGCTGAATATGATGCAGATGTGAACAAAAAAGATGAAGCAAGGCAAGAGAAATCCTGTGACAAGGAGTCTGCAAACAAGTAGAAATCTGTATGGACAATGGATGTGCAAGCTGTGCTGCTGTGTCCAAAAACCCAAGCCAGCTGCTCGTGTTACAAAACAAAACTGCAGGTCCACAACTTTACCCTCTTCGATTTGCATTCAAAGGAAGGGTACTGCTACATCTGGGATGAGTCAGAGGGAGACCTCAGCAGCGATATTTTCGCACACCTTCAGTACCGCCATTTTGAAAAAGTGATCAAAGAAAACGCTGAATTCAAGGAGATAGTAGTATGGAGCAATGGCTGCATTTCTTAGAACCGGAATATAAGTGTGGCAAACACATATTCTGAGCTCTCCAGAAAACATGGGGTTCTTACAACACACAAATACCTTGTCGCTGGTAACACACAAATGGAATGCGACAGCATACACAGTACCATCAGGCGCAAAATGACAGCGGACATCATTACCCCAAGAGACAACATGATCATCCTCCAGACTGAAAGACTCAAACCAAAACCCTACCAAGTGAAGGTGGTCCAACATGATGAAATCATAAAACTCATTGGATCCTACTTCTCAAGTATCAGACCTGGCAAAAAAGCAGGAGACCCAACTGTACATCATTTGCAGGCTCTTCAATTTAGCCCTGATGACAAGGTCCAGTACAAGCTATCCTTCTCTGAGAACTCTGAGTGGGATGCACTGCCATAGAGGGTACAGATGCCAAGTGAGTGGATTGCATGGATCGGAGTGTTCCAGCATGCCCTGCCAATAAAGAGAGTAAGTTCTAGGACCTTCAGTCGATGAAACGTGATGCCTGTTGAGTGTCATCACTTCTTTGACAATTTGCCACATAGATGGGCAAATCAAGATGACCGAGAATGAAGATTCAGGGAATAAATGGAATAGAACTAGTATAGGTACAAAAACCCAGCAAAGAAGAGTTGGAGAAGTGAGGAAAGGGAATGCCTCCTGACCAATTTGATTTAGCTGACATTTGTTTAATTTAACTCGCGATAATTTCAGTTTTGAGGTTGGACTATCAAATGAAAGGGTAGTTTAAACCAGGTTTAAATTAAGTCACACTAAAATGTTCAAAAATTGACCAAAGTCACTTTATTCTTTAATGTTACATAACTGACACACAACGTTCTACTTATGTCAACAGTCATCCACTGTCAAGGCGTTTTTGTGTGAAATGATTTATAAATATCATATGCTCTGCATTTGGTCACGTTTTTTTGTGTTTTCCCAAAAACCTTAAATATGGCTTAGGCCGTTATTTTAATAGGGTGACAATATTTGAAATATTTTTACTTCAAAAACTATTATGTTCTCCCAAGAACTTAACTTATACTCAGAGCGCATATTTTGGTCAGCTTCAGTCCATACACAATGGGAGTGAAGAGAGACTGAAATGTGAGCCAGAATAAAGACAGAACAATATGTAACAGCTGGGGAATATGTTTCATATCAAACCTGCTCTGGACTATTTTAAAGACACAACAATTATGTAGAATTTATTGTTGTTTTTGAAGTAGGTGGTGTTAAGGCAGAGTTCTAATAAGAATGAGAAATTCTACAGACAATAACACAATTGCGCCATAGGCTCCCCTGTATCACCCATTGTGGCCAACCAGTACATGGAAGAGGTCGAACACCAAGCTCTTGCCTCCATCAGGGGTGTTACACCTTGCCTCTGGTTGAGATACGTGGATGATTTCTTGAGTTGTGTTACAGCGCCACTTTCTGGCATGGCATAAGCACTACACCGTTTTCAGTCATTCCGTGTTTACATGGATATCTCCTGAGGCAAGGCATCAGATGCAGTGTTTCATGTCCATGCTGACATACAGTTGTATGTTACCAATACCATTGTTTCATTATTGCACAACCTATATGACACTGTTCTGACGCTGGGGCCAGAGCTTGTTCTAAATGCAGAGAAATCCAAGCTGATGTTCTTCATCAGCCTAAAAGCTGGGTCACAGAGTAAACTTGTAGTAGTCATTGCTGAAAGTTTTGAAAGATAGAGGTTACAAATACCTGAGTGTTCTGATTGATGATGATCTGGATGATGTTATTCCTGGTGGAAAATGGTGAGGTTTTTATTTTTCTAGACAAAATATTTTTCTTTTGTTGGTTGCATGTGTAGGAGTTGTAGTACCATGGGTAGTTGCTGAGTCCTGCTTAAGATCGAAATCAGCAGCTCTGTAAAGCTTGTCAGCTGAATAGCCTTAAGCCTGTGTTGACCTCAGACTCGATGAAACACAGATTGCAGACACTCCATGCTGGGCTTAGAACAGCTTGGATTATGTGCCACTCCAATCTTTCTCCAGACTCTGGGACCTTGGTTTCCAAATGAAATTCTATGTTGGCTTGTATCTGGTGGTGATGTGCTGTTGGCATTGTCTGGTTTAGGGGTAGTGGGGAAAAAGAATGGCAGTTGATCCATGGTTGACACACAATTATGGTATGGTATCATAAGATGCAAGGATTCAAATGAGTTGATGGTTGTCACTGTGGTGTGAATGGGTGAATTAGACATTAAGTGAGAAGATACAAACATTTTTTTTTCTTTTAACATTAATATGTTATCTAATTGGAAATTGTACATTTTGAAATACAAGATTTAGTAGTGAAAACACAATACACGAATGCAAGTTTGAGACAATGAAGGTGTGTTTACCCTCTCTCAACTTTGCATCAAGTATCCCCACCCTCCATTTTGTTGCAACATGGGAAAAGAGCCAGTCTCCAGCGCAAAGAGATAAAAAGCAGCCGCAGCAAAGTGTCAGCTCAGTCAGACACACTTCGGGAGTCACATGATATCTTAAGTTCACTGTGGTTTTTACCATACCTGAACTACACCTTTGACTCACTGGTGTGAAGGAATGGTGGGTGTAGGATATCCCTCACATTATACTATCCATTGTTTGTTTTATGTGTTCACCCTGAATTCTGTTCATGTGCAGGGGATCATGGTCAACTCCACCCAGGTTTTACATTTCACACTGGGTGCCTACTTTGACTCTGGAGGTTTCAGATACTTGTTTTTCATGATTGCCATGCTTGCATATCTTTTAATACTTTGTGCAAATGTGTTGCTGATTGTGGTGATCTGTATGAACAGAAGTCTTCATGAGCCCATGCACGTATTTCTCTGCAGCCTGTGTGTGAATGAGCTGTACGGCAGCACCGGACTATTTCCTCTCCTCCTGGTCCAGATCCTCTCTGACAGTCACTCTGTTCCTGCTTCTTTGTGTTTCCTGCAGATTTTTTGTCTATACTCATATGCTACTGTTGAATTTTTTAACCTGGCTGCCATGTCCTACGACAGATACCTTGCTATCTGCTGTCCCCTACAATATCATACACACATGACTTATCAGAAGATTGCCATTCTTGTTGTTGTTGTGTGGTTGTGTGCCTCTATTTTATGCATTATTCCCATTACTCTGAGTGTTCCTTTGCAGTTGTGCGGCAGCATGATTAACAAAGTGTACTGTGACAACTACTCCATTGTTAAACTGGCATGCTCTGACACAACAGTCAATAACATTTATGGACTCTGTGGAACCTTTGTTGCAGTCTCATTTCCTTTGGTTTTGATTCTTTATACCTACACAAGGATTCTGAAAGTCTGTTTTTCAGGCTCCAAACAGACCAGACAGAAAGCTGTCAGTACCTGTACACCTCACCTGGCCACCTTGCTGAACTTTTCCTTCGGAGCTTTCTTTGAAATAGTTCAGAACAGGTTTATTATGACCAAAGCTCCTACCTTTTTGAGGATATTTTTATCCTTATACTTTCTGACATGCCAGCCCCTCCTCAGCCCTTTAATTTACGGTCTGAATATCACAAATATTCGTATGATCTGTAAAAGTTTATTCCTCTCTTGCATGTTGAGCTCAGATGTTAGCTAGTATAACTGTTCTGTTGTTATCTTAAGAGTGAGAACAATAAAAAAGGATGTTCATGACTACAACATTGAACTACTGATAATAACTGATTCATGGTACATTTTATTCTTTGCATGTTGTGTAAAATCTAGAAAAATGATGTATTTATTTGCTAAAAGACTGGCTTTAAAATAGAAATAACTGCCAGAATCTTATTGTTCAAATATGGTTGGTTGCATGATTTGAGTTACACTCAATAAACTCTGAAATTATCTTTTAAGTTGTCTGGGACTTATTTCTATTGCCTTTATTTATTACCTGCCTTTAGTCACACCATTGTCTTTTACAGCATCAAGACTACTTTCCTCTTGGTCAGTCAATCAGTCTCTTTGACTCTATACCTCAGATGATGAAAAAGATCCAAAGACACTCACTCTTTGTAAACAGCAGAGACATGTTTGTTGATATCATCAGGCACATACAGACCAACCAAAGATACTTTGGTGTTCTAATTGGTGCCAACATGGAAATATCTGATAAATGAAATGATGTTCAGAGTTTCAGAAAGCTTGTCATCAGGAAAGCAGGTTTGACTTCAATGGTTAAAAATCCTACCAGGATCAAAGTGTTAACAAAAATGTGAAAAACCTTTGAAGAGATTTTTTTTTCCCCATCAAGCAGCTCTCTTAAAACTTTAAGGTTGCAAAACCCTCTCATAAGAACTCAAGTTTATAAAGAACAATAAACCTTTATTTATCTATATTATTTCTAAAGCAGCTGTCATGGGAGTGAACTTGTTTTTTCATTAAATGAAGAAAAAGCAGGCACTGAAAATCAAAAGACAAACTGTATACAGAATAACTTTGTCAACTTAATCAGTCTGTATAGATATATCACATGTAGGTGTTTCAGTTCCAATTGTGAAGAGAAATTTTGTTTTTCTTTAGGTGTACAATCCCAGCTCCAGTGAGGTTTGGATGTTTGTGTGAAATGTGAAATAGAACAGAAAATAATGTTTTGTTTTGTTTTTTACTCCTTTTTCACCTGAAATCTCCTGAATACTCTACAAATATATTAACTGTTCAAACTGATAAATTGGATAGTCTTCTCTGTAAATATTCACTCATTTTGAATATGATGCCATAACTCATTCCTAAACAGCTGTTACAGGTTCCTGTATGCCGCTCTGTAACATCACCTTTCCTTTAACAACACTCAGTAAGCCTTTTGGAACTGAGGACACTAACTGCTGAAGCCTTCGAAATTAATTCTTTCACAGTCTTAAACAACAAACCACCATAACAACAACAACAATTAAATAAATAAAAAAAGTATCAGTAAGGAGTGATCTTTCTCAGACATCATGGCCACTGGTTAGTGAAAATAAAATCTGTCCAGTGAGGCGTGACATATTTCACCTAGTTTTCCCAGTATGATGTGAATTCTCTAATTTGTGATTAACAAATGCTGTTATCTTCTCCATTTTGTAAATGTCGATGGTAATGTCCATCCATATATTTAAAGTTGGCCTCTCCTGTAATAGCCATCTCCTGGTAATCCTTTTTTTACAGGCTATCAGCAAGATACTTATTAAATATTTTTCTCTTTTTGGCAATTCCTGAGGTCTGTATCCAGAAAACACAGTCTTACTCTCAAGGGGTATTTCACATTTGAAGATATCCTGTAGGGCATTGTGTATTTCTCTCCAGTAGTCCTTTATGATAGGGCAATTGTGAAGACTGGTCCCCAGTCCTCCAGTTTTGCTCCTCTTTGCCCTCCCCTCTCGGGCTGTCTTCCCCCCTTTATCCACTTCGCCTGAACGGCGCTGTAGGCTGCTCAGGATCCCTCTCTTCACTTCCTGCATGGGTGGCACCGCGGGAGCTGATCACCTGCTGGAGACCTCACCTGCTGCTAATTCCGGTCTGATTACCTGCCTACAAGAGCCCAGGGAGGAATCTTCTCAGTGCCGGCTGATTGCCTGACTAAGTGGTTCGTTCACTACGTTTGTGCTGGCCTTAAGCCTCTTCTCCCCTCACGGAGATTATCTTGTGCTTCATTTTTGGATGACTGTTGTGGATTCATGCTCGTTTTACCCCTGGACTAACTCCTTCTCTCTTTCTCGTTTTTTCCAGGTCTCCACGAGCTCCCGCCACCACCACCATCATTGCTTTGTTCACTTTTTACTCACATGTAAATAAAAATCACTGTTTGTTGAAATCCTGATCTGATTCAGCCTCTGCTCTGGGTCCACCTATGCACAACACCTAACAGAATCAGCCGGCCTCGTTATGGAGTCCGCGAGGTTGGATCAAATCAAGGATGCTCTGGTGTCACATGGAACACTTTTGGGACAACATGATTCGCTTCTCAAGGGAGTGACTGGAACTTTGGAGGAGATGACTCGCCAAATGCAACAGATTAGCGCTCAGCTGATTGAGGCCAGAGGCCCCCCTGCTACTGCGGTGAGTGCCGCGCCGGCTTCTCCCCCTGCCGCTCTCTCTCCAGACTCGGTTCATTTTAAAGAACCGTTTGTTTCACACCCTGAGCCATTTTCGGGTGATTTTGGGTCCTGTAGCCGTTTTTTGTTTAATTGTAGCCTTGTGTTTAAGCTCCAGCCCGGCAGTTATGCCTCCGATGAGGCCAAAATTGCTTATACCATTAATCTCCTTAGGGGTAGAGCCGCAAAGTGGGCCACAGCCTTATGGGAGGGGGGATCCAGTGTTCTTAATTCATTTGAGACATTTTCTGCCCAACTACGTAGGGTTTTTGATCACCCGGTTCTGGGCCAAGATGCTGCTAAACAGCTCCTGGCATTATCTCAGGGGGGTCAATCGGTGGCTAGCTTTGCGGTCGATTTCCAAATTTTGGCTGGGAGGTGTGGTTGGGACGAGGCTGCATTAAAGGCGTTATTTGTCAAGGGGCTTTCGGAGGAATTGAAGGATGAATTGGCAACTAGGGATGAGCCAGACTCACTACAGGAACTGTTTGATCTAGCAATTAAAATAGACGGTAGATTGAGAGAGAGAGACAGGGAGAGGGCTGCTAGTGCTCCCCGTCAGACTCCCCCTTCTGGTCATGTGGTTTCCACTGCTCGCCCTACTCTAGGCCAACTTACTCCACCTGCACCTACGCCACCTGCTACTGCTCCCCCTGCTGACTCGGAGGAGCCCATGCAGCTGGGCAAGACTCGGCTGAGTCTAAGGGAGAGAAGAAGACGGAGAGTGGAGAATCTCTGCCTTTACTGTGGAGGAGCGGAGCATTCCCTTCAGTCCTGCCCCCTTCTGTTAAAAGACAGGACTCATCATTAAGCAAGGGCGTAATGGTGAGTTGGCTATCAACCCCCAGAAGCCCTTCTTCCAGGTCCACGTTTCCTGCCTCTCTTAGTTTTCCCTCCTCCGTTATTAAGACTTCAGTTTTTCTTGACTCTGGCGCGGATGATAATTTTATTGATGAGGCCTTTGTTAAAGCTCACAATATTCCCACCAACTCGCTTTCTCAGGCTAAACAGGTTCTGGCATTGGACGGTCGAGTCATTTCGGAGGTTAAATTTGAGACAGTTCACCTCACCTTACTACTTTCCGGTAATCATTCCGAGAAAATTAAGTTTTTTGTCATTTCGTCTCCCTGTTCCCCAGTTATTCTCGGGCTGCCTTGGTTTAAACTGCATAGTCCTCACATTAACTGGGTCACGTCCTCTATTGTCAGTTGGAGCACTCATTGTCACTCTTTTTGTTTGCAGTCGGCAGTCGTTAACCCTCCTTCGGTTACACCGGCACCTCCTGATCTTTCTTCGGTACCCTCTTGCTATCATGACTTAGCACAGGTATTTAGTAAAGATCTGGCTAAGACACTGCCTCCGCACCGTCCTTACGACTGCGCGATTAACCTGCTCCCTGGCGCCCCCTTACCTTCTGGCCGACTTTACAACCTGTCTCGTTCAGAGAAGGATTCCATGCAGACTTACATTTCCGAGTCGTTGGCTTCCGGGTTAATTCGGCCTTCTTCGTCTCCCGTAGGGGCGGGTTTTTTCTTCGTGGGTAAGAGGGATTCTTCACTTCGGCCGTGCATCGATTTCCGTGGTCTTAACGACATAACCATTAAAGATAAGTCTCCCATTCCTCTTATCGATCCCTCATTTGAGCCCCTGTGTCATGCTAAGATCTTCTCCAAAACTTGATCTTAGAAACGCGTATCATCTCATCCGGATCAGAGAGGGAGATGAATGGAAAACTGCCTTTAACACACCCATGGGACATTTTGAGTATTTGGTGATGCCTTTTGGTCTCACCAATGCTCCGGCAGTTTTTCAGTCATTTATGAATGACATTTTCCGGGACGTGCTGAATAAGTTTGTTTTCATTTACCTCGATGACATCTTGATATTCTCCAAGAATCAAGATGAGCATCGTCAGCACCTCCGTCTCATTCTCCAGCGTCTCTTAGAAAACCGTCTCTATGTAAAGCCTGAGTAATGCGAGTTTCATGCGTCCAGAGTCAGTTTTTTAGGTTATATCATAGAGGCTGGTCAGTTACGCCCCGACCCTTGCAAGATCCAAGCTGTGATCAGTTGGCCCACCCCTACCACCCGTAAGGAGTTACAGCGGTTTTTAGGTTTTGCTAACTTCTACCGTAGATTTATTCGTAACTACAGTAGCGTAGCTAAACCTCTCACTCAGCTCACCTCTGTCAAGGTCCCCTTCTGTTGGTCAGACGAGGCTGACAGCGCCTTCCAGGACCTCAAGACATTGTTCACCTCTGCCCCTGTACTCCTGCACCCTGACCCCTCTCTACAGTTCGTGGTGGAGGTGGACGCCTCTGACTCCGGCATCGGTGCTATCCTCTCCCAGCGAGACCCAACTACCAACAAGCTGCACCCTTGTGCTTTTTTTTCTCGTCGCCTTTCTCCCCCAGAGCGAAATTACGACGTGGGAAACAGAGAACTCTTAGCGGTGGTGGGAGCTCTACAACAGTGGAGACACTGGCTGGAGGGCGTGGAGAAGCCTTTTTTGATCTGGACGGACCATAAGAACCTGGCGTATCTCCGGACAGCAAAACGGCTCAACCCGAGGCAGGCCAGGTGGTCTCTTTTCCTGAGTCGTTTTAACTTCTCCATTTCATATTGCCCCGGATCCAAGAACACCAAGCCTGATGCTCTCTCCCGGGTCTTCTCCTCTCCATCGGAGCCTGAGGGTCCTTCTTCCATCCTTCCTCCCTCCTGCATCCTGGGTGCCGCTCATTGGGACGTGGAGCGTGTTGTTAGGGAGGCCCAGACACGTCATCCGGATCCCGGAACTGGTCCCCCCAATCTCCTGTTTGTTCCTGACTCCGTTCGGTCGGAGGTTCTCCAATGGGGACACTCCTCCAAACTAAGCTGTCACCCCGGTATTAATCGCACCCTGTCTTTCCTCCGGCAGAGGTTTTGGTGGCCCTCAATGGCTCGAGACACTCGGGAGTTCGTGGCTGCCTGCTCAGTCTGTGCCCGGGGAAAGGCCTCCCACAAGCCACCAGCTGGTCTGCTGCGCCCCCTGCCGGTGCCCAGTCGCCCTTGGTCTCACATTGCTGTGGACTTTGTCACCGGGTTGCCCCCCTCACAAGGTAACACTGTCATCCTCACCATAGTGGATCGCTTCTCCAAAATGGTCCATTATGTACCACTCCCTAAATTGCCTACCGCACTGGAGACAGCTAACCTTTTAATCACTCACGTGTTCAAACTGCATGGAATCCCTCTGGATATTGTTTCAGACCGTGGGCCCCAGTTCGCCTCTCGTGTTTGGAGGGATTTCTGCCAGGCATTGGGCGCAGCAGTCAGCCTCTCCTCGGGTTTCCACCCGCAGACCAACGGCCAGACTGAGCGGGCCAATCAGGACCTCGAGAGTGCTTTACGCTGCGTCGCAGCCCATCACCCAGTTACCTGGAGCGACCATCTTCCTTGGGTGGAGTACGCCCACAACGCCCTCTCCTGTTCGTCTACGGGTATGTCTCCGTTCCAAGTTTGTTTTGGTTACCAACCCCCGTTGTTTCCAGAACAGGAGAGAGAGGTCGCTGTTCCTTCTGTGGGGGCTCACATTAAGCGTCTGAAGGAGGTATGGAGGAGGGCTCGAGAGGCTCTGTCCGCTACCACTGAGAGAACCAAACGCAGTGCTGATCTCCATCGTCAACCGGCTCCTTCGTATCATCCTGGCCAGATGGTGTGGTTATCTTCTCGGGACCTGCCCCTCCAGGTGGAGGCTAGTAAGTTGGCCCCTCGTTTTATTGGTCCTTTTCCGGTGGAGAAGATTATTAACCCCTCTGCCGTGAGACTCAGGTTGCCAGCTTCCCTGAGGGTCCATCCCACATTCCACGTCTCTCTTCTCAAGCCAGTGGAGACCAGCGAGCTCTGCCCTCCGGCCGAGCCCCCTCCACCCCCCCGACTCATTGATGACCATCCGGCGTTTACAGTATCCCGGATTTTGGACGTCAGGCCGCGGGGGCGAGGATTCCAGTACCTGGTCGACTGGGAGGGATATGGACCTGAGGAGAGGTCATGGATCCCCCGCGGTCTCATCCTTGATGGCAACCTCCTCCGGGACTTCTACCATGACCACCCCGACAAGCCGGGTAGGACGTCGGGAGACGTCCGTTGAGGGGGGGGTACTGTGAGGACTGGTCCCCAGTCCTCCAGTTTTGCTCCTCTTTGCCCTCCCCTCTCGGGCTGTCTTCCCCCCTTTATCCACTTCGCCTGAACGGCGCTGTAGGCTGCTCAGGATCCCTCTCTTCACTTCCTGCATGGGTGGCACCGCGGGAGCTGATCACCTGCTGGAGACCTCACCTGCTGCTAATTCCGGTCTGATTACCTGCCTACAAGAGCCCAGGGAGGAATCTTCTCGGTGCCGGCTGATTGCCTGATTAAGTGGTTCGTTCACTACGTTTGTGCTGGCCTTAAGCCTCTTCTCCCCTCACGGAGATTATCTTGTGCTTCATTTTTGGATGACTGTTGTGGATTCATGCTCGTTTTACCCCTGGACTAACTCCTTCTCTCTTTCTCGTTTTTTCCAGGTCTCCACGAGCTCCTGCCACCACCACCATCATTGCTTTGTTCACTTTTTACTCACATGTAAATAAAAATCACTGTTTGTTGAAATCCTGATCTGATTCAGCCTCTGCTCTGGGTCCACCTATGCACAACACCTAACAGCAATCCCAAAAATATGGTAGTGGTTTTCATTTTGATTTCCTCAGTTCCTCCAGCAAACAGGGTTATTGTCATAGTGAGACTTTTGGGAGGGTGTCATAAAGTAGCTAACTTCACAGTCTTGATTAATGGACAACTTCAGCTGATCTACACTCCACTGGGGTATTTTGGGCTTTATAGTGCTCCACATATTTTGGGAAATTTTTCACAATGGGAGACAGGTCTGGACTGTGGGCAGGTCATTCTTGTGCCTGGACTCTTCGACTCAGAAGCCCTGCTGTAACAACATGCTGAATGTTTTTTTGCATTGTCTTTCTGAAATCAGCAGGGACGTCCCTGAAAAAGACGGATCTCTGATGGCAGCAGATGTTGGTCCTAAAACTGTTTGTCATATCTGTGACGGCTCCATCAATGCTGAAAGGTACAGTTAACCTTGGACACTAACACACCCCTGGACCATTACAGATGCTGGCTTTGACCTTTGACCTGAGAACAGTCTGGATGGTCATTTTCCTCTTTAGACCATGATTTCTAAAAACTTTCTGGAACGTGTACTCATCAGACCACAGCTGACTTTCCCACTTTGGGTCAGTCCATCTCAGATAAGCTCAGGTCCTGAGAAGCTGCACTGAAAAATTTGATTTTTTTGGATATTACTTGTATTACACAAAGAGATTCTGCAAGGGATTTTAAGTCCACTGTATTTACTTAAAACATGTCAGAAAACATCCAGGTATTCACTATTCACTAGTATTTTAAAAAAAAAACTTATTTAAGAATGTAAATTTGAATACGATAATTGAGTGATATTTACTCGGTTCGTGTTATTATGTGATCAACTGGTTTGAAGCAAGTAAACTTTACTTTGCATATTTGGCAACCCCATTCAAACGTGGTGACTGACATCATGTCTAGTCAAGCAAATACAGGTTTGGACATGAACTAGGAAGGCAGCCAGCCAAATATTAACAGGGGAAGATTTCCGCGGTCACAGACGAGGACTACACACCCGTGTAAGTATATAATGTGTTTTTAATGCTTATAGTTGCTGTTAGCATGCATTTAAGTCAGCTTCAGGTTATTTCAAATAAAGGACAAAAAATATATCTATTACTTTGTGCAGCCTGCTATTTTCCTGCTAACAAATGCAGCAGGTGTCCGACCGACAACATTTCACTGTGTAGATGAAACAAAAAATGTTTGGTTTTAGTTTTAGGAAAAAGGTCAAACAGGCAGAGCATGTGCATTTGAAGAATACCTTTACTTGTGTTGAGAAAGAAAAAAACCAAAAGTTTTTGCATGTAAATGTTGTTTAATCATGCAAAACATGTGGCAATGTAAAAAGTTAAAAGTTATTGTTAAGAAAAATAAAGTTGTCGTTTAAACAGAGCTGTGAAACTATTACTATTACTATTAATACTATTACTTATTCTAGGGATGCACTGAAAATTCTGCCAAAATTCAGCGAAACACTTTTCTCACCGAGACAACACGGCCAAAACAGATGTTGTGATGACGCAAGCAAAAACTGCAACCAGTACAAGCTTGTCTGGATAAGAGCCAAAATGTCTGCAGTGTGGACATATTTCTGTGTATCTTAGAACTATGAATAGTGATTGGTTTAGGTGTAATGCTAAAATTTTAAGAGAGGGTGCATCTGCAAAGAGTTTCTTCACATCGGATTTAGTATATCACCTGATATCCAAACATCCCGATCACCATTCCAAATATGAGATGAACATGGCACAGAACAGGAACACACCCACTCTGTCTTTGGCAGATGTTGCAGCCTAGTACACAAGCAGACGTCCGAGGAAGTTTCACTTATTCTAGACTCATGCTCAGCCCCCGCCCTCAGCTGCTTGAAATTAAACATACTGATGCTACTTCTTCTTCTAGCCACATCTCTACCGCTCACAACAGATTTTGAGCTGTTTTTGTCCCTGACTCACGGGCACCATCTCAAGGTGTAATCCACTCAGGACATGCAGCAACATGCTGACTCAAAGACTTAAAACTCACATTGCAATTGCTTAATTTACTTAATTTAATATTTAACATTAATTAATATTAATTTAAACAATTGCAATGCCTTGATTTTTGTGAGATTAGTACACAGTCATAGCCATAAATGCAATGGTAATAATAATAGGCATAATAATTCGTTTTTCAGCCTTGGTTTCCTCATTTTATTTGGAAATGAATTTTATTTCAGTGCATCACTGCATTCTATAACATATACTGTGTTAGGCTATAGAGTGTCATTTTGGTTGGTGGTGTGCCCCAGGATTTTGTCAATGTAAAAATGTGCCCTGGCTCAAAAAAGGTTGAAAAACACTGCTCTATGTGGCCCTGCAATTGACTGGCAACCGATTCAGGGTGTACCTCGCCTCTGACAGCTGGGCTCCAGCCCACCCATGACACTGAGAGGGATAAGCGGTATAGAATAAATGAATGGATGAATGAATAAATAACTCAGAATTAGGTATGAAAAATATATAAAATGTTGAGTAAAAACTACTTCAATTAAGCGTTTAGATAACAGTTACGAATACAAGTAATAAAACCCGAAAAAAGCTATGTGTTTTTAAAGGCGGAGATTGTAGTTTGATGCAGACCAAGTGTAAATAGTAATCACTTACAAAATAGAGTAGCATTTAATGGAAGGACTGATAATTGTTATGAAGAAATAACATCTATATGCAAGTACAGTTTACTTGATAATACCCCTTGTAAATGTATTTAAATTGGTGAGCAGAAAAACTTTCCTCAGTTTTTTCAAGTAAATAACACTGTTTCTGGCTGTTGTTGATATCTGTCTTCTTCCTCACATAGCAGAGTTTGAACTTGTAGATGCAGAGATAAACTGTTAACTGACAATGGTTTTCTGAAGTCCTCCTGAACCCACATGGTAAAGTCCTTTACAGAATGATGTGGGTTTTTAATGCAGTGCTGCCTGAAGGGTCAAAGGTCATGGATATTAAATGTGTGTTTTGAGCCCTGCTGTTTATCTGTTTAGAGGTTTCTCTGAATCTTTTGGTAATTTTATAAATTCCTGCAGATGTATGATGAGAAACATTAAACTGTTGGACTATTTGTACACGCTGTTGTCAACAAAGTGGTGAACCTGGACCCACCCTGCTTTTGAAGGACTGTGTCTACAGGGATGCTCCTTTTATACTCTACCATGACCCTTACCTGTTTCCAATGGACCTGTTCACCTGTGGGATGATCCAAACAGGTGTTTTTGGAGCAGCCCTCAGTTTTCAGACTTTCAGTTTCATGTCTTTCCAGAAATCACATAATTGATAAGAGAAACACAACAATGCCATTAGCCCCCAGAGGAGGGTCAGAAGTAAGACAAGCAGCAGAGACAGTTTTCATTAAAGGTCCCATGGCATGCCAATTTCAGACAACTTAAAATAGTCCCCTGGTGTGTTAAAAGCATGTCTGTAACGTCCTTCGGTCAAAATTCGATTTGGATCAATTATTTTAGTGCTCTTTTTATCAGCTAAAAACAGCTCCGCTCAAAATCCTCCGTTTTGGGCCATGTCTCTTTAATGAAATGAGCTGCACCTAAGCCACGTCCACTTTACACCCATCTCTCTGGAAGGGGCTGTGGCTGTGCTCCAATAGCCATGTGCTATTGTTTACACTGGCTCGGTCATGGCTGCAAGAAGATCACTCGTACAATCCTACCAGTTTGAGCCAGAGTCTGACCCAGAGGGAGAGGCTCCGGAAGAAACTCTTAGCCGCGTTCAGACCAAACGCGACTTGAAGCGACCTAGTCGACACATCCTATGTATTATTCAAAGCCACCAGGAGGGTCACGCTTAAGGAGGAAGATATGAATGTAGAAAAAATTACAACCAGAGCTCTGCTACAATGTAAGATTTCGGTGCTCTAAAACTTCTCTGAAGCCTTTGCTAATTAATAGGATGGCCGACCGTCCAGCATTAGCCGGGACGTCCCGTATTTGAGCCAAAAGAGGCACGTCGCCGCATGGGTAAATGCTAAAGCTACATGCTGCTCCGGAGGGGGATTTAGTCCCACATTGCTGGGGAGTTGCCTGGGAAGAAGCGAGCGGCTAAAATACGGGAGGATTCGGTAAACCGGCGCGGATCCGGTGTGTTTATCAAAGCGTGGTGGCGGTGCTGAGGCACCGGGGGAATTTAGGCTAAACAGTAAGTCAAAATAAAACGTTCATACTTTCAGATGCCACGTTTGTAGTAGGATCACAGATAGTTGGTACAGATCCATTCTTTATCTTCAGACATCTAGCAAATCCAGCGTTGAACTGTCCCTCATTGATAAAACAGTCCGAAGTGAAATGGTGCGCACATACGTACAGATATTTTGGAAGTGCCGCGGGTACATTCCCATTATAAATAAAATCCACCCATTGAGACCTCAAATCCTCTGATGAGGGAGTTTTCAAAAGAGTTTTGTGCTCGTTTGTGCAGCCAACAACAGAGCAAACGCTGCCCCTTTTCCCGTTCGTACTTTCGCCATGGTTCTAACCGGAGCAATGCGAGCGAGCGGCCGGGAATAATGGCGTTGCTTTGATAATTTTGTGGGCAGGGCAGTGGGCGGCTCCATGGGCAGTACCATCAACCCGCCAGCACTGACATGACGTCATGTCAGTGGAGTTTTCAGAACGGCCGGCTCTGAGCACACAGTTTCTAAATACGGAGATAACTAAAAAACGACTGGATGGAATTTTTCTGAACTTGGGGGGATTGTAGCAGTTTTCTATCCCTGATATACACCCCCCTCCAGTTAACAAAGTCAGTTTTTCATGCCATGGCCCCTTTAACATAAATATGAAATTACACTGACAGACCTTACAAAAGAAAACACAGGATCCAAAGTTGAGTTTAATGATTTTATTTGTCACATTACAGATCATGACAGAGCTCCTGAATAGACTAATACAAATCTTCATTCAAATCATTCAGCAGGGAGGAGATGGGACCCAAATAGCACACATATGTCATGCCGATGTCAGCCTCAGGACTGCACATTGGCCTCCAGTCTATAACGTCTGACAAGCATCAGCCAAATAGCAAATTAAGAGCTCATATGCCCCAGTTCATCAAATGTCTTAGCAAGGTTGTTTTTGCATTGGCTGGCTGACCACGCCTTCCAGTTTGGACAGTCCACCGATGGCAGTCACCATTACACGCCATTAAACACAGAGGAATGCAGACGAAACTATGCCAACTCGGACTGAGTTGTTTTTCAGGTAAGCTACTGACGTAAATTGGCAGAAAGTAACTTTTTAAAGGCAGTTCTGTTATGGTTAATAAAGTTGCTAACAACTGGGTATGCCCCGTCTCCTCTTAGATGCAAACGCACCTAGTCGCTACAGCCCTAAAGCACCAGACTGCTTGTTCTGGTCCTTCTCCCGTCTGTGCTGAGTTCAGACAATAAAGTGTTTTGAATAAAGTGACTTGACTTATGGCTCTTCATTATTCACACACACAAAAGTAGATAGCAATTAGCAGTCAGTATTAGGTCAGCATTGTTATCAGCAAAACTAAAGAGGTGACTTCATCAATGTGTTTGCATGTTGTTCAAAAGATCCATTTATTGTGTTAGTCCAACTTCAACTTTTCCATTCCATATAACCAAGCTGCTCCAACTGGACCTGCATTAGTTTAATGTAGTCAGACCATAGACTGTATGTACTATGGACAACATAGTTCTGCCTACCGCCTGTATACGGATTTGAAGCCAAAAAGCTCTCGGTATTTCCGGGATTTTTCTTCATTTCCTGAAACCAGCGCTGTGCAGTTGCGTTGTGCGCATTCGGCCGCGCAGTCGCAGAGAGTTGGTGTGATGACGCTCCGCTCAAACAGCGTATCCCCCGGGAGAGCTACTCAATCCCTGAACGCCCATAGGCTGTATCAGGTGTCAATCATAGCAAACATGAACCCCCTAATAACTTTTAAAAACAGAGCTTCACAGAAAAAACAGGACTTGAGCACAAACCAGTCTTACAATAACTTCATGTCAACATCGCAAGCAGGGGGGAGAAAAATTTATGTTCTGTGTAATAAATTTCTAAAGTTTGTCCACAGCTCCATAACCTTTGCTGGTGAAGGCGGGATTTATGACCTATACTGCAGCCCATCAACAGAGGGTGCTGTTCTCGGAGTGGCTTCACCCTGTGAGGAGGCAGACGGCGTCCATTCTATATACAGTCTATGAGTCAGACTGAGATATCGAGACAATGCAACTGGGGACAGATTTTTCTTCAATTCACACGCCTTAGTTGGGTTCATACTGGCCTCAGTGTAATGTGCGTAGTTCATTGTATTAACGGAAATATATTGTAGGATCCTGAGTAATAAAGTAAACTTCAGCAGAAAAAAGGATATTACAAAAGAGACGGCTGTTGCTGTTGGTGTTGTCATCATGTGATATACGTTCCTTCAGCCTCTGTCTAAAGTGTTCTGGCTTGTGAAATAATACTGTATTGTGAAATAATACTTAAACTGGGGCTGAAAGGGGCACTCCAGACCACCCAGTATGGCTGAGTTGGACATACTTTTTTTTTAATGTTTTAAAATGATTCAATATTTTTTGCTCTTTCCTCACTTTTGCACTGGTGTGTTGTGTATTGTGTATTATGAGTGTTGCCGCTCTCTGATTCAGGCCTGTCCACACAGAACCAAATTCAGAAGTAAACGCACATTTTTTTTTGTCATAACAGCATTTTGTCCACATGGAAATTGCTTTGGGGTTGTTGTTTCTCATCCGTCCGTAATGTGTAGATGCAGAAGAGGACTTTCCGCAACCCTTATATAGGGTTGAGTGGTGCTGTTCTTTTGTCTCTTAGGGCTCTATTTTCGTGTACGCCGGTGAGGCGACGGAGGGTGGCGGACCCTGCACAGTTGTATTTTCGTCTGGCGGAGCCCGGCGTACAGCCAGTTTGGTATTTTCGTGGACTGAGGCGCACGGAGGCAGACCGAGATCTGCCAAGCTGGGCGTGGTGGCGTGGCAGGGGGAGGTGTCGACAGAATCAGCGGGCGCAGTGACATTTGCGTGCTCGCCAGTGGCATGTAAAGTGCGCTGAAAGCTCGCCGATTCAAACCTGGTCAGCTTTCAGCGCAAGCAAAACACAGCTGGTCTAGAGGTATTTTGGTAGACTGGCGGCGTATCGGCATACGTCACCGATGCCTCACCAGCAGGTTTCCACAGTGTCAGGCAGATTTCAGTGCAATAAATAATCATCAACAACTAATAATCTGAGTCAGCACATACATTTAGATCTACATAGATATATTCTGATCTATATCTGATCTGATGAGCGTGTTTGGCAAGCGTTTGGACACACAACCTGACCAAATCAACACAGCTGAAACCACATTAAATTAAATTAAATATTTAATTTAATTTAAATCTAGTAAATAAACACACATGATGAAGTGAACAAGATATGTGATACGTCTCCCTCCTTTTCTTTCTTCCTCTTATTTCTCGCGCAGCTCGACCTGGACATGTCTCCGTGTCCTCTCTCCGTCCTTCTGCAGCTGCGGCTGAACAGATGATTTGTTTCAGTGCTAAGATGAGTTATCTACTTTAAGCCGACATACGGATATTATAATATTCAGTTTTGTGAGTCAATTTTATTTTATATGCCAACATCTATGAAAGAAAGAGCCAGGCCACGGAGCGTGATGCGTCATTTACGCACAGATGGTTCCGATTTTAATGCCATTTTTGGAGTTTATGTTGTGATCTGTGTGCACAACCCACCTTTGTCACGTGAGGTTTGAATATATGCAACTTTATGTGAGTGTCTTAATTAGTGGAAAAAGGGTGTTTTTCTTACCACTGGGTCCAACATTACACACACCAAATCCATCTGTGCTCAGATGAGAGAGTGTGGAGGACGCCCAATGCAGCGCTTACAGTGACACTTGTTGAGGAGCTGCCTTCTGTCGCCATCGTGTGGCATTGCTGTCTTCAGACATCTCTTGATCTCTCTGACTACTTCACGAAAATAGTAATACCGCTCGCCGGTGGCGTATTTAAAGGCAAGGAGAGGAGCTTATGTGATTGGTGAAAACAGATCTCGGCTGTGTTAAACCCACTCCACGCCCTCTCTCCTCCCTCGCAACGACTTACGCTGCTGGGAGGAGCTGAGTTAGGGGATACTTACGCCGGGCTGCGCCACTCACCAAAATACCAAATTGTGCTTGGGAACGCCTTGTCGGCGCGGCGGACCTGACTTACACCGCGCCTGCGGCACGTCTCCGGCGAGGCCCGAAAATAGAGCCCTTTATCTCTAATTCACCTTCCTTTCCTTTCTAATTTAGAGCTAGCTTTGATCTGTGGCCTTTAAAGCACCAACAGCTAAAGGCATTTGACTCAGAATCCATTAAGGAAACACAACAAATACCATAAAATCTTTTCTGGTGATTCCTTGGAAACATTACAAGGCAAAATTAACTTTGCCTCATAACGATTAACTACAGATACCTCATATTTCCCCCCTTTTTTAGAGACATTGAGCAAAGCCAAATACCTTGGCTTTGTGATACACAGCTCCCGGATGTTGTTTAATTCCCAATTTTTGTAAAATCAATCTCACTTTTTTATTCACAAATTCTGTTCCATTATCTAAGGATATGGGATCTGGGAGTCCCCACCTACTTATGACTTCCCTACACAAAAACTTGCCAAAAGACTGAGCAATTTCTGCTTGGTTGGACAAGCTTCAGGCCATAATAAAAAGCTGTCCTCTACAACTTGCACATACCTTTAACCGCCAACTGTTTTTTTTAATATCAACAAAGTCCACAACTAACTCACACATAGGACCTGTCAGAGTTGGAACATAGCCAGAAGGAACCACTACACCTCTCCGGACATTACCTTTCAGACAGATTGCGCACCTGCCTATGGCATAATTAATTCGCTCAAGCAAATACTGTACCCAAAAACCATACTCCTTCATTATCTCTCTTTTAACTTCCCCCCTTGCAACATAGGCTAACCCATGAGCCTCATGAATCATTAAAACAAGCTGGTCTGGAGGTGTCACCGTTAACCCCTCATGATTCCACCACAAACCTGTATAATCTCGAGTAACACCTCAGTCAAGCCATAATTGTTTATTCACTGAAGAAGCAGCTTCTTGCATTGAAACCATATCTCTGAGAGTGATTCTATCTTTTAAGTCCACTTCATGAGTGACCAGAGGAAGTTTACCAAATTTATTTGCTCCTTTAACTGCTTTTGCAGCCTCATCAGCCGCTCTATTACCCCATGTTACTCTTGACATGTCCACTTAATGTGCTGCAAACTTAGCCATGTGGTGAGCATGGACTTCTGTCTTTTTATTATAGTCAGTTTTCCTGTGTGGGTTGCTACACCTGCTGCCACTCTACAATCAGCTGGCCTTTAAGACTGCTGCAGACAGAAGCCTCAGTGCCAGAGTATTGTCGTCTACATGAAGTGGTACAACGGCCCCTCAGAGTATTCTAGAAATTGAGTGTAATACTCTGATAAATATCAGTGATATTTTTTCATTATTTCTATGTGAATAAGATAAAGGTGGGGTAGGCAGGAATCTGTTAAAGAAGCATCTTTTTTGTGGTTTATATACAGTGCATCCGGAAAGTATTCATACCACTTCACTTTTTCCACATTTTGTTATGTTACAGCCTTATTCCAAAATGGATTAAATTCCTTTTTTTCCCCTCAAAAATTCTACACAAAATACCCCATAATGAAAAACTTTTTTTTAGAACATTTTGCAAATTTATTAAAAATAAGACACTCAAACGTTGCATATACATAAGTATTCATACCCTTTACTCAATACTTGGTCGAAGCACCTTTGGCAGCGATTACAGCCTCCAGTCTTCTTGTGTATGATGCAACAAGCTTGGCACACCTGGATTTGGGGAGTTTTTCCCATTCTTCCTTGCACATCCTCTCAAGCTCAGTGAGGTTGGATGGGCAGCGTCGGTGCACAGCTACTTTCAGGTCTTTCCAAAGATGTTCAATCGGGTTCAAGTCTGGGCTCTGGCTGGGCCACTCAAGGACATTCAGAGACTTGTCCTGAAGCCACTCCTTTGTCTTCTTGGCCATGGGCTTGGGGTCATTGTCATGCTGGAAGATGAAGCGTTGCCCCAGTCGAAGGTCTTGAGCGCTCTGGAGCAGGTTTTCATTAAGGATTTGGATGTACTTAGCTGCATTCATTTTTCCCTCGATTCTGACAAGTCTCCCAGTTCCTGCCACTGAAAAACATGCCCACAGCATGATGCTGCCACCACCATGCTTCACTGTAAGGGTGGTATTGGCGAGGTGGTGACCGGTGCCTGGTTTCCTCCAGACATGATGCTTGGCATTCAGGCCAAAGAGTTCGATCTTTGTTTCATCAGACCAGAGAATTTTGTTTCGCCTGGTCTGTGAGTCCTTCAGGTGCCTTCTAGCAAAGTCCAAGCGGGCTGTCATGTGCTTTTTACTGAGGAGTGGCTTCTGTCTGCCCACTCTACCATAAACCTGACTGGTGGAGTGCTGCAGAGATGGTGGTCCTTCTGTAGGGTTCTCCCATCTCCTCAGAGGAATGCTGGAGCTCTGTCAGAGTGACCATCAGGTTCTTGGTCACCTCCCTGACCAAGGCCCTTCTCCCCCGCTTGCTCATTTTTGCTGGGCGGCCAGCACTAGGAAGAGTCCTGGTGGTTTCAAACGTCTTCCATTTCTTGATGATGGAGACCACTGTGCTTTTTGGGATCTTCAATGCAGCAGATATTTTTCTGTAACCTTCCCCAGATCTTCCCCATATCAGTCAATAGCTATTAGTTATTGATGACATGTGCTGTGTTCTCTTACGCCTGTGTAGTCAACGTTTTAAAATTTTTGAGCTACGAAACTGTTCTCCACCTCCCCGACCTGATTGGTTGTGAGGTGGACCCTGCTCCTTAGTGCTGATTGGTTGTGAGGCAGACGCTGCTCCCTCATGTTGTGAGGCACACTCCACAAATAATGTTAACGAGCCCAAACAAAGTTAGCGTGCTATGATATCAGACAGTAGAAACCAACCAGAAAGTACAGAAAATTGTCAGAATCCGCCTTTGGCCATGACTGTCAACACAAGCAACAGAACGAAGTAAATACTGGAGACTCCGGCAGAATAACGGGCGCTTACAAAGAAGGTAGACCACCCGGACAAGAGCTAAAAAGCCAGTCAATATAAAATGATGGGGGACATTTTGGGAGCTTACGGACTCTGTAACCTTTCTGCAGGACATGTAAACTGCTTTAATAGCCCTCAATGGTCTTGCCCCTCCTTACCTGTCCGAGCTCCTGTATCACCACTCCCCAGCCAGACCCTTAAGGTCCTCTGGCCAGCTAATGGTGAGAGTCCCGAAAATCAGCCTCAAGTCTAGAGGTAACAGGGCCTTTTCAGCGGTTGCCCCTAGACTGTGGAACAGTTTACCTGGCCATGTTAGAGCCTCTCAGACCTTAGGGTCTTTTAAATCATCTTTAAAGACCCACCTTATCTCTCTTGATTTTAATGAGTGAGCACACAGGAATCAGAGGCACTGTAGCTTTTATTCTTTTACTGCCTGTATTTTATTCTGTTTATTAATTTTATTTTATTGTTATTTATCTATTTATTAACTTGTTTTATTTAACCCATGTACAGCACTTTTAAAGGTGCTTTATAAATAAACATTGACTTGACTTGACTTAACAAAGTAAGCCAAGTGTCTGTAAAATTAGTGTTTCTTGTCAAACGGGACCTTCTGCGTGTTGTAGCACTGCTAAACTGTTTACCTTGGGTCCTGGACTATGTAACTTAATCCTAGTTGTAGAAGTCCTGCAAACATTGTGTTTGCTGGTAGTCTGTTGGCATCTACAGTAGCACCAATGCTTTTTATTTTCACGTTGACTGGGCCCATTTGTAATTATCTGAAGTATTTATTTGCGATACGATAAAACGATACGAGCAAACAGGAGTGTCTGTTTGTGGGTGAGGGTTACTGGAGCAGAGAGGGAGGGGAGAGAAGGAGCTGGAGGGAAAACTACGGTGGCCCTGAAGTGCAAAACACAACAACATTTCACAAAACAAAACAAAAATTCACAAAACACATTTCCAAAACACAAAAACATTTCACAAAACACAAAAACATTTTGAAAACACATTTCTCAAAACAACATTTCCGAAAACACAACATTTCTCAAAACACAAAAACATTTCGAAAACACAAAAACATTTCCCAAAACACAACATTTCGAAAACACATTTTGTGAAACAGAAAATACATATTACAACACACATTTTACTGCTCAGTCATATAGCTCAACGCTTAAGTGTATGCTTTGGATGTGGGAAACATGGGTTCGCCCCTATCCTATTGTTTTTCATCAATCAGATTTCCTTTGTTGACACTTGTAATCCTTGCACATTTTTTAACAAACATTAACACAAAAACATTTTGCTGCTTTCCAGATGATCAACTTAGCCGATAAGTATTATTTCACCACTCAGGGCTCTATTTTCGTGTCCACCGGTGAGGCGGCGGAGGGTGGCGGACCCCGCGCAGTGGTATTTTTGTCTGGCAAGCTGGGCTTGGTGGCGTGGCAGGGGGAGGTGTCGACAGAATCAGCGGGTGCAGTGACATTTTCGTGCTCGCCGGTGGCATATAAAGTGCGCTGAACGCTCGCCGATTCAAACCTTGTCAGCTTTCAGCGCAGGCGGAGCGCAGCTGGTCTAGTGGTATTATGGTAGACCGGCGGCGTATCGGCATTCGTCACCGATGCCTCACCGGCAGGTTTCCACAGTTTTAGGCACATTTCAGTGCAATAAATAATCAACAACTACTAATGATCTGAGTCAGAACATACATTTCGATCTATATAGATATATTCTGATCTATATCTGTTCTGATGAGCGTGTTGGGCACGCGTTTGGACACTCACCCTGAATGAATTAACACAGCTGAAACCGCATTAAATTAAATTAAATATCTAGTAAATAGACACACATGATGAAGTTAACAAGATATGTAACTCGTCTCCCTCCTTTTCTATCTTCCTCTCATTTCTCGCACAGCTCAACCTGGACATGTCTCATAAATATAATATAAATATATATATATATATATATATATATATATATATATATATATATATATATAAATACATTCTTAAAAGTGGTTACCCCATTAAACAGCTGATTTTTTACACACAAAAAATATTTCAGACTCTCTCCAAATTAATTTTTTTACCACCTGACGATGCCAATGTGGTGTGTTTCATGTCCTCTTTAATACATTCACTAAAGACTCACTGAGATCCTGTGTTGGTTTTATTGAATTGTGTTTTTTGTTTTATTGAGTATTACAGGTATTATCATTACAATTTCTCAAAATGCTTTAAATAGGACCCAGAGGCAGCGGGGAGTGTACAATTATTTTTTTAAAGGAGCAGGTGATGAGGGGAATGGGGACCCTAGATCCAATGCGGGAGCTCCGGTGGGGTGCGAATGAGTGAGTTTAGTGGAGGAGGCAGGTGGGGGATCCAGAGAGTGAGTTGTGGCAGCGTGGCAGAGGTTAAGGCTAGGCTCAGGAGGCTTGTGGAGGCACTGGAGGGGAGAGGATGAGAGCAGGGATTAAGTACCTAAAAAAGCACAAAGAACTTCAATAACTTCAGACCTCTCCCAAAACATCAACAATCTAACCACAAAGTCTGTAAATCACCCGTCAACATTAACATGGCAGTTTTAAATATTTGCTCTCTTTTAAACTAATCTTTTATTGTCCATGACCTGATTTTAGACAACAAGGTTGATTGTCTGTTTTTAATTGAAACATAGCTGGGTCCAGATGCACCAGTTATTTTCACTGAGGCCTCCCCACCTAATTTAACTTTACGTTCTCCCTTAGAAGTGGCAGAAAGGTGGTAGTACTGCATCAATAGTCAACAACTAACTAAGCACAAAAGAAATACAATTTGATCAGTACACCACCTTTGAACATCATGTGGTTATTTTTCGCAGTCCCTCAGTTCTTTGTATAACTGTTTACAGAACACCAAGCATGGTGTTGCTTTTATGAGTGAATTTTCTGAATTTTTAGCAATAATCCATGCCACTTACAATTTTATTATTATATCTGGTGATTTTGATCTACACATAGACGATCCATCTGATTCAGTGGCAAAAGAGTTTTTAAATCTACTTAGTTGCTTGGATTTTACACAACACGTCACACAGCCGACTCACAACGGAGGACACACTTTGGATCTAGTCCTCAGCTATGGCCTGTCAGCTGGTGTGTCCTCTGTTGTTGACCTGGCTGTGTCGGACCATTATTGTTTTTTTTTAATATCACCAGTTTTATTAAGCGAGAGACCTCGGTGCGAACTGTCAGGAAACGCTATTTTACATCAGAAGTGGCTGCAAATTTTATCAAGATCTTAAGTAAGCATCCCTCAGCTATTCTACCTGCATCCTGTGATTTTATTGTTCAACATTTTATCAACAAACTTGAAACAACACTAAACCTCGTAGCTCCACTGAGAATAAAAAAGGTACTGCCTAAGCGCACACCGCCATGGAGAAATGAGGAAATCAAAAAAACTAAAAAGAAATTGCAGGGTAGCTGAGCGGAGATGGAGGAATATAAAATCCCAATTAATCATCAAATATACTGCGAGCAACAGAAAATGTACAATAAAGCTCTCAGACACACAAGATCCACCTATTTTACCAACATAATCACGGATCATAAAAATAACCCTAAAATCCTCTTTGCTACAATTGATCTTTTAATCAACCCAGTTTTTAACAGATATCAAATCACTCCTTCAGACATACTTTGTGCAGGTTTTGCAGACGACTTCAGGGGTAAAATTGATTTCATACGATCCTCTATTTTATCTATTCAAGACACTGTTTCTAATACAGTGGAAAGCTTGTTTTTACCTGAGGAAACACTGGACAGTTTTGTCCTGGTTGATGCTGAGATGCTTGGTAGAGTTTTCTCCCAAGTAAAACCAACAACTTGCCTTTTAGACCCAATTCCCACATCACTTTTTAAATTTTTTTATGGATTCTTTGAAGGTGAGCTTTTAAATATAGTGTACTGTTCTCTTCAGACAAGCTCTTTCCCTGCTGCCCTTAAAACGGCAGTAGTGAGCCAAGAACAAGAACAATTTGGATCCTAATGTTCTTAATAACTACAGACCAGCATCCAACTTACCATTTCTAAGCAAAATTTTAGAAAAACTTGTTTTTATTTAGTTGAATGATTTTTTAAATAACCGTTCCATCCTGGAGAAATTTCAATCTGGATTTAGGACGAACCACAGTACCGAGACTGCACTACTGAAAATTGTTAATGATCTTAGATGCAACTTGGACTCACACAAGCTTACAGTCCTTGTGCTACTGGATCTAAGCGCTGCTTTTGATACAGTAGATCATACAATTTTTTTAAATAGACTAAGGTACTTTGAAGGCCTCTCTGGTTCTGCCTTTCAATGGTTTAACTCCTATCTCACAGATCAAAAGTTTTTTGTAAGTTTGGACACATGCTCTTCAAAAATTCATAGCATTAAATGTGGTGTGCCCCAAGGCTCAATTTTAGGCCCTATAACTTTTAATTTATATATGCTCCCACTGGGAGATGTCATCAAGAGGCATGGTATCACTTTTCAGAGCTATGCTGATGACACACAGCTTTACATATCCATGTGTCCTGATGACACAGGGCCAATTGATGCCCTTTTTAGCTGTATCCTAGACATCAAATCCTGGATGGCAGAAAACTTCCTACAGCTCAACCACGACAAAACTGAGGTTTTAGTTATTGATCCTAAAGCTCAGGGAGAGAAACTTTTAACAAAACTGAAAAACCTGTCTTTAATTCCATCAAATCAGGTAAAGAATCTGGGCGTCATCTTTGACTCTGAGCTGACTTTTATCCCACATATTAAAAATATAACAAAAACAGGGTTTTATCATTTAAAGAATATAGCCAGAGTCAGCCCCTTTCTCTCCCAGGCTAACACGGAGACACTAATACATGCTTTTATCTCCAGCCGTCTTGACTATTGTAACGTCCTGCTTTCTGGTCTTCCAAAAAGAAACATTGCAAGTTTACAACTGTTGCAAAACTCAGCAGCACATGTGCTGACGAGGACCAGATGGCGGGCACATATTACACTGGTTTTAGAATCACTGCATTGGCTCCCTGTGTGCTTTAGGTGCCGCGACGCTGCTGTGGTCTGTAAACACTGTTCACCACTGATAGAGTTCATGATTATCAAGTGCCAGCCATTCTACCTGCCAAGGGAATTTACTGCTATTCTGCTGGTAGCAATATACATTCCCCCCAACTCCACCAACAACAGGAGTGAGGCTCTGAATGAACTCCATCAGCACATCATGGAGCAGCAGACAACCCACCCTGATGCCTTCCTCATTCTGGCTGGGGACTTCAACTATGCAGACCCTAAGAGCGTGTTTCCACAACTCCATAGTCATATCAACTTTCCCACATGAGGCACCAATATCCTGGACAATGTTTACACCTCACACAAAGCAGCCTATAAAGCCCTTACCCTCCCCCACCTTGGGGCCCCAGACCACACTACTGTTATGCTGATGCCTGCTTACAGACCGCTGGTTAAGGTCACAAAACCAGCCAAGAGGGGGATCCGTGTGTGGCCTGAGGGGGCATCAGAGGCACTCCAGGACTGTTTTTCCACAACAGACTGGAGCATGTTCAGACTGGCAGCCACCCACAACAACACCACAGACCTCCAGGAGTACACAGAGACCGTCAAATGCATGGAAGATGTCACGGTTTCCAGAATCATCTCCATCCAGGCCAACCAGAAGCCATGGCTGACAGGGGAAGTCCACAGACTCCTGAGGGCTCGGAGGGCTGCATCAGACAAGCCATGAGACAGTACTCTAGGAGGATCTCTGACCACTTCAATGACAGCAGAGACACCAGGAACCTGTGGCGGGGATCCAGACCATCACGGATTACAAGCCACCCCTGCCCCAGACCTGCGACAACTCCATATCTCTCTTGAATCAACTGAAATACTTTTTGCCTGCTTTGAGGCGGACAACAACACCCCAGCACAGACCCCCCCCATGCCCTGTTGTCGCTATCCCCAGACAGCGTGAGGAGATCCTTCAAGAGGCCCAATGTGAGAAAAGCCCCAGGTCCTGAAAATATCCCTGGTCGTGTCCTGAGAGACTGTGCTGAGGAGCTCACAGATGTCTTCACTGACATCTTCAACATCTCGCTGAGCCAAGCCGTTGTCCCCACATGCCTAAAAGCCACCACCATCATCCCGGTCCCGAAGAAGTTGTCTCCCTCCTGCCTCTACGACTACCGCCTCGTCGCACTCACTCCCATCCTCATGAAGTTCTTCAAGCGGCTGGTCATGCACCACAACAAGTCCATCCTCCCGCCCACCCTGGACCCCTTCCAGTTTGCATATTGGTCCAACTGCTCGACCGACGATGCTGTCGCCATTGCCATCCACTCAGCACTCACCCACCTGGAGACCAAAGACCCACACATTAGAATGCTGTTCATTGACTTCAGTTCAGCATTCAACACAATCATCCCCCAGCAGCTCATCTTCAAACTAGACCAGCTGGGACTCAACACCTCCCTGTGCAACTGGTTGCTGGACTCCCTGACGGTGAGACCACAGGCAGTTCAGGTCGGCAACAACACCTCCAGCACCATCAGTCTGAACACAGGGGCTCCCCAAGGATGTGTGCTGAGCCCCCTCCTCTTCACCTGCTGACCCATGACTGCACACCTACATCCAGCTCAAACCTCTTCATCAAGTTTGCGGACGATACGACTGTGGTGGGTCTCATCAACAACAATGACAAGACAAGCTACATAAATGAGGTGAGCCGCTTGGCCGTGTGGTGCAAGGACAACAATCTCCTCCTGAATGTGGAGAAGACCAAGGAGATTGTAGTGGACTTATGGAGAGAGCAGGCTCAGCATGCTCTACTAACCATCTATGGTACTGCAGTGGAGCGGGTGAGCAGCACCAAGTTCCTGGGTGTACACATCTCCCAAGACCTGTCCTGGAACACCAACACTACATCTCTGGCCAAAAAAGCCCATCAGCGACTTTACTTTCTCCGCAAACTAAGAAGAGCAAGAGCCCTGACCCCCATCATGTCCACCTTCTACAGAGGCACCATTGAGAGTATCCTGTCCAGCTGTATCACCATGTGGAACGGCGCCTGCACCGTTTCCTGCCACAAGACCCTGCAGCACACTGTGAGAGCAGCTGAGAGAATCATTGGTGTCTCTCTTCCCTCTCTACTGGACATTTATAACACCCGCCCCACCCGCAGAGCCACCAGGATTGCAGGTGACCCCACCCACACATCTCACAGCCTCTTCAGCCCACTGCCGTCGGGGAGGAGACTGTGGAGTCTCAGAGCCAGAACCAGCAGGCTCAAGGACAGTTTCTTCCTCCAGGCAGTCAGAATGCTCAACTCCCTCCCTGCTCTGCCCCCGCTCCCCCCATCCTCTGTCCACCACTGACTCTGGGTTACAGACTCTGTTGTACTCAATTTGCACTATCCCGCACTACATTGCACTATTCAACGATCCAACGAACCACAGAATGTTTACTTGACCACAGAATGTCTACTGTATACTGTACATTGTATATATCATATACTTATTGTAGTATTTAGTGTAATTTTGATGACTTATTACCTTTTTTTTCTATCTGTCTTTTCTACCCTGCTATTTGCACTGCGGGTCCGAGAGGACTGTAATTTCATATATGCTGTATGCTGTTGTATAGCATATTTGACAATAAAGGTGACTTTGAATTTGACTTAATTTGGCTTTTAACTAATATTTTTATCTTATTTTGTTTCATTTATATATGTTAGTCCTCATTTTACATGTTATGTTTATTCTATTTATTTACTTATTTTAAATGGTATTTTAGCTATTTGTCAGTATTTTATAATTTTATCTAGTTTGATGTTTTTAGCTGATTTAGTTTATGGTTTTGTTGTATTTTTCCAGTGTTTCCTCAGTAGGGGGGCCACCAGCACTGGAGGCTGTGACTGGTTCTGTCTAGGGTTTCTCTGCCTGTGGTGTGCACTTAGCTCGGCCAGGTGGTGGTCTGCAGCAGTGCCTGCTGCTGTGAGCCCCTTACTGGCCTGTAGCAGGGTGCGCACCCAGGTGGAGGTGTCCTGGCCCTGGGCCGTGAGCGGCCTCCGGTGCAGTCGGCCTCCTGACGTTTCCTGACTTGGCTCCTCTGTAAAAGCCACACGCTTTTAAGATTGCATTATCTGTGTGTGTGTGTGTGTGTGTGTGTGTGTGTGGGCTCTCGGTGAGGGTTGGGGGGGTGGGGTGGTGGGCTGGATATGGGGGGAGGGCTCATTGTTTTAAATTGTAAAGCACTTTGTGCTGCATTTCTTTTTGCTTGAAAAGTACTATATAAATAAAGTTTGATGATTCGATTTGATATAGTCAGCAAGCTGTGCAGATGCAGGTTGTTGTATTACTTCTGCTTTTTTAACAACAAATCCATTCCCAATACAAAAACATCATTTACTCGATTAACTTTCTTACTGTCTCTGTGGTGAGACCTGCCACACTACAGTCTCTCTTGACTCATACTTTTCCCCATCGATAGCGCGCAAGATTTTTACCACCTGTATATCAGAATCAGAAGGGGTTTTATTGCCATGGTCAATGTACAGGATTCACAAACTAGGAATTTTTTACGGCGTGCTGGTGCAACATTAAATGGAGAATAATATATAAAATACTAGAATAGAAAACGATAAGAGCATGCAGGACATATATAAAGTATCAAAGTATAAATGGCTATGTGCAATGCTATGTACAGGAAGTATAACAGGCTATGTACAACTACACAATACAGAACAGCAGTGCAGTGGAGGGAGTGCAATTAAAAAACCAAGGTACATTAAACTAAAGTGACCAGTGATGAAGTGACAGAGTTGAAGTGACTGAGTTATAAAGTGTTCATGAGTCTAACGGCAGAGGGGAAGAAACTGTTCTTATGGCGGGAGGTTCTGGTCCAAATGGACCGTAGCCTCCTGCCCGAGGGGAGTGTCTCAAATAGTCCATGTGCAGGGTGAGAAGGGTCATTCTTCCCCAGCCGCACACACTGACTCCGGTTCGTCAGGAAGTCTGTGATCCATGTGCAGGTGGAGTCAGGCACATGGAGCAGGGAAAGATTGTCCTGGAGCAAAGCCGGAAGGATGGTGTTGAATGCAGAGCTGAAGTCTACAAACAGGATCCTAGCGTAGGATCCTGGGGAGTCCAGTTGCTACAGGATGAAGTGCAGAGCCAGGTTTATGGCGTCGTCTTCAGAGGGTCCAGGAGGGGGTCGGTGATGGACTTCAGGTTGGATAAAACCAGGCGTTCAAAGGTCTTCATGACTACAGACCTAAGAGCCACCGGCCTGTAGTCATTAAGTCCAGTTATGTGAGGTTTCTTGGGGACGGGAACAATGATGGAGGACTTGAAACAGGCTGGGACATGGCATGACTCCAGAGAGGTGTTGAAGATCACCGTGAAGACTGGAGCTAGCTCATTAGCGCAGTGTCTCACATCAACTTAAACAGAAAGTTAATGGAGCTAAACATTGTGCTCCAACAATCTCTAAATCTTCAAATATCTTCTTTTTTATCTTCCTCCAACAACTTCCTCTGATAGAACTCTCTCCTTTCCAGTAACAGTCTTTAGTATAATAGCCTAGCTGTCCACAATTATAACATGCTTGGTTTTTTCATTTATCTTTATCTTTTTCTTTCTTTCTTTTTTCTTTTTTTTTGTGTCAATCTTATCTGTGTGTTAATGAGAAGGGGGAATCAATGATGCTCTCTTCTCTTATGAGGCCCAAAAAGCTATTTGGGAAACCCCTGTCCAAAAATGTATGAGAAGAGAAACACTGTCATGTTGAGAACACATCCTGTGATGCCCTGGTCCTGGATCTGCTTCAGACTTCTGCTGCTCCAAAGGATGAGCCTGCAGAGCCAATAAGGGGATTTGTGTATTTGGTGTGTTTGACACATCCTGTCTAAAAAGGGGTAAAGGGTTTATTAATCAGACCCCACAGTATACTGAGCCCCTTGACCCTCCTGGTTTAACTAATTTACATCCTACAGTAACTGCCTCTCTCTTTCCCTCACACTCTACACCCTCACAGATATAGTAGAACCAGCTTATCAGGATTTGTGATATGGAGAACATTTTAAATGTTGATTCAAGGGTTTTCTTGGACTGAGAGGTTCTAAGGTGTAGACTTTTTTAAATGTAGTCAATAAAGTTTGAACCACTGGGGTCAGGCTGTCGCTGTGGATTTGTTTGTTTCTTGATCCTTTATTTAGCCAAGTCAGTCCCACTGAGATCTGAGATCTGTTTTTGAAGGGAGACCAGCACAGTATGGCTGCAGCACAACATTTCAGCAACATCCCATGATGTCCTCTGTCTCTTAAAAAAAGGTTTAGTGCAGGCTTCCAGCTCAGTCAGGAGAGACACAGCGTCTGACTGATCACATTTTCAGCTGACTGTTCAGCCTCTGCAGTGAGACGGAGAAAAAGGTGTATCAGTGCAGAAGAAAAACCATCGTGAGGATGGATGCTTTTTTCATCTTTTTTTATGTGGACTCCTTACTTTTAAAGACATAGTACTGCAGTCTAACAGTATGCAGTATTTCTTTGCATTCGAAACCATTTAAAACTTCATGACTTCAAGTTTTTAAGAAATATCATTGTTGCTTTGTGTGCACAGTAGAGCTGGACCAATCAGGGATCACTGAGAAACTCAGCACTGTTCCCTGTTTCACTGTTAAACCATTTTAAAGGTTCATGTTTTACTGTTGTTAGCTGTCATGTGTCCTGTTCATCTGCTCTCAGGTAAAAAATTATCATTGAGAAATAAACCCTGTAAATACTAAAGCACTGATTAGCGTTATCACATAAGAAACTTCTGTTAAACCAGAAGGTTTCATTTCTCCGAACTCTGACTTCTGTTCAAGTTTTCAGTGAAATGTCTTTGTTTCTGTCTCAAAGTTGGACATCAGATTTGGTCCATGTCTACAAAGGGTTTATGGTTGTTTGAGGACCATGATAAACTCTACAAAGGTTTTATATTTTGTTTTTCTTGCTTATTTTGACACTGGTGATCTGAAATACTTAAATGCCTCAATTGTCATGCTTCTGTATATGCTGATTCTTTGTTTCAACCTGTTGCTTGTTGTGATGATCTGCATGAACAGAAGTCTTCATGAGCCTATGTTCATATTTCTCTGCAGCCTATTTGTAAATCAGCTCTTTGGTAGTACGGGGTTGTTTCCCTTCCTCCTGGTTCAGATTCTTTCTGATATTCACACCATTTCTGTTCAGTTTTGTTTCCTGCAGATTTTTTGTTTGTATGCTTATGGAAAAATAGAATTTTTGAACCTAGCTGCGATGTCTTACGATAGATATCTTGCTATCTGTAACCCTCTCCACTACACCAGGCGTATGACTCTTCACAGAGTTGTTATTGCTATTACTATGATATGGGTCATCACATTTCTACTGAATACTTTCGCTTTAGTTTTGGTGATTCCTTTACAGCTGTGTGGTAAAATGATAGACAAAGTGTACTGTAACAATTACGCTGTAGTCAAACTGGCCTGTTCTGACAGTGGAGCTAGTAACGTGTACGGCCTCTTTGTTAGTGCTGTCTCTATCTACGGCCCTCTGCTTGTGATCCTCTACACTTACATGAGGATCTTTCTGGTCTGTTTTTCTAGCTCCAAACAGACCAGACAGAAAGCCTTTAATACCTGCACACCTCACCTAGCCTCTCTGGTAAACTTTACTTTTGGAGTTTGCTTTGAAATAATACAGAGCAGGTTTGATATGAGCAATGTCCCAAATATACTTCGAATTTTATTATCCTTATACTTTCTCACATGCCCGCCACTTTTTAACCCTTTAATATATGGACTAAACCTATCAAAAATCAGAAATATGTGTAAAAGTCTGATGTAAAATTGTGCTTTATATGTTGTAATTGTCTTATAAATGTAGCTGCATTTAGTGGTCAAAACTGTAACTCTGTTTTCATTTTCATTTTCAGTTGAAAGACATTCAATGTTTCCTTGTTCTGGAAATATAATATTAATACAGAAGTGAATATGTCAGTGTGTGTGTGTGTGTGTGTGTGTGTGTGTGCGTGCGTGCGTGCGTGTGTGTGTGAAAATGTATATGCATGGTGCAATATACACTGTGTTGCCATGATTAAAATCTCTATGGTGCTCTATTGTATTGAACAAAACTGCTCCATGCAGTCAATCCAAAAACTTGACCAAAACTTCGCACCAAAATGAAAGCCTCTATCTGCAGGGACAGCATTCATTACTGTACCCCTGCAGGCCCCTGAAATAAGAGGGCCCCATACTCAGTATCCCTTTCCTCCAGTCTGATGCCCTTGAGGCCCACACTGGGTTCTTACTAAACAGACTTTAAAAAGTCAGTGAGCAAAAACCAGAAGACAAAAAATGATCTCAGAATTGTGTGGGACTGTCTAATCGAGGAACACAAACATAAATTAATCCTTGAATATTAAATCCTGGAGTTGAACTGCTGTCAATTTGACACATACTGTTAGTTTAATTGCTCTCTAAATGATGTTGGTAACACAATTCAAAGAAGGTATTACTGAAGAACCGAACAGGTAAATAGTTGTTTTAAACGCTACAAAAATAAATAAATCAATAAATAAAACAGCTGGAGGGTATTCTGCAGCATGGCTCTGTAGAAGAAGAACAACCTCACTCTGTAGTTGAAGAACAGCATTGCTCTGTAGGAAAAGAGTCCTGCTGATAAACTGGTCTGCCTGCAGTCCTCACTTGTCCCCCATTGAAAACATTTGGAGCATCATGACACCAACAATAGGACAAAGGAGACCCTGAACTGTTGAGCAGCTGAATCCTCTATCAAGAAAAGAAATAGGACAACATTTCACTTTCAGACTCCAAAAACCTAGTCTGCAGGGTTTACAGAGAAGAGGTCTTGGTACTGTACTCTGTGTTTAACTGTCTTCCTGTGCTGTGATTTTCATCGTATTCAGCACATAAAAGTTTCTGCGTAGCTATGTAGCACTTCGTTGCACTATCTGTTTTCACCCTGTGGTACCTGGGACCCTAATTACTGATATGTAGTTAAGCTCTGGCCGCAGTTACTATGATTGCTGTAGAATACGGACCCTCTGTCAGTTCATCTAGAATCATGTCTCCCGCCTCCGCTGGTTGCCCTTTGGTCTTAATCTGAGGAGTCTTTTTTTTTAATCAAACCAACTCACCACAATGTTTAATTACTTCATAGTATTTCAACTCTCTTCAAACATATGATTATGACCCAGAGAGGGTGCAGAGGGCACTAAGTGGTGATCTAAATCATTATGTATCCTAACATATGTATTAAAGTAGTATTTTTAGCCCCGTTAGAGCCCAACATGTAACAATGGACATGAAATGTAACTCTGACCCAAATTTTAATTTTAAAAAAATGTAATAAAACCTTAAATGTAATAACTTGTAATACAGGTCATTGTTGGTCGGTGGGTCTATGAAAAAAGCTGAACGGTGCTGGTTGGCTAAGCGGTCCGCGGCCGGGGCGTTTGCAGAGGCAAAAACCCGGATGGGGAGGAGTTTGGTGAGGCCATGGAGGAAGACTTTCGGTTGGCTCCAAAAAGATTCTGGCAAACTGTCAGGCGCCTCAGGGACAGCAGACGGAAACTTGCTCACATTGTTCTAGATGGGGTGGGGGGCTGACATCGCCTGGGGCAATTCTCTTGCAGTGGAAAGAATACTTTGAGGAGCTCCTCAATCCTACCATCATGCATTCCCAAGGGGAGACAGAGTTGGAGGACCTGGAGGTGGATCGTCCAATCATTGGGGTAGTAGTCGCTGAGGTACTAAAACAAATCTGTGGCGGCAGAGCTCTGGGAGTGGATGAGATCCACCCAGGGTATCTGAAGGCTCTGGATGTGGTGGGGCCATCCTGGCTGACATGCCTCTACAACATTGCACGGGGGCAGTGCCATTGGAGTGTCAGACCAGGGTGGTGGTCCTTATCTTTAAGAAGGGGGACCAGAGGGTGTGTTCCAACTATAGGGGGATCACACTCCTCAGCCAGGGTGCTGGAAAAGAGGGTCTGATTGATAGTTGAACCTCAGATCGAGGAGGAACATAGCAGTTTTTGTCCTGGTCTCAGAACTACGGATCAAAACTTCACCCTCGCTCAGGTTCTTGAGGGAAGATGGGAGTTTGCCCAACCGGTCCACATGTGTTTTGTGGACTTGGAGAAGGCCTATGACCGCATCCCAAGGTGATTCCTGTGGGGGGTGCTCCGGGAGTGCGGGTTGGATGGTTCCTTATTAAGGGCCGTCCAATCCCTTTACCAAAGGAGCACAAGCTTGGTCCGTGTAGCCAGTTGTAAGTCAGACTCATTTCCAGTGAAAGCTGGACTCCGCCAGGGCTGCCCTTTGTCACCAGTGTTGTTCATAACCTTTACGGACAGAATTTTTAGGTGCAGGGGGTGGAGGATGTCCAGTTCAGCAGGCAAAGGATCGCATTGCTGCTTTTTGCGGATTGTCATCCAAGGTTATGGTCCTCAGTCGGAAAAAGGTAGATTGCCTTCCCCGGGTTGGAGGGGAGGTCCTGTCCCAAGTGGAGGAGTTCAAGTATCTCTTGATCTTGTTCACGAGTAAGGGTAGGATGGAGCGGGGGATCAACAGGCGGGTCGGAGTGGTGTCAGCAGTGATGCTTAACCGATCTGTCGTGGTGAAGAAAGAGCTGAGCTGCAAGGCGAGACTCTCGATTTACCGGTTGATCTATGTGCCGATCCTCACCTATGGTCATGGACTTTGGGAAATGACTGAAAGAACAAGATCGCGGATACAAGCAGCCAAAATGAGTTTCCTTCACAGGGTGGCAGGGCTCCGCCTTAGAAATAGGGTAAGGAGCTCAGACACTCAGGAGGTGCTTAGAGTAGAACCGCTGTTCCTCCACACCGAGAGGAGTCAGCTGAGGTGGCTCGGGCATCTGGTTAGGATGCCTTCAGGACGCCTCCCGTTAGAGGTGTTCCAGACATGTCCCACTGGAAGGAGACCTTGTGGCCGGCCCAGGACCAGGTGGGGGGGTTGGATATCTCTCACCTGGCCTGGGAGCGCCTAGGAATCCCCCCGGAGGACTTGGTGGAAGTGGCTGGGTTGAGGGATGTCTGGGCTTCCCTCCTGAAGCTGCTGCCCCCCGGATTAGAGGAAGAAAATGACCACGACGTGACATATCGGGCTCTAACAAGGCCCCTTTGGTATGTAGGACTCAGATCACGTTTTTGATGTGACAGAGGTGTTTCAATGGAATCTTAAACACTCAGTTTTGAAAGGTTTTTGAGAGAAGCAATCTGTCTGTTGTTACAAGTAATGACTCATCTGTAAGTGCCTTTTTTTTCACTTGTCAAACTTCTGCTGAGAGTCCATGTTTGGTGGTTGCACATTAACTCTGTTGAAACTGCTCTGTGTCATCACCGACAACAGCAGCGCAATTGAACTATATTTCCCTTTAGTGGAGAGTGAACTAATTAGCTTGTTTGTGACACTGGTATCAGCCTTCACAGTGTCCAAATGTCCACACAGCTGTCTCTGGGGTCAGACCTGGTGTTGAAGTGCAGATAGAAATAGACGATGAAGAAAGGCACTCCACAGGGGCTCATTACTGTGAAATGATGCTGTAAACATGATGAAGCAACACACTTGAGTCCCAGTGCCCTCGATCACACCTTATAGCACACTGAGGGCAAATGAAGGACAAAAAAGCATGTTTGGATGTTTGTGTGGTAAAAAAAGACTTATCATCAGGCCTTTTTTCAAACAAGGGCACGCATGTTTGAATGCCAGACTGATGGCCCGCAGTAAACACAGACTACCTGACCCCTGGTTGGACCCATTTCAGGAGTCTGAAGAATTTTCACACAGGTTTTAGGTCTTAAAAGTTTTGATACAAAAATAGTGGGATCAGTGTAGGTGAGGGTTCATGGAATTATATTCAGGAAGGGATATTATTATCTAAGCCAGGATGGTCCATGTACAAGAGCCAAACTTTGAGCTGCAGTCAATACACTGAGAAAATAAAGCAGTAACACATTCTGGACATTTTGGTAACATGAGTACTTTAAGTGGTGTGTTGTAGAGACACTAATCAATAATGATTAAAATGAACATAACTGCAGACACTTCAGGTAGATTTGTCAGAGTAACTGCTGTCAAAATGTTAATGAATCCTTCCTGACAGAAATGACCGCAGGCCATATCTAACACAGGTACTGGCTAGGATGAACATGAATTTAATGCTGAATAAGACTAATGCAGTTTAATAATGCTTTTTACAGTAAGATCAGTCATGTTCTATAACATAATCCATGAAAACATTTGACTAGTGAACATAACCATGGATATGAGATTGTTGTGTACATGAAAAGATTGGCATTAAATTCAAATTTTGATATTTTATTAAATGCAAAATAAATAAATAAAAAAGACACAAAAAATTAATTGTGATATTGGCCTTAAGCTGTCTTTCTGTTTATTACCTACATCAGCACCAGCCATTGAAAAAGATATCGGGGTGTATTCACAGAATATCAATGGACATGTTTTCTTATTTAGGGTTAAACTTGAGCTGGAGGCTTGTCCGGTCATTTTCTCAACCTGACAAAAGTAAGAACAGTAAGCCTTGACTCCTTTTGTATAAATGTTATTCTGGATTTTTGGATCAGATAGTCTAATCTGGTGGTAATCTCACACCCACTTATTTTTAAAGGGTTCAGACCATAGACTGTATATAAGATGGACAGAGTCTGCCTCCTCGCTGGGTGAAGCCACTCCGAGAACAGCACCCTCTGATGATGGGCTGCAGTACAGATCATAAATCCCGCCTCCGCCAGCAAAGCTTATGGGACTGTGGACAAACTTTATAAATTTATTACACAGAACATAAATTTTTCTCCCCCCTGCTTGTGATGTTGACATGTAGTTATTGTAAGACTGGTTTGTGCCCAAGTCCTTTTTTTTTTCTGTACAGCTCCGTTTTTAAAAGTTATTAGGGGGTTCATGTTTTCTATGATTGACACCTGGTACAGCCTATGGGCATTCAGGGATTGCGTAGCTCTCCCGGGGGGATACGCTGTTTGAGCCGAGCGTCATCACAGGGACTCTCTGCGACTGCGTGGCCGAATGCGCACAACGCTACTGCACAGCTCTGGTTTCAAGGAAGTGGAGAAAAACCCGGAATTACCGTGAGCTTTTTGGCTTCAAATCCGTATACAGGCGGAAGGCGGAACCACGTTGTCCATCTTAAATACAGTCTGTGGTTCAGACTTAAAGGGACTTGCTGAACATTGAATTGGGTGTTAACTCTAAGTGGTTTGTGTTGACTTCTGTCTTTCTGAAATAAGTTTTGAGCCATGATGCCACTGGGGTCATTCCAAGGTTTGGTACTTGGTGCAGCCAACGGGAGCCTCAGACAGATGTATTTAAGTGCAGACTCCTCAGCAAACAGGTGGATGGACTGGGGGGGCAGATGGACGAAGCTTCAGTGAGCCACAGACTGAAAATATTAAGAGCACAGTTAACCCTGTTGACTTGCTGTTAAATTGGACCTGTGGACTGTCGGCTGGATTGTGTGCTGGAACATGAATTTCTTCAAACATATAAAGCATGAGGACGGGACAGGCAGATAGTTTCCCCTTTGACACTGGGAGATAACTTTATTGATACCTGTATGTAACAGTTTGCTGTCTCCTCTCTTGTTTTATAGTCACTTATTTGATGTGATTTACATTTGACAAACTGTTGTGTATGCTTATTTAAGTCTCTAAACTTCTGCAGAAAGATGTTGACTGGTTTTTAAGAACAGTTTTAGCTGGTGGTCTGGTGGAGGAGTAAACGTGAGGCCCGTGAAAGGAAACATTTCTCCTTCTCTCAAAGATTGTGTTTTTATGTCATCTGCTGAAGATCAAATTTGTCTACAAGGTATGTGCAGGTATACAGAGGAAAACTTGACCTGTGTCAGATTCCAGGCCAAAAGTCTGTTCATTAAAAAACATCATGTAGTTTTTTAAAATCTTAATGATCTGTGAATTATGCCCGAAAAAACAAATCAGGATATACAGGTAAGATTAACGGTTGAGTCTCTTTAGCTAGTCCTGTCAGCCTTGAGAGTGGTGGAGCTGTGTCACTCAAATACCTCAGATACTTCAGTGTTAGATTGCTGGAGCCGGGGGGCCTCTTACAACCATCCTCAATAAGGACCTTGCACCATATTTTACATCACACAGGTCCCCAAAATATGTTCTGTCATGGTATTTCCTTCTATGGACCCTCCATATGTTCACTTAAAGCTCCTTAAAATATGTTGTTCTTTGTTCTTACCGTACATGGATTTTTCTTAGGGTCAACTAAATGTCAGCAGTATGTTTAGAAACGTGAACGACTATATGTACTTGAGTGGTCTCAGACCAATCTTTGTTATGCTTCTGTTATGCTTCTGTTACACTTTGCTACACTTTGTTACACTTGTGGCATGATAAAGCTGTAACCCAGATCTGTAACCAGTAAAGCTTGTCAAAATGATCATTCGTGTGGACCTTCCATTTTTATAAGCTGTGAACATGGGCTAGGCATCCTTACATTAACTGATGAGAAACAAAGATGGAAAGTCATGTGACAGGTGTCCTCTTAAGAGTTGTGAGTTTAACCAGCAGGTTTGCTAGATGCTCTGACTAAAGTAGAAATGATTGAAACAAAAACCTCTCAGATATGCTAATCATGCTAACAGGACAGTCAGAGACTTATCAATCTTGAGCGCATATCTTGTTGTGAAAAATATGTATGTATGTATGCAGCAAGATAATGCACAGGAGACAGGAAGAGATCTGAAGAGCAGCCTGGTAGTCTTTATTATACAGATGTAGAAAACAGTACAGATGTAACAGACCAAGACCACCAGAGGAAGCCTCAAATGCTCCTCTCACTCACTTTTATTCTGCTGAGTGCGTATCTGAACATAATCATTGTGTGTTACACTGTGTGCTTACAACTATGTGTGTGCATTGTGTGCTTACAGATGTGTGCCTCTAATGTGTTTGTGTGTGTGTACATGCGTAAATCCCTTAGATGTATATTGCAAGTGTGGGCCGTCTAATGCCCGATATCTGACCCTCTGACCCTCCGGAGGTTGTCCAAGGACATATTACGTTATTTAAAAAATCAACAAAACATCAGTTTGCTGAAAAACCAACTCAACTTTCCTGGAAGTCATCAGGACTTTAACTCTTTTGGTGGACTAAGATAAGTTCAAGCTCTTGCAAAACAGCTTGCTCACACAACCTCACAGTTGTGAGGCCGTGTAAGTAAGGCCATCCTGACCTATTTTTAAATCATTAATATAAACAATAATATAAATAATAATGATCTCCTCCAATCTGAGTGCAGAGTTTATCGTATGATAAGACACACATAAGCAATGCGCCACAGTGGCGCATGTGTGTGTGTGTGCGCAGTGTTAATTCATTTAAATTAAAATGAAGCTCTAAAAACAGTAATGAGTATCTCTTACCAAACCTCTAACACAGAAAACAGATCTGCATCACATCAGGACAAAGTCACAGTACAGCACCCTGACACTGACGTTGTCATCAGTAACAGGGACCAAAGGTTACAGCCTCGCCCATTTATTGGAGAAAGCTTGCTCTTTTATTGTCACTGATATCAAATACACAGCAAAGTGAAGAAGTCAGTGCAAGTTGATGATCCACTTGTCTTTATCACTATACTCCATTCATCAAGTACTGAAATAGTCACCAGTACCCTGATTATATAGTTGTATGTCCCTGTTTTATATTGAGGAATAATAATAAAGCGCAGAGTGCTACAGCGTGATGTCTTGGATTCACTTTTGTAGCAGAAAGATTCAAAAATGTAACGCAGATGAAAATATCTGCATACTTTTACAGTTGCAACACAACTTTTTTGTTGTCTGCCAGCTAACAGCTTTGTATTGATACTCTAAAGAATATTTTCTGAATGTAAAATGAACACCTGACCTATACTACCCACTGTTCTAATTTTAAAACTAGCAGGTCAAGGTAGAACCAAAACCATCAAAGAGAGGGGACTTTTTCTGGTCCTGAAACACATGTGTAGCATCAAGACAACCCTGTGTGTGAAACTCACATATTCCTCAAAGGAAAGGTCCCTTATCTGGTTCCAGATCACAGGATAATATAATCTTTTCAGACTTGTTTGTACTTTCAGGTTACTTAACTGACCCAAACCTCTGGCCCTTCACAATTGGTCAATTTTGAGAACAGAGACAGAGTTTTTCCATCACTGACCATCTAAATAAACATTAATGCTTCAGCCCAGGTCTCCCATTTGAGATTTACTGTCAGTGTGTGAACACATGGGATACAAGGAAAGGTCTGAGGAGCAGGACGCTGACCTCCAGACCTCCGTCATAAAACCCTGCCGACCATGTACTGATAAAAACTGCATTCCTTTAGAGAAAGAATACAAATGACTGATAATGACATCTTATACATTCAGCAATGTACTAATCTGTCTAATCATGAAATTTGTGTTAAAATGAAATGTGTCCTTTTTTCTGTGTTCCAGAAGCCAAGTTATCACTCTGACAGAATAAATCCTTTATTCTTTAGTTTCTTTAGACCAACAGGTTTTCAGACTGTTTCATGAACTTTTAAGAGTTACATTTAATGAATATGAATCATAACTTTACTCAAAGTAACAGGAATAGTTTAGAAATGTTTGGTTTATATTTTAATCATTTATTTAGTATTTTTAACCACTAGGTTGTAATTGAATAATGTAACTGAATTAACTGAATGTTAGTATTATTAATCATGATGTTCATTCACATGTGTTTACTCTTTTGTTGTTTACAGTTTCTATGTGTTGGGTGGGTAGCTTTCGCACACTTTTGGCAGCCCCTTTCATCAAGGCAGAGAAAAGTAAAATGACAGAGGCAAAGATAAATGAAAGTCACCGAGCTGTGAGCAGATTTGTGGTCAAAGGGTAGGTCACAACAAATTATTAGTGCATGGATGTGCCATATCTTCTGTCCAATGGTGACAATGGTAAAGAGTTCTTGCAAACAAACCCATTTGTATCATCTTATTTCTCACTCAATGAGAATCATTAAGAGAACTGATAAGGAATCATTGCAATAAGCAGTATAGATAATGGAATCAGAATAGCTAAATTCTTAATAAATTCCCACCCCAATGCATGGGACTTGGTGGCTTAACTTACTTTATATCCTATTTTATAACATACAGTACAGCTCAAAAGTTCGGACACACCTTCTCATTTAAGGCATTTTCTTTATTCTCAAAACTATTTAGATTGTAGATTTTCACTGAAGGCATCATGTGCTTAAGAAAAAAGTGTGAAATAACTGAAAACATGTTTTATTTTTTAGATTCCTCAAAGTAGCCACCCTTTGCTTTTTTGATAGCGCTGCAAACTTTTGCTGTTCTCTCAATGAGCTTCATGAGGTAGTCACCTGAAATGGTTCTTACTTCACAGGTGTGCCTTGTCAGGGTTACTTTGTGACTGACAGAGTCAGTCACTAAGTACTTCTGTCATCAAGAGCAAAGGGTGGCTATTTTAAGGAAACTAGAATATAAAACATGTTTTCAGATATTTCAAACTTTTTTTAAAAGTACAAAACTCTGCATGTGTTCATTCATAGTTTTGATGCCTTCAGTGATAATCTACAACGTAAATAGTCATATAAAAAATAAAGAAAAGACATTGAATGAGAAGGTGTGTCCAAACTTTTGGCCTGTACTGTATTTCAATGTTAAAAATCAAAATATAACTCAAACACACATTTAGAATGTAGATCAACATTCTGTAGTATTTAAGGTTTATTATATCTGGCTTTTCAGACAGTAAATAAAGGTTTTTAAGCCTCTCTGTTCATCTGGAGACTCAAAGGCTTCTTCCCTGACTGTGGTTATAGTTCCTCATTTCTGCCTCTGGAGGGCAGCAGAGCTATGTTCACCTTTATATATAGGTGTGATAAGATGGCACATTAACTCTTTCTTGGGGTTTGGGTTTGTTAAGCTCAGACTTAAGATGTAGCTCAATGGCAATAGATTCATTACTGCTGAAGAGAAGTTTTGGACACAAACCTTTCTGATTGTCAATGTCAGGGTTTATTGATGTAGCGATCTGAATTTATAATAAATGTCTTTATATGAATATTTGATAATAATCTGAAATTATGATATTTATGCACTTGTTAATAAGGGCGCCACCCACCTTTAATTGTGGGGAAAAAAAAGAAAACCAAAAGTTTAATTCAAAAATCAAACATTAAGTCAATCTTACATCAATTTTAAATCAATCTCATATCTCAAGCCAAATTTCTTATTTCAGGGACTCCACTTCTGGAAGAACACAAATAGATAAGAACTTAAAAAAATAAATAAACTGTATATTAAAGGATAAATGATGGTACAATATACATGCAATAAATGAGGAATGAATATGCTCTGAAATATTAACCTACATTAACTGTACTGATAAATTTGGATGTGGATTTGGATGAATTTAGGATAACTCTAATTGGTTATTGTTTGAATCATGGATGCATCAAACAGCATCAGCCCTGTTTGGAGCTCTTGAGGTATGCATACTCAATATAAGTGGGGCTGGTCCTGGGGTAGGATGTAGCAGGTTCACCAAAGGTCTGGGCTACTGGCGGTTTGATAGGTTTGGCTCATCAGAGGACTTAAGTCAGAACAAGATGGGCCAGGAGTCACAGCACACAGGCCTGAATGCAGAACCATTGCCTTATTTATCCTTTTGCTGTTCCTTCAGTCTCACCGCAAAACTCTGGCTCAGAGGATGACTTTGGGCCTGCTATGTGGTGTTCAGAGGCGTACAAAAATAGTTGACGTTTCAAAACTTGAACTAAGATGATGTCAAAAAAAAATCATACAATGTGAATGAACATGTGATGTAAAACTTAAAAAAATTGGCGGGAAAAATTAGAAAAGTACGAGAAGACAATGAAAGAGCTGGACTTAACAACAGAGTAAGAGACTGCTCCAAAGAGAAAGAGGGCATGAGCACCCTAACTTTACTGTTTTTATGTTCTTCGAACTGGGGTGTGTGAGTGTGAGGGGAGAGAGGAGGGGTCGCTGGTCTCCTGCTACCTTCAGGTTCCCTGATTATTCTAACTTGTACTGTGGTGAGACGCCTCCTCATCCTGTTTTATTTTGGCTGGACTTCCTGTATTTCCCTGTTTGCCTGGTCTGGCTTTACTCTTTTCCAGGGCTTCCTCCCCTCCCCCGGCGCTGAGGCTGAGTGAGTCGACACACCTGCTCCACATCTCCAATCAAGGGACTTTAAGAAGCCTGCAGCCCTCACTCTCAGCGCCTGAGTATTGTCTACCCTTCCTCGTGGTAAAGACGCGTCTCCTGGCCAACTTCGTTTGTATAATCATCAGAACTTTGCTCCTCGTGATTCTGTGCATGTACAATAACTTCCATCTCCTCTGGTTTTTCCTGCAGTGTCTCCAGCCCACACGACAGCCAGCCAGCCAGCCAGCCAGCCAACCGGACATCCTCTGTTGCATTATCTACCCCTTTTGTTTGGACATTAAAATCTCTTTAAGTTTATCTCAGTCTCAGTGTCTGCCTCTGGGTCCTCACCACGAACCTGCCGCACTACATGTACTTTTAGCTGGTAAAGAAGTCAGATCTGATTCTCACTCACTATGAATAATGTTGTTGAATGCTTTGTTCATAATAAATTATTTTAACTAATCACATAGAAAGAAATGTAAAAAACATTCACATTGGGTTTTTAAGTATCACTTTTCAAAAGAGGACTGAACATGCTAAATTACTCTGAAATGAAACAGATAGTAACACATCCAATTTTTGAAAAACAAAAGTGTAAATACATATAAATGAACCTCATTATGATAAATAATGGATTCTATATACAGTACAGCCCAAAAGTTTTGACACACCTTCTCATTTAATGCATTAACTTTATTCTCAAAACTATTTAAATTGCAGATTTTCACTGAGGGCATCAAAACTATGAATGAACACGTGGAATCGTGTGCTTAAGAAAAAAGTGTGAAATAACTGAAAACATGTTTTATATTTTAGATTCCTTAAAGTAGCCACCCTTTGATTTTTTGATAGCGCTGCAAACTTTTCTGTTCTCTCAATGAGCTTCATGAGGTAGTCACCTGAAATGGTTTTTACTTCACAGGTGTGCCTTGTCAGGGTTACTTTGTGACTGACAGTCAGTCACTAAGTACTTCTGTCATCAAGAGCAAAGGGTGGCTATTTTAAGGAAACTAGAATATAAAACATGTTTTCAGTTATGTCACACTTTTATTATAAATACAAAATTCTACATGTGTTCATTCATAGTTTTGACTAATCTACAATGTAAATAGTCATATAGAAAAATAAAGCAAAGACATTGAATGAGAAGGTGTGGCTAAACTTTTGGCCTGTTCTGTACTTACATTCAGATTATTCAATTACATCAATAACAACCTATTTGTCTAAAGAAACTAAACAAATTATTAAAATATAAAGCAAAAATTTCTAATTTTTCTTGTTACTTAGAGTACAGTTATGATTCCTAGTTGATACATTTAACTCTTACAAGTTCATAAAACAGTCTGAAAAGCTGTTGGTCTATAGAAAATAAAGAATAAAGGATTTATTCTGTTAGAGTGATAACTTGGCTAGAAGAATGGGACACATCTCATTTTAACACAAATTTCACGATTAGACAGATTAGTACATTGTTGAGTGCATAAGATGTCATTATCAGTCATTTGTATTATTTCTCCAAAGGAATACAGTTTTTTATCAGTACCTTGTCCAGCAGGTTTTTATGACAGAGGTCTTGGTAAGTGTCCTGCTCCTTAGACTTTTCCTTGGATTAGGTAATAAACAACTCTGTCTCTGTTCTTCAAATTGACCAATTGAGAAGAGCCAAAGTTCTGAATCAACCTCTGGTTGGGTCAGTTGGGAAACCTGAAAGTGCAAACAAGTCTGGAAAGATTTATATGACCCTGTGACCTGGGACCAGATAAGGAACCTTTCCTGTGAGGAATATGTGAGTTTCACACACAGGGTTTCCTTGATGCTATATTACACCAGCCCACATAATACCACTTTTTAGAATCACTGCACTGGCTCCCTATGTGTTTTAGGATTGATTTTTTTAGTTTTTATTTTTTTAGTTTTTTTACTTATTACATGTCTTAGTGGTCTTGCATCTTCTTATTTCTCAGAACTGCTTTTACCCTCTGAACTTTTTTGGGCCCTGCACTCCTCTAGCAGTAGGCTCCGAGTCATTCCCAAAGTTAGGATACACACTCACAGCGAGGCATCTTTCCACTATAATTTTTTAACTTATTTTTATCCTTTTATCATTTTAAGGACTCCAAATGTTTCCTCTGGGGAGCCTTTTTCACCTGGAGCAGTTGTCGGCTGTGGTTGCAGGGCCCTGTCCAGTGGACTCAGGGGAGGTTGTGCCTCCTACATCTCTGCTCTGGCCCTGTGTCTGTATCATAGACTGTATATACTATGGACAACTTGGTTCTGCCTACCGCCTGTATACGGATTTGAAGCCAAATAGCTCTCGGTATTTCCGGGATTTTTCTTCATTTTCTGAAACCAGCACTGCGCAGTAGCAATGCGCGCATTCGGCCGCGCAGTTGCAGAGAGTGTGATGACGCTCTGCTCAAACAGCGTATCCCCCGGGTGAGCTCAATCCCTGAATGCCCATAGGCTGTATCAGGTGTCAATCATAGCAAACATGAACCCCCTAATAACTTTTAAAAACGGAGCTGCACAAAAAAAAGAGGACTTGAGCACAAACCAGTCTTACAGTAACTACATGTCAACATCAAAAGCAGGGGGGAGAAAAAATTATGCTCTGTGTAATAAATTTCTAAAGTTTGTCCACAGCTCTATAAGCTTTGCTGGCGGAGGCGGGATTTATGACCTGTACTGCAGCCCGTCAACAGAGGGTGCTGTTCTCGGAGTGGCTTCACCCAGCGAGGAGGCAGACTCTGTCCATTCTATATACAGTCTATGGCTGTATCCTGTGGCTGTGGGCAGCTGCTCTCTCAACAGGTTCATCTATACTCTGCAGGTGTGTGGGTGTGGGTGTGTGTTGCTTTGGGTGTGACTGTGTATGGGACTGTTGGATGCCAGTTGTATGGTTGTGGGGGTAGGGTGGTTGGATGGAAGGACGTAGGGCTGTTTTAATAAACAGTATAGCACTTTGTGTTACACAATTTGCATGAAAAGTGCTTTATAGATAGTTTTATTTGTTTGTGTGTACATTTACTTTGATTTTATCTTTTCATTACACTCCATCTATCCTTCTTTGACTCATCTGTTTCTCTTATTTTCAGCACCAAACCTGTCAGTTACAAACCTCAGCATGTGAAGCCTCTGTAAACATGCCCTAACGCTGTAAATGTCACCAGTTTATCATCTTGTACAGAAATGTCCCCTCTGATCAACAATGTTAGGTTACTTTGTTTTACTCACCCCTGACTCAGAGGATTCCAGGTAGCATCAAGTAGCTGCAGTAAGTTTCAGCTCATGAAGAAGAGGAAACTCCAGGGGCCTCATTTACACTACAGGCCAAAAGTTTAGAAGCAAGATCAGATTTGTACAAAAAAGATCATAGTTTCATATATATAATTAGCAACACAATAAAAATGACTGTTGTGTAAAGAGTAACTTATCAGAAGACATTTTGACTATAGTTATAAGGTATTTGAGTTATTGTTGCTTAGACTTTGCTTTCTTTAAAGTAATCTCCTCTGGCTTTAACAACAGCTTGGCATATACCAGGCATTCGTTCCACACGTTTTTTAAGGTATGTTCCAGGGATTGCATTCCAAGCTTTCTTAAGTTCATTAAAAAGAGACTGCTGATTCATGGGATGCGTTTTTCTGACCGATCGATCCAATTAATCCCGCACAAGCTCAGTTGAGAAAGGTTTGGAGACTGAGGGGGCCAAACCATCTTTTGAAGAACACCTTCCTCTTCTTTTTTGTGTAGGTAACCCTGACAGAGCTTGGCAGAGTGCTTAGGGTCATTGTCTTGCTACAAAACAAACTTATGAGCCACAAGTCTTAGTCCAGATGGAACAGCATGGTGCTGGAGGATGGAGTGGTACTGTTCCTTCTTCATGATACCGTTTACTTCAAACAAATCTCCTACTCCATCACCTGCAAAACATCCCCATAACATGGAACTACCACCTCCATGCTGAATTGTGGGTGTAACACATGGGGCTTTCAGAGGTTCACCAGTTTGTTTGTGGACATAGACTCTATGTTTTGAACCAAACAGTGCAAACTTGTTTCTAGTTATCATAAGTCCAATTTTTGTGAGCTTTTGCCCACTCATATCTCTTTTTCTTGTTCTGTGGAAGAAGTAGTGTTTTTTTGCAGATACACAACCCTTTAGACCAGCCTTTCTCGAACGTCGTTTCATGGTTGTCAGAGATATGGGTTTCGACCTTGTCATGTTGATTTCCTCCCTTATTTTTGGTGCTGTCTTTTGCCGATCTCTCTTACTGGTGACAATGCTATATTTATCCTCTGCATTTGTAGTAACTCTCTTTTGTCCAGGTCTTTTTCTATCATCTTAACTTCCAGGTTCCTCTGGTCTCTTCAGAGTGTAGTGGACTCCTTTGTTAAACACCTTTAGGCGTTTTGCAATTTCTCTTTCTGTGTATCCTTCTTTCCTCAATGTACAAATATGTACTTTTGTTTCTTTACTCAGCTGCTTCTTTCAAGCCATTTTTGCTGTAGTTTGAATGCAGTTGAGATTTATTAGGATTTTTGTATGCAGACTCTCAAAAGCCAAATAGTTGAAATAAATAATCCAACTGTAATTTGTTTTTTTGCTTTTGCACTGAAGTTGTAACTCTTGCATATGTTTTCAACCCTAAAACTAAGCCCTTATTATCTTTTGCTGACATATATTAAGCAATGGTCTGTTAACATCAATTTAAATCTAAAGGTAAATGGAGTAAAATGGTGCATTTCCATGAAAGCAACATCTGATCATGGAGTAAATACATCCTAAAATACATAAAACTCATGCTGGATTTTTAAAAAAGCATTGTGAATAAAAGCTTGAAGTTACTCCCAACTGTTCGGCCAGTAATGGCCTTGCTTCCAAACTTTTGGCCTGTAGTGTATCAACTGTGTGTACGCACAGATGTGTGCATAATGAGTGTGTACGAACATTCCCACGCAAAGTATGGAATTTATCAACCTGTACTTGTGCTTAGGAACGTGCGTAAATTTACAACTACAATTTACAATTTACAAAGCACAACTCTAACCATGTGTGCACACAAAACCTAGTGGTAGGACAGTAAAACTACAAATAGAACCCATTAAAAGGAGTCATAGCATTCAGCAATCTCAAACTTCACACATGTTCTCTGTTGCCTCTACACAAAATTTATCAATTAGTTATTTAGCAGACATTTTGAATGATTGGTGAGACAAGCTATAAAAATCTGCTGTGACAGGACAACTTCAAAAAAAGTCTTACAGGTACAAATACAAGTATCGTGGTTTGTCCATGTAGATTCTCATTCATCCAGGTCATGGTTATATCTATGTGACCACATGACTCATGTCCCCTTGGTCATGTGGTTCCAGATGTGAATGTTTGTAGAGCTTCCTGGGGAGAGAGCTGAGAACTGCATTGTAAGTGCCGGAGAGATTGTGCCTGAGTCCACCCCCTCTGTTCAGAGAAGGTTTCTCCAGCCTGGTAAAGATGGCTTCTTTAACTCCTCTTTCAAACCATCTGTCTTCTCGAGCCAACACCTGTACAATGCTGTCCTCGAAAGAGTGACCCGTATCCTTCAAGTGAAGGTGGACAGCTGAGTCCTGACCTGAGGAAGTGGCTCTCCTGTGTTGAGCCATGCGCTTGTGAAGCAGTTGTTTAGTTTCCCCAATGTACAGGTCCGAGCATTCCTCGCTGCACTGGACAGCTTACACCACATTACTCTGTTTATGTCTCGGTGTTTTGTCCTTGGGACAGACTAGCTTCTGCCTTAGTGTGTTACCAGGCTTGAAGTGAACAGGAATATGGTGTTTGCCAAAGATCCCCTTGAGTTTTTCCGACAGGCAACGTAAGGGATTATGGTCCTCTTGCGTCTCTCCTCCCTTTCGTGTTCAGTGTTATTTCTCTTTCTGTTCTTTACAAAGGCCCACTTAGGGTATCCACAGGTTGTCAGGGCATTTTTGATGTGCTTCTGTTCCTTTTCCTTACCTTCTTTCTTCGTGGGGATATTCTCAGCCCGGTGGTTGAGTGTTCTGATGACACCCAGTTTGTGCTGCAGAGGATGGTGGGAATCAAAAAGTACATACTGATCCGTGTGTGTTGGTTTCCTGTACATTTCAACGTTGAGACACCCATCTGCCCCCAAGTGTACAGCACAGTCCAAAAAGGCCAACACATTGTCCTTGACATCTTCACGGGTGAACTTGATGTTGCTGTCCACTGTGTTGATATGGTCAGTGAAGGCCTCTACTTCATGTGTTTTGATCTTAACCCAGGTGTCATCCACATATCTGAACCAGTGGCTAGGTGCTGCTCCTTTGAAGGAGGTAAGGGCCTTCCTCTCTACCTCTTCCATGTACAGGTTTGCCACTATTGGAGAAACCGGGGAGCCCATAGCGCATCCATGTTTCTGTCTGTAATGGCGCTCTCTGAACTGGAAATAGGTGGTGCTGAGGCAGATGTCCAATAAGGAGCAGATGTGGTTGGGGGTTAGGTTGGTTCTGACTTCCAGTGTGCTGTCCTGTAAGAGGCGCTGTCTTACAGCTTGGACTGCCTCTGTTGTTGGAATACTTGTGAAAAGTGATGTGACATCATAGGAAACCATGGTTTCATCTGGGTCCAGCCTGATGTCCTTGATTTTCTCTGCAAAGTCCTGTGAGTTTCTGACGTGGTGAGTGGTGTGGCCGACAAGAGGAGCTTGGATGGTGGCCAAATGTTTTGCCACTTTGTATGTGACTGAGTTAATGCTGCTGATGATGGGTCTAAGGGGGGCCCCTTCCTTGTGTATTTTAGGTAATCCATAAATGCACGGGACAGCTTCCCCTGGGTACAGCCGGTAATAGAGTGGGCGGTCGATAACTCCATCCTTTTCGAGCTGTTGAAGTGCACTGATAACTTTCTTTTTGTAGCTGTTGGTGGGATCCCATTTTAGAGTTTCATAGGTGGCAGTGTCACTGAGAAGGCTTGTTACCTTGTCATGGTAATCCCTGGTGTTGAGTACCACAGTGCATCTCCCCTTATCTGCAGGCAGGATGGTGATGTTTTCGTCTTTTTGCAGTGATGCCAAGGCTTTTCTTTCCTGCATGGTCAGGTTGGAAGGAGGTGTTTTGGCATTCGAGAGAGCAGCTGTTACCTTCAACCTAAGTTGCTCTGCCTCCGTGACCGCCAGATTGTTGTTGCGGATCGCTGACTCCGTGGCTGTGATAAGGTCTACCACCGGGATCTGTTCTGGGGTAACTGCAAAATGTTGTCCTTTGTAAAGGACTTCCTTTTCCGGCTGAGTGAGAACCCTGTTTGACAAATTCTTCACCCACTTTTCTTGCATGTTGGTGTCTGTGTGGCTGTCAGTTTTGTCCCTCCAAACAAGTTCTGATGGAGTCTTTGACTGCTTAGAGAGCAGTCTGTCAAATTTCTGTGATTGTCTTGTCTTGCCTTTGTTGTGTTGAGAGTTCTGAGCCTTGTCAACAAAGTTGTGGACATTGTTGAGGATGTCCTCTGGAAGTCGGGATGCCAGTGTCTCCTTGGTGTGATATATTTTAGCTTGTAAGGCCTCGATGGTGAAATTGACCTGCCTAATCCTTTCATTGAGGAGCTGCTTGTGTGTCCTGGGAAGGATGCTGTCTGCTCTGTGCCCTTTAACGGTGGAAAACAAGCGTAGGCTTTTGGGAACAAGTCCTTGCTGTCTGCATCTTAGGTTGAAGCGGAGGTGGTTTCTGTAATCCGCCATCTTCCTGCAAGTTTTCTCGTGCTCCCGGACCAGCTGAAGGGTACCCAACCCAAAGTGTGATCCAATATGTCCATGTAGATTCTCATTCATCCAGGTCATGGTATCGTGGTTTATTTTGCACTATTGGAGGACTGCTCCCTGTGTCTGCTCCTTCGCAGGGAGCGCGTTTTTAAAGAACATGCTGATCTGTTCAGTGAGAACAGCAGCATTCTCAGCAGGTACCGCTTTCCGCAAAACATTTTAATGGATTTATGCTGTGATTTACTACCTGTGTCGGAGTGAGAAACAAAATACACCAAAGCTATCCCAGAGTACATCCAGCTCCCTTCTACCCTAACCGGAACATTTCAGCTTGAGATTGAAGTCATATGCAATATTTCGCAGCCAACGCTAAGCAGAATCATGCCGGCAAAGTTGGATGTAATAATTTCTCTGGCCTCCATTTACATCCAGTTCCCAAACACACATCAGCAACAAGCCGAAATAAAACGAGGATTTCACGCCATCGCCGGATTTCCCAAATATAATCCTAGATGGGTGATGCGATCCATTGATCAGCAATAAGACCTGACGAGACGTAGTGTGAGTATTAATAGGGCCCAGCGCCCTGAGATCTGTGATGAGACTGACTGGCCTAAACTATCTACAACACCTGTCCAGCGTAAGAAGCAGCTGTGGATAGCTGCCAAGGCAGGCCCTAAAATCAAAAACAATCTCCCCCAGCAGCAGCAGCCATCCCTCCCACTGCACAACAGATTTGCTCCACTGTTCCGGAATCCTGAATCCTCATCTCCGCATAGCAGGGTAAGATCCGAGAGAAAAACAAAAAACGGGGAACCTCAAACATTGATTGTGGGTGATTCTGCAATAAAAGATCTACAAAACATGAGCAAAAATAGCAAAGTGCTCTGCTTCCCCAAGGATGTGGTCTGTGACAAAACAGGCAAAATTGGGCATATAGTGGCCTCATATCCCTCTCTGACAGCTATTGTGATTCACTGTGGAGCTAATGACATTGTAACAGAACAATCTGAAAAACTAAAACATGATTTCAGTGAACGATTAAAAACAGTCAGCTCCCTGAGTGCTCAGGTATTCATCAGTGGCCCCCTTCCACCAATCAAAAGAGGAGATATGAGATTTAGACTGTTTGCCCTGAATCGATGGCTATCTACTGCCTGTACCAAAGTCAACTTCATTGATAACTTCAGGCTGTTCTGGGACCGCATGCATTACTTCAGAGCAGACAGACTCTCTCTAAACAAAGCTGGAGTGAAACTATTCACCTCCAACCTGTATCACTTCCTGCGTCACCCATTTGTCAAGGACAAGAGACAGAAAGACATGAGATAAAACACCACGGCCTAGACAGAAAGATGCCTCGGGCCCCCCGCGCACTAAAAGCTTTGGTTCAAGCCAGAAGGAGGAGTCTGTACTTCCTCTACCACCACTCTCCTTAGAGGACCCACCCTGCTCAAGCAAGGAGGAGGAATCTCTACTTCCTGTATGCCCACCTACCGAGGAGGACGTGCCCTGCCAAACTTCACCCATAGCATCCTCCTCCCTGGGCACACCATCCCCATCCCCCTCCTCCTCTCTCCTGGACTTTCCAGCTGAACTGAGAGAACTGGAGAATGCTGGAGTGAGACTTAGCGGCACGCCTCTCCACCACTCCAGCCACAGGACCCCCCCCCCCCCCCCCCCAACGTGCCCCTCCTCCCCCACGACAAGGAGTACTGCAGCATCCTCTCCCTCAGTGTGATAAGAGCACAGGACTAACAGTGAGGAACACCTCGTTCTCAATAAGCTCTTGCTGATATGTTTTGGGTCCAGGCAAGGATAACTACAGTTATCTCTCTTCCCAGGACAGCCTGTGGCCCGATGAGGTAACGTCATCAATCCCAGTCTTAATAAGTAATAGACATACTAATCTGCCTAGAAACAGAAGGTACCTAACCAAGAATTTATCAAATTTAGCTTCCATCCCTGTCAGCCCATCATGAAAAATAGTACAGATAATTTCTCTAGCACACTACATTCAGCTCTATTAAATGTCAGATCTTTAGCTGGAAAATCATTCTTAAGCAACGATTTTATCATCAAGCACAATCTCAACTTAATGTTTTTAACTGAAACCTGGTTAGACAAGATAACAGTGCAACTGTACTTATCGAGTCAGCCCCCCCTAACTTTAGCTTTATGAGTAAAACGAGGAAGCATAGAAAAGGAGGGGGAGTACCTATCTTATTCAAGGACTCAATGCAATGTAAACAGATGTATTATGGGAATTTTCCTTCCTTTGAATATTCAGTTGAACTCTGCTATTAGAGCAATATTCCTTAACATCTACAGACCTCCTAAATACTGTGTGAATTTTTTTGATGACTTTACTGAATTGTTGTCTATAATCTGTATTGACTTTGACTGTGTAGTGATTGTTGGTGATTTTAACATTCACGTTGACAACCCCCAGGACAGAGGCACCAAAGAATTGTGCTGTCTCCTTGATAACTATGGTTTGACCCAACATGTAACAGAGCCCACACACAATAGAGGTCACACTCTAGACTTCATTATTTCCAAGGGCCTGAACATACCCAAAATTATGGTTACTGGTGTTGCTATCTCTGATCATTCCTGTGTGTTTTTTGAGAGTACCATTTCTATGCACATTACTACTCAGACAGAGGTAATCACCAAGCGGCTTATCACTGACAACACCAGTGAAATATTTAATCAAGCTTTGACTCCTCTCCCAGCTCTCTCACGGCTCTCGGTCAATGAGCTTGTAGAAGACCTTTGCTCTAGAATCACAAATGTGATGGATGCCATTGCGCCCACCAAGGTGAAAATAGTCTCTGGCAAGAAAAGCTCTCCATGGAGGAATGCCGCGCTGGTTAGAGCTGAAAAAAGAGTGTCGAAAAGCCGTATGCAGATGGCGAAAGACAAGCCTTCAGGTTCACTATCAGATCTATAAAGAGAGACTTTGTATCTTTAACCTAGAACTGAGAAATGCTAGGCGATCCCTCTTCTCAGACATCATCACCAAAAACAAAAATAATGTCGACAGGCTAACAAACCCTCCAGTATCAGTAGCCTCTGAATTTCTGTCCGCCAAGGCTTGTAATGAATTTGCCTTCTTCTTCAATAACAAAATCCAGAAAATTAGACAAACAGTCAGTAGCTCAATATCCGGTACAGGACATGTGTTGTCCATGTGTACTAACCCCAGTAGCATGACACAATTCAACCCGATCAACATTAAAACCCTGGAGGACATCATACTAAACTCCTCCACCTGCTGCCTTGATATTCTGCCAACAGGCTTCTTTAAAACAGTTTCTAATTGCATGGCCTCAGATCTTCTACAGATTGTCAACATGTCACTTCTGTCAGGTGTCTTTCCACAGGCCCTGAAAACTGCTGTCATAAAGCCTCTCCTAAAAAAGAGCAACCTAGACAACTCAACAGACAACTCTAGACAACAATTGCAGGCCTATATCGAACCTCCTGTTTTTGGGGTTCCTCATGTGGGGTTCCCCAAGGCTCCATTCTGGGGCCACTTCTATTCAACATTTACATGCTCCCTCTAACTCAAATCATAGCAAACAACAAAATATCTTACCATAATTATGCAGACGACACACAGATTTACATAACCATATCGCCAGGCGACTAAAATCCAATACAAACACTGAGTCAGTGCATTGAACAAATCAGTGATTGGATGTGTCAGAATTGTCTTCAACTAAATAAAGATAAAATTGAAGTAATTGTATTTGGAGCAGAAGAAGAGCGATTAAAAGTCTGCGCTCAGCTTCAATCGATAATGTTAAAAAGCACAAACCAAGCCAGAAACGTTGGTGTTGTCATGGACTTTCCGAATCTGAATCTTAACAGCCACATAAAGACAATTACAAAGTCAGCCTACAATCACCTGAAGAATATATCAACGGTTAAAGGACTGATGACCCAGCAGGATTTGGAAAAGCTTGTCCATGCATTTATCTTCAGCAGACTCGACTACTGTAACAGTGTCTTCACAGGTCTCCCCAAAAAATCCATCAGACAGCTCCAACTGATTCAGAATGCTGCTGCTCGAGTCCTCACTAAGACCAAGAAAGTAGATCATATCACCCCAGTTCTCAGATCTTTACACTGGCTTCCTGTTTGCCAAAGAATTGATTTTAAGATACTATTGCTGGTTTTTAAAGCACTGAAAGTTTCAGGACCAAAATACATTTCTGACCTGCTGGTATGTTACGAACCATCCAGACCGCTCAGATCTTCAGGAGCAGGTCTGCTCTCTGTCCCCAGAGTCAGAACTAAACGTGGAGGAGCAGCTTTTAGTTTTTATGCTCCTCATATCTGGAACAAACTCCCTGAAAACTGTAGGTCTGCTGAAACTCTCAGTTCTTTTAAATCACAGCTGAAAACACAATCGTTTGCCGTGGCCTATCATTAAATCAAACCTGAGGCCTTTAATCAACATCTTCATCATCTGCCTGTCTTGATCTTTTTTCTCTCTCTCCAATCTAACTTTTGTTTTCTTTTATCTCCAACTTTATTTTAGCATTGAATGTAACTTTTAAAAGTTTTATACGCTGTTTTTACTTTTCAAATTGTGTTGAATATCTGTTTATTTTTGCCTGTTTGTTTTATGTAAAGCACCTTGAATTGCCCTGCTGCTGAAATGTGCTATACAAATAAACTTGACTTGACTTGACTAAAAGGTGTGTGGTGACTGGGTTACCGCTTAGACAACCTTAAAAGTCTAGATAAGGGATCTGAGACAAAGAAAATCCCGAACCATAGTGAGTAGGTTCTAAAAGATAACTCAGGACCATAGTGAAGAGAAAAGAAAACAGAGAGGCCTAAAAAGAAGTGAGAATGAGTGTGTGAATGAAGGTTTACATTCTACAACTGAAGCAGCGGGTGGCCAAAAACCATTGGCAGTTCAAGCAGGTTGCAGAGTGACCTTATGTTGACAGCAAAAAGGGGAATAAAAAGGAAACTGAAGAAAGAAAGAAAAATAAAGGAAACAAAAATAAAATAAAACATGTGTAAGAAAAAGACTTCATGGCTTGGTTTGTGCTCTGACGTTCTCTGTCAGCTGTGGGATCTTAGATAGACAGGTGTGGCTTTCCAATTCATGTCCAATCAGCTGAATTTGCCATAGGTGGACTGCAATCAAGTTGGAGGAACATTTCAAGGCTGATCAGTGGACACAGGCTGCACCTGAGCTCAATTTTGAGTTTTATAGCAAAAAGTGTGAATACTTATGTATATGCAACATTTGAGTGTCTTATTTTTAATAAATTTGCAAAATGTTCCAAAAAAAAGTTTTTCGCTTTGTCATTATGGGGAATGTAGTATTTTTGAGGGAAAAAAGGAATTTAATCCGTTTTGGAATAAGGCTGTAACATAAAATGTGGAAAAAGTGAAGTGGTATGAATACTTTCCGGATGCACTGTACTTGATTGCATAAAAGTAATATTAATTCTGAATATTATAACACTAATTATTATTATAATATGCAAGTAATTATAATAAGTAACCTATTGAGTGTGAGCAGGTATCTTTGTGTATAAAATGTATGTATTTATACAGCTCTTTGTTTAATTTAATTTATACAAATAGATTTTTACTTTTTTTAAATCTCTAATTTGCAAGGAAGGGTCAGGACTAGATAAGCTTTTTGCTTCATTCTGTTCCTTCTCAAAACTTTTTATTTTTGATATTCATATGTTGTGTTAATTTATCTTTGACATGTACAGTTGTTTAGTGTACATATGTATTATTTTGTTCAGTGTTTTTGTTTCTAGTTGTTTTTCTGTTGTTCTTAAAATATAAAGAAAAGAAAGAAAGAGAGAAAGATGCTTATAGATCCTTTCACTCAAATCATTTTCTGTCACCCATCCAGATGCATTAACAGTAGCAAAAATCCTGTGCAGAGAAATAAATCCTCGATTCGGCATTCAAAAACTAATCTATAGTGACAATGGAACTCATTTTGTGAATGAAATAACAATAATTTAAAAAATAAAAAGAACATGGGACTTAGATTAAATGTTGATTTAAAACATCATTGTGCCCATCATCCACAGAGTGCAGGCCTTGTAGAAAGACATAATGGTATAGTTAGAAAATAGATTAAAGAAAGCTATGGAAGAGAGGAGAAAAAAAAGCTGGATTTATTGTTTGGACTTAAAATTATAATTATAAATCTATATAGCTCACAATTCCAACAAAAGCTTAACTCCCTTTGAAATCTTATATGGCAGAAAATTTGTAATACCCCACCAGAATCTGAGAGGGAATTAGACATAGTAGATTACATGATCAAAATGTTGAAAACAAAAGAAATCATGAATGCCTATAGAACACCAGATGATCCTCTCCCCCTACAGAGGAGACACCGAAAAGGAAAAAAATTCTGCTAACAACACCCACAGCAGTAAAAATAGCACCAAGAAGTAGTTTCCCTTTGCAAAAATAACCTATATGGGTTTTAGTTGGGAAAGCCTGACTTCAAAGGGGTGCGTCCTTATAATAATAACTTTATTTATTATTTATAGAGGGCGTTCATCTCAATGTCAGTGAAGATTAGATGGTCTTGAATTCCTCTTTCTGAGGAGCATAGGAAAATGGGAAAGTTAGGTATTTTATTTCTGCTTAACCTGATACTGTTAATCTAGCTACTAAAAACATTATTTACAACTTCAGATTAACTTAAAGTCAGAAAGAGAACTGACAACAACGGCCCAAATGTGGAGATAGAATGGCTAATAAAAGTGACCAACTACAAAAACTTGTTTGAGGTGCAAAAAGTGGTACAGATATGCATAATATCTAGCAAAGACAAAGAATCAGTCTAACTTCTATGTCTATACTAGGATGTCCCTAGCCATAACAAACCCGTACGTGGTTCCATAGCTGTACCGAAATGACAGCAGACTGTTTCCTGAAGCATAGCAATCAGTTTTATGGCCAGGGGTTCTGAAACAGATTGTAGTTGGTGAAACAGGTCAGGCTACATCTACTCCATGTGAGTTTTCAAAGTTCTCTCTCCGTAACCTGTTGAAAACTGTCTCTACAGGTAACAGGAAGATCTATGGACCACTCCACATTCCTCTCGGTCAGGGGTGCTCAATACATTGATCTAAGGTAATACTGGTAGATCGCATGACATTAAAAAAAACAGACGTCAGCCGATCATCCATCCCGTCACTTGATTGATACACAGGGCAGCCAGTCTGATGACATCTGATTTTTTCTGACACTGAAGTCACTGTGCATGCGCACAATGGCACAAAGTGCAGCAAAACTAACAAGCTAGTCAGCAAGTTACCTCAAATATTTAGCCCTCGGTTTTTTCTCTTAAACTTAAGAAAGGGTATAAAATGAGTGGGGTAGCTGGACCAAGTAAGAAGACAAAAACATATCACTTTCATACGGAATGGGAGGAGGACTTTTTTTCACAATAACATTTTTGAAGTGTGTTTGCCTCATCTGCCAGTCTACCATCGCAATACCAAAGAAGGGTAATGTGGAGCGGCATTTTCGGACTATTCATGGAAAAAAATGACACAGACTCCCCGACGAAAAGCAAGCTGAGAAAGAGAAAGCTGAAGGAACTAAAATCTCAGTTGTCCGGACAGCAGTCACTTTTCACACAAAGTACTTCAAAAACGAACGCTGCGACCGAAGCATCGTTCCAGGTGAGTCACGTCATCGTTAATAAAAAGAAGTCCTTCCAAGACAGAGAGATGATAAAAGAGGCATTTGTGGAAGCAGCTGACTCATTGTTCGGGACTTTAAAAATAAGGCAGAAATATTATCTTCGATCAAAGCTGTCCAGCTGTCGAGAAGTACAGTTACATGGCGCTGTGAAGTGGCTGAGGATTTAACCCAGCAAATGTGGAAGGACATCTGAGATTGCGAGTGTTGGACGAATCTACGGATGTGAGTGACACAGCCCAGACATGCATTTTCATTCGTATGGTGTTTAGTGATATCACTACAAAACAGGAGCTATTAACTATTACGAGGAGAGGATAAATTTCAGTCGTTCAAAAACTTAATTGAGAAAACCCAGCTCCCTGTTTAAAAATTGGTGTCTATCACCATGGATGCAGCACCCGCAATGGTTGGCTGCGTGAATGGATTCATTGCCAAGTGCAGGATGGACGATGCTTTACCAGACTTCCTGAATTACCACTGCATAATCCACCAACAAGCGTTACGTGCTAAAATGCTCAACTTGAACGAGATCATGGATGTGGCAACGATGATCGCCTGTTCTATTCGAGCCAGATCTCTTCAAAGACGGTTATTCCGTGCACATCTGGAGAAGGCTGACTGTGACCACTCTGAATTGTTGCTACACACTTATGTGAGATGGCATAGTCAAGGGAAATTCCTGCAAAGATTTCGAGAGCTCTGTCCAGAGATTAAGGAGTTTTTCCGTGTAGCTGGACATGCAGAATACAAGCAACTAAATGACAGCCAGTGGCTGTTAGACTTGGCATTTTTAACTGATCTGACAAGCATGTTGAATGACCTTAATCTTGAGCTGCAAGGAAAAGACAAAACAATGATCAATATGATCAGCTCAGTTAATGCTTTCAAACGAAAGATGCAACATCTCTCCTTAAAGCTGCAGCGCCATGATTTGGCAAACTTCCAGAACCTGGCGTCAGAGCTGGAGACACAAGGGAGGGCCTGTATGCAACTTGACAGTGCACGCTACACAGAGCAGATTGACAATTGTCTGTCAGAATTTGACTAACGCTTTCAGGACTTTTCTTTGCTTGAGCCAGTCGCTACATTCATGTGCTATCCTTTTCAGGAAGATGCTGAGGTTGATTCACTTGCATCAAAAATTGCTGTTTCATCTGAACTCTTCTGGAGTGGAAGATGAGATTTTTACACGACAAGCTGACATTGAGCTGACATTGAGCCTAAGTCCAGAGCTCATGGACAGTTCTGGAACTTACTCACGGAGGAGAAGTACCCCAACATGAGGAAATGTGCTACCGCCGTGACTGCATTATTCCGCTCCACGTATTTATGTGAGTCAGCCTTTTCCCACATGGAGATCATTAAGTCCAAGTACCGTTCCACCATGACTGATGAACGTTTGGAAGTGTGCTTGAGGCTGGCTGTCAGCAGCTACTGTCTGGCTGATTCAATTCAGTGCAAGTCATCAGAGTGAACTTGGGTAATGACAAAAAAATGTACATAATTATTTTGTGTTGTGCAATATTGGCTCATGCGGTTATGCAAGGTAGATCAACATATATTGTACATATAAAGAATCCTCAATATATTTGAAAATAAATATATGTTTTGCATTTTTGTTGTCGGTAGATCATTTTGACTTGGTCATTTTATAAGTAGCTCGAATGCTGAAAAAGGGTGAGCACCCCTGCTCAAGGTACTAAGTTCATCTGTTATGAGACCTGCATCCACTTGGTGGAGGACAAAGACACCTAATTCGTAAAGGTTAAAACACAGTTAAAAACACTCAAATGCCCTTATCCAGGTTTTTCACCTAATTCTCCCAATTTCAGTCCTAGTACAATATCCTTTTTTTTTTTTTCAGAACAACACAAATCAGTTACTTTTCTTAGAATGTTCAGTTCTTTTTGTTCACAAAATAAAAAAAAATAAAGGTACATACTTTTGTTCATAGAAAAATTTTATAAAAAAAGAAAACAAAAGGCACATACTCACAGTACCGGAGCTGACCTGTCAGTCAAAAAGTCAGGGATACGTAAGTCAGTAAGTCAGACTGTCAGTCAGTGACTTCTTTCTTTAAGATCCTCCCATAACCACGGAAGTAAACCAGATAGAAAGCCAGGAGATGCAGGGTGAGTAGAGGCTTTTTAGTCCTCAAGGGTTTTAACTTCCTTGAAGCTTTGCACAACCCATCTACCGGCATCTTTCCAGCAGCACAGTAACAGGAGCTAAATTATACTTCTGATTTTAAGTGATTCCACACCTCCTTTAACCCCTCTTCTATTTGACATGTGCCTGCACAATCAAATCAAATGTCAGTACAGAATAAGATTTCTGAGTTCCGTGTAATCTTTCTAAACCATGTCTTTTGTAATTTTCTTTTTTCTTTTTCTTTATCAGTGAGACAAAGGTGGACACATGTGGAACTTATATTTGTATGCTGTTACTACCTGCAAATCCTGCCGTAAGTGTGCACCAGTGCATACTCGCTGTTTGAGGGCTGAACAGCCCACTCGCCCTCCGCCCTCCTGGTTTGGGACGGCCTTCAATATGGCGGCGCCTCCGCGGGGACGCACAAACAGAGGGGGAGTGTTTAGGGCAAGTTTGTAGGGGGCGGTTTGGGATTGGGCCGAGGAGAAACTACAGGGCGTGAAGCGGTTTATCTCAATGTTCAAGTGCAGGCTGGCCATCATGTTGGCACAGATTAAAATTGGCATAATCACACACCAATTTTCAATAATTTCTCACTGGTAACATGCCCTTTTCATTTCCACATTGGCAGAATAGGGGCATAAATGTACTAAAAGATCTGTGTTGTGTCCGTAGTTTACGTGCTTTTAGTGATCTACAAGCTGAATTTAATCTTCCAGGTTCATCTTTTTTCTTCTATATGCATTTAAGATCAACCATGTAGGCATACGGTGTTTCGTGGAAAGCTGCTCTACACACACACCCTCTACGTAAATAACTGGCTTCAGTTGGACTCACGCAGGGAATGGTTTCTAAACTTTACAAATTCATTTACAAACCCTTACCAGTAGAAAGTATTGGGAATAGAGACGGTGTGAAAAAATCTTAGTTGTACACCCAAAAACCCCAACCATCAACTAATACACTTTAAGTATGTTCATAGGTTGTACCTGACCCCCAGAAGGCATTATTCTATGAAGATCATTACATCACCAAATCTTTGCCCACTTTATGCCCAGGTGTCATTCTTGCATGTTTATTGGGAATTTCCTGAAGTGGTTAGATTTTGGAAGGAAATATCTCTCACTTTAAGTGATATTCTAAAGATTAGGATCCCAGTCTCCCCAGCCTTACTTATACTTAATGATGACTCGTCTTTAAGTTTGTCCCTGCATCATAGATGTGTTTTATGGGCTGGACTTACAGCAGCCAAAAAGATGCTGCCCCTCAGGTGACACCACCACATTCCTTGTTTAGCAGTGGGCCAGTTCATTTCTCGAAATTGTCTTGATGTAATGGGCTGTTGCCTGTATGCACAGGGCCAATCATAAGACTCTGCAGGCCTGGGAGTATAGTTAGTTACAGACCCACTCTGATAAAAAAAATCATGTTTTTCTTGTTGTCTAAATGTTCATATGGCATTTTCCTGACACTAGAGGACATATCATAAGAAAAAGAAATGGTAAATTGCATTTCTGAGAATTTCTGCGTTCAAATCACTGTGAATCCCTGGCAGACCAAAATGGCAGGATCAGATACAGTGAGATGTCATACGTAACCAATCCTAGCTCCACCCCGAGGCCCACAATGCAGGCCAGACTCTGAAAGTAGAGAGGACGATCACGGAACAAGCGTCTGCATTAGCGGATTGAAATGCTTGTAAGAAAGCAAATTATGATATTACCTTTTGTCATGCCCCTTAGAACATCAGTGTCTGAGAGCTGAATAGCTACTATGTTACCTGCCACTTCTACTACAACGGCAATGTTAGACTGCAAGCTAACTCGAGGAGAAGCATGCAGGGCAGCGATGTCTCTGCCCACGACTCAGAGGCAAATTATGGGAGCATCTTAAAGAAAAAAGTCACTGACAGAGGGAAAAAAAAAATCTGTAAATGATTTTGTACATTGTTCAATAAAAAAAAAATGATCACAAAAAAGTATAAGATTAGTTATGACATGAGACCAAAAACCCTGTCTACAGGGGACGCCACAAACATAGCCAACTGAGATCTCCTCAGATCGTCAGTCTGACTGAACAGACTAATTAAACCAAGCAGGTAATTAACCCCACGGAGAACAAACTCCACTCTGTTTGACCTCAGGACCAATTAGCCTAAAAAAAACACAACAAACCTTGAATCCTGCAGAGACGAGGTGCAGAATAATTACATTAACAGTTTAAGCCCTGAGGAAACACAGACCTGCTCATGTAATCTCTCAGTAAAGACCCAGGGAGAACTTTATGTGCCTAGCGCTGCTTAATTTCTGTTAGACTGCAGAATTCCTTAGATTTCAGACGTTGTCTTCTTTGTATGTATATTTATGAGTTTCCTCTGCAGTATAATAAATAACCTTCAGAAACCTTAACTCCCTCTCACCTGCAGCTCTCTCAGCCTCTCTCACTCACTGTCTGTCTGCCTTACCTCCCCTGCCCTCTGATGACCCCACTGACCTGTATTATTATTACCTTATTATTATTAATAATAATAATAAAAATAATAATGACAACAATTATTATTATTATTATTATTGTTGTTGTTGTTGTTGTTTTGTTGTTGTTATTATCATTATCATTCTTCTTCTTCTTCTTCTTCTTCTTCTTATTATTATTATTATTATTATTATTATTATTATTATTATTATTATTATTATTATTATTATTATTATTATTATTATTATTATTATATCAGTGCCAGTGAAGTAGTGTTTTAGTTCCTCAGCCTACCTGAGTGTCCACCCCTCTATGACACACTATACCATCTTCTGATCACTTCCAACAGGATAACACGCCATGTCACAAAAACTCAACCATCTCAGACTGGTTTCTTTAACATGACAGAGTCTGTCGTACTCAGATGTTCACAGTCACCACATCTCAGCCCAACAGAGCTCCTTATGGATGTGGAGACACAAGAGATTCATATCATGGATGAGCAGCCGACAAATCTGCAGCAGACAGTGAAGCCATCATGACAGAGGGAAAATGAGGTCCAATCTTATGTGTATGTAGATATACTGACAGCCCTAAGCTGACATCCATTTGTTTCCTCAGTATTCTCTGTGGTAAAGACTTGATTTCAGAAGTTTTCTGGTGACACAGATTTATTTTCTCCCTCTCCAGGATAACAAAGTTGGACTTCTCATGAAGAGAATTACTTTGTTGTTTCATCTCTGGGGGGCAGGTTTATTTTCTGGAGATAAAACGAGAATTTTCTGTTCTTCAAAACAAAATAGGCTAATCACAGTGAAAGACCTGACCATGGCATGGCATCCTGCCTTCGGCCGAACGAATGAGGGACACTAATGAGACTGTTTCTGTGTTTGTCTGTGACTTCGAACTCTAGGGAAACCAGATACAATCATGACCCCTGATAGGAACTCCTGGTTTATCAACTGTAAAAGGAAGGTAAAGGTGTGGAGAAGGCAGGTAAACATGAGAAATTTTGGTTTGTTTGTTTGTTTTACCACTTCATGATTTGATATCTACACTGTATGAAAATACCTAAAAGGACTTCATTTCTCACGGTGTGTTAGTACAGCATAGTTTAATATGAAGTGAGGATGGTGATTCAGCTTTTCCACTTATCGTTTCCTGGTTCTTTATAATTAAAGTTCGATTCGCTAAAGCTTTACACAATAATAAATCATCTTCAAGTTTCCTGACTGTCAGAGGTTTGGGGTCAAAAACAGCCATAAATGTGTTATTACACGTCACTGTGTGATAGAGGAGAAAAGACAAAAACAAACGTGAAAGACTGAAATCCAAACAAACAGCTGAGTAAATTCTGTGTGGATTATCAGATCAGCAATTATCGGGACATTCGTCAGAACCTTTTCAAAACAGGAAACATGAAGTTGATTAAACTCTTGAGAGTCTCAGTCCACCTCTCTAACAGGCTCTGGGACTTTTAAAGGGTCTCAAACTACTTCCAGCCAGTCAAAGTGCTGCTGCATTCAGTGTGTGTTTCCCCTGTGGGACGTTTGGACTTTGAGTATAAGATGGAGACACAGAGAACAGAGACCTTCCTGACGACTGACTGATCAACCTGAGCAGGTAGGAAAGATCAATATGTTTTATTTCACTTTCATTTACTAACTAATGGTTGATGGTAGATAAGTTTGATTCCCTTCTGATGTAATTTAGTCATTTATTTTTCAGTTAAAGCTTCAGTTTAAACTTAGTTCTGACTGACTTGTGCTTTTGCTTGTTACTCATTTTGTTATTGAGAGTAAAGAAAAATTGAAAAAAGTTAACCAGAATTTGATTAATCTTTTAAGATATCTTCACAGCTCAATATTTATTATGGTGTAAAAGGTAAAATAGGAGAATTTAACAAAAGATTTTAAGTTTATTTTATTACTGTTCATAGGTGGAACAAAAATTATCAAATAGTCTTTAATGTTAAATTGTGTCAAATTCACTCTTGTATTTTCAAACTTTTTCCACACTGTCAAACTTTTAAACTGTAAAGAATGCCTAGAGAAGTTAGGATTGAGAAATGAGTATTAGTAATATCAAAGGACTCTAAGATCATATCAGTTGATATGATCAGAATTTCAGTAAATTTGGAAAGATGATTCCATAATTTTACATGCCTCATTTCGAAAAAACAACACTTCACTGTAATATTTTAAAAAGTTTAAGGGTAAAATCCTATCCAAAAACAGGTAATTATAAAAAGTGATGATGCTGTTTAGGTAAAGATTATTGATTTTGCTAGAGAGTACAGTAAATGTACAGTATCAAACCATTACTCATTTAGCAAGAACATACTTTCACTGTCACATAATACCAACATCAACAACAAAAATAATCATAACAATAATAATAAATAGCACATTTCAAGGAAGTGTGGTGGTTAATAAGTTAACATACTATTATTTCATGTATATTCTTGTAAAAGGAACCACTCCGTTTACAGAAGGCACCAAAATCAAGTCAAAGTGTTCCTGAGGGAAATTTTAATCCCACCATTCATTCAATATAAGTTTATTCAATCAGATATTTATTTTTTATTGATGTTTTTCATAAACTGTGAACACTTTATTAATATTTAATAGTTACAATTCTTTCCTGTTCTAACACAGTTTATAAAAACTATTCCTTCTTTATTCTGTTATATTTGACAGTGTTTTTAAAATGTTTCTGCTATGTTTTAACTATTTAATGGAATATCAATGTACATGTATATATATAAAATAAAATTATTTTCCTTTTTTCAAAGCCATAGATGCTGACAGTGACTGCTGAAGAGCTGTAAGGTACAGACTGACTGTTTGGTAGAGTGAAGACATAATTTTGACATCAGTGTTTTCTTTAAAATTAAGCTGTTTCTTTAAAAGAGGCTGAAATGGTGGAAGGACAGCAGGGATATCAGAATACAGGACAGGGCCATCTTTCTGTAAACTCCACTACAAGTTACTGTTTAGACATATTCTGTTCCTCTCCATCTCCCTCTATCAGTCTCTCCTCTGTCCATCCCTCTGTCTCCATCTCCCTCTCTCTCCTCTCTCTAAACCCAGCTCAGTCTCAGCAGATGACTGTCTAATATGAGTCTGGTTCTGCTTGAGGTTTCTGCCCATTAAGGGAAGTTGTTCCTCTCCATTGTAACTTGGTAAGTGCTGTGCAGTGTTTCACTCATGGTTATCCTAGGAGAGTCAGAGTGAATCCTATCAGTCAAAATTCGTTTTTAAGCCATCTGTACACTGACCTTTTGTAAATACACTTTAGAGAGCGGTCTGGAACAGCCCTTTTTGTTTAGAGTCTTGAGATAACATTTGTTGTGAATTGTCGCTTAATAAAAACAGATTGATTGATTTCATCTTGTAGCACCATTCCTGCCCGTCAATCTTTGCTTTTTCTCCCAACTTTCTGTATGAAAGAAGGAAGAAAAGTTTTGTGTTCAACTTGAGATGTCACTCTTTAATCAGAACATGAACAGGTGAGCAAATGAAAGGACCTCTCTTTGATCACCTGCAGAGCATGTGTCAGGTGCTACAGGTGATCAGAGATGAGGGGCAGGGATTTTCTTGTCCAGTGATTCCCAAACTGGGGGTCGGTACCCCTGGGAGGACTACAAGGTCATTACAAAAAGGTTTATTGAACAAGAGTCTACCAGAACAACCTGATTTTAAACAAGACAGAAGACCTACGACCACATAAGTTTGATTTTATCTAAACACTAAGCCAGGAACAGACTGCCTCAAATCGGTTCTGGTTGCATTTTAAGACCACCATATACCAAACAGCTGCAATCAGGGGAGCGCACCCCGACTTTACTGAAACATAAATCATTCCTTTTCGACTTTAGAGGTTCATCTGTGACTCCAAAATTGCCTGAGAAATTGTACAGTGTAAGGCTAGCTTAGTCACCCCCTGCTGGACATTAGATTCAATGCAGATACAGAGCTCCTCTTAGAAACAGTCTGTCGCTGTGTCTCTGTGATAGCACTGTTGTCTTTAGTAGTCTGGTTCTGTCTGATGTCCTCAGGTGAATTTGGCACCATGTTGGAGGAGTCTTTTGGCAAGAACTTCTCCCACAGCACCTTTGTGTTCAGAGGTTTTCCTGAGCTGCAACGACATCGCCGGCTGCTGGCGCTGCCGTTCTGCGTCTCCTACCTACTGGTGCTGCTGGGAAACTCTCTGCTTGTGTACGTGATCCAAAGCGTGGAGAGTCTGCACAGCCCCATGTACCTGCTCGTCTGCACGCTCTGTGTTGTCGACATCTTTGTGGTGACAGCCATCATCCCTAACATGCTCCTCAGTCTCCTCTTTGACTGGGACCAGATCTCATTGAGTGGCTGCTTGACTCAGATGTTCTTCACTCACTTCTTGTCTTCACTAGAGTCCACACTGCTGCTGGCAATGGCACTGGATCGGTATGTAGCCATCTGCCAGCCACTTCATTACACCAAAATCATTGACTCGTCCATGTTTGTGAAGCTGCTGCTCTTCACTTTGGTGCGCAGCGGCTCCATTATGGGCACGCTGGTCGGTTTGGCAGGATCTCAGCGGTTCTGCAGCTCTAATATTATCCTGCATGGCTACTGTGACCACATGGCGCTGGTCAGTTTGGCATGTGACAGCACAGTGAGAAACAATACGGCAGGCCTCGCTGTGATCGTCTGCTTTGTGGGTGTTGATATCCCGCTAATTATCTTTTCCTACATGAAGATCCTGAGCGTGGTCCTGCGGGCAGCGGCAGCTGGTGAGGATCGATGGAAGGCATTTCACACCTGTGGCACTCATCTGATGGTCATGATGTGTTTTTACCTGGTGGGAAGTGTCACATTCCTCTCTCACATACTGAACATCCCCATACCGACAGATGCCAACACCTTCATGGGGCTCATGTACATCCTGTTCCCTGCAACTATAAACCCTGTTATATATGGCATTAGGACCAAAGAGATAAGAAACGGATTCTTCAGGATTTTTAAAATCAGAGCCAATAAATCAATGTCCGTAAAGGTTTCTCCTGCTGGGAGAACATAGCAAACCTGATTATTATTATAATAATAATATATTAGATTATTATGTAGTTACCCAGGGTGGAAGAAACTATCAGAGCTTACATTTGTGGGTTGCCTGAGTGTGGTATCAGTGATGATCAGTATTGTGAAACACTTAGGATTTTTTGTATAGGTGTTTGACTACAGTAACTGAGACAGGCCTATTTTTTTCCTTCTGAAGTAGCTTCTTGGATAAGAGGCGAAACGTCTTCTCAATTCTACACAGTCCAGTTGCCTGATTTTGGAGTCTTCAAGACAACCATGCTCTGGATGAATGAGAATCTACATGGAAATACAAACAAGTATTCCAGGGAAGGTTTAACTCCTAAAGGCCAAGAGACTTTAATTGTCATTAGTGGTCTAAACTTAGCGGTCTTCAGAGGGCACTAAAGAAAAGGTCATAGTACCAATGTAACATACAGGGATCATCCTCTTTTACTTTATTTGACCTTTAACCACCCTCTGGTAAGAGAGGAATCAGTGAGTATTCCTGCTCCCCAGAGGATGATTTAAACACAGTTCCATGTGCCTGCACAACACCTCAATGCCAAAATACGCAAAGGTTGCTACAAATGTCCCTTTATTTAAGATGCCATGAAATACATTGGTTTCTTCCTGACCCTTTCAAATCAAAGCCAGTTCCAAGTTGTGAGAAGACATCCGAATATTTGTGTGTTTGATCATCTTCCTTTAACATCATTGCTTTACAGACTAAAGGGTCAATTTGCCTATAACATATACAGACCCTTTCTAAAAAAATAGAATACCATGGAAAAGTTTATTTATTTCCATAATTCCATTCAAAAACTTAAACTTTCATAGATTATAGATACAGGGCCCACAATTGGAACAATTTCAAGTATTTCTTTGTTTATTTGTACATAATTTGAGCTTCCAGCTCATAAAACCCACAAAAACAGGAATTCAAAAAATTTGAATACTGTGAGGAAATCACCATTTACGTCTCAGTTTTTGCAGAAAAATAGAAAATAAAGAAATTAAGATCACATCAAATTAATCAAAATATGGTACTTTCAAAATGATATGTCAATCTTCAATACTTGGTTGGGAATCCCTTTGCCCTAATGCCCTGCCATGATTCGCTGTGGCATTGAGGCAATCAGCCTGTGGCATTGCCTGGAAGTTATGGAAGCCCAGATTTCCATGATGCTTGCTGTCAGCTCTTCTTTGTTTTCAGGTTTGGTGTCCCTCACTTTCCTCTTGATAATACCCAATAGATTGGCTGGCCAGTCAAGCACTGTGATGGCATGGGCATCAAACCAGGTTTTGGTGCTTCTGGCGGTATGGGTATGGGCAGGGGCCAGGTCCTGCTGGAAGATGAAATCTGCATCTCCATACAGATCCTTAATATAGTGTTCTTTGAAGCTGTGACTCCCGCCTCATTCCACTCTTTCTGGATCCCTGCAAGATTCTTGAATCGTCTCTGTTTGGTAATCCACTGAAGCCCACAGTCAGCTCTTTTGCTGATGCGTCTTCACCTGCCACATTTTGCCCTTCCACTAGACTTTCCTTAGCTATGAACTTTTGTGGCTTACCAATCCTATGGAGGGATGTCTTCTGGCCACTTGTCAAGTCTGCAGTCCTCCCCATATTAACCCAAACTGAGACAATCGAACCAAATTTAAGCAATTTAATGACACTTGGGGAACCCTGTGCAGGTGCCTTGAGTTTAGTAGATGATTAATGTGTGACACTCAGTTTAAAACATTCATGACCTGCAAAATTTGGGCTAGTTTCTTCACAGTATTCTAATTTTCTTAATTCCTGCTTTCATGGGTTTTATGAACTGGAAGCCCAAATTATGTAAAAATAACAAATAAATACTTCAAGTTGTTTAAATTGTGGGCCCTGAATCTACAATCTATGAAAGTTTAACTTTTTGAATGAAATTATGGAAATAAGTAAATAAACTTTTCCATGATATATATTTTTGGAAAGGGTCTGTATAAATGTAAATAGTCATATAAAAAAATTAAGAAAAGACATTGAATGAGAAGGTGTGTCCAAACTTTTGGCCTGTATTGTAAATATATATATATACAGAACAGAGTGACCAGTCCTCTTAATAATCTCACACTCTCTCTCTCTCACACACGCACACACTTTAACACAAACCAATACCACATCACTGACACATTTGTAGTCACTGTTTTACATTAAATTTATATAAATAAAAATCTGTTTCTTGAAATAAATGTTTGGCGATTAAGTCGGCTGATATGTCAAATGTAGAAAAAACTCAGTGTTGTGTTTTTTTTCTTTCTGTAATCTTTGATATCAGTTTCTTAAATGATTTCCTTTTTTTGAGATATCTGTTGATTTCACTTGAATTAAACAAAAATCAGCTGGCAGAGAGAAAATATCTCTAACTTACAAACTTGTTTCCAAAAACTGGTATATGTTGTAAAATCTTGACCTGTTTAACTGGTTTTTAAATAAAGAAAATAGCAGAGACAACATATCAAAAGATTGAACTGAGTATTCAAGTATTTTATAAACAAAATTCACTCACTTTAAATTTGATGCAGACAACATCAAGTTTCTTTTGTCATGGGGAAAAAGTTACTGCTAAAAAAAGAGGTTCACCACTCTGTAAGAGACTGCGTGAGCTAACAGTTCAATGGTTTGAGAGTAATGTTCCTGAGTGTCAAATGTCAAAGAATGAGTGGATTTGATCAACTACTGAACATAATATCATTCAAAGGTTCAAAGAATCTAGAGTCTCTGTACAAAAAGGACAAGGACCAAAACCAAGACTAGACTGTCCTCTGGAGTGGAAATCACTACATGGACTCAAAGTCACTTCAAAAACCAACACAATTCATCACTGCATCTGCAAATGAGGTTCAAACTGAACCATGCAAGGAGGAAACCAGATAGAGACAGGATCCAGAAACACCAGGGACTTATCTGGACCTGAGCCCATTTAAGATGGACTGAGAAGAAGAGGAAAACAGTCCTGGGGCCTGATCAATCATAATCTGACCTTTTTGGAAATCATGGACACTGCATCCTCCTTTCTAAAGAGTAGAGAGACCACCTGGCTTGTTTTCAGCTCCCAGTCCAAATCCAGCATCCCTGATGGTATGGAGATCACATGAATCCATGTCACGGGTATCTTCCACATCTGTGAGGGCTCCATTAATGCTGAACAATATCTACAGGTTTGGGAGCAACAAGTGCTGCCATCCAGATAATAACTTTTTCAGGGAAGACTTTATATTTCAGAAAGACAATGACAAACCACATCCTGCCAACAGGGATTACAACAGCATGGCTCTGTAGGAGAAGAGTCCTGCTCGTAATGGCCTGCCTGCAGTCCTGACTTGTCCCCCATTGAAAACATTGCAGTATTGGTAAAGAGGAGCCAATGAAATGCAGTGGAAACATATTCCTGTCATAACTCTTTAGAAACTTGTTGCTGTGATCAAATTTAAATTGAGCTGATATTTTCCAGGAAACAAAAACATGTTTCAGTTTCCAAATTTTGGTGTGTTGTTTCTGCAGTATTCTTAATTGAAGATGGACTTGATTAAACTATAATAATTCTGGTTTCATGCACATTTTACACAGCCTCCCAGCTCTAATGGTATTGAACTTCAATCTAGCTTTGCTTGAGGGGCTTTAGGCTTCCTTTATCAAGTTTTCCTGTGTTTTGTTGACTTGAAGGACTTTACAGCCCAACCATCCTGTTTTTGTTTTTTTTATTGACATGTCAAGATGCAGCCAGGTTTAGTCTGGAGTCCAGTTTGGGGTCTCAAGAAATGTATCCCCACACTTAGTAGGTGATGTGCTTTTGTTGGCTTTATGATATTTGAGAATCATTTCGTAATTCAAAATTTTAATGGTATCAAATTTGACCAATTTGAGCCATTTTAAATCATTTTTAAAGTTCTTATTTCCAAATAATTCCTCATTATTAGTCACTCTGTTTAAAATGTATAAATAAAGCATCTTTCTCTAGAATCAAAATGTATTTGAAATGGTCAGTGCTACAATCTGATTTTTGGAGTTTGGACCTGCATGGTGGATGGCTGCAGGCCTGTTTGTACAATAAAAAAGTGAAAGTAGCAGCTGAGTGGACAGAGGAAAATCAGACGAGATGATGCTGATTTGAAATAATCAACATGTAAAAACTAAAACTTGTAAACTTTGTCACTGTCAGGCTCTTCATCATAAAGTCTGATTATTTCTGATATTAACAAAAAGTATCTCATGCACACAGGACCCTCTTAGCTGATTGGTGACTCTGATAGGTCCAGCTCCTGTTAGAGAGTCCTGCAGGTGACTCAGTGTTTCTTCATGCTCTGCATCCTGCTTAACACAGGGGGTAGTCAGCAGGCATTCATATTGAGGCTCAGATGCTGGACTGGTCCAGATCAACCAAAGTTGGCAGTGTTGTCTTATGTCTGATAGGACCTATTGAAAATCTCTCAACTGAACCTGACAGGTCCCTAATTGAAACACGGTGAACAAAGTGACATTATAGGCATGCTAATAGCTGCTGCTACAGCTCAGAGTTCACGGGTCTAAGTCTCCGGTGCAGAGAAAGCTGCTCCGTCTGAAAACACCACTGAGGTCCGGGCTATGGTACCCTAGCTTTAACACCTGGCAGGACACAGAGAGAAGACTAACATGAACGAGAACACAAAGAGGCACCGCCTGTCGTAAAGGGTGTCCAGACTGTGGTTTGACCTAAAGGTGACCTCTGTTAGCTCCACACTACAAACAGTGGCTAAATAACAACAGCAGTGGTGTGGTGGTGACGCTCCGCGCCTTTATCTGTCATCCAGTTTGGGCGAGTCTACTGGTTCCTCGTCTTCATCCTTGTCATCTTTTGCCCCAATCAGCCGCTGGCGGGCAAAGTCTTCAAAAATGATGTCATCATCACTGAGGGAAAAGAGGGAGACAGAGAGGTGAATCAGTGTGAGGCTCAGTCTTTGGATTAGGTCAGAGTTGTTTAGATGAGGAGGCAGGTAGATCACTGTCACATCAGGTGCCAAAGCAGCTCTAACCTGACGTCACACAAAGACTTACAGCAGGGAGAAGCAGTCTGCCAAGGTACTTAAGACCTAAAAACTGCAGCCCCAAAAAATGTCTGGAACAAAATCTTCAGAGAAATTTTTGGCCAACCCAAACAGTAAAACCACACTGAGCTTTGAAGAGAACCAATCATCCTGATCCACAATTTAATACATACACATAATGGTACAACTTTTTAAGTCCATGTTGAACCTTAGCCAGGTGCATCACCAAGATTCATGGAAGGCAGCATTATCCCTGGACATGTTTCTCAGGTACCTTCAACTGCTTATTTGAAGACATGGCCACAAGCTGACATCAGGTTGTACTGTCAAAGCTCTGTCAAGCCTGCAAGCCTACCTAGGCCAAGAAAGTCCCCACTCCTTCTCCTCCTCTGTGATCTCTGTTTGTCCAGTCTGTCTCTAAAGTTTCTATCAGTCTGCTTTTGGTCTTTAAAGAAAGTCTCAGCTGTTTCCTCTCCTCCAAGACAAAGGCTCCAGAAAACAAGGAACTTTGGATGTTTTCGAACATCATCATAGCTGTTAGTGCTCTCTGCTGCTCATCTAGAAAGACCTTCATGAAGCTCAGATACACAATCTAGAAACATCATTACAGCAGCAGATGATGGAACGGTATCTGGCATGTAGCAGGGATCCAGAGAGAGGCTAATAACTAGCTTCTGATGTTTTCTGTAAAGGCATAACTTTCGGGGCTTCAAAGCTGTGTAAAATAAAACTCAACTTTCTATCATTGGAAAAGCAGCAGAAACCAAGGTCCTGATCTACTAAGATTCCAAATAACAAACACTTAATTGCGTGTGCACACAAAAAATTGCAAGTGCTATTCGTGGGTTTGTTGCAGGTGATCTACTATGTTTGTGTGTACAATTAATAACAGGTGCAAAGTGGTGTGGACTGCTCTCTTTAAACAAGGATTTTGCGTGCGCTACCAGCTGTCACAATGGAGAGTTAGTGAGAGAAGAGTGATGGTAGCCAAAAAATGAAGTTTGAAGCTACGGAGTTGCACCTATTGTTTGGGAAGCCATCAACTACATAAAAACGTATTTTGTATCATTTACTGCATCCCGAGTGTGTGGGAACTGTATATACTTACCCACCCTGACATAGCATTCAACACTTGGGACAGCACACTAGAAATTCTACTCTGGGAGACGCTCTAACTGTGATGGTGAGCTGTAATGATCTGGATGCAGGAAAATACAGAGTTGCAAGGAGTTTTTCGATCAAAGGTATGGCATGGATCATTTTTGTGACTGGCTCCAAATCCGCCTTTAGGTCGACAAGCAGTTTAAAAATAGCAATACTATTACTATTACTATTACTCTACTATTTTTATTTCTGATGGTTCAAATATGTTGACACGCGCACAGAAGATTCTCTTTCTCTCTTGTTTCTCATTGTGCCTATGCCTCCTTTTCCCCACAATGACCGTAGCCATTTGTGCGTAACTCTGCCAATTTGTACCAGCTTTTCAAATGTGCTGAATAAAGACGTAAATACACCAACTACAATCAGTTTCCAGGTTGGATGAATCACATTGCTAGTGCTAAATGATCCCATCTAGATCTCCTTCCCCCAGTATTTTGCGTATTTTGATCATCTGCATACATTCTGCATATTCATGAAGGCAAATACACTAAATCAATTGTGCGTGCTGTTTTGCTCATTTGACGGACTCAATCCTTGGTGCACCTGGTTAATAGATCAGCTTTGCGTGCAAGTTTGCACATGTTTTTACACAGTTGTGGCCAAAATTATTAGCCCCCCTCTGAAATTTAAGTTATTTTCCAAAATTTCCCAAGTGCTGTCCAACAGATTAATGATTTTTTTCACACATTTTTCCAAAGATCCTAGTTTTGTTTTGGATCCTTACATTATTTTACTTTGCACACAGAAACAAAATTATTTCACAAAAACCAAAAACTACCATGGTCGAAAATATTAGCCCCTCTGAGGCTAATAGTCAATTGTGTGTCCTTTTTGCTGGATAATAGCATACAGTCATTTGCTGTAGTTTGTAACAAGGCTCCAGCACATTTCCCGAGGAATCCCAGCCCATTCCTCTTTTAATCTTTCAAGCTCCTCCAGATTTGATGGTCTTCTAGCATGGACCCTGGTCTTCAGTGCAGCCCACAGATTTTCAATGGGATTTAAGTCAGGGCTTTGTGCAGGCAAGTCAGTAATGTTCACTTTGGTTTCCTGGAGGCAGCTCCACACCAGGAGTGCTGTATGTTTTGGGTTAATGTCATGTTGAAAGATAAAGTGACGACCCAGACCCAGTTTTGCTGCTGACTGCTTGAGGTTTTCTTTCAAAATCTTCATATCTTCATATCCTTCTTTCTCCATTGGTCCTTCAACCTTGACAAGATTCCCAGTTCCAGATGCACTGAAACATCCCCACAGCATGATACTTCCACTACCGTGTTCAGTAGCGGTCCGAGGCACGGGCGAACCGGGCAGCCGCACGGGCCGTCATTTGTGTCATGATTTATTGGGGGTGGCACGAGCACTTCCAAAAATGAAAGAAAAAGATAATAATAATAACTCTGCACCGCAAAGTGGTTTCGTATTAACTCTTGTCAAACTGGAGCCCCCTGCTCCCCGGTCGTGGGGGACAGCTCTGCTCTCAGGATTGCTCTCACTCTGCCAGTCACGGTCATTCAAGCAGAGAGGAGCTTCTCAAAACTGAAGTTGATAAAGTCGTACCTTAGGTCAACCATGTCTCAGGAACGGCTTACTGGCCTTGCCGTCATCAGCATCAATCACTTAACCCATTTAAACTGGGACAGCACGTCCGCATTTCAACCTTCAACGCCGGGAGCGCGGCTGTGCATTTCTAGCCTTCAAGCCAGGAGCGCAGATACGTCATTTTGTAACATTCTGTTGTTTTTTTTAATCCTTTCTGGAGTCGTGGCGAATCAAATCATCATATCCGTCTGCCTTTGATAGGCGAATAAAGTGCTCGGATTCATGCTCGGATCTTGCTATGTGCTTCATGAGTAAAGTAAACTCATGAGGCAGAGTGCAGCTTCGGAGGAGAAGCATCCAGCAGGGTGAACAACCTCTTCATATTGAGGTCTTTGGCTCACACTATCTGCGATTTCTGTGAGTGTTGTATGACTTTGGGTGAGCACAGAGATAAACACACTGTCAGACACCTATTTATTTATGTATTTTTTAGATTTTAGTGCTGCTTTTGTACTGGCACCATACTGGGGCAGCTGTATACCCTTTCAACACTGTATTTTTTATATTTACATTTGTATTGATGGACACTTTATCATGACTGCCACTTGTTTTACAGAAAGCAAATAATTTGTTATTCTCCAGTGCAGAGTCTTTACTTTTATTCATACAGCCACTTTAATTCATCAAGTTTGTTTGTTCAAGGTTTTCAAAAATGTGATGAAGGTTCGGAAAAATAATAGGTAGCTTTCTTGAAAGCCACACCTGTAAGCTCTCAAATACTTTTTGAATTTGTTTCTATCTGCTACCGGGGCCGAGATATCCGCTTTTTTATAAACCTCAACAGTTCAGAAAACCTCAGGATCTGGGGGCCCTTCTTAAAATGGCCCTCAGGATTTCAGAGGCCCGGCTCAGCCAGAGTTCAGGTCTTAATGAGTTAATAGGGGAGCAGATTTCTCATGTCGAGATTATTGATGATTTTGTATCAAGGAAGGCAGGAAAGGTCAGGTTTTAGTTTTAGTTTGTGTTTTCTGTTCATAGAGCAATCACATTTTCTTTAGTGTGTTTTCAAATTTGTGTGATTTGCTATGTAAGATTATCAGTCTATATTTTATTTAATATTCTATATTATTATTCTCTTCTCGTACTGTCTTGTTACATTTTTTGTTAAATATTTGCCACTTTTATGTATATAGTGTATATTTATTATTTAAGCTCTGATAACCTGTTTTGTGCAGAATTGCCCCATTGTCTTTTGCAATGTTGGAGGTGGAGAATATGCACCTTAAGTGTCTTTCCTGATGTAATAACTGGATTTTCTGGAAGTGTTTTGTAAATGCTCTATTGAAGGATTTGTGCAATTGAGAAACCCAAGTTTCTTTTTTATTGTTGTTATGTTGGAGGTGGAGATTATGCACCTTAAAAAGTGTCCTTTCTGTTCTTGCACAAGATAAATAACTAAAGTGTTTTTTCTATTGAAGGATTTGTGCAATTGAGAAATATTTTATTTTAGTTGTTATAATAATAATAATAATACAAAACTATCTGTTCAAAGTTCTATCTTTTTGTGGGTGGGTTAGAACCGGCACTAACTGTGTTCGACTGTGGAGACGGTGTTCTTGGGGTAACACGCCTCTCCCTTGTTTCTCCAAACATAAGCAATGTCTCTGTGGCCAAGGAGCTCTAATTTAGTCTCATCTGACCACAGAACATGTCTCCAGTATGCACAATCTTTCTCCAGATTGTCCTTAGCAAACCTCAGTGTGGCTTGAAGGAGTCTTTTTTGTAGAAGTGGAGTTTTTCTTGGCCTGCATCCTCACAGTCCATTTCTGTTCAGGGCTCTAGAGACTGTCTTGTTTGACACCACAATTCCTGACTTGGCTAAGTCTGCAACTACTGTTTTGGTGGTTGTTCTAGGGTGTTTAGACACATCCTTACCAGTTTTCTTTCCAGTTTCTTTGAAATTTTTCGCTCCCTACCTCTCCCAGGCTTGTTTTGTACTGTGTGGCTCTCCTTGAATTTCTTGATACTTCCCACTCCACTTCTTGACACTTGGAAACACTGATAACTTTTTATATCCTTCTCCTGCTTTGTGAGCATCGACATTTCTTTTTCTGTGCTGTGAGCACTCGAAAGTGAAAGTATATGATTGCACAACAGTGGTTTTTGTTTTGGCTCAATAAAAACATCAATTCTTCAGGGGGCTAATAATTTCGACCCTGGTAGTTTTTTGGGTTTTGTGGAATAATTTTATTTCTGTGAGCAAAGTACAATAATGTAAGGATCCAAAATAAAACTAGGATGTTTGAAAAAGCTGTGTAAAAAATCATTAATCTGTTGAACAGCACTTTGGAAATTTTGGAAAAAAAACTTTAAATTTCATAGGGGGGCTAATAATTTGGGCCACAACTGTATATGCAAACCTTTAGTAGATCAGGCCCTAAGTGTTTCAGGCAGAAGCTGAATTGAGCTTCAATGTAGGTTTTCAGACACCAGTACAGTGAGAAGAATAAGTTTGATTTTTTTTTAACTGCAAACACGCAAACACACTCTCAGACTGACAGAATAGCAAGCCAAAATGAGACCAGTGAGTCCTGTTTCGATACTTAAGTCAGGACCACTGGGAGGATACATTTATACCTTTCTTAGTCTTTCATTTTCTGTATGAGCTGTATCAAGTCTGATTTCTTTAAAGTTTTTTGTGTATGACATGTTGCAGTACCAAGGGCTAAGGCAGGGAGAGCACACCTCCCTCCAGTTTCATACAAACAAATATGAAAGTCTAAGGCAGGGAGAGCAGCAGCAAAGACCTTGGGGTAGAGAACAGAGCAGCACCAGAGCAAGACAGAGGCAGGCTGCAAAGTGATTGCAGAGGAAGCAGGAAGAGTAGGCAGGACGAAGGTGTTCTTGTATGTACACATGTTCTGACAACCCCAAATAATGGTGGAAAAACATTAACTGGAGACCAGGTTCAATGTGGGGTTTAGAAACCCTTATCTTCATATCATCAGAAACGTGTTTGGACACATTCACCTTCAGGTGGTGTTTCATGGATCTCCTTCAATACCAGAGGAAATGGACTGCACTCAGTTATCATCCTTTTTTCCTCTTCATGTTTCCTATGGTAACAGAAATCCTTTCCTTTTCAGACATTGACAATTACAGCTCTCATATGAGCGTGAAGTGATGAGCAGTAAAACACAGAGCAGCTGTGAGAGTGAGTTTCCATTTCCTGCTGCAGCATTAAGATGCATTAAAGCCCAGACCCAGGAGACGAGTCATCCCTGATCTTGTTTCAGCAGGAAAACCTCTCAGAGTATTGATGAGGCCATAAACCACAGCTCAGCCAATCAGTTCAGACACAGGAAGAGAGATGGATAGACAGGCAGACAGACGGGCAAACCCACAGATGACTGCTTACTTTGTATCAAACTCGATCAGGTTTGTGTCGATTGGAGCTTCATCCGCAGCTGCAGGGAGAGAGACATAGAGACAGAGAGAGCACTCATTCAAACCACCTGAAATATCTACAGAAAGACTGAACATTTGTCTCTCTTTGTTTTTGGAAAAAAAAAATTCATTGAGGTAACTCAAAAAGCTAGAATTTTCCAGTTTTCTGTCACTTCCATCTGTGTTTGATAAGGGAACTAGTGTGTATTATCAGGGAACATGTGCAAATTGACAACACAACTAACACCAGGAAACCTCAGTCAGAAAATCTGTTTGCCCCGTAAACCTTCAGTCTGTTGGTTAGTTTGTCTGCAGGGAGACAGTCTGCTGGGACAGAACTTACCGTCTCTGTAGAGCAATTCCTCCATTGGCTTTGGATGCATTAATGTAAAAGGCAGCTCAACAGAGACGTCACTAGAAGAAAAAATCATCTCATGTTTAACCAGCCACAACAGAACAACAACAGTTTTAATACAGGTGTAAGTGTGTGTGCTCTCTGATGCCTCAGTAAGTCTCAGTGTGTGGTTTGTTTAAGAGTATGACAGATTGTGAGAGGTTACCTGGCTGCCAGATCTCCCAGGAGCCTGAAATCGATAAATATTCACATCTTTAACATCAGAGCAGCAGCCTGTACTCATCTGTACTGATGAGCTTATTCACACAGAGACAGTCAACATCAGCTGCTGCTGTGTGATCCCAGTTTCTGCTTAACCTGCCAACACTGCAATGTTGACTGGAAGGAGAGTAATTACAGGTTAAATGAATCATTCTCACGGATGTGCCAGTCACAGTTTAGTTATCATTTGGTCACAGCTGGGACCGTTTTGAGGCAGATTTCGTTCAGATCAGTAAACTCAGGGTTGAGCAGAAATGATGGAGTCACACAGAAACTTTTTACAGTAAAATTAAGCTTCCCAAAATAAGGAATATCATAATAAATATGAGCCTGCCCAAAAATGGCATGACCCCTCTGAGAGTAGGCAGACTGAGCAGTGTGAAGAGGGCCTCAAGACAGGAGGCCTATCAGCAAACAGCACAGTGCATGAAAAGGGATACAACATGGTGCATGAGAAAGTGCGCAGCTTGGTGCATGAAATAAAGAAGGAGCTGAACAGAGAGCTGTGTAGAGTGGTGGATGGCGTGTTGGATAAAAATCATTTCTACAATGAGAAATAATGCAGAATTCAAGAAGCAGCCAGCACAGTTAAGAACACAGTACACTGACCCTCCTCTGGACACGACCAGCTTCACTTTGACTTTGTATGACACAATGATGCCAAGGACCTCCCTGTTCGCTCCATCTCTCAGCCTACAGGGACAGAAAACAGCAGCCGGTCACTTCCTCTGGAGTCACAGGTTTGAATCGACTCTGATGACAAATATTAATGAGCAAACAACACCACATTAGACTGCTCTTTAGTGCAAATGTGACAAATCATCCAGGGCCTTTTGTATGCATGTGCTGCTAATCCAAGCTTGTTTCACAACCATCATGAAATGGTGATGAAGTTTTATAAGTTTCATGGTGTCCCTTATGGATACAGGAAGGAGGAAAATAATCTACAAATGCAAAAAAAACACCTAAATCCGAAGGATCTGCTCAGGTGAAAAACAAGGAAGTATGATGACAGTCTGCCACAAATACACAATAACTTTCCTTACTTAATGTCCACTAGACTCACAGTTCTTTGTCGAGTTAGGTCTTCATTGATTTGCACCATGATAACATTCTTTGATAAGGTAGCGAAACACAACAAAACACCTGTTGGCTATCAGGATTCTGCATTACAGTTTTTAGACTCACATTCAAACCCTGAATCACTCGGCAAACATTAACAGAGTTCAGATAAAGAGCTGAACAAAGAGCTCTATTTTTGTGCCTCACCGGTGATGTGGCGTAGGCGCGGCATAAGTCAGGTCCGCCGCGCCAACAAGGCATTCCTATGCACAATTTGGTATTTTGGTGAGCGGCGCAGCCCAGCCTGAGAATCCCCCCTCCCTAACTCAGCTCCTCCCAGCGGCGTAAGTTGTAGAGAGGGCGTGGAGTGGGTTTAACACAGCCGTGACCTTTTTTCGCCAATCAGGACCACTCCTCTCCTCACCTTTAAAGCTGTCACCAGCGAGAGGTATTGCAATTTTCGTGAAGTAGTCAAAGAGATCAAGAGACGTCTGAAGACAGCAATGCCACATGATGGTGACAGAAGGCAGCCGCTCAACAAGTGTCACTGAAAAAGCTGCAGAGGGCGTCCTCCACACTCTCTCAGATGAGCACAGATGGATTTGGTGTGTGTAATGTTGGATCCACTGGTAAGACAAACATCCTTTTCCACAAATAAAGACACTCACATAAAGTTGCACATATTCAAACCTCACGTGACAAAGGCGGGTTGTGCGCACAGACCACAACACAAATTCCAATAATGGCATTAAAATCGGAACCATCTGTGTGTAAATGACGCATCACGCTCCATGGCCTGGCTCTTTCTTTCATAGATATTGGCATATGAAATAAATTTGGCTCACAAAACTGAATATTGTAATATTCCTATGTAGGCTTGAAGTAAATAACTCATCTGATCACTAAAACAAATCATCTGTTCAGCTGCCGCAGCAGCAGCTGCAGCAGGACGGGGAGAGGACACAGAGACATGTCCAGGTCGAGCTGCGCGAGAAATAAGAGGAAGAGGAAGATAGAAATAGGGGGGAGACGAATTAAATATCTTGTTCACTTCATCATGTGTGTCTATTTACTAGATGTTTAATTTAATTTAATGCGGTTTCAGCTGTGTTGAATCGGTCAGGTGGTGTGTCCAAACGCGTGCGAAACGAGCTCATCAGATCAGATATAGATCAGAATATATCTATATAGATCTAAATGTATGTGCTGACTCAGATTATTAGTTGTTGTTGATTATTTATTGCACTGAAATGTGCCTGACATTGTGGAAACCTGCTGGTGAGGCATCGGTGACGTATGCGCACTTCGCCGCCGGTCTACCAAAATACCACTAGACCAGCTGCGCTCTGCCTGCGTTGAGAGCTGACCAGGTTTGAATCGGCAAGCTTTCAGCGCACTTTATACGCCACCGGCGAGCACGAAAATGTCACTGCGCCAGCTGATTCTGTCGACACCTCCCCCTGCCACGCCACCACGCCCAGCTTGGCGGACCTCAGTGCGCCTCAGTCTACAAAAAATACCAAACTGGCTGTACGCTCGGCTCTGCCAGATGAAAATATCACTCCACGGGGTCCGCCACCCTCCATTGCGTCACAAAAATAGAGCCCAAAAGGTACAGTACTTTTGAAATGTGACTTGGTGCACTTATTATTTCAAGTTCTAAAATGAAAACATCTTAAATGACAACATATTCAGGCCTAAAAAGTGAACATGCAGCAGAACTAACAGGGTGCTGGAGGCGAGGTTCGTATCCTCGTGCTTTAGTTTCCCGTCCAGAGCCAGACCTCGTTTCTCTCGGTTGTTGGCCAGAAATGGAGTCAGAGTAAAAACTTTGCAGAAAGTTGAACTGGGTGCAACAACATCACTGAAACATAAAAAAACACACCTGTTAAAAAGTAAAGCCAGACATTGGTACACAGAGCCGGCCCAAGGCTAAGCGCCTGCTTAGGGCCCCGTGGCCAGTAGGGGGCCCCCAAAAGCAATCAAAAAGCAAAAGAAAAAAAGTAATATTTTTTTTTTTTTGCATGTATGATTGATGCTTTCTGTATGATCAAATATATATTATTGTAAAAATAAAAGAAAGTAAAAACATTTTAGTGCTGCTGCTGATGTAGGCCTATCATTCTTACTGCCGATATATGTCAAAGCTCAGTTGCTGTTATGTACCTTCTGCTGTGCAACATGCACTGAGCATCCAAAGTGCAGGTAGTTGTGGGGCAAAACAATGTCTCAAAAAAGGACGTATCCTTTCAGGGGCACAGAAAAGAAACAGGAAGAAGAGAAAAAACGCCAAGATAAGGTATGTTTGCATGTCATGGAATGTTAAAGAGATTTGTGAAGGTGTGTGAATGATCAACAATCAATATTATTGGCGGAAATTGAGGGCCCCAAGATCAAATTTTGCTTAGGGCCCCATTGAGGCCTGGGCCGGCTCTGTCAGTACAGCTGAAATGATCTAGAACATCTGAAAACTTACTCAGATTCCTCTGTGGCCACCGGACATTTGTACTGAGCTGTGTTAAACAGGCAGATGTCTGCATACTGTCGCACTGCGGACACAGATTATTGATGAATACCACACATGGTTATAGAGGACCTGACCAGAGAGAACAGGTGTTCTACCTGAGATCTTCATCTTCTTCACAGTCTTGTTGGTGTTGTTGGTGACATGAACGTTGACGCTGATCGGCTCTCCGTGGTAATAAATCTGAGAGAAAACAGAGACAAAGCACAAGGACTGCACAGAGATAGAAGCAGGACTGGGCAATGTGATACATTACAAACAATGTCCGATTTTTATGCTACATTACAATACACAATCTATACCTCGATATTGTAAACTTGAATCACTCTATGAGCATTCAGACTGGCATCATATCTCAGGGGCTTTGACCTCCCCTACCAGAAGAGGGAGACAGGATGGAGAGTTTGACAAACTGCTCCCACAGCGACCATGGGAAGGTTTTGTTTGTCCATGTCACAGCGGGTACATTTGGTCAAATCCCTGATATGTACTGTTATAGAGTGAAGTTCTCAGGTATTACCTCTTTGTCCAGTGAGGCCTCCAGGTGCAGAGGTTTGTCTGACATAAGGAACTGTCTTGTGGTCTCTGCTGTGGGCTGAGGACCAGGTTTCTCTGGAGCATACTGCACCTTTCTGATCACCAGACGCACCGAGTTCCTGCAAACACAAACACCACCATGATGTTGCTGCTGAGAGGTAATAACAGAGATCCTCGTCTGAATGACAGTATCAGGGGATTATTTAATTTCTTTTACCTTTTGTGGATTTTTTCTTCAACATTTTCTGCACAGAAAGCTTTCACCTCAAAGTCCACCCCACAGGCCTGAGGACACACAGCGGGAGGGCAAATAAGTGATTTTTGGAGAAGACTGAAAGGGAATTTCTGTGGAAACCCTTTTCAGTTGGCAGCAGTCTAACAGGCTGTAACTACTGTAACTGACTTCTCAGATAACTCCGACCCCAGAGAACATCAAAGAAATGATCCTTAGCTCAAAATTTGGATGTTCAATCAGAAAAAAATATATATAAATAAACAAAAAACAGGTCCTCCTCATCCAATTTACCAGACCCTTCTGACAAAAAAATATCATTTTAGCTGCAGACGACCAGGTGCTACTCTGCTGCCGCACAAATACTCGATTTGTGTCACTGTGAGACTTCTGTGTTTTTAACTTGGATGGAGTGTGCATCAAAAACAGTTTTTGTATAGTGCACAACGGCAGCACATTTAGGCAGCACTGAAACCAGAACTCCTGTGCTCCTGTGTTATAGGCAAAAGGAGTATATTGTAGCCAGAGCTGGACTGGTCATCAGGACCAGCAAGTTTGACAGTGGCCTCACTGGCCTGGTCTGCAAACTGGGCTGAGGGACTTTAATGTATTTTTAAACTAAAGTCTTGTGAATGTAGCGCAGTAAACAGTGTTGTCTGCTCCACACACACCCATGGAACATTCGCTTAAAAACAAGTGCACACAGGAGGTGTGACCATGATGTGCATAGACATGCTAGTCCCAGAGCCTGGTTTATGCTTCAGGGTCTGACCTGCCCAAGGTTTACACCCTCATGGGTGCCACATATTTCTGCATCTGTGCCACTTTGCAGTAATCCAACAAAATGATAGTCCGCAGTGCAATGAAAATGTTCATCATATCTCCAGTTTCTGGTCCTGCTCAGTTCCTTCTTTGTTGGTGGGCTGAAAAATGTTGTGCAGCACTTGAAAGACGCTTGAGGAGATAGACAATGAAGAGGACAGGTGACAGTTGAGATACAGGAAATATTCACCAGCAAGTAGACCAATCACAGGGCCTGTGGTCCGTATTGTTTTAATGTGTGGTTGCATTTTGGGGGAGGTACACACAAGTAAGCTTCTGAACAAGGTACAGGGGTTTTTAATTATTATTATTTGTTTATTTGACAGGGACAGTACATCAGGCATTGGTGCATCTAATTAAAAGGCAACCGATGCTTTGTATGCAGGACTTCTAGCCGTGGCTAATTTGCGGTCCTTGTCCCTTGTTAGACAGCGTGAAATTCAGCACATGATACATAAACCGCTAAATAAAAACTAACATTATAGCAGGTGCAGACAGGCAATCATATGTTTGCATAAAAACAGCAGCAAAGCAAACAAAACAAGCAGTTCTATGCACAAAAATCCAGAGACTTACATATACAGATACATACAAACATATACGCATATACGTGGATACATATATACATACATACACACAATTAGACTCACATACAAAACCCAATTCCACCGACGTTGGGAAATTATGATAAACGTAAATAAAAACTGAATACAATGATTTGCAAATCCTTTCCACCTATATTCAATTGAATAAACTACAAAGACAACATATTTAATGTTCAAACTCATAAACTTTATTTATTTATTTATTTTTTTGGAATTAATAATAAATTCAGAATTTTATGGCTGCAATACATGCCAAGGAAGTTAGGAAAGGTGGCAAAAAATACTAAGAAATTTGAGGAATGCTCATCAAACACCTCTCTGGAACATCCCACAGGTGAGCAGGCTAACTGGGAACAGGTGGGTGCCATGATTGGGTATAAAAGCAGCCTCTCCAAAAATTCTCAGTCATTTACAAGAAGGATGGGGCGAGGTTCACCACTTTGTGAACAACTGCATGAGCAAATAGTCGAACAGTTTAAGAAAAATGTTTCTCAAAGTACAATAGCAAGGAATTTAGGGATTTTAACATCTACGGTCCATATCATCAAAAGGTTCTGACAAATCTGGGAAAATCACTGCACGTAAGCGGCACGGCCGGAAACCAACGTTGACTGACCGTGACCTTTGATCCCTCAGGCGGCACTGTATCAAAAACCGACATCAATGTTTAAAGGATATCACCTCATGGGCTCAATAACACTTCAGAAAACCACTGTCAGTAAATACAGTTCGTCGCTACATCTGTAAGTGCAAGTTAAAACTCTTCTATGAAAAGCGAAAGCCATTTATCAACAACATCCAGAAATGCCGCTGACTTCTCTGGGCCCAAGCTCATCTAAGATGACTGATGCAACGTGGAAAAGTGTTCTGTGGCCTGACGAGTCCACATTTCAAATTGTTTTTGGAAATAGTGGACGTTGGAAAGGAAAAGAACCATCCAGACTGTTATCGACGCAAAAGTTCAAAAGCCAGCATCTGTGATGGTATGGGGGTACATTAGTGCCCAAGGTATGGGTAACTTACACATCTGTGAAGGCAACATTAATGCTGAAAGGTACATACAGGTTTCGGAGCAACATATGCTGCCATCCAAGCAAGATCTTTTTCATGGACCCCCCTGCTTATTTCAGCAAGACAATGCCAAGCCACATTCTGCACGTGTTACAACAGTGTGGCTTCGTAGTTAAAGAGTGCAGGTACTCGACTGGCCTGCCTGCAGTCTAGACCTGTCTCCCATTGAAAATGTGTGGCGCATTATGAAGCAGAAAATACGACAACGGGGACCCGGGACTGTTGAACAACTGAAGCTGTACATCAAGCAAGAATGGGAACGAATTCCACCTTCAAAGCTTCAACAATTAGTCTCCTCAGTTCCCAAATGTTTATTGAGTGTTGTTAAAGGGAAAGGTGATATAACACAGTGGTAAACATGTCCCTGTCCCAACAACTTTGGCACGTGTTGCAGCCATGAAATTCTGAGTTAATTATTATTTGCTAAAAAAAATTGTAACAGTCTGCTCTGCACCTCTCCTGCTCTGCTGCTCAGCCACAGCCCTCATCAGCTAACTGCTTCCACCTGCTGCTCTCACCTGCTCATCGTCTCCAAACAGGCCAGTATATATGCAGCTTCTTTCCCCTCACTCTTTGCCAGATTGTCTTCGCTCTCATGCCTGACTCTCCAGCGTTCATCCCCGGATTGCTTACCTGATATCGACCTGATCTGCCCCTGACCTTTGCTTCACGCCTCAGCCTCTGTAAACCCACCTGCCTTCTGTCCCTGACTACGAGCTCTGTCTGCCTGTTTCCTGCTATTCGTCTGCCTGCGGCTGGGTTGCGCTCAGCCTGTTTCTGCTCTGTCAAGATCCCCCTTCTCGTCAGCTTCACCTCGCCAACTCACCTCCTCTGCAGACGTCGGTTCTGCCAGCTCCATTGCAAGCTTTGGATCCTCACCCAGTCCTCACCTGAACCACTCTCAGCTGATGCAGCTGTGAGTTTGAGCGTTTTCCCCTTCACCACACTTGTAGAGCAAATTGAGACTGTGGACAATTCCCTGCTCATGAGTCCCAGATTTCTTACCTGTCCTGTGGTCCTCCGCCAACCTGCTCGCCTAGCACCTGGAAGACCCAGGTTTGAATCCTGCCATACCCACCTGCTATACTCTGCAGCTTCATTTGGTTAGGTGTCAAATAAAGACTGTTGTTTGAGTGAACCTGCTTGTTTGTGCTGCAATTAGGTCCAGTCAATACCTGTTACAGTACAATCTGGCTAAACTATGGACCCAGCACACAATGTCTAACCACTGAGTCGCCTTGAGAGAATTGAGGGCGTTCTGCAGCAACACAAGGCCATGATGACTGCGGCTGCCGCTGAAGCCAGACAAGCTGCTGAGACTCAGGGACAAACACTAGCAGCTTTGGCCTCACAGATGCAGCAGCTATCAGCTCAACTAACCCAGCTCCCCTCATCTGCTGGATTTGCCTCTTTTTCAGAAGCTTCACCTTCTGCTCCTGCACCTTTACCCGCCTCTTCTCCACCCAGCGATGCTCCTGAGCCCCAGGTGGGAACCCTGGAGCGTTATGACAGAGATCGAGAGACTTGCAGCCCTTCCTCACCAATTGTTATCTCCTGTTTGCCCTGCAGCCCCGCATCTTCGCCACAGAACCAGCAAAGGTAGCGTTTGTCATTAACCACCTGACAGGCAGAGCTAGACTATGGGGAACAGCTGAGTGGGAGAGGTGGTCTCCAGCCTGTGCTTCCTTTGACCTGTTTGCTGCTGAGTTTTGGAAGGTTTTTGGGTTTGAGAATTCTGGTTCTGATTCGGCAAGGGGACTGATGGGACTGAAGCAAGGCGAACGAACAGTGGCTGACTATTCCATTGATTTCCGCACCAGAGCCAGCCAAAGCAGTTGGAACAGTGCAGCTCTCCATGATGCCTTTCTCCATGGGTTGGCTGGTTACATTGAGGATGAACTGGTTTCACATGACACCTCCCTCACCTTGGACGGGGTGATTGACTTGGCCGTCCGCATTGATCTTCGTGTCCAGACTCGTCGACGAGAGAAGCATCAAGAGGGAACCCAACATTCTCGTCCACCTCGCTCCCATGGGGGTGCTGCTGCAGCCAACTCCGCCTCATTGGGTCAGCAGTTTGAGGATCCAGAGCCCATGCAGTTGGGCCGCACCTCCCTCTCCCTGGAAGAGAGAAAGCGTCGACGCAAGTCCAATCTCTCCCTCTATTGTGGGGCAGCGGGACACTACATCTCCGGCTGTCCAGCAAAAGCCAGAGCTCATCAGTAGTTGGGGAGACCCTGGTGAGCTCAACTACCCTGTCACCTCCCCAAAGCTAGCGACCCCTGCTCCAAGGCCGCCTCCTCCTTCCAGATGGCCCCCACACCTTTGCTATCTTCATTGACTCCGGGGCTGATGCCAGCAGCATTGATGAGGAGGTGGTCCTTCAGCTGGGGCTTGAGCGGGTTCCTTTGCCTCACCCGGTTCCTGCTCGAGCCTTAGATGGACACGTCTTGGGCACCGTCAAACATCAGACCTCTCCTGTTCACCTGCTACTGTCTGGTAATCATCATGAAACCGTCCAGTTTCACATCCTGAGCTCTTCCTGCCTGCCACTTATCCTGGGATATCCATGGCACCGTCTTCACAATCCTCACATCGACTGGGCAACTGGGACCATCCGGGAGTGGAGTTCCTCCTGTCATCAGAGGTGCCTGCAGCAAGCCTCAGTTCCGCTTCATCCCTCCAGTTGTAGCTCCAGTTCATCACGTGACCTCAGTGGGGTGCCACCCGAGTACCATGACTTCCCCCAGGTCTTCAGTAAAGCCAGAGCCACCTCTCTGCCTCCACACCACCCCTATGACTGCGCCATTGATCTCCTGCCTGGTTCATCACCTCCAAAGGGTCGCCTGTACTCCCTGTCCGAACCCAAAAGAAGGGCCATGGAGACGTACATAAACGACTCCTTGGCCGCAGGCATCATTCGTCCCTTTTCATCCCCTGCTGGAGCAGGGTTTTTCTTTGTTGAGAAGAAGGACAAGACATTGAGACCTTGCATAGATTACAGAGGACTGAATGAGATCACGGTAAAGAACCGTTACCCACTGCCACTCATCTCCACTGCCTTTGAACTGCTCCAGGGGTCCACCATTTTCTCCAACCTCGACCTCTGCAACGCCTACCACCTCGTTTGCATCAGAGAAGGAGATGAATGGAAGACGGCATTCAACACCCCTACTGGACACTACGAGTACCTCGTAATGCTGTTTGGCCTCACCAATGCCCCTGCTGTCTTCCAGGCTCTGATTAATGATGTTCTCCGAGACATGATCAACCAGTATGTCTTTGTTTACCTCGATGATATACTCATCTTCTCCCGGTCCAAAGAGCAACACATTCATCATGTCCAGTCCATCCTTCAGCACCTCTTGGAGAACTCCCTGTATGTTAAAGCAGAAAAGTGCGAGTTCCATGTTCCTTCAGCATCTTTTCTGGGGTACATTGTGGCACAAGGCAGCATCCAGATGGACCCAGCCAAGGTCTCAGCTGTTACCTCCTGGCCTGTTCCGGAGAACTGCAAGCAGCTTCAGCGCTTCCTTGGGTTCGCCAACTTCTACCTTCACTTCATCCACAACTACAGCTCAGTAGCAGCCCCTCTCACCACTCTGACCTACCCCAAAGTGCCCTTCCAGTGGTCTTCTGCAGCTGCAGCGGCCTTCCAGTTCCTCAAGGATCGGTTCACCTCATCGCCCATCCTCCTGATGCCTGACTCTGAATGCCAGTTTGTGGTTGAGGTGGATGCCTCTGATGTTGGGGTGGGGGCCGTCTTGTCTCAAAGCTCATGCACTGACCAAAAGCTCCATCCCTGTGCCTTCTTCTCCCGACGTCTGTCCTCTGCAGAAAGAAACTACGACATTGGTAACAGGGAACTCTTGGCAGTAAAGATGGCCTTAGAAGAGTGGCACCATTGGTTGGAGGGCAAAAAGGAACCTTTTCTTGTGTGGACTGATCACAAGAATCTGGAATACATACGCTCTGCAAAGAGACTGAACTCTTGCCAGGCCCGCTGGTCCCTGTTCTTTGCCCGTTTTAACTTCACCCTCTCTTACCGTCCTGGTTCCTGCAATGTCGAGCCTGACGCCCTGTCCTGACAGTTCCAGAGGACAGAGGATTCTGTTGATGGAGCTGAGACCATCCTCCCTACATCCTGCCTTGTAGCCATGTTGACCTGGGACATTGAGGAGAAGGTGAGGGCAGCCACAGAAGGACAGCCAGGCCCCAGCTCCTGCCTGTCTAACTGCCTTTTTGTTCCACCAGCCTTGAGGTCAGAGGTGTTACAATGGGCCCACTCCTCCAAGCTCTCCTGCCACTCTGGGATTCAACGGACACGGCATGCCCTCCTCCAACGTTTCTGGTGGCCCACCTTGCAAGAGGACGTCCGGGAATTCGTCAAGGCCTGTCCAACCTGCAGCCAACATAAGACCTCCCGTCGGCCTCCTGCTGGGCTACTACAACCTCTTCCTGTTCCTCACCGCCCATGGTCTCACATATCTTTGGACTTTGTCACCGGTCTTCCCACCTCTGATGGTCACACTGTCATCCTGACCATCATGGACCACTTCAGCAAGATGGTCCACTTCGTGCCTCTGCCCAAGCTTCCCACTGCTAAAGAGACTGCCCAGTTGGTTCTGCTCCATGTTTTCCGTCTTCAGGGTCTCCCTGTTGATGTGGTGTTGGACCGTGGTCCCCAGTTTTGTTCCGTGTTTTGGAGGGAGTTCTGCAGTCTACTGGGTGCTACTGCCAGTCTGTCCTCTGGATTCCATCCTCAGACCAATGGACAGACTGAGCGTATGAATCAAGAACTAGCAACAGCCCTGCGGTGCATAGCCTCCCAGAACCCCTCTTCCTGGGCATTACAACTATTGTGGGTTGAATATGCCCACAACTCCCTCGTCTGCTCTGCTACTGGCCTCTCTCCATTCCAGTGTGCTTACGGCTATCAACCACCACTTTTTCCAGCCCAGGAGAAGGAGCTCTCCAGTCCGTCAGTCCAAGCCTTCATCCGTTGCTGCCGCAGAACATGGCTCCAGGCTCGCTCCACCCTCCTCCGTTCTGTGGGTCGTTATGCTGCCAATGCCAACCGCCGCCGTATTGCTGCACCTACCTACCAAGTGGGTCAGCAGGTGTGGCTCTCCACCCAAGACTTACCTCTCCGGGTGGAATCCAAATAGATGGCACCAAGGTTATTGGGCCTTTCACCATTCAGAGGGTCATCAACCCAGTGACAGTCCGGTTTAAACTCCCACGTTCCATGAGAGTACACCTTACCTTCCATGTCTCCAAGGTTAAGCCAGTCCACAACAGCCTCTTGGTCCCTTCGGCACCACCACCTCCCCCTCCACGAATGGTCGACGGCGGTCCGGTGTATGTAGTGCGCTGCCTAATTCGTTCTCGGCAGCGGGGTAGGGGTCTCCAGTACCTTGTGGACTGGGAGGGTTATGGTCCTGAGGAGAGATCTTGGGTTCCTGCTCGCCACATTTTGGACCCCAACCTCATGGCCAACTTTCATCAGCAACATCCCGACCAGCCAGCCAATGAGTCAGCTCGTCGAGGAACCCGCACCTTGCCTCCACCTGTCCAGGATGTGGAGGACCGTTCTGCGGGGGAGATGTCAGGTGTCACGCCTCAGCCTCGGTAAACCCACCTGCCTTCTGTCCCTGACTACGAACTCTGTCTGCCTGTTTCCTGCTATTCGTCTGCCTGCGGCTCAGCCTGTTTCTGCTCTGTCAAGATCCCCCTTCTCGTCAGCTTCACCTCGCCAACTCACCTCCTCTGCAGACGTTGGTTCTGCCAGCTCCATTGCAAGCTCTGGATCCTCAACCAGTCCTCACCTGAACCACTCTCCCAGAAATCTTCCTCCAGCTGTGAGTTTGAGCATTTTCCCCTTCACCACACTCGTAGAGCAAATTGAGACTGTGGACAATTCCCTGCTCATGAGTCCCAGATTTCTTGCCTGCCCTGTGGTCCTCTGCTAACCTGCTCGCCTGGCACTTGGAAGACCTGGGTTCGAACCCTGCCATACCCACCTGCAATACTCTGCTGCTTCATTTGGTTTAGTGTCAAGAAAGACTGTTGTTTCAGTGAACCTGCTTGTTTGTGCTGCAATTGGGTCCAGTCAATACTTGTTACAAAAATAAAGTTTATGAGTTTGAACATTAAATATCTAGTCTTTATAATGTATTTAATTAAATATAGGTTAAAAAGGATTTGCAAATCATTGTAATCAGTTTGTATTTATGTTTATCACAATTTCCCTGCTTTAATGGAATTGGGTTTTGTACATGCCATGATATATATATATATATATATATATATATATATGTTAAATTGTGTTCACAGATTTGTCCTTATTTATGCCATAGTTTTGTTTTGATATTGAAGGCTTTGGGGTCCTTTAATGGTTTTATTTCTGATGGTAATATATTCCAAATCTGTGGACCTTTGACTAGAAGGAAGACTGGACAAAAGCTGTACTGCACTTTGCAGGTTTAGTCTCCACTGACTGCTCCTCTTGTAAAAGCTCCTTTATATGAGTATTTTTCAATCATTTCACTAACTAGGTCTGGGGCAAAGCCATTCACATATTTAAAAATTTGTTTAAGTAATAAAAGATTTATGAAACTGTCGAATCTCAACAAGTTGTACTTTTGTAGAATTTTGTAATGGTGCCATTTCATTGACTTTTGATTTAGTCTTTTTAAGGTTTTTTTGTATAATGACAGCATGGGCTTCATTACAGATTGAGTGGCCAAGCCCCAGACAGTTAGGCAATAGGAGAAGTGAAAGAGAATCATGGAGTGCATGTATAACTGGGCAGTCTTGATTGGTAGACAAGGTCTTATAAGTCAAAAGTACTTCAGATTAGTCGATGGTTTTGGATACTTTTTTGACATGTCTTTCAAATTTTAACTGGGAATCAAAGATGACATCTAGATATTTAAACTCATTTACACAATTAATTATACAATTTTCACAATTTAAGTTTAAAACATTTTTTTTTTCAGCCACTGACACCCCTGCCAAATGCCTATTTAAGGAATATGCAGCCATTTGTGAGGTGTTTGATGTAATGTAAATAACTGCACCATCAGCGTACATCTGGCAGCTAACATCTTTACAGCTGTCAGGCAGCTCATTGATGTATAAAGAAAAGAGTAGTGGCCCCAGAATGGAGCCTTGTGGCACGCCCAGATTGCAGTTCTAAAAGGATGATATTGAACTATTAATTTTAACACATTGCTGTCAAGATTCCAGATGAGATTTAAACCAGCAAAGGGTATTTGTGGAAAAATTCAGACTTCTGAGTTTATTTAAAAGTAAATCATGGTTTACAGTATCAAAGGCCTTTTTCAGATCCAAAAGTACTGCTTCTACAATTTTACCATCATCTAATGATTTCTTAGAATAGAATAGAATAGAATATCCCTTTATTGATCCCCCACGGGGAAATTTTTTTGTCACAGCAGCATCACAAAGTGCAAAAATGCAGTTATCAAAATAAAGATGGTATATTAAGAACTTAAATAAATTTAAAAACTTAAAAAAAAAATTAGAAAAGGAAAAAGGGAGAAGAAAAAAATAGATAAAAATAAATAAATAAATAAAACTATATACAATATACACAATTTAAATACCAGAAAAAAGTGGTGGTTCTGTATGGTTTCTTAAAGATAGCATGCAGCCATTTCTGTTAAGTATACGGATCGAATCAGAAACCAAATTGTTTTGGGTGGAGGAGCTGGTTGTTGTTAAGCAAGGTGATCAGTTCCTCTGCTACTACCTTTTCTAGAACTTTTGAGATTGCTGGGAGAATTGAAAATGGCCTGTAGTTGCAGGCTTTGTCAGGGTCTGATTGAACAAATTTATCTGATTAGTTATGGGCTTTAATAGAGTGTTATGCTTTTTACAAATTTGGTGTCCAATCCAAAGATATCTTTAGCCTTTGGATTATGTAGTCAATTATTCATTTGTTATATTTTGCTTTCATCAGTCTGATAAAAAAGGAGCTTGGTGTGTGGTTTCCTGAGATGTTTAACATAACTGTTGGTTGAAATTTTACTGCCAGTTCCTTCACGGATTGTAGAAAGAAGGTATTTAGTGCATTTGCAACCACTGAGCTATCAGAGCTAATCGCTCCATTCACATTTAACTGAATTACACTTTTTCTCTGATTTGACTCTCATTTGGTTAACCTGTCAATATGCCTCCATATGGATGAGCTATTACCCTGTGACTGTACAATTATGTTTGTGAAATAGGCAGTTTTCTCAGCTTAGCTACTTCATTTCTAAGGCCTTTGAAAATAAGGGTGTCTGTCTGTAATTTTGAAAGCAAGGATTTTTTCAATGCAAGGTCCCTTTTTTAATAAATTGGCATTAAGCCAGGGGAGAGTTGAAGCTTTTTTTCCCTAGACTTCAATGGCTTTGTAAATTTTTCAATAGTGGTTGTCAGTAAACTCATCAAAATATTACAGCAGTTATTTAAGCCACATGACTGTACAACTGAATCCCAGTTTATGTTCTGAGTTTCATTATCAAATTTTAGAATTTCATTTTTTCTGATCCCATTTACTTTGTTTGTCATGTTTGGACAGTGAAGGAGACACTGTAAACGTTTCTTTGTAAGCCTTGATAATGAGTGTCAAGTTATGATCCGATGGGCCTATCAGTAAGTCACAAGTTCTTGTCACTCGTTCAGGTTTGTGTGTCTTGTTGGGTCATATGTCTTTTGATGCAATTTGTATTTTGATGTACTCATTTTAAGTTTTCTCTTACTGTATTTATCCGGCCAATTTATGTTGAAATCTCCTAGTAGACTAGTGTAACTGTTATAGTTTTAGCAATTGATCTAGATTAGTAAAGATAGAGGTACCATGTGGCGGAGGATTGTACAATATTGCAACATTAAATTTCATCTTTGGTGACAGGGCAATATTTAAAATTGAACATTCAAGATTACCTGTGTCCAGAGAAATAACAGAGCATTTAAAGTTTTCTCTAATATAAATCTGGACTCCTCCTCCTTTTCCTGATTGCCTGTCTTTCTATAACACACATACCCCACCACATTAATCATAGTTGTCAGAGTATTATTATTCAACCACGTTTTGCTAAGAGCAAGGAAATCCAGATTGTAGTCTGTTAGAAGATGTTGAATCTGATCTCTCTTAGGTAAGATACTCCAGATATTTAGATGCCCTCCAAGAATTCCTTCTGGTTAAGATTTTGAGCTCCAGATATTTTAAGCATGGTTTGGAAATACTTGTTTCTTTTGTTTGCATCCAGCTTGATCAATATCTTCATTTTGTTTCTGCAGACTATCTTTAGACTGTCTAGGCCTACATTTTCTGGGTGATTCAGACATAGCGTGGCAGGCTCAGGTAGAGGTACAGTCAAAGTGTGGGTAGTCTTAGCAAGACCAAGCACAGACTTTAAAAACAGGCAAAGATAAGGCCTTTATAATGTGCTGAGGCAGATTATTCCAAAGTTTAGGAGCTGCAACAGCAAAGGCATGATCCCCTCTGAGCTTCCGCTTTGTTTTAGGCTCTCTCAGGAGCAGCTGATTGGCTGACCTGAGAGACCGGGAAGGAGTATAAAAGTGTAGAAGCTCAGAGACGTAAAGCGGGGCAAGATCTTTGAGGGATTTAGAAGCAAATAAAATAATTTTACAATGAACCATAAAATGTATGGGCAGCCAGTGGAGTAAAGCACAAATGGGGGTAATGTGCTCATGTTTTCTAATGCCAGTTAAAAGACATGCTGCAGCGTTCTGCACTATCTGGAGCCGAGAGATGACTGACGCACTTGGCCCCCACGTATAATGCATTGCAGTAATCCAGCTGAGTGGTGACAAGGGCATGGATCACCATCTCAAAATGCTGCCTGGAAAGAATGGGTTTAATTTTAGTCAGATGCCTCAAATGAAAGAAACTTGATTTAACAACAGACCTGATCTGGCTGTGAAGTTTGAGGTCAGGGTCCATCTTTACTTCCAGGTTTGTAATGAACGGTTTCATGTACTGGGTTAGAGAACCAAGCTCTGGCAGGGGGTTCCCACTGGTTCCACCAAAAACATCACCTCAGTTTTGTTGTTATTCAAATTTAAAGTTAAGAGCCATCCAGGCCTTGATGTCATCAGGACACTTAAACAGCGTGGTGACAGAGTCTGTATCATTTTTCTTGATAGGAACAAAAATTTGACTGTCATCTGGAATGAAACACCATGTTTCCCAATTTATTGAGCCAAACTGGAGCAAATAATGAGAGAAGAGGAGAGGGCCAAGCACGGAGCCCTGTGGGACCCCACACGAGAGGGGAGCAGAGGAGGACACAGAGTCGCCAAGGCTAACACAAAAAATTCTGTCGGCCAAGTACGACCTGAACCACTCCAATGCAACACCCCTAAAGATTATTTATAATCTGTTCATAGCCTATACATACACTACTATAGCCTGTACTTACTTATAGTTATAGCATATTCATAACAATGTTATATACCCGTGATATACTCATGTATGTATTTCCTTCATACCATGTACATTGTAAATATATTTATACTTGCTAAGCACTTCTGGATGGATGCAAACTGCATTTCATTGCTCTGTACTTGTGACATGTGCAATGACAATAAATTTGAATTCTATTCTATTCTAATGCCCACACACTGGTCCAGGCGAGAAATTAGGATCTCATGGACCACTGTGTGGAAGGCAGCAGTTAAATCTAAAAGCAGAATCACAGAATCACCAGAGTCTGTAGTTAAAAAGATATCATTAACAACTTTTAAAAGTGCTGGTTCGGTGCTTTGCTGGGATTTAAAACCGGACTGGAAAATCTCTAGGATGTTATGCTGTTTCAGAAAGGCCATTAATTGACTGTAAACTACCTTTTAATGATTTTTGAAGGAGAGGGCAGTTTAGAGATAGACTTTAAATTGGCAAGAACAGCAGGATCTGGTTTTTTGATCAGTGGTTGCACCACTGTTTGTTTGAAATTCATAGGGACCACACCTGAGCACAGACTTTTAATGACTACAGTAACATATGGTCCTAGTGTAGGGAAGACCTCCATAAAAAATTGAGCAGGAACAGCATCATTCCTGAGGGCTTCACATGACCACCAATCTCCTGTAGAGAAGACAGAGTCACAGCCTCAAACTTGTTAAAAACACAGAGCAGGGGGCAGAGACTGAGGGGTCATGAGCAGAGGGAGAAATTAGAGCCCTAGTAGAAGAGACCTTGTTGATAGAAAAAGTGAAGAAAATTACATGCAGACTGTGGGGCATTCAGAACAGAGTCAATAGTTTTAAACAAGATGGGATATCGTTGCAGCCAGCGTGAATAACCGCAGTTTGGATACTTGGACGCTGGGCTATAAGTTCAGTAATTCACTCCAGGATGTCCTTTGCACCCTTGCACCAGGGAAGCACTGGGTCTCCACATCTTGTCCACATGAGTTGAGTTACCAACAACTAAAGTTGCTGGAGAAGGGGCCGCGGGAGGTGTGGAAGATTGAGATGCTGGGATGGATGGAGGATTCCAAACCTTGGATTGGACAAGTTTATGACGGGGCACAGGAGTAAAGTGGGGTGAGGAATGGCGTGTCTTGGGCACGGTGGATTGGAGTTTTCCCGGTTTGGTTGAGTTAAGAGCTGGCGGTAATGTAGAAGATGATCACACAGGTGGCAGTGCCAGTTGGGGACAAAAGTTTGGGTTCTGCAGGCAAAGGAGGAAACTTGTTGAGATCAAAGATGCTAAATCTATTTTCATGAGGGATGTTGGCGGGGGGGCAGAACCAGAACCAACCACCTTCCAGGATGCAGGACAGGGATGGAGTGGAGCTAACAGGGATCTTAGGTTTAGCCCCAAGTAGGATCCATTGGTTCTCTGTGGGGTCCTCTGTTGGATTTGTGGCCAAGGCAGCAGGATCAGCGGCTGCGGCTGCAGACACACCAGTACATATCAGAGACGAGCAGAAGACAGTGGAGTCCATCTCCCTAGAGAACACAGGATTTGGCTGTGCAGATCCAAAAAGAACAACAGAGTCTATTTGTCTGTTCATGATCTAGATTTCATGAAGGGTGGAAATCCTGCCTTCCATCTAAACAGTTCTCTGCACCAGGTGAGCACAACCTTCGCAGCTGGAGGGAGAGGGGAGAGGGGCCATAGTTTATGCAGGTGTCCAAAAAAAAAAATCTGATGCAACACACTGTTTATGTGTAATATCGTCCTTGATAAGGTCAGCTCTTACTGACACATATGAGCCGGTCCAGTTATACGCCCTGTGTTTCTCAGGTGTAGAATGACGTGTCCATCTCAGGTGGATCAATTCGGAGAACTGTACAATGGTTTTAAAGTCATTTATAGTCTCAGTAGTCTTTTTGTGAACATTAGGAGTTCATCAGACCAGCAGCCTGGGGGGGTTGTTTCAGCTGGTTCTGGTCTACAGTGATCTGTAATGCCTACCTGAGGGGAGTACTTCAAACAGTTTGTGTCCTGTATGTAAGTGGTCTGCAGTGATGTTACCTGCCCATTTCCTAACCCTGGATTGGTGGTGGACCCAAACTAAACAGTGATGGATGTGCAGAGGAAAGACTGGATGATGGCCAAGTATAAGTGGATCAGCAGCTCCCGAGGTAAGTGTAACTTCCTTAGTTGTCACAGGGAGTACTACCTCTGCTGGGCCTTTTCCAGATGAAGTCAATGTGGATGGTCCACTTCAGGTCCCTGGAGATAGTGGATCCCAGCAATGGGAATGAGTCCATAGTTGGCACTGTGCTGTTGAAGATTGTAAGGGGGGCAAGTGCAGGAGGAGTGCAGAGTGCTCCTCCTAGAGTTCACTTTCATCTCCACAGTCTTGAATGGGTTCAGCTCCAGATGGTTCTGACAGCACCAGAGGACCAGTTAATCCACCTTGTGTCTTAATACAGACTCATCAAAAGACTGATGACTGTGAAGTGTCATCCACAAACTTCAAAAGTCTGACAGATGGGGCCCTGAGATGCAAGTGCTGATGGTCTGGGTGCTGGATGTAATGTTCCCCAACCTCACCTGCTGCCTCCTATTTGTCAGGAGGCTGGTGATCCACTGGCAGGTGGGGGCTGGTGATTTTGAAGAAGCTAGGATGCAACTGATGTTCCTGTAAGCTGTTGACAGCATCACTTGCTATTGCAGTGCATTTAATCTGCTAATGGTTCATACATCAAGTGCTGGATGGACAATGGACAGTGGTGGAACTCAGAAGAGGAGGAGGGTGGAGCAGAGTAGAAGAGAGACAAACTTAAAGTCCTGACAGGAGAGGCTGCCAAATGTGCAGAAACCACATATTTTCACAAACCAGGACAGACAGTGATCAACCAAAGGAGGAGAACAATATGTTAATAATTGTGCAAGGCTGGGTTACTCTGCTTCCAATCTGGTGTTTCAGAAAAACTGAGAAAAAAAGGTAGTGAGAAATCTTGAATCTTACATCTAACAATGAAACACAAAAAAGCTGCAAGACTGAAGGCAACAAAAGAGGGTGGTACTTTCTGTGGATCTGAGTTTTCTACTGCCCATGTACATCTGTGCTTAAGAGATTAAATAAGGAAGAAAGGTTTTACCAGAGAGAAACAGAAAAAGGGACAAAGGTAGAAATAGAAAGGTAGAAAAAAGAAAGGAAGAAGACAATAAATAAAAGAAGATTCAAAAAAGACAAAAAGTATAATATAGAAAGGAAGACAGACATTGTTTTTGTTTCATTGGTTTGTGTTTTAAATGCACTCACATTTACCTGAGATAAAAAACTAATTCTTCAAAGGTCTAAAAAGTGGCCTGGTTGGGGCTAACTTGGATAACTGTCCCAGTCCAGTCCTGCTTTCAGCCCTTACAGCCTTTTAACAGCCTGTTTTAGTGCGGCAGGATGAAATAATCTGCTGCAGGCATCGCCACACTCCTTTAACCTTCCAGACATTCAAAGCCTGGTAAATGTTAAAGCCCAATAAAAAGTGAGCTTTGAAAGTTGAACCTGAGGGTCTTACCTTCCCGGTGTCCTCTGGCCCGGGCTGCAGGGTGACGGAACATGGCAGGTTCAGAGGGATCTGGGACATATGAAAGAGAACAACAATTCAACTAAAGTAACTCTCTAATCTGCATCTAAAATTTCTTTCTTTATCTCGCTTCCTTTCTTGGCCTCATGTTCACTGGTCCACAGGAAGCACACATCCAAACATCCTTATATGGAGCTCACTGGCTATACATGGGCGGAGGTTTGTGGCTAGCAGGAGCACCTTACGATTGATTGCCATTCATGAATGTTTAAACGTGCCCTTGATCAATTCTGTTTTCTCTCTTAATTTATGGATCTTAGTAGTAACGGCATTTATGTGTAGATCTGTACATAAATTTACTGACATTTCATGAATGAGACCCAAGCTTGAACAGATGGATTCACTGATTTATTCAGTACCTCAAACGTAAAGGGATGAGCGTGTTCTCCCAGTTTTTTAATCAGGCGCTCTTGAAGGCGAGTCAGACTCTTTTTCTCCTCAGGCAGAGGAGGAAATGCCTGGATGTTTGCTACAAACAGGTCTTTCCGAAACGTCAACCCCAGGACGTCCAAATCCTCACGGCCATAACGGAATGCACAGGTGAGAGTCATGAACACTGAAGAGGAGAAAAAAAAACACACAAAAGTAACTCTACATGCAAAGAATAAGGTAGAAATATTTACATAGTGCCGACTGGAGGTTTGCCTTTATATCAAGCTGGCGTGTTGAACTGGGCTGAACATGATCTGCTCTGAAGGCACAGATTGAAACTGATGTATGAAAAACAGGAAGATGAACCAAGGGCCACATGAGGAACTCCACAATCAACTTAAACTGGAAAACACCAGGAGTCCAAGATCTAAGAAGCGCTACAAAGATGACTAGTCCTCCCTAGCATTAAAAAGATCAGTTGGACCATCCTGACATATCAAGAATGAAAAACCTGAACAGGTGAATTTGGTAGTGAATCATGAGTTAATAAAATATTCTTTGGACAGACTTGGTTTTGTGATGAATGTCTGTGTCAGCTTTGGGCAAAGTTTGATAAATCTGGCTGTTTGGGATAATGAGACCTAACCAAAGTGCTTCACTGTAAAAAAGAACAAGTTCCATTCTATAGCCTTGAGGATCACCTCCGGTTAAGGATGAGCAGAAATCTGGACCTTTGCTACAAGCAAGATCCAATCTTGATTATATACTTATCCTATTTCTTTTTTAAAGAAGTGTTGGAGAAGTTTATTCTCTGTAACTAATAATGTAGAAATGGCCGATTCTTGTATTTCATGACTTCATAAATTTGGATCTGGTAATTTAAGGCCATAAAAAGAGTTGAAATATTTGTAGGACAGATGAGCTTGAAAGCGTTCAAGAGAAAAAAGTTTTTGGTTGGCAGATTTAGTTATTGTAGAGAAAGTATAACTTGGTTAACTGTGTTACGAACTGGCAGTCAAATGTGAGCAGCATGTTGGAGGTCTGGGGGTCTCACCTTTCCTCTCTTTAAGGTACTCTGGGTCAATAAGGACGACACCGTCTGCAGGAAAAGAAGTTTGAGAGAAAGAGTTTTTCTTTGGATTACCGACCGAACTTTAAAAAGAGTGACCAACAGCATATAACTGATCTCACCAACAGGCTCCACCAGGTCCACATGGTCCACAAAGTCTCTTTTCCCCAGGTAGACGGTGAGCTAAGGAAGGGACAAAGCAGTCAGAGTCAACTGTTGGATCAGGCAGGCAAACAGAGCAACACTTCAAGAATCTGAACCTACGAGTTATTTATAAACTTAAAAAAAAATTCACGAACAAGCAAACAAACCAACAAAATCTGAGGAATTAATCCATTTCTTTCTGAAAGACCACCAGGGCTCTTGCATTCTTGTGTCTGTAGTTTCTTGTTGTCATCCTGAATTTGAATGTTAGATATTTTCCTTTTGGATGGACAATCAGGTAGAGGAGGGGGTCACATTAACAGCGTTATTATTTAGAGTGGTCTGGCTGCAGACCTCTACAGTCAAGACTCACCTCCACCGTGAGGACTCACACACTCCAATTTGTTTGAGGTGATCGTCCAATTGGAAATCAATTAGAAATAAAATATAGCAACAAAACATACATATTTCCTGGTCTAATCGCTTTTAATTTAGAAAGGCTTTGAATCAACTTTGGTGGGAAAAAACTGTACTCCCGCTTTTTTTGCTTTCATTTTGAAAGGCTTCAAACAACTTTCAGTCTGCTCAGTTGAGGTGGGTCATCACAGTGGAGGTCTGCAACAAAGGGTCCTGACAGTGGGGGTCTGCAGCCAGACTGTCTTGTGATTATTTGCTCTGTATTATAAAAGATCATAAACATCTACGAAAACTGCACCCTGTCCAGATGCATGAATTAAAAATTGAGTCACTGAACCCTGGATACTCGATTTCTTGGGTGTTTGTAGTGTTTGTGTCCTCACAGTTTGAAAGGAGTGAGGGTTAGAGGAAAAGGGCATCAGGTTCAAACTCACCTTTCCATTGGGACTGGCTTTCTTGAAAACTCTGAAAACAAAAAAGAGAGGCAGTTTAGTGCATCAGTCACCTGGACACATCTTTGATTAATGTTTAGCAATATTTATATTCCAGCTGTCACTAAAAACACTGTGCAGAAATGTAATTAACACTTTTCAGTGCAGGATAAAAATAAAGCAATAAATCAATAAATCAATAAATCAATAAATAATAATAACTTTATTTATACAGCACTTTGACAACAGTTGCAAGCACAGAACATCAGCACATGAAAATAAAAGCAAATAAAAACAAAAGCTCAGTTAAAAACAGGCCTCTGAATTGAAGGCCAGTTTCATTTTTCATAAGAAACCCAGGCAATACAAGAACCCTACAACATAAAATGAGACCATGAGGACCAAAATAAAAACATAAAATAGGTAAGAAGAAGAATGAAATAGAAAAGGAGGGCAGAAAGCAGAAAACAGGATAGTAAGTATAAAAGAGGATATTAATAATGATAATAAAATTATAATGAAATAATAATAAATGTAATATAAATGATAAAATGGAATAATAAAAATGAACAGGGAAAAAAACCCCATTAAAATCAATAAAGGACCTAAGAGGTAAAATAAGAAAAGATTCTAAGTAAAACAAAGGCTAAAAGGATAGCAAATCGAAATAAGACAGAGGTAAAAGAGATAAAAGAAAAAGGAGAAAAAAGGTAAAAGACGGCATCACATAAAAGCAAGTCTGTAAAAGTGAGTTTTTAAATTTGACTTAAAAGAAGCAACTGTCTCTGCATGCCTTATCTCCTCTGGCAGGCCTTCGCCAGAGAATCTGAGGCTGCGAGTTGGTTCATAAGGTATTAAAAGCTCTGAAATGTAGCTCGGAACGAGTCCATATAGGCTGAGTTATGGAAATAAGATCAGAGATGTTGGAGAGAGAGCAATTTTCAACTGCCACGACGGTGGGAATGAAAGAAAAAAGAATGCACATGTGCAGAAATTCAGGTGTTCAGGTGCACAGGAGTTCTGGTATTCAGGGGTTAAGATGTTCAGGTATTCAGGAATTCAGGTGCCAAGGAGCTTTGGAGTTCAGGAGTTCAGGAGTTTGGGTGTTTAGGAGTTCAAAGATTCAGGTGTTCAGGTGTTTCAGGAGTTCTGTTATTCGGGTGTTCAGCTGTTCAGGCGTTCAGGTGTTCAGGTACTCAGGCGTAGAGGTGTTTAACCATTTAGGTTTTCAGGTGTTCAAGTATTCAGGTGTTCAGGCATCCAGGTATTTAGGTTTTAAAGTAATTTTAAATGTTCAGGAGTTCTTGTTTTCAGGTGTCAGCTCTCAGTCTGAAGGTACACTGACTTTTGGATGTTAGCATGCAGGACTGACAACTGTCAAGTGATAATATTACTTGAAAAGTTGGATGGGCAGCGTAGGGGTATAGTTGCCTGAGAGGTTGTGAGTTTGTGTCCTTCTTTAACTCTTTGGTTGGTGACTATGATTCACTGTGACGTATCATTGAGGTGGAGCCCCCTTTGAATCTTGTGACAGAGCAGATTGCCTACTGAAACCTGGTCCAGACTTAAGGAGTCAGTGGGGTGATTGGGCCTGTGGGGGAACTGTACAACCCCCTGTTACACAAAGTTAGCCCTGTGATCACATATTTTACTCATCCTGGGACAGACAGAAGCATGTGTCATCAGCGCAATGTAGGTTGAAATACATTTTTTTTACAGTTAAAAGTGAATTTCTCATGTTTAAGGAGTCATGGCTCTTGTGCCTGAACGATTACAGACAAGTTCAAAGAGCTTTGAGTCAGGTGTCGCTCACTCCAGCATGAAACCAGCTCAAAACTGCTGGATGTCACAGATTTATTTAAACAGTTGAGCTGGGATCATTGGAGAGTGTACCCATGACGACCACTGATGACTGATTCCACAGGTTACTCCCTACTGTGTGCGGTGTTTGGTTTGGACACTAACCCTTCACCAGCAGCCAGAGTCCACGCTGTCAAAACTGAAAATGTTGTGAAGTCCCTTGTGGTCAAACAGGATATAATTCAGCAGACGACTGCAGCCAATCATGAGGATTTCTTCTAAACACCTCTCTGTCATTACTGATCATGTTGTGTCGTCACCTGAATCAACAGGAGTATTCAATGTACTGTGATGTTGATCAAAGTTTAAGTTTTTCAGTACCCTCATCACCATGGCTGCATCTTTGACAGAAAAATGGTTGTCAAGCATGGTTGCTTGCTAGTAAAAAGGTAGTAAACAAAACCTCAACAGATGAAGATAGGATGTAAAAAAAAAAAGGAAACTTTCCTGGCATACCAACAGTTCAGAGCTGTAAAAGTTAATGTTTCATGGTCCATGTGTTTCATGTTAGCCTCTTGCCAACCTGTTTTAGTAATAGTAACAAGCTGAAAGGAGGCATTTTGCCACCTGCTGTGAGGAGGTGGACATGCTTCTGCCAATAACTGGACTCTTGCTCAGTTCAGGTAAACTGAGACAAAGACAGCAGTCCAGTAAAATCACCCAGTGGAGCTTGAACTGCAGCTGGAATGAACTGTGGATGTGAATGTGCTGAGTATCTCATGGTTTCTGAGCCTGCTCAGTCTCCTTTGCCATCTTTTATGGAAAATATCAAGAGCTGACCTCTTCATGGCATCTCTGACCCTTTGAACCTGATGTAACCTTCCTCCTGAAGAATGATTTTAGAGATTTGATGTGACAGTCCTTAATATTTCCACTTTTTCAACAGTAAAATTATGTAATCATTAAAATGATCAAACCACATTGTGTTGATGTTGTGACCCTTCGTTATGGGCTGAAAATTGGTGTGAAGTAGATTTGGGACCAACAGACTGGATTTCAGCACTCAGTGCACATAAACAGCTCTCCATCATCTTCATCCTCTTCATCATAATCAGCAGCTTCCTGTCTCTGCCTCTGTCTAATGCTGCCTGACATTATGACCCCCACCCCCACCCCCTCCACCCTGTGTTAATGTTGTCATAAATTAGCTGCTGCGGCTCCATTAGCTTTCAGCTTCCTCCTGAGTGGATCTTCATCAATCAGCAGCATCAGGACGCCTTGTTACTAGAAACCGCCGGGGACTCCTGGGAGCTCGCTCGGCAGGCGATTACCTGCTCACCATCATTTTACAGCAATTAGTCTGATTAAATCTGAGTGCTGTGTAATCTCAGATTACAATTCAGAGAGAAAAACATCGACTGAAGGATGACTGAGTTCATAAAAGAGTTTTTGTTCAGATCAGTCAGTCACTTACATCTGCAATAAATCCTCACCACCTCCAGCCATCTTTTAACCGTCATTGGTTGATTTTCGTCCCAGTGCATATCAGTAAGAAGTCTCTTTACAGTCCGTCGTGGGAGGCTAACTATCAGGTAGCCTGTCATAATCCAAACATAACAGATGCTGACAGCTGGAATCATCAAAAACTAGAGTCTTATTACAACCTCAGCCTTAAGAAAAGAGACAGGCAGAGGCAATATTTTTAAAGACAAGACTGAGAGTATCGTCTCCATCAGATTGGAGCACGCTGTGGATACAAAAAACCTGGGTTTTAGGAAACAAGGTAGCCTTAAGTGTCTGCTTGAATAAAATACAAGGAGGTCTGATGATCATCTGAAAGGAACACTTGGATGTCTTTGAGGAAGCAGGTCTGTTCATTCTTTGACACAGGAGTAAAACTGATCATAACACCAGCTGGCGCTCAGCAGACAGTGCTGCTGAACTGATCATCAACTTTGACAGAGCAGGGGTACATCACATTTCACTTATATTCAGACTCAGAGTCATTCAGCAAAAACTAACAGAGTTCGGTTGAAAGGAGAAACATGCAGAAAAGAGGGAATCTGGTGAAGTTTAAGGCAAGTTTTTTTTTTACACAAGCACATTTTGAAACAGTGAACTATTCTTGTTTACACTGACTCTAAAATCAGAGAGTATTGAACAAAGACTACATTTAGACTGAAATGAAAACTGAGATCCTTTGGCCAAATCTGGACCGAAACAACACAAGATACAAATGTCAAGATCTCAGACTAGCTAGATCAGTGTCTTTTCCTATAAATCCCTTTTAAAAAACACATCTTTATTGTAAAGGCTTTGTAGGAGCTGTGTATTATTCATGATCTCTTGTCTATTTGATTGTTTTTCCATTTGTCAAGATTTTTAATATATTTTATTTATTCTTCAATCTAGTCTGACAAACTTGTTGCCTCTACTTTGTGTATTCTTTTATTTTAATCAATGATTATTTTTCTTTTACTGTGTTTTTCACTGATGAAATTTAATGTTTTTGTAAAGCACTTTGTAACTTGGTTTTGATAAGTGCTATATAAATAAGCTTTATTATCCTTTTTTTTTTCTTGCTTAAATTGTATTTTCTCTGTATTATGACCTTGTGATTCTGTTCCCCTGTGTTCTGGCTCTTGCTCTTGTTTTTCTCTGTTTCGTCTTATGGTCAGCATTCGGACTGGAGGTCCCAGGGTCAAGATGAAAGACACCTCTTAAAGTGGTGAAGAACAAGCGAGCCAAGGTCCTGTGGGACTTGCAGATCTAGACTGACAAGATGGTGATAGCTGTTTGGCCTGACATAGTGCTGGTTGATAAGCATCAGAAGACAGCGGTTGTGATAGATGAAGCAACCGAGCCATAGCAGTATCAGGAAGAAGAAGCACAAGAAGCTGGGGAAATACCAAGAGCTGAAGGAAGAGCTAGAAAATATGTGGGGTGGATGGCTCCAGATAACGGGAACAACATCTGAGATCTCCGTCCAGAAGTGCGCACTAGAGGATGACATTTTTCGGGAATTCCCGTGGGTCACGTGATTCCTGCAGGAATCCCATGGGATGGGAGTCATTTTTTAATTAATCCCGTGATTGTGACGGGACGGGGAAAAAAAAGCAATGGGAGCAGGCAGGAGCAGGAACAATATTAATAGATGATCATTTTCAGCCGTGTTAAACAATCAGATGAACAGATGCGTCCATTTTTGTAGTCATCTCTCAGTGAGAGTCAACACTCTTGACCGTGCTAGCAACACAAAAGAACTACAACAGTGGTTTGACTTCCTGTCCGGCTGCACATTTTTACCCTTCAAGCCAGGAGCGCGGATACGTCATTTTGTGACATTCGGTAGTTTTTTAATTATTTCTGGAGTCGTGGCAAATCAAATCACCATACCCGTGCGCTTCTGATAGGCGAATAAAGCGTGCAGATTCATGCTCGGATCTTGCTACGTGCTTCAAGAGTAAAGTAAACAATGATGGAGGCAGAGAGTGGCTTCAGAGGAGAAACATCCAGCAGTGTGAACAACCTCTTCATATGGAGGTCTTTGGTTCACACTATCAGCGTTTTCTGTGAGTGTTGCATGACTTTGGGTGAGCACAGACATGAACACACTTCAGCCACGTACTTATTTATTCAATTTTCTAGTTTTAATTGCTGGTCTTGTACTGGCACTATACGGACAGCTGTATACCGTTTCATTTAAGTTTGTTTTCAAAATTGTGATGAAGGTTCAGAAAAATAATAGATAGCTTTCTTAAAAGCCACACCTTTAAGCCTGTAACCTCTCAAATACTTTTTGAATTTGTTTCTATCTGCTTCCGGGGCTGAGATATCAGCTTTTTTTGTAAACCTCAACAGTTAAGAAAACCTCAGGATCTGGGGGCCCTTCTCAAAATGGCCCTCAGGATTTCAGAGGCCCGGCTCAGACAGAGTTCAGGTCTTAATGGGTTAATAGGGGAGCAGATTTCTTATGACGAGATTATTGATGATTTTGCATCAAGGAAGGCCAGAAAGGTCAGGTTTTAGTTACAGTTTTTGTTTTCTGTTCATAGAGCAATCACATTTTCTTAGTGTTTTCAAATTTGTGTGATTTGCTATGTAAGATTATTAGTCTATATTTTATTTAATATTCTATATTATTATTCTCTTCTCATACTGTCTTGTTACATATTTTGTTAAATATTTGCCACTTTTGTGGATATAGTGTATATTTATTATTTAAACTCTGATAACCTGTTTTGTGCAGAATTGCCCCATTGTCTTTTGCAATGTTGGAGGTGGAGAATATATTTGTGTGTGTGTGGTGTGTGTGTGTGTGTGTGTGTGTGTGTGTGTGTGTGTGTGTGTGTTGGGGGTGCTTGGAGGGGGTCTCTCCCGGGGAGTGATTTAGTCTAGAACCGCCACTGTATATATATATATGCACTTTGTTTACACCGACCGAATGTCAGGCATTGCATGCAGGCAAAGGCAATGCATTTTATATGCAGTGCATTTTACCTAAAATAGAAAATGCAACGTTTTTTTGGTTTTATTCTAACGGGAGCGGGACAGGAGTGGGAGTAATTTTGAGTGGGAGCGGGATGGTAGTGGGACAGGATGGGATTAATTTTTTTACTCTGGTCCGGGATTGGAACGGGACAGGATTTTTTCTCTGGGAGTGGGATAGAACAGGAGTGAAAATCCGCTCCCGTGTCATGCTCTAGTGCGCACTAGAAGGAACAGCTAAAAACCTCACAGGACCCTCAGGCTCCCAGGCCTTGTGGTAGAGGATCCAAGCTTGAAGGAGACACAAGAGGCCCAGACTGGGTGAGGGAGATTTTTTTTTGTAATATGCATACTGTGTCGTTTGCTTTCTGTCAAATATGTCAGTGAGGACCCTGAAAGCCTAATGAGGAGAGCACTTAGAGTTAATAGACCAACAACACAGAGAGCAAAAAACATGTAAACATGATTAAAGATTCATCCAGAGAGAAAAGTTGTACGCGCACACACACACACACACACACACACACACACACACACACACACACACACACACACACACAATGGTGAGGGAGTAAAGACATGCTGCAGAATCAGATATCATCTCCAAACACCTGATTTAACGTCAAGAATGAAACCGAAATGGACCCAAAAATAAACCACAGGAAGCTGAAAACACATCAGACATGTCCGATTTCCCACTGTCTATGCTTGAGTGTTACATTCAAGTCTTTAAAATAACTTTTCAAGAGCAGAGAAAAAAACAGATTCAGCATG